>OZ022501.1:29273797-30600564 GCA_963989385.1 Ctena decussata | reverse complement strand
TACACCTTTTTTTCTCACAAAAAGAACATGGTGCTGTCTTTAACCAGGCCAAGGGCATGGCTTAGCTTGCTTTTGCAAACCAGTGCCTGGAGCATGTTACTCTTTTCTTCTAAGGTACAGATACAAACATCCCTGTATGAGTTTGGCAAAAAATTAGGCCTTAAATTAGGGATATTTTGGCCAAAATTTAGGGCTATTTTTGGCAAAGTTTAGGGCTAACATTAGGAATTTAAGTTTGTTTTTTTTTCTATCCCAATATATGCCCAAACATGCTTTATTTGTACTTTAGAAAGTTTGATAAATACTTACATGATAGAGTCACATTACTTACATGATACAGTCACATTAAACATGAATGGCAATCAATAAAATGGCTGAAAGTTATGTGCTAAGAATTTAACAAAGGGGGGTGTGGGGGGCAACGCCCCCCAGAAGCTAAAGCAATTTCCAAATTTCAATGGCAATTTTAAGACTGGAAACAATAGAGAAAACCTAGGAATGATGATTAAAATAAGGGTAGTATATTAGGACTTTTGCCTTTTAGAGTGTTTATTTTGCCATAATGGTTTTGTCTCCCATAAGCTAGTGACTCTTTTGCAATTCGGTTTTAGTGGAAACATTTACTTAGTAATGTGGCAGATCAATAATACATGTATGTGAATGTTGTATAGGATGTTTTTGTAAATGCATGCACATGCAGGCCCGCTGGTGTAAACCAATTGTAGATAATATTAAAATATTCCTATAAACATGGGGGCCCGGGGGGCTGCGCCCCCCAGAAGCCAGAGACAATATAAAAACTCAATTCCAATGGAATTATCTGCAGACTATATTTTTTTTTTGAAATTTTGGGTGGAGACAGGTTATTTTTTTTTTCTCTTACTTTTGAGGCCAGATTATTTTTTGAGCCCCCTTTTGAGCCAGGTTATTTTTTTCTTGCATATCCAAAGACAGGAATTTTTTTTGATAAATATACCAGCCCCCCCCCCCCCCCCCCCCCCCCCCCAGAATATCAAATGGTCGGTCCCTAAGGAGATAGGACAGGGAATCTGACTGAAGCCGATAATGTTGCGAGTTTTTCTCATAAAATTGACCCATTAATGCCTAGCGTCTCTTAAAAATAACAGGCAAGCAGCTCAGATCCAGATATAGATACCTGATCTGAGTCCAAACTATAAGGCATGTAGACATTTCGTTTTAAAAGAAAATTAAATGATTAAATGATAAAAATAAACTGAACTCGCCACATCAAAACTGTCTGATAGGATCATCCAATCTAAAAGGCTTAGAAGAGTCCGATAGGCATAAAAGGGTTAAATCTCTACAATGCATCAATGATGTGTATACGTCACTACTGAAACAATAATATGTACCTGAAATAAAGATGGTATGACAATAGATACTCTGTGAAGCCTTGATATAGTACGTTCCTCCATCAGAAGCTCTGACGTTTATGAAAGTGATCCTGATCTCCTTTCCATGTCTATCTACAACAGGTCTCCTCCTGATGTATATTTCGTCATCAAACCAAGTGTTATTTTGTGGGTAAAATATCATGATGGCTTTGTCGGTTTGGTCTTTTGATCGATAAACCCAGATATCATGATAATCCTCCTCGACAGGGACTGACAATGTCACATTTTCTCCAATCGTGGTATCATGATGTTTAGATGTGACACAATCTGAAAAGAGTAATAATAACGATGATTCCCAGGAAATGGCCACTTACACAAAACACAACACATTCAAGACACGGAAAAAAGAAGAAGGGGAAATGCTAACCACAATACAGAACAGCATATCTTCTTCTACCGTCATTCGGTACAACAGAGAGGGACTGTACATTAACACGAACAATAACTATAATAAAAAGTATATAATACATGTATTGTACCTTTATTCTATTCTAACCACAAAACAAATCAAGAAGAAATAACTGGAAGCTAAATATCACAAACAGGATCCGAATTAGAGGTTTTGGCTTATGGGGGTGCTGAAGCTAGTTAAATGAACGCAGTCATGCACTCTCTTCTGATGAAGCTCCATAAACGAGTAGATGGTCGGTTTGCGTAAACGAATACCAACCCATCAGTGAGACATCATTTTGACGGTTCAATTCGTGTAATTCAAGAAGAAGGTCGTGTGTTAGAAGGCAGTTAAGTCTTGTGTAAGATGACCGCTAGAAGACATAATACTGAACTGTGAACTGAAAGCTTAATAGTCCCTTAGCCAAATAAGCCTTTCTAGAATCAAATGTTGAAACATATCTGCAAATAAATTAGCTTAGAAGGGGCCACATAGCCAAACAATTGTTGAAAATGCCCGAACCAGCTTAGACTAAGATAAAAAGAGTTGATATAAAAGTAAAAAGTATGCAAAGACCAGGAACTGAAACAATCAAAATCCAAATCCAGCCCTCAAACCATAGTTGGAAACAACTAAGATTACAAATAATCAAGATACAGAGAACATATGGCCAACCGAGTGAGCAGCTTGTTCCCAAAAGGTGGCCACTCAGCAACCCAAACCGAACCAAAAATAATAATAACATACATAAGGTAAAACATCACAGAAACTCTGACACCAAAAACAGGCAACAAAGAACCACAACAGAACTACCGCCTTGGAACGGTCAGTAATGAATTACTGGGGGGCTATAAACCCATATATTTGTATGCATTGTTAAACGTTTAAAATAACATTTATCCAAAATGTAAGCATGAAATTTTGTGATTTTTAAAGGTAGGTTCCTGGACTACCGATAACAGTTATGTCCACAAAATAATTTCGTCTTTTTTCTGAGCAGTATTGAATTCTCTTATTTTTCTGAATTTGTTGCTACTGAGAAACTCGTCAGATGTTGAAGAAAATAGTCGTTGTCCCCTTTGGTTTATTTTCTTTCGTTGGAATTCCAGTTCTAAAAATGACTATGTTTATTATGTCTATAAGTGCGCAATTTCTGATGCCATTTTCCAAAGGTCAATTTTCCCTTGCCGTGAGCTCTCCTAAATGTCCTGGCATGGCGGATGAGTTGAAACTATCAAAAAACGCAATGCAGCATGACGTCAGCTGCGTTATCTATTTTTGGCGCAAACTAAAAATAGCGCTAACTGGTGTGCGAAGCAGAGTTAGGAAATCTCTGGCAAAACAACTTTTCTAATATTTTTTTTGATTTACACTTTTTAGTGAAACTTATTCATTCCTTTTTATAAGTGCTTTCCAACAACTTGGATGAAAGATCATCAAAATTATGATGCATTCCAAAGTACAGGAACCTACCTTTAATCTGCACGGTGAGCAATGTATGCAAAAATATGAAATTTCAAAGCATATGCTTGAACGTAGCTAAGAAACCAAAGGACCAATGGTCCTGCAGCTCACCTGAGCCCTTAGTGTTAACAGACACAATTTGTCATTTCTCTCATTTGTTACAAATTTTAAAGGGGTGCATATTTTATTTTTTTTAAATCAAAGTGACTGTCAAATAGTTCAAAGAATGATCATGACCTTTGCTGGCCATGTGCCTTCATGTATTCATTTAGTTAACCATAATTTACAATCATCATAGCTGAGGTAAAAAAAGTTTTCATGAAATCCAATGTTTAAGCATTGTCCAATATAAAAACATAAGAAACCAAAGTTGACCCCGCCATAAAATAGGTCAAGGTCTTTGCAAGGTCACTATTTGTAAAACAAAACGTAGGGCTTTAGGCCCCAATGCTACACGCAAAGTTTCAAAGTCACTGGCTTTTTTGTTCTGGAAGTTTACAAAGTATTTAACCATATATTGGCATTGTCGCCATCTGGTTATGTGACCAAGACCAGCTGAATAGACTTTAGTCCCTCCAGACCAAGGTAGGCTGAAGACTGAATGTCTAAAATTGCTGATATAGTTAGCAAAGTATATTGAATATTATACCTTAGACTAAAACAGTTTCTGAGAAATGCACTGTGTAATCCAATATGCCATATAAAACTATAACGTATCAAATTAAAATCTTAAAAAGTTCCTTCAAGAGCAGAGAATATATACAGAAGTAGGAACATGGGCCAGACTACGTAGTTTCGGCTAATAAAGCCTCGTCAGTGACCCTGACAATATCTGGTGACGAAACCAGAAAAAAAGCATACTGTAATTCCTTAATTTTAATTGGGCAGTCGATTAAAGTTTACCTTACCATAAAGTAGGTAAAGTGCAGAGCCAGGTCAATATTTGTATAAAATATAAAGTGGTCCAAGTCCGTCATTTCTTACATTGGACCTTTGGTTCTGCAGAAGATTTTTGAAAAGTGTTTACCATAATTCTTTGTTCCCCCATCACACCCACTGTGGCTCTATATGAAATTTGGCTCTGATTGACCCAGCGGTTTTAGAGAAAAAGACGTTTGAAAATGTTGAAGGACGACGGACGGACGGACGACGGAGCCTGCCTAAAATATAAGCTCACTTATAAGCTAAAAGGCTCAGGTGTGTTAATAATGTAGTTCGAGCAATAATTATAACAGTTCTTTTAAGATCAGGAAGCATATTGAAAGAAAGGAACATGGTCCATAATTAGAAGGTTCGGCTATTCAAGCCTCACCAGTGACTCTGACATGATCCGGCGACGAAAGTTAGAGAATTTCTTGCTTTTGATAAGGCAGTTGGTTCAAAAACTGATTTGTATAAAAACGGTCCAAATGAATTACAAGAATTCCGCGGAATGCTATGCCGCACCTGCCTTATGCTTTCCCAATAGTAGATAACACGGTTAGAGGAAAGTGTACACTAAGTCTGATGATTTTATGTAGAATGTGAGCAAATTCGACTTACAAACTAAGAAAAAAAGATGCAGTTATATGAAAATATAGGTTAAAGGTATAAAGTAGTAAAACAATCGAGGAAGGCAGCTTAAGAAATCATTTTATGCAATGTCTGATGATTGTAGGTGGTATAATTAGTGAAAAAAGGACTTGAATGCTTTTGTCCATATAATCATGGGTGCCAGGCTGACATAAATTTCCGAAGTCAACAGAGCATGATATAGAGGTCAAGGGTACAAACAAAAGCAGCATCCCAGCAGAATCTTCAAGCCAGGTTTGATGACTACACCCATTGTTTTTAAAGAGAAATGGACTCAAACCCAAAGGTAAACACAATTGTGTATGTGAAATTTTACAAACTCAGTAGCACGTGAAATATTGGTCAAGGGTTAAAATAAGTCCATTAATCCTCGAGTCCATTCTAAGATAATTTTTACCAGGTTTGCTGATTCTAGATATCATAGACTGAGAGGAATGGACTTAAACCATATGGTCGATGTAATTGTTTAAGTAAAATTTTACAAACTCAGAAGAGCATGAAATATGGGTCAAAGGTAAAAATAAGTGCAACAATTCTCTAGATCAGCCTCAGCAGAAACTTTATATCAGATTTGATGACTGTAGGCATCATAGACTGAAAGCAAGTGACCAGTATACTAGGGTTGACGCCATTTTTGACGTAAAATTTTATTAAGTCAGCAGAGCATAAAATATAGGTCAAAGGTCAAAATAAGCACTAATCCTCTAGACCATTCTCAAAAAAACTTTGTACCAGGTTTGATGATTGCAGGTATCATAGATGGACAAAAAGGGACTTAAACACTGGGGTCGACATAATTTTTGGCGTAAAATTTTACAAAGTCATGAGAGCATGGAAAATCGGTCAAAGGTCAAAAAAATGCAAGGTTTCTCGAGACCAATCTAAGAAAAAACTTTATACATTGTTTGATGAGTGTAGGTATCATAGATTGAAAATTATGGGCACGAACGTTAGAGTCGACGTAATTGTAGACGGACGGAATGACGGACGGACGGACTGACGGAAAAGTGAACTCCTTGATAAAGCAGGTGCGACAGAAGGCGATGATCTAGAACTATGAGTCTTAACCTTTCAAAGATTTCTTTGTTTTTAGAATATATCATCTGATCTCAAAGAACAAAAATAAAATATATTTTGCAGTATGGATAATGTACGCGGAAAGGGTTTACGGCCGCCACATTGCACAACATCAGCTGCAGTGAGTCAATTCAAAATATATTAATGTTGCTTTAAGAGCAAGAAACGCATCCAAAATAAGGAACATGAGCCATATTTCGAAGTTTCGGCTATTCGAGCCTCTTCCGTCATCAGTGGCCCTGACATGATCCGACATGAAGTTGTCATTAATTGATACGGATCAACAAGCGTGTAATACCATAGTATTGAATATCTTTCTTAATTTAACAATTGGCATTGCCGATGTAAATGCCTGTTGCTGAATCGATGACCCAATGACATCAGACTTACTCAAGCAAACAGACACGAATGCATATATGAACGCAGTGTTTACGGAAGAAACTTTGTCAGAAATTGGAAAAGTTTCGCAATATTTAGTTTTCGTGGTGTCATATAGTGACCGCGAAATACCGCAAAATTTGGAAGACCGCGAATATTATGGCTTATACGGCATTTGCATGAGCCAGAAGAGCTACGTTTATCAGTTGGTTTCTGAATCAAACGGTCGGAAGATATAAAAGATAATGTTTTCTATCTACGAATGTGTAAAACGAACGATTAGAAGCCCTGCCTGTCTTCCTTTTCTAACAAGAAGTCCTAGAGATAAATCGAACCGGTCAATAGTAAAGCAAAATAATCAGAAACCCATTCTTGAGTTCCTGATACCCTTGCTTGTCATTTATCTCGGGCCATTCCTATACTGGAATAGAAGTCAAAACTGACAGTAGTTTTGACAGATACCATATGATTGAGTACAATTCCCTTCCCATCACAAAATATTGCTGACAATACTGTGCCATTTGACTTGGAGAGACGTGTCTGTACAAGTGAAGGGGACGAAGTATGCTTCAGCATTGAGCGTTATTACTTTCTTATGAAACCATGCTTCATCACATGCTATTACTTTATTTAGAAATGAATGACCTTCCCTCAAAAATCTCTGTTGAAGTTCTGTGCATATTTTTACCCTAACCGTCTTTTCTTCTTGAACAATCGACCTAGGCACACATCGTGCACAAATCTCATCAGAATTTCCTGGGCATGTTTATAACCAATGTCAAAGTCATCACCTACCTGCAGACCCGTGGATCGCCTATCTTTCATGACGAATTCCTCTATTGCAGCCACCTTTTGTCTGTACTTACAGTTACTGTTCGCCCGGAGCGGGGTTATCTTTCACAGACTTTCTGCCGTCTTTGAACCGATAAAACCACTTGTGAATACAGCTAATCAAGAAACAAGATTTCCCGTAAATTTTTTGCAGGTCATCTTTAATTTTTTGGCATATTTGTTTCTAATATTACATAGAATTTAATAACAGTGCGCTATTCGTTTACAACGTTGTCCGCCCTTTCTAGACGCTGCGCGTTTAGTGTGACGTCTTACCTGTGAGTCATAATATCTTTTCTGACGTCACAAGTACGTCATATCGTCAAAATGTCCCTTATTGATATTTCAGCCTGCTGCCGAAATTTCATTAACCTTAAACAGCGTCTGATATTAAATAATATCTCGAATGTATCGATCACAACTCTTAAATGTTTGTTATATCACAAAATAGACACAGTTTTATGATAGCAATTATAGATCGTTTATTTGAAAATACTGCCTATAGGCAAGCACAGCGCTATTTACAGTGTGTGGGTGGTATGATAAAACCTCATTATGTCTGCTATCATGTTAACTCTGAAGTTTCAGACAAAAATGTTCGTTTGAAGTGTAGACCTTAATCTGACTACTCATTGTATGATTCAGCATTCAATTTCACAACGCTTTATTGTCGTATAATATTTGTAATAAAATAAATGCAACGAAGTCGGCGGAGGCCCTATAGTAATCACCTTGTCCGTCCGTCTGTCCATCTGTCTGTCCGTCCGTCAGCTTTTCGTGTCCGGGCCATAACTCTGAAATCGTTTGAGATATTTTCTCGAAACTATGAACAAGTATAAAGCATCATCAGACGATGTGCAGAGAACAAGAACCATAACTCCACCTACATTTTTACGGAATTATTTCCCTTTGTAATTTTTTGTATGGAAATCGTGTCCGGGCCGTAACTCTGAAAGCCTTTGAGATATTTTCTCGAAACTTTGTATAAATATAAAGCATCATCAGACGATGTGCAGAGAACAAGAACCATAACTCCACCTACATTTCTTACAGAATTATGCCCCTTTGTAATTTTTTGTATGGAAATCGTGTCCGGGCCGTTACTCTAAAACCGTTTGAGATATTTTCTCGAAACTTTGTACAAATATAAAGGATCAACAGACGATGTGCAGAGAACAAGAACCATAATTCCACCTACATTTTTACGGAATCATGCCCCTTTGTAAATTTTTGTATGGAAATCGTGTTCGGTTCGTAACTCTGAAACCGTTTGAGATATTTTCTCGAACATTGGTACAGCTATAAAACATCATCATACGATGTGCAGAGGACAAGATCCATAACCTTGTCTACATTTTTTACAGAATTATGCCCCTTTGTAATTTTTTCTGGAAATAGTGTCCTGTCTGTAACTCTGAAACCCTTCGAAATATTTTCTCGAAACTTGGTACAGTTATAAAGCATTAACAGATGATTTGCAGAGAACAAGAACCATAACCCGAACCATAACTCCACCTACATTTTTTTAACGGAATTATGCACCTTTATAATTTTAAGTATGGAAATTGTGTCCGGGCCGTAACTCTGAAACCGTTTGAGATATTTTATCGAAACTTGGTACAGGTATAAAACATCATCAGATGATGTGCAGAGAATAAAAACCATAACTACATCTACATTTTTTACGGAATTATGCCCCTTTGTAATTTTAAGTATGATATTGTGTTCGGTCCGTAACTCTGAAACTGTTTGAGATATTTTCTTGAAACTTGGTACAGATATAAAGCATAATCAGACGATGTGCAGAGAACAAGAACCATAGCTCCATCTACATTTTTTATGGAATTATGCCCCTTTGTAAATTTAAATTTGGAAATTGTGTACGCTCTTTAACTCTGAAACCGGTCAAGATATTTTCTGGAAACTTAATACAAGTATAGTGCATCATCAGATGATGTGCAGGGAACAAGAACTGTAACTCCACCTACATTTTCTATGGAATTCTGTCCTGTACTTTTTAGTATGGAAATCATGTCTGCTTTATAACTTTAAAACTCACAAAGATATGTTCATGAATACTTTGCACAAATATAAAGCATTATCAGATGATGTGCAGAGAATAAGAATCATAACTCCATCTACATTTTTACAGAGTTATACCCCTTTGTAATTCTCTATATAGAAATCATGTCGGCTCTATAACCTTAAAACTGTTGAAGATACTTTCACAAAACTTGGTACGAATATGAAACATCATCAGACGATATGCAGAGGACAGGAATTATAACTCAGCCTATATTCTTGGAAATTGTGTCCATCCACTCTGTAGCTTTAAAACAGCAAAATATATTTTCACAGAAGTTACAAATATAAAGCATATCAGACACTCTGCAGAGAATAAGAATTGTAACTCCATCTACATTTTTACAGAATTATGCCCCTTAGTAATTTTTAGTGTAGAAACTGTAGCCAGTCTAGAACTTTAAAACTGAAAAGTTTTATTGTTATTTCCAGTTGGTGACATATGACTTAATGCCATCAATAGTCCCATATAAAGGCGGGGCCCTATTAGTTAACATGTTTCTAGTTTATTCTGAAATCGAACCTCTGGCGTCATAACGTAACGTAGCGACAGAAAGACTGTACTACCTCTATTTCTTACCGTTTGAATACGCCCATATTCAAACCAGTCTGATTTGGTGTCGTTACGAAACAAATCCCGATTTCAAGGTAAACATATGCCTTACCCATCCTATACCATAGAGCTCCTACTCATTCAAAGGTGTTATGGAGCTTTGAATTTGCAGGCGCTACGCGCATACAAAGCGAGTGCTCGCTATCAAATAATTGTGTTGCTGTGAATATATTTTGTTATACATGTATCACAAAATAAACTTTTGATATTTTGCGATTGTAGATGGTACAATGGCGTCCCATAACTTAGGTTTAGCCTACTCTACTTCCTGCTTGGTCTCTAACAATGCATAAAAATATACGTAAATTAAGTAAGTAAAATGTACATAAATAAATATAAATTATTTATCTAGTGGCCTATAATATTTAGTCTCGATAGCAATGATTATAAGACTAGGACTTACCATAATAACCAATGTAAATTTCGATCAAATTATTTGCAAACACCCAACAATATATTAGTTTTAGGGAAGACATCATTCTGTTAATATTTAGTGGAATGACAAATACTTTCCTTATATACTACCGTGGGTGTTATGTTGTTTTCTTAAAAAACATAGCGATTAAAAAGCATGTGATTATTGCTCTCTGCTATAAATAGACTCCAGTCGGTTTATACAAAAATCTAAAAATAACTACACGTAATTACATTATGCTTTGTCAGCACTTCCAAATTTGGCAAACTTTTATGAAATTACTGTGTTTTTCAAAACAAGTGTTAGCTTTTTCAAACAAAAAGTCTATCACGATGATGATTACTTCTGCTGAACAATGAATACATTATATGTTGGCGGCTTGGTTGTTTGGGTTAAAGGGCTCTTTGAGACCGTGTTTCAGTATATATCAAGCTGGCGGCCATATTCACTTTGCACACACAGGTACAGTACGTGCGTGTTTTGCTGCCTGTTTGTGATCTATTTCGAGAAAACCTGACACAAGCACATGTTACAGTCTACTTAAAAAAATAAGCGGTATAACAACGGCAGTTACATGTACCCCCAGTTTATGGGGTAACAATTAATATCTTTAAAATAGATTATCGGCTTAGATTAATTAGAAGTGTGTATTGTAATATGTATGAGTCAGGTAAATGTAAGATATCAAATGTGCTGATCAGTTTGTACGGATGCGCATGTTGATATGCATATGTATTGTTGGTTTTGGGGGTTCGATTGAACTCTCTGTGTTGCACATAACAATGAGGATTGGTTGGCTGACCGCCCCACATATTACCTTAAAGGTGTCGCAGTTCCAACGCAACATCAACAACTAAGCCAGCCAGAATTACTTTATTTCGTTGATTTCATATTTTACATAAGCGATATAACGAAATGTTCTTTGGCAAAAATAGATTTGGACTGAAATAGACACGGTTTATATGGCCAACAGACAAATGAAACTGACAGTAGAAAGAGAAAGCGAAAGTAAGCTACTTACATAAAAATCCGAGTGTATTTATATTGGCCAATGAAATACTTGATGTGTCGGCTAATACTAAAGTTATACGGCTAAAGCCGAAAAAGCTCGACACAAAGAAGCCTCCACTGATTACATGCCAGTAGAGTTATGTGGTGCCCCCTAGCTGATTAGATTGTGTTGGCTCTCTTCTACTATTATATACATGACATAAAACAGTGGGCAGGTTCAAGACAAACACACATCATAATGATGCTTTTCAGAGCTGTTCGGCTTTATTGCTATTCAGAATTTTTTAAGAGTTAATAGTTTTTGTTTCGGGTGCGACAAGCAGAAGCTAAGTTCATGTATATGTATTACTTTTCTGATGTCGTTGTCATTGTCGCTGTCGGCGACGTAATTTTGCGATTTCTGGTTGTCTTTGTAACAATGCGCAAAGAGGCGAGAAATAGCACGCTTATGATTTGTTCCATAATGGAAATAAATAGATTTAATTTCAATGTTTCGTCATTGCATAATGCAGAGACAAAACTTACATTGAGTATGTAAATTGCATCAAAATTCTCAGCACTATTCACGAGCAGCAAACTGTACTCGGAGGAAATAAAAAGTATACACTTTTTGAGTTTGAATACTGCATCTCATTTACATGACTCCGTGGAAATATCAAAAATTTAATTTTGACAAACGTTTAGCTCTGCAAAACACAAACTTAAATTGTTTTTAGTCATCAATAATGGAGTTAAGGTCTCAGATTCAAATTCTGCAGTTCCAATCAAAACTCGCTTTATACATAGAAAATAGCTTTCTGCACTTTACGAATGTCTAGCGCCAATGTCTATGAGTAAAAACACATCGTCATTCAGTCTGAAGCTCCCACTAAACGGCTTCAGTCATAGATATAAATGTTGCATGTATCAACTTATCTCCCTTTGAATTAAATTATCAGGATTAAATATTTCTCTATTTTACCTGATGTTAGAAGTTTTCACTTGCAATTTTCGAAAAATTAATGTCTGGCTTCTTGCCTTTGTGCTCACTGACTTGGTTGTTTGACAGAAAATTGCAAATGAACTCCCCATACGAACTCAATGCAAATCAAATGCATGTGACTGGAAGACGCAAAACTTAATTTGAGCCGCGACGCGAGAAAACCAACAAAGTGGTTGTGCGCCCAGCGCAGACTCAGATCAGCCTGGGCATCCGCCCAGTCTGATCAGAGTCTTCGCTGTCCGCATGGAGGTAGCTTAGTCCCGTAGCTACCCTTAAAGCGCTTAGCAAAGAGTCTGACCAGACCGGGTTGATGCCCATGCTGATCTGAGTCTGCGCAGGGCGCACAGCCACATTGTTGGTTTTCTCGTGTCGTGGCTCATTTCTTGGAGCGAAAATTTGATACTTTATCCCTTTTTTATTTTAGATTGCGACATATCCTATTTAACCTTTCATCCTTTTTCGGTGCAATGCATAAAAATGCATGAAACTAATCTTTATTGTCCAAAGTGTATGTTTAAAGGAAAGCTACTCAAGCGACATTGTTGACTTAGAGACCTTGTCCGTTTGAAACGATGCCATTTCCTTATCATTCGACCGATTTTCTAAAAATTGTCACAAATGATGCGAACTTGATTGTATTTATCATCAGTGCTCAGTTATAGTGTAGATATATAGACGTCTGTTGAAAAACCAACCCTGCATAACATGTATACTTTCTTTTGCCTCTAAGTATGTACACCCTGTCCAACCCTGAAGCCGGCAAAATGGTCGAAACGCCGGTTAAACGTGTGTGTAACGCCGGTAGATGGCCGAAACGCTCCAAATCTGCAATGGTGGCGCCCATACCCGGTAAGTAATTATTTGTTTCTTTGGTTTTTGGGAACAAGCTGCTCACTCGGTTGGCCATATGTTCTCTGTATCTTGATTATTTGTAATCTTAGTTGTTTCCAACTATGGTTTGAGGGCTGGATTTGGATTTTGATTGTTTCAGTTCCTGGTCTTTGCATACTTTTTACTTTTGTATAAATGTTTGTAATAAAGGAAATGGTGCCTTCGGTTGAAAATAAACTAATTTTACCAGATCTGTTTGTATGAAAAGCAATTTATTTCTCTCTGATTTCTCCAAACATTAAATCCAAATTTGGTAAACAAGGTTCGGCCATAGGCTTTTAAGCAGATGTGTCTCCAAACAGTTCGTACTTTTGAAAATGCGCAGAAATCATGAACATACGAGCTGCTTGCAATGACTTTTAGAGAACACTTCTGAACACTTTTGTCTATTATAATAAAAAGATAAATTAAAAACCTACGATAAACTTTTTTTAGCAAAATCATAAAGTAACGCCGGTTAAAACGTGTTCAGAATTAGCTGACATTAAGTTTGATATTTATTTCAGCTGACTTAGATACGGGTTAGGTTTTATTTCTTGCTCCCTCTTACATGTAGGTTTTAGCAGTTCGATTACTTGGCATGAAATACAAGGTAACTTAAGTAGAGTCTATTAAACTTGAAGGGCAGGGTAAATAAGAATCTAACTTTCCATGGGAAAAAGCTCAAAAAGCCAAACATACTCTTCAAAAATGCATTATACATGTATTGGCATTTTAATAGTATTTTTTTGCTCGAGAAACCCACTCCCACCCCACCCCGGTAATAGGTAGTAACGACAGCCCCTTGCTTTTATACATCAGTTCCATTGCCAAGTATCTCCATCCCCACGATCAAATTGTAGGTAAGAAAGGAATAGGGTAGGGGCAATATGAAGCTTAATCTTCCAGGGCAAATTGTAGGGAAGAGAGGAATATGGTAGGATAGATAAGGAGTAAGGAAGATAGTAGGATTGTATGTGGACAGGTATCGAAAACACGGTAAGGATCGATATTCTCAGACAGTTTAGACACGAAAAACATTTTCAGTCACTGGTCTTTCTTTGATTGAGAAAAGGCTAATTTTTTTCGGTGTTCCTATCGACTTTTTGCTTGGAGTAAAGCTTTTTTTTTTCGCCGATAAAGGGTTTGTTAGGAGTTCCTTCTGATTTCTCCGAAGGGGTGATAACTCTTTTCTTCGTCGAGATTGTGTTATTCAGTATTTTATGACTGTGTGACAATATATAAGAAAATTTCCTATAAAATGGTTTTGACACGTAAAGGGATAATCCCGACTTCTTCCCCATGTCTTTTTCACACTCTTATTTTATTTTGCCAGAAACACACACACACACACACACACACACACACACACACACACAATAGATTAATAGAAGAGTGCGATGATTCAGCCTACCACTGGCTCTGAGAGCATATACTGAACAAAAAAGTTAGGAATATTTTGTTTTTACTACATACATGTAGCAATGAACCGTTTAAAACTTATCATGTTAAAATATCATTCGAGGAAATCTCATTCAAACTGCAATGAAATAAAGCCACTTTGAGAAGAAAGATGTTTCGTATGTCAAAAGTAAGTAGCGTCAAACAGAGTAGGAGTCAATCGAAACTCTTCACAAATGTTTACACACTGACAAATGCCCATAGGAGTGAGATTTGTGAAATCTTTGTGTTTACCCAATTGCATATTAAATTATTTTGAGGTCGTAAGGGAGTTAAATTAACTTTATTTGAAACTAACGGAAGCAAGAGACACATTTCATTGCAAAGGGAAAGCACAGCCCACTGAAAAAGTGTAAAGAATTGAAATACGCGTCCAGTATTCTTTTTACATGTACATGCCTAAAACGAGCAAGTTTATGGTCAAAACGAAAATAGAACATTACAAATCTACATCCGCAGAGCTTGTGACATCCAAAGCCCATACTACCGGTTTTTTTACAAACCTTTGGTAGCACTCACCATAATGAAAAGTGTAGAAACACAAAGAAATAAAAAAACACCAAAATTTGACGTGTATAATTTGTGGCATTTTACGGGTTTTGTCAAAACAAGCTAGGCGTGACAGATTCCAAAAGCAAAATATTCTTGGAAGTCGGAAATCACCGACTACTTTAAGTGTGGATTTGTAAAGTTCTGTAACCTATATATTTAATCACAACCGTGTTGGTTTTAGGCCCGTCTTAAGTAACACAGATACCAATTCCACTTCTAAATTTACAGTATCTTTGCCGTTTGCATGCAACTGGTGTAGATATAGCTTAAAGTTTTTCTGTGTTTTCTGCATTTTTCCTTTTGAAAACGTTGCTCAACTCGTCTCTTGACCTTAAAATTTCATTATCACATATGCAGTTTGTTACACGTAGAGTTGTCTCTCAAATTTGACACATTTCATTTTATACCAAGATGGGAAGATTTTCGGGTGACCCCTACCCTGTTTGATTGAGATTAACTCAGGGATATGAAACGCAACACTTAAGGAATCTCATCTTTTTATTGCATTTGGACTTGGCTTTCTTCATGTAATAGTTTTATATTATGAATTCAGACGGGTTAATAGGCATAACATAACCCAAATATCCCTAACTCTTTTGCCACGTATACCAGAGACAGTGCTCAGCGCTGTCAGCGTTCAGGCAGCGGTTGGAAAGCAAATTGTAGTTTTTTCCCCAAGCAGCATTAGATAAATATCATAAATCGTTTAGTGTATTACAATTATACATCAGCAAAAAGGCCTCATAGCGAGATGGTTTCTTCTTACACATAATAAGAACTAAAACGTATTGTTAAGTGTTCGTTTTCTGAGCCCTTATTCGAACAGACTAATAGATACCACCTGAGAGGGGCTCTTGAAATCGCAATTATGAAAAAAGTGTTCTACTGTTTGATACACTTGCATTTATATTCACAAGCCGTAACATGTTAAATGCCAACGGACAGACACTAGGCGCCAGGTGTGTGCAACTATGGTTACGTACTGCTGAGCCACTTCGTTACGAGAATTCAAACAGAAAAGCCTGTCGTGTCGAACATAGAGTTATCATCAAGTGATTTAACTCTTTTTATGCCCCCGTGACAATAGTCAGGGGGCATTAAGATTTGCTCCTGTCTGTCCGTCTGTCTGTCTGTCCGCCTGTCTGTCCGTCACACTTTAGGGTATAGAGTTTGTGTAATCAACTCCTCCCACAGTTTTCAATGGATCTTGTTCAAATTTAAAGAGTAACTACACTTCAGGAACTGACTGAATCAGATCCCAAGCCCTATCCCCAACATCAAAGGGAAAGATTGACAAAGACATCCCAACAAACAATAAATTACAAGTATCAAGCCGAGTCAGCAGCTCTTTCCCAAATAGGTGGCAACTCAGCTATCTTTATTGAACTAAATAATTTAGTCCAACAGACGGGTTACAACAGACTAAGCAAATTATATGAAAAACATTTAACAATTATTTTCACCTATTTTCTATTTTTATGATAGAAGGGTTAAACTGAGAACACAATAAATTAAACAGCACCGAACATAAAACAAATGCAACCGCAACAAAAGGACCGCCTTGGGACGGTCAGTAATAACTACTAGGGGGTTTAAACCGGTTTTACTGGGCCCAAACCTTCACCCTCACCCTCTGCTGCGATGCACACAATTAGTTGGTAGTTCGGTTCGTATGGAGGTCCCCTAACTCATGAGAGAGTCATCACGGTCAACAATTAAGATCAAGAAAAGACCGTGATGAAGCAAGGATGAGGACTCGACAGCCAAAACGTGTTGAGACACCTGGAGATCCCTGGGGCGTCAGCAACACCACTGGAGTACTGGAGTACTGGAGCAAAAGAAGACCACCAGTTGAACCCCGATGGACCAAGAAACAGACAAACATCCGGCCCCAACCAACTAGTATATAGCTTTATGTAGGGGCTATCAAAGAGTCTGAACCCCGACCCACCGGCGTGCAATTAAAGAGGACAGCAAAGTTGTCAACCGTGATTGGGTTAACCACTAAGCATGCAGACTGTCGTATTACATCTATGTTATAGCCAATGCGTTTAAATCGTATGATAATTTTCTTAAATTGATCGGGAAATTCTGTTTTCCCTACGATTTTGCGTAATTTATATACTAAGTCACCATCAAATTCAGGTTCCGATAGGCCTTGTTGCAAAAGTGACCTTAACCCTATATTATATTTAGAAACCAATTCATAGTGTCTACGATAAAATTTAGAAAAAGCTTTCCGAAGTTTATGATACCGATACCCCTGCTGTAAAAGCTTGGCAGTCAAACTTTTATTACGAGCATTAAAGTCAGCCAGATGACTAGAAACCCTAACGAAGCGAATAAGCTGAGAAATGTAAAAACCATAAGAAGTGGTGCGGGGAACATCACCATCCAAAAACGGAAAATTAACAATGTCGAAATCAAAATCATCGCGTTTGTCATAAATTTTAGATGAAACAAATCCATCTAAAATAGATAAATGTAAATCCAAAAATGGGGCCTCGGTATCAGAAGTATTTGCTTTATTTAACTGCAATTCAGCAGGATAAATTTGACTAACCATTTCTTCAAAATAAGGGTTGTCAATATTTAAAAGGTCGTCCAAGTATCTAGACTTTGAGTTGAATGCTTCAATGACATGAGCTTGAGTATCATCAGAAAGAGACATCATAAAGTCTCTTTCATAGCAAAATAGAAACAAATCTGCTACAAGAGGAGCGCAATTAGTACCCATCGGAATTCCTATAATTTGTCTGTGTAACTTAGCACCGAATCTGATGAAAATGTTATCTAGAAGATATACTAAATCATCACAAACATTTTGGCAAGACCACATTTTAAACCTTTTTTGGTCATCAGAAGTAAAAAAAAAAACATGTTTATCATTGCAAGCAAGATAAAGAGCACCCTCTCTCTGAAAAGTAGTCTCAATTAAATTTATTAGTTTCTTTTTTATTAAATTATGGGGCAAAGTTGTATAGAGTGTAGAAAAATCGTATGTAGACAAACTAGACGCGCGATATCCTCTAGACTTCAGTTTATCAAGAACCTCGGTAGAATTTTTAATCGATCAAAACAAATTTTTTCCTGACCGTTCGTAAACTTTTTCACAGTACCTAATTACATGAATTTTGATAGCGGTAAGGCAAGAAGTTAATAATTTGGAAAGTTCAGTAGTGGTACAAGCACTAGAATGAGCAATAAACCTGGCTTTATATGGTCATTTATGAAGTTTAGGTAACCAGTACATCGTAGGAAGCTTGTCCTGCCGTTCCTCTACATTTACAGAAAACTTGGGGGCTATATCATTACAGTGCCTAAAGACAACAGAATTTTCGTCTTCTGGAGTCTCTTCATAGGCCTTAGTGCCGCCAAGTTCTTGTTTTAATGTGTTAATATAGTGTAACCGTCAAACAACGACAACGTTATTTGCAGCCTTGTCTGCTGGAACCAGAACGTACTTACTATGAAACTGCTGGATACCCAACTTCAAGTGACGGAATGTTGATTTAGGTTTAGGCGGCAAAAGATTTGTGTTTTGGGAATAGAATTTAATACGTTTATCCATTACAATAAAAATGTTCACCTTCCATTTTCAAACTCTGCATACTTATTGTGAAAATATTGAAGATGTGCATGTGGGTTTTTGGTGGAGCTTAAATTAATTTTGACAGAATTACGGCCTTTTGAACTTAGTCATTTAGGCAAATTTTTGCACTGTAGAGTATGGAGTTTGTGTAATTAACTCCTCCCTCAGTTTTCAATTGACCTTTTTCAAAGTTTGCATACTTATTGTGGTTATATTGAAGATGTGCATGTGGATTTTTGGTGAGCTAAAATTAATTTTGACAGAATTACGGCCTTTTGAACTTAGTCATTTAAGGTAAATGTTTGCACTGTAGGGTATGGAGTTTGTGTAATCAGCTGCTCCCACAGTTTTCAATCAGCCATTTTCAAACTTTGCATACATGTTACGGACATATTGAAAATGTGCATGAGCTGAAAATAATTTTGACAGAATTACAGCCTTTTGAACTTAGTTGTTTTAGGCAAATTTTTGCATTGTAGGGTATGGAGGTTGTGTAATCAACTCATCCCACAGTTTTCAGTGGATTGTTTTCAAACCTTGCATACATGCTGAGGACACATTGAAGATGTGCATGTGGGTTTTGTTGGAACTAGAATTAATTTTGACAGAAATATGGTCTTTTGAACTTAGTCAGTTTAGGTATGTGTTCGCATTGTAGCATAAATACTTTGTGTAATAATCAACTCCTCCCACAATTTTCAGTGGCTCTTTTACAGACATTGTAGACTTGTTGTGGACATAATTAAGATAAAGATGTGCATGTCGGTTTTGATGGAAAAAATGGGCTGCAATTTTGCACTAAAAGGTACGAAGTTTGTGAAATGTTTTCAGTGGATTGTTTGTGAATGGTATTTGAGCTTGAAAGTTGAACAGTTGAACTGAATGTGCTCCAGATTCAAGTAGATACAGGATAGGGACAATCCAAAGAGTTGAGTAGATTTTGATGACCTGGCCCAGAGGTATAAAACTTGAGTACATTCTCAAACTCAAAATAAACCACACTGATTGGCTGCTTCCGATGCTCGTTGAAAGTTGAAAGGTGCTTTAGGGATGTACACGTCCTACGACAAGCGCTGCATGGGGGCATCATTAGTGTCTTACAGACACAATTTTCTAGTTTAATATTGAACTATTAAGTGTTCAAGAAAGAACTAAAGTAGGCAAGAAATAAGCAATATAAAGCGTATCTAATTAAGCTGAAATAAAAATCAAACATAATTTCAGCTAATTCTGAACATGTTTTATGCGGCGTTACTTTATGTTTCTGCCAGAAAAAAATTATTGCGCATTTAAAATTTTATCTTTTTATAATAATCGAAAAAAGTGTTCAAAAGTGTTCTCTAAAAGTCATTGGAAGCAACTCGCATGTGCATATTTTCTGCGTATTTTCAAAAGTACGAATCGTTTCAGCACACATCTGGTGAACAGCCTATGGCCGAACCTTGTTTACCAATTTCGGATTTAATGTTTGGAGAAATCGGAGTTAAATTGCTTTTTATTCGGCTAGATCTGGTAAAAAAAAGTTTATTTTCCACCGAAGGCACTAGTTCTTATATTATAAACATTTATGTAACACCAAAGAAACAAAAACATTACTTACCTAGTATGGGTGCCGCCATCGCATATTTGAAGCGAAAGGGCCGTTTACCGGCGTTACAAACACGTTCAACCGGGGTTTCGACCGTTTCATCGGTTTCAGGGTTGGACAGGGTGGTATATAACAAACACCATTTTAAGGCAATAACCTCAGGCCTCTCCCCTGAACTTTCTGGAGGCATGTTTAAAAAAACGCGGGGATCGGAACCATGTTTTTCAGTCCACGTGACAGGAGCTTACACGGTGTTTTGCCCATATATACAAAAGGTTGATTCAGTATTTCTGCATAGGAAGCACTCCTACCTTTCTCCAACCCCTTTACTATCCTACTAAGTTATGTGTTCAAATCTCGTAAGTATGGTTTCCGAGAGGTTTGACAGAAGAAATGTGCGTGTGTTGTGCTCTTATCCCGGAAAACGTCTGAACCCAGAAATTTGGGCACTATCCCGGAAAAGGAAACGAACACTATCCCGAAGAAGAAAACAACTGCGAAACGCGTAATTTATTTTAAAAAATCAAGCCATATCTTGTTATATTATTAGTGTGAGGCGGGCGGCCTTTGCGGGTATGCAACTGAGCCGTTACACGACAAAACAGACAAAGTTCATATGAGCCTAGCCAAGACTCAGATCAGCTTGGGTATCCCCGAGTCCAATCAGATTCTTCGGTGTGTGCTTAAAGTGCAGCTAAGGGTATAATCTACCTCCATGTCGATAGCAAAGACTCTGATCAGATACGGACAGTTACGGACTTTTCGGATGCAATACGGGTCGTTATGGAAGAACGGAAAGATACGGATGGCCCATCCGTAGCACCCGCAGAACCATATGTGTGTGACTGGGATATACCTTCGCTGGTATAAGAGAAAACCCATCGTATATAGAAAATACTTTAAATATTTCTATTGAAAAGAGTGAAGCGTTCCATTTCTGTTGAGACTATTTTGCACTAGACTGGCTTTGATTTTTATCGAAATATAGCCCTACTGTTCCGCTTCGTGGCTTGTACTTCTCTTTTCATTTTCTTTCGGCCTTAGTGTAGTAGATGAGGGCAGGACCAGCAATCAAATGGGTCGCAGCTTCGATTCCCCGCTTTTCCGATAACTCAGATGAGACTTGAATTGTAGCCTTTTCTGGGTATCTCCATTTATGTTTTAAGGTAATTATACAGAACTATAGGAACTATTGGGAAAAAAACACATATTAAAATGCGTTAGACATACGTACAAGTAAATTGTATTCTCCAAGTCCCAATCTCACCCAACATGGATACGGATAAAGGGCAACGCTCTTTAAGTTAGTTGTTAAAGGTACTCACCGTCAAGAGAAAGAAATCCTAGTCTCCCAACTAGGCTAAATGAAATGAGGGTGACAACTACTGAACTAGCTGAAGCCATCGTTCACTGTTGAACAACCCGAAATTAATCAAAGGATTTTATCAAAGTAATGAATATGAAAGCAAACTTACCATAAGTTAAATATATTTAAAGCCGAAACAGGCCATTCCAAAATGTACACGTTAATATCAAACAGTAATGAGTAAGCAAAGTCAACCTTGTTTCATTTTTGTTCTATATTTATACTTATTTAACCTTGAACCAATCAGTTACCCATACAATCTACGTGAGAACAATAATTGTGACTCAATTTCGCGTCTCCAACAAATTTCCTCACCTCGATATAGCCACGTACGGTACTGAAAATTCTGTTTTTGGATGTAGAGTAGTATTGAGTTTGTAAAAAGGACCACATTAATATTTCTTTGATTTCCTACAAAACCAGCTATTACAGGTCTGCACGGCCCGCACAGTCTGCCCTAGAGGTAAAGAAGAAGTAATAAGTGCGTTTCGATAAATTCAGGTTCGATCCGGAGTTTCGTGCGTTTCGGTTATTCTATGGGCCGCATTTTGGGGGTGTGGTGCAAAGTGTCCAAGGAAAAACAGAAATTTTCCAGTAAATTTACTACCTTGGTATGTATCTTGGTTCCCGACGTATATCGAGGTTTCCGTTATAGAACAACAGTAGTATTCTGGGGCTTAGTGCACAAAGCAAATAAGCCTATGCCCGACGTACGTCCGTCGTAAAAATGTCACAGAATTTTAATCCGTGTGCACAACCGAGGCGTGTCGTAAACTAAGTCGTAAAATAACTTCAAAACTCACAAATCGCTTCGTGCACTTAGATTAAAATACAGTCGTAGTACAGACTTAGTTGCGCCGACGTTCGTAAGCTACGCCAACGTAGTTTACGCCTTCTTTGTGCACTCGGCTGCTGAACAGGGTACCAGACGTGGGGTGTGGTGCATTGTGACCAATGAAAAACAGAGATTTAGGAACTGACCAATGATGTCTCCTCAAAACCGTTACAATCTTGGCTTAAATATAGAGAGCTCTAAATCAAATTGGTCTATTGACCAATATTGACGGGTCGTGCAATGTATCAAAAGATTATGGGATAGTGTAGAATACAAGGCCAACACATCAGTTTTGACTCAAAAATAAGGAAGAAAACTGAGTAACGTTTTGATATTTTTCTCAGTTTTCCCTATATAATATATAAAAAATGATGGTAATGTAAATCAGAGCGAAAATGACCGCATTAAATGTAGACCTAAAAGTTTGAAAAACATATCTCAATGCAGCTAACGAAGTACTTCATATGAAGCTAACACAACATTGTTTTCATTTTTTTTATTCAAGAAAGACAATAAAAGAGAAAAAAGTGTCAATATCCTATATAAATTAATGCTATTTCAAACTCAGATGATATCGTCGTTTACAGGTAGATTATACGGGGCAGCGGAAAAAAGTTGCCCATGGCCTGCATCATCCGCTTGATCCTTGCTTAGGAATCTGTCTGTTGTGGCTCCCGCCTACCAGCTAGATAAGAGGTTTCCACCTGCTCTGATTATGGATTGTACTACGAGCTCAACTCATATGTTTTACGTGTGACGCCTCCCTTAGATGGGTAAGAGGTCCCAATTCAGACAGAACACCGAGAGTGTATCAGACGGGAGTGTGAGGTTGCACGCGGAAAATTATTTTAGACCCCCAGCACGTTATCCTACAAGCTGCCGTCCGTTCCAAGGCGGAAACTATTGATGAGGACCCCGTTTTTGTATTTCAACCATTGTTTGCATTCTTATTTTGTGGGTTAAAATAGAAATTCCGTATTATATGTTTTATGTCTTGTTATCACACGACGTCGCATCTGAGAGTGTTATAAAGCCATGCATTAAAACGTTATGTAACGATATGTGTTGACGTCCATAAAAACGTCGCGTTTTCCAATGCGGAAATCGTGACGTTTTAGTGCAAAATTTGCAAATAAAAATACGAGTGTAGTATCATATGATAAATAGGATCTTGCATTCGTGCTCCTGTATTATTGAATTTATTAAACTCGTTGGGGAAATCGATAAGCTTTCATCTTTTCCCCCCCAACTCGTTGAATAAATTCAATAGTACATGACAATTAATGTAAGATCCATTATGTATGGCTTTTGATGATCGTTTTTATTGACATGCTGGAATGAGTGTGTCTGTTATCGAAATTGTGCTCATCCGTTTTGCTACTTGGATTGTGTCCAATGTCGGTATGGCTTCCCAAACAATATGACTAAAAATAAAATACACCTAAAACAACCTATAAATACTTTGACTACCTGTCGCGAAAGTAAATCACGAAATACGAGGTATGTTATTGTGAAATGAAAAATAAATCCGTATAGACATTATTCCTGAGTCACCCATTATTCCAAAACACAGTAAGTCCAGCAATGACACACCAACGCAGTCTAATTACGAAAGTCGCTGTCGGATTTTGAAATACGAGTATACTCGTACGGCGCAAACAACTAGGACTGTAAGTTGCCTTTCGCCAAACTTATAATCTACGTAAAGGGCATTAGCCGCAAATGGTAGTTATAAAACAAAAGTGTATTTTCAACAAGCAATATAAACGATCAGGGATTTATTTATTCTATATGTTCCGAGTTGATTTTTTAAATAACGTGTAACTTAGACATGTACTGGGTTAAATGTCCGCACTCTTGCGACAATGATATTTACCATTTTACCGTTCATCTTCCTTTGGATTATACATGTAAAGTAGCTATCAACCATACGCTCATTGTATACCGTATTTCTTCGGTTATAAGACGAGAATTTTTTTTCTATTCCAAAACAATTCCAAAGAACTAGATCCGTCCTCTAACAAGGATCTAGGACTAATTTACACATTTGCGATACATTTTAAAAGGTAAACTCCCGCCGTAAAGTCTCCATAGTCCTATCAGTGGTAAAAATGTCAAAACTCAAATCATTGTAAAACGGTTCAACCTTCACGTTTGGTAATGAAATGTGGGTTTGTGGGCAAACATTGAGTCATATAACTGGCTAAAAGCAGAGAAAACAAGTTTTTGAAAAATATCAAATCGCTCCACAAAACAATTTCATGTTCTGTTTTCCCGTCTAGCGATGCTATATAAACATAGGCGGGATAGTGATTGGGACT
The DNA here is from genome assembly GCA_963989385.1 of Ctena decussata. Classification (NCBI taxonomy): domain Eukaryota; kingdom Metazoa; phylum Mollusca; class Bivalvia; order Lucinida; family Lucinidae; genus Ctena; species Ctena decussata. The sequence goes on along the minus strand of OZ022501.1, from coordinate 30,575,748 downwards.
CCACGCCTGTACTTTGTATTTTTACCGTTTCGTTTAACTTACTGAAATCGAAAGTAGGTCATTTTAGTTGCCAACTTAAATGACACAGATAAGTTTTTCAAACCGTTTTTATGTGAAACTCAATGATGTTTTTTTTGTTTAAAGCAGGCTAATCACGGTCATTTACAATGAAGAAACTGTAATGAGGAGTTTGCAGCGATACCTCATGATATTTTTTTTCATGCTGATAGAGCGATGGGACCTTTAAAGGAATGAATACGGTGCGGAATATCAAATTGTCAAATGGCTTAGTTACATACACATTATTAAAATAGTAACTTGATCTGTCGTACGGTAATGGGCTCATGCTATCAGGTGACCCGAGACGCCTGCGTCGAGGGTGATCCAATGGTATGAACTCATCCACGAGACGTTATACAGTACGCCAAATTAAGTTACTATCATAATAATTTGTTTATTATATACCCTAGGCGACATTTAACTATTCATACTTGCCAGCGCTAATGCATCGACCTAGATTTGACCCTGTGGAGCAAGGGGGTGGTCGGGTGGTGCGATGGTGCTGTGTGTAACTTCCAGTGCCAGGGCGTCCTACTGATTTGGATCATTGTAGGACAAGGGTCTACTGTGCTTCCAGTAGGTGCGGGTGGGGGTTGTTTGGACATTTTTTCTCTCGTCTGTCGTTTCTCTTTTCATTCTCCCTCTCTTTGGGAGACGGCCCAATATAGACTGAAATACTGTCTCAAAGGGCCGTTAAACCCAAAACAACCAACCAACCAACCCTGTGGAGCAGAGGTATGTGGCTAGCTGTGAGAAAAACGTTTCCGACTGAGCTATCGTGGCGCGCCCTTTGGCGTGTTTGTTGACGTTACGTCACTAGTCCCGTTTTTCTGGTTCTCGTTTTTATGATGCACGTTAACAAATGACGCGCCTGAAGCTGGAACTCAGAAATAGCCTCGTTTTGAAGGATAGTGATTCGGATTCAGAGAACATCAGTTTTATATGGCTCTCTGTATCAGATGGCCAGAAAACAGACAGTCCAAATGGTGTATCGTAGATATGCATATAATCAAAATAAAAAATGTCAGAGTGCCGCTTTGTTTTTGTGTGTTTGTTTGTTTGTTTTTTGTTGTTTTTTTTTTTTTTTTTTTTTTTTTTTTTGTTAAGATGCATGTCCATATTTTCACTCTTGGTTTAACAAACCAACTTTCATATTCAAAGTTAAAATGTTGGCAATAATCGGGAAATAATAATACAATCACATCCCACATCCTGGATTTCAAGCATAAACGGAAAGAAGCGCACACATAAAAAATGACAAAACTTTACGCAAGACACGCATTTTAAACCGAATTATTAGCTCTTTCCCAAACAGGTGGCCATTCAGCTACACTAATTAAAAATAGCAGCAACAATTTGTTTTGTCTTTTCTTATTTTGAATTAAAAAAAAAAAAAAAAAAAAGCTAAATGGGCAGGTGTTCAGTCGACCAAACTGCTAGAGACCATAGACAAGCAAACATAACAATTATACGAATTATGAACCACAACAGAATTGCCGCCTTGGAACGGTCAATAAAAGATTACGGGAGGGGAGGGGGCGAAAACTAGTTTTACTGGTTCCAAACTCTCTCCTTCTGCTTCTGCGGTGGTCGAAACATTAGGTTAGGTGTTTGGCCCGCTTGAAGGTTTCCCTTGTCTGTTGCTTGGTTATTCGGGGTCGTAATGATGGTTTTCTTTTCTTCCAGTACTTAAGTGGTGTTGTTTGACTTCCCAGGGGTCTTCTGGTGTCGCAATACGTTATTTCCGTCGAGTTCTCATCTCTGATTCATCAAAGGTCTTATACGTGATTTGTTTGTTTCCGATGATGATTCATTGATGGGTTAGGAAACCTCCATGCGGACCGAACAGCAAACTAAATGTTTCAAACCACTGCAGAAGCAGAGAACGAGGTTTGGATCCAGTAAAACATGTTCAAGCCCCCAAGTAATCTTTTGCTGGCCGTTCCAATGCGGTACTTCTGTTGTGGTTCCTTGGTGTTACATTGTGGTATGTCCGCTTGTCTATGTTTTTTGGCGGTTTGGTTTCCTGTTTTGCTACTCAATCTGCCTTTTATTTTGTTTTGTTTTGTAAGCTAAATTGAAATAGATAAAAATAGATGTTGAAGCTGTTTGTGATTAGGGTAGCTGAAAGACCACCTGTTTGGAAAAGAGCTGCTCATTCGGTTTACCGTGTGTATCTTTCGTGAACTTGTGTCATTTTTTCCGTGTGTGTGTCCTTCTTTCCCTGTTGGTTTTGAGGGCGGGATGTCGGGTTTGATTGTATTAATTCCTGATCATTGTCTACCATTTTACTTTCCTAACCCATAAACGAATCATCACAGGAAACATACAAATCACGGATAATACTATGATAAATCAGAGATGAAGACTCGACAGAAAACTGAGAAACATGTATCGCGACACCTGGAGATCCCTGAGGTGTCAAACACCACCACTGAAATACAGGAGCGAAAGAAAAAAACATCTGTTGAACCTCAAATAATCGTGCAAGAAGAAACTTTATCATGATACCGCCCTGTTTTAGAGTGACGTAATTTCAGCACATATTTAGTACGACGTTACTTATCACATAGTTACGACGATACATGATGGTTATATAAATTTTTAACGATGCAATTTTCAAACCTAACAACAAACAAATGAAAATGGTCGTGTGATAGGGATAATCATACACTGAATAGTATTTGCATACGAAATTTATGAAGCTCATCGAAATTTATATAACCGCTTATCTAACATATTATATGTGTTGTGGACGGACACAGCTACACGGGAAGGGAACGCTCGAGCTAGAAGCATTGACACAAAAACTATAAGCAAAGGTATGTCTCGAAGGATTTTATCAATTGGCGATTTATGGAAAAACCCGGCAATGCTACTGTGTGTAGATATGATTTAAAAGTAAAACGTATACAAAGACCAGGAACTGAAACAATCAAAATCCAAATCCAGCCCTCAAACCATAGTTGGAAACAACTAAGATTACAAATAATCAAGATACAGACAACAAATGGCCAACCGAGTGAGCAGCTTGTTCCCAAAAGGTGGCCACTCAGCAACCCAAACCGAACCAAAAATAATAAGAACATACATAAGGTAAAACATCACAGAAACTCTGACACCAAGAACAGGCAACAGAGAACCACAACAGAACTACCGCCTTGGAACGGTCAGTAATGAATTACGATTTTACAGGCCCAACCTCACCCTCAGTATCTGAAGTGGTACAAAACATTTAGTTGGTTGTTTGGTTCGCATGATAACCCTCTAACTCTGTTCTCCGTTTGAATTGGGCATAAAGATATGCAGGTCTTGAATACCACAAATGTTGCAAACAGAACTGAAAATTCAGTCAGTTTCTGTCAACACGAAGATTTGGGCTAACGAGTTTTCATTTTCCGTCAAATCTACAGCCTCAGACAACTGAAGCATCATCCATGGTGAAATCAAGCATGAAAAGTAATAAATCAGCCAAAAAACAAACGGCAGAGGAAACGTACCTGGCGAATAATGACGAAATTACTGTCCGAGCTAGTTTCCCCGACAGAGAGCGTGTTCCGCCGACAAGGAGCTTGTACTCTCGGCCATATTTTACTTTCATATAATTAAAAGTTCCTTCAAGAGCAGAGAATACATACAGAAGTAACAAAGCTATATTTAAACGAGAAACCTTGATTAAAGCGACCAACAGCCAGTCTGTTTTACGATTCCAAATAACAGAAATCTGGTTCAGATAAGTATAATCAGTAAAGGTTCAAAGCAAAACATTTACATGTACTGGATGTGGTGAAAAAATTACTACATCTGATATATCTATTTGTCCATATCAGGGCATTATTTCACATTTGTCCTCCTAGAACACACACACACGTGCACACGCATTGGGTATTTTATGTATAGAGATATACCTGCCTTCGGGAATCTTTCATTTAGGAACACTTTCATCAGGGAAATAAGACAAAACACAGCTTGGCAACATTCCGAATTTTGAAAAAGGACACAAAGTACCTAAGAGATAGCCTGTATGTCTGATAATAACTTCGTATTAGAATATTTTTTCTAGGCACCCTTAGACCTTCTAAGCCGCTAACCAGTACAAGGCACTTATCCCTCCGCCAGCCAGCGGTAGCTGTCCTATTTGAATCAGCGATAGGAGAGAATTTCACCACGGAAAGATTTGCACACGGGATGATCGAATCCGCGTCCTCCTGTTTTCCAGTCCAACGCGCATCAGACTGAGCCTCCGGACCCGGCATCTTAAGACATAGCCCGCCCAAGGCAGCACGGGGAAGAGAGAAGCTAACTTAATGACCAGGGGTGGTTAAAACTCTAATATCCTAGTGAATTATTACGACAGTAAAATATGGCCGAGGGCACTAGCTGCTTGTCGATAGAACTATCGCTCTGTCCTTTACTTTGACTATAGGCTTTATAGACGAGTTAGAGGGTTATCATGCGAACCGAACAACCAACTAAATGTTTTGTACCACTTCAGAAACTGAGGATGAGGTTGGGCCTGTAAAATCGATTTAAGCCCCCCAGTAATTCATTACTGACCGTTCCAAGGCGGTAGTTCTGTTGTGGTTCTTTGTTGCCTGTTTTTGGTGTCAGAGTTTCTGTGATGTTTTACCTTATTTATGTTATTATTATTTTTGGTTCGGTTTGGGTTGCTGAGTGGCCACCTTTTGGGAACAAGCTGCTCACTCGGTTGGCCATATGTTCTCTGTATCTTGATTATTTGTAATCTTAGTTGTTTCCAACTATGGTTTTAGGGCTGGATTTGGATTTTGATTGTTTCAGTTCCTGGTCTTTGCATACTTTTTACTTTTAGCGCAAATCTCCGTGTTGACTGACGGAGTTTTCAGTTCCGTGTTCAAAATTTATGGCAAAAATATATTCAGTTCCTGCATATTTCTGAGGCCAATTCAAACGTAGAACAAAGTTAAATCATATCTTCACACGATAGCATTGCCGGAGGTTTTCATAAATCGCTAATAAAGAAATACAATATTGATAAAATTCTTCGGGACATACCTTTGTTTACAGTTTTTGTGTCGATGGTACTAGCTCGAGAGTCCAAGTATGTGTCGAGAGAACAAAATTCCATTGATCTCTTTCTGGGGCTAATCCAGTTAGAAAGAAACTATACATTACCCTTGTTTCTGTCAAGACCTCATCTTTGATTCATCATAATTTTTATCTAATCTGTTATTTTATTTTATTTATTTATTTTTCTATTGTTTTGGGGGATTTTCCATGACGAGTCATTGATGGTCAGACTAGGCAGCTAATTGAATTTTTCGAACCATTGCAGAAGTTAAGGTGGGGATAATCACTGATTTGAGACAAAGACAAAAATCTGCATAAAATACTCAAAATAACACTGATCTTTCCAAAACTTAGCAGATGCCTTCTTTATGTTGTTTCTCATAATTTAGAATCACAAAATGCAGCATTTGTTAATGTTAAAAAGTGTTTTTATAAGGAAAGATCAAAGGGTAATTTTCTGAATAAATCTGAAAAAATAATATCGTTATTGAAATATACTTAGTGCTTAGAGTACCTTGTTGCATAATGGAGAGCGTCCTAGCAATAATTTTTTCAAACTCTTTCACACATTATCAGGCTGAGCAGATGAAAAAAGATGCAGTCTATGTCCAAATGTTTTTGTCAAACCACACAGGTGAGACTATTTTAACAAGGTTGAACAATTTCATCTACACACCACTCATCATGTCTGTAATGTATTATTTATACTGTAGGTGTTAACATAGGTATGCTTGCCTACCCTATATTTAATAAATGCGTCAAGTGTACATTTACTTTGTATATGGTTGAACATTTGATAAAAAGCTACCGTTTTCATCTGGTCTACATTACAATTTGGGAAAGAGTTGGAATAAATAATTGCTAGGACGCTCTTCATTATGCAATAATGCACCTTCAGCACTATGTAAGTTTTTAATAACGATATTATTTTTTCAGATTTATTCGCAGAAAATTACCCTTTCATCTTTCCTTATAAAAACACTTTTTCAAGCAGCATGTACGTCTATTTTGTATTCTAAATTGTAAAGAAAAACAAAAATAAGAAGTCTGCTAACTTTCAGGGGGATACATTACTTTTTTATGGTTTTATGCAGATTGTTACATTTACCGTAAATCACCACCTTAATGGCTAGGATTTGGATCCAGTAACACAAGTTTAAGCTTCCCACTCTCCAGCAATAAGTACTGGCATTTTCAAGGCGGTTCTTCTATTGTGGTTCTGACTGCTGTTCTTGTGTACGCCAAATTTGCTTTCTGAGACTCTTATTTCACTGCATTCCTTTAAATAAACGATGAACATAATCGCCACTGCTCAGGCATACGCTGAAACGTTTTGAAAATATGATTCTATTCATGGTAAATAGCATGTAACAGGTACCTTTTGTCCTGGCGCAGATAATAAGATGTTTGCCAGAAAAGTTAGTTTTAATATCGTTTCATATAACACATGGACGATCGTATCGAAACTGTATGTAATATGTCGCCGAATGAATGTTTGTACAGGTAAGCTGAGCTTTCTGTGACAGAATGAAGAAACATCATATACATGTACGTTTAGTTATAAATGGTAGTAAAGCGCTCCAAGGGGAAATTTTTTAACGTAAATATATTTCTGAACAATTCAATGTAGAACAGACTTAATTCAAAAACTGAATCTATATGCTTTGTCCAAAACATCTTGTAAAGCCCGTTAGCTCCCAAATGAAAACTGCGTTCCCAATTTTATCTCAAAATTGATGGGCGGTACCAGGTTTTCGAAATGCTCATTCTTAATTTCTATTCTATACATAACCAAATCATAATTTTTCAGAAAGGTGAGGCTTTGCATAAACAGTATCTTTATAAAAATTGACCTCAAACGTATCACTTTCGCTTCTTTTAAAAGACTAGGGCGTAAGACTCGGTTGTTAGAATTCCTGTTTTCACGTTTCATGTTAAAGCATGTGACTAATAAATATTCTCTCTAGATCAAAATTTGTATAATCAATTTTTATATTGAATCTTCTTTTGCTTCTGTTTGTTTCGCCCATATATTATCAAATTTTGAAAATTAAGCCATTTGTTCGGAAAATTATTAGACCTATGCTTATTTATAATATAATATCGCCTGACCAACAACACCATGCGTTACGCGTTTGAACAGGTGAATACGTTTGTGTCATTTCATTCATATACATCCATATCCATGCCTTGTTAACTATGTGTATACAAGGGCTATGATGAAACAAAAAAGAGCTGTTACGAAACGAAAAAGGGTCATAGTTACCAAACGACCTGATGACAAGATAGTCGTTTGGTAACTTTTAACTCTTTTTTAGTTTCGTAACAGCTCCTTTTCGCTTCGGCACATCCTTGAAAACATAGTTTACCAGGTGTGACAAATGTAGTAAACAAGATGTTTACACTATTGCTTACCAATAATATTTAGTCTAAAAAGCATTCGACACCCTTCAGTAAAACTGATCAGATTTTTGCATGTTAATGGGGGGAAAAATACAAAAGCATCCAAAAACTCGAAAATTTCGTATTCTGCTAGGCATTGTAATTAGACTCATTAAGGCCTTTGAATATTTAATGGAAGTTCCATCGTTTCCGAGAAAATAAGCAAAAGCCCGTTTGCACTCGGGAGCAAATGGACTATAGTTCAGTCGGTTGAATCGCACAATATGTTTAATTTATACTTGGGCCTATAAAACGCAAGCACTCATTTAGCTGTCTGAAAGCAACAAATGTGAAATTGTTGAAGAAGCCAAACTGGCAAATTGTCTTGAAACTTGAGCTACACCTTTAAAAGTTTTGGTAACGCGATGGAACGAGTAAGCATAGCTTGCTCTCACTGTACCTGACATGGAGAGTCTTTGAGTTTAGCCCTCTGTTTGAAGTTGTTTAGCCATCATCCATTCTTCAAAAACTGTAAGCCCAGGAAAGACACATACTAGCTAGATCAGCAACGCAGTCTGATTTTAAATTTCATCGTCCATAAAAAATCTACGAATAAAATTCTGAAAAAGTAAATATAGCAAACAGCTTGGATCCTGATCATCAGATGAGTATGGTGAGCCGTGATATTAATGGTCGCACAAATTCCGACCTTAGTTAATTCCTAAATAAATCTACCATTTGTGGCTGCCAAGATACCTGTGTTAGGGATCTCCAATTAAACATAAATAAGAGTTCAAGGTCAAAAATAGAGTACATGTTTTCCTACATGAGTCCATATTTATCGATGACAATTTTAAAACGAAATTTTATTTATAATCCGCCAAATATGAAGTTTACTGAACGAGGAAGTTAACACGCGTGCAAATATAACTTAGGATTTGTATACCTTTTGCGCAGTTCGTTTTTCTTTCAAATGCATGTACTTGATTAAATTTCCGCATTCCTTTAACAATTTATTTACCATTTTACCGTTCCGCTACATTTTTGGGGGATATATAACCTGTATCGCGATTGTTATAACATAAAAAGTAACTATCATGATATACGGCAAATCCTTTTTACGTTGATAAACAGATAAAAAAGAAAACAGAGATAGTGCCCCCGCGCCCCCTTACACACCAACACACATCCCTGCTTGTCTCAAGACGACACTTCTGTTTTCGTTCATCTTGCTTGTTTTATGTATTGTTTGTTGCTTTGTCTGTTAATAGGTCTATTTCCAACCTATTGATCGTCTCTGATATCGCCTAAGGTTTGTTCCAATGTAACATGTAAACTTCAAACAATCTAACAGACGTCACGTATTTGTCCCCCGCCACTAGCAAGGCGGTGACATTGTTAATAGTCCGTTGCTGTCTTTCCGATGTTCCGTTATTCCGCCCCTTGATCTCTTGCCTGCGATAACTAATATAAATTATTACTATAGAGTCGTTACACTTCACAGCAGATTTGCGGTCTACAGTGCAAACAAAGATACAATGAAAAAAGATCCCTCTTACATGGCTGTTTGATTTACTCCCGTTGGGTTAACATGCATTCATTTTACTGTGTAGAATTGCGTGAATGAAAATGAAAATTCTATGACTAATAATTGATTAAATTAAACTGGTCAAACCACCAACATCATAATTCCGAACCCGTAATATAAACAGTGTGATCAGGTACTCACGAGTAGTAAGCATCACCTGCCTATTGAAATTAACTCGTCATATCTATGTATCTGTTGAATAACTCCATTAAAATGAAAGCCCTGTATTTGAAAGCTTTACTATGCTTCGACTGAGGCCATCAAATCGGATATAAGTGTAGAAACGGCCACATTGTAGGGATCAACCAGCTTATGGAGTCTCTCGTAGATCTTTTATATGCGATATCTCTGTGACAACAATTTTTTGCTGAGCAGCTTCCCTCTATCAATAAAGTTTTGATATTTGGCTCTGGCATAGTGGACTGGTTGAGAGAGGTAAACTCCGTATGCAGATGCCGAAGGAATATTGCTAATAAAAATGGAAAGTTAACTGTAGGAAAATTTAAGTCGTCCCTCGTGTTATAAAGCCGTGAAACAAGCTGTTTGTCTGTTTCTTGGCCCACCGGGGTTCAACTGGCGGTCTTCTTTTGCTCCAGTGCTCCAGTGGTGTTGCTGACGCCCCAGGGATCTCCAGGTGTCTCAATACGTTTTGGCTGTCGAGTCCTCATCCTTGCTTCATCACGGTCTTTTCTTGATTTTAATTGTTGACCGTGATGACTCTCTGATGAGTAAGGGGACCTCCATACGAATCGAACTACCAACTAATTGTGTGCACCGCGGCGGAGGGTGAGGGTGAAGGATGGGCCCAGTAAACCCGGCTTAACCCCCCCCCCCCCCCCCCGCAGTAGTTATTACTGACCGTCCCAAGGCGGTACTTTCGTTGCAGTTGCATTTGTTTTATGTTCGGTGCTGTTTAATTTATTGTGTTCTCATTTAACCCTTATATAATAAAAATAGAAAATAGGTAAAAATAGTTGTTCAATGTTTTTCGTATAATTTGCTTAGTCTGTTGTAACCCTTCTGCTTCTCTAAATTATTTAGTTCAATAAAGATAACGACTAAGGTGGCGCAGTTAGTGCCCATTGGAATGGCGACTGTTTGCTGAAAAATCTGGCCGCTAAGCTCCACGTAAAGATTGCCGATAAGAAAATCCAGCATATTGATGACGTCGACTTCAGAATATTTTGTATGAGCATCAGAGTGGTCCTTAACGAAATTCGAGGGATGTTCAGAAAGTTCTATTCGTGACGTCTTATTTTGGTAACCATCATAAATACGTTCCGACAGCGAAAATATATAAAATATGATATGTCCGGACAACTTTGCAAACGCGGTGTATATTTTCCAAAGAACACATTTTTAACGATTTGGAAAGAGGTATACCCTACAGCCACTGCAGATTTTCACTTAAGAAGGTCGTAGTTTATATACGAGCAGTCTTTGATTTTTTTTTTCAACAATGCTACTTAAACACAGTCCCAAGGCAACTGTGACCTAAAAAATCGCGGAAAATTTATTAAATCTAGGTTCCATACTGTCCCGGTAATGTTGATTATCTGCATTTTATGTAGTAGCAAATTCTCCTTTTCTACTAAAGTTATAATGATTTTGTGACGAAAACTAGGGTCTTAATATTCAAAATCTTGTCAGGAAGAGAATTTGCATGGGCCAGTTTGAAAACGTCGAAAAATTAAATCTAATATAAAAAAAAGCCGCTACGATCTTTCGAAAATGACGTTGACGTCGTTTTCAATAACGTCGCAAGAACTGTGCATTGCTTTGCAAGACTAAATCGATAACGTTTGCTACCTTCTAACTTTTGAATGGATATTGAAAGCAACGAATGACGAAAAGCTGACAAAATTTATTTTGTATGAACAATAATTTTTGACCTGAATGACACAATAAGAAATAATATTAATTCACATCATGAAATTAGCCCAGTGGTATGACTGGGGCCTAAAACATACGTTGTAATTCAATAAGAAAATGTATCTTTGTATAGGGTTTAGTATCAAAGGCTAAAATATAGTGCTTTCACTACATGCATAGCATTTGTCTCCAGCATGTCGCTAAACAAAGATACTTGGCGAGAATCAAAAGTTTCTGAACAACCCTCGTATGTGTCTAGATACCCAATCCCATTTATATGAACGAAAGAAACGTTTATAATTTCTTCAAATTCGTTCTATCGCGGGGCGGGAGGAGGGGGGGGGGGCTGGAGGACGGGGCATATATTATCACCGCTGTCCGTACGTCCCTTCAAGAAAAAGGTTTCCGTTCGTTTTCTGTTAAAAAGATTAGTGTGCTGTATTCATATTTTATACACAGTTATACGATCAAATATAAAGGTTAAGTTCGATTTAGGGTAAATTAAAATCTAAAAGAGTTAAAAAAATCCACAAGTATTTTTGGGAGTATTAAAAGTACAAATAAATGTTCTGTCCAAACGTTATTTTTTCACTTTTTCGATTTTTTCCTACGTAAACTGACGATTCACTATCTTTTTTATTCTTTTTTAAATCTTGTAAATAAATTATTCCCTGATTTTTACTCCTTCCTTTTTTCTGTCCCTTACTCATTACAAAGCTTCTCAAGACTCTAAAGGGAACAAACCCCTAACATGCACCTCGTATAAAAGGTTAGGTTTAAACAATATATTATTCAATATACTGTACATATGTACATAAATATAGCAATCTCAGACTCTTTATAACATGCTAAGACACAGTATGAAAAGGATACAGAAGTAAGTCGTTGACGTATTTAGAATCTGTCTCACAAACCGTAAATTTGAATGGCGTCGCATAAAAGTGGAGCTCAAAATATGTGCACGTAGGAAACACCCAATGCAGTCTCCACATCCGCACAGGGTAAAGTCCCTTCCTTCACTTTAGATTTCCTAGAATTTGTAGACTATGTATGCGAAAGGGGAAGACCCAAACCAGGCTGCGCTGACGCGCAAGCTGACCCGAGCCCTCACAAATGTGCACATACCATGAGGTACCCCATACGACGTCAATCAGTCATTTTTACTTTCAGCTGACTTTGAATAATATTCTAAGTATGCAGTATAATAAACATTAAGGAAGTAAAATGATCTTGTAATTAGATAAGAATATCCATATTCAAATAGAAAAATAGAAAAAAGGTTTAGAGAAGAAAGAGTAAAAGAGAGTAAGAGATAAGAAAATAATGTGTCACGGCATCAGACAATTTGAGCAGATATCCATATATATATATATATATATATATATATATATCCATATATAAAATGTTTCTGCATACGTCATCAGCCAGCAGATTTTATTATACCCCGCAACAGGTTAGTGGCGAGGTATTACGTTTATCTGCTGGCTGGCTGTCCGTCTGTCCCTCCTTCCGTGTGTACGTGAGCCCCTCGTTTCCGTTCGATAACAAAATTTTAACAACAGATTTTCTGCAAACTTGGCATGTGCATTTGTCTTGGAAATATGTAATTTGGGATTGTAAAGGGGCAAATATCGATATATTCTGATAGAGTTATTGCCTTTCACTGTCAAGGTCTCAAAAGTAATTCTGGTCTGTAGTGCCTTTACGAAATTCACAGAACAGATTGAAGTATAATATGAGTTTTCTGATACAAAAGAATTTTGTCTACCTGGGAAATCAGTCCCTGCCCTTAGTCTACATACATGTTTTCAATAACGAAAAAAATCTATGTGGTGCAGGTAGGTTGGCATCTTTTCCCTTTCTGTTTCATATGTTTTTGAAGTGAAAAATGCCACACCATGAAACATTAAACCACCAGTGATTTAAATAACGAAATTTCAGACACCACGAAGACAAATTTGTGAAGAGATGGTCATTTTGAAAACTAAAATAATAAATATATGTACATTTCTATACTTTTATTTGAATTAAAATCGAATAGCTTATTTATTTCATTTAAAAGGTCACCGATTAGAACTATCTTTAATTAATCCCTCTGTTTGTGGTCAGACAAGGATCAGGCTGGTCACTTAATGCTTTATGTTATATAGGATATAGTTGTCATTGAAAGGTTTTGAGAAACGGAACCCTGTTTGACGGTTGGAAAGAAATCCAAGTTCAACGGGATTTCATTTATGGGCCGATATAACATCAACCATACTTGAAAATATGCAACTACTGAGTACATAATACAAAAAGCATATACAGTAAATAGGTTCTTAAAGGACTGTATGCTGCTTACATGTATCGTATATGTTAAGAATATTTCATTAAGATTCGAGAACCAGCTAGATGACTTTTGCTCTGACAATATTGGACAGTACTCTTGTCTTCGTACTTGTTCAGTATCGCTAAGTTTGAGCAAACAGGTGATAGACGACAGGCATTCCTTTGTGAGCCACACTTACTGACGTAATCCGCGAGACAACTCAATTCCTGTGGCAAGCGCATCAGGGAGCAGATGATTGATGCAGCGATAAACTGCAACAAGCCAAAATAATGCAAAAGAATGGAAATCATTCCCCGATAAGACTATAGTGTTTGACTACTGTACCAAAAAGTTAAAGTTCATTAAGTGCTGGGTACTTAATTAAGTATTAAGTACTGACTCTAACATCCCCAAAAAGCCAAAAAACAAGAAATATTACAGTTTATAACAAATGCCCCCGAAGGCCCATAAACTGACCTTTGAGCCGTGGTTGTGACCTTGACCTTGGTCATGGAACCTGAGTTTTGCAAATGACATACATTTTCATTTCGTTTTACTTTTCTTTGACGTTTAACTGCACTTTGAAAGTTTAAGAGGATTCATGGGGACTTTATTCAGCCACTAACCAAACTGTGTTGTGTCCTTGACATTGGGTATGGGAACTAAAATGTCGTACCTTACATAACTTATCATATACGAGGGTCATCCAGTAAGTCCTGCAAATTGCCAAGTTTCAGGCAAATGATATTTAAAAACGAATCAAGCAATTCACATCCCTAAACTACATCTTCCCTTCTTTCAAGGCAAAAATTTCCAGAAACGTCATGATCTTGCAAAGGGCGTTGCTAGGCAACCGAAGAATACTACCATCATGGGTGCGGCGGTGGCTTCTAGTTGTCTATTTAAGATCCCCTTGCTTTGTTCAGAACGCTTGTAAATATCTAAAGATTGCAGGGAGATAGGAAAATCTTATAAAATGAGTATATAAAGAAAATGCGTTCACAGCAGATGAAAAGTTTCCTAAATTGCCATTAATTTGTTATCAAAGAATAGTCCTGAGATGCTGAAATGTATATATTAGAGAAAATATAATCTTCGAGCATTGTTCATCGTTTGCAGCCTTAAGAAACCAGGGGTGAACGTTATAAACTAGAATTTTACTGAAATTTCTGTAATATTCTCTTGTTGCCTAGCGACCATATTTGTTTGGTAATGTGAAATGATATCTGTGTCTTATTTGAGTTCTTAAATATAAGGCGATTATTTTAGAACATGAATTCTTGTAATTTGAAAGAATTACAAACATATATGCAGGAATTTTCTTCCCCTCACCTCTTGTAAAAGACGTCGTGTTTGTGCAATTTCACCGCCGGTATCGCTTACATCTTTGCATTCAAAACTCTCCCATATCTGAGAAAAGAATGTCACATGTACAATGTTTAGCAAATATGTGTATCATATACATAAGCTGTTAATGGTGTAATTTGATAACCCTACCTAAATTAATGAAGCAGTTATGACGGCGTTTGCAAGACTTATTGGATGACCCTCGTACTTTCCATTTTATCACGCTTTACCTTTCAGTAAAATTTTATGAAATTCGCCTTAGAAATTTTAAGTCAGTTCAGATATATAATTTGACCTCTGAGCCCTGACAGTGACCCTGTCCTAGGGCAACAGAATCATAATTTGTTTGTGACATGTCACATCTCATTATTTTTGTACCTTTTCATGAAGTTTAATGAAGTTTGCTGCTTTAGTTTTTCAGTAACTTAGATTAAATGAGCTGACCTTTGGCCTCTGTCTATGTCCTCGACATTAAGTGTTCGAACTTGTGTCTTGTGCATGGCAAATCTTCTCATTAGGCTTTATCTTTCTGTAAGATTTACTTCGGTACTTTTCTGAGTAATTGCCGAGACATGATTTGACCTCTGACCCCAGATTCAGACCCTGACCTTGGATTTGGCATCGAAAGTATTGTGTGTAACATGCTTCTTATTATGGTTTACCTTTCTGTGAAGTTTGGTGAAATTCGATTTTGCAGGTTTTACGTTATCAAAGAGGCAGAATTTGGCCTTTGACCCCTGATTGTGTCCTTAACCTTGAACGCGATAACCCTAATCTTATTAGACGAAGTCTAATAAAATCATCGTTTGCGCCAAAACTTGACTTGATCTCTGTATGGAAGAGAGAATATGTCATGGAATTGTTATTCACCTGTCAGAAGATTTAGTTACATTAAAAATGTTATTATTTGCACTTTGCATTTAGTTTTAAATATGTTTTTAACGCTTTAACGCTGTAATGATTGATAGAGTTAAGCAGAACGCGAGAAACGCAAATGCCGATGGCTTGAGAAAAAAATGATTCTATGGTGCGAAAAGTCTTTCGTAGTAAAAAAGTAGTTCAGGCTGTACTCGGTGCGTAAATTTACCGGAACGGACCTAATTACCGGGTCGGACCGGAACGGACACTTATTATTCATATTTCCAGCCGATTTTTTAGATATTTTGATACAATCTACACGCGCAGATTAATTCAAGGCCCTACCTATGACTAACATGTATTATCTTAACTTGCAACCCCTGATTTCATCCACCGACTTGATACATATAGCTCTACATATTTTCTATGGCTGAAATGTTGGTCATGATACTATGGAACAAAAATTCGGGAATTTTAGTGTTTTTCATTCGCTCCAAGTCTTGGAAGAAAGATAACCAGATTTTTGTATAAGATTATATGACTTTAAGATGAAACGCATATGCGTGGGGTATTAAGAGGCCTACCCATGGCGCAAAATACTCAAAGAGTATTTTGACTAATATCTCTAATTGATTTGAGCTAGATGGCATACAGAATATGTATTAATATTAAATAAGAGTTATTTAATAAAATAATATTACAAATATCTACTGAAGATAGGGGAAAACTGGTCCGTTCCAGTAATTCAGTCCATTCCGGTCCGTTCCGGTAAATTTACGCACCCGGCTGTACTGAACCGGGTAAAATACAGTACCGTATCATCGGAAGCATATCGGAATGTACCGAAGAAGGACCAGTTTGGTTCCTCGCCATAGTGGATAACCCCAACATAAGGATACTGCTATTTAATAATAATATCAGACATGTGATACAGCTTAGAAGACAAATAGGGAGATTTTCCTCTACTTTTTTTTCCAAATAGGGAGAATGATTAAACAAAGAAGGGAATTCTTGTATTTTGGTAGGGAGATCTGAAAATTACAAATAGGGAGATGTACAAGACATATATGGGGAAATTCTGAAATTCCAAATAGGAAATGGGCAATTTCAATAGAAATAATAAAAAAAATAATATTTGTTTCAAATATGTCTTCTTTCCTTTCGTCTTATATCTTTTTTTAAAATATATTTCTTGTTAGCAGCATACCTTCTCATAATGTTTGATCTTTCTGTGAAGTTTCATTGGATTTGCTCGAGTAGTATATAAGTTATTGCCGAGACACGATTTTGAGGCACAATTTGACCTCATAGCCAAGCGTGACCTTGACCTTGAACGTGCTTACCCAAATCTTATACCTTCTCATTATGCGTTATCTTTCTGTAAAGTTTCATCGAATTTGCTTCCGTAGTTTTAAAGTTGTCGCTGAGACACGATTTGTAACAGACAAACTGACGCAAAGACGGACAGACAGATGTACGGACGGTGCGATTTTAATATGTCACCCAAAGTGACTTCGGGCCCAAAAGAAATAAAAACACCCGCCATACCTATGTATCAGTGAAAATGAAAGTCCAGTGTTCGAAAGCCTACTCAGTTTCGGCTGAGGCCATCAATTCGGAAAGTAGTTTAGAAAAGGTCACATCAACGAGGGCATGGTGTCTCTCATAAAACTTTTAAATGTCGACGCAAGCTTTATTTTGTGATAACCCTGTGTCAACAGTTTACGAGTCAGTAGCTTGCCTCTTTCAACAAAGTCTTGATATTTGAAACAGGCTCTAGCACAGCGAACTAGCTGAGAGACATAAACTCCGCATGCAGATGCTGAGGGGATATTACTACTCAAAAATTGAAAGTTAACCATGTTAACTATGGGAAATTTGCAGTCGTCCCTCTCGTCATAAAGCCTAGTAACAAGCTTTCCATTGTCAATAAAGAGATAACAATGATGAACTGGACTCTGCAGTGGTATTATTAATTTCAAGTTCACTTGGTTAGATGAGGTCAATAAACTCCAAAATCTTAGGTATACTCAGAGATAGAACGTCATCTAAGTACCTGTAGGTGAAGTTGAATTTCTGTGCAAGGTGTGTATTACCCGCTTTTAAGAGCCCTTGTATAAACTGAAGGGGTAAGTGCAACAAGGGACCTATCTCCACATTTGGCCAAAAATGAGTTAACCACTCTATCATGTAGAAAACATGTTTCCCCACTTATTTATTTCCCCTCTGACCATAGTATCAGCCAAAAAATGTTTTTAACAAGGTTGCAAAATTTTTACAAAGGTCCTGTCTCCATTTTGGACTTATTATGCAACAAAAGACCTAAATCCATCAAATTTGTTTCTTCACCATATTTCATTAAGGTGTCGGCTTAGAATGAATATAAGTATCTAAATGTTTTTATATTAAGACTTCATGGTGACAAAATTCATTTTCAACTAAATTTTAACTTTTTTAAAGTGTTAAAAATTGATCGCAAAATAACATGACGGAGTTAGGACCCTTTGTTGCATAACCATCTTAACCTATTTACTGATAATCATGCCTAATATGGGATCTATTCATATTTTTATAAATGCTATAGCTAAACATAATTTATCCTCACCATTGTATGTACCTTTTGGCCACTGATAAGGCCACATTAACTTTTAAAATGCAACTTTCAGTTTTATGAAATATGGAGTTAGGCCCTTTCTTGCACGAACAAAATCGCTAAAATCCAGTTTTTCTCAATTTATTCCTTTAAAACTAGTGGAATACTCGCAGCACCACTTAAAATCAATGTCTTTCAACATATATTGACTAACTGTCCAACAAAATATCAATTATTTCGAGTTTCAAGAAAAAATTATGTTTTTTGCATTTTTCTCGAAATTATGAAAAATGGAGATAGGTACCTTGTTGCACTCACCCCTTCAATTCCGCCTCATACCCGTAAAGAAACAAGTCGGTAGGTAAGGGGACGCAGTTAGTGCCCATTGGTATGCCAACTGTCTGTTGAAAAAGCCGTCCGCTTAATTCCACGTAAATACTGTCGATAAGAAATTCAAGCATTTTAATGACATCATTTTATTAACAAAAAACAGACTGATCCTTAACGAAGTATTTGTCCAGATATCCAAGAACAACGTATTTATTCCGATGATTTCCGTTTTTTGCGAAAGAAACAATTGTTTACAATTTCTTTTAATTTAGATATTTAGTTGTCATGCGGTCTTGTCTTCCATGTATAAAGCGTAGAGAAATCGAATGTTTTGATGCTATCTACTTAAAAAGTGCTTGGGTTTGTAAACTTTGTTTGAAATCATGAGGATTACACTAGAAATAAGATTTTGTGTTTATCTGTTTACCATCGGAAAATCAGCCTTCTCAGTGGGCTCATTTTAATAGTTGTGATTGTAATAGTAATCTGTAACACGTCCTTTAGTGCAGTAAATGTGAATTTCTGTATTATATTGCTGCATAATCATTTAACATCGAGAGAATGCTGGGCAGGTCTCGGCATGCGACAGACAATTCTACCCGAGACATACAGACTCGTAATCCGCGAAACATAGCAGCGGCAGACATTAGGAAGCGAACACTCTTATAAAAATAGCTAAAACTGACAAAAAATCTATGGCCTTAAGGAGCTGTCACGCCTTGCCTGACAGCGTAAATGGATGTCGCACGGATAGAAAAATTGCTGCAAAAATCAGCCCGGTGATGATAGTCGTCCCCGCTGCTGCTTCGGAGTATGGAGCGCATAAAACGCACAATGTGCGCATTACGGTAAATGCATAGGACCACTACCGGTAAATGCATAGGACCTCTACCGGCCAGTTAAAGGACATCACCGTACGAGTAACGGACAGGTACCAAGTAAAACGAAAGTGCGTTGCATTAGAAACTTTAAACGTTGTTTGAACGTCTGAAGATCGTTTTTTGTACCGTTAACGTGACTGACAAAATGGCTATGTATGGTCCGGTGGCTCTAAATCGCGCACTTATCGTGAGACTTACGTTTTGCTGAAATACATGAGCGAAGTCTGTAAAAGTTGAGAATGATAAGGCTAGGGAAAGGCTACAAGATCACAAACGCCTTCCTATGCCATTTCCGGCGCTTGAGAAGAACTGACCGCTCCAAAGCAACAAGTTTTAGAAACCCGTCACAATTTTCAGAAAGTAACTCTATCTGAACTTTTAGAGATTTCCTGAGGCTCTAATAGTCCCAGTTATTTATCGGTTGCATCCCACTTTACTCAAAGTCAGTCAAAGACATTGTGTACTTGGACCCTAATGCAAGGTATCTAAATACGATGGCTAACTCATGCACAGATCGAGAGGAGTTCTGTAAAATGTATATTTGTTTTGTTATTCTGGGACCTGCTCGTTCCAAGATCTCAATATACATCTCAGGGGTCGACCTCATGAGGTGGACAAATGACCTCTGGTCTTTTCTGAACGTCTTTGTCATGAGTTTGGCGTAAAGATGAAACTGTCGCCACCATTCAGAGCGCAGTCCAGTCCTATATGATCACCTCCGCTGAACTCTTCTCCAACTTCTGCTATGTGCATGAACAAACCTGCTAAAATTGGCATGTAGTAGGTGAGTTTGTGTCTGGATCGGGTCTTCTTGACACTGCAGGCGGACTGTAACATGACACTCCATGACGTGTTGATGAGGGTCCTCAAAGTTCCAGGAAGTCCTCATCCATAAAACACAATTAGTTAATGAGAGAGAGAGAGAGAGAGAGAGAGCGAATCGGGGAGGCCACTTTTCCACAGAAGATGTACGTCATCTAGTTTGCCGCGTGGACCACCGTTTGTCACCAGTTATTCGTCAGTTTCCATGCGTTCCTTATCGGTAATAATCTGCTGAACAAAAGTTCAGTCTCCGAAACATCCCCGTTTTTCCCATTGGCCGCGAATCCGGTTCACCGGACATTAACAAAGGAGTTCCGAACAAAACTTATGCAAGCACATAGCTGCCGCACATCCGGCGGGCTCTTTTGTCCGGTGGAGATCGTTCCAAGTTAGCCGGATTGAGCAGACCTCGCCTGACAAAGAGCGCATTCGCCGAATGAGAAATGAACAAGAATCGCATGCATTCGGAGACGAACGGATTGAAAATAGAAATGATTCTGTCGGACGTCCGTTAACCCTATTCGGCAAGGTTTGCCAGAATCTTTCAATACTTGCGGAGTTTAAATCTATCCCTATTGTTGAAACAACGTCGACTCAGCATCACTGCAAATTGTGTAATAGCGACTTATCAATGATTACCATCATTATGACTTGGCATCGACATTGTTACGACACTGATTCATTAACCCATTTATGCCTAATGGACATTTCTATCATTATAATTGAGCCGCGACACGAGACAAACAACAAAGTGGCTGTGCGCCCAGCGCAGACTCAGATAAGCCTAGGCATCCGCCCAGTCTGATCATACTCTTTCCTATGCGCTTACAAGGTAACTAAGGGTCCAAGCTACCTCCATGCGGACAGCGAAGACTCTGATCAGACTGGGCAGATGCCCAGGCTGATCTGAGTCTTCGCTGGGTTCACAACCACTTTGTTGTTTTTCTCGTGTCATGGCTTATATACCCGTCTTGGATGAATCCTTTCACTTAAAATATATTTCATCATCTTTTTTGTCTTTCCAAGAGTAGTACCTAGTTATCTTATGCAAAACGTGAAGACCCTGCTCAGATGCCGCCGTATTCGGCATCTGATCATCAATATCCATTTTATTGGACACTGAGCATAAATGAGATAATCAACTTTAGGATCGTGCCACATTGAAGGATGATGCATCGAGTTGAAACGTTGCAATTTCAGCGCAGTCTGTCCGTTTGTTATGTATCGTTCATGTCATTGTACAACGAAGCAAATAAATCTAATTCTAATACACTTAAGAATATAACGCGACGTCTTGTTGAATAACGTGAAATATTTGTTGCAGTATATCTTGAGTAAACTGGATAAACTGTCGAAAACCCGACATCATTATTAAGCGCCGCTTTCATTGGCTGATATCTGGTTTTACGTTGCTGAAAATACTTTCTTTAGGTGCCAACAGCACACTTTGACAGCTGAAAAGTGAAGAAATGCATTAGAATGGGAATAACTTCATTGAAAATTGTCATTTCTGGAGGTAAATCGTCGATCTCGTTTTATACACTGAACGAAACTTATAACCGTCCATCCAGCATTTTGGCGGCTGGTTTCGCATATAAAAGTTGATGGTCCAAAGTAGTAAGTTGCATATATAAATAAGCCCCTTGCCAAAACTTTCCAAGTTATTTCATTTCAGTATGACGCCTACTTCTTTCATAGGCGCAGTCCGAAAATATGTACCCTCGTTTCAAAAAGTCACAAATGTTGCGACAGTATAAATGCTTTCAAATGTCGTAGTTCTTGAGAAATAAATCTTATCCTAAAGAGGTTACCAAATACCTGTATTAGAGATTCAAAAGTAATGAAAGTTTTGATGCGATCGGACTTGCCGCAAGGTCTACACAATAACGCGAAGAAATGCACTATCGGCAGAAAATCCCAGAGGTTCAGCTTTAAGCACATAACCTAGATACAAAGTTTGCCCTGCTCTAAAGACGTAATTATCGGCCGTACGGCATTGAAATTTTTGGCACTATAGCATATATTCTGGATGTTTTCGGAACCATTTCGAAGAATGAAATTCGTCCCAGAAATACCGTTAAATTGAAATTTTAAATTCTATCCAGAAACCGGAAGTGTGCAAAACGGATGAAATTTTACGGGTGCAATATGGACTCACCATGTTCTATAGGATATGGCCTTGTAGGCCAAGATCTAAAAAGGTACATACATTGATTTCAACTTGAACGTTTTGACGATTTTCTGTTTTAATTTCTCGGAAAATGCATCTTTTAGAATTGCCTAAAAACAACTTTCTTAAGAAATCTTAACTTTTTTGTGTTTATGGGTTTCGGAGATCACACTGTTCACATTTGCACCACGACCTGTATGAAAATTGCGTAAAAGCAACGTTTTTCTAAAAAATGCATTTTCTTCCCAAACCTGTGACGAAGCATCACAAATATTTCAAAATATCGCTAAACTGAAGTCCATAACCATTCTCATGATTTCTGATATTATGCATTTTGATACAGTCGCATTTAGACAGAAAAAGTGCAGTTTGAAAAATGGACGGTAATAATATTCGTTCAGTGTAGTTGTCATAGGTATAGTTTTTATAACGGCCCTAGTTGGCATCATTACTTTTCTTCATTCTCTATCAGTCGACTTTATGTATTTTGTGCTAACGATCTTGCTGACTGTGAGGTGTAAAAACACGTTTGAAGTTGGCTGCTACGAGCTTCATTTGTACCAGCACTATACACCACATGTTCATATGACGGCGCCCCCACTGTAGTTTCCACAATAGATGATGTGCCACTGTTATGGGTATACGCAAGATCTGGATATCTTTCAATGATATCGAAATAAAGTGATGGTGCTATTACAACGGGATATGGAGGAGACAAGCTTTGTCTCTGCACATGAGGCCAATTTCGATTCTGTAGTTGGTGTTGGGGCTTATTCTGTTGTCGTTGTGTTGACATATTTGTATTTGGTCTTTGATTATGGCTCCTGTTTCCGTTGGAAGGCACATTATTCGAAGATGTTACCCTGGATGGATCTTTTCTCGTCAAAAGATCTTTAGAATATTTGCAATAAAAAAATATATGGAAACAAGCAGAGACAAACAATAACCAAATAAACAACATTGCCGCCAGGGTATTAGCTCTTGCATGCTTACGAGATTCACCATAATATATGGCGAGGAGCGTACCGATGCCGCCTGCAGATATTCCACTAAGGATGGTCCATACGAGTGAGCTTATAACCTGAAAAAACACATTGCTGTTAGATATGAGCCGCGACATGATAAAACCAACAATGTGGTTGTGCGGCCAGTGAAGACTCAGATCAGCCTGGGCATCCGCCCAGTCTGATCAGAGTCTTCGCTGTCCGCGTGGAGCTAACTTAAACCCTTAGCAACCCTTTAAGCGCTTAGCGAAGAGTCTGATCAGCCTGGATGGATGCCCAGGCTGATCTGAGTCTGCGCTGGGCGCACAACCACATTGTTGGTTTTGTCGTGTCGCGGCTCAATTATTACAATCAATGAATCCTGGGAGATATAAAAAGGGCAAAGTGAAGACTCTGGCTAGTTTGCGTGATTGTGCAGGCTGATTTAAGTGTTTCCTTTGCGCATATTGCTAAAGGTCCATTTTCTCGAGAGGCCAATGATGAACGTGAGTTTCAGTGAGAGACGGGAGCTTACAACATGTGCAAACAAAGAACTCGAATTCGCCTTCACATTACCCAGTTGTATTCACACAGGGTAGGCGGCAATCGAAAACGCTCTTAACAGTCGATTGACGCGGATAAAAAATGTTAGAAACAGCATTTTCAATTGCAATGTTTGCAGTGGTTTTTGATCCGCGTTCGTCGACTTCATAAGCGTTTTCGATTGTTGCCGACCCGGTGTTGTATTGGTCTTCACTTTTTCGCTGTACATGTATGAACTTTCAGAAAATATAGATTGCCACCAGGGAAGACTCTCACCATACGATGCAGATACACAGGGTGATATGAGTTCCTATTGTTATCCATTTTTATCTCTTTTGAGACTCAAACCCATCTAAAAACAAACAATTTGAACTAGAGTTGTGTTTCTTCTACGTCTTTCAAAACAAAGGTATTCAAATACATAAATCTCACTTTAAAATTTCAGTTAGAGGCAATGACAATTGTTGGTATAAAAGTTAATGGACGCTCTCAAAAATACTCTCTTTTGATTTGTAAATGATTGTTAATGGGAATACTTTCAGTGCAGTACTTATAACTAAGAAAATGTGCCGCTTTTAATTGGTGTTTCTTTAAAATGGTCAGAGAAGCAAAAAGATACTATTTGGCTTCCAGTTTGTCTCCACATAACCATTCTGCACCTTATATTACACTGCCACACAAATGCGTAAATGTGGTCAAAATACCAATAGACAAATACGAAATATATTGACCCGATATACACGTGTGTACATCATCTAAAGTGGTCCTGGCATCTAAACTGGTCCTGGCATCAATTTTGGTCCTGACCAGCCTCTAAATTGGTCCCGGCTGGCATCTATTATGGTGCGATAAGCAGCCTCTAAAATGATGCCGAGGCTTAACGTAAATACATGAAAAGCTTATAGTTTTTCTGCTAAAAACTGCTTCTCACGACTTTATAATATTCATAGCCTCGACTCAAGCCATTTTAAAGATATTTCTCATGTGTGTGTGGGAGGTGGGGGAAGGAGGGGGCTAGTTTAGCCCCCGTTTCTCTTCCTGCGCCTATGTCGTTTTATTTTCAATATCAAACGCCTATGTTTGTGCTTTAAAAATTGACAATCTAGTAAGTTATTGAGACAGCTCCATGTTGCCGCGGCTTGTGCTCTTGCCAACCATCTCCGCATCGACTCAAAAAGAGTTCGACTTTAGCGCGTGGGAGTATAAATGCATGTAAATGAGTACGAAGCATGTTCTCTGAATCGTATGAGCAACATATACAATAAATGGTGTCAGCAAGCTAGCCCCTTCATTGATATCACATCTTCGTCAAAAATACATTCATTCACCAGCAGTGGGCATCTCAGTCTGATCAGAGCCTTCTCTGTCCGCGTAAGGAAACTTTGAATTCTTATAATCTCATTGAGTCTCTGAGCAAGACCGGTTAGAAAGGGGGGGGGGGGGATGCCCATGCTGATTTGAGTTTTGCCTAGAAATTTCAGTAGAGGCAACGCCTACTATGAGGAACTATAGGCAATTTTCCTGGGAGATTTCTTCTACCGACATTTTTCCTCTGGAACATTCTACTTCCGGACAATCATAGATTTTCCCGCACGGTTGGGAAGTGGCCGTGTGTGTGTGTGGGGGGGGGGGGGGGGAGGGGGAGGGGGGAGCGGTAGAGAATGTGTATTTCACAGGCGCCTGCGACTAGACTTCAACTATAAAATCGGAAACGGTCTCAAAAGGGAAGTCAAGTTTATCAAGACATTAAAATACGAAATTACATATTAAACTATCATACCTTGTCTTCTTCATCGCTGTTTCCAGCAGAGAAACTTGAACTAAAGCAACGCAAAATAACAACAGAAAAAGAATTATATTCTTTGCAATCTTTTTACTTTGAAATTAATGTCACAGGGTATAGGTTAGGTATAAAATACACTTGTACTGCCTTGCGGTACAAGCCGGCTTTTATAGCGACGTGGTAGAGTGCCCGACTTTAGATCGAAGGGTCCCCGATTCGATCCTCGGCCGGGGCGAGAGATTTTTTAAGAGTCCGTGACATTAACAAAGAAACAAACAAACAAACAAAAAAACGGAAATTTAGAGGGAGAGGGTGGTGATCTATGTGACATATACCTGATAAGCATTTCTGTGTTTCATTTTGTTTACTCTAAAATATCAGTTTCGATTTCACCGCGAATAGGGAATGGTGGTCGTGCGACGGTGCTGGTTATAACTTGAGGTTTCGTCTATAGCTACCGTAGGACCACGCTATCTAAACAGCGAAAACACACACACACACACACACACACACACACACACACACACACACACACACTCGTACTGATCAGAGCAGCAGTGCGGAAGTGCAAGCTGATCTGCCCTCTTTGTTTTCGGACCTGACATAAGACAGATTTTGTTATGACAAGACTCATTACTTTTTTATGTTGTATGTCGTAACAACATTTTATTTTCCTAAAATATCATGCATACAAATGAAGCTCATCTAATGCACCAGTTATTTATAACCACTGCACCCCCCATCTACGGGGAATAGTGGGCCTAATGACTTTTCATTTTTCAGTGCCCTGGTATAAGCCCCATCCTCTGGAGACACGCTAATGGTTAAAGCCCTGCTGTTAGCCCTGCTCTGTATAACAGAAAATTCCACTGGGGTAAAGATCCAAATATTAGTACCCCGGTAGCCCGGCACTTCCCCGGCACTTTGGGAACCAGAAAAAAGTTTAGCCCTGCTATCCACCACCCTCTACCCCGTAGGTGTGGGGGAAGGGGGTGGGGGTGGGCGGGCAGTGGTTACAAATGACTAGTGCATAATTACCAATTTATATAGAATGAATTCAGTTTTGGAATCATAAATAAAGAAAGAAAGAAATAGAGCCGTCGCGTGTCAAAACAAAAAAAATGATGTTTGCTTCTAACGAAGACTCCGATCAGCCAGGCCAGCTGCATAGAGTCTTCGCTGTTTGTTCAAAAGGACACATTGTTTCTATGTGCGGACAGCGAAGACTGGTTGCACTGGGCGCATGCCCAGGTTGGTCTGGGGCTTTGCTAGATTCACATTACTCATAGCAATAACAAATTATTTGTAGACGGCACTAGTATGAATAGTAATCAGGTATATCACTGCACTCAATTTAGAGGCTGCTTATCGCACCATATTAGATGCCATCCGGGACCAGTTTAGAGGCTGGCCTCTATTATAATCCTGACTAGCCTCTAAACTTGTCCCGGCTGGCATCTATTATGGTGCGATAAGCAGCCTCTAAAATGATCCCGATAACTATGCGACAGTAATGCCTTCTATGAAAAATTTTGGATAATAATGGAAAATGCGAAGCTAGCGAAGCTTCAGATCAGCCTGGGCATCCGGTTCAATCCCCATGAACGAATGAAAACGAAATAATAATGATAATAATAATAATAAATGATCAGTATTTTCTTAAGACAACCGGACGCAAAAATGGATTGGCACTTAATTTCATTTGGAATAATTTGTCTTAAAAATAAAGTCGGTGTACTGTAATGTTCTCTTCCCCATCCCTAGCTATACATTTAGTGACTCCGCAACCCCTCCCTCCCATCCCCTCCGCCCCTCGCCCACCACTTTTGCAGCCGCAGTCGCCTCTATGAACTTGTAAAATTATCAGACTATTATTCGGTAAACGTTAAAACTTCTCATAGGGCCATTTTTAAATGGTAGGCGCACTACCAAATGGCAAAGGTGATAGTACAGGCTCTGTACCTGTCCCTGTGGTACTCTGCTATCACCTATAGACCAGACCACGTATGATCTGTCCCTAAGTTACTTTACTGTCGCCTAAAGGACAGCTTTATCCCCGTAGTGTCTGCCCTATAAGTCGTGTCCACTCGATTATATTCAAGCTTTATATGTCTATCTATGGTATTCATATGTCCATGTCCACTGTTTGCCCCTTCGATATTTTACTATCACCTAAAGGCACGTTGTTTGGACCTGGAATACTCTACTGTCAATTATAGGCCCGGTGGCTATCCCTGACAAACCCTGCTGTCACCTCTTTACTCAAGGTTTGTCCCGCTTGCACTCTGCTGTCACTCATTGGCCCAGTGCATGTCCCTGGAGTACGTGTCCTCTACTTTCACCAAAGGGCCCTGTGTATATCAGGAGCCCCGGTAGCTCAGTAAGTTAAACGATGGCCTACTGATCTGGCTGTCCCGAGTTCGAGCCCCGCTGGAGACGAGAATCTTTCCAACCGCAAACGGGGTTCCACTGCACACAGCCTTTCATTATCATACCTACATCATCCTAGTATGACTGAAATACTGTTGAAAATGACGTAAAATCGCAAGTCATCCATCCATTTATACATCACACTTCACATGTCATGAATTAAGTTTCGCATTCTTCACTTTCCACTTTTTATACCATTAAATTACGCGAGTAATGTTTTTGGAAATGCCTGGATATATAAACGGACCTCTGATAGGCCGTGAGAAGCAGTTTTTAACAGAAAACTACTAGTTTTGTATATTTTTACGTTTAGCGCTCAGGGCCATTTTAGAGTCTGCTTAGCGCACCATAATAGATGCCAGTCGGAACCAGTTTAGAGGCTGATTTGGACCAAAATAGATGCCAGGACCAGTTTAGATGCTAGGACCACTTTAGATGATGTACACACGTGTGTACATCATCTAAAGTGGTCCTGCATTTGTACTGGTCCTGGCCTCTATTTTGGTCCTGACTAGCCTCTAAACTTGTCCCGGCTGGCATCTATTATGGTGCGATAAGCAGCCTCTAAAATGATCCTAGTTATATACCAGACAACTATGCATAGTAGTACCTTCTACGAATAATTTGTTAGTGCCATGGGTAATGTGAATCTAGCAGAGCCTCAGATCAGTCTGGACATGCATCCAGTATGATCAGCAGCGGAAATAGTTTTGTGGCGTTTTTCAAAACATTCCGCGTCATTATAAGCACAGCTAAAAAGATTTTTTCAAAGCATTTTCTCCAAAGTTTTCTAGCGTAATAATGTTTTTTATGCAATTCATAACAGCAACAAACATGCTCTTATGGTACCGGCATTTATATCTGCTAGGCCCGTCGGAAGGCGTTGGATCTCTCGCCTTTCAGGTTTGGGTTTTAATGGGTTTAGACCGGTGCAATCGACTAAATAGCTTTAATAAAAGACGAAATTCGAAACAGTTTCTAGGATTTCGAAGTATGAGTACAGGTCTCCGGGACAGCTAGACGATATCTCTGTTACAGTATTCCAAGTTAGCTAGGCTGAATAAGCAATAGACTAGTTAAGTCCCGTGAGTTAAGTACAGTGTTGCAGATAAACTTATCATTGCTCCTTTACGCTAGGGTCAAGTCGGGTAAATTCGGACAGCAGGTAATTATGAGCCGTCTCATCTGGATTTTCACTGTTGGCAAAGGTATGTCCGAATTTACCCGCTGTCTGAAGTTACCAGACTCGACCCTACTTTGAAGTATCCTGAAGGACAAGTTACACTCAACTATTGCAATGTGCCCACTGAAAAGGCCGATTTTCGAAGGTGAACAGAGAACCACAAGAACATGCTGAGATTTTAGTTAATATATATTTCTGGTTTAATTTTTGCAATTTCATTTTCTCGCATTTGAATGCTGTCTTGGAAAATTTTGCGAAATAATATATGTACTGTCTGCAAAATTTGAAATTTGCCTATGGGAATTTGAACTACCAACGTCCACTGTGCAAACAAATTTCACACCATCCTACCCTCGTAACCACAACGATTTTTATGCAAGTAACCCCAATAGAACTCTGATTTCCATTCACTTCAGGACTCATTTACAAGCAGGAATGATATTTTGGGCTTTATCATTAGCTTGTTTTATTTTTTGTGACACGATAATAAAAGCATCGCAAACGACTGCGTGATACCCCGCCACTGCAAACCTTTATTACACACCGATTATTCCAGAATTATTTTTTCTCTGTATCACCCCAGGGCAGGGGCAACCTAACCCCACTGAACATGGATAAAAATCTTTGTCATGACAGGACACTTCATTACTCTGATCACTTACAATAAGCCTCCGATAAATCACTGACCACTCTAGTCAAATACAATTTCAGTGATTTTAAGCATGTGGCCACAGGGTAGGGGCAGATAACCCCTAAAGGGTCAAATCACCACAAGAAGCTTTTATTGCTTCTTTCATCAGATGTATATTTCCGAAAATCTGTTTCACATGAATTTATATAGATATCATCATTTCATGCATGTATATAGGTTGGGGAGGGGGGGGGGAGGGCAGGGCAGGGCAGGGCAGGGACGAGATAACTCACATGGGGTAAATTTGAGCATCACTGGAAGCTTTCATCACTGTGATCGCTTGCTGTAAGTTTCAGAAAAATTGCTTCAAATTCTGATTTTATATGAAATTTTTCATGATTTTATACATGTATATAGCCCCAGGGCAGGGGCAGATAATCCGCGATGATAAAATTTCTGTGCTCATATAAAGCTTTTGTTCTTTCGATCATGTTCGTGAAGTTTCATCATGATACTCCAAGTAGTAAAGGAGCTAGAGGCCAGAAACCATTTTTTGTACATTGACAAGTGCCATAACTCTGTCAGAAATTATCGAAATTTGCCCATTAACAATCCCAAGCGAGACATTCTTGATACAAACGCATATGCAAAATTCGAAGGAAATCCGTTGAAAAATACTTAAGTTATCGAACGGAAACGAAGTGCGGACGGACGGACAGACGGACGTACATACTACGGACGGACGGACGCACGGACACACGGACGGCCAACGTGAAAACATAATACCCCGCCACTAACGTGTGGCGGGGTATAAAAATCAATACACACAGGAGCATGTATATTCTATATGTAACGCGACTCGGTTTACACACTTAATGGGCAGGTAAAAGTGGTTTAGCTTCCTAAAAGGCAAACAACATAAAGTTAACAGTCATTTTAAATAGTTTATTGAATGGGTCATTTTGAGCAGGCAAATTGCTTTAAATGATTCATATTTCCCTTATATATTCAACATAATATATGCATCAAACTTAAGATAATAGTACAGTCAGACATGGCAAATTACGTCACACTATTTGAAGGCCATTGTGACCTGTATTATATGGTTCATTGAATTTGGTTTTATATCTAATTTACGAGTATATTTAGGGTATGACCGGAAATTACTGAGATATTTTTTACCAGATATCAGCCAGTATTTTTCAAGCTTCATATGCAATAAATGAAACTGATTTGACATGTTGTTGGTATATTAATCACAAAACTACAATGTGTTGGCTTTGATACTTGTCAGTCATCTATATGTCGTGGATTATCTCCCCCTTAATCAACCAAGTACAAATTTTAGCAAATTACACAATAAAATGATATTTGACATAAAACGTCTACAAGAAAATGCTCAAGAAAGACAAAATATCTAAAACTACTTTTCAGATACAGAAACAACACTGCTGTAGACTCAGCAACTATATTAGATATAAACTTAATCTTATAGGAGACTATTAGGCTCTGAACAACAATGAGATTTTCCGATTTTTCACCAAATTCTGGGAAAATTGCAGATTTTCAGCAGGGTGGGCTTCTAGATGTAGCCACTGAAGAAAAGAAATAATGCCAGACAAGTATAACTTAACAGTTATAAACACTAATAATTATTGAGCCGCGACACGAGAAAACCAACAATGTGGTTGTGCGCCCAGCGCAGACTGAGATCAACCTGGGCATCCGCCTTGTTTGACCAGACTCTTCGTTAAGTGCTCAAAGGGTGGCTAAGGGTCTAGGCTACCTCCATGCGGACAGTGAAGACTCTGATCAGTCTGGGCGGATGCCCAGGCTGATCTGAGTCTGCGCTGGACGCACGACCACATTGTTGGTTTTGTCACGTCGCGGCTTATATGTAATATGGTAACAAAAAATAGATCACTTTCCTTGAATATTCATTTCATCATGTCTTGAATATAGCAGAGCCCAAACTTTGTGACATTTTACCGTTACTGTGCCAAACCCAATTTTCTGTTGCTTAAATATCTTAGTTACCAACAACGAGACTTAAATATTTTACGACACAAAACACCTATGATCAAACATGATACTGTTTAATAATATTTAACACAACCCAGAATGTGTTAGCTTGCAGCAGTGCTGTCAAGTATAAGGAAAATACTTCTGAAAATCTCTTGAAAATCCATCTTATTTTGGTATTTTAGACCCTGTGTCCAACAAATAGATATAAAAACACTGAATATGCCAGTAAAACGAAAGTCATTGCTAGAAATTATTTATTATATTCTTTTTTTAATATTCCAATATGCAAAAAATTTACTAAAAAAAACTAGGATTAACATATGAAAAATGCCATTCTCAATAATTTCCGGTCATTCTGTAATTGAGACTTCATCATATTTATAAAAGTAAGTCACTTCAACACTGCGTCTCACCTGGTACTACGTGTAGGTCCCTGTGACCTATATTTCTTGGCTGAGTGATTTTGTCTAATATTCTAAACGCCTGTACCTTTGTAGCATCCATAAATGTATAATATTTCGTATGCGTTTAATAATCGGCATGATGAAGCTTTCAGTCTTTCCTGTGAATGACATATATAAAAAGTGGATAAAGCTTTATAAAAGAAGAAGGTTGATGACTTTTCACCTCCCTGCCAGAATACAAGCGCAAAAACTTGTTTCGCCAAGAAAACCTTTGCTTTTCATTTCTGTTATTATTTAAACAGAAGCAGGCCCTTTACATGCTTATTATAGAGCTAATAAACACATAAAATCTAATATTTAAGTTTTCTTACAAAATCGAACAAGATTTCTCCTTATTAGATTCTTTGAGCGAAAATATCTTTTTCAGACTGTGGATTAGAGCTGAAAATATTGTATCTGTAAGTTTGGAGTGCTGATATGTCAGCAAAGTCGTTGGTTTTATCGATAAACCGATGGTAGTAAGTGTACCTTGTTCAGCACCCCATATGGAATATACCGGAAGTCACGTTATTATTTATGAAATCGCAAAATTAAATATGTGCTTATACAAACTGCCAAATGCCAAGTTTTCAAATGCATGAATTTTATCAAAATCGACAGTGTGCACAAAATCGGCCAAAGTGCAACCCGTCCTTTCAATTCCACACGAATATATGACTTTGTGACCAAAACTGTTTATTTCGTCGTGTTCCATCTGATACATATTTGATGTGCAGAAAAGTAGAAAATAGGTAAAATAGTGTTATGTATTGAATGTTTTATGTTTTCAGCTACTTTGAAAACAGATGATCCTACCGCTGTCCCCTCTAATTGTCTTACAACTAGTGTTTCTACTTTACTGTTC
The DNA here is from genome assembly GCA_963989385.1 of Ctena decussata. NCBI lineage: Eukaryota > Metazoa > Mollusca > Bivalvia > Lucinida > Lucinidae > Ctena > Ctena decussata. The sequence goes on along the minus strand of OZ022501.1, from coordinate 30,542,602 downwards.
GTTGACGTGCATTGAGTGAGGAATTTGATTGTATGATTTCCTGATCATTTTTGTCGAGCCCGCTTGCGGTGAGCGAGACATAGTTGTTACAACTTCAGTTTGGTGTATGTCTGTGCGTGCGTGAGTGTGTGCGTGCGTCCGTCCGGATTTGTCCGGGCCATAACTTCTACATTTATGGATGGATTTCAAAATAATTTGGTACAGTTGTTCTCCTTGATGAGTAGAAGTGCCATTTGAAACATTTGACAAGGTAGGTCCAAGGTCAAGGTCACACTTGATGGTCAAATGATAAAATGGCCATAAATTGAGCTTGTCCGAGCCATAACTTCTACATTTATGAATGGATTTCAAAATAATTTGGCACAATTGTTCTCCTTGATGAGTAAAAATGCCATTTGAAACATTTGTTCAGGTACGTCTAAGGTCAAGGTCACACTTGAAGGTCAAATGATAAAATGGCCATAATTTGAGCTTGTCCGAGCCTTAACTTCAACATTTACGAATGGATTTCAAAATAATTTGGCACTATTGTTCTCCTTGATGAGTAAAAGTGCCATTTAGAATATTTGTTCAAGTAGGTCCAAAGTCAAGGTCACACTTGAAGGTCAAATGATAAAATGGTCATACTCTGAGCTTGTCCGAGCCATTACTTCTACATTTATGCATGGATTTCAAAATAATTTGGCACAATTGTTCTTCTTGATGAGTGAAAGTGTCAAGTGGCATACATGTTTGGGTAGGTCCAAGGTCAAGGTCACACTTGAAGGTCACTTGAATTGTCATAAATTGAGCTTGTCTTGGTTATCACTTCTACTTATTTTCCTTTGTGAAAATTTGAAAATAAAAGAAGAAATATGCTGGCTAAGCATGATGTTGTTTGGCTTCTTTCCAGAGTGAAGCAGTTACTTAGTCTTGACATACTTATAGGTTACTATAGCAAACAGCGGGTTCGACCAGTTGTCCCTGGACAACATTCTAGTTTCTATGTTACTTTCAGTAAGTAAAACTCACCTTATCTTGTAAGTTAATGAGAAAGGTGCGTTTCTCACCCATGAAAATCATTTATAAACATTGTATTTATGGGGTCTTTCATTCCTGTTTGTAAATAACATATATACTGAGCAAAAGTGAAAACGCTACATTATAGATGACAGTTTGAAACTAATACAATGCTACTTTTAATACCTGGATATATATTTTTGGTCGTGCGGGACAGTAAGCAAAAGAGAGTCTTTAAAATAATGCATCTGATACTCTTCCTAACAGAGTTACCCTTCCTTATTCGATTTTAGCCTAGTTTGTCATACATCAGTTATGCGCATGCGCAAATGCACATTTCATTGTTGCTCTAAAGCGTTGCGTCTAGAGTGGTAGAAAAAGCAAAAATTACTCATAATTATTACCCAGAAAACCAGGAAATATAAGCTTTATTTTTCAAAATAACAAATTATCTCCCTTTGCATTAAAAATATAGTGATTTTTTAATTTTCGATTTTTCCTTTGTTTATCACTTTTTTGAGCAAATTATTTTCGCGTTATTGTAGTACAGTATATCATGCATTTTACCCATCGTTAGTTTCAAAGACAAATGAGACAATATTTGAGTGAACCTCAAGTTAATTTCATATGGGAATTTCCATTTATCAAGGTTTCTTACTGTGTTTTCGAAGAAATAGCGATATTTCAACACCGGTTTTCAAAAACATGAAAGCACATATTGCTGTGTGCTTTCGTTTTTGACATTTCTGGAACACTGATTGTGTGCCTAACCCAAAATAAGGATAACTGTACGGCGTACTCCGTGTTTTTAATTAAGTGTAAAATGACAGATCGACTTCCTTTATTTGCACCGAAAAAAACTGGACCCCTGTCCACTTTGAAATGTGTTTGCTTTTTCTGAAATGACTTTTACAGTTTTACTCTAGTATCTTGGCCTTACACATGCATGAAGCTTAAAATGCAGTTTTATTCATTAATTTTTCTGGTTCCATAAAAACAGAAAATTAGAAGAAATATCACATGTAGCGTTTTCACTTTTGTTCAGTATATATTAGATTTGCCACTAAATTGTGCCAAAATAGGTAATCCGATAAGTACTAATGCATCCCTTTGTATTTATTTTGCTACAGATAAATTATATGTTGTCTCTTTCTCAAGAAAGTCACACCGATGTTATTGAAGCATGCAACGCAACGCAACTTTTTAAACATGTGAGCCGCGACACGAGAAAACCAACAATGTGGTTGTGCGCCCAGCGCAGACTCAGATCAGCCTGGGCATCCGCCCAGTCTGATCAGAGTCTTCACTGTCTGCATGAGGGTAGCTTAGACCCTTAAGCTAGTATCTCACTGGGATGCGACAACTGGCGACTAGTTTGAGACAAAGATTTGCGATAAAATCCGCGACTTTGCGACATTTTTCATATTTGGGTCTCACTGAAATGGAGATTACGACATATTTGCGAGTGTCGCGAGAATGTCGGACGAATGTCGTACGATTATCTCACGAATCTTGCCCAATTTCGCCTGGAGTTCGCACACACGTCGCGCGACAGTCGCGCGACGTTCGTGAGACACTCGTGCGACGTTCGCACTATGAAATTGCGATTATTTCTCTCGTGCGACTGTGTCACGATACTCTCGCGAACGTCGCACGACTGTCGTGCGAAGGTCGTGCAACAGTCGTAGGATGATTTTGCGAGAAAATGAGAACCTATTGACATTCCAGCAATTTTTAATCATCAGACGTCAGAAAGATGGATATTGTGTTTTATCATAAAATATGGGGTGGTTCAGCCAGAACTCAGCCAGTACATTCTGGTGGGCATCCTTCCGTGGGTACTGTTTCTCACTCTCAATGCCCAGTTTCTTTTTCTTCCTTGTTTCACCCGTCAGAGAAACCGTGGGAGCTCCCGAGCTCTCGTCGTCGGAGGGAACAGGAGCTGGGACTGTTTCGGCTTCCTGTGGTGGTTTTATGGCCGGGTGCAGTGGCAGCCCTACCCCTCTCTTTCCCTTTTCTGACCTTTGCTGGCATGATGCCCATGTTGGAACTGAATGAGTGCAAACTGTTTGCGAGAAACATAATTGTCCGAGTCACGTGGGACGAAAAAACGAAGCATTTACGACACTTTTGCGACATTGCGAGTAATTTAAGACACTCGCACGATAGTCGTAAGATATTCGTACGAATGTCTCACGACGTTCGCGCGAAAGTTATTCAGTTTTATTTGCTCGCAATTTAGTCGCGGAAGTGTCTTATTTATGTCGCAATTTGTTCGCAATATAGTCTTATTTATTTCGCAAATTTTTCGTGTTCACGGTCATTGCGACTCGCCGGAAACTAAACTGCGATGGGTCCGCGACGTGTTCGCGACATCCGCGATGACTTTGCGACTATGTTGCGAGAAATTTTGTCGCATAAAAAAGTTTTACATTTTTGTGCGACAATGCGAACCGTTTGCGCCAGTTTGCGACTCACGCGAGGATATTGCGAATCCCCGCGAACGTTTAAAGACAGTTTTGAGACTCATCCGCGAATGCAATTCGCAATCAGTCGCAAACTGTCGCATCCCAGTGAGATAGGGGCTTTAGCTACCCTTTCAGCAATTAGTGAAGGGTCTGATCAGACTGGGTGGATGCCTAGGCTGATCTGAGTCTGCGCAGGGCGCACAACCACATTGTTGGTTTTCTCGTGTCGCGGCTCATGTATACTACTTGAAGAGAGGCGCCGTGGTCGAGTAGTTACAGCGACTCGGTTATGGTGCAGAAGGTTGTCGGAAGGTCCTGAGCTAAAACTCGGATTTCGCCATTTCGCGACTGGATAACTCTTTCTGTCAACCCAGCAGTAAATGTACATGTACATGTACCCGTTTCGAATCAGAGGAAAATAAGGTAGCGAAAGGAGAGGGATGGGTTCGGTCTTTCATATGCTGTTCTCGAGGTACAATTAAGGAATGAATTTCATTTTTCTAAGGTTTATCGAAGTGTAAACTACATTGGATCACGTGCAAAGTGAATGAATCCCGAAGGGGTTCATGTAAACTTTGCTAGTGACCCAATGTAGTTTACACTTCGATAAAGATCAGAAAAATTAAGTTCATTGCTTATATTTACATTCGTTTTAATCAAATCTTTCATGAAAAATATTGTATAAGCGCCAAAATTGAAGCAGTAAAACAGGTACACGCACTTTTTATTGCTTACAGCAGAACGGCATGTATGACGTCATGATGTTGCTGACGTCCAATCAGGTTGTAGAAAGCCATTGTTTATTTTGACGTCATTGACGTCGCGTGTCTCAATGTAATTATTAGAATGTAAACAACATTACGTTCCAATGGTTTACTGTAGGGCTTTTCAGTAAATACACCAAGAATGTAAATATTGGGCCTCCAATCCACACTGCCCTACGTCTTCTAGGCTATGGGAAACCTCTACCTTTTTTTACCAATAAGAAACATTGTCAATAGGAACGGTTGAAGTACGGTTGACTCTCATTATTTCAAACACTGATGTCTCGAAGTTCCCTCTTGTATCAAAGAATAGTTTGGACACATTTACTTTCTTTGTGGGGTGGGCCAGAAATTTAACTTTGAGTATGCAGTAACTGAGATGAATTTTGACCTTGCGATATTAAGAGTTGACTGTACCAAAATCATAGGTCCAAACTAACATAGAGAAATCCGACATGTTCAAATACATAGACATGAACCCAAGACAGAGCTGCGATCAGGGGCCGTATTCATAAAGCCACTTACGTCGTTGCTATGCTGTGGCTAAGGCTAAATATCTATAAATGAGATTTCCTTTGTAAGACTGCTCCTCCAGAGCAAATTTCATAGTTGTATGGAATCTCCTTCAAAGAAATTTAGCCTTAGCAAAAGCATAGCAACCACTTAAGTCGTTTTATGAATACGGCCTCAGGTGCTCAGTCAATACTTTGTCAATCAAGTTTGTCCGAAAAAATCTTCACCTTCATTAGGCCAAAGCTCCTGATAACGAAGTGGCAGTTTTTGGATATCATTTATCAACAACGAAAGTGTATATTTCGTCTAAACTTGATTTCGAAATAATCAATTGTCAGCTTTACAAAGGTGCCTACACCTCTCAGCTTATTCGTTTTGAAAAAGCATCTGGTCATATTTAAATCGAAGTTTTATCTTCCTTAAAAAGTTTTTATTCTATCGCCGACTTTCAGAGTTGATGTCCAGAAATAACGTAGACATGAAAAAACTTCTTCAAAAAGGGCCCATCGGAATCTAAATTTTCCGCAGACTTAGTGTCTAATTGTTAGTAAAATTGATTTTTCAGAAAAGTTCGAAAAAGTATAATAAGATATCACTCTACAAACTGCATGCGTGGTAGTTAACCTTAGTTAACCGTTCACGATTAATGCTTGACATCTTTCTTCAATCCCACGACGTTGTTTCGGATGACTGCTCCCCCCCCTCATTATGAGCCGTCTCATTTGGATTTTCACTGTTTGCAATTGTATGTCCGAATTTACCCGCCTGTCCGAAGTTACCCGGCTCTCTCCTACATGTTTTATAGCTGACTTCGAGTTTCCTGCAATTTCTTAAATTTGATTAGTTTTTCAATTTCTAATAAAAGTAAAAAGTATGCAAAGACCAGGAACTGAAACAATCAAAATCCAAATCCAGCCCTCAAACCATAGTTGGAAACAACTAAGATTACAAATAATCAAGATACAGAGAACATATGGCCAACCGAGTGAGCAGCTTGTTCCCAAAAGGTGGCCACTCAGCAACCCAAACCGAACCAAAAATAATGATAACATACTTAAGGTAAAACATCACAGAAACTCTGACACCAAAAACAGGCAACAAAGAACCACAACAGAACTACCGCCTTGTAATGAATTACTGGGGGGCTTAAATCGATTTTACAGGCCCAACCTCACCCTCAGTTTCTGAAGTGGTACAAAACATTTAGTTGGTTGTTCGGTTCGCATGATAACCCTCCAACTCGTCAGTGAATCATCACGGTAAACACATAAATCAAATTTCAACACCATGAAGAAGCAAAGACGAGGACTCAACAGATACAACGGGCCGTCTGACAGGTGGAGATCCCTGTCCTAGTCATATTTAGTGACTTGAAATATGGAATTTCCGAAACAATAATCGAGGTGAGGCGTTTAGTGAGTCCTCGAGTATAGATTAAGTCCCCGGTAACCTCCTAAGTGACCGTGCCAAGGCGTTGTTTGTATTTTGGTTCAACTTAGTTTAATCTTTTGGTTGTTTTGTCTTCTTTTGGTTATGTTGAGGCTAGCTTTGTGATACAGCTGTTTACTTAGCTTTCCGTTTGCCACATTCTGTTTCTATTCTCTTACCTTTTAGGCCCGATTTCGCAGTTAGAACTCATTTTAACTAGCCCGTTGTTTATTTTGCCGTAAGGCGCAATGTAAAGTTTGGGTGTTCCGAATGCTAATCCGTTTTCTAAATTCGACGTGACATCGGGCCTTAGTCATACGGCTGTCATATGGAATTTGGATTCATCAGTGTTCCTGGGTATTTGGCAGATTTACATATAATAGTCGGTTCAATTTGAAGTAATTTCTAATGATTTACTGTCAGGATACACCAGTTGTAATGATATACTTGTCGAAGTCGTTCATTATTTCTGTATGTCATATCAAACAAAACCCTCAGAAAATCTGACTCTACTTCAGCGCTTCCAATGCATGTGGTCTGTATGTGAAAATAAAACATCCCACAATACAACAGGTCATTGTAAACTCATATACCAAAAGGAGCCTTTTTCCTTGAACAGTTGCTGAGAAATCTGTCAGCAGTACAGCAGTGAACAAAAAGGGGACAGAAAACGAAGAGGGAGACTGGTTCTCTATTCCAGAATACAATTTGTCGCTGTCAACCTGTTTACAAGTATGAAAGGAGAGAGTCCATTCTCTATCCCATGATACAACATCATTGGCAACTCAAACACCATATATGAAGCTGCCACCTTGAACAGTTGCTGAGAAGTTTGTAAAGGAAATTACACTACTGATTGCATGGAGAGAAAGAAAAGTGAACTAATACTATTTTATTTATTTATTTATTTATACAGTATTTAAAGAGGGAAGCACATTTAGCTATATTAGCTGGTCTACCATGTGTCCCTCTGAATCATATATACATATATACAAACATTAAACAATATACATTACATGAAATAAAAATAAAAATCTAGATATTATTAATCTGCCGTTGCATAAAACTTTACATTATTAACAATTTCAAGACATATCACAGCTTCTTAAATCGATTGCATTTGACCCTAAGCGTTTAAATGAGTTGTCAATACTAATGCGTAGTTATTATTAGACTTCCTTCTGAATCCCTTTGTATAAACGTATGTTCTGTTAACCATTGTCTGTACATAAGTGTATGATGTTTATACAAATAAATAAAGTTTAAACTAATGCGTAGATGAAATTGGTGCAAGAAAAACTTGGTCTCGGCGAGAAGAACGTGGCGGAGGCAATGTCCAAACATCACGCCCTCTCGCCGAGTTCCTCGGTATTCACTTCCCTGGCAGGCCCATAAAAATACGCATAGCTGACTACTCAGATTTAAAACACTAGAACAAGATTATTATAAAATTACAAATAAAAAATGTGATTTATAAAAAGTATATTAGGGCGTATAAAACAGTTCCATTTCTTATAAGGTATAATGTTTACCAATAATTATACTGAAAACGATAAGCTAAAACATTTAGTCACTATAATCTTGCATCCACAAAAAACTCGCTCTAGCATTCTTTTTAAAAACATGAAGAGAAGGTGCATTTCTGACTGACTCTGATAAGTTGTTCCATAATCTAGGCGCAGAACATGAGAATGAACCATCAAACATTACTGTTTTTGATCTGGGCACCGCTAAGGAGCCGTCCGTAGATGATCTTAGCGTGCGATTGTGCAGCTGGGACATTGGAGTGAGAAGATCCGATATGTAAGATGGTGTGAGATTATTCAATGCTTTGTATATCAAAACGGCCTTGTTATAATTATATCGTTGAGTTATGGTTGACCAACCTAGTTTTGCAAACATAGTTGTTGAGAAATTTTTATTTCGTGTAATGTATATTGTTTAATGTTTGTATATATGTATATATGATTCAGAGGGACACATGGTAGCCTAGCTAATATAGCTAAATGTGCTTCCCTCTTTAAATACTGTATAAATAAATAAATAAAATAGTATTAGTTCACTTTTCTTTCTCTCCATGCAATCAGTAGTGTACTTTCTCAGCAACTATGTTTGCAAAACTAGGTTGGCAAAACTAGGTAGGAAGATGCTTATCGTAATCAGCATTTAGAATGATCCGTGCTACTCTCTTTTGAAGTTTCAATAGCCTTTCAATATTATTTTTTGATGTGGTACCCAACGTGAGGGAGCCGTAGTTAATTAACAGGAGAATGTATCCCTGATAGTACATTTTTTGAGCTTCAATGGGAATATAAGAAGAAAGTTGTTTTAGAAGTGAGATTTTGGACGAGATAGTAGTAAAAAGATAATCGATATGGTCTTTCTAGAGTAAATTTTCGTCTATGTATATGCCAAGTAATTTCTGTTTGTTGACGCTTTTAATTTCATTATTATCAATATTAATATTGAGCCGTTGAGAGTTTTGCGTTCTGTCTCGCGTTCCTATTAACATAAAAGTAGTTTTGTCATAGTTTAGATACATTTTATCGTGTTACTCCAAGGTTCTGCATTATTGGCATCGAGTTGTAATTTAGCCTCAACTGTTATTTCATCCTTTCCATTTATATGACCCGTTGTATCATCCGCATAGTAATCCGTATTACAATGTTCCATATATAAATGCATGTCATTAATGAACATTAAAAATAATGTTGGTTCCAAGATTGATCCTTGAGGAACTCCGGATTTAATTATTGCTGGTTGTGATATACCTTTGCCGCTATCCATAACTTGCTGACGATTCTGTATATATGAGGCAAGTAATTTATGAGCAGCATCTGTAAATTTTAAAGTTGAAAGTTTGCTTAATAAGATAGAGTGGTCGACTAGGTCGGAGCTTTACGAAATATGTTCCTATGATATCACCTTTATCTATACAGGCCATCCATTGGTCTATTAATTTTATAAGTGCAGTCTGACAGCTGTGTTTGGGTCTGAAGCCCGATTGATTTTCGTGTATTAAATCATACTTATTTAAGAATCCAATCAGATGTTTAGTTATACGTTTCTCTAATATTTTAGAAATAGTAGGTAAAGTAGAGATTGGTCTGTAATTTGTCGGGTCAGATTTGGTACCACTTTTGTATATTGGGAAAATCTTGGCTACTTTTAGATGAGACGGGAATGTCGCAGTATCTATGCTTTTATTTATAAGGCCGTGATAGAAGGTGCTAATATATCGGCAGCCATTTTCAGAATCCTAGGCCCAAAACCATCAATGCCCGTGGCTTTACTTGGATCAAGTCAGGGGCGTAACTAGAGGTAATTTCATTATACGCACAACCATGTTTTATTCTCTACTTCTTGAAGACAAAGCTAGTATTTCAGCCACTTTGGCAATTGGTATTGAAATCTTGTCTAATTTATAAATTTTCAGCAAGCAAATATGCAGGTGCGTTTTGAAATTTTGTCAATTTTGACAAAATTTCAATACGCGACTGCGTATTTGCCGTATAGGTAGCTACGCCCTTGCAAGTGCATGTAAAAATTCAGATACCTGTTGAGTTTTTATGAACGGAACATTAAAATAAATATGGGTTGGAACCCTTGAACTGATATATTCTGTTAGTTTGGTTAGATCGAAAGTATTCACAGTGTCGCTATCTGCTTTGAACTGCTCGCATATAGAAGCGAAAAAATCGTTTAGTTTAGATGCAATATCTTTGGAATCAGTGTAAGGTTTATCATTGATTAAAAGTTCCTCGGGTAATGTGTTGAAGAGGAATTAGTTTTATTTTTAAACGATCGGAAATGTTTGCAAATAATTCCCGTGTCCTTTTGAGAGGCAATCGAATCAGAGAAATGCTTCTTTTTTGCTTTGCGTATAAGATCTCGCGTTACATTACGAAACTTTTTATATTCTGGCCAGTTTTGAGCACGCTTAAAATTATCTCTCATTCTACGTGCATTGAGGATATCTGGTGTAAGCCACTCTGGTAAACGTTTTGACTTGACCCTCCTAGTTTTAATGGGCCCTGCGGCCAATAGAGTGATAGTCAGTGAACTTATAGGACAATAGAAACGAGTCACGCTCAAATTTTCTCTTGTCAAAGGAGTTTGTGGAGATATATCTGACAAAATAGTGTGGAGAAAAAGTTTCGTAATGTAACGCGAGATCTTATACGCAAGTAAGAACAAACAGGAGATCGGTTCTCTCTTCCTCGATAACATTTATTGTTGTAAGTCTGTATACTAAATAAACTTTCTATCTTATAAGTTTGTGGAGATATATCTGACAAAATAGTGTGGAGAGAAAGAGAGGAGAAGACCCATTCTCAATTCCACGATGCAATAAGTCATTGCCAACTCATATACCAAAAAGTAACCACCGATCTTGAACATTTGCTGAGAAATCTTTTAAGAAAATAAAAAGATACAGTACTGAATGCATGGACAGAAAGAAATTAACAAATACAGGGAAGAAGAAAAGGGGGAAGCTGATTCTGTATCCCACGATATAAACTTGTCGGTGTCAACCCTGTACACTAAATATGACCTCTCTATCTGTTATGGTTGTGGAGATATCTCTGACGAAAATTGTAAGGGGAAAAATTAAGGAACAAATACAGAGAAGAACAAACAGGAGATTTCGGTTCACAGTCCTACGATACAAATTGACATTGTCAACCTGAACTGCAAATCTGAACTTTCTATCTTAAACGCTTGTGGAGATATCTTTGACGAAAAAGTGTTACTGAATTACGGAAGGACGGACGGATGGATAGAAGAACGGACGGACGAACTGACGGACCTATGTAAACCAGTTTACCCCCTCCCCCTTCCACTTTTTCAAAGCCGGGGTATAATGAGAAAAAATCTTACCAAGCACGAGGTGATACAATATTTTTTCTTCAACGACGAGCAATAAATCACAGCGATAATCAGTAAACCATCCACTACAAACTGTAACAAATGAATAGAAGGTAAGAGTGCCCAGGCACTTTATAAACCAACAAATGTGTCGCCACACGACAAAACCAACAAAGTGGCATGTGCTCCCAGCAAAGACTCAGATCAGCCTGGGCATCCGCCCAGACTGATCAGAGTCTTCGTTGTCAGCAGGGATGTAGCTTTGACACTGAGCTACTCTTTGAGAGCACAGCTAAGACTCTGGTCAGACTGGTCAGATGCCCTGGCTGATCGGAGTCTTCACTTGGCGCACTTGCCACTTTGTTGGTTTTGTCGTGTCGCAGCTCAAATCTAATTTAGCGCATAAGAGAAATGGTTAGTTTCATGATTTTCAATGGAAAAAATTATCTACTGAAGCACTATTTCAAGTTTGCAGAAAAACAATCAAGCAATATTCAAATAAACAGTTAAACCAATGAAGCATAAAAAGGGAATTGTAATCTGCCAGTAATATGAGGTTAGGAACAGTTTTATCTAAGTATGCAATCAAAGTAAGAAAAACGAATTTCCGACACTACAATCAGGTGGGTTTTGATCAAACTCTAGACTGCTTCACCTCTGACAACAGATCATTGAACGTGAAGAGGTCCTTCTACATGTATATCTAAATAGCATTTTTTTATCATGGCTAAGTACTAAGACTAGCAGCATTAATGAGCCGCGACGCGAGAAAACCGACAAAGTGGTTGCGCTTAGCGAAAGGTCTGATCAGACTGGGCGGATGTCCAGGCTGATTTGAGTCTGCGCTGGGCGCACAACACTTTGTTGGTTTTCTCGTGTCGCGGCTCATTTATTTTCATTATCTTTAAGGTGAATTGGTGTCCTGTCAGAAAAAAACAACTCTACCTTCATCGTTTTTGCCTCCCCTCGCAATATGAGTCAACACTTAATTCAGGAAACCAAACAGGAAGTAACAACTGTTGTTTGCGTTCGTAAAAATAGCTGAAAAATCACTGGAATTACCATACACTGGAATATATACTCCTCGCCAAAAGGTTAGCATTCTTTTAAAGTGAAAATAACAGAATTATTAGAAATCAAAATACTTCACTTCTAAGTAAATGCATTCTTTCATCTACATCAATGCATAAGCATTGTAAAAACACCAAATTTAAATTGATTTGAATAAGCACTGCACAAAGAGAGCACAGAAATAGATGCTCCAAAATTTTACATTTTCGAAAGAAAACAATGCTTCGTTTTAATGATTGAAAAAGCAGTAATTTCGTATTCACCAAAAATATTTAGCGTTACAAAACATTAAATTGGTGTTAAAGAAAAGTCAGCCAAAGCGCATTACAACGATTTTTTTTTTCTTCCCAAAATATGCTTTTTGGACATATACGACTGTGCTCGCTTTGTGTAGTTGTTACTCAGATTCAAATCAAAGTTGCAATTTTTACGATTTTGCTAAACTTTTGGCGAGGAGTATATTTTAGTATGAGTAATGGTATTTTATATGCATGGTTTCGCCTACACAATTTCAAGCAATATATATATATATATATACAGTTTTCATAATTTTCTCACGCAATTACCTTCAATCACGCCTTGAAACCTCCCAGTGCTTTACCCCTCTAGACTAAAATAAGAACAACCCAAGCTTCTGCAAATTGATAATAATGCTTATTCGGCTCATATTTATGTTAAGTACTTTGATATAGATTAAAGTTTGGCTTTAAAAAGAGAAACAGGTAAAGTTCTCAGAAAACTTCTCAAAGTGGCCAGATCAAAATTTCGGTTTTGCCACTTCGGCGTTTTGTGGAAACTCCCCCCAGTTATTTTTCTTCAAAGCAATTTTTTTATTTGATTTGATTTGATGCTTAACGTCCACGGTAAACAACTAAGGTCATGTCGGGACGGTCAGTTAACCTAACCACACTATTCCTGGGCAGGCTTAGACCTCCTAAGCGGTTAACCAGTACTAAGTGCACATACTTTCGCCAGTAACTGACAACTGCCCTTCTTGAATCAGCGGAAGGAGAAACGAAAGTATGTGGCCAGACCGGGATTCGAACCCAGGACCTCTGACTTACGAGTCAGGTGCCCTACCGATTGCGCTACCCGGCCCGGCAAACATTGCGCTTTAAAACACGCTTAACAAACATAATTCAGCCGCGACACGAGAAAACCAACAAAGTGGTTGTGCGCCCAGCGTAGACTCAAATCAGCCTAGTCATCTTCTCTGTGCGCATGGAGCTAGCTTAGGCCCTTAGCTAACCTTTAAGAGCAAAGCGAAGACTTTGACCAGACTCGGCAGCTGCCCAGGCTGATCTGAGTCTTTGCTGGGCGCAAGGCCACATTGTTGGTTTTGTTGTGTAGCCGCTCAAATTTTTATTTTGGCTATCTTTTTGCTGAAGCCTGAGTCTTTTTTTCACGGAATTCCACGTGTACCTGACATGTTCGCAGACACCACAAATGAGCCGCGACACGAAAAACCAACAAAGTGGTTGTGCGCCCAAAGCAGACTCAGATCAGCCTGGGCATCCGCCCAGTCTGATCAGAGTCTTCGCTAAGCGCTTAAAGGGTGGCTAAGGGTCTAATCTACCTCCATGCGGACAGCGAAGACTCTGATCAGACTGGGCGGATGCCAAGACTGATCTGAGTCTGCGCTGGGCGCACAACCACTTTGTTGGTTTTCTCGTGTCGCGCCTCAAATAAATACTCACCATTGAGCCAACACCTGTTCCCGAAATTAAAATCAGAATACCGTGGAGATTGTTTCCAGCTGCTAGTCCAAGGATAAGCAACAGTATCCCAAAGACAAGTTGTACTACCACGAGAGTAGTGAATGCTACGACTGCCTGCTTTCCTTTGTTTCCTAGAAAATGCGTTCAAAATAAGACTAGCTCAACTACAATATAGAGGATCTTACATGAGTGCTCATGTATTACTGAATTTATTAAACGAGTTGGGGAAAAAGATAAGAGGCGAGGCTTTGCCGAGCATCTTATCGGTTTTCCCCAACGAGTTTAATAAATTCAATAATACAGGAGCACGAATGCAAGATTCTATTTATCATACGACACTAAAATCGCATTTTATTAGCAAATGTTGCACTAAAACGTCACGATTTCGCCATTAGAAAACGCGACGTTTTTATTGACGTCAACACATAACGTTACGACGTAATTTGCATATTTAATCCACTAGTGGATTATCGCATTTAATGCATGGCTTTATTACACTCTCAGATGCGACGTCATATGATAAACATGTATAATGAAACAATGTTCCCACAACTACCAAAGGCAGTAACTGTGTGCATCAAAACCATTAACCATTATTAGCGAAAGCACGTTTACTGTACATGTATGCTGTTAATACGGCATGTATGAAAATAAACAAATAAACAGCAACGCTACCAGCAGGGCGTAGTTTCCGAAGGATAGCAGGGGCATCGAATTGTCAGCCCTCGATCGATCATTTGTTTTCTCATTTTTTCTCGTCAGAGCAAATTGCTATGTCTGCAGCACCTCCTTCAGAGAAACTGCCAATTTTCATTTATTATTTATAAAACTGTATTGATAACTTTGATGAAACTAACTTTGAATTTGCTAACTGTCTGTAGACTCACAGGATGGATACTTATCAAACATATATGCTTTTACCTTTTGGAGCTTTAAAATGCTTATTAAGCTTCAGTGACCTTGAAGTCATTTTCAAAGTCAAAGTGAGACATATAAAGTCAATTTAAAGACGAATATTTTTGTTAATATGGCGCCCTAATTCTGTCATATACCAGTCCAGTGAAACTGCTAACTATCGGAGTTCACTTACTTTGCACACCACCCAATGTAGTTTAAACGTCGATAAACATCAGAAAAGTTGAAATTCATTTCTCAAATAAACCTCTCGGCAGTCAGTGTTTTAACACCATTCAACACCTGTTAAAGTAAGGCCCTTATTCGGCCCCCAGAAAAAATCATTTATTAAGTTCTATTTTGATTTTAAAAATGTACACACGGGACAGTTCCAATCTTGAATGGAAGAGCAAGCATTGAATAAACCAATGGTTGCATATAAAACTTTTTTTTTTATCTCGAACATACTCATACCTCTAGCCGAATTTGACAAAAATGACGAACTGATCGCCTTTGTGGCCTTCAAAATATATCAGGCAGGTCTCCAGCTATTATAAATTTATCAACAGACAAGCTTTTGAGAGGTGAACATGCCAGGAAAATATTAAATGTGGAGGCCGGGCGATGTGTTAATGTTTAACTTTTCGTTACAAAACTGACAGCTGTTGGGGTATTTTTCCCGGCGACCCCAACATCAAAATACCCATATTTTCGCTTATAGTAAAAATAAGCATATGTTGTGGGTATTCAGTCTCTGAGAACACAAGAACACAGGAACACATTATATTTGATCTGTTTGGTATATTTTGTTTAGCGCTTCTGGACCTTCAGACTTAAGTGGATGGGATAGTTGGACAGGCCGTGTATAGTGTTCAGTGGTTAGCATTTAGTCCCCCTCGCTGGCATTTTACCGAAAACCTATTATCAACCGCGCTTTCAAAAGCAATTGAACTGCCTCATTCCTCTCAAAGAAAGACTGTTGCACACGTTTTTCATGTAGTTTTTATTAGTAGAATTGCAATATCACAGGCATGTCAGTAATCACCTTGTTCTGAAAGTTTCTCAACCCATATGCTCAGCTGATCAGCAATAGAATCCATGCAATTTTAAGTGAATTTGACAGGAGCCAAAAACGGCGCTTATTCATACCAGGGGCCGTATTCATAAAATGACTTAAGTGGTTGCTATGCAGTTGCTAAGGCTAAAGGACCTGGTATGATAAGGCCCATATTTAGCCCCCAGAAAACTCATTTTTCAAAAGTCTTATTTCCATAATAAAAAATGTATTGATATGAAAGTTCAAACCTTGAATGTAACAGCCAACACAAAATTAACCAGTTTTTGCACAAAATATTTGTGCTATTTGTACTAAACATACCCATACCCCCAGCGGATTCTGAGAAAAATGACGAATTTGGTAGCCTTTGTGGCTTTCAAAATATATGAGCCCGGCCTCCAGCACATTTAATAGTTTGTATACAGATGAAATTTTAATATATTTACATGCCATAAAAATATTAAATGTGCTGGAGACCGGGCTCAATGTTTATTTTTAACTTTTTGTTACCAAACTGGCAGCGTTTGGTACATTTTCCCAGCGTTCTCAACATAAAAACGCCCATATCACTGTTCATAGACAAAATAAACATATGTTGTGGGTATTCATTTTCTTAGTTAGAACACAAGGAATAATCTGGTATACATTTCATTTTGATCTGTTGGAATTTTTTGGTTAGCGTCTCCGGACTTGCAAACTTGAGTGGGTGGGGTACCTGGAGAGGCCTTGTGCAGTGCACAGGTAGTTAGCAGTGCAATCTTACATATAAGCATTTCATCAAAAGCCTGTTGTTAAGAGCTTTCAAAAGTTATTATAAATGACTTATTTCTTTAAAGGAATATGTATTAAACTCAAATTTTCTCGCAATTTTCCTTCATTTTATTGAAACAACGTAGGCATGTCAGAAATCATGTTCTTCTGAGAATTAACAAACACGAAACATATTATTTATGCTTGTTCCCATACGCACAAATAATAAGCAATAGAAACCATGCATTTTTAAGAGAATTTGACTGGGGACCAAAAACGGCCCTTATCATACCAGGTGCTTTCTATAAAGGAGATTCCCTACAGCAATGACATTTGCTCTGGAGGAACAGTCGTTTTCAGACTGTTCCTCCAGAGCAAATTTCTTAGTTGTAGGGAATCTCCTTCAATAAATACGGCCCCAGGACCTTTGGTTGATAATTCTTACTGGCTCCACAAATGTATGTACAGGTATCTTGGTGGAAAGCTAAGCAGCATTTGAGCCGCGACACGAGAAAACCAACAATGTGGTTGTGCGCCCTTTGCAGACTCAGATCAGCCTGGGCATCCGCCTAGTCTGAGCAGAGTATTCCCTAAGTGCTGAAATGGTAGTTAAGGGTCTAAACTACCTTCATGTGGACAGCGAAGACTCTGATCAGACTGGGCGGACGCCCAGGCTGATCTGAGTCTGCGCTGGGTGCACAACCACTTTGTTGGTTTTCTCGTATCGCGGCTCATTTGTTTTAAATACTGGCAAAACAGAGACAAGGGTACAGAACAAGAGTAAAATCTTTCTAGACTGAAAGAAGAGTTGCAACAATTGAAGGCATTAAAATTCACGTGAATAAAAGAAATCTGAAACAAAAGCAAATCTGAAACACTGAGATACAAACGTATACTACATTGTATGCAGAAGCTTGAATGCAAACTAAATCCCATGCTTCCATCCCTGCCAATTCCAACATTTACAAACCCACACATCCACACCCACATAAACCAGATCACTTCTTTCTGTTTGTTTGTTTTACTAAATGAGTTTTTTTCCAGTGAACATAAAAAGATGTTTTTTGCGTTTATCCGAAATCCTATGTATTTTGTTTTTATCTAAAATCCTGAAATCACATTTTCTCAAATTCTCAATTTCTTACCTGTGCTTGCGACCGTTCCTATACTGTTGAAAGTGGCTGTCGACCGAGAATTCGGTCACAAGCAATAAGAACAAGAAAACATTGATGCAAGGCATCAGTACGCCGGGAAACATAGTCATATTTATCTTTTGCAACCTAAGAATGTGGACATATTAAGAAATGTTGACACTTGCAAAGGTCATCAAGAATTGTGTGTTTAAGTAAGATAGTTAGGATGGTGGCACTTGTATACCTGTCATGAACCAATGGACAGACGTTTAACAACCATGCGCGTCAGAGCTGTTCAGATTTTTGTATTCTGTTCGCTGACTTTGAAGTCACTCCATACGTCATATTTTCAAATATAATGGAAGCTTTTGGGAGGTGACATATATAAGGGTCGACTATATATTTTTTTTTAAACAGCATGTCTGGTTATCAAATTCTACATCCTCTATCTTTTATTGACAGTTTTCTGCAGGACACAGCCCAGCACCGCTGTCCGAGATAGCTGTAATAGTTTGACATGCGTGATATTTGACGATTAGTTCGGTGTTTTATCAGTGACTATTCTATGAAGGAGATTCCCTAAAACTATGAAATTTGCTCTGGAGGAACAGTCTGAAAACGACTGTTCCTCCAGAGCAAGTTTCATGAAAGAGATTGCAACAGTGCAAAAGAATTCAGTTTTGTGGAAATACTTCAACAAAATATGGTCTGGATATCGCCTTTACTTACGCTTGTTCTTCAAACTGCACACTGTGACTCGTATGCGAATATTCAAGTCAGAAACACAAAAAGGGTAGTACAAACAGTTGTCAAATCGGGTCCGAAGGTGATTTTTTTTTTTTTTTTTTTTTTTTTTTTACTTTTATTATTACTATCTTATTTTAATCCATCCAAACTTGGATAAACAAATTTATAACATAAATTCATAAAATATCGCATGTACCTCACCATGGTCCAAGCAACAGATAGGCTTACATGTTCTTTTTATTGTTTCAAGCTTAAATAGTATTAGATTATCCCACTGGTAACCCCAAAAATCTAGAAGGCAACCGATGTCTTCAAATTATATCTACACTTCGCAAGGTCAACCTCAACTAGATACGCGGGGCATGAGCCGGCCGTAAATGACGGTATATACATGTACCTATATTGTTAATGGCTGTCATTCGAGCAAATACTATTGTCTCGGTCGACAGCCACTTGTGACTGTATAGAGACGTTCTTAGTTAAGCTGGGCCATTAGCTATCATTTTTGTCTTTCGTATTACCTTTCTTTAAATTACAAAATATCGGTCCTGTTTTACCCTCTGACAAGTAGCCCTCTGTCTATAGAAGTAGATAAAAGTACCAAGACATGCATGCGTTTTGTTAGACATTTCTTACACTGGTTCGAATAATGATACCCTGGTTTAAAAGACGACGTTTTTAAATGTCCCAATATTTTCGTTGCATAGATATGAACGCCGCACAGCTTAAAATGATAAACCACTGCTTAAAATCGAGTTCCATTATTATCTTACATATTTCCCCGCTTAAACAATACCTAAAGGGTAGTTTTTGCTACGAAATGAGACTGGGAACTAATGTCGCAAATTTTATATAACCTACGTCACAGCGGTAAATTCATGATACAGGTATTAACTTAAATGGCCCTGCATCATAAAACTTACAAGATCACACGAAGAAATATGTGTTCCTCAATAGTTTATATCATTTGTGCAAATTTGCTCCATTTTGTATATTTTACTTGACTTCAAAATACATTACCCCGGCATTTTTCTGTAAGAATGTAACCTTACGTCACGGGCTTTTTTTAAATTGAGCAAAGCAATCGCTCTGAAACTCATGTGCAAAATCCTGCCTAGTGACAACTACAAGATGGTGTGCTTAGATTTCATGCACTGAAACATAAAATTGTATAAAAACGTTAAAAAGTGTGTACTGTAACCTACGTCACACGTAACCTACGTCACAACGTCACTAAGACCACGTTTTGAAAGCGTTGACGTCATTTGATTAAGCAGCTCTTCATAAGAAAAACCCTTTCTTCCAAAAAAGCAAAGAAAAACATTTTAAGGTGAGGTGGGAGTAATTCAGCGCCGCCGTGCGGCAGTTTCTGTCGCAACGTTACGTAATGACGTCAAACGTTCCGTCTGAGAAAAACAAGATGGCGACAACATTGTCCACTTCTTTAATTACATGTACAACATGGTCTGATTACAAACTGCAAAGAGGCTGAGCGCTGGGTGAACTTAAAAGGAAATAGAAAGTGTCGTAGAGAAGAAACTGCAAAAAATATAGCTAGTTACTACTAGCGGCAAAGCTTTTCTCTGGCGGTTTCTCATCAGCTTGTTAGATGGAGTTTGCAACTGCTGTTGCAATAATGTTATTCCAAATTTCATACGATACCGCCTCATGAAATTGAAATGAGAAGTCAGATCACTGTCTACACTTCGACCACGCATTTTAGAGTTCCGCCTCCAGCGGTTCTCGAATCCGAAACCGCTAGGTCTGCCGGCCAGCGCTTAACCTACTGAGCTACCGGGGCTCCTCGGGTGTTTATCTGATAGATCGAGATGGAGAGATGGATGAATGGTGATTGGTGGATGGAGATTTTACGTCCTTTTTAACAGTAATTCAATCATATCAGGACCATGGTAATGTGATAATGAAATGCTTTGTGCAACGGGGTGCCTGTAAATAGTATAGGGGCATAATGGCAATGTTTTCGATTCCTTTTTTGTCATCCTTAAAGAAAAGTTAGCCAAGGCGGCTAATGCATTGATGGAAAATGTACTACATCCACTTTCCCGGGGATGACTATCATGAGTGACGAAAGTCCTAGACAAATTTTGCCGGGATTCTACAATAAGCGACGGTTGATACGTGGCGCGAAAAGTAAAGTAACGTTAACGTCACCATGCGCGACGTTAACATTTCAGTCTAAAAGGACAGTACGCTGGGCATTTTATGCACTTTAGTTCAAAAGTTAAGTCGGCGACCTACTATTTTTATTGCTTTAATATAAACTTCTGTCATTTTGCCATACTGTGTTAGTTTTTAAAGAAAAAAATGTGTTTTGTTTTCTGAGAATGAAGGTTTTTCTGGTAAGGTAGTCTGGCCCATGTTCATACTTCTGTATGTATTCTCTGCTCTTGAAGGAACTTTTTAAGATTTTAATTTTATCCAAGAGAGACGTGCCAAAAATGTACGTTTTCCATAGAACGCCATTATAACGTCGTGTCGAAAATGAGGAAAAATTGACGTTTTCGAGGTCAGATATCTTGAAATCGACTACGGCGACACCCCCTTTTTATTACATTTCCTGAAAGAGGAGCTAAAATTGTACAATATAGGGAAGTATGAATAAAATCATGACTGTTTTGTCAATTACTCCCACCTCACCTTAAATTGAAATCAGCCAAAATAATCAAATGTCAGTAGATTAGTAAATGTGCAATTCTGCGGATGTCAAAGAAATCGTATGCGACATCGTTCTTCAACGTATCTAAATAACGTCATAAAATACGCCATTTTTAATTGTTAGGGTATATCTCTAAACATGGTTGGTATTCCATAATCTGAAAATATTTCAAAGCTTTGAAGCAGATATAATGAGCATTATGGTCGTGACTTTTTCTTGAATTCTGGCATGGTTGTATATATGGCCATTTTTGTCCGCGAATGGCCCAGCTTAACTGAGAACGTCTCTTTAATGCATGACTGGGTTGGTCGACACCGGAGGTAGGGAAATTTGTTATACACCCGTGATGCCATCACGCCGCCGACGACAATCATCATGATTGTTACACCAAATAAAACAAGCTCTCTAGGTAAAACGACTCAAAGGTGGAAAAAATAACAAAGGCATCAAAGGGTCATCAAAAGCGTAATTCAAATGATTTGCCCACTGCATTAGTTCTAAGGTTGTACTTAAAGTGCATTACTCTGCAATATTTTATTTTATATACCTTTCTGGCTTCTGTAAATAAAAAGGGATAAAACTATGCAATATCATGTCCGCTGAGAAAACCAATGGTCATGTAGCCCGCCTGAGGCCTTACTGTCGACAGTCACAAATTCTTACTTCGCTCATTTACTACATGCTTAAGAAGAGTACACATTTCAATTTTGAAATCTCAGTGACCTTAAGCAAATGACCTTGACCGTTTATGACATTTTGTTTGCATTTATTCATTTAGTTAACCATATTAAGGGCCCCGCCAGACGAAGTCTGCGGAGGCCCTATAGTAATCAACTTGTCCATTCGTCTGTCTGTCTGTCCGTTTGTCATTATTTCATGTCCGCCCAATAACTTTCAAACCGTTAAAGATATTTTCACGAGACTTGATACAAATGTATAGCATCATCAGACAATGTGCAGAGAACAAAGAACCATAATTCTGCCTACATTTTTTACTGAATTATGCCCCTTTGAAATTTTGAGTACAGAAATCGTGTCCGCTCTATAACTCTGAAACCTTAAGAGATATTTTAACGAGACTTGGTACAAATGTAAAGCATCATCAGATGATGTGCAAAAAAAAAAAGAACCATAACTCTGCCTTCATTATTTACTGAAGTATGCCCTTTGAAATTTTGAGTACAGAAATCGTGTCCGCTCCATAACTCTGAAACCTTGAGCGATATTTTCACGAGACTTGGTACAAATGTAAAGCATTATCAGATAATGTGCAGAGAACAAGGACCATGACTCTGTCTTCATTATTTACTGAATTATGCCCCTTTGTAATTTTAAGTACAGAAATTGTGTCCGCTTTATAACTCTGAAACTGTTAGAGATAGTTTCACGAGACATGAAACAAACGTAAAGCATCGCCAGACAATGTGCAGAGAACACGAACTATAACTCCATCTACATTATTTTCTGAATTATGCCCCTTTGAAATTTCGAGTGCAGAAATCAAGTCCGCTCCATAGATCTGAAACTGTTAAAGATATTTTCACAAGACTTGGTACAAATGTAAAGCGTCATCAGACGATGTGTGCAGAGAACAAGAACCATAACTCTGCCAACATTATTTACTGAATTATGCCCTTTTGTAATTTTGAGTACAGAAATCGTTTCTGCTTCATAACTCTGAAAGCTTTAGAGATATTTTAATGAGACTTGGTACAAATGTAAAGCATAATCAAATGAAGTTCAGAGAACAAGAACCATAACTCTGCCAATATTTTATCCTGAATAATGCCCATTTGTAATTTTGAATACAGAAATTGTGTCCGCTCTTTGACTCCGAAACCGTTAGAGATATTTTCACACGACTTGGTACAAATGTAAAGCATCATCAGATAATGTGCAGAGATGAAGAACCCTAACTCTGCCTACATGTGTTACTAAATTATGCCCCGAGTCCGTTTCATAGCTCTTAAACTGTTTAAGATATTTTCACGAGACTTGGTACTAATAAAAAGCATTATCAGACGATGTGTGCCGAGAACAAGAACCATAACTCTGCCAACATTATTTACTGAATTATGCCCCTTTGTAATATTGAGTACAGAAATCGTGTCTGCTTCAGAACTCTGAAACCGTTAGAGATATTTTCATGAGACTTGGTACAACTAAAAAAATTATCAGATGAAGTTCAGAGACCGAGAACCATAACTTTGCCTACATTTTGTACTGAATAATGCACATTTGTAATTTTGACTCCGAAACCGTTAGAGATATTTTCAATAGACTTGGTACAAATGTAAAGCATCATCAAATGATGTGCAGAGAACAAGAGCCCTAACTCTGCCTACATTTGTTACTGAATTATGCCCCTTTGTAATTTTAAATATAGAAATCATGTCCGCTCAATAGTTTTAAAACCATCAAAGATATTCCATAGAACTTGTACATAATATAAAGCGTCATCAGACAATGAGCAGAGTATAAGAGGTGTAACTTCATCTACATTTTTGACAGAATTATTCCCCTTTGCAGTTTACGGTCTAGAAAAAATGTTCACTTTCTAACTTGAAAACTGTTGAAGATATTTTCACAAAATTTAATACAAATATAAACATCATCAAACAATGTGCAGAGAAACAGAATTATAACTACACCTGTATTTTTAACAGAATTATAAACTTTTGTTAATTTAGGTAGGGCGATCCTGTCCGCTCAATAACTTTAAAGCTTTTGAAGATAATTTTATAAAACTTGGTACAAATATAAAGCATCTGTTGTGGAGATTTTCCCGATTGTGGAAGACAACAAAATGAAGAACTTCGATTATAAGTTCCTAAAATTCGATTTATTTTTAACACTGAGCCCAAACGATAATGGCGTCAACTTTTCATCTAACTAATCCCTAGCAACAACGTTAAAATCACGTCAACTCTCGTTACGCCGTACGTTATAGATGACGTTACTCACCCATAATGCAAAGCTTAACTATAAGTCTAAAAGTTCTTTTCTCCATATTCCCCTCCTCAAAATGTCTAATTTTGATAAACTTAAAACTGCTTATGTTTGTCTCTAGTATGTGTTACAAAAGGAGAGGTTTAAGATTCTCTTTAGTCTGAACTGATTTGTTATTAAAATAACGTTTTGAAAATTACTATTTGTAAACTATATGTCAATAAATAAAGTTCCTTATGACTATCTTCTATAAATAAGTTCCATATGACTATCTTCTATGTGAGCTAATGTAAGATACAGCTCTATGGATCACATTCCAAGGGGCACAGCTTCGTTACTGGTCTGACTAGCGTGCCCTGTCCCACCTGCAGCTTCGCAACGCGCACCCGTCCGTCTGTCCCTGGATACACCTCAACTACTCGCCCGAGAGGCCAGTTTCCTCGTGATGTGTCCGTTGAAACGATTAGTACCACCTCGCCAACTCGTATATCACGACGCTCCCGAAGCCATTTCGTTCGTGCACCGAGACTGGGTAGCCACTCCTGTAGCCACCGCTTCCAGAAATGGCGAACAAGCTCCTGGACCCGGCGCCATCTCTTCCGTAGATTAAACTGTGTGTCGTCCACTGTGGTTGGTGCGAACTGACCTCCGATCTGTCCATGTAAGAAGTGGTTTGGAGTCAGTGGCACGTCATCGGCTGGGTCTGTGGATTGGTAGGTTAGCGGTCGGGAATTTATAAGTCCCTCAGCCCCTATTATTGCCGTCAACAGTTCCTCATCTGTAATGTCCGCATTTCCTAGAATGGCATTAATGGCCCTCTTCGCTGACTTTATCATTGACTCATGGACTCCACCAAAATGTGGAGCCAATGGTGGGTTGAAATGCCAAACTATCCCTTTGTTAGCGATTGATTCTTTGATTTTCTCCTGATCCAACTGCGATATTAGCGATTTTAGTTCCTTGTCAGCCGCTCTAAAATTCGTTCCATTGTCCGAATACATTTCCTCCATTAGACCCCTTCGGCTAGTCATTCTGTATAAAGCATTTAAGAATGAGTCCGTATCAAGTCCAAATGCCATTTCTAGGTGAACTGCCCTCGTAGCTAGGCAAGTGAATAGGCACAGGTAACGCTTTTGTCGTCGTTTTCCTCGTCCTTGGATCGTTATGAATGGGCCTGCGTAATCCACAGCTGTTCTTGTAAAAGCTTTGAGTGATACTTTGAGCCTTGAAAGGGGCAATGGCGCCATGATTTGCTGACAAACTTTGGCCTTCCTTCGTCGGCATTCAGCGCAGTCCTTCTCCCACTCTCGAATAACTTCACGGCCGGAAACCACCCAGTAGCGAGCTGATAAGGCGGCTAGCGTCTGATTTGTGCCTGCCGCGTGATTGCCCTTTTCGTGAAACTCTTTTACGATTAATTTAGTGATCCAGCTTTTTCTTGGTAAAATGACAGGATACCTTACATCATACGAGAGGAATTTTGCATTCTTCAACCGTCCATCAGAACGCAGCAGTCCATCGTTGTCTAATTTTGGCTGTAATCTGAGAAGCTTGCTGTGTGCAGGCAGGGACCTTCCCCGAGACAAAGCTGTCCACTCCTCCCAGAATTCTGTGCTCTGTGCGTATCTAACAAGCTGAATTTCTGCCTGCCTCAGCTCGTCAGTCAGTAACTCTCCATATATTCTGTCTGTCTTTTTCCGTTGACAATTCTGTATGAAACGATTAGTCCAAGACTGTATTCTTCTTAACTTCAACCAGCTCGAGTAGCGTCTCGGATCTACTGGAAACACCGTGTCCTCTGCTATTGTGACGAAACCATATGTCTCATTTGAGCTTTTTGACTCTTGATAGGACCCTGCCGCTCGATTTAATTTCGAAAGTCTCTTCATTTCATTATCATCTCTGGGTTTCTCAAACGATTTGTTGACAGGCCACGTCTCGTCCGACTGTCTCAGAAATTCGGGTCCTCTCCACCATGTAGAACAGTTAACCAGCTCAGATGCTTTTATTCCTCTGCTCAACATGTCGGCTGGGTTCTGGCTTGTAGGTATGTATCTCCACTGTTCAGGATTAGTGAGCGTTTGTATCTCGCCTACTCTGTTAGCCACAAAGGGTTTGAAGTCGCGACTTCGGCCTCGAATCCACCATAAAGTATTGACGCTGTCGGACCAGAATATGGCGTCACTTACTCGAGTCTCCAAAACTTCTGCTATTCTTGAGGTAAGTCTCAACCCGATGACTGCTCCCATTAACTCCAGTCGAGGGATACTTGTTGCGATGCTCGGTGCAACGCGGGATTTCGCAGCTACTATTTCACTTGAGACGGAACCATCCTCGTAGTAACACCTCGCATATACAACGGCTCCGTATGCATTTTCTGATGCATCCACAAACGTATGTAGCGTAATGGTGCCCGGAGTTCTGTCCTTGTGCTGAAGACATCTGGGAACCTTCATCTTTGTGAGCGTCTCAAGTTCGCCGAACCATGCACGAGCGCAGCTGACCAAGGGTTCGGTAAGCTCATCATCCCATTCAAGGCCGGCAGTCCACATGTCTTGCAATAACATTTTTGCACGTATCGTAAAGGGAGCTAGAAACCCGATAGGATCGAACAACGTAGCGATTCTCTTCAGAAAGTTGCGCTTTGTATACAGCATGTCGCTGTCCGGAACGTGCTCTCTGAATGTGAATATGTCTTCTTTGGCTAGCCACCATACCCCTAGCGTTTTAGTGCACGGCAACTGGTCCCGATCCAGGTCCACTTCCGACTTCCGGTCTTGTATTGGAACCTCTGATAGCACAGTTGGTGAGTTGGAAAGCCATTTACGTGCGTGCATTCCGGCTTTGGTTAGTAGACACGATAGTTGTCTATACAAGCAGATACCCTGCTTCTCATCCAGCACAGAGTCCATTGAGTCGTCCATGTACGTTGCTTTTAAGATCGTCTCAGCAGCCCTACCGTAGTCATTTTGATGTTTTCTGGCGTGGTGCTGTAAAACAAACTGTGCTAGGAAGGGAGACGAGTTTATGCCAAACACGACACGGTCGAACTCGTATACGTCTGGTGATCGATCCTGGTTGATTCCCCTCCATAAGAAATGGTGATATGGCTTATCTTCTGGTGCTATCCCTATCCGAAGATACATTTCCGCTATATCGCAGACCACTGCAACCGGATATCGCCTGAAGCGCAACAATACATCAAACAAGTCTTGCTGTAACTTTGGTCCTTGGTGGATGACGTCATTTAGGGATACACCGTCACACTTCGCCGACGCATCGAAGACGATTCTTGTCTTAGTTGTCTCTTTATCTGGTCTGATCACTGGAAAATGTGGTAGGAACCACTTTGACGTATGCTTTTTCTGATCACCAACTTTCTTGATGTACCCCTTTTCAATGTATTGGTCGATAATTGCGCTGTAGGCAATAGCGATCGCTGGTGATCTGACAAGCTTCTTCTCAGTATTTTCTAATCTCTTTAACGCCATTTTATAGTTGTTTGGCAGCTTCGGCTCGGTGCCTCGCCAAGGAACACCGACCCGGTACATACCATGTTCAAATCGAATCGATTGCTCTACTTTTCTCAATGCAGATTGCTCCTCGATGCGGACGATTGGTTTGTCCCCCATAGTGCCGGTCCTTACTACAGACATGTCGTCAATTTCCCAGAAGCGCTTTAAATTTGCATTCAGCTGATCTATTTCTGCTCGATCTTTAATAAAATATGTGCTGGCAAAGTGCGTTTGCATTGTTGTTTTACATGTTTCATCTGATCCAGGATTTCCAATACAGGTCCATCCCAATGGCGTCAATCTTGCGATCGGCTCCCCAGGTCGTCCCCTGACTTCCTGTATTGCGCAATGGAGATCTGCGCAATCCAGGCCTATAAGAATATCAACGACTGGTCTCTTAGCAATACTTGGGAAGCTGATATGCCGTAGATGTGACCATCTTTGGGTGTACTCGGCCCAGTCGAAGGCTGACATAGTTCCTGTGACCCTAGTCGCCGTGTATGCTGTAACGCCCAGTTTTACATCACCAGTTACACTTTCCAATTCCACATTAACCGGCCGTGTTTCGAACGTTTCCACCTGTCCGTTTAAAACATTAACTGTAACTCTCTCTGTCTTACCTTGCAATCCAAGCTGTGCGGCGACATCAGAGTTAATGTACGTCTTAGTACTCGCATCGTCCAGGAGGGCATTAACCTTCAGCGACCGATCTCCATTCTTCAGTATGACTGGAACAGTCCGTAGTGCGATGAAATCTGCTGTAGAAACGTTGCTTGCCGTCATAGTGGTCTGTTCCAAGCGTTTATTCCCCTCCGAGCCGGAAGTGATCTGCGTACCGGATGCTCGATCCAATGCCATGTCCGTTCTGTTCTGTTCAGTCGATTTCGGTTTAGTTTCTGGTGACGTTCGATGCAGCAATCTGTGATGCAGTTCTTTGCATCCATTCAGGCCACACTGACGACTTCTTGGGCATGTTTTGCCGGAATGTCCCCCTGCCAAACAGCGGAAACATAGTTGACAACGTTTAGCGATTTCCCACTTTTCAGAAATACCTTTTTGTTTGAACGCCTGGCATGTCCAAATCCGATGGTCTGCTCCACAAACTTGACAGCACTGTGTCTTCTTGGCTCGAGTATCTTCGTTATCTCCAAAGAAAGTTCGTGTATATCTTTGTCCCGGCCTCGGTGGTGTTGTCTGTGCATCTGATACCCTGCCTGTCACACCATGGACGGTCTCAGAAGCGACTGTTAAGAATTCCGATTCTTGAATTACCCACTTTCGTAATGTTACTACGGACTGAGTCATATTGTTGTCAAATACCCATCGATGGTAGCTCGCTAGCATAGACTGCGGCAATTTTCGTTGTAACATTGAGTATAAGGAACCGCTACCGAGCTCGTGATGCTGATTTGTTTCTCTCAGATTTATAACTGCTATATCCAGCAGGTCAGCGAATTGGTCAAGGTCTTTGGCATTTCCGGTTCGAATTTGTCGGAAGTTCTCCAATTCCTCTATATAAATGGCTATTTGGCGACGCATACCTCCGAATTTTCTTTCCAGCCGCTCTTTGGCGGCCTCATATGCTGCTCCTGAATGTCCTAAGTTTTCGATCGTCTTGAGAGCTTCTCCCGCTAAGTACTGCCGTAGCTGAAGCAATTTGTATTCCCCAGTAGCTGGCGCGCTGTCGATGCACGCGAGAAATGCCGCTTTCCAGCTCTGGTATGTCTTTTTATCACCAGAGAATACAGGGATCTGCACCCGTTTTAATTGGCGCCAAAGGTCCTGTCCAATAGAGGGACTCTCGCAGCTACATGTCGGCACAGATTCATCTCCGTGGAATTGATCACATGGCTCAAATGGTGCGGCGCGTGCATTCATGACAAAATCAGTGTGCATCGTCTCTTGGGCATTTTCACGTTGACTTTTCCCCGCATCTTCGTGCCATCCGGCACGTGCAATAGGCGTGCGCTCATTTGCCGGGACTTTGTTCATGCTCGAATTACCAGTTTCATTTGAGAGAGTTGAATACTGTCTATTTTCGATAGGCACTGGAACTGGGCCATTACTTTGTCTAAATTCTTGTGAAATGGTTACCTCGCGTGATTCCTGCAGCGGTTCTGTCGACACGTAATCCTTTTTATATGTCTCTGAGCTTTCATTTTCAAGGTTCAATCCACGCCGAATGTCAATTGTTAGCAGTTCTGCGGACGATGAATTTGTCGCGTTAACTTTTAGCGATTCCAAGAAATCTCGGGTTGATTTTGACACTGCGTCATAGTCCTCTTCTATCCGTAACATCTCGCCGACAATGCGTTCACACTTTTTATGTTCTTTTTGTCTGGTATAGAAGTTCGAGAAGTTTTCTAAAATATCTAATGCGATCTCCAAACAGCTTTCCAATTTCTTGCGGGCCTCGATAACTGCAAGACGGCTGTCCGCATCCTGCTCTTCTATTAATAATAGCAGTCTATTCTGCGACCGAGTAAAGTTAGATTTCGCCCGAGCTTTATCCTTTTTGAATCCATTTTCTATCTCCGTAACGTCAACGTTGCCGTTCTCTATTGTCTCCCTAGTTTCCGATGACGCCATCATAAATGTATCTAATTTCTGTCGATTTCCGATATAAAAAACCTCGCTCTGCTACCAGAAATTTGTTGTGGAGATTTTCCCGATTGTGGAAGACAACAAAATGAAGAACTTCGATTATAAGTTCCTAAAATTCGATTTATTTTTAACACTGAGCCCAAACGATAATGGCGTCAACTTTTCATCTAACTAATCCCTAGCAACAACGTTAAAATCACGTCAACTCTCGTTACGCCGTACGTTATAGATGACGTTACTCACCCATAATGCAAAGCTTAACTATAAGTCTAAAAGTTCTTTTCTCCAGCATCATCAGATGATCTGAAGGTGTGCAGAATGCAGTTTCTGCTTCACAGAGTTGTGCCCATGTTTTAATCAAGCATTATTTTGTATTTTGCACATATCTTAATGACACAACCAGAGGCTGAATTTCAAACAACATATTGAATATGGAGGAACAACATGATAACAGAAAGCTGGTATTGATATTTTTGGTTAGGCACATATGACTTAAATGTCGTCAACAGTTTCATAAAGGCGGTGCACTATTTGATACCATGTTTCTAGTTTCCAATTATTATGTCTAAGCTTAAAACGTTTCTATGAAATCCACTTGTTAAGCATTTTCTCATATCAAAGCATAAAGTACAAAAAATGACCTTTCCATAAATTAGGTCAAGGTCAATGCAAAGTCATCATTTGGTTAAAAATATTATAGGACCTGAGTCCTCGATGCCACATACAAAGTTTCAAAGTCATTCGCCCTCTGGTTCTGGAGAAGAACATTTTGAAATTATTTGTACCATTTATGGGCATGGCGGCCATTTTGTTCATGTGACCAAGATCATCTTAACAAATTTTCGATTCTCTGACCTCGGAAGGAGAAACGAGATGGGGGCTCCACATAAAATATGACTGAGTGAGTGAACTCGGGTTTAACGTCTAACCAACAACAAGGTCATACGGAGACGGGACTTCGGTTTAAAGTATCATACAAAAGAGCGGAGAAGTGGGGGGTCGATCTTGCGATCCCTGGATTGGTTGTCCAGCGTGTTATCCACTACACTACCGCCGCTCCTCACATAAAATATTATCGGCTGACAGATCTCAGTGACGTATAACAAAGGTCGTTTGTAAAGCAATGAATCAAATGCCTCTGCCTGTAACTTTGACAATCGACGAAGCTAAGACAGAACTTCATACGTGGATTTAGAATTCAGAGCTCTAGATAAGCGGGAGTGTTTGGTGATAAAAAAGGGATAATTTCTGTTGATTCTGCATAAAAACATATCTTGTGACCCCTCATCTGAACCGTCTCGACGAGACGGTTCAGGTGAGTGGTCACAACATATGGTTTCGTTGAGAAATAAGAAAAAGTATCCTTAATTATCATCAAATACTCCCTCTTATCTAGAGCTCTGTAGATGTTACTAACAGTGTTCCAGGTAAGAAGGGGTAATAGGCATATTTCATGGATAAGTTTCGATATATCTCCAGTAAATCATCAATTGCGATCTCTCATTCGAAATTTTTAACCGACACAATTCTATTGAGAGGTCACAACATATATTTCATTGTGAAATAAGAAAAAAGATAAATGAATTTTCCTCGAAACCCCACCGTATCTGGAGCACGGTAGTTACATACCTTTATAACTCGCCATTTCTTGAGATATTTGAAAATATTAAGATTATTCCCTGTGTACAAGTTTATTGCGTCTCTGTTTTTCTGCGTCGTTTAAATTTGTTTGTAATATGGGTATTTTGCAACAACTTCAAATGATACTTAGAAGCAAAAGAAAGTATACACCTTTTGAACGGCCTTATGCTTTACTGTTTAGTTCTTTGATTTTGAATAGTACTAATATATATATTGGTAGTATATGTTTATTTGATGTACACTTATCAAAGTATCAGAACGCACTGTACCATCTCTTCCGGCTTTCATAGCGGTGAATTGATAGTACAAACATTCGCTTATAACCAGTAGTCGGAAATCATTATGTTTTGAGATTTTATCCGGAATCTGCTGCTTCATTTATAGATATTCAGCTTCGAAAATGTAAAGAGGTAAGTTTAAAATTATTTGCTCTCCGGTCTTTTACTTTATTGCCCTGTACAATGAAAACCTCATGGCCGTCACAAAATTTTATTCAGAACAGCTAATTTAACACGAGTTTGTGTCGTGCAAAACCTAGCTACCATCATACTATCAAAATGAACAAACTGTAGATTGATAACGCCTTCCGTTATTTTAAAGATTTTTATAAAACATGTAAGAAAAGGCTCAAAGTGGTTTTAGAATCGTTCCAAGGGCGATTTGAATACTATACCAATTACTATCCACCCATACACGACATTGCACAGGGCAATAAAGTAAAAGACTGAAGAGCAAATAATATTAAACTCACCTCTTTACATTTTCGAAGCTGAATATCTATAAATGACGCAGCAGATTCCGGATAAAATCTCAAAACATAATGATTTCCGACTACTGGTTATAAGCGAATGTTTGTACTATCAATTCACCGCTATGAAAGCCGGAAGAGATGGTACAGTGCGTTCTGATACTGTGCTTATGCGCTATAGTAAATTTATTGAATGAAACGCACGGTATTGCTCGCGCAACTCAGTTTTGCATTTTTTTTTTTTTCATGAGCCTCATATTAGACACTACGTTTTTTCTTATATTCAGTATTTTACTTCTAAACAAACCACTTTTCTGCATTTGATTTATGCCATGCAAGGCTCGCGGTGGCAGACAGAATCGAACAATTGGGATTTAACAGTACGCCCGATCAAAGCAGCTCGTGACTAGAAGTATGAATATACTACAGTTACGGCTGAGTGCAGATGAGGTGTATACTTTCTTTAGCCTTTGAGTTTATTTCATAAGATAAACTTCAAACAGTTATGCATCCTCTGGTTGAATGATTTTTACCTCTAGGGCAACGTATGTAAAGTTTCTTAAAAAGAAAAGATAGTGCGCTTGCCTTACATCGTTAAATATGCCGTAAAGCTCTAAGCACTGGGATAGATAGAGCAGAGAAAACAGTGATAACCCAGATTATACTGCTCCAGAAGGAGCAGCATGATAAGGATCCAAACTGTTTGCCACTCCCTCTGCATATTTTGGACACATTACTGCATTATAAATTTTAAGGACAATTACAGTAGTTATTTTAAGTGTCCCAATTCTTATAAATTTAGCGTACAATATGTTTTGTTTGTATTTCGAGAATTTTAGAAAGTACGAGGGATGATTCGGAAATTCGTGAACACAGTACATAAAATGCAAATGCAATAAGTTATTTCTTTTAAAACTTAACCAATGCGTCTCTAGATATGACTCAATATTTTCTCACAATATCAGGCAAATTCAATGAATATTGGGTTTTGAGTCTACGTTCGAATATACCAGTGTTTGTCTGTGCGCCGCAAGGTACAAGATTTCCCTTTAAAATAATCAAATATATTTTTTTTTTTTTATCTTTACAATTTCGATATAAAATTGCTGTCAAGAGCTAACGTAGCCTTTCCCGATATTCAAACGATATGAATAGTCATTATTAGCAAGACATGACATTCTGCACAAACAAACCAGGCTACCACCTTCAAACATGAAAGAAGAAAATGACGTTTTTGCAACGTCCGTACGCAATCAGTTTGTCTAAAGGTCGACATGAAAAGACATAAAACCAGTGGAATCAGATCATATTTTACACGAAGCATCACGAGGCATAAAGGTTCAAGATTCTGTAAAGGAGTGCGAAAATAAATTTCGAGCCATATTTTCAGACCTCGGGTTAGCAATGATGCACTTATTCAATACAATAGTAGATTTTACACCTCCAAACTTAGCCCAAGAATGCTTACGCGATATCAGAAGTTGTGCTGTATAAAACCTGATCGTCTTATTACTTCATTCCTCGTGTTATATAAATGCTGAAATTCTGATTTTTGTGTCGTGATATCTTAAGTGGATCAGTATATTGGGCGCCAGCATATACCAGACGTCAATGTGACGTTGTGGCGTGCGCCGCACAACCTTGGATAAACAAACAAAACGCATTGTTAGATGAACCGTTTGAGATATCTGTTTCAAAATTTGCAGGTGTGTTTACCATTGGTGTGGCAATCAGCATGTAATGTTTTATCGATGAGCCTTTTCAGATACCATAGTTATTTATGGTAGGACTATCTACTAGTACGAACTTTTGGATCAACCCTCGTATCTCTTGATGCAGGACCTCGCTGGAGTAGGAATGTACGAAATTGTCTGAATGTGGTCACTTAACGTAAAATGCTGCTAACGTTTGACGTCAAGAAAGGCGTCACTAAGCGCCGCATAATGGGCAGTGAGCTTTTCATTTTTCATATTTGCTATCAATAGTATTTAACAAGTTTGATTTTTTAACATTTAAGAGCTTTCATGTCATAGTGAAACGGTAAGTATTTTTGTAAGATGCGTGTCCTTTTTGCATGTACTCAGTTAAATCAAACTTCTGAGAGCTCTCCTGACCAGGAAACTTGGTGTTTAGATATTGGTCATTCAGAACAAATAGACAGAGCAGCTAAAAGCCTATGTCCAGTAAGACCTTCAGTAAGTTTCAGACAGACAATAGAAGAAATATAAGCAGTAAGTTAAGAAGAAAGGATAGGATAGCATTTTTCTACCATATTTGGAGAACTCAAGTGATGCGTATACAGTAAAAGGCAAAATGTTTTGTTTTGTGTGTTTTTTTCCCATACAGATGGATGAATTGTTTAGACAAAAATTTAGAAATGAGATCGGTGATTTGTGACAGAAAGATATAATTCGAATATTTTACACCTCCAAACAGTTGGAATGCAGACTCATCACATTTAAGTAATTCATTTTCTGAACGGTCGTCTACGCACAAAAAAGTAATCCCAAACAAAATGGCGGCAAAAGTTCAGTAAAAACTACACCTCATTATGACATTTATCATTGTTACAACGATGACTGACATTACCAGGAACACGAATCAGTGAAATATTTTGGTTATTATTGTGAGCTTGAAATAATTTCAAGACCCCACTGAAGTTCTAATGGATACAATCTGATGCATAAACCGAAGACCCCCAAACCCTACGATAGATTATTTTGCAAAGAAAATTGTCACACAAACCGATTTCGTCCTTCTATGTGAGGTAATGTAACGGGAGAAGGTCTGATGACGGTGAAATCGATCAATATTGGAAGGTGGAAATTCCGAAAGTTAAACTTCACGCGTGCAAGTGTTGAATGTTTTGTATAATGATCTTTGGCGTAACAATAGTTTTTGCTTTCTCAAATTATTTAAGATTAAATGAAGGAAGAATAGAATGAATCACAGCCCAATGTAAGTGTCTACTTGTTTCTATAAATACGATTTTGAGAGCTGACAACCACACCCTCACCCTCAGCCACCCCACCCCCTCCACACACACCCATGCGCATGCCCTCACCAGCACTCTCAACCACCTGGTGAGACAGTTTGTTCACGGCATCTTTTGTTTCCCCCTGTTTTCTCATATGCAAAGTTTAAGATTTTGTCACTAAGTGCAACGGCTACATGCGATTGGATTATATTACCCTAGACATATTTCACATTGTCGATAAAAAAGGCCACTTTTGAGCCCATTCTGAGCCCCTTTTTCTGTAAAACAAAATGCCCCAGAGCACACACAGTGTCATGATATAATGTATGATATATTCAGAATAGCTTTTAAGCATATTTTAGTGTTGTTAGTTCTGTTCTTCTGAAACGAGATATTTACGAGTTTTTCTTTTTTTATTGGAAATGACACTTTTTGCCCCTTTTGGTGCCCCTTAAGGCCCTAAAATTAGTATTTCACAGTATCTGTTGATTGTTTACACAACTGACAATAGAATAACAATTCTTGACTGTATAAAATTGTTCTTATCATACCATATAAAAATGAATGAATTCTTTTTTAACTATATTGTGTTTTGTAGTTTTTCAATAGGGGAGGTTTTGTTGCCATGGTTACGCCCATATGATGGTTACTTCCCATACATGTTTTTTTTTTTCATTTTATGAATTTTTATACCCCACTGTAAAATTTATTAGTATGCGTATATGTCAGAGTGCCTGCGCAACTTTGCTCTATCAATTCAAAAATGCCTAAAAAAGACATTTTTCAAGACCTGCTTACCCCACCCACATTCCATTGTATGTAAGACTACTACAGCAATTCAATAAGGGAGATACTAAAACTTAATTTTATTTAGAACGGTCTGTACTTCTATATACATAACATATTTAGGTCAAATAAAGGCAATTTTAACAATACCAAAAGGATAAAAATGCCAAATTTTAAGAAATTTTAGGTTGATTTTTGGCCAAAATCTTTGGAAGCCGTTACCATGGTAACGGAAGTGTGAATGAATGAGACAGTGGTCATTTACTTGTTTTTGTGATACAACTCACACTGTCAGCAAGTTTGAACAAAATCTGAGACCATGCGTTGGACACCCTTATTGAATACAGAGCATTGATATTATTAAGCACAATACAGAGTTCCAAGCCACACTCAGAATGTCACTCAAAATTCACCAAATAGTGTTTATCATATGACATCACTGTTATTCAGTGGATAACGTCGTGTTATAAAAGTCGTATGACCACAGGTGTAATGGGTACATTCCACTAAATATTCATGAGGACTTGCCCCGCCCTTTTCGGGGAGAGCATTAGGTTAACATTGTAACAGAGATGAAATCACCAGTCAATCATGCATGTTGGATTTATTACAGTATAAAAAAGACCAACAAAAGATAGTTACAAACAGGCATATTTGATTGATAAATGTTTTTATCAGAAGGAGATTAGGTTGACTTTGGTACCTGATCCCCTAATAGAAAAAATATGCTATTTTTGGGGTACGAATTGGTGGTTGCCATATTCCATACTAAATGGCGGCTTGTCAGTTGAGAAGCAAGTGACTTTTTTCTCCTCAAATTGATTGGCTAGATTTACACTCTAAAGCAAGACAGATTTGGAAAACTTTATATGTACAGTTTTTGAATAAAATGACAAGATGTTAACATTGTCGTCTATGGAAAATTAATGGTGGAATGCAGCCTAAAACACTTTGGCGCTTACACGTAACGTCATTGACAACGTCCATCGTCAACAATGCGTTTTCTTATTGGGGTAATGTTCAGTTTGAAGGCGTTAAAATTCTATTTAAAAGAGTCATATGATAAGCAGAATCTCATACTCGTGGTCATTTCATATGAAATTTATGAAACTCACATAAGGCTCGTTTCATAAATTTCTTATGAAATGACCACTCGTGTAAAATCCTCTATTTAACTGGCAGATGCAACAACCTAGCACATTACATAGTCTCACAAACAAAATCACACGTATTTGGGAGCGGGAGAATACAGCAGTAAAAGCCACTGTCCAAAAAGAGCTTATGACGACGGAGCATGGCATATACCATCTGTCATTAAAAAGGTTATTAGAAATGTATATTGGACATTTCTTGGATAGGAGAATTTATACTCATACAAAACTGTTACAAACCAGCATTCAAGTTGGCTGCAATAACCTCCGAATTGTGGTTAATGATTTAGCACCAATTAAATGTGGGGCGTCTTCGAAACCAGTCAGCCCTCGAGATCTCGAAGTCGAACTTCATGTCAACTACTATTTCAAAGTTTCAAAGTAAATGTTCTGGTCCCCGAAAATTTAATTTCAGATAGCAGTGGTTTTGGATAGTAGGAGTTGAAATGTAAAGAAGCAACGATAATATGTTTTTGTTTTGTATGAATCTCCACAATCCCAACCACTTTCAAATGCGTCCAGAGATGTATGAATCGCATTTTATTGTTTTCCAAAACTGAAAAATGTAATTCAAACTGAATGATATTAAATTTACTTTCGTTGCAGCTCGTTATAATTAACCATTCAATAATTTTCGTTTTGAAAAGCTGGGGCCGTATTTATGAAACAACTTAAGTGGTTGCTATGCTGTTGCTAAGGCTAAATTCCTTTGAAGGAGATTCCCTACAACTATGAAATTTGCTCTGGAGGAATTTGCTCTGGAGGAACAGTCTTAAGAGACTGTTCCTCCAGACCAAATTTCATAGTTGTAGGGAATCTCCTTTATAGATATTAAGCCTTAGAAACCGCATAGCAACGACTTAAGTGGCTTTATGAATACGGCCCCTGATTGCTTTATAAATGTTCTGATTGATATCCACAATCACCACATTCACATTGAGTTTGAAGACGAACCAAAGCATGCATAGCCTGATTTAAAGTCTAAAGTGTATTCTTAAATTCTAAAAATATGAGTCCGTTAAAGCAAATGTTAGAGGGCGTGGCCGGTGTCGCACATTTCATTACTGGTCATGAACAGACTCAATCAGACCGAACCTGCTATTTTCATTCCTTGTTGTATACATTGCTTCCAAAGAATTCAGAACGTTTTGCATTTACGTAAAAGAGTCGAATTACATTGAAATTTCATTACACAAAATATATGTTGATTTTAAATGTGGTGGTCGTGGAGGCAGGTGGTTGTGATATGTAGTAAAAATTATGTATCTTCGAAACCACTAGGTTGACTGAGCGAAAATATACTGAACAAAAAAAAAGAAACGTTACATGTACTTTCAGTGCACGGTTTGTTTGAACCAAATCAAGATTTTAACAATTTTATTTCATGATTAACTGACAAAAAGTATTCGGAGTTCACAAAAATGAATATCACAACAAAAACTGCAAAATCAATGTCTCCAGATTAATTTGAGTCAATGAGGGGTCAGAATTTGAAAGCGCTATTTTGAGGTGCTTTTTGAAGACCAGGTTGTCAGCCCATGTGAGCCATTCACTTCTGAGATGTTTATAAGACACTAGTTGTTACAAAAATGGCCCAATCGCCGCTTCCAAAGGGTTCATCAGTTTAACACAAGGCTTTGAATACCGCTTTTCAGGCCTCTTGAGTCTGACTCATGCTATGCACTGTAAATCCCACAGAAAGTGCAAGGTGGTATTCCACGAACAATGAAAAAGTTTGATCAAACTTTTTTATCGTGAACCATTGTCTGGAGAAACTGGAATAAGATCCATGAATTAAACTTGAAAACTTTCTTGAAACGTACTGGTGTATAAGAGTAAATGCTTTGCTATACTTTTAATTGCAAGGGAGGCAATTTCAAAGACACAAAATTTTTAACATCTTATTTCTTTGAACTGCTAGTTAGGTGTCATAAGGTTCATAGAGTTTCGTTTTGGCGGCTACAAGGCAAATTCGAAAGTGTAAAGATTTAGGCGCTTGCGCATGCGCATTAAGCGTTTCACATTATCTCTGGTGTTTTCAATCAGATTGGAATAATTCTGTAACGACTGATGCAAATCGAAAACCGAATGGTTCATAAGGTTGTTTGAAGTCTTTCGTGTGAGAAAATAACATAGCAATTTTTGAAAAATTGTTCTTTAGCTTTGAATTCATTTATAAACTTTGTAACGTTTCTTTTTTTGTTTAGTATAGTATATGAAGCTTCTAGGGAAGCTCGTTTATAGACGTATTAGCTTTAAGTCAGCATCGAAGCTGGCTGGCATCCACGACAATATTATTGAAAAACGATTCGATGACTTCTCCTGAGATTTGGACTTTGATTCGGCACCATTTGGAAAATCTACTTTCGTGCATCAGATGCTCAAAGAGCTAACTTTAAAAAGTCCCATGTTTGTAGGACATTTTGGATTTTATTGTTATTGTTGTGGCTTATGTGGGACATAGATCACTGCCGTAAACATTTAAACATTGAGACAACAAAATAAATTTCCATTATTGTCCTGAAAATTAATCAGTATGGTTCTTCACTGCAGTAATGTCTAAAATATTCAGATAAAATAGCAAACAGTGTAGACCCTGATCAGACTGCTCCTTAATCTGATCTATTGGTCTGCACTGTTTGCGCAGACCTGTATGTCCAAACGTTCAGAATTTCTACGGTAATAACATCTCCAGCTTTAAGTGGTCTAGAAGAAAACCGCGACATAAATTGCTCTTATCAATAAATATATGACAGTGCTATACTTCGATCTCATTGGGAGACTTTGAAGTTAATATTGGATAAACCTACCATTGTATTCACTAGAGAAAGTATTCCTTTTCACTTAGGACTAGATTTAAATACTACGGACAGGTAAAGAAGACATAAAGGTGATTGTAAAAAGGAGATATTCGAAAGCACATTTTCATTCCTAATATGTATAGAATTGGAGTGGATATTTTGGATTTAAGACCGAGATAAAATCACTTTATTGAGAATAAATAGGTAATGAAAATCCATCTTTTAAACACTAGTTTGGATCAGAGATAAAAAAAACTATATTAGTGTCACCATATCAAAAACAAAGATTAAGGGGAAATCGCCTAACTATTAGTGTGAAACAAACGGACATCGAAGGATTTTATGATCTCTATTCAAAATGTTGAAAAGACTGCTACAAGCTCAAA
The DNA here is from genome assembly GCA_963989385.1 of Ctena decussata. Lineage (NCBI taxonomy): Eukaryota > Metazoa > Mollusca > Bivalvia > Lucinida > Lucinidae > Ctena > Ctena decussata. The sequence goes on along the minus strand of OZ022501.1, from coordinate 30,501,956 downwards.
ATACAGAGACGTCAAGCGCTAAGGACAAGACTCCAACCCCTAGTGAGATCTCGCGAGAAAACACACAAACGTCGAGGAAAGGGCCACAACAAGCTCAACCAGCGCCCAAGATGCTTTTCGGACAATCTGGTGTAAAGGGGCCAAGTTTGTTGGGATTGCTAGCTGCCAAACGGTTTACCAAGAAGTTAAGCAACAAATATGGCCGCGGCAGCATGTATGGATCTTCTCGATTTTCAAACTCTTACGCTTTCCAAAAGGAACCATCATATCGCATGGAACCACATCGGAGATTTAATCCTGAAAAAGTTGAAGAGGTGATAAAAGAAACAGTGGATAGTCGCATGAATGACTTCAGATATCATCCTAAGTTCTGTGCTAACATGTGTAAATCTCTGGGAGATGAGATCAAAGAAAAGGTTAAAAGACTTCGCTACGACAGGTATAAAGTTGTCGTTGTTGTCCATATTGGGGAGAAATCAAACCAGAGCGCCGTCATCTCGAGCCGATGTGCATGGGACCAAAAGCTCGATGACTATGCCACATACACTATGGAAACGCCTACACTATTTTGTACAACATGTGTCTATGGCATTTATACAGAGTGAAACCCACATTATACCGTATGAAACGTTTTCCAACTGTGATATTTTTAAAGTGTTAAAACACGGAATTTAGTATTTTCACGGATGAGAATAAATGCTTTATCATATTAAGTGAAAAGTATCATGTTAACGTATTTCATTTTTGTCATCTGCGTTTTGGCGCTTGAAAGGTTGATACTGTATCTGAAAACACATCATACTCGGAGATGAAAGATGTGTCTTTTAGAGAATTATGTGCGAAATCAAAGAGGATTTTGACATATGGGTAGTATGATATAGCTTCTCGAAGAGAACAGATCCATAAACGGTCATAATGAGACATAAAGAATGTATCTAGACTGTTTACCAAGCCGTTTGTACTATTTGTGGTTCTTAGTGTTATGCACTATCAGGGATAACAAGTCTGTCTCTTTTTTTTTTCGCTCTCTTCTCATTGAGGTTAACTCTTAAAAACGAATTTGCTCTTTTATGAGACAATTCATTCTTTTAATAGTACACCCTTTTTGGAAGGATTTGTTTTGTCGTCAGGGAAGCAAAAAGGAAGTCACAAAAGTTGTCTCCATTTGAAGAAATAGCGAAAATACATTGCGGTGTAAACATACCTTTTAATAAATAGCTGAGATATTTTCATATAATTTGTACTGGAACGGTTATTCAGTATCTCTTCAGGCAAAGCGAAATTGAGATATTTTATGGTGTGACATTTATTTATACGTTTATATATATTATACATTGTTAGATTTTCGTTTATTTTATAAATTACCGAAAATGATAGACTCTTATGTTCAGTTATTATAGACTAGTATTACCGTAGCTCTATCTATTAAATATAACTGTAGGCCTACCATGAAAGTATTTGTGCTGATTCCTGAATGTTCTGTTCTGTTTCAATTCTCGTAACGAATGACTGTACAGCCTGTACTTGTATACTTGTATATGTATGTACGGAATGCTGGCTCAGTAATTCATCTTACGCTGATTCTTCTGTGACAATTTTTATTTATCTATTTGATTTCTTTATATAATATTTTAAGAGGGTAACACAATTAGCTAAAACATCTGATTGCCTCATCCTCTAAAAATATTGTATAAATAAGCTAAGAAATCATAAGTGAATCTTAAAACTGGGAAAATTATGTAGTCCCTGTTCGGTAAACTAAGCTGCGTTCTTTCAGAAGTATTTGTGCTGATTCTTTGCTAATAAAGTTTCACATCGAACAAACAAGGAGAATATCCCCATATTCTTGGTAATACATTTCAAAGTAACTTCTTTTTTTCCGAAAAAAAATGCTTTTGGAATACTTTAAGGTTGTAATCTTGTTTTCTATTGTTTTAGCAAGGCTTAAGCAATTTTCATGTTGCAAATTCCAGCATGGAGATCTAAAATACTAAGGCATACTTCCAGATGCGGCTATCAGGAATGATTGTATTTAAAAAACTATAGAACTAATACTAAAATCATGAACATTGTCATAAAGTACGAACAGTGATGCACCACCACAGCTTTATTTTAGAAGAATGCATTTAGAAACAACGAAATTATTAAGTAAACCCAGCAGATGTTCTAAATATACTAGTCAAAAGTTCTAACCGACCATTTAGTTTTTATCATTTTTTTCAGTGCTATTCGCAATCTCAAAATTCAGTTTACAGCCACAGATAGGCGAATATGTCGGTAAACCATACCACTAAAAGGTTAAGTATTATTCAGTGCACTGTATCCAGGAGTCACAGATGAATACGGGTACCCCCATTTTCAAAATTAACAAGGATTTGCATTGAGTGGTGGGGTAAGTTTTAACATTTTGACACGAAGCGGCCACTGTCATGCAAGAAGAGTGTTCATTTCTGCATAAATCTGTTAATTCGGTCATTTGCATTAGTAATGAACTGGTTTTGCTCACGTAAATTGGATATTTCAAAAAGTGAGTTTTCACAAATTGTTACGAAATGTTTAATTTTGTGAATTTTAAAAATGGGGGTACTTCTGTTCATAGGCACATCCTAGATGTAATGTTAAGAATTTTGTCAAACCTTTTAATGGCCGAGTTGACTGACATATCTGCCTATTTGGGAATGTAAATAGAACTGTAAGGTTGTTTGGGGCTCTGAAGAAAATCGATAAAATGTAAGTGGTCGGTTAGAACTTTTGGCTAGTATACATAATAGAATAACCGTTGCCACCCTGATATTTGTGCTGATTTCTGGCATAGCAATTAAATATACTAAAACAGCGGTTGGTCGGGGCTCACTGATCTTGTTCGATAGTGAACTGTTTTTGCTGATTTTCCACTGTCATAATACAGTTCGTCTCTGCACACCTTCGCCATACTTTCTAGGCTCCTTCGCACACCACAGCCAAACCCATTTTCAATTGCCATTAGTGTTAATATAGTAATATATTTCTTATCTCTTTGTTCGAGAATTTTATTGACTCTGTCAGTGAAAACTCATTGACTGGTGTATTGATTTGCGATTACTTTCTAAACCATTGTTATAGTTTTATGTCACACAGAACTGGTCTGTTGTGATTTCTTATTGACATCAATTGTCTGTTTGGTCGTGGATGCTTACTGACCTGAAAGTCTTAATTGCTAAGATAAACTTTGTGGTTATCTAAATTGAGAATATTTTATTGTAAAGAGAATAGTTTATACTCAACAAAATAAGAACACAGATCAGCTTATGTTTGACGTTGGCTGTTAACTTGTAGGCAAAAGATCGCACAACAACACCTTCTGAAGGTAATATCGGTAGTTACCAAAACCTCAGCGGCACTCAAAAGATCAGATCAGTGGTTTGGGGATTGGGACGGGGTTTTGGGGGGGGGAGTGTAAAGAGAGAGAGGGGGATGATTTGAAATACGATGTTTTATCCAAGATGTATTTTATTTTTTAAACAAAATTACAAATTTTCTTTGCTTATTGGTAGGCACAAAATGATTGCAAGTTAACCCTGGCACAGATAATTGCTTTTGCAATAATATTTCCAAATCTTCGATTGCTCAACCAAAGGGAAATTCCATTTAGTGGCTCACAGCTTATTTTGATGGGTAAATCAGAGCTCTGGGTTATTACATATGGCCCGCAACACGACAAACCAACAAAATGGCATGTGCGCCCAGGGAAGACTGCGCAGATGGGTGGGGTGGCCTCTGTTGACCGCACATGGCTTAAGATCCTTATCACACGACGCCATTCAGTTGTTTTCAGTTTTGTCACGCAAACGGCATGATAGCAAATTTATCTAATATGATTTTTTATATCTTATATGCATAGTACTTGTAGTACATTAATTTGATTTATTTCAAAATGATATTTACAATAATACATTATCAATATCTCACAAATTCTTGTTAATTTTGTCTCACGTCTAAAGAAAAGAAAATGCTTAATTTCAATCATTATCCTTGATTTTTATTGCTTTTACCGTTGCCTCAAACGTTCATTATATGTAATAAATGAGCGGGTCACGTCTGCATTTCTGCCTGCGCATGAGCGCTTTTTGATCAGGATTCCCTGTTCGCCCGAACAGTCTATTGACCCTGAGAAACCGATATAGGAAACAAACTCCGAATCAGTTTAATCAGGTGCGCAGGCTGAGTTGAATATTTGCTGTTTACATTTTGCATAAGGTGTCATTTCATGCAACACCACCCATGTTTAAATTACTTCACGTACCATCTTTCTTTTTGAACCCATAACTTTCTTCTTTAAATTGGAGAGGACAGCGACAGACCCTGTGCCAGAAGGTGCGTGCTATAGAATCAGTTCCTTGAGCCTCTTGAACACTGTTATGAGAATTGGGAGGTAAAAACTCTATTCCTCTTCTTTGTTTCAGTACATGTTATGCATTCGTTCCTTTGACGCTGCTAGCTCACTTACCGCTACTTTTACGGGCGTCTGCCGTTAGACAATTTGTGGAAATGACGCTATGCTAAGGTTATATTATCTGACCGCACTCCAAAATACCTTTCAAGTGTTGAAGGGCTTTATGATCCAAACAATACCATTCCTATTTCTACCCATCTCTGCGCGATGATTCCTGCAAATGTTTACGGGCGCTCGTAAAATTATAATAAATGAACTGGCAGTAAAATGCCAGTTATATGGCAAGCCGTTTTATTATTTATTATGCATAGTAGATATCTTATATAGTATATTAGATATCTATTGTGCCAATTAAGATATATAATATAACATGTAAGATAGCTAAACTAACATAGATATCAAATATAACATATAAGATATCTTATATCCTATATCAGATATCTGATATAGGATATTAGATGTATTATATAGGATATAAGATATCTTATAAAGGATATGAGATATTTTATTTAATTTTTCTTATAAGATATCTTATATACTATATCAGATATCTTATGTTATATATTAGATATATTATATAGCATGTAAGATATCTTATATAATATATCAGATGTCTTATATATTATAAAAGACATCTTATATTTTAAAATTAAATAAAATATCTCATATCCTATATAAGATTCATATCCGATATAAGATATCGGATATACTAAGTAAGATATCTTATATGTTACATAAAGTATCTGATATGCTATATCAAATTTATATATCTTATGGAAAAGTCAAATGAGATATCTATTTACGTATATAAAATATCTTATATAGTATATTAGATATCTTATATAGCATATAAGATATCTTATATACGATATATAAGTGCCATAGGTCTGGACGAAACATTACACATAATATACGAGTTCCATTGTTACTTTCAGGATTCCCAGTAGCTCAGTAGGTTAAGCGCTGGCTTGCTGATCCAACGATCCCGGGTTCGAGACCCGGAGACGGAAATCTTTCCAACAGTAAACGCGGTTCCTTTGCACATAGCCTTTCATTATCAGCCTCCCATGGTCCTGATATTACTGAAATACCGTGGAAAAGGAAGTAAAATCACAAGTCATCCATCCATCTGTCTTTAGTTTCTGAAGTACAGTACTGTGTCGAATTCAGATTAGAATAGTCAGTAGTATACTGGTGATTCTGAACTACGACCACGGCCAAAATTATAGCCTAGCCACTAGGCGAAGAAGTTATATCAGTCAGCCATTTTATTCTCCCAGTTCCTACAGCTAGTCTATATGTATAGCTCGACTTTTATATCAGAAAAGAAGCAGAATCAAATTTTATAGACAGGCATGAGAAAAGAAGCAAAAAAAGAGTTAATTCTTTTTCTATAAACGGTAAACTTTTCATTATCAGACTTGAGCTAGTCTACCAAAATTACATTGGAGGAAGAGGCGTGATAGCAATGAAACATGTCGTGTGGGTTTGTCATACGACAACAAAAATATTCCCGTATGTGTGAATAATTTAGACTCAGTTTCTTTTTCAGAGTATTGACCACACCAAAGTCAAAACTTGAAAAGTTTTATTTATTCTACTAAAGCATGTTTGTGTACTGAACAAAGTGTGTTTACGGTTGGTAAAATGAATTTTCAAGTGTTAAATTACTGAATAAACATCACGAAGCATTAAGCTTCGATTTACCATTCATAGACTAGCGAACCTATAATGGATCTTGGAATTTTATTCCACTTCAAAAATGCAATTACATTTTTGGCATAGCGTGAAAAGGGTGCTTCTTGCATATGCGAACAGGGAATGCTCAGATCAGCCTGCGCATCCTGATCAGAGTATACCCTGTTCGCATGAACAATCTACAGATCAGGGAACTCTATAGTGGAAAGTAAAGTAAAGACGGGCTGATTGTTCGAAGTCTTTGTTTTATGTGTTTTAATATCCCTTTTCACACGATGCCAATGATGGGTAGATAGCATGTGCGATCGGCCTAACCACTTGAAATCAGCCTATGCAACAGTTTGTGCAATTACTCTTTGTTTATAATTCTTGTTCACGCAAATACGGAGTAATCCCACCCCCCTTTGGGCTGTTGTGTGTGGCGGGGGAGGGATGAGGGGCAGCAATTTTTGGCAACAAGGTTAGGCAAATGTGCAATTCCTTTCCCTCCAAGAAATTAAAACTGAAATTCCTGGACATAGTTTGAAAAATATAACAAATATAACACTGCTATCCAACTCAGATGTACAAGTATCATTGTGTATATAAAACATATTTTAGTTTAAATATCTGCTTTAAAATTAACTCGTGGAGTAAATCACAAAACTCCTTAAAGTGACCAAACTAAAATTTTGGGCTGGCCACTTCCACGAGCTCAAACAGTTTATCTCTTAAAGATTGTCTCCCTTGTTTATTTCATGTTTTCAGAAACAAATATTTTAACAAAATTTCGTTAGACAATATGTAATAGTCTCATAATTAGCCGTAAAAGTTTTGAGAAAATGCATGTTTATTCGATAAATGTGGAATGAAAAATAATCATCAAAATAAAATGCAAATTACCTATTTCCTCTCGGCCTGTAAGAATATCGATTTTGACCACGTGTGTCATGTGATCATGTAGAGGTATTTTTCTTATTCGTGCACGTGATTGTGACGTATGAATAAATTATTTTTGTCCAATAATGTGATTTCAACCGCGGTCCGCGACTGTATAAAAAATCATCTTATTTTTTGTATCAAATATTATTATCTAAACTCTAATTCAAATTTATAGTTAGACGATGTCGGAGGTATTGCATGAAATATTTCATCAAACTTTTTTTTTTTATTATTATAAAGGGAGTAAATCTTTAAAAGCTGAAATTTACGTAATTTATACACATCATTGTCATATTCCATTTCCGGTTTCCCCTTCCAGCGGTGCAATATAAACAAAGCGGGACCCACACCTGTACGTTGTATTTTTACCATTCTAGTCAGGCTTGTGATATCAAAAGCAGGTCATTATAGTTGCCAATTTTAGTTTTATGTCATTTCTGATGCTATTTTTTAAAATCGATTCATATGTTTTATTGGGTTTATAGTTGGCTAATCACGGTCATTTACAATGATGAAACTGTAGCGATACTTCACCATAAATATTTCATGAAATTTTACCATGATAGAGCAATTAGGCCTATGAAGCACCAGAAACTAACCCATCCGTATTTGATTTTCCATAAACCCAACATTATCCTCGAGTTTGCAGAAGTTTCGTCTTTCGGCGTGTCTACACTGACCAAATCATTACCAACACCTTCTAATGTTTTGGGCTTAACTTTTCAAAAGATGTTTTCATAAAGGATTCGAGTTTTGCTATGATAGTAAATAGATATATACATATGCGTCCTAAAAAATAATCTATCTAATGACAATGCAAACGACCAACCTGAGTATATGCTTTGGCTTAGTAATATTTTGATCAAAGCTGCGCCTCCCAGCTCTGATCAGACAGCATATGTGGACAGATCATGCATGGCTATGTGCATTTCTCAAGTTTTTAAGCCTTTCTAGACTGAAAATCCCTTTTGGGTACATATGCAAACAGTGCAGACCCAGTTCAGACGCCGCTTAAAGCGGCGTCTGATCAGGGTCAACACTGTTTCCATGCAAATGCAATAAAAGTGTAAACATTCATCAGAAACACCTTTAACTGGACTCATCCAAATGGTAAAGATAGACAAGTCTACTAGTCAAGAGAGGGTTAAGGTAGGTTTTCTGACGACCCAGCTCACTTTGTTGATACAGTAGCTTAAACTGAGTAGATTTCACTGAGTTTAAAATTCAGGTGCCCCAAGCCGAATCAAAGAAATCGTGGTGACACATTGCAAACTATCCGATAGGTCACAAACGGTGCTGGAACCGATGATGGCATTTTACTTGTCATGATACGGGAAAGGGGGCTTTTGGCTAAAATGAATAGGGTTCATGTACATTTAACCACATACGCACAGTCAGGCCAGGGCCTTTGCTACCTCTGTATGTACTCAAGAGACTTGATGAATGGCCCTGTTGGAGCTACTGTTGTCATCTGCCGCATAGTCGCCCGCCTTTTGTGACGTTGAACTGACGTCCTGATAACAGCCTTATAGACTCTTCTGTCCTTATCAAAAGGATGAGTCCATTTGTCAATTAAGGGATGTCCGGTTTAGTTAATTGTTTATCATATTTTATTTTATTTTAAGAAGAATACTCATTTGCCTTACGCAAATAGTGTACAACCTCGCCCCGAGGTTATAAAACTATTTTTCATGCTCAACTCAGCTGAGCATGAAATTTTACCTGCTAATAAATAGCAAATTATTGATAAATAAAGATGTTGTCTTGCTCGGTTTAGCTGAGTATGAAATTTTCTCTGATTATGAATATAAAAATCAACATTAGTTGGCATTTTCATATTTGTCAGCAGAGAAAATCTCATGCCCAGCTGAGTTGAGCATGAAAAAAGCTTTATAACCTTTGGGCCTGATCTCACTCCCCTTAGTGCGGCGTCTGATCTGGGTCTACTCTGTTCGCCAATGTCCCTTTTATGCATAAATGAGCCGCGGCACGATAAAACCAACAAAGTGGCTGTGCGCCCAGCGCAGACTCCGATCAGCCTGGGCATCCACCCGGTCTGGTCAGAGACTTCGCTGTCCGCATGAAGGTAGCTTAGACCCTTAGCTATATTTTAAGCGCTGAGCGAAGAGTCTGATCAGACTGGGCGGATGCCCAGGCTGATCTGAGTCTGCGAAGGGCGCACAACCACTTTGTTAATTTTTCTCGTGTCGCGGCTCAAATGGGTTAATTTTAGAATGACGTCCAACAATAGTTACGGCTGTTAGACCAAACGGCGACATCTATTTGCGATTTTTATGTTTATTTTGGCATAAATTAAAGAAATAACTCTTCTTTCCTAATTAGTCAAACACACACAAGTACTACCACTTTACAGTGAATGAATGAAAATCTCAAAATGGTACAAATATCCATTTTGAATGACCTGACAAATATGTTAAATACATGTATCCTCGGTTTATTACTAATGACTGACAAAGAGCAGCTCAGGTTACACAGATTTTATCATATCAGTCTTTTTTTCACTCTTCCAAATAACTTTTACAAGTATCGCCGCCCTTAGGTTATATCAAAAATAAGACTGTTCCGAAAGCGTATGTTACAGCAAGACATCGCAGTGAGACTAATTTTAACGTACATTGTAAAATAAGGTCCCGTAGGATTTTACGGGCTGCCAGCCCCTTTACCGCAAAAAGTTTTTTTCAGATGGAAACCGACTTCAATGTATAAAGAACCTGCTTGAAGCTAGCATCTTACTTCTTTATAATCAATAGCAAATGCGAAATTAAAACAGTTTTTGCACATTGCAACCGTTTACCATCTCAAAAAGTTAAGAGTAAGTCCCGTACTTTTTACGGTAAAGAACCTGGAAGGCAGTTGCCTGGGGCCGTATATATAAAACCACTTAAGTGGCTGCTATGCTGTTGCTAAGGCTAAATTTCTATAAAGGAGATCCCCTACAACTATGAAATTTGCTCTGGAGGAACAGTCTTTTAGGTTCCCCCAGTTGTAGATTCCCTACAACTATGAAATTTGCTTTAGACTGTTCCTCCAGGAGTCTCCTTTATAGAAATTTAGCCTTAGCAGCAGCATAGCAACCACTTAAGTCATTTAATAAATACTGCCCCAGGTCTTTTACCGTAAAATCTACGTGATATTTTCACAGTGTAAGCCATCATATCGACCTTCATACTTTCATAGGTATCGCAACGACATTCATGATGCAGCAAGACATCACACTGACACTAAAGTTATGGTTAAGGCATCACAACAATATACATTTTATGTGACTGAAAGCTATTATAGGTGAACTGATGTCCCGGCGTGGCATCGCATAACAATTTTTTCCCCGCAACGTGGTACATTTACATTTATGCAGCCATAAGGCATCAAATTTATGTTGCCTTAAGACATCGCAGTGTCATTGCTATCTTAGGCATCACATGTGCTGACAGTGGCCTTTAACGCATCAGAGTGTCGGCTATGCTACCAAGAGGCATACAGTGACACTGAAGTTACACTGACATTAACAGTATGACAGCACAGAGACATCAGTAGTATGGGAAGGCGACAAAATTGCACGTAGTTATACGACTGGAAGGGATAAATTTCAAAGTTAGAATTTATGTAAGGCATATCTAAACTTGAGGTACCAGTGACATTTATGTTGCCAAAAGACATTTTGGTGACATTTCTCACAGTGGCATGCCATCGCTCAGACACTGCAGAAACGAGGCAACACAATGACATTTCAACATTTATGTGACTGCTGGGCATGCAGTGACATTAAATTAACGTCACTGCATGCCCAGCAATTACATAAATGTTATACTACCTTAAGGCATCATAGCGACATTAATGCTACTACAGTGGCATAGTAGTGTTACTGTATGACATCGCAGGAAATTCTGTTGTGTGAAATAGTGTTTGCTGCTATAAAGTATATCTCCACGAGATACCACTTGGTGGTTCGTAGTGTAACCACATCGTCCCTGTTAACATGCCTAGACTTGAACGCGGGTTCTCTGAAGCTTCATAAAGCCAATACCCTAAATATCTGGAAACTTTGATGCCAATTTCTGTAATCTTAAAATTTGAGTTATTCTTATTAGCTAACCCTATGCTGAGCATATGACAAACAGTTTAGACCCAGGTTAGACTGCTCCTTTTTAGGAGCAGTCTAATCTGGGTCTACATTGTTTCCTCAAATTTGGGAATATTTTGGATCATATTTGGGATTCCCATATTTTGGTCCATCACGGCAAACTTATTAAACAAGAGAAATTTTATGTTTGTTGATATTAAAGTTAAAGTTAACGCTCAAATTACCATAAAACAGAACTTTTATCAGGGAACAGAAAACAAACTGACTGCTTTGAAAATATTTATGACTTTTAAGTGGTCTGTTTATTGGTATATAAACATTTCTTAGTTTGGTCAAGTGGTGCGTTATCAACCTAAAATCTTGTGATATAATCATCAGTTAATATAGACGGGGTGCTAAGACCCTACAAATCCAAATGTAAACATGGTTTTTGACCGTATTGACACAGTCAGGCTGCATTAACATAGGTAAATCATCATTCTTTAAGCAAAGCGCTTTCTTACAGATCCTCCTATTCTGTTGCTTAATGTTATGATTGTATATGTAAATTCATATGAATATAAATTCTGTTGGTACCATATGGTAACCAATACAAATCGTAGTACAAATGACCAGATACTCTGAAGTCCAAGAATCATGTCCCCTTTCCCGTATTAATCCTGTATCAATCCGAGACTCCCATTATCAGCGCGAGGACCGATTGTAGATTCGCGATTATGCTGTTCTAGACATATAGGCCTACTGAGTCAATAAAAGTTCCTATAAATGAAATATCTCATGTGTCCATGGCGACTGCAGAAGTTATGAAAGTTTAGTTTTTACTCATTTCAAAAGAGTATCCATTTGCCTTTTGAAAAGAGCCATTCGTTCTGGTTTCTTAAAGGACCGACCATTTGATATTCTGGGGGGAGGGGGGTCATTCGTTTTGGTTTCTTAAGGGACCGACCATTTGATAATCTGAGGGGGGGGGGGGGGGGTCCTGGTATATTTATCAAAAAATTCCCTGTCTTTGGATATGCAAGAGAAAAATAACCTGGCTCATAAGGGGGCTTAAAACTAATCTGGTCTCAAAAGTAAGTAAAAAAAATAACCTGGCTCCACCCAAAATTTCAAAAAAAAAAAAAATATAGTCTGCAGATAATTCCATTTGAATTGAGTTTTTATGTCTCTGTCTTCTGAGGGCTGCGCCCCCAGACCCACATATTTATAATAACATTTTAATATTATCTACAATTGTTTTACACCAGCGAACCCCGCATGTGCATACATTTACAAAAAACATCCTATACAGCATTCACATACATGTATTATTGATCTGCCACATTACTTAGTAAATGTTTCCACTAAAAGTGAATTGCAAAAGAGTCACTACCTTATGGGAGACAAAGCCATTATGGCAAAATAAACACTCTAAAAGGCAAAAGTCCTAAAATAAAAAACTTATTTTTATCATCATCCCTAGTTTTTCTCTATTGTTTCCAGTCTTAAAATTGCCATTTAAATTGGGAAATTGCTTTGGCTTCTGGGGGACGTTGCCCCCCCCCCCCTCCCCGGACCCCCTTTGTTAACTTCTTAGTACAGAACTTTCATCCATTTTATTAACTGGCATTCATGTATAATGTGACTCTATCAGTAAGTATTTATCAAACTTTCTAAAGTAATAAAGCATGTTTGGGCATATGATTGGGCTAGAAAAAAAAACCTAAATTCCTAATGTTAGCCCTAAAACTTTGCCAAAATAGCCCTAATTTTCGGCCAAAATATCCCTAATTTAAGGCCTAATTTTTGCCAAACTCATACAGGGATGTTTGTATCTGTACCTTAGATGAAGAGAGTAACGTGCTCGAGGCACTGATTTGCAAAAGCAAGCTACATGTAAGCCATGCCCTTAGCCTGATTAAAGACATCACCATGTTCTTTTTGTGAGAAAAAAAGGTGTAAAACTTACTGATGTTGGTAAAATAAAAGGCTGTTAAGGTCAAGTAAACAAGGATCTGATAGTTCAGCATATAAAATTCAAAAAAAAAATTAACCTAATTGAGTTAGTTTGTAAAAAAGAAATTAGCTCCCTCAAGGTGAAAAAAAATTATATTGTTTCCAGAGGCCAGTGAAATAAAATGTCCTGTCTCCATCAAGAATACCAGCCCATACCCCCCGCCCCCCCCCCGCCCCCCCCCCCCCCCCCCCTCAACCAGAATATCAAATGGTCGGTCCCTAAGACTACACATGCTACTCGTACAAGCGTTGTTTGAATATGCCTGGGGTAAATTTACATTTTCGCAGAGAAACATCATTAAAATTGCTAAAGTTCAAACCCATTTAAAAGTAGTTTGTGAATAATGATTTCTCTGAATCTGAGCTTCATACACTAGATCAGGCCCTAGGCAAGGCTGCATCCCAAAGAAATTGAAATTCTACTCTTTCTGATGCGAGAATTTGAACCACAACTCAAGGTACCATGATTCCTTCAAAACCTATTTTTAAATGAGACATTTAAAGGGATTTCCATAGGAAATCGGAAACGTTAGGGCTAAAAGGCGCGTAACAATTCTTCTAATTTTGTCATTAAGTAATGAAAACAATGACATAACAAAAATGTTTATGAAGAAACTTTGAAAAAGGACGGAAAAGGTACAGTAATGATGAGGTTTTAAAAATCGCTATAGTTTTAATTCAAAGGGAGATAATCTGAAGATTTGAAGAATTCAAACTTCGCATATAAAGCCTGAGAACAAGACATTGGACATTTTAAGTGTTTCTCGAGATTCCTGGTTCATGGACTTTTCTGCGCGATACAAAATTTAATTCTGCGTGTGGGCACTGATGAGGTGCATTCCAGTTCGCACTTATCGAATATTGCCAGATAACTCTTCTGTGAAAAAGTACCGACTGGCGATTTCAAAGCTCTGTGTTTCTTGGTGATGATATCTTTATTTCCTCCAGGACTGGAGAGCAAAAACATGACAAATATTTACAGACATGACAAGAAATACAACCATGATACAGACAAATAATACATATAGAAACAGATAATTATGTTAATTCTCCAAGATTGAGAATAACAGAGTTGCTTCCCCTGAAATGTCCGATTTCAGGATGCAGAATTGTCGCGACATCAACGACCGTGAATACATAACATAATGTTTTCCACCAATTTGCAAAGGGGACCAACTTCTGCGACCTTCCATGACAACAGATAGAGTCTACATAGACAATAGATACATGTACTAACCATTATGATTTTTTTCCATCATTTTACAAAGGGGAAAAGTTCAGCGACTTCTCATTTGCCAACCTGATCGACGTAGCCCCTCCAAACTGGGGTCGACTCCCGAAGAAGTAATTTGCTCTGGAGGAATTTGCTCCTCCAGAGCAAACTCCCACCATCAGGAACCGATACCCATCTAAAAGGGAAGCAAAACTGAGAATGGCAGAGCTATTTGTCCTGGAATACCAATAATGGAGCAGACTAACGTTTATAATAGGGCTTCATTATAAACGCACACAACGCTGAAACAACGCCCAGCATAACTAAAATCGATATGATTGCACTTAAATAACTTTAAGTGTTCACAACAAGTATTCATTGTCAGAAATTTGATAAATGCACACAGCGCTAGAACAGCGCCGTCAGCGCCGGCTAAACACCGTGTTGAGCCGGCGTCAACATGCAGCTGCTCCAGTGGCATGAGCCCACAGGGCTTCATCTGACCATGAATATAATGTCACGCCATTCCATCACACACAAGCCTTTGAATGTGAATAAAACGTGCCAAAAGGCAGTAAAAATTAAGTTTGTCACTGGTATTCAGAATACTGGTTTCTTTGAAATTGTAGCCAAAAGTTGGTATCATTACTTTTTTGACTAGGTATATTTACCGGGTTATTACAGTTACGCGTTCTTCATAAGCATCTACTTTGGCGAGTATTTGAGCTCGTGCATTTATTTTGAACGCTAAACACAGCGAACATTTGTACAGTCGCGTATCTTAAACACAGATGAAATCAATGATACAATAATAAGAAATGTTCTGTCGTGCGACCAGTGGCGGCCATTCTTGAAAAACTAGTACTTTTGAACTTTAACCTACTTAAAGTTAGTCTTTATTTTAATTATACATGCTTAAATTTGATTTGACCAACGTTATTATCCCCATTTATTTCTTGAAGTAGACTGTAACGTATGTGCCTGTGAAAGGGTTTGGAAATAGGTCAGCAATAAACTGCAAAACACGCACTTACTATACCATTGACAGCCTTCACGGTTGCAATACGCTGGATTGTGTATTTTCCAAATATTTCAAGTGCATTTAAATTTTATTGTTACACTGACGGGGGGGGGGGGGGGGGGTGAGGGGCGAGGGTACATTTATACAATATGAGTCCATTCGGTATACAAACCCTAGTGATCCTACTATGTGGGGGTCAAGACTTGTGTCATAGTCCCCCGGAAAAGAAATAGTATTTATATGAGGGTACCCAGGAGATGTTGTTTATTTGATTTACTTATTAACCTCCTAGTTAACGATTTGTGCCGATCCTTTCTGTAGGCGTTCCTTTTTGGTTTCTTCACAAAGGTCAAAAAATCTACGTCCCAACAAATACGAAACTGCGTGTGCATAAACAATTCGGCCGCCACTGGTACGCGGCCGCCACTGGTTTCCAGCCAGTATGATCTTTACCCATCATACTCGGGTCTCTGCATTGCTTTATGAGTTTAGTCATTAAATTATATTTGAAAATAACAAAAAAGGGAAAACAATGAGGCAACAAATAATTGCGTATAAGCATGTAATAAAATGTTCATGGTTGCAGAAATTCGTTATCTTATTAGATTTAGCGACAAAATTACCAATACTGGAATTTCTAATTTCAACCTTCGCCAAATGAATCTAATAAGGCTCTTTCATGAACACATTTTATTGAATTGACCGGTCACATATTAAAGTTTTATGTGCTGCTGTGATTTGTTAAAAGTATTGGAATTAGTCAGTTATTAAGGTGAATCTGTACACCTTCAGAGGAAGAAACTCTGTCATTTTCTTTGCCTAACTTTCATTAAAGGAGCAAATTCTTTCTTTTAAAAGTAGACTCTATATATATCAGAAGGACGTTCTCGCGCAGGAAAGCAAACAGGAAGTCACAGAAGTTGTTTTACTATGACAATATGGGGGAAAAGGAAGTGTATCCACCCGCTTTAAGTTTTTATGTGCCTCTGTTGGCCTCACTCAAACATATTATTCGGACCCCTTGTTTACTAGACTATACTCTCGGGCGTCATAAACGTTCAGCGCTTTTGTAGTGGACTGATCTTGGTCTATTTTCTCAGATAGTTCTATTTCAAAGTGTAGGATGAATACGGTACCGTAGATATGTTAAAAAGTGTTTCTCATGCTTTCGCAGACAATAAAAGGGGGTTAAGCACAATCTCCCCTATCCCCGCCCCCTTAAGATACTTAGTATCTTAAGGGAGGGGGTGCGGAGGGGTGGTATTAAAACATAGTAAGGGTTCCTTTCGGCAAACCGGTACGAAGCCGACGGTCTGTGGACATTAGTACTTAGTACCTTAACTATCACTACTCATTTTAGGTTAATAAAACAGGTGCAAAAGACCCTCAATGTACTGATTGTCTGGCTGCGGATCTGGGTAATCTTTTCGCGACTGATCTTTATACTCGACTGAATTCTCGTATTCGACTATCTCAGTGGCCATAAAAGACCGTAGGTGAACAGCCTCAGTCTGTGAGGCCCTCCCAGGGGATTTGGGAGCCTGGGGAGAATGGCCATTTATTTTCAGGGAGCTGGGGAGCACTAGCAATTATTTTCAGGGAGCTAGGGAGCAAGCTCTTAATTTTGGGGAGCTGGGGAGCACTGTCAGAATGTGATTTTCTGATTGGTCTCTGGCTTCTGGGGTGGGGGCTGCGCCCCCAGACCCCCCATTTATACATGTCAACAATACCATTTTAGCCATTCTTTTTAAGCTGAAATGACTTCTGACGACCAATCAGAGTTGCGAATGCTAGAATTACGAATTTAATTCTGGCAGGAGACGGAAATTACTTCCAAACAATTTTAGGGAGCAGGCTTGAATATTTTTAGGGAGCAGATGAATTACTTTGAGGGATTTGGGGAGCAGTAGCAAAATAATTCTAGGGAGCACGAGAAAATATTCTAAGGGAGTTGGGAAGATTTCGGCAATATTTTCAGGGAGCAAGGGAGCACTGACTCCCCCCCCCCCCCCCGGGAGGGCCTCGTCAGTGGTAGTAACTTAGTCTCTGTCAGAGGACCCGTAACCCCAAACAATGAATGTTTCTAGTCGTCGTTACGCTTAGGCAGTCAGTCTTTGCAACTATAGTCAACTCTCGATATCTCAAAGTCAAAATTTATTCAGAACTATTGATATCTCAAAGTAAATTTTCTGGTTCCAGAAAATATACTTTGATATATCAGTAGTTTTAGGTAACGGGGTTTAAAGAAAAATGAGAAATGTGCTCAAAACTATATTCTTTGAAGCAATGGGCGTACATGTACATGTATTTTTTTTTTATATATATATAATTTATTCATAAAACAGACACATTCACTACATACAACATAATCGAAAATATTCATACATGTATATCTAAGCTGAATATACATTGAATACTATTTCTATACAGTCAAGCAGAATCATACTCTCATCACAAAACTTGTAAATCAGCATATCATACCTATCAATAATTTAGATAGGTGTTCCGTCAAGAATTGATATAGTGGATAAATGGAGTGAAAAGACTCCAGGAAAAAACACTTTAAGCGTACCAAAGAGAGAGAAAAAAAAAAAGTTTTGTTCCCCAATACAGCAGTATCTGCTTTTCCAAATATCTCGTATTGTGGCAACATAACTCTGATAAATAATAGTTTTGGTGACACGTTATAGCAATATACAAGAAAAACCCAATAGAGCAACGAACAGTGCGGCCCTGGTCAGTTGTTCATCTAGGGATAGTCTTATCAGGTTCCGCACTGTCCGTCTAACCTTATATAACTATAGTAATAACTGTCACGCAGAGTATTTAACAAAGGAACAAAGTTAAATTACATTGCTATTCAATATCCCTATCCTCAAATAGAACAAACCAATTTTCCCATTCTTGAACAAACTTATCATACTGGTTATTTTTTATTGCAATCATTTTTTCGAGTAAAATGAAATTCTTTAATTCTTTTTTCCATAGATTCCAATACAATTTTTTTGTTCTGAATTCTGCATTTATAGATATAAAATCTTGCTAACAAAAGAATATAATTAATAGGTTTGTTTAAGAGTTTATTGTATGAAACCCCAAAAATAGCACTATGCTTATGAATATTTACTATGTAGTCACTTTTTTCGGCAATCCATAATTCTATTTTATCCCAAAATTCTTGAACTATTTCACAGTGCCAAAAAAATGCCCAACTGTCTCTGGAAGTATTTTACAAAAAGTACATAAATTATCTTGTTTTATTCTATATTTATAAAGTAAATCATTTGTTGCCAGAATTCTGTGGAGAATTCTATATTGAAACCAATGTATTTAGTATTTTTGCAGCACTTTGCAGGGATATTGTAAATTAAATTCCATTTCAATTCTGTATAATCAAATTCTGTTTGTCATTTTTGTTGACTTTTTGTAACAATAGTTTTCTCATTTAATACTTTATAGATGTCTTTGCAGCCTTTTCTACTTTTAATTATTTGTTTTATATTGAATGGGATATAACAATTAGTGATTACTGCATCTGATAAAATAATCTGGCTATTTCTTATAAAATTTTCAACAACTGACTTAACACCATAATATAGTCAATATCGGAAGGACACCGCATATGCATCCAGTTAACTATCCCCTGGAAGGTATGCTGGAATATATACCAGCATACCTTCCAGGGGATATTTAACTACCAGCACGCCTTGCAGGGGATAGTTAACTGGATGCGTATGCGGTGTCCTCCCGATATTGACTTTAGAGTGACAAGTACCTGCTATGCTTGCAGGAGATACGGGACGTCTCTTTTGTCCCCTTTTTTTGTCGTAGACATATCAGAGCATGCATGACCTGCATCCGGGTTTTTATTGTATGGGGGATAATAAACACAATCTACCATTTGTGAAAAGAAACGGTTTTAAAATGACGTTTTATGAATATAAACTTTATTTTGGCTTCGTTTCCTTTTTAATTTAATCTCCGTTATTTGCGGATAGACGTGTTTTATTCAATAATAACGAATGACGAAAAGTGTATTTGCAAATTTCATGACCCGTTTGAGCAGCCGTAGATCAGGCGCACTCGAGTTTTCCAATCGTGTATTTAAAGGTCTAGTATGAAAGCCATAACCGCATCGCGCTTCCAATCTGCCGCACCAGAAATCAGTTTTCTTTCATCAACAACTGATGTACTTCTAACTAAAATTACAAGGAGACAAACAGTGCTTCCACTAGTGGAAGTCTGGGAGTCAGAGACTCCCAAGAATTGGTCTGTGACTTCCAAAACTGAATTCCAGGAAGTCAGTGACTTTCAATTTTCATCATAACCTACCATTTATTAAGTGAATATTTACTTAAATAATGAGTTAAATTTGTTGTAATAATGGTAATGAAGGAGAAAGAAATATAAATATGGACATTCTGGAAGAAACCAAGTCTATCCTTCAGCATGACTTCCAAATGACAAACTTTGGAAGTCATGTGACTTCCTGATTTTGATGGTTAGTGCTAGCACTGAACAAAATACAATGAGAACAAAAAACTACTTTTCGAAGCTGAACAAAAAATCAGACATACCCCTTATCTTTTTGAATTTATATACCAAGTCACCATAAAATTCTGGTTCCGATAGGCCTTCGTGTGAAAGTGATTTTAACCTGACATTGAGTTTCGAAACCGATTCATTGCATCGGCGACAGAATTTTCTAGATAAGGAATTATTTCGATGCAGGCTTATCTTGATACTCATTCGCTCAATTGCACACACGCTCACAAACTCACGAATTCACTCCCTTAGCAATTGGGCCAAACGAAGTCAGGGAAAATCATGAAAATATGAGGCAGAAAAAGCTAAGAAATAGACTTTTAATAAGTGTTCCCCCGGTTACAGCTAGCTCCTGGTGAGGTATCGGTATTCATGCCATTAAATCTTACTGGTGGCAAATAAACTAGGATATCGAAGTTGTATGAAAATGAGTAAGGAAAACATCAGATTTGGCCATGGTGCCGCATGGTTATATATCTATGCGCCAGTCATTTGTATCCTCAACCCCCACCTACAGAAATGGAATTTTTACATTTCAGAGACCTGTGATGATTAGCCGATGGTAACAACCTTGCTCTTATTTCGACCCTATATTACAGAAAATCTCACAGGGTAAAGGACCCCAATCTTAAAACTCCGGCACTATGGAAACAATTAAAATATAATTGCCCTGCACCTTGGTCCGGCTATCCCAGCGCCATTGTATTATCGTAGGCCCGGAACGTCCCGTTACCATAGTCTAGCTGCAGTTGCAGTTATCCGTTGAGTGATTATTGGGTTGTCCTTTATATTGATTCATGTTTTGTCCACCATTTTGAAGGACTTCTTATTAAATCAACAACCGAACAAACTCCATTCGTTTATTGTGTTTCCGTTCATTACTGGCGCAGCCCATCTTCGTAGGCTGGGGCGAGGATGCAAATGACAGCAAGCCGAATTGACCCGGACGAGTTGAATAGAGGCCGAGTTGACCCAGGAGCCGTGAAGACCCCAGGCTTACAGAAAGCAGGCCGAGTTGACCCGCTTCTGCCATGACATACTATCGCCAGACAATAGTTGTAATCGAACTCGACCAAGGCTGATCATGATAATGTATTCTTTCGCTTTGCTTTCGTACTACTTTATTTTTATTTTTGGTAACTTCGGGTATAAAGACACATTTACTTTACAAAAAAGTACTGATAATACCCAGGAAGCGGTGGATCCGTCCTGGCATGACTGAAAAGTTGTTGTTTAAAAACGAATTTCATCTTCGACAATTATCTTTTTTAAAGATGTTTCTTGTTTATCTTTGTTCTTTGGACATAAGTGCCGTGAACATTGTCCAATCGATAAGGTGGTGGAGAGCCTGCTGCTATTTGCAGCAGGTGCGGCGTTTCTTTTTGATTCTATTTCCCATAAATGTTAAACTTCATTTTCCTTCTCCCTGGAAGGCACGAATGCGCCGTCTCTGAAGACCATCGAATCCAATTCGACCAATAATCCACCAAACATTACTTCAGTTGTAATGCAGTTTCACGGTTTTACAAGCTGCAACACAGCGAAACTTGACTCTCGTACATACCCGTGTCCATACTTTATTGTTGTAGCGTTATTGTTTACTCTTGTGTACGTAAAGACATTTGGTTGGTTGGTTGTGATGGGTTTAACGGCTCCTTGAGACAGTATTTCAGATTATATCAAGCCGTCTTCCAAAGAGAGGGAGAAAGAAATGAGAAAAGATAGATAGAGTGAAAATGTGCAAACAACCCCCACCCGCACCTACTGCTATCACCGTAGGCCCTTGCCCTACTATTATCTAAATCAGCAGGACGCCCCGGCACTGGAAATTACACGCAGCACCATCGCACCACCCGACCATCCCTTGTACAAGAAAAGTTTCATAACATTTAGCGTGGCCAGCCATTTTGTTTTCATAATTTGGTTTAAACAGTATTTTATTCAGTTAAGCTACATACATATATACAAATACAAATCATTTCAATGTAGGATCTGACGGTAAGCGCAATGCTTGTATAATAGTCTTCTCCTAATCTCCTGTTTTCATAATTTGAACTGCATGGTCACCGATGAGGGGAATATTTTGTTCATTTTTAGCTTGCCTGTACGAAAGTACAGAGAGCTATTGTTGTCACCTGGACGTCGGCGTCGGCGTCGGCGTTGGCGTGGGCTTGGGCGTCACACTTTAGATTTAAAGAGTAACTAAAGTTTTACGTTAAAGTTTTTTATGTGATGGGCAAGGCACTGCAGGCGAGCTATCCTGAACGGGGACAGGTCTTGTTGTTTTCAGGAGCTTATCTTTTAGCTCACCTGAGCCGAAGGCCCCGGGGGAGCTTATAGGATAGGCAGGCTCCGGCGTCCGTCGTCGTCGTCCGTTGTCCGTCCACAATTTGAAACAACTTCTCCTCTGAAACCACTGGGCCGATTGTAACCAAATTATGCCCCCCACCAAAGGTGAGGGGGGACAAATTGTTTTCAGTGCGGATCCCGGGCGTCGGCGTCCCTGTGACAGATTTCTTGTATGCGCGATATCTCTTGAACCAAAAAATGGAATGTCACCAAACTTGCATGGATACATTATTGGGACAAGTTTAAAGGCTGATTATGTTTTGGTGACCTTGACCTAATTTTCAAGGTCACTGGAGGACATAGATGACAATTTCTTGTATCCACTATATCTCCTGAACCAATGGATGGAATTTCACCAAACTTGGATGGATACATTATTGGGACAAGTTTAAGAGCTGATTAGGTTTTGGTGACCTTGACCTTATTTCAAGGTCACTGGAGGACTTAGATGAAAATTTCTTGTACCAGTGATATCTCTTGACCCAATGAATGGAATATCACCAAACTTGCGTTGATACATCATTGAAAGAAGTTGAAGAGCTGATCACATTTTGGTGACCTTGACCTCATTTTCAAGGTCACTGGAGGACATAGATGACAATTTCTTGTACCCACTATATCTCCTGATCCAATGGATTGAATTTCACAAAACTTGCATGGATACATTATATGGACAAGTTAAATAGCTGATTAGGTTTTGGTGACCTTGACCTCACTTTCAAGGTCGCTGGAGGACTTAGATGACAATTTCTTGTACCAGTGATGTCTCTTGAACCAATGGATGGAATTTCACCAAATTTGCATGGATACATCATTGGAACAAGTTTAAGAGGTTATCAGATTTTGGTGGCCTTGACCTTATTTTCAAGGTCATTGGAGGACTTAGATGACAATTTCTTGTAAACACTATATTTACTGAACCAATGAATGGAATTTTGCCAAAGTTTCAAGGATACATAATTGCGACAAATTTAAGAGTTGGTCAGATTTTGGTGACCTTGACCTCATTTGCAAGGTCACTGGAGGACTTAGATGACAATTCCTTGTACCCACTAAATCTCCTGAACCAATGGATGGAATTTCACCAAACTTTCATGGATACATCATTGGGATAAGTTTAAGAGCTGATTAGATTTTTGGTACCTTGATCTCATATTTAAGGTCACTGGAAGACTTACATGACATTCTCTTGTACCCACCATATCTCCTGAACCAATGGATGGAATTTCACCAAACTTGCATGGATACATCATTTGGACATGTTCAAGGGATGATTTGATTTTGGTGACCTTGACCACATTTTCAAGGTCAAAGTCATCTCTGTAGGATATCTTAAGAATCAGTGGACGGATTTTCTCCAAACTTGCCTAGATATCTTACTTGTTCAGGTTTTTTATTCATTAGAGGGGATGAGAAATGTGCTGGTGAGGGGACATCAGTTTTTCTCTGAAAAACATTTCTAGTTTCATATGCAGCCTTCTGAGGACTTAGGAAAGAAACGTTGTTCAAACGGTTCTGGTCACATGACCAACATGGCCGCCATGCCCATATATGGTTAAAAAAAACTAAGAAAATATTCTTCTCCAGAACCAATTGACTGATGACCTTGAAACTTGGTATGTAGCATTTGGTGTGCGATTGCTACCAAGATTGTTCAAGTAACGCCCTTGGGCTGATCTTGACCTTTTTTACGGTAAGATCAAATTTGCTTCCTTGTCCGTTTTATGGCAAAATGCTAGAACATAAGATATCTTGGAAACTGTTGAAGATTTTGGGCTAAAAATTGGTATCTACAGTCATCTTAAAGAGTACATGAAGCTTAATGAGTACAGGAGGTCAAGGTCATTCTCTGACCTTTTGACCCAGAACTCTCATATTTTGACAATTTCAAACAATCTCCTCAAAAGCCACTGGGCCAATCGAAACAAAATTTCATATAGAGCCTCCAGGGGTTGAGGGAACAAAAATTTATTCATACGGTCCAGGTCACATGACCAACATGGCCACCACGCCCATATATGGTAAAAACCTAAAAAAAATCTTCTCCAGAACCAATGTGCCGATGGGCTTGAAACTTAGTATGAAGCATTGGGTGTGCAAGTACTACCAAGACTGTTCAAATTATGAACTTGGGTTGACCTTGACCATTTTATGGTAAGGTCAAATTTACTTTCTTGTGCTTTTATATGGCAAAATGCTAGAACATAAGATATCTTGAAAACTGTTGAAGATTTTGGGATAAAAACTGGTATCAACAGTCATCTTAATGAGTTCATGAAGCTTAATGAGTACAAGAGGTCAACGTCATTCTTTGACCATTGACCCAGAAGTCTCATATTTGGAAAATTTCGAACAATCTCCTCAAAAGCCACGGGGCCAATTAAAACCAAATTTCATATAGAGCCTCCAGGGGTTGAGGAAAGAAAAATTTATTCCTACGGTCCAATGCACATGACCAACATGGCCGCCACGCCCATATATGGTAAAACCTTAAAAATCTTCTGCTCCAGAACCAACTGACCGATGGCATTGAAACTTGGTATGTAGCAATGGGTACTCGAGTACTATCAAGATTATTCAAATTATATACTTGGGTTGACCTTGACCTTTTTACGGCAAGGTAAAATATTGGAACATGCTTGAACATAAGATTTCATGGGAAGTTTTAAAGATTTAGGCCTAAAAATTGGTATATACAGTCATCTTAAAGAGAACATGAAGATTTGTGAGTACAAGAGGTCAAGGTCATTCTTTGACCTTTGACCCAGAAATCTCACATTTTGACAATTTTAAACAATCTCCTCAAAAACCACTGGGCCAATTGTAACTTAATTTCATATAGAGCCTCCAGGGGCTGAGGAAATAAAAAATTGTTCAAATGATCCAGGTCACATGACCAACATGGCTGCCATGCCCATATATGGTAAAAACCTATTAAAATCTTCTTCCCCAGAACCAATCGACCGATGGCCTTGAAACGTGGTATGTAGCATCGGGTAATCCAGTACTATCAAGATTTTTCAGAATGATGTCCTTGTGTTGACCTTGACCATTTTACGGCAAGGTCAAATATGGGAAAATGCTAGATCTAAGATTTCATTGGAAGTTTTGAAGATATTGGCCTAAATATTGGTATATACCTTAATGAGGTCATGAAAAATTAGAAGTACAAGAGGTCAAGGTCATTCTTTGACCTTTGATTTAGAATTTTCAAACATTTCCTCAAAAGCCATTGTCAGTTGTAAACACGTTTTATATAGAGCCTCCAGGGGTTGATTGAACAAAAGTTAGTTCAAACGGTCCAGGTCACATGACCAAAATGGCCGCTATACCCATTTATGGTATAAACCTTTAATATTTTTCTTCTCCAGAATCAATACACTTATGGCCCCGAAACTTGGTAGTAGAATAGAGTACTAGATCACTACAAAGACTATTCAAATGAAGATTTGCGGTTTACCTTGACCTATTTGATGGGAAAATGCCAGAACATAAGATTTCATGGAAAGTTTGGAAGATTTTGGCCTGAAAAATGGTATATATGGTTGTCTTAATGAGTACATGAAAATTTATGAGTACAAGAGGTCATGGTCATTCTTTGACTTTTGACCCAGGACTCATATTTTGACAATTTCAGACGTAAGAAAAACCCACTTTGCCAATTGTTCAGCACTTGTTTTATGTTCAGATATTGTTCTCTAAGGGCCCGATTTCACGTCACAGTTAGTACTCAGATTAACAAGTCCGTGGTCTATTTTACCGTAAGGTGTAATGCAAAATTTTGGTGTTCCGAATGCTAATCCGTGTACTAACTGCGATGTGAAATCGGTCCTAAATGTAAATGTTTTTGCTTATTGTTTCTATTTTCTATTGTTTAAAACCTCCGAAGAAGCCGAAAGGCAAAAGCGCTGATATATATATCGGGTTATCCACTTTCTGGACTTTGATGACTCCGCCAGTTCTTTTATTTCAAAACAATGATTTTTTTTTTCAATTTTCACGCGGGAATGTAATTGTGTTTACAAGCACAACAAGTCGTGCATATGCACATTTTTGACACACCAAGACAGGTTCAGTTTAATTTACTATTTTTAATTTGAATAATGACTAGCATTTGTTATTTTCCTGAGAAATACGTGTCGTTTCTTGATGAATTATCGGCTTTGGTATACATAGTTTGTACCTGGAATAAAAAAAGGAAATCTAGGAAAGCTCAGTAAACCTTTTTTGACCAGTGGACTTGTCCCTCCTTCTTATTTTGATGAATCCATTTCTAGGTTCATCATAAAATGTGATAACCGCGCCAGCGGATTCAAAAATTCGTGTAAAATCGTTTAAGATGAAAGATTAACGACAGACTCCCTATTCATGTATAATACTATGGTTGGTTGGTTGGTTGTTTTGGGTTTAATGGCCCTTTGAGACAGTATTTCAGTCTTTATCGGACCGTCTCCCAAAGAGAGGGAGAAAGAAGAGAGAAATATTAGACGAGAGAAAAAATATACAAAACAACCCCCATCGGCACCAACTGCAAGCACAGTAAAACCTTGCCCTACTATTATCCAGATCAGTAGGACGCGTCTGATACTATGAGTACCATAAAGCTCACTCAAGCCTTCGGCTCGGGTGAGCTAATAAACATTTCAAACGAAGGTGCATTAGCTTTGCAACATAATTACTTGTTCTTGTCAGATTATACATTTCTATAAGAGCATTTTTGCAATTCGTGCTGGAAAGGCCACGCTGACACCGAATAAAGATTAGACAAACGACAGGAGTCCTGATAAAGAGGTTTTGACATTTTTGTTTTGTTTTGTTTTACTTCAGACAATTTTTTGTCTGCAAAATTTAAAAAGAGAAAAAGATAAATGCTTTATCCCCGCTATAGCGTATCAACAATTCGAAGACTACAAACAGTGTAGATCAAGATGAGGCGGCTCATAATGAGCCGCCTCATCTTGAGCTACGCTGTTTGCAAATTCTACTCCTGAAACTCTTATTTTGGCGCTTATGTTATGTTCCCTTTGTCGATATCATTTTATATTTAGAGCCATGACATTAGAATTATGAAGCCATAAAAACAGTCTTAGAATGTATACAGACAACAGGCAAGCTCTAACTTCTCTGTGTGCACAACTCTGAAGTACCTTTTCTCCTTGGCACACCGTTCAACCTTCTATGGACAAACAATGATCTAAACTACTTTTGCATAGAACGATATATAGCGGTCGGCGCAACGTTTTAATAACATCTGGTTTTAAAACTAATATTCTCTCACCGTTTCCCATTTTCCCCAGCTAGGATACTGACATATTCAGCATGTAGCGTGGTTTTCCCTGAGCTCCAGTGCAGTACGTGCCACCCTGCCCTAGTGTACCTGATGTTGACGGATAGGATGCTGCCCACTTCTTGTTTAGAAACTCGAAGCTTTGATATGACAGAACCAGCTCTCAGGGATCCTTGCTTGTCTGTACTGAACAAATAAAGTTTGATGGTTAGGAGTACAGTCATGGAAATGCATATACTATATATTTATCAAGTTCAAAATAGACTGGAGCGGAGCCAGACCAAACACTTTGTTGAAGCAAACAGTTAAATTTGGAGATCTATATAAATGAGTGTGAGGGTACAGTTCATGTTCTTCCGCCGTTTTTACAAAGAGGAAATTTTGTGACATCCTCTTTGTTTCCTTGGATTTAGTTACCTTGTTTTTTTTGTTTGTTTGTTATATGTGCCTCCATGTCTCCTTCTAGCTATGCCTCAGATGGGACTGTTCAGACAAGCCCCACCCCACTCTCCCCACTCCTGTAGAAAGGTTATGAACCTGGTCGTTAGAAAACTTGGCTAATGATATATGCAAACTGAAGATGTCCGGAATAACTTTTCCACAGGAGCGGGCTGGTATCTTTCACTGTTTTCAAAGACGATGAATCGACACTTTCTTCAAAAACTATCTGGAATAAAACATGTTCATCCTGCATAGCCAGTCTCGTGACACTGCATATTGTAAATCATGCATTAAGTCTCAAGTAGGCCTACAAACATGCACGCATCTCAATAGAATGTCGCGAACAACAACCAAAGAACATAAATCACACCTCTTATCACGGGTTATAAATTAATTGGTAAATAAACGCAGCTTGAAACTAACATACCAAGAGGCCCAAGTAGGCATCGGTCGCGCCCCTGAGTTCACATTTCTTAAATGAAAATAAAATTTCAAATAATACTTGATGTCATGATTTTAGTAACTGATCAGGATAAACGAATGTGAAATAAAAACTAGACGTTTTGAGTTAATGATTTGTCCGAAAGTTGTACCATTACATACCTAGTAACGTATAGCCATTCACTCACACCCCATGTACCATTGAGCTGAACCTGAACAAGACCTCGAGTGTCCCATAGTATCTTCATTTCTAAATAATAGTGGTGACCTACATAGAGACAAGCGAAATGGTATCTTATAGCACGTGTAGGTAGCGAATACTCAAATCAGTCTTTAGTAATCCAGCAGGCACACGACGTCGAAATGACGTCGTACTGACATCGATGCAACGTCAGTATACTGACGTCGCATCGAAGTCCAAACTACGTCATTTTGATGCCATGTTCCTGCTAGGAACCACGTTTTGAATCAACCATCTTTGAAAAGAACAACAAAGACTCTGGATGGTCTTATTGCATTATAAAAACAGTTCCATATATATCTAGCTGCAATCTTTTGAATATACACTATCGATACTTTTTTTTCGTGGCATACGGGACATGATCAAAACGTTTCGGCACCACCATGTTCTAAAACGTTTACAAAACATTTAAGTTATTGATTCTAAACAATCATTCTACACTGTAAAAAATCCGTCGATTTTACGGTAAAATAACTGGTAACCAGCTGCCAGTCCTTTTACTGTTATTTTTACGGGCGCCCGTAAAAATTGCAGGAATCATCAAGCAGATTGAGACAGAATAGAGTAGGTGTCGTTTTGGTCTGATAGCCCTTCAATAATACAAAGTTATTTTCGAGTGCGGCCTGTTATCATAAAACTTCCATTTCGTGATTTCTAACAATGTCTTACAGGCAAACGCCCGCAAAAATAACGGTAAAAGGACTGGCAGCCGGTTTCCAGTTATTCTACCGTAACTTCTACAGTATTTTTTACAGTGTACAGAGCAACAATTACGAAAATTTATCTTCAGTACCTCACGTTTTCCAGCTACCCCAATGAATGTACTGTATAAATCTTTCGCCGACTTTAACATACATGGAGAGCCAAGTGAATGACCACTTATTATATTCACATTAACACGCAAGCGCATTGTGGTATCTGGATTTTTTGAAGACTGCACAATATGCTCACTGTTGTTTCGCAAATTTTTACCAAACCGTACAACTTTTGTGACTGCCTATTGCCTTCCCTCGATGATCAAACTAGTCAAAAAGAGGTCGCCTCTTAAATGAAATCATTTGACCTCTTCCGTGTAAAGCAAATGTGAGGACAAAGTTGCTTACCCTAAAAATACACCATTTACTTCAATTTGAAGTATCTGGGAGTATCATGAAACTATCTCCAGTTTCGGATCTGATTACATACGCATGTAAGTTTTCTACTTCTTTACCGAAATTAAGTTTAATGAAAACACATACAAATTCATTGATCATACCGCAAAATGGAGGAGACAATCTTGTGTTCAAGTACATTTGACCTCTGGCCCGGTACCAGTCAGAATAGTATCCAAGCACACCGCACCCTTCAGGCCCACATGAGAGACATTCACCACGCTGAAACTTCTCCTAAGAGAATAACAATAACAAGAATGAGGTAAATGAGATACAGACAGCCGAACAAATGAACTCTTTTTTAACAGTACGACAGACTCCCGAACAGATGGGCCATTTTTTGACGGAAGTAACATAACTCTAATTGGACGTACAATGTTGAAAAGGTGGACTGATATCAGTCATTGCAGTGTTAGGAGGCTGCATCCATACTGATATGATAATTACATTCCCTTTGATTTTCCTTAGATGAACCTATTTCGGAGAAACAGTGTTCATACTTCCATGAACACAGTCGGTACGCAACGTCACATGTAAACAAATGACGGCTTTGGCCGTTGTAACTTCTATTTGACGTCATGTCATAGTGACGACCGTTTAGCCTAGTAAGCGGCTTACCTATAGGTAAGTGACAGCTTTTCTTTCATATTTGACAAATGTTGCTTTTAAAAGTCGAAAATGATGCTCAAAATAAATTTAAAATTAAATGTTATTATAAGAGACAAATTTCATTTTCCGAAGTTCAAGGAAGTATGATGATGGATGGATGACTTGCAATTTTACGTCCTTTTAAACAGTATTTCAGTTATATCAGAACGATGTGTGGATAATAATGAAAGGTTGTGTACAGTGGATCATCATTTACGATTGAAAAGATTCCCGTCTACAGCGGGACTCGAACCAGATCAACAGGCCAGCGCTTAACCCACTGAACTACCGGAGCTCCTGGAAGTAGGCCATTCGGGCGTCACTTACTTTGCACATGACCCATTGTGTTCATACTTCCATGAACATCAGAAAAATGAAATTTATTTCTTAAATAACGTTTCATCTTTGTACTGTACATCTACTGGGATAAAGATTATTCAGCCATTTAAAGCGACACCTTCTCGAAGGTTAAAAATGATAGAAAACGTTGTGTTTAAACTTTAAAAACTTTTGGTACAGAATGCTCTTAGATGTTGCCGCCTGTGCGTCCAGCTAAAGTCTTCTTGAAAATGGTGTTGTCGTTTCAGAAAATTGTAATCGCAGAACCACGCAAAAATATTGTTACTATAGCACTATTATTATTAATTCAAGTTTAAAAGTGTGAAATACATCTGGAATCTTTTCAGCCACTAAATTTATTCATTAACGCAGCTTTACTGTTATAAGCTCTCAGCATCTACTTGCACTCATGGAATGCCAAGTGGAAAGACTCAATACTCAGCTTGTCTGAGTATTCTCTGTACCATTTTGGCATTTTCTCGTGAAACGAATAATTTAAACTTACAAAGCTGTCACAGGGATACGCTGTAAACGAACATAGTGAGTTGATGGATTCCGTGAAGACTTCGTGAGCCCGTGTATGGCTGCAAGCAACTGCGATTCCGAACTCTGTAGGAAAAAACTCGTTATCAACAGTCACTGAATTATAAAAAAGCAACGTCTCGAAATGGTGTGTAAATAATGTTACTTTAGGCGGACAGAAATAATTTCCGAATTATTGCTTGTGTGCACAGCAAATCATTTCGAAGTCATTGCTTGTGTGCACAGCGAATAATTCCCGAGTCATTGCTTAAACAGCTAATCATTTCCTAGTGATTGCTTCTGTGTATAACAAATCTTTTCCGAGTCATTGCTTGTGTTCAAAGCAAATAATTGTCGAGTCATTGATTGTGCGCACAGCGGATTACTTTCGAGTCATTGCTTGTGTGCGTTGCATATCACTACCGAGTCGTTGGTTGTGTGCACAGCAGATCATACACAGTTCCGAGCCACACCCAGAATGTCACACAAAATCACATGATATCGTATATCTGGCCAATGCAACGACAACTTAGCGCGTGACATAGTCTCACAAACAAATCGCACGTGGTCAATACCAATATAAGTCCGTGATTTTACCTTTCAGTTAATGAAGGGATGTACACCTGTAGAAAGAAAACAAACGAACACCACTTTTAATAAAGTTTACCCTGCCTTGCAAGAACGGAACGCATCGGAAATGCATGATGCGCCAACTACCATGTGTAGGCCACGAGGAGGCTGGTTCTTGACATAGATCGCCAACATTTAGCAGACACTTGCATTTGTCATTTGTTTTTCCGCCATCTTTGTGTAAGCTTGTGAGACGTAGTAACAGTAACTAAGCATGCGGAGCTTAGCGGCTATTCTCGGAACTGTGCATTTCCCAGTCATTGCTTGTGTGTACAGCAAATCATTTCCGAGTCCTTGCTTGTACAGCAGAAAATTTTCGAGCCATTTCTTGTAACAAAGCAAATCATTTCCTAGTCATTGCATGTGGGCACAGAAGATTATTTCCGATTCCTTGCTTCGTAATGTCTTTGCTGTCTGGTATTTCTAAAGTGATACCCCGGGTAATCAAATTTCTTGAATGCCTGCAAGACATGTACGGTACGGACCCTTACAGCAGGACTACAAGAAAAGTCAATGCTTCATAGAAGAGATCGGTAAATAAATGTAACTGTTCAGTCGGGCTTAATGCTATTGGTATTGCAAACGGATTGCAAGTGTGGTTCTATCTAGCCAATTCAAAGCCAAATGCAGGCGAGTTTATATAGTAAAACAGAAGGTTAAGAAACGTTTTTGCTGGTGATAAAATGCTATCTACCGCTGTAAGATACAATGAGTGACCGTAGGTAAACACTGCTTTCGCTTGATCAGACTGAGTATTAATTGACCTCGTCTGGATCGAAGAAAACTTTGACTCAAAAGAAAGTGTAGCATATTCCGAGGCAAAATTTTCTAAATAACGAGAAAAACAGTAGAAATTGATCTCTGTCCACCCATATCTCATTCAGCCGCTCTAATCACAGCAAAAGTGCCACTGCCAATACGCAAATACGCAGGTGCATATTGAAATTTTGTCATATTGACAAAATTTCAACACGCACCTGCGTATTTGATGATGCTGAAATTGTGTAAACTGGACAAGATTTGAATTATTATAGTAACTGCAAACAGCAAAGAGACACGTCTATATTAAAACCTCTTTTGGGCTAAACTTTTTCTTGCCCTCAAAGGGTATAAAACATAGTTGTGCGTAACATGTAATAACCCCGAGTTACGCCCCTGACAGCTGCTGTACATTATCAGGACCCTGACAAGTTAATTCCAATTAAATTTTACAAGTGCGGGATTATTACAAAAAATATTCATATATGTAGTAAGACTAGAAATGTCAGTGAGCTCAGCTTAGTAAGCAAAGGTTACATTGAGATAACACACTGAAATTGTTGATCGGAAATCAGTTACTCATGTCGGTAAAAATGAATAAAAAATCTGGAAAGAGGCAGGAGCCCAGTTCTCAATCCTACGATACAAACACTCATTGCGTGCCAACTTTGAAGATTCAAGGTTAGCAGTTACTGACAAACATGTGACACAGATTTTGCAAAACGTTTGTGACGGAATTCGGACAGACGGACTAAATGAAGGGCAGATGGACAGACGGACAGTGTGAAAACAGTACAACTGTTGTCCTCACTACCCACGCACAGCATAGTTTGAAGGCAATAATGTTATTTAAAAATGTCTGCGTCCCTCTAACAGGCACCACGCAACAAATATGATCCAGACCAGATACAAGATATATGACAGCTGACCTGAGCGTATAATAAAATTTACAATATCCTACGATCATCCTTGCATGATATATGGCGGCCTTTTTGGGTTTATACCCATTTAATACTGATATCTACATTTAGAATGCAGATATCCAAATAGATAAAAATATAAAAAGTTAGATGTAAGAAGTTAGGAGTTAGAAGTACGAAGTTAGAAAGTAGAAGTTAGAAGTAAGAATTAAGAAATAAGAAAACTCGTGAACATACATACATACATACATACATACATACATACATACATACATACATACATACATACATACATAGTTAGAAATAAGAAATGTCACGAACATACATACATACATACATACATACATACATACATACATACCATACATACATACCATACATACCATACATACATACATACATACATACATACATACATACATACATAATGGACAGACAGAAGGATGGACAGGCAAACATAGCGACCGACAGGGAAACATACATACTTATATAAAGGCATACATATCAACGGACTAATAAACAGACGGACGTGCGGACATACATACATACATACATACATACATACATACATACATACATACATACATACATACATACATACATACATACATACATACATACATACATACAATTGACGGACAGACTGACTGACAGACGGACGGACTAACGGATGGACAGGCAAGCATACCGACGGACAGGGATACATAAATATTTACATAAAGACATACATATAGACGGAGTGAGACAGACGGGCGGACGGACGGGCGGACACATAGGCAGACAGACAGATGGATAGACAATCGGACAGTCGTACATACATATAAAAATACATACGAACGGACGGACAATCTGATGAATGGACAAATGATTTTAAGCTGGTTCACATGCCCATTTATATGCACTCCCCGGATGCACGCTCCGGATGCGCACGCTCATACCCACGCATACACACCCATATACAAACATCGAAGTTAGAACTAGGAAGATAGATAGAAGTGAGAAGTTAGCAGTCAGAAGTAAGAAGTTAGAAGAAAGTTAGAAGAAGGAAGCTAGAAGTTAGAAACAAGAAATGTCACGGGCATACATACATACATACAAATGGACGGACGGACTGACAGACTAACGGACTAACAGATATCTGCGTTATAGGTAACACCCCAAACGGGATGCCATAATGATACATAATTATGTGACTCATAAATTCAAAGCATAATTTGTATACTTACCATCCAGTTTCCCTGAAACTAAATCTCCAAGATGTCCAAATGCCGCAGAGAAGGTACTACTGCAATCTGGCTGTTTCTCACCGCCGTTAACGTAGAAATCAACGTCACCACACGCAAGCAGCATGCCGGCACCGCCAGAACCAATAGGTGCGCCATTTGTATGTATGACGTCAACGAAATCAGCGTCATTCTTGTCCAGTCTCACCAGAGTTGGGTGGTCTAAATATTCAGGTTCCGCTGGATCAAGCCCTGAGGTCAACGAAACAATATCGGTAATCACCACAGGGTATAATCGATTCCGCTAATTTTCGCTTCCTGCAGAGACTGTACATCAAATTTGGCTTCCGCTGAGACTGTCCGCGAACTCTTGCTTCCTGCCGAGACTTCTGTACATGATAAATGGCTTCCTGCAGAGACTGTCCGCGCGATTCTGCTTCCTGCCGAGGCTCTCGGCAGGAAGCAGAGTCACGCGGACAGTCTCGGCAGGAAGCCAATGTTCGAGGACAGTAGTCCCTGCAGGAAGCAAGAGTTTGCGGACAGTCTCGTTGGAAGCCAAATATGATGTACAGTCTCTGCAGGAAGCGACAATTAGCGGAATCGATTATACCCTGTGATCACAGTTTAGATGTTAGTTGAAAAGTAGATCATATCATTATCGCAGAACGCGAGTATTTTTTTTTTCACTTAGTATAACTGCCTTATTACTGAAAAAAAAGTAAAACGAACTATTTCTATTCTAACAGTTAAAATAGCAAAAAAGGTAATAATTTTCTTGAAATTCTCCCAACCAATTTTCGAGCCCGCGGGAAATCACACCATAATGTTGACTGTGAAACACATTAATAAATGTATTCATTTTCCATGGTTTTCTTCCAACATGTAGACGCGGCACTGTCAGCCGTAAGGAAACATGGTCTGACGGCACAGATTGGCATAAATATTTCTATGTAAGTTTATTTGAGCCCCATCATGCGATTTCAAACAATGTGGCACGGATGAAAAAAAAGGCTCTGATCGGAGCCTTTGACTTGTCATATAAGACGTCTATCATATCATTGAATTGGTCCAAACCCATAAGTAAGCACAGAAACCATCATCTGCTTATTATAATACACCCGCTATATCTATGTATCTGTGGAATAAGTCAGTGAAAAACTTTTTTCATGCTCAACACAGCTGAGCATGAAATTTTACCAGCCAATACACAGCAAATAACTGGTAAGTACAGTTGTTTTGCTCAGTTTAGCTGACTATGAAACTTTCTCTGTTTATGAATATGAAGATGCCAACATTAGTTGGCATCTTCATATTTTATCAGCAGAGAAAATTTCATGCTCAGCTCAACGAGAACAGTTTTATAACCTCGGGGCCAGTATTTGAAAGGCTTACTACGCTTCGGTAAAACTAAAAACTGAAACGGTAAATGTTTATGTACCGTGTCAGTCGTTGAGAAATTACAACTTAAATAACAGGTGAATTCAACAAAGACTGAACAAAGACTGTTTGTCCTCTTACCGGTGATTCTGCCTAATGTTTTATTTTCTGGTTTCAGTAAGAAGCCAATATGCCCGGATGTATGCGCACCAAGACTGTGACCAATCATATGTATCTGTTTTAGTAGCGCCCCCTGTCTCTCCATCATATCTATGATCAGCTTAGTTTGCCTAGCAACAACTCTGGTGTTGGCAACAGCCTGGGAGTAGCCCTTAAGGCCATGAAGGGCAGCCCCGGGACCCCAAACTACTATCACGACATTGCACCTTTCCTGAAAATTGGACATGCATACCCAGCGGCACATGACGTCCACATGACGTCGTACTGACGTCGATGCGACGTGATGACGTCTCATCAACGTTAGTACGACGTCATGTGTCTGCTGGGATATATGACTTACTCAAGATTATATTCCCAAGCAAACCATCAATGGATTTGTTTGTGGTTAGTAATAAATGAGCCGCGTCATGTGACT
Organism: Ctena decussata; assembly: GCA_963989385.1. Classification (NCBI taxonomy): domain Eukaryota; kingdom Metazoa; phylum Mollusca; class Bivalvia; order Lucinida; family Lucinidae; genus Ctena; species Ctena decussata. The sequence goes on along the minus strand of OZ022501.1, from coordinate 30,465,106 downwards.
TCCAGCATTGTGGCAATTTTGTCATATGATATTCAGATCATTCCTCTGTTCAACAACGGCTTATTAGAGACCTCACTGTTGGCTTTTTGGTTTTGGTTACTTCCATAGATGGCTGATTTGAAAAGCGAAGGCTCTGATCACATTGCACTTTTCAGAGGCATTGCTGGTCAACAATGTCACATTGTTGGAAATAACACGATGTGGCCGATGTTTTACAAGAGTTGTAGGGAAGAAATCCATGTATATCTGTTCATAACTCAGATCTTAGGAATAGATGTCATAAAATGATTGTCTTAAATCTACCCAGCGCGCAGCGGGCACATGACATCAAAATGACGTCGTATGAACGTCAATACGGCGTCATTTCGACGTTGTGTGCCCGCTGGGAAAGGACTCAAATAAGAGTCAGTTATAATTTCACATTATCAAACACATGTGGTTGCTAGGCAAGAAAATAATGTTACTGAATTTTAACAAAGGACCTGGTATGATAAGGCCCATATTTGGCCCCCAGAAAACTCATTTTTCAAAAGTTCTATTTCGATAACTAAAATGCATTCATAGGAAAGTTCTAACCTAAAATGTAACAGCAAATACAAAATCAACCAGTTCTTGCATAAAATAATTGTGTTTTTTGTTTTGAACATACCCATACCCGCAGCGGATTCTGACGAATTTGGTAGCCTTTCTGGCTTTCAAGATATATGAGCCCGGCCTCCAGCACATTTTGTATTTTATATGCAGACACAAATTTGATATAGTTACACGCCATGAAAATATTAAATGTGCTGGAGACCGGGCTCTATGTTTAATTTTAACTTTTTGATACCAAACTGGCAGCGTTTGGAACATTTTTCCTGTTTTCTCAACACAAAAACTCCCATATCTCCGCTCATAGACAAAATAAACATATGTTGTGGGTATTCATTTTCTTAGTTAGAACACAAGGAATAATTTGGTACACATTTCGTTATGATCTGTTTGAATTTTTTGGTTAGCGTCTCTGGACTTGCAGACTTGGGTGGGTGGGGTACCTTGACAGGCCTTGTGTAGTGCACGGGTAATTAGCCGTGGTACCCAACGTATAAGCATTTCATCAAAAGCCTATTATCAAGAACTTTGTAAAGCTATTGTAAGTGACTTATTTCTTTAAAGGAAAAATTATCAAACTCACATTTTCATGCAATTTTCCTTCATATTATTGAACCAACATAGGCATGTCAGAAATCATGTTATTCTGAGAATTAGCAAAAGTGAAACATATTATTTCTGTTTGTTCCCATACGCACAAATGATAAGCGATAGAAACTGTGCAATTTTAAGAGAATTTGAATGGGGGCCAAAAATGGCCCTTATCATACCAGGTCCTTTCTATAGTTTTTGATTTTTGATGGCTGCAAATAATAAGAAACGAGGCTCGCCGTATATATTTTCTTTAATATCTACATTAGTGCAAGTCGCGAGAAACAAATGTCATTTAAGGAAATACGTCATCTGTTTGTGAACTCATCTTTTTCAAATACTCATTTTATATGACAACGCTGCTCCCCGAAAAACAAGGTGATTATACCTAGAAAATAACTAATCTTTAACATAAGATCTTAGCTTTGGTCCCGTTTTCTTACTTCAGTATCATTTTTTGTGTCTCCCAGCGAAATTCAGATAATGTACAAAAGTTTTGAACTAAGCTAAGGGATCTTAGAAAACTAGAAGCCATGTACCTCTGCACCTCTAATGTAAGTTTTCTTCCGTTGCTTAGCAACGGCATTTGCAAGATCATGAGATTCTTAGGAAAAAAATACTGGAACAATGGGAAAATGCGACGAAGTAGTGTTGACTGTTTGATTCGCTATTCATTATTTGTCTGAAACTCTGTCGACTGACAGTTGTATCTGGGTGTTTTTGTCGTCTGCTGAAATTGTCGTCTGCATAAAAAAATAAAGAATATTTTGACAATATTAGTCTAACTCTTGTAGAAATGATGTCTAGGCAGCAAACAGCTTGGATCTCAGATTTGTGGGGCCTGATCTGGATCCAAACTGTTTGCCCAGATACCCCTAAAAGGGTATCCCGAATGGAATGGGATAAAATTGGATAAAATACAGTTTCTGTATTGGGTATCTTCAAAATTCCTATTTCCATACATTTAATTTAAAAAATTGCTTTTCATCAAATTTTGAAGGCGGTGTTCTGACAAATCAGAAAACAAATTTTGTGCCAAACTGCAGGGAGTTGTAAGCATCAAAGTTCAATCATTATGGAAATTTTGGATTATACTGACCATTATTATAGGCAAATATTCGTGCATTAGGCCTACAACTATCAGAGGTCTCTAGTCCCAGTTACTTGCCGATATCTACCTAAATGATAACCTACCTTCTTCAACAATTCGTCTTTCATTTCATACAGCCATTTTGTTTTGATATTGTTTGTGAACCCATGAATGATGAATTTTGTCGGCAAAGATGAATCATATCTTGACTCGACAAGTAATGTTTCGTTCACATGGTCTATATGATAGGGTTCTTTTGGATCCGGATCAGTTGGGGTGTACAATAGGAACGTGGTACCTATCTCTTCAGGCGAATGAGGAAGAACATTGTCAGCGTTGTCAAATGGCGGGAAATTACTAAAGCAGCCGACAGTATCGTAGCAGACGGTATTGTTGACTGGTGAATCTGTTGTTGCTGGTGATGTGTTTTGTTCTTTCGATGTAGTCTCAAGTCCTGTTATAGTTGTGTTCAAGTCTGTTACTGATTGTGTTGTTACGTCATCAGAGCTTATTTCATCAACAGAAGCATTGCAGACGAACACAGCAACAACTGAAAATCAGTTCAAAAATGCATACTACTACCATCATCTATATCAGCTATAGGTGAAAGTTTAACACTTATTGCTATGTTTGCTGCTTTTTCTGCAGGTTTGCTACTCATCCTACACTCTAAATTCTCTGGACTTTCACTGGATTTTTCCAAGAAATTTTCCAATTTTCCATTACCGTTTATTGACCACAGGGTTGATAGTAGGTATCAGTTAAAGTCTCCATAGTCCTATCAGTGGTACAAACGCCTAAACTCAAATCATTGTAAAACGCGGTAATAAAATGTGAGTTGACGTGTATATTTTGAGTCAAATAACTGGCAAAACGTAGAGACAATAAGTTTTTGAAAAATTACAAATCACCCCACAAAATATAATTTCCTGTTCTGGCTTCCCGTTTAGCAATACTATATAAACATAGTGGGATAGGGACTGAGACTCCACGCCTGTACATTGTATTTTTACCATTTTATTCAACTCAGTGAAATCGAAAGCAGGTCATTTTAGTTGCCCAATAAAATGTATCAAATAAGTTTTTAAACCCTTTTGTGTGAAACTAAAGGATGTTTTATTTGTTTAAAGCTGGCTAATCACGGTCAGTTACAATTATGAACTATAGTGAGAAGTTTGCAGCGATACCTCATGATGAAATTTTTCATGCTGACAGAGCAATGGGGCCTTTAAGAGTAGCCCCAGTTATGAGGTGCATCAATATGCCTTGACATGAATTATCCTTCCTGACAATATATCCATTCCCTTGAGCAGAATAAGTATAGTTTCTGAAGAAAGCCATATCCAATAATTGTCAAATTTCCCGACTTTTCAAGTCATTTCCAAATCTGACAAATCACTGAATTCCCAGACTTTTTCTTGACTTGGGACCGTATTTTTAAATGCACTTAAGTCGTTGCTCTGCTGTTGCTAAGGCTTAATTTCTATAAAGGAGATTTCCAACAACTATGAAATTTGCTCTGGAGAAACAGTCTTTTTCAGACTGTTTCTCCAGAGAAAATGTTATAGTTGTAGGAAATCTCCTTCAAACAAATTTAACCTTAGCAACGGCATAGCAACCACTTATGTCGTTTTATAAATACGGCCCCAATGTTTTCCCTGACCATAACAAACCTGTTCCCTATAGATGATACCCTAAAACTACTGCTGGCCTAGTCAAAAGTCAAAGACATGGAAAGCCATTGTTGGGAATCTCTACGCATACAGCAAATTAAATCGCGTGATAGAATGACATTGGAACTTACCTAACAGGATGGTCTGCCCATACATTTTGAACAATCACCTATCCAGCATTTTGTCACCAAGTAAAAAGAAAGAGAACCACTACATACTTGATAACCCAAGAGATGGTCTTGACCTAGCCAATATATTGTTCTTGACCTCATCAGTGCAATCAGATAAGGATCCAACTATTCGGACTTTATCGTATAACCTTTGCAGGAATTCAGTTCTTCCGTAAATCAGATATGCATGCAAGATTTGGAGACCTGTTCCCACAGAAAGCTGCCTGCGCAGTCTCCAGGTTATTCCAATTTGGAATTCGTCTGACTTTTGAATTTCTAGTTGATGCAGGGTATAAAGTGCTCTTGTTTTTCTTCGTTTCTTTCTTTCTTCTTTTTTATTCTTTTCGATGTGATTAAGAAGAAGCTGACTGACGTTAGTACGGCATATGAAAGTAGAATAGAAAACCAGATAAAGTTTATAACTCAACGTCGATAACGCGTAAAAGACAAAATCTAGAAATCTACGGTTAGTAAAGTCATATCGAAGTCCAAAAACTTAATTCAGGCACAAACATACAAAAAGTCCGCTGCCCTCATCATTGTGCCGCAACACCTGCACCTATAGAAGCAATGGAAAAGATCCGTGTTTTATTCTGGGGCAGTTCACTGTTTCCGAGCTTGTGAGTCTAATTGCTGTTAGGGTAACTCGAATTTGTCCTTAAGTCGAACAAATCAAGTTGTTAATATTAATGTTTCATCTTAATACTGTCTATACTGATTTTTTGGTAACATGTTGGCAAGTGGCTGATTTGTTACTCTTAGGTTTTTAATAACACCGCTTTTGTGAAATGCAACGTCCCCGGGCGTTTAATAGGATAAATGCTTATGAATAAGAGCCCACATATGAAAATCCAGACCCATTAAGGCTCAAATAGGAAACACTATTTTGCCATTACGTGGGGCCTGGGGTGGGGAAGGGTAGGGGGCATACGTCAACAGGAGTATACGGACACTTTCGAAAAAATCATTATACTTTATCTCAATCAAACTGGGTCGTGCAAAGAAAGCCTGCACCTCAAAGGCGGAATCATTCTTAATAATTTCTTTTATATTGCAACTAATCATACATATAAACAAGAAACATCTTTAAAAAAGATAATTGTCGAAGATGAAATTCGTTTTTAAAGAACAACTTTTTAGTCATGTCAGGACGGATCCACCGCTTCCTGGGTATTATCAGTACTTTTGTAAAGTAAATGTGTCTTGTTCAAGGACAAAACATGAATTCCCGAGTGAGGATTATCGTGATCAGCCTTGGTCGAGTTCGATTACAACTATTGTCTGACGATAGTATGCCATGGAAGATTTTTTTTTTTTTTGGTTGATTTGATGCTTAACGTTCACGGTAAACAACTGAGGTCATGTCGGGACGGTCAGTTAACCTAACCACACTATTCCTGGGCAGGCTTAGACCTCCTAAGCGGTTAACCAGTACTAAGTGCACATACTTTCGCCAGTAACTGACAACTGCCCTTCTTGAATCAGCGGAAGGAGAAACGAAAGTATGTGGCCAGACCGGGATTCGAACCCAGGACCTCTGACTTACGAGTCAGATGCCCTACCGATCGCGCTACCCGGCCCGGCCATGGAAGAAGCGGGTCAACTCGGCCTGCTTTCTGTAAGCCTGGGGTCTTCACGGCTCCTGTGTCAACTCGGCCTCCATTCAACTCGTCCGGGTCAATTCGGCCTGCTGTCATTTGCATCCTCGCCCCAACCTACGAAGATGGGCTGCGCCAGGAATGAACGGAAACACAATAAACGAATAGAGTTTGTTGGGTTGTTGATTTAATAAGAAGTCCTTCAAAATGGTGGACAAAACATGAATTAATATAAAGGGCAACCCAATAATCCCTCAACGGATAACTGCAACTGCAGCTAGACTATGGTAACGGGACGTTCCGGGCCTACAATAATACAATGGCGCTGGGATAGCCGGATCAAGGTGCAGGGCAATTATATTTTAATTATTTCCATAGTGCCGGAGTTTTAAGATTGGGGTCCTTTACCCTGTGAGATTTTCTGTAGTATAGGGTCGAAATAAGAGCAAGGTTGTTACCATCAGCTAATCATCACAGGTCTCTGAAATGTAAAAATTCCATTTCTGTAGGTGGGGTGTGTGGATACAAATGACTGGCGCATAGATATATAACCATGCGGCTGATGTTTTCCTTACTCATTTTCATACAACTTCGATATCATAGTTTATTTGCCACAAGTAAGATTGAATGGCATGACTGAACTGCAAAAATACCGATACCTCACCAGGAGCTAGCTGTAACCGGGGGAACACTTATTAAAAGTCTATTTCTTAGCTTTTTTTGCCTCATATTTTCATGATTTTTCCCTGACTTCGTTTGGTCAAATTGCTAAGGGAGTGAATTCGTGAGTTTGTGAGTGAGTGAGCGTGTGTGTAATTGAGCGAATGAGTATCAAGATAAGCCTGCATCGAAATAATTCCTTATCTAGAACATTTTATCGCCGATTAAATGAATTGGTTTCAAAACTCAATGTCAGGTTAAAGTCACTTTCATATGAAGGCCTATCGGAACCAGAATTTTATGGTGACTTAGTATACAAATTTAAAAAATGAAGGGGTATGTCTGATTTTTTGTTCAGCTTCGAAAAGCAGTTTTTTTTGTTGTTCTCATTGTATTTTGTTCAGTGCTAGCACTAACCATCAAAATCAGGAAGTCATATGACTTCCAAGGTTTGTCATTTGGAAGTCATGCTGAAGGATAGACTTGGTTTCTTCCAGAATGTCCATATTTATATTGCTTTCTCCTTCATTAATGGGTGAAATACCATTATTTATCCTTTTTAAAGTCTGCAATGTCCAAATGCCTTTCCTTATACGATTATTAACAGTGCTTCATTCCATTCAAATCACTTATACAGTAATTATATTATGTTGGCATCTTGGGATACAGATTTAGATAAGTCTGTTGACTTTTTTCTGAATCCCATTTGCACATATTACTTGTTGTTTGTAATAGTACAATTGCTGTTTGTATGTATATGCGAATAAAATATTGTTTAAACTAAATACCATTATTACAACAAATTTAACTCATTATTTAAGTCAATATTCACTTTATAAATGGTAGGTTTTGATAAAAATTGGAAGTCACTGACTTCCTGGCATTCAGTTTTAGAAGTCACAGACCCCCAGACTTCCACTAGTGGAAGCACTGTTTGTTTCCTTGTAATTTTAGTTAGAAATACATCAGTTGTTAAAGAAAACTGATTTCTGGCGCGGCAGATCGGAAGCGCGGTGCGGTTATGGCTTTCATACTAGACCTTAAAATACACGATTGGAAAACCCGAATGCGCCTGATTTACGGCTGCTCAAACGGGTCGTGAAATTTGCAAATGCACTTTTCGTCATTCGTTATTATTGAATAAAACACGTCTATCCGCAAATAACGGCGATTAAATTAAAAAGGAAACGAAGCCAAAATAAAGTTTATATTCATAAAACGTCATTTTAAAACTGTTTCTTTTCACAAATGGTAGATTGTGTTTATTATCCCCCATACAATAAAAACCCGGATGCAGGTCATGCATGCTCTGATATGTCTACGACAAATAAGGCAAATTAGCCATTGTGGCTGGCCTTCCTAATGGAAATAAAGAAGTTTCAAAGTAGTTTCGTATTGGCATGAACTGTACCCAGTATGCAAATACTGCAAAGTTACCGTGTATGAAATGATTGAAGTTTCGTTTAGTTTAGTATGCGCATGAACTGCACTAGTCTACTCTAGTCTATCCCATAACCTTGCGAGGTCTTTTGAGGCACACAGATGGCTTTACAACAATCCTGTTCCACCTAATCTTGCCTTCAACTGCCATAGATGAGCTAGCAAAGTCCATCCCTGTCCACTCTTTAATATTGTCTTCCCACCTCTTCTGTCTACCTCTTCTTTTTCCTTTCACTGTGCTCGGCAGAATTGTCTTTGCTAAGCCAGAAGGCCTTGAGATGTGGCCAAACCACCTCTTTTTCCATTTCTTGATCAAGGTCAGGAGTTCGTAATATTCTCCAATGGCTGCTTGGATCTTTCTGCGAACATCCTAATTGAGGACATGGTCCTTGTACGAGTTCAGTATTTTTGGGTGGCATCTCATCTCAAAGACCTGCGTTCTTTCTAACTCTGCTGTTAAGATTCACGATTCACAGGCATAGAAATATGAAAGTGACTTGGGAGCGCATCAGTTTCACCTTTGACCTAGAAAAAATATAGTGTTACCTGTCTATATTGGCTTCAGCTTTGTCAGAGCTGCAGTGGCTTGTGCAATCCTGGACAGAACCGTTGGTTTTTGGGCCTTCAACTGAGGCAATTTTTTCAAGGTACTTGAAGATTGTAACCAAAGCTTAAATCTGTTCTTTAACTTTGATCTCCCTCTGGGTGCAATTGGCGCTTTTTGTCATTAGTTTGGTCTTCTCTCCACTAATCTCCATTTCATACTTTGTCAACTGGGGCTTCTAGTTCCTTCTCTTCCTGAGTGAGAGCGTCAGTATCATCGGCAAACCGCAGATTGGCACTAGTTCTGTCACCACTGCTAACCTTTCCATCATGTTCTTCCAGAGCAGTAGACATAATCCTGTCGAGCAAAATGAAGATGCCTAATTCCAACTGTTGTTCTGAACCATTCTCCTTTGCTGCCATTGAACGGAACTGCACCTATAGCCTTGTCATAAAGGTTCTCAATGGCGCAAGCTAGATTTGCATTGTATTGTACTGCCACATGGTGGCCCATAAGGCTTAATTCCATACCCTGTCAAATGCTTTTTTTGAAATCTATAAAGTGAATACTGTACATAGCACAGATTCTGCTGACATTGAATGTAATTTTCATAAAGGATTCTGTTGTGTGGTGCTTCTTTCAGCTCTGAACCAAGCCTGTTCTTCAGCAATAATCTCTTCAGCTTGGGTTTGCCTGTTCAAGATGATTTACAGCTTGACTTTACATGGATGACTGAGGCTGATGGTTCTGTAGGTCTGGAAGAGCTGTAGGGTTTCCTTTTCAGGTAGTGTAATAATCAGCAACATTCCATGGGTTTGGCCATGGTCCTGTTCTCTGGATCTTGTTACAGATCTTGTTACAGATCTCTGTAAAAACATCAATCATGGTCTCCCCTCCTGCTTGAACAAGTTCTGCTGGTATATTATCAACTCTTGCAGACTTCCCCTTTTCCAGTGCAGCTACTGCAATCTCACCTTCCTCACGAAGGATCAGTTGTACATTTTCTTATGGCAGCTAAGTACAGTCCAGAGCTGCATCATCACCATAATACACCCATTATGCAAATACATAAGATTATCTTATGGAATGAATGAAGTTTTGAATATGCATGCATGAACTCCACCCAGTATGCAAGTACTGCAAACTTACCTTATGGAATGAATGAAGTGTATACCCATGTACTGAAATAACTATGCAAATACTGCAAAATTACAATATGAAATGAAGATTCAAATGAGTTTTGTATACCCTTATACAGCACCCAGTATGTATAAAAGCTGCAAAATTACCTCACGACTTGACTTTTGTTTACCCATGTACTGCACCTGGTAGGCATACACTGCAAAACTGCTTAATGGGATGAACAAAGTTTTATATGAATTTAGTGCGCATGCAATGAACCCAGTAGGCAAATGCTACAAAAATTAGCAAGCACTGATTCTTTAAGTTTCAGACGTTAAAAAAATGGATATACCAATTAGTTCAAATCTTTTCTGTACATAAATTATTGTATATTATCACTTTGATTGATTTTGTTTCAAATTTCATTTGAAAATAGATAAAAGGTTACAGTAGTAAATGCTTGTTATAGCAATTTCTAGTGACATAAAATCTTTCCTCAGAGCATACATTTTCTCCTAGTTGATTTTATGAGCAATGTTTCTTAAACATAGAACATTCAGTAAAGTATTGAAGAATAAAAACAAAAACAGCATACAAGTATATAAAATAATAAACAGGAGTTTTACAATCCCGGAATTTTAGGTCCTGGTAAAAAGACTCATTTGAATTTTGTTTTATTAAACTTAGCTGTAATGCCGTGGGAAACTGATTTACCATATTTCAAAACTATGTTGACTAGCCTCTTGACATAAATGTACCATCATTCTCATGGTCAGTTCGTCTTTAGTGCTAAACAGTTGAACAGTCAAGTAGGTGTGTCCCTGTAAAAGAATGTCCTTTTTTCTAATGTAGAAAGGTCACTTAGTATTTTTGTTGTTCTTATCATTTTCAGACCACAACCACTGCCTGGGAAATTGTGCAATAAGTGTCAATGACTTGTCCTTGGAAAACCATTTGCAGCTCACTTTAGATTTGGCTTCTTAATTTATTGTCACTTTCAGATTGCTTTCACCTTTACTGAGCAGAGTCTGAGAGTGAGGTAAACAGCATAAATTATGACAGTGGGCCATTTTGAAGCATCGTGTTTAGAAAGTGATAACTGTTTTCTCCAGTCAGATGAAGTACTGTTAAAGCTTTTGCTTTCTGGTCAGACGAACTAACTGGAACAACAACTTGAACAATATAATGAGGATGCATTACCGTACTTTATTACTCCATATGATAAAACAGCACAATAAGTCTTTCCCCAAAGCTGTGTAACATATATGTGCAAGAAAGTAGGATATACCAAGTTTGACCCAGCAGCCTTCTTTAAAGCTTTGTCTAAAGTCCACAGAAATATGCCTTTCAAAGGGAAATCAACTCCTATCTTTATGTCAAGATAAGGTGCATCATGCTTCCCATTACACATCTTTGGCAGTATACAAAGCAAGATTGTCTTAAAAAATGGTGCGTTAGCCATGGCGATTTTGACATATCCTTAAAAGAGTCTTTTAAGGATATGTCAAAATTGCCAAGGCTAAGGCACCATTTTTTCAAAAGACACAACTTCATCCGAACATTCTTTTAATACTCTCTTTTAATAAGTTGCCATGCTGTTGCTACGGCTAAATCTCTATGAAGGAGATTCCCTACAACTATGAAATTTGCTCTGGAGGAACAGTCTTTTTCACACTGTTCCTCCAGAGCAAATTTCATAGTTGTGGGGAATCTCCTTCATAGGAATTCAGCCTTAGCAACAACATAACAACGACTTAAGTCGTTTTATAAATACGGACCCAGGTTTTTAACCATCTTTTTACCTAAGATTAACTACTCTTGTGACTGCCTATTTGCTTCTCTGGATGACAACGTTCTTCCAAAATTGGGTATAGTCTTCAAGAAAAAAATGAGCTTAGAAGGGCCAATTATTTCCCTTTACAGCTGATCCTAATTGAGAAGGGAGGCAAAAATAAATATGCCAGTGTTGCTTCCCCTCAAAGTTTACCTGTTTGCTTCAAGTGAATCCCTTTGACAAAGGGCTATTCTAAAAGGAAAGAAGTTGCTCCCTGGAGAGCAAATTCTCCACTATAAGAGAAGCCCCATATGAGATGGAAAGGTAATACTTTTTTGCAAAAAAAAATTCATATTAAAATCATATTTACATATACAGCTTAACAGCAAGCCTAAACTGCAATACATGTACAAAGCAAAAACATATATATGACAGCTGACTTTAGCAACAATAAATCTGGTAAAACAAATACTAGCAAAAGCATGTAAAGTGTTGCTATTATATGTATTTAAGAGGCTGATTTTTTCTGGATAACAAAAGTTGTTTCATTAAAAGCTACCAACATGCACATCTTAGCATATTTTAAAACTTCAACTAGTACATACATTTTTGGAAGAAAATAGCAATAGCCTAAAATGAACAGAAAGATGTTAACTTTGCTGATGTATAAATGAAACCATAGCCACATGTAAATCTTTACATATATCTGTTGCTATTGCACTTGGCTGGCTGCTTCTTGTAGAGGAATCACACATATGAGCTGCGACAAAAGAAAACCAACAAAGTGGTTGTGTGCCCAGCACAGACTCAGATCAGCCTAGGCACCTGCCCAGTCCAATCAGACTCTTTGCTAAGCGATTAAAGGGTAGCTAAGGGTCTAAGCTACCATCATGCGGAGAGTGACGACTCTGATCAGACTAGGCAGATGCCCAGGCTGATCAGAGTCTGCACTGGGCGCACAACCACTTTGTTGGTTTTGTCGTGTCGCGGCTAATATTATATAAACTTGAAGTATTAGTCTTTTTCCTGAATGGGGGGTACTTTTAGAGGAAAGAATTTGCACCAAAGGAGCACAATGATTTCTTTCAAGATCAGCCCCTTCCCTCTTAAACTCTTCAACTCTTAACTCATTCTGCTTTTTGCCTTCCTTCACAACAGAGCTAATCTCCTATAGTAAATGATTCAATCTTTTTGGCGTAAATTCTTTTCTTTATGAGTAGACCCCATTTTAAAAGGGCTCTGTCTTCCAGGGAAGCAAACAGAAACTCACAAAAACGTTTCCTTTTGTAAAAATGACAAAAAAAAAAATAATAATAAACAAGAAGATGTACCCATACACTTTAATTCATTAAAACCTAGTGATCTCTTCTACATCCCAATTTGCATAAGTCCATTTCCAATGTAAGGTAATTCAATTTAATTTTAATAATATTCTCTGTCTAAGAAACTCCACCAATTACAACCTGTATTCAGCATTCACCTACAGGATAATCAAAATGTGCATGCTGAAGACAGGTGCTTGCTTGATGCAGGTACATTTCAATGTATTTGTCTTTTTCAGGAAATGAATACCCACTTGCTTAACTAGAGCATGTGAGCAGGGGCTCACGTATACCCCCGGCCAGCGCCACCGCAAAATAAAAACACATTTAATACAAGCAAATGTTAACTAACAGACAGACAGATGGACAATCTATTACAAATCCAGTGAAAGGCCTAAAATCGAACACCAAAAGGTTCCATTAAAATAAATGCAAATTATGTTATCAAAAAAATATACAAATTTAACACAAAATTTCAACGTAAGTATACATAAACTTCTATGTCTGCGACCTTGACCTAAAGTCAGCAGCAGCAGCTCCCAATGATATCAACTAATCAGTTTAAAGCTAGATGTAAACCTAATAACATAGCAATCTGAGAAAGCTAGATGTAAACCTAATAACATAGCAATCTGAGAAATTTTTTCCATAAATTTTTCCATTTATTGCATTGGAGTGAGAGATGGGAAAAAGAAAAAGAAGACCAAAAGAAATCTTAGCATCTTGATTTTCTTCCCAACAATATATATGGCCATTCTCAAGATGTATACAAAATTTGAAGACTGTGGCTCTCATGAGAACAGAGAAATCTGTGACAAAAAGTTAATTGGAGAGAAAGAAAAAATGGACAAACAAAGGGAATGATAAGCAGGAGGACGCTGATTCTCTCTTACACAGTACAACTAGTCATACACAACGTTTGAACCAAATTTCAAAATCCTAGCTAAAGTGGTTCCTAAGAAATCTTTGACAGAAATTTTATTGGAGAGAAAGAAAAGATGGACAAACAAAGAGAATGATAAGCAGCAAGTGGCTGATTCTCTCTTACATGATACAACTAGTCATACCCAGTGTTTGTACAAAATATCAAAATCCTAGCTGAAGCAGTTCCTGAGAAATCTGTGACAATAATTTAATTGGAGAGAAAGAAAAAATGGACAAATACCGGTAAATGGAATGATGGGAGGAAGAGGCTGATTCTCTCTTACACAGTACAACTAGTCACACCCAACATTTGTACCGAATTTCAAAGTCCTAGCTGTAGTAGTTCCTGAGAAATCTGTGATAAAAATTTAATTGGAGAGAAAGAAAAAATGGACAAACAAATGGACTGATAAGTAGGAGAAGGCTGATTCTCTCTTACATGGTACAACTAGTCATACCCAACGTTTGTACCAAATTTCAAAGTCCTAGCTTTAGTGGTTCCTGAGAAGTCTGTGACAAAAATTAATTGGAGAGAAAGAAAAAAATGGACAAACAAAGGGACTGATAAGTAGGAGAAGGCTGATTCTCTCTTATACAGAACAACTAGTCATACCCAAGGTTAATACCAAATTTGAAAGTCCTGGCTGTAGAGGTTCCTGAGAAATCTGTGACAAAAAATTTAATTGGAGAGAAAGAAAAAATGGACAAACAGAGGGACTGATAAGCAGGAGAAGGCTGATTCCCTCTTACACAGTACAACTAGTCATACCCAACCTCTATACCACATTTCAAAGTCCTAGCTTTAGTGGTTCCTGAGAAATCTGTGACAGAAATTTAATTGGAGAGAAAGAAAAAATGGACAAACAAAGGGACTGATAAGCAGGAGAAGGCTGATTCTCTCTTACACGGTACAACTAGTCATACCCAACGTTTGTACCATATTTCAAAGTCCTAGCTATAGCGGTTCCTGAGAAATCTGTGACAAAAAATTAATTGGAGAGAAAGAAAAAATGGATAAACAAAGGGACTGATAAGCAGGAGAAGGCTGATTCTCTCTTACACGGTACAACTAGTCCTACCCAACGTTTGTACCAAATTTCAAAGTCCTAGCTTTAGTGGTTCCTGAGAAATCTGTGACAGAAAAAAATGTTAACACACACACACACACACACACAAACATATTAACGGAAAGACCAAAAACTATATACCCCCTATATACTTCGTATACCGGGGGTATAATTACAAGTTGCTTGCTTAATAGAGGTGGCCACTAAGACAAGTTTTACTATTATGATAACACTGTATTCCCTAATCAGCCACAGCCTTCTGCATGGGACATTTGGTATTAACGAGTTACACAGAAAATAAAGAAACAAGATGTAAAACATCTTTGGCAACATAAGAATAAAGCACTATGAATGAGACAGCTAAAATTAGTAAAAGCTTTAATGCCTTTCAAGTTTTAACACCAACAATGTGGACATAGTACATAACTAGGGCTTACTTATACTTCAGCCAGGGCCACAGTCTAATAAGCCTGAACTTAATTCAAAGAAAGACAGGCACAGAGCTCCAGATAAAAAGGGGTAACAAGGATACTTCAGAGATATTTTTTTCTTATTTCTCATCGAAAACATATATTGTGACCCCTCTTTAGAACCGTCTCGCTAAGATGGTTCTAATGAGGGGTCACAATGTATGTTTTGATGGAAAAATAAGGAATTTTATCCCTTAATTATCCCTATTACCCATTCATATCTGGAGCTCTGAATATAAACCTGCAAATGTTAACAAAAGACAGACAGAGCAATGAACAGACAATCTTTATAATGCATTTGAACAGACATAGTCAAAAGGTTCAATTCAATTATGTTAGAAATATATGAATGAAAATACAACACACATAACACAAAACTTAAATCTAAATGTTACAAAAATTTCAGTCTTTGACCTTGCTCTTAAGTCTGCAGCAGCATCCAGATGATTTCAACTAATCCATATGAAACAAGAAGAAAATCAAGCCTGATATCAACATGCCCCATTCAAAAATGTTGGAAATAAAAGCAAAGTCATCAAAATTAATGCAAGACTTTAATGCACTGTTACACATATTTATAGTCAAGCAACAGCATCCAGATGGTGCAAATTTAATCTCAAGTAACACAGACGTAAGCCTAGTCACACATTAAACAGTTTCATTTAGGCATATTGGAGAAATATGCAAAAGCATACAAACTTTACCTTTGTAAATATCTCTACTTTGGTTCCTGATTACAAACTAGTTTGATTTTTGACACAGAACAAAAAGATTTGATTAAACACACACAAAAAATAAATAATTAAGCAAGATTATAAAAGCAAAAAGAGCTTAACAGTATATTACATGAGAAACAATGATGTGATGTAATAAACATGAAAATCAAGAAAATAGAAATCCAGATAAAATCTTACCAACGTAAACTTCTCGTTCGGATCAAGAATGTACTGTAATGTGCCTAAATTTTGGGACACCTAAAATTAAATAATTTTCCACTTGGGACAAATGGAAAATTAATAATTTTTGGAGTCCCAATACTCAAACACATTATGATATACTTAAGGTAAATGGGTACACTTTCAGGGGGAAGCAACTCTGCCATTTTCATTTCTTCCATCTATCTCAATTGAAGTCACTGCTTATGAATATGCAAATTATTTTCTTTAAGTGTAGACCCTATTTTGGAATGGTTACCTCACCCAGGAAAGGAAATAAGAGGCCACAAGAGTTGTCTCTCTTTGCAAAGATGGAAGAAAACATGGAGGTGTACTCATACAACTTCAATAAGCTAATCATACAATACATAACAATTAAGCAAGCAAGGCTTTTTAAGCCAGTCAAAAGAATAATAAATATACAGTAGAACTTCAATGGCTTGAACAGGCTTGGGACCATGAAAACTAGTTATGTAGTTCTAGCCATCCAGGGTTAGTTTCTACATAAAGATGGAACCCTGGAAGGAGTTCTAGTCATACAGGGTTGATGAGCCCTCATGGTTCGAGCCGTTTAAGTTTGACTGTAACACTAGGTGCCATTAAACAGCATAAGTTTTTATGGATACATGAGCATGGGAGATAACTCTGACATAAAAATAGTTCCTCCCTTCTCATAAGGGGTTACTACTCCTATACATTAAAGCTAACTCTCCTTCACTAATCAGAAAAGAAGACAAGTTTTCTTCCATGGAGGAGCAAATTTTTCCCTTTAACAGTTGATCCTAATTGAGGAGGGAGGCAAAGCTGAAAATGGCAGTTACTTCCCCTGGAAGAGCAGCCACACACATTAACAACATACTAACTGACAATAAACAGCACTTTTCACATAATCTCAAAGGTATAAAACGTAACAACATGCAAAAAGAAATAATTTTTGGTTATTTGTGAATAAATTAAAAGTTAATGAGTCAAAAACAAAACTAACTGAATTTCCAAACAGCATAGATCCAGATGAGATGGCTCATAATGAGCCATCTCATCTGAATCTACAATGTTTGCCATCTAGTTTTAAAACTCTCAATGCCCTTTAAACATAAAGATTCACTTTAGCATGATGTGGATCCTATCACTCTACCGACTGACGTAAGTAAACTATTACTCATTAATTTACATCTACAGTGGAAAAATTTGTGACATGTTAACATATAAAATATCACAAAAATTCATTCATTTTCTTCAAATTCCCCCACCCATTCTTCTATTGTATGAAGAGTCCCAAACACAATGCTGATAGTAACATGGGTCTATCCATTTCTGTTACATGCTTTTCTGCCCCAAAACACAGAAGGGGGCTGTAAAATGTCACAGAATGTAATCTGACATAAAATGCCGTAGCAGATCAAATCACTGTGATCTTCCATTAACATTTTTGACATTGTTTGAATACAGAGATCAAACATGTTTTCATGAATAACATTTGTCAGGAACTAAGACGTTGTTTGAACATAAGGCATTGGCCAAGTCCAAGTGTAAATACAATGAAACGAACTCCCCTGATCACTATTCTTGTGTCTTATATTAAGATTGTATTGAAGAATCCTTCAAAAATGCTTGAAAAATCACAAAAATAATTGTTCATAGTGCCTTTGGTATTGTGGTGCCATTCTGAGAAAATCAGAATGGCCTTTACACCAATAGAAATGAAAACATTTATCCAAGGCAGCAACATAACATCAGGAACTTCATGTATACAAGTTAAAACAACGTTTGAATCTCAGAAGAGTTCCATGATTAAAACATATATTTTGTTCTATATCCACAGCCTAAAACAGCCATGTGTATCTATGCAAGAATTGTTCTTATGCCTTGATGGTTAGATGTTTCAAAATTCTATAAATTGAAAATGTGCTAAAGTATTGGAATACCTAAAATGATTAATTTTCCATCTGGAAAATGGAAAATTAATTATTTTAGGTATCCCAAAATTTAGGCAGATTACAGTATTGGTCCTTATACTGTATCAGCCTCATTAAGAGAAAAATCTGTCTTAAGAACAAGTAGCCCAAAGGGCAACAATTGCTCACCTGAGAGACACTGTAAACCTATAGGGATATTTAAGATGCTCAAGGGTAGCTAACTCCACAGTCAGTGGTCCAATCAGGCTGAAAATTAAACTCATCCAAAACATTATGTATGCCCTCATTTAATATATGCAAGTTTAAAAAGTATCCGATCAAGAGCACAATAGACAGAGCTGTCAAGGGCAGCTAACTTCGTAGTGGTTGGCCTGATCTGGCCAAAATTTGAACTTGTTTAAGATATTATGCATTTCCTCATTACCTGCAAGTTTGAAAAGGATCGGATCAGTAGAAACCAAGAAAAAGTGGTGACATTGATTTTTTGGATGCTCAGGGCAGGTACTCCATAGTCAGTAGTGAGATCTAGCCGAAATGCTAACTAATCCAAGCTTTTATGCATATCCTCATTACCTGCAAGTATGAAGAGGATCCGATGAAAAATGAAAATGTGATGACGTTGTTTTCTCCATTATAACACTATGGGATTTTTTTCAAATGCTCAAGGGCAGCTAACTCCGTAGTCTGTGCTCGAATCCGGCCAAATTTCGAACTCATCCAAGCTCTATGTATGTCATCATTACCTGCAAGTATGATAAGGATCTAATCAAAAACCTTGATTGCAGCACCCTGAAAGTCAAACTTGCTCGAAATATTGTCATGCCCTACATTTGTGTGAAATTATTATAGAATCCGTTGAGAAATGTAGATGCTAGAGTGATGACAAAGTTTTTCTAAAAATAGCCACAGTGACCTTGACCTTGGGCACAGCATCCTGAAAGTCAAACTTGCTCGAGATATTGTCATACCCTACATTTGTGTCAAGTTATTTCAAAATCCATGGAGAAATGAAGTTGCTAGGGCGATGACACAGTTTTTCTAAAAATAGCCACAGTGACCTTGACCTTGGGCACAGCATCCTGAAAGTCGAACTTGCTCGAGATATTGTCATGCCCTACATTTGTGTGAATTAATTTTAAAATCCATTGAGAAATGTAGGTGCTAGAGCGCTGACAAAGTTTTTCTAAAAATAGCCACAGTGACCTTGACCTTAGGCGCAGCACCCTGGAAGTCGAACTTGCTTGAGATATTGTCATACCCTACATTTGTGTGAAGTTATTTCAAAATCCATGGAGAAATGAAGGTGCTAGGGCGATGACAAAGTTTTTCTAAAAATAGCCACAGTGACCTTGACCTTGGGCACAGCACCCTGAAAGTCTAACTTGCTCGAAATATTGTCATGCCCTTCATTTGTGTGAAGTTATTTTAAAATCTGCTGAGCAATGTAGGTGCTAGAGCGCTGACAAAGTTTTTTCTAAAAATAGACACAGTGACCTTGACCTTGGGCGCAGCATCCTGAAAGTCGAACTTGCTCAAGATATTGTCATGCCCTACAATTGTGTGAAGTTATTCTAAAATCTGTTGAGAAATGTAGGCAATAGAGCGATGACAAAGTTTTTCTAAAAATATGTGATGACGTTGTTTTCTCCATTATAACACTATGGGATTTTTTTCAAACGCTCAAGGGCAGCTAACTCCGTAGTCTGTGCTCGAATCTGGCCAAATTTCAAACTCATCCAAGCTCTTATGTATGTCATCATTACCTGCAAGTATGATAAGGATCTAAGCAAAAACAGTTGAGAAAATGTGATGACGCCATTTTCCCCATTATAACCCTATGGGATTTTTTTCAAACGCTCAAGGGCAGCTAACTCCGTAGTCTGTGCTCGAATCCGGCCAAATTTCGAACTCGTCCAAGCTCTTGTGTATCTCATCATTACCTGCAAGTATGATAAGGATCTAATCAAAAACAGTCGAGAAAACGTGATGACGCCGTTTTCCCCATTATAACCCTATGGGGGCTATCTGTTGCCATGGAAACCAGAGTTCTAAGCTGATCGGCACCAAAACCTAATGCAGCCTTTCCCCCACCCCAATGATGCTTCAGATAAAATTTAATTGCGATCGGCCCGCTGGTTTCTGAGATATTCATGTTTGAAAGTGTTGACGGACGCACGGACGGACGACGGCTCGACTCCTATCCTATAAGCTCACCTCTGAGCCTTCGGCTCAGGTGAGCTAAAAATGTAAACTGTGCCTGCTCAGTCAATTGCACATACACAATATTTACAGAGCTCTAGATAAAAGGGAGTATTTGGTGATAATTTGGGATAATTTTTGTTAATTCTGCTTAAAAACATATGTTGTGACCCCTCATCTGAACCGTCTCGATGAGACAGTTCAGATGAGGGGTCACAACATATGGTTTCAATGAGAAATAAGAAAAATTATCCTTAATTATCATCAAATACTCCCTCTTATCTGGAGCTCTGATTTATTGAAGGTAAAAGGGTACACCTTCAGAGGGAGTAACTCTGCCATTTTTATTTTTGCCTACCTTCTGCCCAGGCCCTACTCTTAACAGAAAAGAATTTGCTCCTATAGGATCAAATTCTTTCATTTAAGAGTCCCTCCATTTTGAAACGAATGCATGCAGGAAGTAACAAGAGGGCCATGAGGCCCTGAATCGCTCACCTGAGTAACAATCTGACCCAACCCCCAACCCCCTCTCGGTATGGTAAGTTTTGACCCAAGGGACTTGGTTGGCAGGATTTATGTAGGGGACCACTAAACTTTGCTTTATTATAATATATAAGCTCTGGGTCTTATGATTTCAGAGAAGATTTTTTTTTTTTCCCCATTATGAGTCTATGAAAGCTAATGACCCCCTGGGGTGTAGCCAATTTGGATCCCAGGGGCATGGTTGGCAGGATTTATGTAGAGGACCACTAAACATTGCTACATACTAAATATCTTAGCTCTCTGCCTAATGGTTTCAGAGGAGAAGATTTTTGAAGGTTCTTAAATTAGCTATACAGGCTCTATGATGCCCTAGGCCAGTTTGGACCCCAGGGGCTTGATTGGCAGGATTTATATGGGGGACCACTAAATGTTGCTACATACTAAAATTATAAGCTCTGGGCCTCATGCTTTCAGAGAAGATTTTCTAAGTTTTTCCAATTGTAAGTCTATGAGTCAAATGCCCCCGAGGCGTGGCCAGTTTGGACCCCAGGAGCATCGTTGGCAGGATTTATGTAGAGGGCTACTAAACATTGCTACATACTAAATGTCTTTGCTCTCTGCCTCATGGTTTCAGAGAAGAAGATTTTGAAGGTTCTTCAGCTATATAGCTCTATTTAAACAAAAGACCCCCTGGGGTGTGGCCAGTTTGGACCCCAAGTGTTTGATTGGCAGGATTTATGTGGGGGACCACTACCCATTGCTACATACTAAATAAATAAGCTCTGGGCCTCATGGTTCCAAAAAAGAAGATATTTTAAGATTTTCTTATTGTAAGTCTATGGGAGATAATGACCCTGGGGCGTGGCCAGTTTGGACCCCAGGAGCATCGTTGGCAGGATTTATGTAGAGGACTACTAAACGTTGATACATACTAAATGTCTTTACTCTCTGCCTCATGGTTTCAAAGTAGAAGATTTTTTAATGTTCTTTAGCTATATAGCTCTATGTAAACAAAAGACCCCCTGGGGTGTGGCCAGTTTTGACCCCAGGGGCTTGATTGGCAGGATTTATGTGGGGGACCACTAACCATTGCTACATAATAAATACATAAGCTCTGGGCCTCATGGTTACAGAGAAGAAGATTTTTTTTAAGATTTTTCCATTGTTAGTCTATGGGAGCTAATGACCCCCGGGGCGTGGCCAGTTTGGACCCCAGGGGCATGGTTGGCAGGATTTATGTAGAGGACTACTAAACATCGCTACACACTAAATGTTTTTGCTCTCTGCCTTATGGTTTCAAAGAAGAAGATTTTTGAAGGTTATTTAGCTATATAGCTCTATATAAACAAAAGACCCCCTGGGGTCAAAACTGGCCACACCCCAGGGGGTCTTTTGTTTATATAGAGCTTGATTGGCAGGATTTATGATGGGGACCACTAACCATTGCTACATACTAAATACATAAGCTCTGGGCCTTATGGTTTCAGAGAAGAAGTTTTTTTTAGATTTTTCCATTGTAAGTCTATGGGAGCTAATGACCCCCGGGGCGTGGCCAGTTTGGACCCCAGGGGCATGGTTGGCAGGATTTATGTAGAGGACTATGAAAAATTGCTACATACTAAATGTCTTTGCTCTCAGCCTCATGGTTTCAAAGTAGAAGATTTTTGAAGGTTATTTAGCTATATAGCGCTATATAAACAAAAGACCCCCTGGGGTGTGGCCAGTTTTGACCCCAGGGGCTTGATTGGCAGGATTTATGTTGGGGACCACTAACCATTGCTCATACTAAATACATAAGCTCTGGGCCTCATGGTTTCAGAGAAGAAGATTTTTTTAGATTTTTCCATTGTTAGTCTATGGGAGCTAATGACCCCCGGGGCATGGCCAGTTTGGACCCCAGGGGCATGGTTGGCAGGATTTATGTAGAGGACTACGAAAAATTGCTACATACTAAATGTCTTTGCTCTTAGCCTCATGGTTTCAAAGTAGAAGATTTCTGAAGGTTATTTAGCTATATAGCTCTATATAAACAAAAGACCCCCTGGGGTGTGGCCAGTTTTGACCCCAGGGGCTTGATTGGCAGGATTTATGCGGGGGACCACTAACCATTGCTACATAATAAATACATAAGCTCTGGGCCTCATGGTTTCAGAGAAGAAGATTTTTTTAAGATTTTTCCATTGTAAGTCTATGGGAGCTAATGACCCCAGAGGCGTGGCCAGTTTGGACCCCAGGGGCATGGTTGGCAGGATTTATGTAGAGGACTACTAAACATTGCTACATACTAAATGTCTTTGCTCTCAGCCTCATGGTTTCAAAGAAGAAGATTTTTGAAGGTTATTTAGCTATATAGCTCTATATAAAAAAAAGACCCCCTGGGGTGTGGCCAGTTTTGACCCCAGGGGCTTGATTGGCAGGATTTATGTTGGGGACCACTAACCATTGCTACATACTAAATATAAAAGCTCTGGGCCTCATGGTTTCAGAGAAGAAGATTTTTTAAGATTTTTCCATTGTAAATCTATGGGAGCTAATGACCCCCGGGGCGTGGCCAGTTTGGACCCCAGGGACATGGTTGGTAGGATTTATGTAGAGGACTACTAAACATAGCTACACACTAAATGACTTCTCTCTCTGCCTCATGGTTTTAAAGAAGAAGATTTTTGAAGGTTATTTAGCTATATAGCTCTATATAAACAAAAGACCCCCTGGGGTGTGGCCAGTTTTGACCCCAGGGGCTTGATTGGCAGGATTTATGTTGGGGACCACTAACCATTGCTACATACTAAATACATAAGCTCTGGGCCTCATGGTTTCAGAGAAGAAGTTTTTTTAAGATTTTCCCATTGTAAGTCTATGGGAGCTAATGACCCCCGGGGCGTGGCCAGTTTGGACCCCAGGGGCATGGTTGGCAGGATTTATGTAGAGGACTACTAAACATTGCTACATACTAAATGTCTTTGCTCTCAGCCTCATGGTTTCAAAGAAGAAGATTTTTGAAGGTTATTTAGCTATATAGCTCTATATAAACAAAAGACCCCCTGGGGTGTGGCCAGTTTTGACCCCAGGGGCTTGATTGGCAGGATTTATGTTGGGGACCACTAACCATTGCCACATACTAAATATAAAAGCTCTGGGCCTCATGGTTTCAGAGAAGAAGATTTTTTAAGATTGTTCCATTGTAAGTCTACGGGAGCTAATGACCCCTGGGGCGTGGCCAGTTTGGACCCCAGGGGCATGGTTGGCAGGATTTATGTAGAGGACTACTAAACATCACTACACACTAAATGTCTTCGCTCTCTGCCTCATGGTTTTAAAGAAGAAGATTTTTGAAGGTTATTTAGCTATATAGCTTTATATAAACAAAAGACCCCCTGGGGTGTGGCCAGTTTTTACCCCAGGGGCTTGATTGGCAGGATTAATGTTGGGGACCACTAACCATTGCTACATACTAAATACATAAGCTCTGGGCCTCATAGTTTCAGAGAAGAAGTTTTTTTAAGATTTTCCCATTGTAAGTCTATGGGAGCTAATGACCCCCGGGGCGTGGCCAGTTTGGGCCCCAGGGGCTTGATTGGCAGGATTTATGTGGGGGGCCACTAAACATTGCTACATACTAAATATATAAGCTTCGGGCCTCATGGTTTCAGAGAAGAAGATTTTTTTATGTTTTTCCCATTATAAGTCTATGGGAGCTATATGTTGCCATGGCAACCAGAGTTCCAACCCAATCTGCCCTTAAACCTAATGAAGGCAATCCCCCACCCCAACAATGCTACACATAAAATTTGACCATGATTGGTCAAGTGGTTATGGAGATATTCTTGTTTGAAAATGTGAACGGACGACGGCGGACGACGGACGACAGAGCCTCCCTATACTATAAGCTCACCTTGTGAGCCTACGGCTCAGGTGAGCTAAAATTGACAAAAAACACAGAGGTGTAACCTCTGACCCTAATGAGAACATGTAAATCTAAATGATGGATTCTTAAAATTCCATCAGTTAGTTCAGGTCCTGACCAAAATATAAATCTGAGCAGGCCAGCTTGTTTATATCTACAAAACATAACTTTAAAAACCACCCCTAATCTCTAACTTTCCTATTAACTTTGCCATACACTTCTGGGAATGCTTTCTCACAATCAAGCTCTTTTCTCATCTTGTCATATAGAGAGTGGTCAAACATGTCACGGAACTCTTCCAAAGTCAAGTATGTATCGGCATACAACATCTGAAACCTAGAGAGGACATGTCAATAGCAAAACTATCAGACTTTTTCTATACAGATGTATTGTGGAATCTCATTTAGAACTGTCTCACTGAAACATTTCTAAAGAAATTGCCAAAAATATGCATTTCTAAAAGAGACCCCACTATACTTTTTATAGAAAAATAAGAATTCCACGGAACCCTATGTCTTGACTGTTGCACACTGTTACAAAGGGGTCCCTATACTACACTTACACATGAAGACAACAAAAATGCAATACCTATGTCATCCTTCAGCTAGTCCCCAGGCATGACAATATAATGGTTAAATTTTCACTACCAATGTTCTTACTTAGCTGCAACTCTATAAAAGAGACCAGGCCCCCAGATTATAAAACTATTTTCATGCTCAACTCAGCTGAGCATGAAACTTTATCTGCTAATAAATAGCAAATTACTGATAAGTACAGCTGTTTTCGTGCTTAGTTTAGCTGAGTACGAAATTTTCTCTGCTTATGAATATGAAAATGCCAACATTAGTTGGCATTTTCATATTTATCAGCAGAGAAAGTTTCATGCTCAGCTGAGCTGAGCATGAAAAAAGTTTTATAACCTCGGGGCCAGGATATGATTTTTCTGCCTTTAAATATTAAGCTTATGGTAGGTTAGAATGTAAGATGCAGCTTTTCTATCTGCAATTTAACAATTTATATTTTTAGACATTCAGAAAAACTTCTATAATCCACTATTATAGATCTTACAGATCACATATCTAACTTAAAATTAAACATGGAAATGCCACATACACCTATCATCAAGAATCAGATAGACTATGATATAAAATTAAGCCAATAAAATAAGGGGCGATCACATTATACAAGGCAGTGAGTGAGAGAATGATGTTTTACCTGAAAGTGTTTTACATTAGGTCGAAGGTTAACCCTTAAAGCACCAATAAATTAGACAACAAAATTTTCATCCACAAAATTTCAAAACTTTTTCTGTCCAAGGTATATCAATGATTAGAGGGCAAAGAGTGTAGATACAGATGAGTGGGCTCTATATGAGTCCCCTCGTCTGGATCTACACTACTGCATATTTGTATTTTTGTATTTTGCCACTTCAAGAGTTACTGTTTGAAAAAAATTAAACATTGTGAGCCATCCAACTTACCCATTGACTTTCCTCACATATTTTTCCAGATTTCTTGTTGCCGAGATTGCTTCAAATCCCTTGACCTTGGGAGCTCCATAAGCCCCTATGTCAACATAAAACTCATCCTTTTTACCATGGGGGTGAATCATTCCAGGGAGATTGTACAGCATAAAGGGGCACAACCACAGAGGATATAGCTACAAGAAAACATACATGCTAGCCAGATTAATGTGTATGGATACATATTCAGGGGGAGCAACTCTGCCTTTACATTTTTGTCACCCTTTCCAATGCAGGTCAACTCTTAAAAGAAAGGAAGAGCAAATTATTTCCTTTAAGAGTACACCCTATTTTTAAGGGCTATGTAGTACAGCTCTAGATAAGAGGGAGTATTTGATGATAATTAAGGATATTTTTTCTTATTTCTCATTGAAACCATATGTTGTGACCACTCATCTGAACCGTCTCATCAAGACGGTTCAGATGAGGGGTTACAACATATGTTTTAATGCAAAATTAACAAAAATTATCCCAAATTATCACCAAATACTCCCTCTTATCTAGAGCTCTGTATGTAGTACAGGGAAGCAAACAGAAAGTCACAAAAGTTATCTCCCTTTGAAATAATCAGAGACAAGTATGAAGGTGTACCCATACACTTTAATCCATGCAATATGTGCTGGGAAGAGCTCCAGAAAAAGGGATTATTTGGTAATAATTCAACACTACAGAACAGGCTACCATTGACAGCCCTTAACATCCGGTCATCACAAGATATCTGCAGCTCAAGCAAAGCTTTGATCATGTAGGATTTCTCATCTTGGACAAGTCCATTTGGATTTCACAATTTAGAATTCCTTAAAATAACTAAGATGGTATCTGATCAGTAACTGGAACCAAGCAGTTACAGTCAAGCTGCTAAATTAAAATTTCACTCGTCACGCATTCCTAATTTGATAGACAATCAAAACCCAGAATTGGTTGTCAAAGGATACAGTGACTTCATTTAGCCAACAATGCTTTGAACTGCTGGGCCCACAGTTATATCTAAACCTGTTCAAGCCTTAAGCTCTCTTGATCATAACCCTACCTCTATTTCTTTATGAAAGACATCAAGAGCTTCACCAAGATTGTCAAGGGGGACAAGCATGTCCTGTATAACCTGGTGTTCCTCATACATCTTCTTTATTGTCTCCCCTTGAGTGAGCTTCAATAAGGAAATCTTTGGTGGCACAGTCCAACCAAACAAGTAACGGAATATTGGGTTGTTGCCAAAGGGTATTATATCCTACAACAAAAATATTTAATTGCCCTAAATACAGAAAATGTTGGTTCTCAATACCTCTTAGTCCACCGGACCAGAAATTTGTCTTTGAGATGTAAGTAGTTTGCAGCAATGGAAACGACTACAGGAAATGCAGCCAAACTTTTTATAAATTCACTCTGACATTATAACTAAGGTAAGCATAATTTTACAAGTACTTTCATTTCCAAGCTTGACAGATTACTGGTATGAAAAAATCATGAGTGCATGTGACATACAGATCAACTATGAATTTAGTTCATGAAGATTTTGATATCTTTTTATTAATAGCCATAAATTTAAAACTTAAAGAACCATAATGGATAATACTGAATTTGCAAACAGAACAGGTCCAGATGAGGCAGCTGAAAATGAGCCACCTCAATTGGATCTACAATTTTTGCCTACTAGTCTTTGAATTCTCAATAATATTTAGCTTGAAGAAAACATTATTTTGAAATTTTGCACATGTAAAGTTTGTTGTCTGCTTTTTCGGCACTTTAAGGCTAAAATTATTACTAGCATATACAGAGCTCTGTGTTAGTAAAGTACCTGTATCTCCCAGAACAAGCTTCTAGAATGTCTGTGGTAGTAATGTCTTAGTGGAATATACTCTACTGCAGACCCTCGACGAAGGAACCCCTCAACATGTTTGAAAAACCATGGCTTCCAGAAATATCCAAAAGCATTAATCTGAAATACAGACAAACAATTTTCTCATACAATGAACACTGCGTCAGTGCATAACAGAGCAGAATAAAAACTTAATTGTGCATTCTAACTCTCAGGCCAGAAGCCAGTGGCGTAAGAGAACACATACATACAAAGAAATCACATATACAAGGAAATCTTCTCATCATTTCAGAAATCCAGTCATTTTCCTCAGCAGAGTGTGAAATATATGTCAAGTATAGAAATAAGTACAACCTGCAGAACATACTAAAGAAAAATTCTAAGCCAGGTCTGATGAGTGTACATGTAGGTAATAGGTATCATAGTTTGAGTCTGAGAGACACTGACTTTAATGCTAGGGCTGATGTAATAGTGGATGGACAGATAAATGGAATGACTGAAGGATAATTAACTCCTATATTGCATCTTGCTAAAGCAGGTGCAACAAAAATCCAGTGCTGTATATCGAATTCTTAGCAACCATTTTGATTTTTCTGAAGCTGTTTATTAAGCTATATATTGCAATACCTTGTCAGGTTCAGCATCATCAGTTTGGTTCCCTGTCATTATCACTCCTGACTCTTCTGAGAATACCAGACACTCTACAAACTCATTACCAGTCTCACGCTTGGTTTCCTGTGCAAAGCGTTCTATCATCTTGTCTTTGGTTTGAGCTGGGAAGTATTCCATCTTCACATACTTCTTGGCAGGAACAATTTTTATCACGGCTGATACAAGAAAACCGAGAGTGCCATATGACCATGGAATGGCATAGAAGAGATCTGGGTTCTCCGTCTATGTAGAGAAAGCATTTAAATATATCATAAATTAAACCAAAGGAATCTAACATTCCAATTTGACATTTTCAATAATAAAAGCATCGTAAAGGACTGAGTAATACCCCGCAACTGCAAACCAATACCCCTTCTTTCATCTTTTATACATTTTTTTATCATGACATGAAGCTTATATTACCTAGACAATGTGTGGCAAATTTCAGAAAAAACCTGTTCATCTTTGTTTTATACAGATTTTTTTCTTAATTTTGTACATGTATATAGCTCTGGGGCAGGGGCAGGTAACCTATGTGGACTTAATACTACTTGTAATAGAAAGCTCATGTTATTTTAATCCTTTCTATGAAATTTCATCAAGATATACCAAAAATCTTATTTTATATAGATTTTTTGCATGATTTCATACATGTATACAGCTTGTGTCAAGGACAGATAACCACTGGGGGACAAAATTATGATCAAGACATAAAGCTTATATTAATATGATAATTTGTTACAAGTTTCAGAAAAATCCCTTTCAACTCTAATTGTATACATTTTTTTTTTCATTATTTCATACATGTATATAGCCCCAGGGCAGGGGCAGATAACCCAGGCAGACAAATTCTGCTTGTAACAGAAAGCTTATGTTACTTCGATCATTTCTGTGAAATTTCATCAAGATATACCAAAGTGTAAAGGAATTACAGACCAAAAACTATTTTTAAGACCATGTCAAGGGCAATAACTCCCAGACCAAAAACTATTTTTAAGACCATGTCAAGGGCAATAACTCCATCAGAAGACATCGAAATTTGCCCATTAACAATCCTAACTGAGATCTTCCCAAGACCAATGCACATGCCAAGTCTAAAGAAAATCCGTTAATAATACTCAAGTTATCGAACGGAAACGAAGTGCTCACTGACGGACGGACGTACGACGGACGGACACACGGACAGCCAGCAGGAAACCATAATACCTGCCACTAACGTGTGGAGAGGTATAAAAATACTTTGAGGCAGGTACTGCATATTTGAAATGTATGGCATAAAATGACAGAAAATATCATATAATTATACATGTAACAGTGGTAAAATAATTTGAAATATAAATGTCATGCAAAGTTTAATCTTAAGATGTCATATATCAGTCACATGCTTATTCTGCTGTGATCAAGGTTAAAAATATACATTTCTTGTTCTAAACATGCAGATTTTACTGCTACCAAAAAAAACAACACCTTTTGTATGTGAAACTTAATACTTTTGAAAAATTATGATATATGGTTATAGAGTGAGTAAAATGAGCACTACACGTACCTGTTATCTCTCATTAATTCTGAGAAATGTAAACCCCTGTTTGCATAAATTTAAGATTGAACAGGTTATACCTGCAAATTCTTCAGAGCGGTCAAGAATTTTTCAGTGTAAGTGTACACACTTCTATTATTTTTTCAAAAGGGGGACATTTTGTGACTTACTTACATAACATAACTTTATTTCTCTCAGATTGCATTACACAACATATGAGGTATTCAATACTAATCTAACAAGAATGGCATACACATATTGAGATACACACACAACTTAACAGGGACTAAAACTTATTTAGCACTTCATAAACAAACCTACTTAGCTGTTTTAACAATTTTATGCTAGTTGTAGATAAAAGCTTCTGAAATTTCAAGGTATTAACATATCTCAAGTAGTATTTTGGTAGGTATAGTTTTCGTACCTCTTTGAAAAACTCACATTCGAACAAATAGTGAAATTCATCGCCAAGAACATTATAATTACACAGTGTACAAAATCTTTGTGATTTTTCAATATTCTCCCACCTCCCCCTTTCAACTGGAAATCTATTATTTGTAGTTCTAAATCTTGCTAACGGTATATAAAAATTTGGTTGCAATTTAGTAATGTATACTTCAGTCGTAAATTCTGTTTTAAATAATCTATAATTTAAAGACAGGGATGGGACTATATACGGAGGATTAACTCCCACAGTGTCATTCTGGGACGGACACACGGCGCCAAGTGTGTGCAATTATGGTTACGTACCATTGAACCACTTGGGTAACGTCGATAAGAGAATTGAACTGAACTGAACAGTGTCATTCTGTCTCTTGATCTCATAGTGTCAACACCTTCAGTCAGCCAATAAAATCATCATAACTGTTAATTCTGGTCCACTGATTGGTTGACTAAATTTTCACACCTTTACCTATGTAGGTAACATTGTGAAGTGCTGGGAACCAGACCCCCCGGCAGAGAAGTCCTGTCTTTAAACATTTTACTGTATGCTTTCCTGGATGACAAGGCCCTTAAACCAAAATGGGGTCTATCATTAACGGAAGAACTCAATGCAAGGGGAGCAAATATTTTCCTTTAATAGTTGGCCCACATTTAGAAAAGAGGCAAAATTTAAAATGGCTAGCTTACATCTACATCTACATCTATGTTGTACGCGCCGTCCGTCACACTTGACTATTATAGCGCGGGGGGTTGCGACTTAAGAAAAAGAAGGAAAATAATAGAACAGGCAGAAGTGAAAAAAAAAGTGAAGACTTGATAGGAAAGCCAGAAGAATGTACAAAGATTGGCCAAATGCGTTTCAGCCCTTCAGTCACTGGCCAATCTGGCTTCCATTGGAGGTGCCAGGGCCCACGAAGTCCCCGCCAGCACAGCACAAGGAAATCACTAGAACCTACTTGCATTGGCCGGCCCTATACAGTATTAGATCACCAGGCTAGAGAGCTCCCGTTTGAAGGGTACCAAACTGGGAGCGTCGGCCAGCGAGGCTGGAAGGGTATTCCAAAGACGAATAGTCTTGGGAAAAAAGCTGTTTTTATAGTAGTCAGTTGAAGCCGGGATGTGTCTGAATTTATGTGAGTGCTGTGATCTTGTCCTGGAAGATGCAGCTGTAAGATATTCATCTGATGGGATGTCAACTAGGTGATGGATGATCTTAAACATCATAGTCAACTGGCACTTGGCACGTCTAGTCTCCAAGGTTTCCCACTCAAGATGCTCCAGCATAGCTGTAACGCTACTCGTGTTGGGGTACCTGTTTGTGACGTATCTTGCTGCTCGTCTTTGTACCATCTCAAGCTTGCTGGTATAATCTTGGGTGTAAGGACTTCAGACTGAACAGCAGTACTCCAGCGCAGGTCTTACAAGGGAGAAGTATGCAGCAGTTTTAGTTTCTTCGTTACTGACTTTTAAGTTTCTCCGCAAGAAGCCAAGCATACTGTTTCCTTTCTTGATGGTCTGGTCGATGTGCTTATCCCATAACATGTTTGATTGCATCTCCACACCAAGATAGCGTGATGAGTCCTCAACAGTCAAGGCATGTCCTCTGAGAAAGTAATTCTTCACAACTGGCTTCCTTGACCTGGAGATTCTGAGTGTAGTACACTTATCTGGGTGAAACGCCATCCCCCACCTTTCCTCCTACTCTGCAAGTCTATTTAGGTCTTCCTGCAGGATCTCAGCATCCTGTTGATTTCTTATCCTTCTGTATAGAATGCAATCATCAGCAAAGAGCCGTGTTCTTGACTGGACGCAGTCTGGTAGATCAATTATAAAAATGAGCAATAATAATGGTCCCAAGACTGTCCCTTGTGGCACACCGCTGATGACTGGGATACTGTCGGAGGTTGCCCCTTCTACTTGCACTTGCTGAGTTCTGTCGGAGAGGAAGGCTTGAATCCAGCTGTATGTACTCCCTCTAATTCCATAATGGTCTATCTTCTTCAACAGACGCTGATGTGGAACTCGGTCGAACGCCTTGGAGAAGTCAAGGATGATTAGGTCATGCTGCTGCTTCTTATCCAGACTTGACACAAGTTCGTGGGCTAAGGTGAGCAGTTGTGTTTCACAGCTATGTTTGGCTCTAAACCCATGTTGGCAGTCTGTGAGAATCTGATATTCATCGAGGTGCTTTAAGACATTACTGGTTATTATATGTTCTTGGACCTTGCAGCAAAGACTGGTGAGAGAGACTGGTCTGTTGTTAGATGCTTTGTACTTCTCTCCCTTTTTGAAGAACTAAATAATAAAGCTTAGAGATACACTTTCATGGGAAGCAACTCTGCCAACTGGTTTTGTTTTTGTTTCTCACTTTTCAATGATGTCTTCTTTTAAAAGAAAAGATTTGCAGCTCATTTTGATCCTAGAGGGGAAAATTCTTTCCTTTTAAAAGGAAAGAATTTTCCCCTCTAGGATCAAAATGAACTGCATCATGTGACTGCCAACAATGTGGCAATTTTTCATGTGATATTGGCTTGTGTCATTTCAATAGGCGACTGATCAATGTGACAAGCAAAGACTCTGATCAGACTGCACTTATGTTGCACTCATGTGCAGTCTGATCAGAGTCTTTGCATGTTACCAATGCCACATTGTTGGAAGTCACATGACAAGGCTCACTAATTTTTTTTAAAGAAGACCCTTTTTTGAAAAGGCTTTGTCACCCGGGAAAGCAAACAGGAAGGCATAAGAGTTGTCTCTCCTTGAAAAAGCAGACTCATATGATGGTATACCCATACAAGCGCAAGAAATCAAATGATAGTTCATTTAGAGCCTCATATTTGGCCTTACCTCCGAACATGTGACCACACTACCGTCAGCTAAGACCACTTCATATTCTAGACAGCAGTGCTGAAACAAGCCATGCTTGTGGGAGGAGGTCTCTATCCCTACACCCATTATCAGGCCCCCTGTGGCATAAAAGAAGAAGCATGCAGAATAAATTATAACAGAGATCTCAACTTTTTGTGCAAAAGAAAATAAAAATTTATTCTGAAACAGATTCCTGTCTTTACATGTCATAACTGCCTGATTGCATTTGGTATCAGAAATGATAAGTGGTTCTTTGAGCTAGCTCTTAGCCCTTCCATAAAATGCAATGCAGGGTGTTCAATAAGATAAATCCTTAAAGCACAAAAAAAAACATGTGACAAAATTAAGATCTGTAAAATTTCAAAATATGTTTTGTCCAAGCTATTTCAAATTGAGAATTCAAAGATTAGACAGCAAATTGTGTAGATCCAGATAAGGCAACTTCTTATGAGCCTTCTTATCTGGATCTACATTGTTTGTAAATTCAGCTACTTTTATTTCTGGCACCCTAAGTTTTGATATGGTATTTGCAAAATCTAACTCAGTCCCATATATGTTAGTATCAAAATTTCTATGAATAATGGGATTCGGAAAAAGATGATTATTTCCCTATATCTCAAAAACATATCTTCTGGCCCCTCATTAGAACTGCCTCAGTGAGGCAATGCTTTTGAGGGGTCACGTCATATGAGCCGCAACACGAGAAAACCAACAAAGTGGTGGTGCGACCAGCGCAGACTCAGATCAGCCTCGACAACCGCCCAGCCTGATCAGAGTCTTCCCTGTCTGCATGGAGGTAGCTGAGACCCTTAGCTACGCTTTAAGTGCTTAGCAAAGAGTCTGAGGGGACTGGGCAGATGCCCAGGCTGATCTGAGCTTGCGCTGGGCGCACAACCACTTTGTTGGTTTTCTCGTCTCGCAGCTCATATATTTTCATTGACAATGACCAGAAACTGTTTCAGAAATCATGAAAGTCCTGTCCATTAAGGCTCAGGACTGCATGACAATTCAGATGCCTACCTACTGTGAGATCATCAAGTTCCGGCAAAACTGGCAAGGTCCAGCCCAGGGGGTTAAGCATTGCCGTGACCTGCCCCATGCTAGCCAGAGGCTCAACCCTCACAGTTTGTTTCTTCTCATCAATGTCTATAATGTCGATGAGGTTCACTTCTATGTTTCTCATAGTCTTCTTGTAAAGGCCCTTGCGGAAACTGACATTCATCCACCCTGGTCGAGCTGTACACATCGTGGTCTTCATACCATCTTCTCGCCATGCTTTCACCTATAGATATAAATTACAGTACAGTCATTTTTGTGCTATTAACGTTATGGGTCCACTAAAAGGTGTAGCATTATAAATATCATATATTGGGATTAAATCATAAAGGAATATATACCTTGGCAAATTACATGCTCAGACAGAGCTCCAGATAAGTAGGGGTCAGGATAATTTTGGGACAATTTTCCTTATTTTTCTTTGTTGTGACCTCTCATTAGAACTTTCTCACTGAGACAGTTCTAATGAAGAGTCACAACATATGTTTTCATTGACAAATAAGGAAAATTATATCTGAATTATCCCTGTTACCCCTCCTTATCTGGAGCTCTGGTGCCTAAGTTGTAGTCATATGCAATCCTGATTATCCTATAAGGCCTATCTTTGCACATTAAGGGTACTAAATCCCCTTTGTTCCTTAAGGAACAAAATGGACCTAGTACCCTTGGCTTAAGCCAAGGATACTAAGTCCACTCTGTGTACCCTTGGCTTGCAAAGATGATAAGCCAACTAAGTCCACTTTGTGTACCCTTGGCTTACAAAGATGATAAGCCAAGGGTACTAAATCCACTTTGTTCCCTATGAAACAAAGTGGACTTAGTATCCTTGGCTAGCAAAGATGATAAGCCAAGGGTACTAAGTCCACTTTGTTTGCAAGGATTAAAGGGCTGAGGAACGGTGGAGCTGATGTACGGCACTTTACCTAGTGTTGCCCCTGCAGTCAGGCAGTGTCAACATGTGCTAGCTGGGCTTTAGATTACATGTAGCTGACAAAATAACTGCAACAATGATAACAACCACAAATGTAAAACATAGTCCCCAGGGGAGCAAGTCCAGCTCTAGACCTAAATTATGTCAGTGACAAAGTTTCTAATTGAAAATTGAAATCTGCAACAGTTCTGTGTATTTTCTGGCCCTGAGCTAGGCTACACTGGAGAGGCTTTTTACAGGGATTTATAAAGCAGTAGTCCCCATGGGCATCTATGGGACTTTGCAGAGAGAAAAAAAAATCTACATCTTACGTGCTGCAGTCACACTTGACTTCATTGTCCCTGTTATCCCCTAGTCTAATAACTTGACGTAACTCCGATTTTATTTTTTGACTGGTCTCTGTTGCGGATATTTCAGAAAGATAAAATGAAAAAAAACAATACCCGGAGTGCAATTTCGTTGCTCTAGTTATCTGAGTTATCCCCAGGCCCTGGGGTAAATGACGTGCATTCAGACCCTTGAAAATTGAAAAAGCTATATTTCATCTGGCTGACAATACTAACCTGATCCTGTACATGCTTGACTTTCTTGTCATGCATCTTTGGAGCAGAGTGCAGCTTAAAGATAACCCATGTTCTCACATACAGGAAAATCTCATAGACAACAGAGATTGGCAACAAAAACAGACAGACAAACACCCATCTGTAGTTCATCAGGATGTATTCTAGACCTCTGTAACGATACCAGGCATAGCCGGCCAACAAAAACGCTGCTAGGAAGTATGTAGGCTCCATTTCTATTGTTCTACAAAGCTGTCACAAGCTAAAATCGCTTCAAAAATTCAATAAAAATTAATCCTTCAGAACTCGCCAGTGGTGTGACATTTCCTGACCTTTGAGAGGTGAGAGGTGAAACTGTCAGATATTGGTTTTCGGCTCCGCTCTGAAATACCCATGAAGCCGAAAACAAAATTACCGGAATAACACGGAACTGCTCGTATTATTCCGTATCCATTTACGGAAACTCCCGAACACTGTCAAAAAATTAACTGCACTGGATAGAGTTTCTAGGAATGTTCAGTAGAAAACCGAACGGGTGTGCATAAAAAAGCAATGTAGCTTGAAGATGGATCATATTGTCTAAATGACAAAGGACCTGGTATGATAAGGCCCATATTGGACAAAGCCGACCCCGCTAACTATAGGCCCATATCTTTGACCTGTGTCCTCTGTAAGGTACTAGAGCACATTGTTGCATCTAGCCTATCTAAACACTTTACTGAACTGAACATTCTCTATGAACTACAGCATGGGTTCCGAGAAAAGAGATCCTGCGAGACGCAGCTTATCATGCTGATTGATGAATTGTCTAAAACTATGCAGATGGGCAAACAGACTGATTTGATTTTATTAGATTTTAGTAAGGCTTTTGACAAAGCTGCCCATGAAAAACTTCTTCAAAATCTGCATCACTATGGTATCAGAGGAGCCAGTCTACAATGGATTAAGGACTTTTTAGATAACAGGAAGCAGGCTGTAGTAATTAATGGACTAAATTCAAACCTTATCCCAGTCTCCTCTGGCGTCCCGCAGGGCTCAGTTCTCGGACCAATTCTCTTCCTTGCATATATCAATGACCTACCAGAGCAGGTAAAATCAAGAGTAAGGCTCTTTGCAGATGATACTGCAATGTACCTTGCTCTTAGCTCATCGTCCGAAGGCAAGGTCCTCCAAAAGGACCTACTCAGCCTAGAACAATGGGAAAATATGTGGGATATGAACTTTAACCCCTCCAAATGTCAGGTCCTTCATGTCACTCGTCTTAAAAACGCCATTCAGACTAAATACTTCTTATATGGTATGAGCTGGATAGTGTTTCATCTGCAAAATATCTAGGGGTCACCATCTCGGATGACCTAACTTGGAGTACCCATATTGATAATGTAACCAAGAGCGCTAACCAGACTCTTGGATTTCTGAAAAGAAACATTCGGGTCCATAATAAGGACCTGAAATCAGTAGCCTACAAAACACTAGTAAGGCCCCAGTTGGAGTACGCTTCAACAGTATGGTCCCCCCACACTGCCACTGATATACATAAAGTGGAAGCGGTCCGAAGAAGGGCTGTCAGGTGGGCAACAAGAGATTATAATTACACATCCAGCGTCACTGCTATGTTGAAGGACCTGAATTGGCGCCCCCTAGACCAACGACGTATAGATTGCCGTCTTATAATGATGTACAAGGTCACATATGACCTTGTTGCCATTCCTGCATCTGAGTACTTGTTCGCAACACTAGACAGTCAAGACTTATTCATCCACTTTCATATCGACAAATCCCAACTTATAAAGACTACTACAGGTTCACATTCTTCCCTAGGACTATCATCCATTGGAATGCCCTCCCACCCTACATACCGGTCCTTCCTACCTTGGTGCAGTTCAGCAGTGCTGTCTGCCAGGTAATCCATGTCTCTCCCTAAACACCAATTTCTGTTTTTATCTTTTAACTATACTAACACTCTTTATCACACTGTACAAACTCATTTCACATACTTTCCTATACATTTGTTCCAGCTAACCCCCTTCAGCACTTGGTTCACCGGAACCCGTCTGTTGCCCCCCCCCCCCCCCCCCCCCCCCCTCGGGGATTGAGACG
Organism: Ctena decussata; assembly: GCA_963989385.1. Lineage (NCBI taxonomy): Eukaryota > Metazoa > Mollusca > Bivalvia > Lucinida > Lucinidae > Ctena > Ctena decussata. The sequence continues at coordinate 30,427,148 of OZ022501.1, read as the reverse complement.
TAACGGAAGATAGAAGATAGATATTTGGCCCCCAGAAAACTCATTTATTAAAAGTTCTATTTCGATAACTAAAATACATTCATAGGAAAGTTCTAACCTAAACTGTAACAGCAAATAAAAAATCAACAAGTTCTTGCATAAAATATTTGTGTTTTTAATCTTGAACATACCCATACCCCCAGCAGATTCTGTCGAAAATGACGAATTTGGTAGCCTTTGCGGCTGTCAAAATATATGAGTCCGGCCTCCAGCACATTTTATATTTTATATGCAGGCATAGTTTTGATATATTTACATACCACGAAAATATTAAATGTGCTGGAGTCCGGGCTCTATATATATTTTTAACTTTTTGTTACCAAACTGGCAGCGTTTGGAACATTTTCCCTGTTTTCTCAACATAAAAACGCCCATATCTCCGCTCATAGACAAAATAAACATATGTTGTGGGTATTCATTTTCTTAGAACACAAGGAATAATTTGGTACACATTTCATTTTGATCTGTTGGAATTTTTTGGTTAGCGTCTCTGGACTTGCAAACTTGAGTGGGTGGGGTACCTTGACAGGCCTAGTGCAGTGCACAGGTAATAAGCCATGGTACCCTACGTATAAGCATTTCATCAAAAGCCAATTATCAAAAGCTTTCAAAAGCTATTGTAAATGACTTATTTCTTTTAAGGAAAAATTATTAAACTCAGTTTTTCTTGCAATTTTCCTTCATATTATTGAACCAACATAGGCATGTTAGAAAGCATGTTATTCTGAGAATTAACAAAAGTGAAACGTATTATTTCTGTTTGTTCCCATTCACACAAATGATAAGCAATAGAAAACATGCGATTTCAAGAGAATTTGAATGGGGACCAAAAATGGTCCTTGTCATACCAGGTCCTTTGTTCAACTGAAAGTGTGCCATTCACTTCAAATTGTGGTTGTATTTCATTAGTGTGCATCTGATGTTTTGATATGATCTGTCATTTGATTTTCTTGCCTTGATTATGTTTAGTTACTTGTTTGTCCTATTTCTGCAGGTACTCCTATGTGGGCCGAAAATTCGTAATGAATTCTTGTATCTTGAATCTTGCCTGGGGTGGTTTGTGGTAATTCGATGGACCCAAATGTTACACTCAGACAAGCACACATCCCGAGATTCTTTAGTTCCAGTCATGACCTTTACAATAGCATGTAAACCTGAAAACAAAGGTCACTGTACAAGATTTATACAGTTTGCTCGAGATATGCTACGGACTGCATCTGTTCACTTCAATTCGGATACTATTTTCCTCAGAGAATGTTCAGAAGACCTATAATTAATTGTATATAGGCAGCAAAATCGCCTGTCTTGCATATGCTTGTCAATATATGTACAACAGAACGGAAGGCCCGACTGCAAACGGGTCACGGAATTAACAAAAGGGTCACCAGTTTATACCTTGTAAGACATGTACGCTGCATTACTTAATATAACGAGAGAGAGAGAGAAAAAACCTGCAGGCATATATTGCAGGTGTGTGGGTTACCGGACATTGATTAAGACATAAAGTCAATTTTAGGCATTAATTTGCATCTTTACGCTGCATTAATACACTGCATTAGAAAGAAAGAAAGAACTATATCAGTTTTGTAAACACTGCATCCCAGCAGTATCTTAAGTAAATAAATAAATAGATATTCATTTATAATTGGAAATGAAATGAATGCATATGTTTGTGTAATAAAAATGATATCAGCGGCTGTTTTTGACAATTATGAGCTTTATGTTATACCCAGCTGTATATTCAATGCATATCTCGAACGACGGCAGCTGCAAGCGGCTTTCTTAAATCGCTGTTTTCCTTTTATTTATTAAATTGACTTTATAAACCATTTGATAAAAAACTGTTTACACAAATGTTATACCCATTTAACGCGCTGGGACAAGCAAAATTAACGAGAAATGACCAGGAAAAAAAGTCTTTCTTTTTTTTTTTAGGCGGTCTGATTCCGCTATTCCATTAAACAGAAAAATAAAAAGAAATTTACCTTTTCTTCGGTAAATACCAAAATATTTCATCACATGTGTTAAAAATATCAGCAATTCCACTCGTGCTACGCACTCGTGGAATTGCTGATATTTTCAACACATTCGATGAAATATACATGTATTTGGTATTCACCTAAAAAGGTAAATGTCCTTTATTTCATTCCGCAAATGTCTAAAATGTAGCGTTGCTGTCTGAGAATCTGCTACAGACGTACGTCAAATGCCATCTATGTTGTCCTAATGGTATTAAAAATAGTATATATGCTTAGAGAGAGAGAGACGGAGAGAGAGAATGAGAGAGAGAACGGACCGTCCGGACGGACGGAAAACACTCGGGAGTGCTGGAACTAGAAAAATCACTTAGAAATAAGAGAGACAGAAGATAAATTACCTCACAGAATATGCAGTCCGTTCTACATTTCTCAGAACAAAGAACACACGTAAGTTTTCGCCATTGTGAATAATGAGCGAATGTGAATGATGCCCAGTATTTGAGGGGGGGGGGGGGGCGGTGTTATAGGACCAGATTTTAAGTGTAATTGCTCTATTTTCTTTTGAAAATTATACAATTCGACAGAAGGTTTTGGCAACGATAATTTTCTTTGATGTTTGTCTTCTTTATTTGATAGGCTGCTATCTCTGGGGCCGTATTCATAAAACAACTTAAGTCGATGCTATGCTGTTGCTAAGGGCAAATGTCTATGTTGGAGATTCCCTACAACTATGAAATTTGCTCTGGAGGAACAGTCTTACAAAGACTGTTCCTCCAGACCAAATTTCATAATTGTAGTGAATCTCCTTTACAGATATTTAGCCTTAGCAACAGCATAGCAACGACTTAAGTGGCTTTATGAATATGGCCCCTGATGATTATTGTACACGAAAGTATTAGTCACGCGACATTGCAGGAAACTGCGCGCGACGGGTAACGACAACCTTTTTTCTAACACTTTTTCTTACATATAATATTCCACATATTTGTTTTTACACTTGTAAAGCAGGCCAGAGATTAGTCTGTGGCTTCCGGAAATACTGTTTTAAAATGTCAGCTTGATTGTGTGTGCCTCAGAGAGCTGAGAGATGCGGTAAGTGCATACTTCTCACAATGACTTTAATTGTCCTTAAACTTCGTATTAGTTTTTATGTTGTGAAAACTACTGTATGTCAATGAATTAAATGAGCTGCACTGTCAAGAATTTAGACCGCTGTTTTTAAGTTGCCTGCATCTCGTTAACATTAAAGATGTTCCCTATCGTCTTTATGATTTAAATAATAAGTATACTTATCAAACTTTCGTTAGACGGCTCTTCTTACTTTCTAAACCGTCTGTAAAACTTAAAGTTTCGAGCGGAATGCTTGGCTTTTCGATAAAATGCTTCAAATGCAACTTATAGGTTCCAGAACGGCCAATAAAAACTTGATTAAATTTCGTCTGCCATTGTGATAATGTACACCCTACATGTTTTTATTTTTTTTATTTTTTTTTTATTCGCGTTTAAACTGTGATGTCACAGCAAACTATATTTTCCAATGCAGCCATTTCATGTGCTCTCTGCGATTCTTTGAAAGTAATAATAATACTAATTATAATACTAATTAATACGTATTTAATAAAAATAATTAGCATTTACTAATGATAATAACCGTATGTTAATATCATTTTTATTTAATCGATTTGCCGGTTAGACTACCAACTCTTTCAGATTGGCTATGTCGGAAACTGTTTTAATCAGCTAAATCTATTCTTGTATCATTGTATCAAGCGGCTAAGTATGGTGCTAGACGGCCAGTTTCATGCTGTCATGTTCAAGGGCTAGGTAGGAAAATGGAGGACGGTAAAAATGAGACAGTAAAACAAATGTCGAAGTAAATTCCATTTCTTTCAGTATTTTTGACATAATTTATTTGGAACTGACAACACAAAGCCAAGGGCGTAGCTACCTATACCGCAAATACGCAAGTGCGTATTGAAATTTTGTCAAAATTGACAAAATTTCAAAACGCACCTGCATATTTGCATGCTGAATATTTATAAATTAGACAAGATTTCAATACCTATTACCAAAGTGGCTGAAATACTAGCTTTCCCTTCAAGAAGTAGAGAATAAAACATGGTTGTGCGTATAGCGTATTGCGTGTGCAACTATGGTTACGTACCGTTGAGCCACTTGGGTAACGTCGATACGAGAATTGAACAGAACAGAACAGAAGCGTATTATGAAATTGCCCCTAGTTACGCCCCTGAAAGCAGTGCCTTGATCTCAGAGCTGGAAAATCCCAACATCCTTTACTGAAATGAGCCATTTCATCAAGAATGATTACATTATCAAATTATTTAGTTTTGTCTAGCTACGATTTCATCTAGCCTGTTCATGCTTATATGAGAATATCTGCTGGGAAACATATGTTGTTTATAACCTATATGTACCTAGGACTTCGACTTCTTTAAACTGTATATACTAATATGGGAACATCTGTTTTAGTCTTTAACCTACTTGCGGCATTGACTTGTTTTAACCGATTTATACAAAGCAGGCCCGTATGTAGACTTTTGAAAAGTGGTGAAGGGCGAATTTCATGAAATTTTTAAAGGGGTGTTGGAGGGGTGTAGGGCTGGGTGCGAAAATTACTAAAATCCAGATTTTGAGGACAACTTTACGAGGTGTAAACTCTCTGTTTCTGGCAGAAAATGGCACGATTTTGAAATAATTAGCATCCTCCTCACACTTTAGCGTACGGGTCTGCTAAGATTACGTAGCTATCAGAAAACGTATGACACGTGGGTTATCAACTTGGGGGGAGCGGCTTCGTTTAACTTCAAGTTGTTCATCCTCTTACTAATATGAGAGCATATGCTACCTGCGCTAAGGTCAACATGACCTACACTGAACGAAACTTATAACCGTCCACCCAACATTTTGGCGACTGGTTCCGCAAATAAAAGTTGATGGTCAAAATTAGTAAGTTACATACATAATTAAGTCCCTTGCCAAATCTCTTCAAGTTATTTCATTTCAATAGGACGCCTACTTTTTGAATAAGCGCAGTCCGAACAAAGGTACATACGTTTCAAAAAGTCTCAAATGTTGCTACAGTATCAATGCTTTCAAATGTCGTAGTTCTTGAGAAAAAAATCTTATTCTAACAGGGTTACCAAATACCTGTATTATAGATTCAAAATTGACGAAAGTTTTGATGCGATCGGAATTGCCGTAAGGTTTAAGCAATAACGCGAAGAAATGCACTATCGCTAAATAAATAAGAGAGATTCAGCTTTAAGTACATATCCCGGATACAAAGTTTGCGCTGCTCTGTAGATGTAATTATCCGCCCTACGGCATTGAAATTTTGGCAATATAGCATCGATTCTAAGTTTTTTCGGTACCATTTCGAAGAATGAAAATCATGCCAGAAATTCCGATTTACTGAAAGTTTAAATTTTATCCAGAAACCAGAAGTGTGCAAAATGGGTGACATTTCCGGTTGCAATATGGACTCCCCAGGTTCTATTGGGTAAGATCTTGTAGGCCAATATCTAAAAAGGTACATACATTGATTTCAAGTTGAAGGTTTAGACGATTTTCGAAATCTGTTTTCATTTCTCGGAAAATGCAATTTTTAAAATTGCATAAACACTACCTCGACTTTTTAGTGTTTATTGGTTTGATAAACCACACTGTTCACATTCGCACTAAGACCTGTATGAAAATTGCGTTTAAGCAACGTTTTCTCAAAAACTGCATTTTGGGATATTTCTTCCCAAACCAGTGCAAAGGCATCACAGATGATTTTTATACTGCGCATTGATGGGTTGTAGGTTCATAAAATCAAGAACGAAAAACGCCTGTAGTGGAGTTAGGTCACAATGACTAACTTTGTTTTACAGGATGTGATTTCCTTATGACATTACATCATGGTATCCATCGACCCTGTCTCCACCAAACTGCATGCATCTGAACACTCAGTGTCATTCGATATGAAAGGAGGTCACTGTGTAATGTCTTACTTACTTATAACCGAGAAACCTCTGTGGTTCCTTTTTAAAGTCGTTTTCCAGGAATTGAAAATAAAACAGATAATACAGAACCTTGTTTTTTTCTATCTTCATTTTATTCTTTTATTGTTTTTCTTTGTCAGAAAAACAGTATTAACAGAGAATTTAAGATTATTTGAGAATAAATTATAGGTTTGAAAAAAAATCACACTTTTTCATTGTGTGAATTTCGGCTAGCATCTCACTTACAATTCGAGAGGAGCATGGCATGCACTGTATGTCATGGTCCTCTCGAATTATAGGAGAGATGACGCTATAGGTCTGTTGCCATCGCAACTTATGCATAACCGACTGTTGTGCTTAGTTACTTAGCAGAGTGAAGTCTCGATGACGTTGCTTTGACACTAATATGATCTCTTAGTTGCTATGGTAACAGATCAACGACGTCACTGGTATCGGAGCATGGTGCTCCGCCAATTTTTCAATGACATTACAAACTGAAAGTCTTTCAACAGAAACTTCAGACTTTCTCAAAAATTATTATCAAGCCATTAAATTCCATTTAAAATCGTAATTTAAAACCAAAATTATAAATGAAGATCTCTAGAAAGGCTAAAGTTACAAAGCACAACCCATCACCAAGACACAGAAAGAAGAGAAAATAATCATAAACGTAAACATCAAAATGGCACAGCTACAGTTATCACCAAGACACAGAAAGAAGAGAAAATAATCATAAACGTAAACATCAAAATGGCACAGCTACAGTCATCACCAAGACACAGAAAGAAGTGAAAATAATAAAAAAGTAAACACCAAAATGGCACAGCTACAGTCATCACCAAGACACAGAAAGAAGTGAAAATAATTATAAACGTAAACACCGAAATGGCACAGCTACAGTCATCACCAAGACACAGAAAGAAGTGAAAACAGTCATCTCCAAGACACAGAAAGAAGTGAAAAAAGTCATCACCAAGACACAGAAAGAAGTGAAAACAATTATTAACGTAAACACCAAAATGGCACAGCTACAGTCATCACCAAGACACAGAAAGAAGTGAAAACAATTATTAACGTAAACACCAAAATGGCACAGCTACAGTCATCACCAAGACACAGAAAGAAGTGAAAACAATTTTTAACGTAAACACCAAAATGGCACAGCTACAGTCATCACCAAGACACAGAAAGAAGAGAAAATAATCATAAACGTAAACACCAAAATGGCACAGCTACAGTCATCATCAAGACACAGAAAGAAGTGAAAACAATTATTAACGTAAACACCAAAATGGCACAGCTACAGTCATCACCAAGACACAGAAAGAAGAGAAAATAATCATAAACGTAAACACCAAAATGGCACAGCTACAGTCATCACCAAGACACAGAAAGAAGTGAAAACAATTATTAACGTAAACACCAAAATGGCACAGCTACAGTCATCACCAAGACACAGAAAGAAGAGAAAATAATTACAAGAGGGCCATGGTGGCCCTGAATCGCTCACCTGAGCATTAATCAGTTCACTGGCTCTGGTGAAGATTTATAAGAGTTTTTACCATACTAACATTTGACCTAGTTTTTGACCCGACATGACCCAATTTCAAACTTGGCCTGGATATTGTAAGAATAAACATTCTGACACAGTTTCATTGAGATTGGATCAAAACTGTGCCCTCTGGAGTGTATATAAGGTCGCTCTTATATTTGACCTAGTGACCAAGTTTTTGACCCGACACGACCCAGTTTCAAACTTTGCCTAGATTTCATTAAGATAAACATTCTGACAGAGTTTCATGAAGATTGGATCAAAACTGTGCCCTCTAGGGTGTACACAAAGTTTTTCTAAGGTTTGACCTTGAGCCGACGTGACTCAGTTTCATAGGGGGCTTAGATATATGGACAATAAACGTTTTGACATAGTTTCATGAAGATTGGATCAAAACTATGCCTTCTAGTGCTTACACAACGTTTTTCTAAGATTTGACTTAGTGACCTAGTTTTTTACCCGACATGACCTACTTTCAAACTTGGCAGACAGTTTATGAAGATAAACATTCTGACAAAGTTTCATAAAGATTAGATCAAAACTGTGTCCTCTAGAGCGTACACAAGGCTTTTCTAAGATTTGACCTAGTGACCTAGTTTTCAACCCGACATGACCCAGTTTCAAACTTGTCCTACATATTATGAGGATAAACATTCTGACAAAGTTTCATGAACTTTGAATCAAAACTGTGCCTTCTAGAGCGCACACAGGGTTTTTCTACGATTTGACCTAGTGACCTAGTTTATGACTCGACATGACCCAGTTTCGAACTTGGCCTAGAGTTTATGGAGATAAACATTCTGACAATGTTTCTTAAAGACTGGATCAAAACTGTGTCCTCTACAGCGTACACAATGTTTTTCTATGATTTGACCTAGTGAACTAGTTTTTGACCCTACGTGACCCAGTTTCGAACTTGTTCTGGATATTATGAGGATAAACATTCTGACAAAGTTTCATGAACTTTGAATCAAAACTGTGCCTTCTAGAGCATACACAAGGTTTTTCTAAGATTTGACTTAGTGACCAAGTTTTTGACCCGACATGACCCAGTTTCAAACTTATCCTACATTCTATGAGGATAAACATTCTGACAAAGTTTCATGAACTTTGGATCAAAACTGTGTCCTCTAGAGCGTACACAAGGTTTTTCTATGATTTGACCTAGTGACCTTGTTTTGGACCCGACATGACCTACTTTCAAACTTGGCCGAGAGTTTATGGAAGTAAAAATTCTGACAAAGTTTCATAAAGATTAGATCAAAACTGTGTCCTCTAGAGCGTACACAAGGTTTTTCTATGATTTGACCTAGTGACCTAGTTTTTGACCCGACATGACCCAGTTTCAAACTTCTCTTACATATATTTAGGATAATCATTCTAACAAAGTTTCATGAACTTTGGATCAAAACTGTGCCTTCTAGAGCGTACACAAGGCTTTTCTAAGATTTGACCTAGTGACCTAGTTTTTGACCCAACAAGACCCAGTTTCGAACTTGGCCTAGAGTTTATAGAAATAAACATTCTGACAATGTTTCATAAAGATTGGATCAAAACTGTGTCCTCTAGAGCATACACAAGGTTTTTTCTAAGATTTGACCTAGTGACCTAGTTTTTGACCCGACGTGACCCAGTTTCAAAGGTATCCTAGATACTATCAGGATAAACTTTCTGATTAAGTTTCATGAACTTTGGATCAAAACTGTGCCTTCTAGAGCGTATAAAAGGTTTTTCTAAGATTTGACCCTGTGACCTAGTTTTTGACCCGACATAACCCAGTTTCGAAGTTGGCCTAGAGTTTACAGAGATAAACATTCTGACAAAGTTTCATAAAGATTGGATCAAAACTGTGTCCTCTAGAGCGTTCACAAGGTTTTTCTATGATTTGACCTAGTGACCTAGTTTTAGACCCGACGTGGCCCAGTTTCGAACTTGTCCTAGATACTATCAGGATAAACATTCTGACAAAGTTTCATGAACTTTGGATGGAAACTGTGCCCTCTAGAGTGTACACAAGGTTTTTCTAAGATTTGACCTAGTGACCTAGTTTTTGACCCGACATGATCCAGTTTCGAACTTGGCCTAGATTTTATGAAGATAAACATTCTGACAAAGTTTCATAAAGATTGGATCAAAACTGTGTCCTCTAGAGCATACACAAGGTTTTACTATGATTTGACCTAGTGGCCTAGTTTTAGACCCGACGTGACCCACTTTCAAACTTGTCCTAGATACTATGAGGATAAACATTCTGACAAAGTTTCATGAACTTTGGATGAAAACTGTGCCCTCTAGAGCGTACACAAGGCTTTTCTAAGATTTGACCTAGTGACCTAGTTTTTGACTCGACATGACCCAGTTACGGACTTGGCCTAGATTTTATAAAGATAAACATTCTGACAAAGTTTCATAAAGATTGGATCAACACTGTGTCCTCTAGAGCGTACACAAGGTTTTTCTATGATTTGACCTAGTGACCTAGTTTCGACCCGACATGACCCAGTTTCAAACTTGTCCTAGATACTATGAGGATAAACATTCTGACAAAGTTTCATGAACTTTGGATGAAAACTGTGCCTTCTAGAGCGTACACAAGGTTTTTCTAAGATTTGACCTAGTGACCTAGTTTATGACCCGACATGACCCAGTTTCAAACTTGGCCTAGATTTTATAAAGACTCACATTCTGACAAAGTTTCATAAAGATTGGATCGAAACTGTGCCCGCTAGAGTGTACACAAGCAAAAGTTGACGGACGGACGGACGGACGTCCGTCCGGACACACGTACGACGGACGACGGACATCACGGTATGTGGCAACCTCTAATGTAATACAACGCCAAATGTAATAAACTCAGTTTATTACATTAGGTGTTGTTACATTTGGCGTTGCACTCAACGTCTAATGTAATAACGCTTAATGTAATAAACTTTCTTTCTTCTATGACATGATGGAATTTCAACTGAAAAATTTAAACTAATATATCGCCATATCTTGGGGGTCGGGGTAGATGGGTGTGGTCGGGGGTGGGGTTGAGATTCGAAAGCGATACCATAGCTACTTGAATCTACTGCATGACGCTGTCAAAGATTCTTCTTTTAAAAAATATGATATTATTACATTAGGCGTTGTTACATTTGGCGTTGCACTCAACGCCTAATGTAATAACGCCAAATGTAATAAACTTTCTTTCTTCTTTGATAGGATATAATCTCAACTAAAGAACATTTACTCATATAATATCGCCATATCTTAGGGCCGAGGTAGGAGGGTGAGGTCGGGGGTGAGATTGAGTTTCGAAAAAGATACCATAGCAACTCGAATCTAATGCATCACGTTGTTAAAGATTCTTCATTAAAAAAAATCTGAGTTTATTACATTAGGCGTTGTTACATTTGGCGTTGCACTCAACGCCTAATGCAATAACGCCTAATGTAATAAACTTTCTTTCTTCTATGACAGGATGGAATCTCAACTAAAGAACTTTAACTCATATAATATCGCCATATCTTGAGTGTCGGGGTAGATGGGTGTGGTCGGGGGCGAGGTTGCGATTCGAAAACGATACCAAATCAACTCGAATCTACTGCATTATGTTGTTTAAGATTCTTCTTTTAAAAATCTGAGTTTATTACATTAGGCGTTGTTACATTTGGCGTTGCACTCAACGCCTAATGAAATAACGCCTAATGTAATAACTTTTCTTTCTTCTATGATATGATAGAATCTCAACTAAAGAACTGTTACTCATATAATATCGCCATATCTTAGGGCCGAGGTAGGTGGGTGAGGTCGGGGATGAGATTGAGTTTTGAAAAAGATACCATAGCAACTCGAATCTAATGCATGACGTTGTTAAAGATTCTTCATTAAAAAAAATCTGAGTTTATTACATTAGGCGTTGTTACATTTGGCGTTGCACTCAACGCCTAATGCAATAACGCCTAATGTAATAAACTTTCTTTCTCCTGTGACAGGATGGAATCTCAACTGAAAAACTTTAACTCATATAATATCGCCATATCTTGAGTGTCGGGGTAGATGGGTGTGGTCGGGGTCGAGGTTGCGATTCGAAAATTATACTATAGCAACTCGAATCTAATGCATGATGTTGTTAAAGATTCTTCTTTTAAAAAATCTGAGTTTATTACATTAGGCGTTGTTACATTTGGCGTTGCACTCAACGCCTAATGTAATAACGCCTAATGTAATAAACTTCATTTCTTCTATGACATGATGGAATTTCAACTGAAAAACTTAAACTCATATAATATCGCCATGTCTAAGGGGTCGGGGTAGATGGGTGTGGTCGGAGGTGAGGTTGCGATTCGAAGCGATACCATAGCTACTTGAATCTACTGCATGACGCTGTTAAAGATTCTTCTTTTAAAAAATCTGATTTTATTACATTAAGCGTTGTTACATTTGGCGTTGCACTCAACGCCTAATGCAATAACGCCTAATGTTATAAACTTTCTTTCTTCTATGATAGGATATAATCTCAACTAAAGAACTTTTACTCATATAATATCGCCATATACTTGGGTCCGGGGTAGATGTGTGTGGTCGGGGGCGAGGTTGCGATTCGAAAACGATACCATAGCAACTCGAATCTAATGCATGATGTTGTTAAAGATTCTTCTTTTAAAAGATCTGAGCTTATTTCATAAGGCGTTGTTACATTTGGCGTTGCACTCAACGTCTAATGTAATAACGCTTAATGTAATAAACTTTCTTTCTTCTATGACATGATGGAATTTCAACTGAAAAACTTAAACTAATATATCGCCATATCTTGGGGGTCGGGGTAGATGGGTGTGGTCGGGGGTGAGGTTGAGATTCAAAAGCGATACCATAGCTACTTGAATCTACTGCATGACGCCGTGAAAGATTCTTCTTTTAAAAAATCTGATATTATTACATTAGGCGTTGTTACATTTGGCGTTGCATTCAACGCCTAATGTAATAACGCCTAATGTAATAAACTTTCTTTCTTCTATGATATGATATAATCACCACTAAAGAGCATTTACTCATATAATATCGCCATATCTTAGGGCCGAGGTAGGTGGGTGAGGTCGGGGGTGAGATTGAGTTTCGAAAAAGATACCATAGCAACTCGAATCAAATGCATCACGTTGTTAAAGATTCTTCATTAAAAAAATCTGAGTTTATTACATAAGGCGTTGTTACATTTGGCGTTGCACTCAACGCCTAATGCAATAACGCCTAATGTAATAAATTTCTTTCTTCTATGACAGGATGGAATCTCAACTAAAGAATTTAACTCATATAATATCGCCATATCTTGAGTGTCGGGGTAGATGGGTGTAGTCGGGGGCGAGGTTGCGATTCGAAAACGATACCAAATCAACTCGAATCTACTGCATTCTGTTGTTTAAGATTCTTCTTTTAAAAATCTGAGTTTATTACATTAGGCGTTGTTACATTTGGCGTTGCACTCAACGCCTAATGTAATAACGCCTAATGTAATAAACTTTCTTTCTTCTATGATAGGAAAGAATCTCAACTGAAAATCTTAAACTCATATAATATCGCCATGTCTTGGGGTCGGGGTAGATGGGTGTGGTCGGGGGCGAGGTTGCGATTCGAAAACGATACCATAGCAACTCGAATCTAATGCATGATGCTGTTAAAGATTCTTCTTTAAAAAAATCTGAGTTTATTACATTAGGCGTTGTTACATTTGGCGTTGCACTCAACGCCTAATGTAATAACGCCTAATGTAATAAACTTTCTTTCTTCTATGACATGACGGAATCTCAACTGAAAAACTTTAACTCATATAATATCGCCATATCTTGGGGTCGGGGTAGATGTGTGTGGTCGGGGGCGAGGTTGCGATTCGAAAACGATACCATAGCAACTCGAATCTAATGCATGACGTTGTTAAAGATTCTTCATTAAAAAATCTGAGTTTATTACATTTGGCGTTGCACTCAACGCCTAATGCAATAACGCCTAATGTAATAAACTTTCTTTCTTCTATGACAGGATAGATCTCAACTGAAAAACTTTAACTCATATAATATCGCCATATCTTGGGGGTCGGGGTATATGGGTGTGGTCGGGGGCGAGGTTGCGATTCGAAAACGATACCATAGCAACTCGAATCTAATGCAGAATGTTGTTAAAGATTCTTCTTTAAAAAAAATCTGAGTTTATTACATTAGGCGTTGTTACATTTGGCGTTGCACTCAACGCCTAATGTAATAACGCCTAATGTAATAAATTTTCTTTATTTTAGGACACGATGGAATCTCAACTGAAAAACTTTAACTTATATAATATCACCATATATTGGGGTCGGGGTAGATTGGTGAGGTCGGTGGCGAGGTTGAGATTTGTGAAAGTCGTCTAGGCAACTCTAACCATATGCAGTATGTTATAAAAGAATTAGGGGTGTTTTACCTAATGTTTAAGACTCCAACGTGTTCCAGACTACCAGATGGGCATACAATTTAGGAAAATCCTTGTGCTAAATATAGACAAAAGCAACATGTGAAAAAAAATCATCTGCGCATGCGCAACATAACACGGTTGAGGTCATGCTATTTGCTGTATCAAACAGGCTTATCATACCAGTACGCGGACACCTTAGAATCTGAGTAAACTGAGACGACATATATACGCTCAATACTAATTAAATTATTGGTACATGAAGTTAACAAAAACGTATTAACATCGTAAAGGATTGTTCTAATTTCATATTGACACATGGCTGTTTGCTTTGCCTGTTTGCGTGTTTTGCGCAGTCAAACTGAAGCATCGATCATGATACCGGTCTGCATCAGCCCTGCAAATTCGTAACTATGATGTATAAGTGTAAAAGTGAATGATAAAATGATAAAAGAAATGGCGCCTTGAAAAATATCACAAAGTCAGTTGAATTTAAAAAGTATCTTAGAGTTTATTTGACGCCAAACACAAAAGTGTCCGCGTACTGGTAGTGTCCGCGTACTGGTCGGGTCTGTCTATATCAAACATGTTGGGTTTACTTTAAAAGACATCACAATGGTATATCTCTCTAAAAGCCCTAGATTGGTGGTCTCCATTACACGTTATCACAATTGGCGCTATACCCAACGGCTTATACAATAACGTCAAATGTAATGTTCGGGACCCGGTTGTATCTACTCCCATGCATGAGAGTTCTGCGTTCCAGACATTCATATTTTACGTTTTTATGCTGTTATTAACGTTTTTGTTATTCTTCGGAACGCGAACTCTCATACGGATATAGCCATAAAGTTTACGCAAGGACCGCGTTGGCTCGACGCGCTGCTTTTCTCGGCCAAAATTGGACATTTGAAACATCCTCAAATCAAATTACATATATTAGTTACATAAGTAATAGTTAAATTCCTCATCCCAACCGAAAATATTCAAAAAGTCACCAAAAGAACCTTTAATCCATCCTGCTTATGTACCGGCAAGTGTTTATCACGCCATATTGTTTACATTGTCAAATTGAGGTCACCGGCTATTGGTTAAATCAAAAAGAGGCCACCGGTTATAGGTTAAATCAAAAACATGGATTGGTTTTTCTGAAAATTTTGGCGGAAATGGTTAGATTGGCTGAAACAGACAGACATACAGAAATTAAGAAATATAGTGACTTGTTAAATCAGAATCTGGCCCAGTGAGAAAATCTACAAGCTAATTAAGGACTATAAAGGAATATTCCTTTCAGAACCTATACATACAGGCAGAGAGACAGAAGACTAGCTATTGTATCACACTT
The DNA here is from genome assembly GCA_963989385.1 of Ctena decussata. Classification (NCBI taxonomy): domain Eukaryota; kingdom Metazoa; phylum Mollusca; class Bivalvia; order Lucinida; family Lucinidae; genus Ctena; species Ctena decussata. The sequence goes on along the minus strand of OZ022501.1, from coordinate 30,411,809 downwards.
GTGAATATGAAATACAGAAATGTTTATATCATATAGATATCTGTACTCTATATTCAGAAGTATAGGCCTAATACTTAAGAGACACACTCCGCTTTATTTCTCCCTCAGGGTGAGCTTGAGGTTGGTGAGCATCAGTACTTGAAGTAGGCATGTGAAACTTTAACAATTTCAGCTTTTCAAAGCGCTGGATATAGTGGGAAACAAGAGCTAAGAGCTTTCCAAACTAAAAATAACTATGACCAAATTGGCAAAGTGGGGAAAAAAGATTAATGTATTTTACTGTTACCTGTGTTACCTTTGGTAGTGTAAAATAGACATGCATAATGTAAGTGCAGGGTATCATGTTGCAGATTATCGTCTTTGGGTAAACGGGTAAAGCAGCTGACACAATACTAACTGTCAGCTTACCCCAACCCTAATACAAGCCATACCGGTAACTCCAAAGCATTAGTATTGTGTTATGTGCATGACCCTGTGGCCCCAAAACGGTACTCTTATTCTATATTACAAGCTCCAATCATTTTATATAAGAATGTATGGCATACAGGATGAAACTTAAATGTGGTTTTATGCTTATCTTACAAAAAGAAGGCAACAGATCTCAGTTAATAATACTCAGATTTTAAGGAAATTTCATATGGTGTACCACAAGGCTCAATTTTAGGACCACTTTTATTTTTGCTATTTATTAATGATCTTCCTTTGTACACTGCAAATGTTTCTACTGATCTCTATGCAGATGATACAGCTTTGTATGATATTCAGGATTCAGTGGAAAAGATTGAAACACCTAGAGTCTGCGATAGACAATCTTAATATCTGGTGTCAAAATAATGGAATGTTTACCCAAGATAAAAAACAACAACAGGTAACAGGGGTAACACTGACTGTAGCAAATTTAAGTCACAGACAGAGAATATAAAGATTTATAATTGTTAAATGAGTTTACAGAATAACACTGGCTATATATCATACTTTAATCTAAACCCAATTCTAGTACTACAGCGTTACATCTGTTACCTGAGTTACCTTTGGTATTGAAAAGTAGATAGATATAATGTGAATGCATGGTATCTGGTGGCAGGTGTTAATGATGTAGAATATTAAAGTGTACCTTATCTGGATAACAGGGCAGTGCAGGTAACACAATACTTACGCTTGTGAGTAAGGGTTAGTATTGGGGTAGGGATAACCGTAAGGTGAGAATTAGTATTGTAATCTAACCCTAGTTCTAATACTGTAGTATTATCGCTGTTGCCTGTGTTACCTTGAGTAATGAAAAGTGTATGTACATAATGTAAATGCATGGTATCATGTGGCAAATGTTTATAATTTAGAATAAGAATACCGTATTTGAGTAACAAGGTATGTAAACACATCCGACTTTAAATAAAATTTGTATCTGTATCTGGTAACACAATAATAACCCAAACCCAGCTCCAATCCTAATACTAACCCCTAACCTTAATTCAGTAGTGTCCCTAATGTTACCCGTGTTTCCTTAGATAAAGGAAAATAAACCAAACTGGGTAAAGAGATGTACTTTCACGACATATATGAATCCATTTGTTGAAAATATATATATCACACTAGACTGTACAGAAAATTAACATCAGATGTTATTCATATTAAGAACTTAAGATAGAATAAAACTAATAATTATACCTAGTTAATAAAAAGGAATCAATTGCAACATGCATCCTGATAGAAGCTGAATAGATTAGATGAAAATAAAGCAAAGTATTTAAAGAGAACCACTTATACATTATAAAAAGCTTATTTAACTTTATAAATCAAAGATAAATCTTCAGGCATTAGTTTCATATTTGTAGAATGGGTCATTAGCTTATTGTTTTTTTTTTTTTTTTTTTAATTTCCTATTCCTTTTTTTTTTCAATTTCTTATTCCCTTGGCCTGAACATACTCAGTAAATTAGTGCTGTCATTAAATATTGATAAAAATAAATTCGTCCAAAATATATCCAATTCCAAGTCTTTATGATAACCAAATGTCACGTGACTATGTAGTCAACACAAATGGCGGCTGAAGCGTGATTTAAGTGAAAGCTCTTATTCATTTGGAGAATTGTGACAACAGAAAAGGTAAGATGGCATTTTTATCAAAGATTTCAACTTATTAGGACCTTAGACATAGCACTGACTCAAAACACATTGGGTAGTCACGGAATACCGAAATTTTAAAAGTGCGATACGGACATGTATAGGGTCCGTGTTAGACGTTGCATGCACAACTATAGAAGGTAAAATATAAATGAGTGCATGCGGACGTCTAACTTGTTGGACTAGGTTGTATCAAACTTTAATGACAAATTAAACCGTCATTAAACCGCCATTAATTAACGCGTTATTAAATTCGGTTGTATGAAACTTTTAATGACGCGACTTCGTCATTATCTCTTCATTAACTTAATGATGGTCTGGGGGTATCTTTAAACCGTCATTAAGCAATTCAAGATGGCCGCCATCGTCCGATTCGACCTCGATATTCCGGAAAAGCGACCATTTTAAAGACAACATGGTCGATGTTGAATGCGAAGGAGATGGAAATTCGTGAAAAGAAACCAAACACCTCGATCTGCAATCATTTCCATGTAGAGCAATAACCTAAAGCCATTCAAATGTCATACAGCAGTTGTTAGTTATCCAAAGCTTGGTATATTTTCCTTTAAAAACTTGCTTCTTTCCCGTTGGCATCGTAAAATTATGTAAACATCATTGAGGTCCTATTTGTTTCGAAATGTATCGACCAGCTGCTCACGACATGATGACGTCATAAGACAACAGGCAGCGCGCAATCAATATCTAAGGACTTTTGATAGAACTTATGACCCAATTTGGCTTGATGACCAATGAACTCTATTAAACTAAACTTTCTAAGGTTGTTGGATTTCTGGGAGCCTACACACCGGGCTATCGACGTTGAACAAACGTTGATTAAATACTGATTCAACGTTGTGTGACTGCAGGGTAGGCATAACGTCCATATTCCACACTCTAGGCGCCTATACATCGCACCTACAGCATTGAATCCACGTTGTGTGCCTGCTACATAGCCATGTGTATGCATCACAGCCTGTTTCGGATGCCTACACGTCGATGATACAACGTTGAATCAACGTTGTGTGCCTTCAGGAAATGTTCCTTTGTAAGTTATCCGCACTCATGGAGTCTACACAACTGTGTACATTGAATCAACGATATGTGCCTGCAGGGTATGCACCCCTTCATATGCATGGCACCCCCATTCTAGGAGCCCATACATCGGGCACACAACGTTAAATACGATGTGTGCCTACAGCGTGTGTACCCCTTTGTATGCCAACAGCCCATATGGGAGCCTACACATCGAGCCTAAAACGTTAAGCCTGAGTTGTGTGCCTGCATGGTAAGCACTTCTTTGTATGCTTGACATTCCCATACCTGGATTTAACACATAGGGCACACAACGATGAATCAACGTTGTGTGTCTGCAGGGTATGCATCTCTTTGTATGCATGTCACTTTCAGTCTTGGAGCCTACACATCGGACACACAACATTGTTCATCGTAGGCCTAATTAATGTACCTGCAGAACGTGTCTCTTTTGTAAGATCATGAAGATGATATTCCAATTCTAGGAGCCCGAACATGGGACACACAATGTTGAATCAATTTAGTGTGCCTACAGTGTACGGACCCCTGTATGCATACAATACCAATTTTTGGATGCCTTCATATCGGGCACCCAACCTTCAATCAACGTCGTGTGCCTGCAGAATATGTACCCTTTGTCTTTGACCCTTCACATCATACACACAACGTTGATTCAACGCTCTGTGCATGCAGGGTATGTGCCCCTTTATATACATGACATCCCCAATCTGGGATCTTCCACATCAGACACTCAACGATCACTCAACATTGCGTGCCTACAGTGTATCTCTTTGTATGCATGGCATACCCGTTTTGGGAGCTTACCCATCGGGCAGACAACGTTGAACAAGTGTCGTGTGCCTGCATGATACGTACCCTTTCAGGCCTTTGTCGGATGACATTCCAATTCTCGGACCTAACCATCGGACACACAACGTTGAATCAACGTTGTCTGACCAGCAGGAAATGTGACCAAATCCCATTCTGCAAGCCTTAATATCAGGCACACACAGCTGATTAAACGGTGTGCGCCAAGAGGGTATGTACCCCTTTGTATGCCTTTGGGAGCTTACGTCTTGGATACACAACGTTGAACCAGCGTTGTGTTTCTATTTGTATGCATGATATTCCCATTTGGGAGCCTACACATCCGTCTTACAACGTTGAATCAACGGTGCGAGCCAGCAATGTATGTACCCCTTTCCATGCATGACATTCCCATTCTTGGAGCCTACATATTGGGCACACAACGTCCGATCAATACTGAATCAACGTTGATTCAGCGTCATGACGCTGAACCGACGTTGATTGATTGATCGATTTGTTGCTTAACGTCCACGGTAAACAACTATGGTCATGTCGGGGCGGTCAGGTAACCTAACCACACTATTCCTGGGCAGGCTCATGGAATATTTTACTGTAGTTATCTCTGAAAGATTTTCACAAGAGATTCATCCTTTTAAACAGCCGTATTTGGCCAGTTTTAAACAAATAAAATAAGACTCGGCTTCTGACAAAAAGTGCTGCAAAGTTTCTTGGTTGGCAATCAAAATAGCTTAAATATATCATAAACTTTATTAGGCCGCCGTGACGATAGTCAGGCGGTATTATGTTTTGCCCCGGTCAGTTCGGTCCGTCCGACTGTCTTGCCTTCATGCATGAAATGTTTGTATAATCGACTCCTCCCAGAGTTTTCAAGCAATCCATTTGGAGCTTTGCAGAGATGTTACAAGCATATTGCAGATGCACATGTGACGTTATTGGGATTAAAAAAAATAAGGTTTACAAACTTACGGCGTTTTCGACTTAGACAATGTTGAGGTTAGGCCTAAATATCGGATAGCAACTTTGCGTAATCCCCCCCCCCGCCCCCCCCCCCCCCCCCCAGTTTTTAGACAATGAACTTGAAACGATGCACTGATCTTACAAGCAAATTGCGATGAAGATGTGACTTTTTGCAGACGAAAAGATCATTCTTGACAAATAACGGCCATGATTTCGACTTGGACATTTTTGGATTAGTATTCAATATAGGATAGCACGTTTATGGATGCAGCTACAGTTTTCAAGCAATCAATTTGAAACCATGCAAAGATGTCACATATTGAAGATGTACATGTGAGGTTTTCCTGATTCAAAAAAAGAAAAAGAAAAAAGAAAGAAAATAGCCTACTGCATTTTCGGCTGACATTTCAGACATCAGTCTGGCATGGGAGGTTGTTTTTTTTTTTCTTCCGTAAAACGTATGTTGTGCCCTCTTGAGAATCATCTGGTGATGGTGAAGCGACTCACCAGTCGGTTCTGATAGGTATTGAAAGAACTTATGGGCTAAGAAAAAAAAACAAAAACATCATGCTTTATCCAATGACTCGCGGCGCGAAACTACAATTTGTACCGACCATTTCATGAAGAGACAAGGAGAATAATACATTTGAATACTTCTGATTACAAGAACATATGAGCCGCGACACGAAAAAAATACAAGAAACAATAAAGTGGTTGTGCGCCCAGCGCAGACTCAGATCAGCCTGGGCTTCAGAGTATTCGCTGTCCGTATGGAGGTAGTTAAGACCCTTAGCTACCCTTTAAGCGCTTAGCAAACACTCTGATCAGTCTTGATGGATGCCCAGGCAGATCTGAGTCTCCGCTGGGCGCACAACCACTTTGTTGGTTTTCTCGTGTCGCGTTTCATATTATTTATATAAAAAATAACGATAGTAAATAAATCATGGTGCACACTAAAGTGTTTCTATAGCATCGTCTCATTCCCTAGATATTCGTTCTTTCTTCCGAAACAAGTTTCCACACCAGGGATCGGGCCTACCCAAGAAGAAGACAATGGATTTGTGTACTGGTCCTAATATTACATAGTTTGGTAAATTTATTCTGTTGTCGATAAAGTATAGCATGCAGGCCAAGCCCTAGCCTCCAATTTCATAGTCCGCATCCGATGAAAGAAAAAACATGAAAAATTAATTCAAGCCAAGTTTGACGATGAAAAGCATTAAAACGAATTTTGCTGATGAATCATTTACCATTTACAGAGTGTATTTCTGGTATATTTGCCCTCTCCATGAAAAGAAAAAAAGATAAAAGAAAAACAAGACCTCTCCGTGGTACAGGATAGCTCGCCTGACAGCGCCTTGCCCATCACATAAAAAGCTTTAACGTAAAACTTAAACATTTTGCTAACGCCGACGCCGTCGCCGCCGGGGGTAGTGCAATAGCTCTTCCTGTACATGCGTACAGGCGAGCTTAATAAAGATCTAGATCTGCTTAAAACCGTAAATAAATTACTGGTATGCTGTCGTTTCTAGATCACCTAATTCATATGACTTAAATCTGTTACGTCATAAATAGAACCGAGTGATCACTAGCAGGGGAGGCAACTTTTATTACCTCCTTTTTTCCCTCGGCTGGCATGGCCCTGTTGGAGGGGCCTTTAGAGTAATGCAGTTTTTGTTTTTCGCTCTTTCCTTTGGGAGTTGGTCCCGGTTTGGAGTGGCGACAGGCTGATTGGGGATGTTTATGTTGCTTCCCCTGAAGGTGTACCCATTCATCTTAATATAATATACTTGAAAATTTTATTTATTTAGTTATTTTAGGGTCAGGCGATGGTGCTGGGTAACTTTCAGTGCCGGGGCGCCCTACACATTTGGATAAGCGTAGGGCAAGGGCCAACTGTGCTTGCCCGATATAGACTGAAATACGGTCTCAAACAGCCGTTAAATCCCAAACAACCCACCAACAAGCTTATTTAATCCTGCAACTGTTTCTGATTTGATTTGATCGTTTCGAGGAAGGGAGAACGTTGCGATGAAATCGGGAGATAGTTTTTATTTATTTTATTTTCTATTTATTTATTATTATTCTTTTCTATTTGTTAAACATTTTAGCCAAAATATTAAATGTTGTTAAATTTTCGGTGCGAAAAATGCAGAAAAAGATCAAGCACTCAAGAATAACTAGGTAAAACTGGTAGGAAAAGATTTTAATTGCTTAACCAGTGCGCGAAAATCCAATTAAATAGCATGCAGTCTTAATAACGTCACGTTACGATGTTCCGATGACGTCAGATTTAATGACAAACTCGTCATTAGCGCATCATTAACTTATGACGGTTTAATGAACGTTTGATACAACCGGACTTAATGCCGCCATTAACTAATTTGTCATTACGACTTTAATGATAGATTAGCGGTTAATTTGTCATTAGTTTAATGGCGGTTTGATACAACCGGGTCCAGACCGACTTCGTTCTTTGACAAAATGAAATATAAAAAGGGAAATGCATAGCTCTATAATGATAACCCTTGTTTTGGTGGTCTGGAAAGACGGGGAAAGAAACAGGGGCGAGAGGGGAGTGGAGGGGGTGCTGCAATTCGTGAAAGATGACAAGGAAACACAAATGACATGCACCTTGTAATTCAAGACCTTATGAAAAATGTTTAATCACATTTTGTGTAATTACATTTGGTGTTGCACTCAACTCTTATGTAATAACGCTAAATATGATAACATGACATTTTTCTATGTCAAGATAAAATGTGAAATAAAAAAAAAAGGAAAACCTCAAGGCAATGCAAATCATACGTATCATGTTATTCATAAAAATTCTTTGTTAATTTCATTAGGCGTTATAACAGTTGGCGTTGTATTCAACGCGTTTTGATTTAAACGCCTAATGAAATAAACGCAGACTTTTTCTTTGACAAGATTAAATCTTTAAAAAAAAAAGCAATATATAAAATCTCAAATAAGATATTAAGTATGCCTCACATAATTTTCCTAATTTGGGGGTCTGCGGAGCAGGACAAGTTGGAAAGAGAAAAGGAGATGCCAAGTCAACATAAATCATGTAGTTCAGAATCTTATAAAAGGAGTATGTGCTTTTTTCAATTATGGTTATTACGTTTGGCGTTCCAGAAAAAATGCAATGACGGCTCATGTAATTAGGAAATTAGATTATGAAACACTATGACCCCAACCCTGTTCTTGCCTCTAACGAAGGTTCATCCCGTAAGGTATAAGTCAGAAAGGGGTATAAGTCAACCCAGTATTCATAGAATTGGCTAAAAGCTAAGCAGTCATCTACACTTTGGCCAGTAACTATATGCTAAATTTAAAGATCATAGCTTCAGTGGTTTTCAGTGCTTTTGGTATTTTGTTCGCAAGCTTGTTCATATACAAACTGCCTTTGTCCGAAAAAGCGAAATAACTGAATCAAAAAATTAGAATATGCTCAAAAGTTAATCAGTTCATTTACACCTTAGTCTGTAACTGTATGCCAAATATAGCATGCTAGCTGCAGCGGTGTTCATATATTTTGTTCACGAGGTTAACTATTCCTATATAAAATGCCTATATCTGAAAAGAGGAATAACTCAACCAAAATTTTTGAAATAAGCCTAAAAACAAATTAATTTACATCTCGGTTTAAATATGTATTATATATTTTCACGAGCCTGTACCTATACAAAATGCCTATGTCTGAAACAGGGGAATAACTCAACTGAAAATTTACAAAATATGTTCAAAAGTTAAAGAGTTCATCAATATCTTGGTCCAAAGCTGCATGTCAAAAATAAACCTTCTAGCTTATGCGATTCTTCAGATTTTTTGTTCACAATCTTGTTCCTATACAAAATGCCTATGTCCAAAAGGGGAATAAATGAATCGAAAAATATATAATATATGAAATATGCTCAAAATTTTTTTTGTTCATCCACACTTTAATCTGTGACTGTATGCCAAATATAAACATGTTAGCTTAATCCAGTCTCAGATATTTTGTTCACAAGTTATTCCTTTACAAAATACCTATGCCTGAAAAAGGAAAATAACTCAATCTAAAATCTAAGAAAAAGGTTAAAAAATTATCCAGTCCATCTAGATTTAAATTTAAATCTGCCTGCCAAATATGAAGATCCTATGTTGTGGGGTTCTTCAGATAATTTGTTCATAAGCTTGTACCTGTTGAAAATGCCTATGTCTAAAAAGGGGAACAACGAAATCGAGAAAATATACTAAATATGCTCAAAAATTAATCAGCCCATCTTCACCTTAATTTGTTGCTGTATGCCAAATATAAACATGCTTACTTAAGCGGTTCACCAGACATTTTGTTCACAACGTTGTTCCTATACAAAATGCTTTTGTCTGATAATGGGGAATAACTCAATCAAAAGTTTAAGATATATGCTCAAAAGTAGATCATTTCATCTGCACCTTAATGCAAACTGGCATACCAAACATAAGGATCCTAGCCTCTGCGGTTATTCAGATATTTTGTTTACAAGGTTTTTTCTAAAACCTACAGCAATTTGCTAAGTCCTAATTATTGACGCCCTGGCCCCACCCATAATCCTGACCCAGCAGCTTAGGTAGTGCCTACTGAAATCCAGGTTACAGAGGTATCATGAACCAAAAATGGAAGAAATCTTCAACGAATTTACAGAGATTTCTATTCTATTCTATCCCATAACCTTACTAGGTCGTTGGGGCACAACAAAACAATTCCTTTCCACCTTGTCCTCTCTTCAGCTGCCCTAGTTGAACTGGCAAAATCCATTCCTGTCCACTCCTTGATATTGTCCGCCCACCTCTTCTTCTGTCTACCTCTTCTTCTTTTTCCTTTCACTGTGCCCTTAAGAATTGTCTTTGCTAAACCAGAAGACCTTGAGATGTGGCCAAACCACCTTAGTTTCCGTTTCTTGACCAGTGTCAGGAGTTCATCATATTCTCCAATGGCTGCTTGAATCTTCCTGCGAACCTCCGCATTGGTTATATGTTCCTTGTATGAAATGTTCAGTAACCTTCGGTAGCATCTCATCTCAAAGGCATGCGTTCTTTTCTCTAACTCTGCTATTAAGGTCCACGATTCACAGGTATACAGAAATATGGAAATGACAAGGGAGCGCAAAAGTTTCACCTTTGATCCAAGAGATATGTTGTTATTTCTCCAAATTGGTTTCAGCTCGGAAAGAGCTGAAGTGGCTTGTGCAATCCTTGAGAGAACCTCATGTTTTGAGCCATCATCTGAGACAACTGCTCCAAGGTATTTGAAGCTGCTTACGGTACCCAGCTTCTGCCCTTTTACCTTGATCTCCCTCTGGATGCCATCTGCGCTGTTCGTCATCAATTTGGTCTTCTCAGCACTGATCTCCATCTTATACCTTGTGCGGGTTTGGTCGAGACTTTCAACTAGAGCTTCTAGTTCCTGCTCTTCCCAAGCTAGAGCGCCTATGTCATCGGCAACCCGCAGATTGGTAATGTTTCTGCCGCCTATGCTAACCTGTCCTTCATGTTCTTCAAGAGCATCAGACATGATCCGTTCGAGAAAAATGTTGAAGAGGGTGGGTGACAGAAGACATCCTTGTCTTACTCCAACGGTGGTTCTGAAGCATTCTCCTGTGCTGCCATTTATCAGGACTGCACTTGTCGTATAGCTGCTCAATGGTGCGAAATAGATTTGCACTGATATTGTACTTCCGCATGGTGGCCATAATGTTGCATGCCATACCCTGTCAAAGGCTTTTTTGAAATCAATGAAGACATGGTACAGATTCTGCGGATGTTGGTGATACTTTTCACACAGGATTCTAAGGATGAAGATTTGTTCTGTGGTGCTCCTTTCTGCTCGGACCCCAGCCTCTTCCTCAGCGATTATCTCCTCGGCTTGTGGTTTAAACATGTTCAAGATGACTTACAGCATGACTTTGCTTGAATGACTAATGAGGCTGATGGTTTTGTAGTTCTGGCAGAGCTGTAGGTTGCCATTTTTAGGGAACGTAATAATCAACGACTGAGTCCATGGGGTAGGCCATTCTCCTGTTCTACAGATCCTGTTACAAATATCTGTTAAAACATCAATCATGGTCTCCTCGCCAGCTTGAAAAAGTTCTGCTGGTATATTGTCAACTCCGGCAGATTTCCACTTCTTTAGTGCTGCTAATGCAATCTCAACTTCCTACCCCGACCCCAAGACATGGCGATATTATATGAGTTAAAGTTTTTCTGTTGAAATTCCATCATGTCATAGAATAAAGAAAGTTTATTACATTAGGCGTTATTACATTAGGCGTTGAGTGCAACGCCTAATGTAATAAACTCAGATTTTTTAAAAGAAGAATCTTTAACAACATCATGCATTAGATTCGAGTTGCTTTGGTATCGTTTTCGAATCGCAACCTCGCCCCGACCACACCCATCTACCCCGACCCCCAAGATATGGCGATATTATATGAGTAAAAATTCTTTAGTTGAGATTCTGTCCTATCATAGAAGAAAAAAAGTTTATTACATTTGGCGTTATTGCATTAGGCGTTGAGTGCAACGCCAAATGTAACATCGCTTCATGTAATAAAATCAGGTTTTTTAAAAGAAGAATCTTTAACAGCGTTATGCAGTAGATTCAAGAAGCTATGGTATCGCTTTCGAATCTTAACCTCACACCCGACTACACCCATCTACTCCGACCCCCAAGACATGGCGATATTATATGAGTTAAAGTTTTTCAGTTGAAATTCCATCATGTCATAGAAGAAAGAAAGGTTTATTACATTAGGCGTTATTACATTAGGCGCTGAGTGCAACGCTAAATGTAACAACGCCTAATGTAATAAACTCAGAGATTTTTTAAAAGAAGAATCTTTAACAACATCATGCATTAGATTCGAGGTGCTATGGTATCGTTTTCGAATCGCAACCTCGCCCCCGACCACAACCATCTACCCCGACCCCCAAGATATGGCGATATTATATGAATTAAAGTTTTTCAGTTGAGATTCCTTCCTGTCATAGAAGAAAGAAAGTTTATTACATTAGGAGTTATGACATTAGGCGTTGAGTGCAACGCCAAATGTAACAACGCCTAATGTAATAAACTCAGAGATTTTTAAAGAAGAATCTTTAACAACATCATGCATTAGATTCGAGGTGCTATGGTATCGTTTTCGAATCGCAACCTCGCCCCCGACCACACCCATCTACCCCGACCCCAAGATATGGCGATATTATATGAGTTAAAGTTTTTCAGTTGAGATTCCTTCCTGTCATAGAAGAAAGAAAGTTTATTACATTAGGCGTTATTACAGTAGGCGTTGAGTGCAACGCCAAATGTAACAACACCTAATGTAATAATATCAGATTTTTTAAAGAAGAATCTTTAACAACATCATGCATTAGATTCGAATTGATTTGGTATCGTTTTCGAATCGCAACCTCGCCTCCGACCACACACATCTACCCCGACCCCAAGTATATGGCGATATTATATGAGTAAAAGTTCTTTAGTTGAGATTCTATCCTATCATAGAAGAAAGAAAGTTTATTACATTAGGCGTTATTGCATTAGGCGTTGAGTGCAACGCCAAATGTAGCAACGCTTAATGTAATAAAATCAGATTTTTTAAAAGAAGAATCTTTAACAGCGTCATGCAGTAGATTCAAGTAGCTATAGTATCGCTTTTGAATCGCAACCTCACCCATGACCACACCCATCTACCCCGACCCCTTAGACATGGCGATATTATATGAGTTTAAGTTTTTCAGTTGAAATTCCATCATGTCATAGAAGAAAGAAAGTTTATTACATTAGGCGTTATTACATTAGGCGTTGAGTGCAACGCCAAATGTAACAACGCCTAATGTAATAAACTCAGATTTTTTAAAAGAAGAATCTTTAACAACATCATGCATTAGATTCGAGTTGCTATAGTATAATTTTCGAATCGCAACCTCGCCCCCGACCACACCCATCTACCCCGACCCCCAAGATATGGCGATATTATATGAGTTAAAGTTTTTCAGTTGAGATTCCATCCTGTCATAGAAGAAAGAAAGTTTATTACATTAGGCTTAATTGCATTAGGCGTTGAGTGCAACGCCAAATGTAACAACGCCAAATGTAATAAACTCAGATTTTTTTAATGAAGAATCTTTAACAACGTCATGCGATAGATTCGAAATGCTATGGTATCTTTTTCAAAACTCAATCTCAACCCCGACCTCACCCACCTACCTCGGCTCTAAGATATGGCGATATTATATGAGTAAATGTTCTTTAATTGAGATTCTATCCTATCATAGAAGAAAGAAAGTTTATTACATTAGGCGTTATTACATTAGGCGTTGATTGCAACGCCAAATGTAACAACGCCTAATGTAATAAACTCAGATTTTTAAAAGAAGAATCTAAAACAACATAATGCAGTGGATTCGAATTGATTTGGTATCGTTTTCGAATCGCAACCTCGCCCCCGACCACACCCATCTACCCCGACACTCAAGATATGGCGATATTATTGGAGTTAAAGTTCTTTAGTTGAGATTCCATCCTGTCATAGAAGAAAGAAAGTTTATTACATTAGGCGTTATTGCATTAGGCGTTGAGTGCAACGCCAAATGTAACAACGCCTAATGTAATAAACTCAGATTTTTTAATGAAGAATCTTTAACAACGTCATGCATTAGATTCGAGTTGCTATGGTATCTTTTTCGAAACTCAATCTCACCCCGACCTCACCCACCTACCTCGGCCCTAAGATATGGCGATATTATATGAGTAAATGTTCTTTAGTTGAGATTATATCCTATCATAGAAGAAAGAAAGTTTATTACATTAGGCGTTATTTCATTAGGCGTTGAGTGCAACGCCAAATGTAACAACGCCTAATGTAATAATATCAGATTTTTTAAAAGAAGAATCTTTGACAGCGTCATGCAGTAGATTCAAGTAGCTATGGTATCGCTTTCGAATCTCAACCTCACCCCCGACCACACCCATCTACCCCGACCCCCAAGATATAGCGATACATTAGTTTAAGTTTTTCAGTTGAAATTCCATCATGTCATAGAAGAAAGAAAGTTTATTACATTAGGCGTTATTACATTAGGCGTTGAGTGCAACGCCAAATGTAACAACGCCTAATGTAATAAACTCAGATTTTTTAAAAGAAGAATTTTTAACAACATCATGCATTAGATTCGAGTTGCTATAGTATAATTTTCGAATCGCAACCTCGCCCCCGACCACACCCATCTACCCCGACCCCCAAGATATGGCGATATTATATGAGTTAAAGTTTTTCAGTTGATATTCCATCCTGTCATAGAAGAAAGAAAGTTTATTACATTAGGCGTTGTTGCATTAGGCGTTGAGTGCAACGCCAAATGTAAGAAGAATCTTTAACAACGTCATGCATTAGATTCGAGTTGCTATTGTATCTTTTTCAAAACTCAATCTCATCCCCGACCTCACCCACCTACCTCGGCCCTAAGATATGGCGATATTATATGAGTAAATGTTCTTTAGTTGAGATTCTATCCTATCATAGAAGAAAGAAAGTTTATTACATTAGGCGTTATTTCATTAGGCGTTGAGTGCAACGCCAAATGTAACAACGCCTAATGTAATAAACTCAGATGTTTAAAAGAAGAATCTTAAACAACATAATGCAGTAGATTCGAGTTGATTTGGTATCGTTTTCGAATCGCAACCTCGCCCCCGACCACCCCGACACTCAAGATATGGCGATATTATATGAGTTAAAGTTCTTTAGTTGAGATTCCATCCTGTCATAGAAGAAAGAAAGTTTATTACATTAGGCGTTATTGCATTAGGCGTTGAGTGCAACGCCAAATGTAACAACGCCTAATGTAATAAACTCAGGGTTTTTTTTCATGAAGAATCTTTAACAACGTGATGCATTAGATTCGAGTTGCTATGGTATCTTTTTCGAAACTCAATCTCACCCCCGACCTCACCCACCTACCTCGGCCCTAAGATATGGCGATATTATATGAGTAAATGTTCTTTAGTTGAGATTATATCCTATCATAGAAGAAAGAAAGTTTATTACATTAGGCGTTATTACATTAGGCGTTGCGTGCAACGCCAAATGTAACAACGCCGAATGTAATAATATCAGATTTTTTAAAAGAAGACTCTTTGACAGCGTCATGCAGTAGATTCAAGTAGCTATGGTATCGCTTTCGAATCTCAACCTCACCCCCGACCACACCCATCTACCCCGACCCCCAAGATATGGCGATATATTAGTTTAAGTTTTTCAGTTGAAATTCCATCATGTCATAGAAGAAAGAAAGTTTATTACATTAAGCTTTATTACATTAGACGTTGAGTGCAACGCCAAATGTAACAACGCCTAATGTAATAAACTGAGTTTATTACATTTGGCGTTGTATTACATTAGAGGTTGCCACAACGGTATCCCAAAAGCTCACCCTGAGCACTTCGTGCTCAGGTGAGCTAATAAACGTAAACACCAAAATGGCACAGCTACAGTCATCACCAAGACACAGAAAGCAGTGAAAATAATTATAAACGTACACCTCTAAAACATCAAAAAGCCATACAAAATACATAAAACATGTATTTTACGCATTTTCTTTTTTAAACCACAAAACGAAAAAAACTGACAGCTGTGCGGGTGGCCAAAATGCCAAAAATACAGAAAACAGAATCGCGTCATTGAACCGGACAGTAGCAGAAACTGCTGGGGGCTTAAAGTAAATTAATACGCGCACTCGCGCCCTCTTCTGATGTAACTCCAAAAAAAGAAAAGTTTTTTAGCAACCCATCCCATTTAATTTTAGTTTAAACGTATTTTATTTGTATAAACTGTGTGACATGAACTAAATTCAAAACATATACAATATATACAAATGGGATCCAGAAAGAAGTCAAAAGACATATAAATCTGCTTCCTCAAAGTACTTATTTGCAATAAACATATAGTCGTGATTGAGCAATAGATCAGAGACTTTGCTGTGTACTTAAACGGTAGCTAAGGTTCTAAGCTAGCTCTATGCGGACAGCAAAGATTCTGATCAGACTGGGCGGATTCCCAGGCTGAACTGCGCCTTTGTTGGACGCATATGCCACTTTGTTGGTTTTGTCATGTCGCGGATCATATATGCATTATAATGTAAAATGTGTAACCGTAGAACTTTTAAAACAAGAACGTCCTAAAAATCAAACACTTTGTTTTCATTCTATTACACGTAGTATTATTAGTTATTGAGCCGCGACGCGACAAAACCAACAAAGTGGTCGTGCGCCCAGCGCAGACTCAGATCAGCCTGGGCATCCGCCCAGTCTGATCAGAGTCTTCGCTGTCCGCATGGAGGTAGCTTTAACCCTTAGCTACCCTTTAAGTGCTTAGCGAAGACTCTGATCACACTGGGCGGAAGCCTAGGCTGATCTGAGTTTGCACTGGGCGCACAACCACATTGTTGGTTTTGTCGTGTCGCGGCTCATATTATTATTTCAGTGGAAAATACGTCTAAATGATGCAGATAGAATGACAAACAGTCTAGACATTGATCAGTCTGCTCCTTCTCAATCAGTCTGATCTTTGTCTGGGCTGTCTGTGCTGTTCTCAGAGCTCCAGATAAGAGGGGGTATTTAGGATAATTCGAAGATATTTGTTCTTATTTCTCAACGAAAACATATGTTGTGACCCCTCATTAGAACCGTCTCAACGAGACGGTTCTAATGATGGGTCACAAAATATGTTTTTATGAAAAATATGGATAATTATCCCTAAATTATCTCCGTTACCCCTTCTTGTCTGGAGCACTGTACAGTTCTAATAGCTTTTTCTCTGTCTACAGCTCCATATCTCTCCCGAGATGACGTTCTGCCAGAAATTAAACTCTCCCGCGAGCAAGTTCTTCTTCGTAGATACTAATGACAGTTCTCTTGTAATATGGAGATATTGCTGATCTTCTAGTGTGTATGCCGGCCAATACGTCTCATTAGGGTTTCTGAAGTTAAAAAATAAAATTATTATTATCATAGTAATTAGTCTGATAATCGCGTGATTTCATTCCCAATAAAGGGTTTCCGAAACGGACTGCCGTTTCAAGTCAAGCTATGCATTGACTAGTAACCTCGGACAAACAAATGCGCGTGTGTTATTGTGACAGTTTCTTTTGTAAGATATACTTGAACGAATTCGAAGCGTATTTGCGTACGGCCAACTGTCTCAGTATTTACATTGGCCTGTTGACATATTTATCCGTTAAAACAAGAAATTTTAAAAATGTTTTGAGAATAATTATTTGTTTGAGAAAAACTGAAGTTTCTGTCGAAAGAATTTCAGTTTGTAATGAACTGAAAAATTGGCCGAGCATAGCATAGACAGTCTGCCATGCTCCGATATAAATTACGTCACAGATCTGTTATCATAGCAATGTTACTTTGACATCATATTGATGTCAAAGTAACGCCGTTGAGACCTCATTCTGCACGTAGCACAACAGTTGTATTTCCATAATTGTTATGGTAACAGATCTGTGGCGTCATCTCACTTATAATTAGAGAGAAGCCCCTCTCGAATTATAAGTGATCGGATGCGACCTGACATTCATACAATGGCTAAGTGTGATTTTCTAAAACCTAAAAACCTGTAGTTCATTCCCAAGCTATTGTTGTAAGTCAAGGTGACCGGTCTTAAAGATCTTTCAAGAATATATTTCTACAATTTAAGTATACTTTTTTGGACTGCATATACTTCATTCCACATTTGATGTAATTTATTTATGAGCTATGGGTTTTCCTTCTTATGGACTGCGATTTCACTGAATAATAACAGCCTCTTCTTATAAACCACCATAAACTGCTCGTAGATGAAAACAAAAGGCCTTATTATGTTTTATTATTATTAAAAAAGTCTAATTTTATTGTTTATTTATTCATTCTTTAGCTAAAGGTAGTCGTCAATAATTGGAACTTTGTATGCCGCGCGAACGAAGTGAAATTGTTCTTCAGTAAAATAAAGTCCTAAAACTTCATCAATGCCCCAGCTAAAATAATTCAGCCGCGACACGAGAAAACCAAAAATGTGGTTGTGCGCCCAGAAAAAAATGAAGCCCGTGAAAAAAACGAGGGAGACAATCTTTAAATGGAAGTGTGTTTTGTAATATGTCTCTAGGTGAAGAGTTGACAATAACTTTCATGCATATATGACTCAAGTGAGCTATGTCGGTATGCACCGCGACCGTAATTATGACACTGGGTGGCGACATTGACCTATCTCAAGATTGAGGTCCATTTTGAATTCCAAAATGGACCGCGGTCAATCTGGAGGTTGACCTCATTCCAAAACAATTACCAACATGATACAATGATTGTTTGTGTGTATTAAACCGAAAGTAGAAATCGAAAGTAGATCTACAAGGGAAACTACGTCTGTTTTCGATAGAATTTCTATCTTAGATTTGGTTTGGTTTAAACAATATTTATTTCAACTCATTTACACACATAGCACATACAATAAATAACTGGAAAACAGGATCTGATAACAAGCGATAACCACTTATACAATCATCAATATTTTAGATTTACAAACAAGAGAAATGCTTTGAATTAACAGCTGCCAGAGTGATAGAATTCAGGCAGTGAAGTACGACGGAGAAAAAAAAAACAAAAAAAAACGAAGATTGAATATTCATCGGCCTTTGATATTATTGCTTAAATTTTGACGTTATTTGACCAATGAGATCTTGTGAAATGTGGAAGAAGACTGAAATTATACGCAGCTGGGCCGCGAAAAAGGGTTGGGACAGAAGCAGTGGACATACAGCTATCATAATGTATGCATAACAAGAGAGAAACAGTCGAGTAATTTCGAGTAATTTCGTATGCTTGGTGTCAGATTTGCTAAATATCTTACTGAAATATTCACATCTTCTGAGTCACACACCTGTGCCAAAGGCTAGTCGTCAAAAGTCCATGCAAAACTCTATGGAATTTTAAAACCTTCTTTTTTAATTTTGAGAACTTTGAGAACTTTGGATGGCAAAATGCCCAATAAAATTGTCCGATCATCTTCCTGATGAAATTTTACCTCAACTCCTCTTTTAGTATTCTTTTCTTTTCTTTTTTTTTTTTTCTTGTTCGGCAAGAAACAACACAAACACGCATGGGTAATTTTCTGACGCATCGGTATTCTTGAGCCGCGATATGACAAAACCAACAAAGTGGCATGTGCTACCCAGTGAAGACAGGAGGTAAATTTGTCCCTTAGCTACCCTTTGAGCGCACGGCGAAGACTCTGATTAGACTGAGCGGATGCCAAGGCCAATCTGAGTCTTCGCTGGGTGCACATGCCGCTTTGTTTGTTTTATCGTGTCGAGGCTCAGTTTTGACAAACTCAGGACATGTTTCTAGCAGTGCGGCGGATTAAAATCATATATAGATTTAAAGCGTCATGTAAAAGATATTAAGAAAAAAACTTATTTATTATTAGGTAGTCGTTGATTTAATTACCTGAAAAACCTTATTCCAAGCACTTTGCTCATGTGAGAAAACGATTTTCTCATGGGGTTTTGGTAATTGCACTGGAAACGGACGGTACATGTATATTGGCCAAGTTAAAAAGGTGTGCCCATGGGAAAAATATTTTGCGAAATTTCTTTATCAAATACCGCCCTTACATTCAATCATTCACGTTTGTTCTGTCTATCGCGGCCATATATATTTAAACTAAATTTTACGAGGTTTTAACAAGTTTTTTTTTTCGTGGACAATTGTCACATGTCTTAAGTTTTTACATATGAAATAAGCGCTTTGCGACTAAACCATCTGTTTCCTGTAGAACAATATGATTCATTATGGTTCAGACAACAGATTGAAGATGAAATATACGAATATGAAAATATGTCAAAGTAAAAGTTCTTACACGGATTTTAGAACGAAAAAGTATACTTTACCCTGATTTTGCGAAATTAGTCCACATTGTTATTATGTCCTTAGCCACATCTCTTTCCCAGTCTTGTGGTGCCCAGTTTTCACTACCTGGAACAAAGGTCATCAAACCACCAGATTCCTCGAAGAACTCGTATATCTGTGCATCGCCATGTGAAGCTCTGTCACACCAAGTCGGGGTTGGAAGAGGATGTGCAGATGGTAAAATGTCAAAGTAGTATAAGTAGGTATTTACAGAACCTTGTGCCAATGATACATGTTTCATGGCAGTCTCCAACTGAGTTTCTGAGAAAAATATGTCTGTTAAAAGATTAACGTACTGATTTCTGATTTCTTCCTTGAGCTCTGGGTCGGTCCAATTCGTATAAATTTGGACAACAGCAGCTTTTACAGGTTCCGGTATCCGATCTTTCGACAAGTCCAGGCCAAATGCAGTCGCTATCACATCAGGGACCACAGTCTCATTATAGACTGTTCTGTTTAGTTCCAAAATCTCGGGCAAACCGAAGCAGCCCTCTTTCTTATTAAATCCAGACAGAAAATCAAGGCCGGAGAAAAATGATCGCCCTTCAGCGCTTATGTTTGAATCGCCATGTAGCAGATCAATAGGGTGTTCTTTTACAAATTCACCATCAGCTACATTAAATATAAACGGTAGTGGCAACTTAAAGAATCCATTGTCAAAATCATTCAGTTTCTCAAACAACTCTTCTGCTGTTTTGTTTCTAAGACACCTAATCAGTGGAAAAGACCATATTGCATTGCATCCGACAAGGCGGCCCAGTTTTATAGCATCCTTTTTGGGCTTCACAAATCTAGGGTTAAATGGCCTTGACGTAATACTTCCGCTTTGTGCTATTGCACGTTGAAATAATCCTTGATTTCCCTCATACAGACTTTGAACCACAACAGAGACGCCCCCTGCAGATTCCCCGAATATCGTTATTTTAGCTGGGTCCCCACCGAAGGCCGCTATGTTGTTCCGAACCCATTTTATTGCCAAATGTTGATCGGAAAAGCCGTAGTTACCAGGCGCATGTTGGTCCCCTGTGCTCAGCCAGCCGAATATGGACAGTCTGTAGTTAAAAGTAACCACGACAACTTCACCAATGGCAGCCAAAGTATTAGAGACGAATAAGTCAGACGCTAAGGTCACAAATGCTCCTCCGTGTACAAATACCATAACAGCAAGGGCTGAGCTTCTGTTGGCAGGTACGTATATGTTGAGGAAGAGGCAATCTTCACTTTGCTCCAGGTACGTCATAGGCAGCACATTCATACGCCAACAAACTTTCCCATGCGTTGTCGCGTTAAATGGTGACGTCAAGTTTTGCGCTTTTGGGACAGAATTACTGAACCTCAGGTTTCCAGTGGGTGGCTCGGCGTAAGGAATTCCAAAGTAATTTTCAACGGTCTTATTTTCTCCAAACGCATAAATTTCTTTAAAAACACCCATTACGGTGCCCACAGGAGTTTCGACGACAGGCAGATTTTCGGCACGGCTTGACTCCTTAAACCATAGAAATGTCAACAAATACACATAGGACGACGGATGCATTTTACAGATATTAGAAGTGTGTCTTAAAGAGCTACGAATCAAACTGTAATAAACTCATATAATTATACTATTATAAGTAAAATGTTGTGATTGTATAATTGCATTATGACAGCTGCTGACCCCATAGATGCATATCTTTGACACGTTTCATATTGTCATTTAGACAACATATTGCAACGCATTTAAGACATTAAAGTCAAGGTCTTTAACGTGAAGTTTGAAACAGGAAACTGAAAACGCTACAAGCCAAGAAACCTGCACACAATGTGCCCTGAGCTGGAAAGGGACATAAGAGTGGCGATCGATGACTGCGGTGTCGCTAAACTTTTGCAGTGACACTTGCAGAACTGCACATGTACACGTAAAACATAACGCACAGTGTCACACACCGGATTATTGTGTCTGATATTGTTTCGTATACTCAAGGACTGTAGCCTCTTTAAACAAACAAACAACAATAAGGATACTACATTGGATATCTTTATACAATTACACTAAATAATTTTGAAAACGATTACAACACAATAATATTATTTTATTTTGCAAAAGGCAATAAGATCTATTAGTGCGCACTATCTTTTTTCTACTCTTTAATTCATATCCTACTGATGCATTGCTACGGGAAAATTTCTCACACTTTTCTAAAAGCATAATAATAAATTAATAAAAATGAATTCATGGATGCTATTATGACCGACTGGGCAGAGTCAGTGTCCGTTGAAAGAGTAACCAAGCAAAGGACAGGTTTTACATAATAAAAGTTATAAAATATTGCTTTGAATTTCTTTTATATTTTAAATTGCCTTATAGTATCAGTTCTGCCGGGGAAAATGAAAAGAGTTTGTATAGAGAGAGAGAGAGAGAGAGAGAGAGAGAGATTTTTTAATGTTTTATGACTCCAAGTGTAAATTTTTCCTCATACTATGCTTCACAGTAGGATCTGAGGGTGGATCGTTCAGGGAGGGAAACATCCAGTGACGGTAAAACGTCACTGGATGTTTCCCTCCCCGAACGATCTTGGGGTGAATATGGATTTGGGATCCGTCCTTCCCTTTTCTCGCTAATACAGTACAATACAATATAATACTAAGCAATGCAATGCACTATAAGCTTATAACTTGTCAGAGAATAGTTATTTACCTAGTCGGAGTCGGAGAGGTTGAATATGAAACTAGAATCTACTTGACAGTTATGAGAAAGAAACAGCACTTTATGTAATTTTTCGTTAGCGTTGCGTGAAAATGGACCTAACTACATGCACATAATTATGTAGTAAATACTCATATCAGGCTGCAAACTCTTAATGAATGAATACTTACATCTTTTGAAAACCTTGTTGTGAAGTTTTGAGACTAGTTGACTGCCCAATGTCTTAACTTTAAAGATATCCCTGGATTCATAGATTGAATGTGGGAAAATGGGTCTAAACGTTGCTGTATGTTATATTTGTAA
Source organism: Ctena decussata (assembly GCA_963989385.1). Classification (NCBI taxonomy): domain Eukaryota; kingdom Metazoa; phylum Mollusca; class Bivalvia; order Lucinida; family Lucinidae; genus Ctena; species Ctena decussata. The sequence continues at coordinate 30,388,912 of OZ022501.1, read as the reverse complement.
GACACAACCAACGAAAAATATTTGAGACGCGACACGACAAAACCAACAATGTGGTTGTGCGCCCAGCGCAAACTCGGATCAGCCTGGGCATCCGCCCAGTTTGATCAGACTCTTCATTAAGTGACGTGGTATGGTATAGGATTTTCATACCATACCACATACCAATCCATCATACCATACCATAATTTACAGTATGGCGTTGCATTCACACTGGTAAGAAGTTTATCTGGATTGCTAGCCTTCTTTCTTGAGTTATGATGTTATTAATGTGGGTTAACTTTCCTGAAAACTCTGAGAGACCTATATACGTGGGGCATTGCAGAAATAATGTATATGATCTATGGGTAGTCTATCGGCTGATATTTAGCAGTGGTTTTATATATCATTGAAAAGGTAAATTCAAGTGCTTTATGATGGTATGCATTAAAAAAGAATTTCTAAGTCACTCATGCATGACAGCAAGTGCTTATACGTCATTAGAGTGTGGATACTGGAAACTGTACATTTTCACCGAAAGTCTCTTTTGTTCTATTGCTGTTGGTCCCATGATAAAATAATATATTTTAATAAAGAAACACGTAATACCACGCGTACCAATCGCTCTCATACGAAACCACGTTTCAGAACGCCAATCCATGAGAGGAGTTTCCGGTTTTGCAGTAGGGGTGCCAAAATCGTAAAAAAATGACATCGGCACAAAGTTTGAGGTATTTATTTTCTCTGAAAACTATTTATGCAAAATATAAGAATGCTATTTTGTCACATATAGATTGTTTCTTCGGCACACGAAAGGATTAGGCACATTGTCTTGCATTTTTCCAGATATGCATTTAGTACGGCGGAGCATGTGTTCAAGGTCAATCTCGGCGATATATACATGTAGAGAAAAGTCTCATTCTCTTGCTTGATTTTGAGTCTCTGACCTTGTCAGTCGCAAAGAAGTGAACAGAACTACTTAATGCGTGAATCCAAACGTTGGAAGTAAGTTTTTCGTGATGGACAGTTTAGCATATAGAAGATATACGCAAAACCTTGGCATCGTCAGCCCGGTCCCGCATGAGATGATAGAAAATATAAGGAAATTTTATGAGAAACAAAAACAGTTTCTGAACAATAACTGAATCAAAACTAACATGAACTTTGTGATAAATCATTATTTCATACACTGCAGATGACTAATTTTGAGCTGTTTTTATTCCCTGTTTGTCTTTTTTAGGCCTTTTGCAAACCCTCTTTCAAACCTTCTAGCATGCCTCTAAAACAGACAAACGGGGATTAAAACAGCCAGAAGGTCATCTGCAATGTATAAAATAATGCTATATCACAGACTTCATGTTAGTTTTGATCCGATTATTGTTCAGAAGCTATTTTCATGTTTGATAAAAAATTCCTTATATTTGCTGTCATCTCATGCGAAACCGGGCTGACGACGCCAAGTTTTTGTATATATTTTCTAAAAACTAAACTGTCCAACGCAAAAAGCTTACTTTAAGCGTTTGGATTCGCGCATACAGTAGTTCTGTTCACTTCTTTGTGACTGACAAGGTCAGAGACCAAAATCAAACAAGAGAATGAGACTTTTCTGTATATATATATCGCCGAGATTGACCTTGAACACATGCTCCGACTACTAAATGCATATCTGGAAAAATGCAAGACAATGTGCCTAATCCTTTCATGTGCCGAAGAAACAATCTATATGTAACAAAATAGCACCCTTATATTGTGCATAAATAGTTTTCAGAGAAAATAAATACCTCACACTTTGTATCGATGTCAAATTTGTTTACGATTTTGGCTCCCTTACTGCAAAACCGGAAACTCCTCTCATTAATTGGCGTTCTGAACCGTGGTTTCGCGTGAGAGCGATTGGTAGGCGTGAATACTATATTTGAAAAATATAAAGAAATTGTTTCCAGATTCTACACCAGTAATATAATAAACGAGATTTTTTTCTCTGCTCTATGGTTATAAATGCAAAGTTATTATAAAGGGTCTGAGCTACCTCCATGCGGACAGCGAGGACTCTGATCAGACTGGGTGGATGCCCAGGCTGATCTGAGTCTGCGCTGGGCGTGCAACCACGTTGTTGGTTTTGTCGTGTCGCGGCTCATATATGTTCACGGAAAGACATTTTCGAATCCATGTTCACTCCCAGGTCTTTCTCACTTTGTACCTTTTTAATCTTTTCATCTAAATCTTGATCCGGCACCTTCCCTTCGAGCGATGATTTTTCAAATATTCAATGGTGTCACAATATTACTGAGTGTCACCCGCAGGAATTTTGAATGTATACATTCTGGTTCTTGCGATTTACCTGGATTGAGTCTCAGTATTTATCGCCATTTCATTTTTTTCTTCACTTATTGTTGTGGAGTTCAGTGGTATGCTGTGTTGCCTGTTTACAAACTAGGGTACGTCAACTTCATGCTAAAACACACTTGCAAAGAACTCATTTCATGTATTGGCCACCTGCTGATGTGTTCTTGTTAATGAGCCATTAGCCATGCACAACTTTGAACTCAGGATTTTGTCTTAATAGTGAATCTCACATAATTCCAAGAGAGCTTATTTTCTGTTTTTTTTTTATTTTACCACAGGGGTCTTTTCATAATTGTACTTAACTCTTCTCAACTCTGAAATAACTTTGTTTTGTCCATTTTTGTATCTAAGAATAGTTTAAGGTTATTACGGTGCACGTACATTTGCCATCTTGTATGCTTAGCTTTTGGATAGCTTTTATTCTAGAGCTTGCTGATTTACATATGGATTAAATTTACCTTTTTGCAGGCCCTGATTTGCTCGCCGGTATGTTTTTTTCTGTTAATTGTTTTTTTAAGCAAACCAAAGACATGCATCTGGCAAATCTAAATCATCGGGTTCCAAATGCCAGTTGATTTCATCAAGTTCAGAGTTGATAGTTCTGAACACGTTGTCCCTTTAAAGAAATTTTGTTTCAATAAGTTTGTGCTACTGCTATTTACATCTATGTTACAATTAACATCGAATACTAAAACTTCCAACACTGGCTACATATTATAGGTAAGGCGCCATGTTTTCTTCCGAAGTGAAGCTAAAGTCCAAAAGACATGGTTCATCATATCTCTTATATCTTGCCGGTTTGGTAGCATGCTGATACAAATAAACGTCTCTGATCCCTTCCAAAAATACTGAGGTTTTGGGCGTGCAATACTTTGACTGTGTACCCATTTTATTTCTCTCAAGTTTAAGTCCCCAATTATGAGTTCATGCGAATATTTTCTGTCTTTGATATAATTCAAAAAACCGAGCGAATTAAATGATTTTTCACGTGAACTATTTTGGGCTTCTGTATATATAGCAGTAATCAGCACATCTCTCTCCTTCAGGGTAATTTCACACTACACTGACTCTTGAAAGTTAGTATCGATTTCCACTGTACATAGTTGCAGATAGTTAGTGCTGGATCTGCTCCATGGCCTGAGTTTCCTTTTGGTATGAAAAGATCATAATCCTCAATTTTAAAGAAATCCCGTTCATATTCAAATAAGCCATTTTTTGCAAAGATCTCTGTTAGACCCACAATGTCTGGCTCTTCATTTTCCAGTCTTGTTACCAGTCCATCTTTTTAGAGAATTAAACCAATCAATATCTGTATAGAATATTCTAAGGTAAAGTAAAAATATAGGCAATGATCAGGAATCAATACAAGCGCATCCCACATCTCGCTTTCAAAACCAATAGGGAAAGAAGCACACACACACGGAAAAACTGACACAAGTTCACGAAAGACTCGCACAGTAAACCGAATGAGCAGCTTTTTCCCAAACAGGTGATCATTCAGCTACCCTAATCAAAAACAGCATCAACATATATTTTTATCAATTTTATTTTTAACTTACAAAACAAAAGACAGATTGGGTGGAAAAAAAGGTGACCAAACCGCCAAAGAACATAGACAAGCGGACATAGCACAATGTAACATCAAGGAACCACAACAGAAGTACCGCCCTGGAACGGTCAGTAAAAGATTGCAGGGGGCTTAAACATGCTTTACTGGATCCAAACCTCACCCTCTGCTTCTGCAGTGGTTCTAAACATTTAGTTAGCAGTTTGGTCCGCATTAAGGTTTCCTAACCCATCAATGAAACATCATCAAAACAATATTCTAAGCGTTTCACTATTTACTTTAAATTATGGTTATGTACATTTAAAGGATTAAAATTCAAACTTGCATCCTATCCTTGCAATATTTTCTGAACAAGAAGTGTATAAATCGAGCAGCAATATTTTACGGTGATGTGCTTTTATATCCTAAAACTACATTTATGTGGATATTCTCAAAAGACACTTTTGTAAATGTTGTGTATAAGTCCCTCGAATATGGTGATGCCGTAGCTAAATGTATATAATAAAGCCCGTTATTTAATCCGGCAGGCACATGATGTCGTAATAACGTAGCACTGACGTCGATGCGACGTAAGGACGTTGCATCGACGTCAGTGTGACGTCCTTTCGACGTTATGTATACGTATTAACATTTTACGGATCATGCGATGTGCATAATTGATACCGGTTTTACGGGCCGGGCGATGGTGCTGGGTAACTTTCAGTGCTGGGACGTCCTACTAAATTGCATAATAGTAGGGCAAGGGCTGCGTTTTTTTTTTGTGTTTTTTTTTTCTTTTTTTTTTTACATTTTCTTAAGTACTACTCTTTTCCCAACAGTTTAATCTTGTTGCCCAAGGTAACACAGGTAACATGGTTTATACAATTGAATTAGGGTTAGGGATTTGGGTTAGTTTTAGGGTTGGGGTTAGGGTCGGGTAAGTATTGTGTAACCTGCATTACCCTATTTCCAAAATATGGCACTCTTATTCTACAGTATTAACCTTGGCCACATGGTACAGTACCTTGCATTGACATTATGTATGTCTATTTTTCGTTACCCAAGGTAACATAGGTAACAAGGGTAAAAAATTTGGAGATGGCCTGCTAGACTAAAATACCAACTGTCCCAAAGGGCCATTGAACCCAAACGGGGATGGCAAAAGATTAACAAGAATGTGTACCTTTTCACACTGGAGTCGTAAATTGTTGCTATCATGCCGTTTAAAATAAGACCGTCCTTGTCCTTGTTGACTGTATGATCCTCCTCTCGTAGGAGCACCGCTCCAAGTTGGAACGTAAAGGTGTAGATAAGACGTCAATAAACGAGGTAATAAAAAGTCACTGGTCTAAAATCAACTTATAAAATAACGTATATACATTCCGTCGGATATATACGGGCGACCATTATCCCCTCCGGATTTCACACTGTAGTTTACGGGCATGGATTTTGTAAAAGTAGTCTCTTGATAGTCTTTCTATGCTATCCCTGGCTTCATTTAGGTCTGGCAATAACCTAGCCACTGACTCAGCACACACTAACGTTTTCAGGATAAATGTCCATTCACCAAATGTCTATATTAGCATGACCAACAACAATGTCTTTAAGTACACTAACAGAGCCGTTTCGGTACATTATAGTCGATGCGACAGAAGATTTCCTTATAAGTTCGGGCGGAGCCGTGAAACTCAGCGGAAAGAAACGAAGAAACCCGAAGGTTTGTTGACAATTTGCGCGTAGGATTTCGCGCCAAGGAGCACATTGGACGAAAGCACTCTTTGTCAAGATGTGGATTCAAGTTAGAAGCTTCGATGGAAAAAAATCGAAGCAGATTGATAGTCTGTCTAAACTCACAAAGATTGAAGATCTACGGGATATGCTTGTGGAGCACTTTGAAGCTCCTGTTGATCACCAGCGGCTGTTCTTCCGCGGGAAACAGGTACCCCACCCACCCGCCGGCATGAATGCTACTACAGTCTTGCATTATAGATCATTTTAACACTGATCGCCGATCTGGCCATTGGTAAAATCTAGTGATGAAGTGCGTGACAAATTACTGGGGCCGACTGGGTCAGGTTAAGGACTGTTTTGAGTCGAGATCCCCGCGGGGGTTAAGACGTAAAGGAAGATAGATAGATAGATCATCGCGGCTAGCGAAGGGTTAATTTGGACAAAAACGACGAAGACAAAATACAGCTTACTATGGATTGATAGTTCGATCAAATGACTGGTCAGAAAACAAGATAAACTCTACCTTCATGTTGCAAGTCAGAATTGTTTGGGTTTTCCATTAGGGTTGGCTAATCGAAGCCAAAATGGTAATCAATTATCGGTCCAGTCGTTTTGATAATTAACTGATTAGTAATCGCTGAACGAGGCAAATTGAAAATGGGTATGTTAAGAAGCTTCTGTGGCACAGATTTGTGCTTAAAAGTTTTGACAAGGTACGCTTACAAACAATACAGTTGATAACTATTCAAATTATCAATTACCTTTGATTAAATCTTGTCTTCTGATATGCCAAGCCACGCTAATTGGCTTCCTAATTGGCAGCTTATTGGCAATAACAAAACAAGCGACCATCTTGAGCTCAGTGACGTCATTCTTACAGGTAAATAGGCGGGACAAAATGAATGACATGAATATGGACACTAAATGGTAGCACAGCCAATCCTTGGTATGTCAAAAACGTTCCAAGGTTACGGTGCTGTCGCAGGTCCTATTACAAACCGTTCTAACTTCTATCAATTTGCGTGTTAATAAGGACCTAAATTCTAATCATTTTATTAAAAAGACTGGATTAAAATTATAAGCGAGGCTACTGAACTGATAAAATGTTCCGGGTTTGTGCAAAACATTAACTTGGTCGTCTGAACTGACCAGAACACAACGGGTTTATGCTATTCGTTACAACCTGTTCACCCTATCACAAATACTCTTCAGCGTTTCCGGTTGCTCTCTGAGACTTACGTTTTCATTTGGAAGGAAATAAGAAGTGAATAACGAGAGAAATTTGCAGAAAGTGACAGGACATTTACAGTAGACAAGGCCAAAAATAAAATATTTAATGTTTCCCCTTACGCGACCGACCGTAAAAAATCGTAGCGACCGGAAAATATTTTTTTCCGATTTCAAAAAAAAAAATTTTTCTACCTTTGTGCCGAGTACAAAAAAATCTGGGTCTTCAGAGCTCTAGATAAAGGTGTTTCTGACGAAAAACGCCAGCAGTCCCAAACTAATGTGTCAAGAATACTCCTACTAAAACAGGATTAACCATTATAAAAACAAACGGCAGCGTTTTCTTAACTATGTTTGGTGACAAAAGAAGCAGTCCAGAATAAAAGCCTCGCAGACAAAAATGCGCTCAATCACCTTTGATGAGACTGACAAAAGATCAAAGGATTTCAGTCAGCTTTTGAATTCACAGGCTGCCGCTTAACGCACGTGCCGATAGGTTTCATGTAGAGTAACCTGGAGCTGAAAGTTTCGGTGTCGGGCAAAAACAAAGGGTCATACTTTGATACGGAGTGTCATGCGAAAATTGTTGAGCAACGAAATTGCATTCCGGGTATTGTTATTTTCAATTTGTCTTTTTATGAAATACCCGGAGACTGATCCAAAAAAAAATCGGATTACGTCAAGTTATTAGACTAGCGAAAATCGCTAAAAATTAAAGGCTGCATTTTTAGCTCACCTGGCTCAGAGGTGAGCTTATAGGATGGGAGTCGAGCCGTCGTCCGTCCGTCCGTGGGTGGGTGCGTGCGTCAACACTTTCAAACATAAATATCTCAGAGACCAGTGGGCCGATCGCAATCAAATTTTATCTGAAGCATCATTTGGGTGGGGGAAAGGCTGCATTAGGTTTTGGTGCCGATCAGCTCAGAACTCTGGTTTCCATGGCAACAGATAGCCCCCATAGGGTTATAATGGGGAAAACGGCGTCATCACGTTTTCTCGACTGTTTTTGATTAGATCCTTATCATACTTGCAGGTAATGATGACATACACAAGAGCTTGGATGAGTTCGAAATTTGGTCGGATTCGAACACAGACTACGGAGTTAGCTGCCCTTGAGCGTTTGAAAAAAATCCCATAGGGTTATAATGGGGAAAATGGCGTCATCACGTTTTCTCAACTGTTTTTGCTTAGATCCTTATCATACTTGCAGGTAATGATGACATACATAAGAGCTTGGATGAGTTCGAAATTTGGCCGGATTCGAGCACAGGCTACGGAGTAAGCTGCCCTTGAGCGTTTGAAAAAAATCCCATAGTGTTATAATGGAGAAAACAACGTCATCACATATTTTTAGAAAAACTTTGTCATCGCTCTATTGCCTACATTTCTCAACGGATTTTAAAATAACTTCACACAAATGTAGGGCATGACAATATCTTGAGCAAGTTCGACTTTCAGGATGCTGCGCCCAAGGTCAAGGTCACTGTGGCTATTTTTAGAAAAACTTTGTCATTGCTCTAGCACCTACATTTCTCAATGGATTTTAAAATAACTGCACACAAATGTAGGGCATGACAATATCTCGAGCAAGTTTGACTTTCAGGATGCTGCGCCCAAGGTCAAGGTCACTGTGGCTATTTTTAGAAAAACTTTGTCAGCGCTCTAGCACCTACATTTCTCCATGGATTCTAAAATAACTTCACACAAATGTAGGACATGACAATATCTCGAGCAAGTTCGACTTCTAGGATGCTGCGCCCAAGGTCAAGGTCACTGTGGCTATTTTTAGAAAAACTTTGTCAGCGCTCTAGCACCTACATTTCTCCATGGATTTTAAAATAACTTCACACAAATGTAGGGCATGACAATATCTCGAGCAAGTTTGACTTTCAGGGTGCTGCACCCAAGGTCAAGGTCACTGTGGCTATTTTTAGAAAAACTTGGTCATCACTCTAGCGCCTACATTTCTCAACGGATTTTAAATCAACTTCACACAAATGTAGGGCATGACAATATCTCGAGCAGATTCGACTTCCAGGGTGCTGCGCCCAAGGTCAAGGTCACTGTGGCTATTTTTAGAAAAACTTTGTCAGCGCTCTAGCACCTACATTTTTCAATGGATTTTAAAATAAATTCACACAAATGTAGGGCATGACAATATCTCGAGCAAGTTCAACTTTCAGGGTGCTGTGCCCAAGGTCAAGGTCACTGTGGCTATTTTTAAAAAAACTTTGTCATCACTCTAGCGCCTACATTTCTCAACGGATTTTAAATCAACTTCACACAAATGTAGGGCATGACAATATCTCGAGCAGATTCGACTTCCAGGGTGCTGCGCCCAAGGTCAAGGTCACTGTGGCTATTTTTAGAAAAACTTTGTCATTGCTCTAGCACCTACATTTCTCAACGGATTTTGAAATAAATTCACACAAATGTAGGGCATGACAATATCTCGAGCAAGTTTGACTTTCAGGGTGCTGTGCCCAAGGTCAAGGTCACTGTTACTATTTTTAAAAAAACTTTGTCATCGCCCTAGCACCTTCATTTATCCATGGATTTTGAAATAACTTGACACAAATGTAGGGTATGACAATATCTCGAGCAAGTTTGACTTTCAGGATGCTGTGCCCAAGGTCAAGGTTACTGTGGCTATTTTTAGAAAAACTCTGTCATTGCTCTAGCACCTACATTTCTCAACGGATTTTGAAATAAATTCACACAAATGTAGGGCATGACAATATCTCGAGCAAGTTTGACTTTCAGGGTGCTGCAATCAAGGTTTTTGATTAGATCCTTATCATACTTGCAGGTAATGATGACATACATAAGAGCTTGGATGAGATCGAAATTTGGCCGGATTCAAGCACAGACTTCGGAGTTAGCTGCCCTTGAGCGTTTGAAAAAAGTCCCATAGTCTTATAATGGAGAAAACAACGTCATCACATTTTCATTTTTCATTGGATCCTCTTCATACTTGCAGGTAATGAGGATATGCATAAAAGCTTGGATTAGTTAGCACTTCGGCTAGATCCCACCACTGACTATGGAGTACCTGCCCTGAGCATCCAAAAAATCAATGTTGCCACTTTTTCTTGGTTTCTACTTATCCGCTCCTTTTCAAACTTGCAGGTAATGAGGAAATGCATAATATCTTAAACAAGTTCAAATTTTCGCCAGATCAGGCCAACCGCTACGAAGTTAGCTGCCCTTGACAGCTCTGTCTATTGTGCTCTTGATCGGATACTTTTTAAACTTGCATATATTAAATGAGGGCTTACATAATGTTTTGGATGAGTTTAATTTTCAGCCTGATTGGACCACTGACTGTGGAGTTAGCTGCCCTTGAGCATCTTAAATATCCCTATAGGTTTACGATGTCTCTCAGGTGAGCAATTGTTGCCCTTTGGGCTACTTGTTAGGGTACTTTACGACGTTTGCATATAGGGAAAACGCAGATAAGCATGTTTATTATATACCTATCAATGATACACCCTTTGAACTGCCTGTTTTCTGGCCATCTGATACAGAACGCCGTATCAAACTGACGTTTTCTGAATCTGTATCACTATCCTTTTTTAGAATGCAACGTAGAAACGAGAACCAGATAAACAAGACTGGTGACGTAACGTCAACAAACACATAAAAAATGGCGCGCCTCGATAGCTTGCAGTGATTTTTTTACAAATCTCCTTCTTTGAGTCCCAGGACTCACAAGACCTAAAATCTTTGCATCCCAAGCTCAAGGGTTTGCATCTTTACTGGGATGCAAAAGCAATATTTTCTCTGCATCCCAAACTTAAAGGGCTTCAAAGGACAAGCCCTATAAGTAAAAAATAACCAACGTCAAGCTCCTGTGGTCACAGGAATAAAAAAATCACCTGTTGTCTCATTGTCAGACAGAGTATTGGATTTGGAGACATCCGTTGTCATTTCGGATTCGAAGTTTGATCGGTCGCATCATGATCTGCAACATCTGGCCTTGCGTGTTTGTCTTGCCCAAGAAGACCAAATATTGTTTGCTGCTTTGAATCAAGTTTGATCTTTTTCTTGTTTTTCGGAGGCATGATTACTTATTGACCCGGTGTATTAATAAAAGTTTGCTTTTAGGTAAAAGACATCACCGTGGTCGATAATACTATGTTCCTCCGGTACTGGACAACTACTATTGATTATTGGTATTACAGGTAGACTTCGGTATTCAGCGGGAGTAGGAAAGACTATGGTACTGTTTTTTACCAGTAATATAACAATCTGCTAATGCACCGTTGCTATATTCTTAAAACGAAAGTAGCTTTGTAAACGAAGCCGAAATCGGAAGTTGGACTACCGATCGGCTATTTTTATGTGTCCCGGAACGCAGCCAAGGAAATATTTTGCGTCCTCTGGGAAAATTATGCCTCTAAGACGCAGGACGCAGGGGTAAAAAAATCACTGGCTTGGTAGCCTTTGTCTCACGACTAGCTACATACCTCTGCCGTGCAGGTTCGAATCTGGGTCGATGCATTAGCGCTGGCAAGAATGAATGGCTGACTGTTCTCTAAGGTATATAATAAACAAATTATTATAATAGTAACTTGATCTGGCGTACTGTATCACGTCTCGTTGATGAGCTCATACCATCGGATCACTCTGATACAGTACGCCAGATCAAGTTACTATTATAATAATGTGTATGTATTCCCTTTGTCTGATCAGAGTCATCTCTGTCTGGGCAAACAATTCATTTAGTATTAGGTTGAATAAAATTTCCTTTTAAAAGGAAGGCTTGCCCAGCTAAGACAGTGAAATTTTCATGAGTTGTTATTGAAGTGAACTCGATTGTTAGTGCACTTTCTGTTGCTTACTTTTATTTAGCAAAGTATTTAATTTCTAACTTGAATGGTGGCATTATCCACGGGTGTAAGGTAAAAACAAGTGTAGAATTTATTCGAAAAACAAATTGAGGAAATATTCACACACACACACAACAAAAACAGTTTTCCAACATTTTTGCCGGCCGTTAGTCTTGTCTCAAGGAAAATAACTATATGGACCTATTTCAAGTCTTTTCTTTACAGCTGTTGAGTCACATTTAGTCTGAATCAAAATTTTAGGAAAGACTGTTTCAAACCCATGTCTATGGAATCTTGGCACATCTGAACTTGGCATCAAAAGAAGGTGTAAATTAATATTTACTGAAGTTTATTTTTGGTTTAAGTGGCATCAGTGGCAGTGACTGGAACAAAATTTTGACACTCTGAGAAGAAAATGCATGCTGTTATTGTTTGGACAATAACTTTCTTTACACCATTTGGGAACAACAAAGCATGGAACCTATTGCGTTCGTATTTCCATGAACTCCCGACAAATGAAATTTATCTTTTATATTTATGCTATATATGTTTTTACATCAATTTTATTTACTCATTCGTGAAGTTCTGACTAATTTAACGCCAAGCAAAGGACAAAGAATAATTATTAACCAACGTGTTGGGTAATGGAGTACAGCAGCCGTCACTACGACGACGTATATCAAACGTTACGTCTGCCAATCATATATTTGAATTATCCGTGACGTTGCTTGAATGTTTGTTGTTCGTGGATGTATGAACATCGTCAGCTCAGTATAGGTTCATCTAAGGAAATCGTCGACGAGTGTAAATATTTCTCTGTACATTTGTATAGCTGAACTAAGAAGGCAACATTAGAGAGTGTTTTAAGTCCACACACCCCAACCCGCACCTACTGCAAGCACAGTAGGACCTTGTTCTACTATAATCCAAACAAGTAGGACGCCCCGGCACTGGAAGTTATACCCAGCATCATCGCACCAACCAACCAACCCATCCGTTGTCATAAAGCTGTCAAGGAATCCCTAACAGTTTCAAATTTTAACAATTCTGAGTTTCAAATGTTAACAATTCTGAATTGTCCCCTTTTTCTGTATCATTGTTCAGGCTATTCATGAACATATTGATGGCCAAAAGGAAATTTATCAGATGCTAAAAATGTGTACATAATATATCGCCTTGTGCCATGGAAAGGCCTGTTGCAATGTGTACGCATTAAGTACTCACCGACATTACCGACTTTTACATACATAACACGGCCAGTTCTACATATAAGCAAGCCACACGCATAGATAGATGGAATAAAAATTTTCAGTTAATGCGATAAGGGAAGAAAATCGTCAAAAGCGCTTGTTTCTAAATCTAAACAATAAATTTGAACTCTGCTCTTTCAGTTTTTACAGATACACAGATCAGCCCACTCCGGCATAAGCGCAGTCTTATCAGTCTATCCTCAGCATAAAAGTTGTCTTCATCATGGATCATTATGAAGAATATATATGCCGAAAAAGACTTATCAGATCCCATGAATGCACCGGCCCTGTACAGTGTGCCGGCTGCTCTGACCAGTCAGATTATACGATGCCCTAAGGCCTATTTTTCGCGACGCCGCTGCACGATTTTTGGAAAAGCTAATGCTTTGCGCTATTGCTATATATAAACACTGTTTCTTACACAGGTTTTGGTATATTTCTTCGGGTGCAAAGCCAAAAACTTTACTTTAAATTCAGAGTTTCATTTTTAATGCAATCAGTTTGTAAAATGCAAAAGAAATGTGGCCAAGTTCAAGGCACTTGTAAAAGAAAAACGTGCTTTTAAACGGAAATATTAAAAAAAGTACATGTTCTATCAAAAATAGAATATTAAAGTTTCCATCTGTTATTTTTAGCAGATGAGGTAAATCGGATATGGATAAAAATAGACAAAATCGGACGAGGTCTTTGTTTGTTATGTCTGTGAAGAAAATAATGAAGAAATGCAGTCTCAAACTGGAACAAGCCTTCCAGTCTCTTTGGCTTAATATTGCGGCCACTGATTGCGGCCCTAAAACAGTTTAGAACGAATCGTTGCAGCATGCACTCGCCAGGTATTTTCCGACTAAGTGTGACGTATCGTTTCTTCCGAAAATAACTCGGGTATCACTAAACCACTTGAATACTGGCTTGTCATGGCGATGTGTCGCGTGCAAGAATGGTAACTCTTGCTTTTGTAATTTTTGAGTTATCTCCCCTTTGATGAACTTTTGGCAGATCATGTCGGCTCTGTAACTTGAATACCCTTTGGAATATTTTCATGATACTTCACTGATATGTAGAGCAGGTCATGACGATGTGTTGCGAACAGTAATGACAACTCTTGCTTTCTTACTTTTTGAGTTATTTCCCCTTGATGGTGTTAGGTGTGATTTCGTGTCCGCACCATAACTAGAATACCCTTTGAAATATTTTCATGATAGTTCACAGATGTGTAGAACAGGTCATGACGATGTGTCGTGAACAAGAATGACAACTCTTGCTTTCTTACTTTTCGAGTTATTTCCCCTTAATGGTTTTAGGTGTGATTTCATGGCCGCACCATAACTTGAATACTCTTTGAAATATTTTCATGATACTTCATAGTTTATGTAGAATAGTCTATGCTGATGTGTTGCGAACAAGAATGACAACTCTTGCTTTTTAACTTTTTTAGTTATTTCCCCTTGATGGTTTTAGGTGTGATTTAGTGTCTGCTCCATAACTTGAATACCCTTTGAAATATTTTTATGATACTTCACAGACACACCCATATATTTTCCAGTAGATGGAGGAGTGGCGTTAGTGTAGGGGATAACACGCTGACCTACCAATCCATAGATAGCAAGATCGATTCGATCGCAAGATAAACTTCCCGCTTCTCCGGTCTTTCGGATGAGACTTTAAACTGAGATCCCTTCTCCGTATGACCTAGTTGTTGGTGGGACGTTAAACCTGAGCTCACTCACTCATTCCAGAAAGGAGGAGGGGTGGTTATGAGGTGGTCTACCAACCCAGGGGTCGCAAGATTGTTTCCCCACTTCTCTTGTCTTTCGAATAAAACATTAAAACCGAGGTCCTGTCTCCGTAAGAACTGGTTTTTCGTAGAACGTTAAACAAGAGTTCACTCACTCACAGTAGGGGAAGGAAAGGGAAATTTCATATTATCATGTCTAAGTGTTAGAAATAAGGCCAGATAGCAACTTGCCCGGGGGGCAACCTGAAATGAATTTCAACTTGCCCCACAGATTTCAACTTGCCCCCTGTATTTCATTGCAATTAAACCATTTACTCATTTTCTTCCGAAGTCACGTAAGTACACAAGTCCAAAATGCTCTCCCTTTCTAAGACATTAAGCATGAATTCATGAACTTCAGAGATAACTGACCAACAGTTTGATCACAGCTGCCTTATTATTTTCTCAGCGCTACTTTGTCTGTGATTTTTTTTTCCATTTTTTTTTTTTTTTTTTTTTCCTTCAAAACACTATGTTGGTGGGTTTCAAACTTCTCAAGCAAAACTTCAAAAAAGACATGAAACAAAATTATTTTCCAGATTTTATCTCCCAGAATTAAAGGTTGTCCAGGGGGCAACCTTCCAAGACTATCAGCTTGCCCTCAGCAAATTTGAACCGTGTCGGGCAAGTGTGCAAGTGCTTATTTCTAACACTGATGTCTGTTAGCAGTTGTTATTAAAACTTTTATTATGCAAATACGGGTTCTGTTGCACACAGCCTTTCATTATCACCCTCCCATAGTTCTGATAATACTGAAACACTGTTATAAAGGAATTAAAATCGCAAGTCATCCATCCATATCTGTCAGCATCCAAATTTAGTAACCACTATACTTCCTAAATCCATTGACAAACAAATAAAAGTTACAAAAAATAAGTCCTGCCCAGGTAGTCCCGTATGGACTATGTATGAATAGCAATTGGTTTATCAACAGTGGGCAAGAGTGCCTGTAGAATGTAGAGCTGCAACGATTCACCCAACGACCGATTCGATTCGATTTCGATTTCAGACACCTCGATTCGATTAATTCGATTCGATTCATGATTGATTTTATGCTACCTTAATTCATCATGTTTATCACTTTATTTTGTTATATTTACACTTCTATTTGAATTATCTTTGGGTGCATCTTTGAGCACAGGTTTCTGCGAGTCATTGTTAGACGCCATTTTGATAACCCTACCGATAAGGAAACGAAACACCCGTATTGATTGGATGACCTAATTATAACTGACCAATCGTACGTTACGTTATAAACAGTGTTATAATATTAAGAGCGGATCTAAAACACAGACTTCCGTTTTAATTGAGGGCCCATGCGGGGGATTGTGAATCGAATCGAAATTAGTGGAGTTGTTATCGGAATCGAATCGGCCCTTGTGAACCGGATTTTCGATGCATCGGAGTGAATCGTTGCACCTCTAGTAGAATGTACTCAGCATCCACTGGACCCGGTTGCTCAAACCAAACAGTATGTCATTTTCAACAGTATTTCAGTCATATCAAAAGAATAGGCGGGTGGTAGTGAAAAACTGTATGCAACTGAACCCCGTTTATGATTGATAAGATTTCCGCCTTCAGCGGGCATTGAACCTGGGACTGCTAGATCAGCAGACCATAGCATAACCCACTGAGCCACCGGGACTCCCTAAAACAAACGGCCTCATTAGCTAACAAGACGTTATTTTCAGGCTTATTGTTCCCAAAAAGCACAACCATTTTTGTTGAAAAAAAGAATGGAGCTTTTGCAGTGCGAAAACTCCTCGTGTTTTCCGCAAAAAATAATAGCACATAGCTAGATCTTATGTTTTCTGCAAACACTCCTCACATTTTTCTCGGTAAAAAATGGCAGTCTTTTTGCATACAATAGCTTTGAAAATTTAACGACTTGTTAATATAGTTAATTAGCAATGTCGTTAGTTTTTAACAAGTGGGCCTTGACATTCTTTTCACCAGGCAAGTAGACTAAATTCCAGTTTGTCAGGCCCTGCATCATATATATGCTGTATTTATTTGCTTATTTGTTTCAGCTTGTTGATGGCCATACATTATTTGATTATGGTGTGGGACTCAATGACCTAATCCAGTTAATGGTGCGAGCTCCAGTAGTTTCTCCGAAGAAGTCTGACATTGGTACCGGTAGTGGAGATGAAGGCTCAGACAAAGAAAACCAGAAGGTAAACAAGAGAGGTTTCCAGTGACTTTTAATATTTACCAAATGAAACTGTTGTTTAAGTAGGCAGATAAACAACATATTTACTTTTGACCAAATGTTTGTTTCATGACTCGTAAGAAGGGTACTTCAGAGTTGTCTTAACTTGAAAAGTTGCAGATTTTACATTTATTTCTAGTCTCTAAAGTTATTTTCATAACATTTGTACTAGTCTAACGTTCAACTAGAGGGTTTAAAATGTTGTTATTGTAAAGAGATAAATAAAGTGTGGGGGGAAACGGACAGATATCTGCAAGGCGAGGAGGAGACGGTAAATCAAGGTTAATTCAATCAGGAAAAAATGCAAATAGGTTTGAGAAAAGTCGGGGAATTACATTTTAGGCAAGGGGTGGTCACCCTGCCTTTTCTCTCATATGCAGGCAGCAGAAAGTGAGATACAGGTATTACTTTTTCAGTGTCCATTTCTGACTTCTGTTGAGTTTTCTAGGTTAGGACTGTTAATTTAGAGAGGTTATTTTGTGGAAGAATGCAGACTGGTAAGGCAGTAGTGTTGTGCAGAATGTGAATAGTGTTCTGCAGATTTTTATTTCAAAGACAAACAATTTTTATTTTGACTTCCTGTTTCCTTTCCCAGGCAATGAAACCCTTTCAGAATGTAAGATACTCTTTAAGGAAAGAATTTGCTCCACAGAATGTAAGATACTCTATAAGGAAATAATTTGCTCCACAAGGGAGTTCTTTCCCATTAGAGGAATCTCCTCTGAAATGCTGAAATAGAGACAAAAGTTGTCATAGTAACAATTATCTCCCCTGGAAGTGTTGCCAGTCACCTTAATTCTCAGTTTCAGTGCTCCAGATAAGGTAACAGGGATATTTTAGGGATAAATTCTTTATTTTTTCATTTAAAAATTTAGTTGTGACACCTCATTAGAACCTTCTCATCGAGAAGGTCCTAATGAGCTATCACAAATATGTCTTTTATGGAAAACTAAGGAAAAAGCTGGGGAAAATTATCTCTATTACCCCTTCTTATCTTTACATAAAAATCATGTTGTGACCTCTCATTAGGACTGTCTCGATGAGTTAGTTCCATTCAGGGGTCACAACATACTTACATAAGTTATCCCTTATTTACATGTATCCCTATTACTCCTTATTAGGATTACTGGTACTGTCACCTTAATACTCTTCTTGCAGCCACCAACCCCAGAAAGTAAACCTATTGAAGAGACAAGCACTAGTGATTTGTTAGGCAGCACATATAAGGTAAGTAATTATATAGCTTTTTACATATTTCTTAGGTTATAAGACTTTTCCCTTCCCAAAACAAATGAGCTGGGACAGGGCAAAACCAACAAAGTGGTTGTTTGACCAGCGCAGACTCAGATCAGCCTGGGCATCCGACAACTCTGATCAGACGCTTCGCTTAGTGCTTAAAGGTTAGCTAACAGACTAATCTACTTCCATGCGGGCAGCGAAGACTCTGATCAGACTGGGCGATTGCTGTGCTGGGTGCCCAACCACTTTGTTGGTTTTCTCGCGTTGCGGCTCAAATCCCTAAAAACTTGATCCATCTCATAGCAGAACTTCATAAGACTGATGTTTATATGAAACAGGTTCATTCTAGATATGGAAAAACACTGCGTTATAGCCAAAGAAACACAGAATATTCTAAAAAGAATGTCCCTGTGATTCAGTTATACTAGAGAATGGTATTTATACCTACACTACAGGAAACAGGAGAGTAAAATTAGGTGCTTAATGAAGAAAGGTGGCAAGTCAAAGAGAGCAAGGCTAGCTGAGAGAGCAAGGCTTTGATGTAGAAAGTTGTGAATTGGAAATCATCAGTACCAAAACTGAATAACAGTCTTCGCAGTAAATTGGTACCTGATTTGAATTAGGGACAGTTAAAAAGCAGTAAAAGGAAACAATTGGGCCTGCCTTCTATATGCTTTGTCCTACATGCAATGAGCCTCTGACAACCTACTGCCAATATAGCCGGGCGGCGTAGGGCAATCGGTAGGGCACCTGACTCATAAGTCAGAGGTCCTGGGTTCGATACCCGGTCTGGCCACATACTTTCGTTTCTCCTTCCGCAGATTCAAGAAGGGCAGTTGTCAGTTACTGGCGAAAGTATGTGCACTTAGTACTGGTTAACCGCTTAGGAGGTCTAACTTGCCCAGGAATAGTGTGGTTAGGTTAACTGTCTGTCCCGACATGACCTTTAGGCTTAGCTGTTTACTGTGGACGTAAAGCAACAAATCAATCAATCTATGCCAATATGACCATTTTAAATCTTTATCTTGAAATTTTAGGGAAAGGTTGTGGGAATTTACATTTAAGGAGATACACACAAAGTTTTGCATTTGTGATCCTCATTGTGATTGAAACTGAGTGTATAAAGCACATCACAAAAGTTCTGTTTTCATGAAACTTTACACTTTTAAAGTTTCCCATTAAGGAAACAAAGTTTGAAACTGTCTCAAATAATTTACAGTACGCAGACACTACGACCAAATTTGTATTGGACACTTCCATCTTAGAAAGATGAGTGGATTTAAGAGATGCTATACAAAGCTAAGCAAACCCTATTCATTATGAGGAGCAGTCTGATTTGGGCAAATAAGTAGCCTGCATTGGTCTATCTATCTTTGCTTAGGCAATTCAAAAATTTGGGATATATGTACCATAAAAATTTATAGATTTGAGCAAACAGAACAGATCCAGATCAGGCTGCTTCCAAAAGGGGCATTTTCCAATCATTGCACATATCAAATCAGGGGTGAGCCTAGAGGGAGAATGGGAGAAATAGTCTCCCAGGCGGACTGACTTTTCCCTATTTTTAGCTGAGGGAGAAGTCAAAATGTTTAAAACATACAGAAAAGCCAAAATGTGGGATGAAACTTC
Organism: Ctena decussata; assembly: GCA_963989385.1. NCBI lineage: Eukaryota > Metazoa > Mollusca > Bivalvia > Lucinida > Lucinidae > Ctena > Ctena decussata. Next base: position 30,369,150 of record OZ022501.1, on the reverse strand, counting down.
TCTTTGATGCAAAACTTCTCCTGTCTGAGAACCCTAAGCTGACCCCTACAAATAATGGATGATAGTACTTAACTGAGCCGCGACACGAGAAAACCAACAATGTGGTTGTGCGCCCAGTGCAGACTCAGATCAGCCTGGGCATCCGCCCAGTTTAATCAGAGTCTTCGTTATGTGCTCAAAGGGTAGCTAAGGTTCTAAGCTACTTCCATGCGTACAGCGAAGACTCTGATCAGACTGGGCGGATGCCCAGGCTGATCTGAGTCTGCGCGGATGCACAACTACATTGTTGGTTTTCTCGTGTCGCGGCTCAACTCCTTTCGAAGCTTTTGTTGGATCTTTTCAGTACCTTTCAGATATGTTGCAGACATATTGTGGATGCGCTTGAAAAAAATAAAAGCAGAAAAAAATATTTTGCACAAGCTGACTGGGTTTAGAACTTCGCCATATATCAGGCAACTGCACCTTGAAAATAATGGTTGAAGTACATACTGTGTATTCAACTCATTTCATCTTTTCAACACTTTTCAAATATTTACTGCAGTAAATTTGTTTATATTTCAGTATTCAGAGGCGGCGGAGGGGTTGGGGCGGGGGTATTAAGTAACTCATACTTACTGCCAAGTTTCATTGTTTAAGGTGGTCCACTTATCGGTATTTGTGGTTTCAGGTTGGGGATGTGATAGACGCGAGAGACCTCAGTATGGGAGCTTGGTTTGAGTCCAAAATAATGAAAGTGACAAAGTCCAGCAACTCAGCACTTTCATCCAACACAGACAAACCCAAAGACATAAAACCTGTGTTATCAGAAACATCAGTAAAAGACATTGATAACACAGATATTACCAATAAATCCAAAGGCTTAGATAACAAGAAGGAGATTAAGGATGAAAATGCTAATGATAGTGCTATTGAGTCAATGGAAACTGACGAGGATTCAAGTTCAGGAATTGAGAATGCTCAGGATAAAATGAATGACATTGCTCAGGACAAAGAGAACAATATTGCTCAGGACAAAAATAATGAAATTACTCAGGATAATAAGAGTGATAGTTCTATTCCTTATGATAAACTATTTGACATTGTAAAGGATGATGGATTTGTGTACCATATGATTTATGAAGGGTAGGTTTGCACTTTTGTTTGCTTTTTGTCATCACATCAGAAGATAATTATGAACCTGTCATACCTGTTTGATCTGTATTGAAATTTCAGTCATATCTGGTTGACCTTCTTAAGCAGAGTGCCTAGCCTATAGGATTGAGTGTAGGCCGCATGTAGGGGGTTTAACTGCCGTGGGCAGCATTTGTCAGATTAATTTCTTCGGTCCAGTAGACTAGGAAATCTGCACCCTGGAAACTAGCATCAGGATGGTGGTAGGTGATTGCAGTGTCAGCCAGCAGTGGTATTATCAAACTGGCTAAACTATAATATGTAGACTAAGTCCAACACAATATGTAGTAATGTGTCTTTTCTGGGTTCTTAGCCAGGGAATGTGGCCTCGTTTAACAAGCACAATTGGACAAACAACAGTGTTTCATTATAGTAAATGGTCATATCTGTTTGGTGGTTTAAAATGACTTCTTTTCAGTTATAGCAGAGAGCAAATCACTGACCTCGATGAGAAAAAAAATTGTACACTACTGGTTAATAATTTTGTCGCTGCTTCCAATAGTCTGTTATCCGTCATTTCATGGTTCCATACAGCTACATTTGTGGTACAAATTTGTTTTGAAATGTCTCATTGGATTATTAAATTGTGGTATTTAATAGGTATGATGAGGACGATCTGGTTGAGTTACAGTGTAAAGATGTCAGACCAAGAGCTAGAACTAATATCAAGTTTTCAGACATCAAAGTTGGAGATATACTCATGGCCAATTACAACATGGAGGACCCAGACACCAGAGGGTTCTGGTATGATTGTATGATCACAGGAAAACAAGACACAAGAACTGTGAAGACTCTTACTGCCACAGTTTACTTTGGGTAACATTTTAATAATCTGAGCTGCGATGTGACAAAACCAACAGAGGCATGTACATCTGCCGAGTCTGATCAGAGTTTATGCTGTTTCCTTATAGGATAGCTAAGAGTCTAAGCTAGCTTCATGAGCGCAGCGAAGACTCTGATCAGATTGGGCGGATATCTGAGTTTTCGCTGGATGCACTTGTCACTGATGGTTTTGTTGGTTTACTTTTCCATAACTGGAGAAGTCTGTTTGTCCTGTGACAAGGGTTAGATTCTGATAATAGTTTGTGAGAGCATGAGATAAGAGTATTGAGGTAAATGGGAAAGCTTTCAGGGGGTGGGGGGGACAACTCTCAGTCTGCCATTTTCAAGTTTTCTTCCTTTCTCATTTATGGTGTATTCTGAAAGGAAAGAAGTTGCTGTCTTGGGAGCTTTGATGTCCAGGGAACCAACAGCAAGTCCACTTTCAGGGGAACCAACTTTGCCATTTTCATAATTGCCTCTCCTCACTGTCAAATAAAGGAAAAACTTTGCTCCCTAAAGATCTTTGATGTCCAGGGAAGCAAACAGCAAGTCACAAATTGTAAAGTTGTTTTCCTAGGTAAATTTAGTGAGAAAACATGTAGCTCATCAGGTAATCATTCTGGAATGAATTAAATTCTCTGGAAGGATATTGTAACCCCTCATCAGACCTTTGTGGCTGAGATTGTTTCAGGGAGAGGTCACTCACAGCATATATTTTCATGGAGAAATAAGAAAAAAATTTCCACCAAATTATTGTAAGGTAGTCCCCCTTATCCGCAGCTATGGTCTACTTTGTTCAAGGTATCACTGCAAAGAATTTCATCATTATTGGTGTTCATAGGTTTTGAAATATTAAAGCTGCAGCCCCTCTCTTAATGCAATTCTTAGCTGTAAAGGAGAAACTATATCATTGTTCCAAGATTTAATTCATAATGTATTGGTGAGGAGGTGGACATGTAGATACCATTTTGCAGTTACCTTGCTTTTGGTGTGAGGAAATCTCACTGAATGTCAGAGGTTATGTATGACAGATTACTGGGTCTTAGTATTACTGATGTTTTTAGCTCACCTGAGCCGAAGGCTCAGAGGTGAGCTTATAGGATGGGAGTCAAGCCGTCGTCCGTTAGTGCGTGCGTGAGTGCGTGCGTCAACACTTTCAAACATAAATATCTCAGAGACCAGTGGGCCGTTTGCAATCAAATTTTATCTGAAGCATCATTTGGGTGGGGGAAAGGCTGCATAAGGTTTTGGTGCCGATCAGCTCAGAACTCTGGTTTCCATGGCAACAGATAGCCCCCATAGGGTTATAATGGGGAAAACGGCGTCATCACGTTTTCTCGACTGTTTTTGATTAGATCCTTATCATACTTGCAGGTAATGATGACATACACAAGAGCTTGGATGAGTTCGAAATTTGGTTGGATTCGAGCACAGACTACGGAGTTAGCTGCCCTTGAGCGTTTGAAAAAAATCCCATAGGGTTATAATGGGGAAAATGGCGTCATCACGTTTTTATACCCCGCCACACTTTAGTGGCGGGGTATTATGTTATACCTTTCGGTGTCCGTCCGTCCGTCCGTCCGTCCGTCCGTCCGTCCGTGCTCACCATTTCCGATCGATAACTTGAGTATTTATTCACGGAATTTTTTCAAATTTTGCATACATATTGTTATCGGCGATGAGTGGTATGGGATTGTTAATGGGCAAAATCCGTCCATTTTTAACGGAGTTACTGCCCTTTTTCATATTGGAAAAATGGTTTCTGGCCTGTTATTCCTTTACTGTTCATGATATCTGAATGAAACTTCACAGACATGTTGCACATCAAAGGTTACATATTGTGACTAAGGACCGTCACTCTGACCTTCCCAGTTTGTGAGTTATCCGCCCTTGATAGGTCTGAAAAAAGGTTTTTGACGTATTGTTCCTTTACTATATTGAATATCTGAATATAACTTCACAGATATGTTTCACATCAAAGCTAACATATTGTGACTAAGAACCGTCACTCTTACCTTTCCCGTTTGTGAGTTATCTGCCCTTGATTGAATTAAAAAAAGTTTTTTACCCGTAGTTCCTTTACTATGTGGAATATTTAAATGAAACTTTACAGATGTGTTTCACATCAAAGGTTACATACTGTGACAAAGAACCATCACTCTTATCTTTCCAGTTCATGAGTTATCTGCCCTTGATAGGTCTGAAAAATGGTTTTTGACCTGTAGTTCCCTTTCTATATGGAATATCTGAATAAAACTTCACAGATATGTTTCACATCAAAGGCTTCATATAGTGACTAGAAACTGTCACTCTGATCTTTCCGGTTTGTGAGTTATCCGCCCTTGATTGATCTGAAAAACGTTTTTTTATCTGTAGTTCCTTTACTATATGGAATATCTGAACGAAACTTCATAGGTATGTTTCACATCAAAGGTTACATATTGTGACAAAGAACCATCACTCTTACCTTTCCAGTTAATGAGTATTCCCCCTTGATAGATCTGAAAAATGTTTTTTGACTTGTAGTTCCTATACTATATAGAATATCTGAATGAAACTTCACTGATATGTTTAACACCATAGAATAGGAAACAGAGTCTCTCAGCTCAAAGAAATGCTTTACAGCCTGATCTAAATCTACACTGGTCAGAATGCTCCACGTTGTTGGGTGGTTTATATTAATATTTATTTACAGTAAGGACATCATATCTCTGTCTATCTCAGTTCTGTGGCTCTTTAGCTATTATATATCTCAAAAAATAAGTTAGGATGCACAGCAGTGGCGGGGTATCATGCAGTGCCTGCGGTGCTTTTATCTCAACTGTTTTTGCTTAGATCCTTATCATACTTGCAGGTAATGATGACATACATGAGAGCTTGGATGAGTTCGAAATTTGGCCGGATTCGAGCACAGACTACTGAGTTAGCTGCCCTTGAGCGTTTGAAAAAATCCCATAGTGTTATAATGGAGAAAACACATCATCACATATTTTTAGAAAAACTTTGTCATCGCTCTATTGCCTACATTTCTCAACGGATTTTGAAATAACTTCACACAAATATAGGGCATGACAATATCTCGAGCAAGTTCGACTTTCAGGATGCTGCGCCCAAGGTCAAGGTCACTGTGGCTATTTTTAGAAAAACTTTGTCAGCGCTCTAGCACCTACATTTCTCAGCAGATTTTAAAATAACTTCACACAAATGTAGGGCATGACAATATCTCGAGCAAGTTCGACTTTCAGGGTGCTGCGCCCAAGGTCAAGGTCACTGTGGCTATTTTTAGAAAAACTTTGTCAGCGCTCTAGCACCTACATTTCTCAATGGATTTTAAAATAACTTCACACAAATGTAGGGCATGACAATATCTCGAGCAAGTTCGACTTTCAGGGTGCTGTGCCCAAGGTCAAGGTCCCTGTGGCTATTTTTAGAAATACTTTGTCATCGCCCTAGCACCTTCAATTCTCCATGGAGTTTGAAATAACTTAATACAAATGTAGGGTATGACAATATCTCAAGCAAGTTTGACTTCCAGGGTGCTGCGCCCAAGGTCAAGGTCACTGTGGCTATTTTTAGAAAAACTTTGTCAGCCCTCTAGCTCCTACATTTCTCAATGGATTTTAAAATAAATGTAGGACATGACAATATCTCGAGCAAGTTCGACTTTCAGGGTGCTGTGCCCAAGGTCAAGGTCACTGTGGCTATTTTTAGAAAAACTTTGTCATCGCCCTAGCACCTTCATTTCTCCATGGATTTTGAAATAACTTGACACAAATGTAGGGTATGACAATATCTCAAGCAAGTTTGACTTTCAGGATGCTGTGCCCAAGGTCAAGGTCATTGTGGCTATTTTTATAAAAACTTTGTCATCGCCCTAGCACCTTCATTTCTCCATGGATTTTGAAATAACTTGACACAAATGTAGGGTATGACAATATCTCAAGCAAGTTTGACTTTCAGGATGCTGTGCCCAAGGTCAAGGTCACTGTGGCTATTTTTAGAAAAAAGTTTGTCATCGCTCTAGCACCTACATTTCTCAATGGATTCTAAAATAATTTCACACAAATGTAGGGCATGGCAATATCTCGAGCAAGTTTGACTTTCAGGGTGCTGCAATCAAGGTTTTTGATTAGATCCTTATCATACTTGCAGGTAATGATGACATACATAAGAGCTTGGATGAGTTCGAAATTTGGCCGGATTCGAGCACAGACTGCGGAGTTAGCTGCCCTTGAGCGTTTGAAAAAAATCCCATAGTGTTATAATGGAGAAAAAAACGTCATCACATTTTCATTTCTCATCGGATCCTCTTCATACTTGCAGGTAATGAGGATATGCATAAAAGCTTGGATGAGTTAGCATTTCGGCTAGATCTCACTACTGACTATGGAGTACCTGCCCTGAGCATCCAAAAAAATCAATGTCGCCACTTTTTCTTGGTTTCTACTGATCCGATCCTTTTCAAACTTGCAGGTAATGCATAATATCTTAAACAAGTTCAAATTTTGGCCAGATCAGGCCTACCACTACGAAGTTAGCTGCCCTTGACAGCTCTGTCTATTGTGCTCTTGATCGGATACTTTTTAAACTTGCATATATTAAATGAGGGCATACATAATGTTTTGGATGAGTTTAATTTTCAGCCTGATTGGACCACTGACTGTGGAGTTAGCTGCCCTTGAGCATCTTAAATATCCCTATAGGTTTACAGTGTCTCTCAGGTGAGCAATTGTTGCCCTTTGGGCTACTTGTCTTGCATCTGAATTGTGTTATAGATATTGGAATTTCATGGACAAAAAGAAATGGTGTGTTCCTCATATAATACAATAAGCTATTAATTAGATTTTTGATTTGCAGCAAAATCAAGAATGTAATTGATGTATTGCTAATGCATTGGGATTGAATAAAAAAATGTTGCCGATACATGTACTTAAAATTGTTACAGAAAAGTGATTGTGTGTGAAACAACAATTATAAGTGGTCACAATTTCATGGATTACTTTGATAATCTTTCAGTCCTGATTTGACCCCACTAGAAAATTGTAAGCTTTTGTTTGTTGACGAGGTTTTTGCTTGTGAAAAACCAGGAACACAGCTAACAGCAGAGGATATTGCTAGCAACCCAGCTGCCTCACCAGTGAAAAGTAAGTTCTTTAAGGTGAAGGGTACACTTTCAAGGAAAGCAACTCTGCCATTTTCAGTGTTCTAGATTAAAGAGGGAGTATTTGGTGATAATTGCCGGGCCGCGTAGCGCAGTCGTTAGGGCACCTGACTCATAAGTCAGAGGTCCTGGGTTGGATACCCGGTCTAGCCACATACTTTTCGTTTCTCCTTCCACTGATTCAAGAAGGGCAGTTATCAAATATTGGCCAAAGTATGTGCACTACGTACTGGTTAACTGCTAAGGAGGTCTAAGCCTGCCCAGGAATAGTGTGCTTAGGTTAACTGACCATCCCAACATGACCAGAGCTGTTTAACTCGGACGTAAAGCAACAAATCAATCAATTAATCACTTGGTGATATTAGGGATAATTTTTGTTAATTCTGCAAGAAACCATATATGTTGTGACCCCTCGACGAGACGGTTTAGATGAGGGGACACAACATATGGTTTCGATGAGAAATAAGAAAATATTATCCTTCAATTATCATCAAATACGCCCTCTTTTCTATAGCCCTGCCATTTTCATTCACATCCTTTCTGAATAGGGGCCAGCTCTTAAAGCAAAAAATCAGCTCCTCCAGAAGTGTATTCATTCCTACAAGAGTAGATCCTAATTTAGGTCTACAGTAAAATACTTATATGTGGCTGTTCCTGAATTTTGGCAATTGGTGATAAAGGCAAAGAGCGCTAGAATATAAGTCTGCCAAACTTACATTTGATACATACACCCAGCATAACAGAGGTTCAGATAAAAAGGAGCACCTGATGAGTAGTTGTGATATTTTCTATACCATTCCCATAAACTACTCATTATTGCATTCCATTAAAATTGCCTTTCTGAGATGATTCTTATAGATGCCATAGTGTATAGTACTAGTTAAATAGAAAAAGGTAAGAAAATTTTTCTCAAATTTACATAAAATTTTCTTCATAATCTGACGCCATGGTACATGTATCATGAACGCCAAAATTAATCTGCACCAATATGTCATTCTTAATAAGCCACAAATTTTTATATCGCAGATATACAACAATGTTTTACAGTACTTTATCCAGGAAAGCAAACAATAATCAGACATTCAGTATAAAAATGGCAGAACGTCGTAGCTTACCCTTGCATATTAATTTTTCCTGTCTTCCCATCAACCAGAACTGGATCTTCTTAAGAACTTGATCACCATTGCTGTGAAAAAAAATATTGAGAGGCCACAATATACATTTCTAAAGGGGATAATTAAAATATCACCTTAAATCCCTGAGATCAGGAGCTCTAGAGTCTGCATGAAACTTAAAGCATGTCTTTAATTTTACTACCAGCTGTTGACTTGTTATGTTATTATGTATTGTTTCAAGTCAATACAGGATAACCTATATCATTAACATAAACCTTGAGACTGTTTGTTGGAGCGAAGTTCTTTGACTTGCCATGTTTATTTCTCTATAAGATGAAGGGTTTCCTTTTTGAAATTACTCCATCTATGTAAATCGGTCTTGTTTAATTCAGCTGTAAGATAGATTTTTTTTTCTTTCCAAAACAGTCCCAAAATTCTAGATCCATCTTATAAGATGGATCTAGATTTTTGGGATTGTTATGGAAGGGGAAAAAACTGTATCTTACAACCAAAGAAATATGGTACATGTACAGTCAGTAGAACGGTGAGCAGATGCTAATAATTCAGAAACAGGTTTTGTATATATTGCATAAAATGTATGAGTGATAAGATAAAACGAGCAAAGTGGCATGTGCACCAAGGGAATACTCAGATCAGAGTCTGCGCTGTCCGCATGGAGCTAGCCTAGACCCTTTACTCCCTTTTCAGCGCACAGCAGAGACTGGTTAGACTGGAGGTCTACCCAAGCTGATCTGAGTCTCCCTGGTTGCACATGCTTTCTTCTTGGTTTTTATCATGTCATGACTCATACTCATATTTGCACATGCTTTCTTCTTGGTTTTATCATGTCGCGACTCATATAGCCCCTCATTAGAACTGCTTTGCAGAAGGTCATAATGACTGGGACAAAATATTTGTTTTTAGCTCGCCTAAACGAAAGTTCAGGAAGAGCTATTGTTGTCACCCTGGCGTCAGCGTCCGCATCGGCGTGCACTGCAGGCGAGCTATCCTGTACGCGGACAGGTCTTGTCTTGCTTGTGATTGGATGAAAGTGAGAAAATTAAAGTCTTGCTTGTGATTGGATGAAAGTGAGAAAATTAAAAGTTTTACTTTACCAGTAATAATGACAGCCTTTTCCCATTGGTAGCATACATGTAAAATTCAGATGTGTGTGACATTTCACAAACTATGAAGACATAGGGATGGATGGATGGATGACTTGTGAATTTACATCCTTTTCAACAGTATTTCAACTGTATTAGGATGATGAGAGACTCAGGGCCTGACAAAATTATTGTTAAGGTGCACATAAATTGTCTCATTTCAGTATCTGTGTTAATTTTAGCTCTGACTGTAGTATAAAGTTCTGAAAATTGGAACACCTGAAGTAATTATTGTAGTGTCCTAAAATTGGTGTGACTGCTTAGTCTGATTCGGATCTCCTCTGCTTGCTCAGATCTTTTTATACGCCCGTTTTGAAAAAACGGTCGTATTATGGCGTGGCGCTGTCCGTCCGTCCGTCGGTCCGTCTGTCTGTCCGTAAACATTCTTGTGCACGCCAAAACTCAGTAACCATTTGGGATATCTTCATGAAATTTTGTAGGCATATGTATTAGGTAAGGGGAAGGATCGCGTACAAGAATGGTTGCTCCCCCTTCCTTGGTTTCAAAGTTATGCCCCTTTGATTGTTTTTTTACCCTGCAGGTCTTGTGCGCGCCAGAACTAGATAACTGTTTGGGATATCTTCATGAAACTTCATAGCAATGTGTATGAAGCCCCAACGATGTGTCGCATACAACAATGGTTGCTCTCCCTTTCTTCGTTTCTGAGTTACATCCCTTTTCTTAGTTCTTTTCGACTATTTTTGTGTATACTTATATTGTGCATACATTAACTCGGTAACTGTTTGGAATATCATGATGAAACTTAATAGCAATGTGCATGATCACAAGATAATATGTCACACATAAGAATGGTTGCTCCCCCTTTCTGAATTTTGGAGTAAACTCCCTTTCCTCTGTCTTCTTAAACATTCTTGTATGTGCCATAACTCAGCAACCATTTGGGATATCTTCATGAAATTTTGTAGGCATATGAAGTAGGTAGGGGAAATGTATCACATACAAGAATGGTTGCTCCCCCTTCCTTAGTTTCCAAGTTATGCCCCTTTGATTGTTTTTTTTCCCCTGCAGGTCTTGTGCGCGCCATAACTAGATAACTGTTTGGGATATCTTCATAAAACTTCATAGCAATGTGTATGAAGCCCCAACGATGTGTCGCGTACAACAGTGGTTGCTCTCCCTTTCTTCGTTTGTGAGTTACATCCCTTTTTATTAGTTCTTTTCGACTATTTTTGTGTATACTTATGTTGTGCATACATTAACTCGGTAACTGTTTGGAATATCATGATGAAACTTTATAACAATGTGCATGATCACAAGATGATGTGTCACATATAAGAATGGTTGCTCCCCCTTATTTTTGGAGTAACCTCCCTTTGATCATTATTTTTAGAAATTTCGACACTCCATATCTCTTTAACTCTTTGAAGTATAAGAATGAAACTTTGTAGGAATGTGTGTAATAATGGGGCAATGTATCCTGAGCAAGAACCACGACTCTGGCTTGCTTACTGGATTATCTGCCCATGCATAAATTACCTGTTTACTCTATAACTCCTTAACCGTTTAGAATATTTTAACACAACTTTATGGAGATGTGTATATTGTGGAGGGAATGTATTAGAACCAAGAATGGTATATCTAGTATATTTAGTTTATGAATTACCTCCCTTGTTTGACTTTCGCATTACTCAACTTAGGAGCCACTTCACCTTGGAAGCTGATTTTTGGTATACTAATAATATTTGATGTGTTAAATATTTAAATAATGTTGCTGTCATTAATTAAAGTGTGGTTTCCCCTGTTTGTCTGCCTGTCTGTCCTTTTGTAAACAATCTTGTTCATTCCTTTATGACATTAAAACGGGCGTATTATGCGCCGCTTGCAAAGCCCTTGTTGTCCATATACTTACACATTTTTTTACGGTCAGTGCACTTTGCTTTCTAATTACACTTTCCCTTTGTTTGTTTGGTTAGGGACCAACAAGCCTGATTGTGATCACTGTTTAGACAACCCACGTAGAAAATGTCGTCACTGTGCATGTTGTGAGTGCGGTGGCAAGAATGATCCTGACAAACAGATTCTCTGTGATGAGTGTAACAAGGCATATCATATAGGCTGTTTGACCCCACCCCTAACAAGCATTCCAGAAGAAGATGAATGGTATGTATATTCTGCAGAAGGCAGCACTGTTGATATTTTTATTAGCTCACCTGAGCACGAAGTGCTCAGGGTGAGCTTTTGGGATACCGTGATGTCCGTCGTCCGTCGTACGTGTGTCCGGACGTCCGTCCGTCCGTCCGTCCGTCCGTCAACTTTTGCTTGTGTACACTCTAGCGGGCACAGTTTCGATCCAATCTTTATGAAACTTTGTCAGAATGTTAGTCTTTATAAAATCTAGGCCAAGTTCGAAACTGGGTCATGTCGGGTCAAAAACTAGGTCACTAGGTCAAATCTTAGAAAAACCTTGTGTACGCTCTAGAGGGCACAGTTTTCATCCAAAGTTCATGAAACTTTGTCAGAATGTTTATCCTCATAGTATCTAGGACAAGTTCGAAACTGGGTCACGTCGGGTCTAAAACTAGGTCACTAGGTCAAATCATAGAAAAACCTTGTGTACGCTCTAGAGGACACAGTTTCGATTCCATCTTTATGAAACTTTGTCAGAATGTTTATCTCCATAAAAACTAGGCCAAGTTCGCAACTGGGTCATGTTGGGTCAAAAACAAGGTCACTAGGTCAAATCTTAGAAAAACCTTGTGTACGCTCTAGAGGGCACAGTTTTCATCCAAAGTTCATGAAACTTTGTCAGAATGTTTATCCTCATAGTATCTAGGACAAGTTCGAAACTGGGTCATGTTGGGTTAAAAACTAGGTCACTAGGTCAAATCATAGAAAAACCTTGTGTACGCTCTAGAGGACACAGTTTTGATCCAATCTTTATGAAACATTGTCAGAATGTTTATCTCCATAAACTCTAGGCCAAGTTCGAAACTGGGTCATGTCGGGTCAAAAACTAGGTCACTAGGTCAAGTCTTAGAAAAACCTTGTGTACGCTCTAGAAGGCACAGTTTTGATCCAAAATTCATGAAACTTAATCAGAAAGTTTATCCTTATAATATCTAGGATAAGTTTGAAACTGGGTCACGTTGGGTCAAAAACTAGGTCACTAGGTCAAATCATAGAAAAAACCTTGTGTATGCTCTAGAGGACACAGTTTTGATCCAATCTTTATGAAACATTGTCAGAATGTTTATCTCTATAAACTCTAGACCAAGTTCGAAACTGGGTCTTGTTGGGTCAAAAACTAGGTAACTAGGTCAAATCTTAGAAAAAGCCTTGTGTACGCTCTACAAGGCTCAGTTTTGATCCAAAGTTCATGAAACTTTGTCAGAATGTTTATCCTCATAATATGTAGGACAATTCTGAAACTGGGTCATGTTGGGTTAAAAACTAGGTCACTAGGTCATATCATAGAAAAACCTTGTGTACGCTCTAGAGGACACAGTTTTGATCTAATCTTTATGAAACTTTGTCAGAATGTTTACTTCCATAAACTCTCGGCCAAGTTTGAAAGTAGGTCATGTCGGATCAAAAACAAGGTCACTAGGTCAAATCATAGAAAAACCTTGTGTACGCTCTAGAGGACACAGTTTTGATCCAAAGTTCATGAAACTTTGTCAGAATGTTTATCCTCATAATATGTAGGATAAGTTTGAAACTGGGTCATGTCGGGTCAAAAACTTGGTCACTAGGTCAAATCTTAGAAAAACCTTGTGTACGCTCTAGAAGGCACAGTTTTCATCCAAAGTTCATGAAACTTTGTCAGAATGTTTATCCTTATTATATCTAGAACAAGTTTGCAACTGGGTCACGCCGGGTCAAAAACTAGGTCACTAGGTCAAATCATAGAAAAACCTTGTGTACGCTCTAGAGGACACAGTTTTGATCCAATCTTTATGAAACATTGTCAGAATGTTTATCTCCACAAACTCTAGGCCAAGTTTGAAACTGGGTCATGTCGAGTCATAAACTAGGTCACTAGGTCATATCTTAGAAAAACCTTGTGTGCGCTCTAGAAGGCACAGTTTTGATCCAAAATTCATGAAACTTTGTCAGAATGTTTATCCTCATAATATGTAGGACAAGTTTGAAACTGGGTCATGTCGGGTCGAAAACTAGGTCACTAGGTCAAATCATAGAAAAACCTTGTGTACGCTCTAGAGGATACAGTTTTGATCTAATCTTTATGAAACTTTGTCAGAATGTTTACTTCCATAAACTCTCGGCCAAGTTTGAAAGTAGGTCATGTCGGATCAAAAACAAGGTCACTAGGTCAAATCATAGAAAAACCTTGTGTACGCTCTAGAGGACACAGTTTTGATCCAAAGTTCATGAAACTTTGTCAGAATGTTTATCCTCATAATATGTAGGATAAGTTTGAAACTGGGTCATGTCGGGTCAAAAACTAGGTCACTAGGTCAAATCTTAGAAAAACCTTGTGTACGCTCTAGAAGGCACAGTTTTCATCCAAAGTTTATGAAACTTTGTCAGAATGTTTATCCTTATTATATCTAGGATAAGTTTGAAACTGGGTCACGTCGGGTCTAAAACTAGGTCACTAGGTCAAATCATAGAAAAACCTTGTGTATGCTCTAGAGGACACAGTTTTGATCCAATCTTTATGAAACATTGTCAGAATGTTTATCTCCACAAACTCTAGGCCAAGTTTGAAACTGGGTCATGTCGAGTCATAAACTAGGTCACTAGGTCATATCTTAGAAAAACCTTGTGTGCGCTCTAGAAGGCACAGTTTTGATTCAAAGTTCATGAAACTTTGTCAGAATGTTTATCCTCATAATATGTAGGACAAGTTTGAAACTGGGTCATGTCAGGTCGAAAACTAGGTCACTAGGTCAAATCATAGAAAAACCTTGTGTACGCTCTAGAGGATACAGTTTTGATCTAATCTTTATGAAACTATGTCAAAATGTTTATTGTCCATATATCTAAGCCCCCTATGAAACTGAGTCACGTCGGCTCAAGGTCAAATCTTAGAAAAACTTTGTGTACACCCTAGAGGGCACAGTTTTGATCCAATCTTCATGAAACTCTGTCAGAATGTTTATCTTAATGAAATCTAGGTAAAGTTTGAAACTGGGTTGTGTCGGGTCAAAAACTTGGTCACTAGGTCAAATATAAGAACGACCTTGTATACGCTCCAGAGGGCACAGTTTTGATCCAATCTCAATGAAACTGTGTCAGAATGTTTATTCTTACTATATCCAGGCCAAGTTTGAAACTGGGTCATGTCGGGTCAAAAACTAGGTCAAATGTTAGTATGGTAAAAACTCTTATAAATCTTCACCAGAGCCAGTGAACTGATTAATGCTCAGGTGAGCGATTCAGGGCCACCATGGCCCTCTTGTTGCTTGAACTGATTCCTCACAATTCTTTACAGCTCTATCCACATGATACGCTATATTTTGCTTAAAAAGTAACTATCTATAGTATTTGCGTACAGCATAGCATACAAGGTTCTATCAAATCATGATAAGAACCTGAAAATTAGGTTGCAGTGAGCTGCTTTGACAAAAATTATGTCAAGTTGCAATCAGCCAGGTATCTTACAAGGGAAGCAGAGGTTAAAAGAAAGGTAATATTTCTACTGAATCCTTTGCTTATCATGCTTATATGCGAATATTGTATAGTATGAGCAATTTCTGTAAAATTATCTTGTGGCTGTTTAAGTTGCGATACCAAATTATATTTAATGAGAGTTTTGTAAATATAAAAATACTAGTGAACATTCAGTCATTTAAAATACTGTGCAGTTTTAGCAGCAAGATCAGAATACAAATACACTGTATGGTGCTCTTGCATAAATAGGGTAAAGTCGGATAAATTTGGACAGCGGGTAATTTTGGACAGTGACATTGTTTCCTTTATATGTCAGTTGTCTGAAATGAAAACAAAATTAACTGGGCAAACAGTGAATATCCTGATGAGATGGCTCATTATGAACCGTCTCATCAGGATTTTCACTGTTTGCAATGGTATGTCCAAATTTACCCTCTGTCCGAAGTTACCTGACTTTAACCTAGTACAATTTGTTGGTGCTACAGTATGCCAACCCTACATTGCAGGTATTGTCCAAACTGTAAAAACGATGACTCAGAAATAGTGAAAGCCGGTGAGAAATTGAAGGAAAGTAAAAAGAAAGCTAAGATGGCCTCCACTACGAGTACCAGCAACAGAGACTGGGGCAAGGTAGGAATTTGAAGCTTCAGAAAATGAAGTATTTGATAACAATTGTGGGATAATTTTCTCAAGGCAAATGGGTACCTTTTTCAAGGGAAGCAACTCTGTCAGTTCTTTTTTTTTCCTCCCTATTGAGGGAAGAAGAGGGGGGGGACAACTTTTAAAGAAAAGAATTTGCTCCACTAGGAGCAGATTCTTACCTTTAAGAGTAGACATCACTACCTACAATGTGTTATTGCGGTATTCTGTATGCGTATGTTAACGTTATGGTTTTTGCCGGTTTTACAAAGAATTGTGGGAAAGCGTCATGAGAAACCGTGTAAACAAATGATAAAACTGGAGTAAAACTTGATAATTAAGGTATATATGCCTTTATTCATTGGAAAATTTGCCTGTAATAAGTTTTACCATAACAATGCATATATTCCAGGCCGATCAGTGCTTTATTCTTCCTTAAATCAGCTTTTATAGAGAAGAAAGTGAGAGTAGACATTTTATCATATATTTGTAGAATATAATACATAGTCGGGTGCATAAACATAATAATGCTGTCCGCCAACCTTAAACCTCTTTCCGGAAAGTCACTTTTGGGCCGTAATTTGCCTTTTTCATCATTTCTTGTTATAGTATTCGGCGGTAGATGTTATGGTTTCTTTCGGCTAAGATATATCATCCTACGGTTAAATTGGTAACTTTGATACAGTATTCTACGGTTTTTGCGGTGGTATTCATCCTCACCTTCTTGCAAACATTATGGATTTTATGAGTCAGATTTCAAGAAATGTCAATATAAATGAAAGAAAATGTAAACAAACTTTTTGCTGGCCTACGATGGGGGATTTAATGGGTATGACTATCTCCTTCCTATCTTAATTCTAATAGTCATGACTAAATACATTTAATTCATCCCTTTAAGTATAAAAAAGATGTTTCTCCATATTTCCAGAAGAATATTTCATTGCTGCCACTGTTTCAATGACAAATCAACCTTTGAAGATGTCATAAATCATACAGCTGTTATCATTATGCACAGCAATAAACCACCCAGGCCCACATTCACAAACACAACTCAAACTCATACATGTACTCGACTCATTCTCCAGTAAGGTCGGTTGAAGTGATGCTCGAGTAAGCCTTGAATGCGTGAAGCTCAAGTATACAGTTTTAGTATTCACTTTGTCTTCGTGGAGGAGACTCTAGCTACACTCCAGTTAGACTCGCATCATGTAAAGGACAGTGTGGACCCAGACCGGACCTCCTAAAGTATATAAACTGTAATGACTCTAAATTTTGAGACATGGTTGGCTTATCAGTGTAGAATTTAATCAAACTAACTGTAAAATTCGTTAAATTATAAATATACCGCGGGAACTACGCTTTTCTACTTGACGTCTGAGCGTCCGTCCGGTTTACCTAGCTGTGCCTGAAGAAGCGTTCATGGAGTAGCCTGTTAAACATCGGTCATGGATTCGATACCGTCCTTCTCCAGTATTTTGGCTGAAACGTTAATCGATTTTTACATTCTCGTACAGTGTTCTTTTCACTATTTTGGGAATTGTGCCGGTGCCCACAGAATTGGGACAAATCTCTTTGTACTTTCCTTAAATTTGAAGTTTCAGGACACCTATATTGGCTCAAGTGGTGGGATAGGGGACATGAAACTGAATATATAATATTTAAATTCAATTATAGCTATATATCTGCCAGTTCTGCAAGCAAGCAAGTAAATTTGTGCGTTTAGGTCCCTAGAAAAATTCTTCCTGAAACTGGGAATTTTTCAACTTGCAGTCTGGAAAAAAGATACTATTTTGAATTGGGACTGGTGCCTTTTATGGGTACCACTTATATAGAGAAAAAAATCACTGTCTTATCACTGTATTTATTGTTGTTTAACTCTACCTCCTGGTAGTTTCTGCGAGCCGCCTCCTCCCCCCCCCCCTCCCCCCCCCCCCCCCCCAAAAAAAAAAAAACGACTCCTTCCCGCCTTCACACGTCGTATGCGCTTTCTTTACTTGTTTCGTGAACAGCTTTTATACCACGGATTTTATCGAAACTAGGCATATACTAGTATAGTGACACGGGGACGACGTTGTTGCATGCAATGAACATCTTCGGTGATACTAAAATTGATTGTTATGGGCGTGTTTCTATATCATTGTAGCCCCTCCATCCCCCACACCCACCCCCAATAAACGATGTATGCTATGGAGGTCCGTCCGTCCGTTCGCTCATCCGTCTGTCTGTCCGACTGTCCACAAGTCTTTGGTTCCGTCCTTTTTTAATTGCTGAAATTTCAGTGTCCACAAGTGATTTTTAGCTCACCTGAGCCAGCGGCTCCTGGGGAGCTTATAGGATGGTAAGGCTCCGTCGTCATCCGTCGTCCGTCCGTCCGTCGTCCGTCCGTCCGTCCGTCCACAATTTCAAACAACTTCTCCTCTGAAACCGCTGGGCCGATTGTAACCAAATTTCATATAGAGCCTCCTGGGACCTTAGGAACAAAAAGTTGTTCAAACGGTCCTGGTCACATGACCAACATGGCTGCCATGCCCGTATATGGTAAAAACCTGAAAAAATCTTCTTCTCCAGAACCAACAGGCCGATGGCCTTGAAACTTGGTATGTAGCATCGGGTACGCGAGTACTACCAAGATTGTTCAAATTATGACCTTGGGTTGACCTTGACCTTTTTTACGGTAAGGTCAAATTTGCTTCCTTATGGTTTTATATGGCAAGTTGCTACAACATAAGATATCTTGGAAACTGTTCAAGATTTTGGGCTAAAAATTGGTATCTACAGTCATCTTAATGACTACATGAAGATTTACGAGTACAAGAGGTCAAGGTCATTATTTGACCTTTGACCCTGAACTCTCATATTTTGACAAGTTCTAACAATCTCCTCAAAAGCCACTCAGCCAATTGAAACCAAATTTCATATAGAGCCTGCAGAGGTTGAGGGAACAAAAATTTATTCCTACCGTCCAGGTCACATGACCAACGTGGCCACCACTCCCGTATATGGTAAAAACCTTTAAAAATCTTCTTCTCCAGAACCAGTTGACCGATGGCCTTGAGTTTTGGTATGTAGTATTGGGTACTTGAGTACTATCAAGATTGTTCAAATTATGACCATGTGTTGACCTTGACCTTTTTTACGGCAAGGTCAAATTTGGGAAAATGCTAGAACATGAGATTTCATGATAAATTTTTAAGATTTTAGCCTAAAAATTGGTATATACCGTCAACTTAATGACTACATGAAGATTTGTGAGTACAATAGGTCAAGGTCATTTTTTGACCTTTGACCCAGAACCCTAGTATTTTTACAATTTCAAACAATCTCCTCAAAAACCACTGGGCCAATTGTGACCAAATTTTATATAGAGCCTCCAGGGGTTGAGGGAATGAAAAATTTTCTAACCGTCACGGTCACATAACCAACATGGCCACTATGCCCATATATGGTAAAAACCTTTGAAAATCTTCTTCTCCAGAACCAATTGACTGATGGCCTTGAGACTTGGTATGTAGCATTGGGTACTTGATTACTATCAAGATTGTTCAAATTATGACCTTGTGTTGACCTTGACCTTTTTTACAGCAAGGTCAAATATGAGAAAATCCTAGAACATAAGATTTCATGGAAAGTTTTGAAGATTTTGGCCGAAAAATTGATATATACAGTTGTCTTAATGAGGTCATGAAGAATTATGAGCACAAGAGGTCAAGGTCATTTCTTGACCTTTGATCCAGATCTCTCATATTTTGACAGTTTCAACCATTTCCTCAAAGTCAAAGGGCCAATCATAAACACATTTCATATAGAGCCTCAAAAAGGGTTGATTGAATAAAACTTTGTTCAAACGGTCCAGGTCACATGACCAACATGGCCGCCATTACCACTTATGGTATAAATCTTTAATATTTTTCTTCTCCAGAACCGATACACTTATGGCCTTGAGACTTTGTAAGTAGCATGGAGTAATAGAGTACCTCCAAGACTGTTCAAATGGTGACCTTGGGTTTATCCTGACCTTTTTGCGGCATGGTCAAACATATGGGAAAATGCTAGAAGATAAGATTTCGTGGAAAGTTTTGAAGATTTTGGCCTAAAAATGGTATATATGGTTGTCTTAATGAGTACATGAAGATTTATGAGTACAAACGGTCGTGGTCATTCTTTGACTTTTGACCCAAGACTCATATTTTGACAATTTCAGACATGATAAGAAAAAGCCACCTTGCCAATTGCCCAGGTGAGCGATTCTTTTTTGTGTAAGGATCAAATATGGGAAAATGCTAGGACATAAGATTTTCATTGAAAGAGACAAGGATTTTGGTTTTGAAATTGGTATATGAGATCATGAAGATTTGTGAGTACAAGTGTTCAAGGTCATTCTTTGACCTTTGACATGACACAGGATTCATATTTTGACAGTTTCAAACATCTTCTCAAAAGCCACTGAGCTTTGCCCTTTGACATGACACAGGATTTGTATTTTGCCATTTTCAAACATCTTCTCAAAAGCCACTGAGCCAGTTGTAACCAAATTTTATATAGAGCTTCTAAAGGCTGAGGGAAGGATTCTGTTCAAATGGTCCAGGTCACATGACCAACATGGCAGCCATGCCCATATCTGGTAAAAATCCTTAAAAAATTTGTTCTCCAGAACCAATTGACTGATGGCATTGAAACTTTGTATGCAGCATCCATTACTTGAGTACTACGAAGAACATTCAGATGATGACCTTGGGTTGAGCTTTACCATTTGTACGGCTATGCCAAAAAAGGGAAAATTGGTACAGACTTCATCTAAATGAGTACATGAAGACTTCTGAGTACAAGAGGTCAAGAACATTCACTGACCTTTGACTAATTCTCATATTTTGACAGTTTCAAATTTTCAGCAAAAGCTGCTGAGCCAATTTTAAGCATACAGCCTCCTGAGGTTGAGGGAATAGAAATTTGTTCAAATTTGTCCATGACACAAGATCAACATGGCTACTATGCTCATATAGGGCAACCAGTAGCTAGTTGAAACTGAGATATAGGTATAGTTTTTCCAGCATTTAAGTGTTGGGATTGTAAACTTACGTTGAATGTTCTGGTTTAACCCTGTTTTGTGGCAATGCACAGACAGAGCATTCAGCTGATTTTTCATATTTTTATGAAACTGGCATTTGCAAATTATACCGAAGAACTTTTGCTGATTTTTATCCCCCGACCGAAAGGTTCGGGGGATATAGCGATGAGCCTGGCGTCCGTCCGTCCGTCCGTCCGTCCGTCCGTCCGTCCGTCCGTCCGTAAACATTTTTCTTGTCCGCTCTATATCTTGAATACCCTTTGGAATATTTTCATGATACTTCACAGTTATGTAGAACAGGTCATGATGATGTGTCGCGTACAAGAATGGTAACTCTTGCTATTGTACTTTTTGAATTATCTCCCCTTTGGTGATTTTTTTGGCAGATTCGTGTCCGCTCTGTAACTTGAATACCCTTTGGAATATTTTCATGATACTTCACAGAAATGTAGAACAGGTCATGACGATGTGTCGCGAACAAGAATGACAACTCCTGCTTTCTTACTTTTTGAGTTATTTTCCCTTGATAGTTTTAGGTGTGATTTTTTGCAGATTCGTGTCCACTCTATAACTAGAATACCCTTTGGAATATTCTCATGATACTTCACGGATATGTAGAACAGGTCATGACGATGTGTCGCGAACAAGAATGACAACTCTTGCTTTCTTACTTTTTGAGTTATTTCCCCTTGATCATTTTAGGTATGATTTCGTGTCCGCTCTATAACTTGAATACCTTTTGAAATATTTTCATGATACTTCACAGATATGTAGAACAGGTCATGACGATGTGTCGCGAACAAGAATGACAACTCCTGCTTTCTTACTTTTTGAGTTATTTCCCCTTGTTGGTTTTAGGTGTGATTTCGTGTCCGCTCTATAACTTGAATACCTTTTGGAATATTTTCATGATACTTCACAGATATGTAGAACAGGTCATGATGATGTGTCGCGAACAAGAATGACAACTCTTGCTTTCTTACTTTTGGAGTTATTTCCCTTTGATGATTTTAGGTGTCCGCTCCATAGCTTGAATACCTTTTGAAATATTTTCATGATACTTCACAGATATGCAGAACAGGTCATGACAATTTGTCTCATACATGAATGATAACTCTTGCTTTTATACTCTGTGAGTTATTTCCCTTTGGTAGTTTGAGCTACTGTTTGAGTCTCTGCTCCATATCTGTATAACCCTGGCCAGCTCCAGAATTTGAATAACCGTGTACCTTTTAGAATATTGATGATCATGCTGTGATATCTTGTCAGTGTTCCTAAGTCTCTCTGACCCCTCCACATTCCCCCCCCCCCCCCCCCCCCCCCCCCCTCAAAAAAAAAATATTTTTTTTTTGCCAGATTTGGATTCTTTGTCCAAATTCACTTACTAGAGAGCTCAAAATTAGGTTTGTAGGGCTTGTACTTTAGATGTTATTCACACATTTTGAAAGTTGAATGTATCGTATGCTATACATTTGTGTATATGGTGGCTGTTTGAGATATTACCTCTTTTTAGCAGTCAAGCATACTGTTTTAGTCTGAGTGTTAGATAATCATGCATCTGGTAACAGTTAATGTCAATCAGAAGCATAAAAGAATGACAATATATTACTAATATGTGTTTTGAAGTCCACCCTTTTTACCAAGGCCCATGGGGGTCTTTGGTCGGGGGATTTGCCATCTCCTCTGATGGCTATTTTTTTTCCAGTTTTTAGAACTGGCTTAAACTACAAATTGCTTATTTTTTTACATCTTCTTTATTTCATTTTTTTTGTTGGAAGTATTGGCGAGTTCTAACTGGTGAGTTCATAGAATTATGGTTCTAGGTTATAGCACTTTCTCTTAGGGCCCTCTATTAATACATTAAAACCTGTCATAGTGGCCTCCTCTATTAAGTAAGCAACCTGTATTAAGCAAGCATGTATTCAGTTCCCAAAACAGGCAAATACATTGAAATGAACCTGTATTAAGCAAGCACCTGTCTTCAGCAAGCACATTTTGACTATCCCTTAGGTGCCTGCTTAATACAAGTTGGACTGTATGTGAAATTTTATTCAGTTCCCCTTTATACTTTCAGAGATCCGTTGATCTGAAGTCAGGAGTGCTAATCGCTGTACTACAAAACCCATTGCAACATAGAACATAGTTGGCAGAAGATGAATTCAAGAAAACTTCTTGTCCAAGCCTTTTTTTTTACTCATTAATATCTTGCACTGGCTTATTGGAAAGCGTACCCATGGAGTTATCCATATAACAGTATCTTTTTATGGATGCCTTCTCCAGCAGTCATTATAGCACAATTGGTAGGGCGTCTGAATTATAAGACAGAGGTCCTGGGTTCGATACCTGGTCCGGCCACTTACTTTCATTTCTCCTTCCGCTGATTCAAGAAGGGCAGTTGTCAGTTACTGGTGGAAGTAGGTGCACTTAGTACTGGTTAACAGCTTAGGAGGTCTAACCCTGCCCAGGAATAGTGTGGTTAGGTTAACTGACCGTCCCGACATTACCATAGCTGTTTACCGTGGACGTTAAACAATAACACAACATTATTGCTTTTTTTTTTTTGAGATTGAAAATGTTAAATATTTGAAATTTTATGGTTTCTCCCACAATTTATATCTGTTCAAGGATACTGTTATATTTTGTACCAGGTAATTAAGTGACACTGGTTAAAAAGATTATACATGTCAATTTCTCTTTATTACATCAGCAGCAACTGATATTAATGTTAAAAACATTCTGTAAATCAGTGCTGCTGAATAATAGAGATGATACCTCCACCAGTGCAGTCTATGGGCCTCCTCCTGGAATGTAATCGCCTTGCTGATCATGCAGAATATTTATACCCCCGGTATACGAAGTATATAGGGGGTATATAGTTTTTGGTTTTTCCGTTTATATGTTTGTGTGTGTGTGTGTTTGTTAACATTTTTTTTCTGTCACAGATTTCCCAGGAACCACTACAGCTAGGATTTTGAAATTTGGTACAAACGTTGGGTATGACTAGTTGTACCGTGTAAGAGAGAATCAGCCTCCTGCTGCTTATCATTCCCTTTATTTGTCCATTCTTTCTTTCTCTCCAATTAAATTTCTGTCAAAGATATCTCAAAAACTTCTACAGTAAGGGTATCTGAAATTTTGTAGAAACGTTGGGTATGACTAGTTGTACCGTGTAAGAGAGAATCGGCCTGCTCCAGCTTATCATTCCCTTTGTTTGTCCAATTTTTCTTTCTCTCCAATTTCTCTCCAATTAAATTTTTGTCAAAGATTTCTCAGGAACCGCCACAGCTAGAATTTTGAAATTTGGTACAAACGTTGGGTATGGCTAGTTGTACCGTGTAAGAGAGAATCGGCCTGCTCCAGCTTATCATTCCCTTTGTTTGTCCAGTTTTTCTTTCTCTCCAATTTCTCTCCAATTAAATTTTTGTCAAAGATTTCTCAGGAACCACCACAGCTAGAATTCTGAAATTTTGTACAAACGTTGGGTATGACTAATTGTGCCGTGTAAAAGAGAATCAGCCTCCTGCTGCTTATCATTCCCTTTATTTGTCCATTCTTTTTTTCTCTCCAGTTAATTTTCTATCAAAGATATCTCAAAAACTTTAACAGTAAGGGTATCTGAAATTGGGTAGAAATGTTGGGTATGACTAGTTGAACGGTGTAAGGGAGAATTGGCCTGCTCCAGCTTATCAGTCCCTTTGTTTGTCCAGTTTTTCTTTCTCTCCAATTAAATTTTTGTCAAAGATTTCTCAGGAACCACTACAGCTAGAATTCTGAAATTTTGTACAACCGTTGGGTATGACTAGTTGTATCATATGAGACCATCAGCCTCCATCTGTTTATTATTCCCTCATTTTTCTCCTCTCCAATTTAATTTCTATCGAAGATTTCTCAGGAACCATTACAGGTATGATTTCGAAATTTGGTACAAATATTGGGTGTGACTAGTTGTATTGTGTAAGAGAGTATCAGCCTCCATATATGTATCATTCTCTCTTTTGTCCATTTTTCTTTCTTTCCAATTAAAGTTTTGTCACAGATGTCTCAGGAATCTCTATAGCTAGGATTTTGTTATTTAGGTCAAACATTGGGTATGACTAGTTGTATCAAGTAAGAGAGTATCTAAGCCTCCTTCTGCTTATCATTCATTATCATTTGCTTTAAAGTTTTGTATTAAGTGTGTTTCTGTTAGGCGGTGGTGCTGGCCGGGGGTATACGTGAGCCCCTGCTCACATGCTCTAGTTTTATTATTGACTTTGTTTTAACTTTAAGAGTTTACATTATATATGATAATACTACTAATCATAGAAAGAATAATAGTCATAGTACTCTTGACAGTGCTGTTGTTGCAGTTTATATTTTTTCCATGAACAAACATTATGACAAATTTACTCATTTTTTCTGTTAAATGTGTGCACTAAATCTGTCATTTAATTACAACAAACAAATGGTCAAATACATTTGTTATAAATCTTGAAAAACACAACATGACTAATTTCATACAGTTTGGCAAACTTTTTGGAGTAAATTCAAGCTTAGTATATGCTGTTCTTTTCAAAAAATTAAAATAAAACAAGTGTGATAGATTCTGACCTTCAAAACTATGGCATGAATAGGTTGTACTGTTTGATAATATTTATTTCTTTTATAGGTATCAAATCAACCTTTATATGAACTATTGTTTTCAACAAACGACTAAAAAGTGTGAGATATTATATAGTGAATTGAGTTTATTTTGTGATTGGATGGTGTGTTATCTTCTCTGGATATAGACTGACTTAACAGTAGTGAACTATTGTTCCTTATTACTGAGGAAGAGGACAATGCCTCGAACAAAGAACTGGAGACGCTCTGCAGCCAGGAAGATGGTTTTGGACAGAAGCTGTGACAGCCAGACTGGGTTGACTCCTGAGTCGACTCCTAAATTTGGGTTGACTCCCGAGTCAACTCCTACATTCGGGTTGACTCCTGAGTCAACTCCTAAATTTGGGTTGACTCCTGAGTCGACTCCTAAATTCATGCAGACTCCAGAGTCTGTCATGACCAAGGGCCTCATAGAGGCAAGTCCTGTCAGCGTGCAGGCACATCAAAGGAATAAACAATGTCTTTTGACCAAAGATTATAAAATAGATTCACAAAGTACAGATCATAATCAAAGGAATGAACAAAGTCAGCTGACCAAAGATTATAAAACCAGCATTGAAGAGAAGCATTATCAAATAGACTCACAAAATACAGATCATAATACTTTGCCACACAATTCTGGTACCAGTACTTTCCCAGATAGATTGACCAAAACTAAAGTTCCTTGTTTGACTGAATATGATAATGGAAGTCAACCTTTTAAGCAAATTTCATTTTCGACATCGTTTGAGTCAGATTCTGCTAAGAACACACAGGTTGCCACACCGGTAACTGATAGTTTTCCATCCGGCTCTTGCAGTCATTGTTTAGAGAGCTTAAAGCCATTTCATTCACAGTCATTGATTTGTGGCTCATTTCACCAAGGAAGTGACAGATTCAGTGTAGAATCTCGGGGAAGCCAGTGTGTGTCAAATGCTCTTTGTGCCCTTATTCATGCTCAGTTTTTAAATACTTGTTCAAGTACTGAGATAGACCAAATACTTATCGAAGGAGATATTCTGTACCAAAAAATCTTATTTTCATTGAAAGCTGAACAGAAATACACCAGTAGATTGTTAACTTTTGATGAAATTCCAGAAAATGTAAATGTCTTCAAAAGAGACATACATATCATAAAGTCAGATGTTGTTTCTGGCATTGCAGTACAGCAGTTTGGTAAAACATCTTCTCCAACTCTTCATCAGTCAATGTACACAGCATTTCATTCTTCTTCATATATTCTGGTCATGATTGGTGCAATATGTTCTGCAGTTTACAAAAAAGATGGCATGTACAGTTTTTTTGATTCACATTCTCATGCTCAAAATGGTCTTTCGTCATGCGATGGATATTCAGTTTTGATAAGATTCAGTTCTTTAGATGATTTGATCACTTACATGTATGCATTATATGAAAGCATGCAAATAAACATGACAACACAGTATGACTTGCTGCCAGTTGCTCTGACATTTACAGAAAATTTTCATGTTGGCATAGATCAGATTGACACTGTTGTTTCTTCTCAAAAGCACCATCTGGTAACTGATCATTCAGAAAGCCTTCTGGAAAATTATTTTGAGGATCAAAATATCAGACTGCAGAAAAAACACAAGATATTGCTGTGGAAATGAGCATGCAGAAGAAAACCTGTAGTGACAAATTAAGGAAAAAACGCACTGCATACTATGCTGCATTTAAAAAGAAACAAAGAAGTAAGATAGCTTTTAAAGAAAAAGAAAGGGTAAATCAGCTTGCTTCAAAACAGTCCACTAGGAAGATGCCAGCTTTTAAAGAAAAAGAAAGGGTAGATCAGCTTGCTTCAAAACAGTCTGCTAGGAAGAAGCCATCTTTTAAAGAAAAAGAAAGGGTAAATCAGCTTGCTTCAAAACAGTCTGCTAGGAAGAAGCTAGCTTTTAAAGATAAAGAAAGGGTAAATCAGCTTGCTTCAAAACAGTCTGCTAGAAAGAAGCCAGCTTTTAAAGAAAAAGAAAGGGTAAATCAGCTTGCTTCAAAACAGTCTGCCAGAAAAAATATAGATGTGTTAGCAACAGAGTGTGCTAAAAAACAGTCTGCTAGAAAGAATCCAGCTTTTAAAGAGAAAGAAAGGGTAAATCAGCTTGCTTCAAAAAAGTCTGCTAGAAAGAATCCAGGGTTTGCAGAAAAAGAAAGGGTAAATCAGCTTGCTACAAAAGAGACTGCTAGAAAGGATCCAACTTTTAGAGAAAAAGAAAGGGTAAATCAGCTTGCTTCAAAACAGTCTGCTAGAAAACATGTGGATGTGCTAGCAAAAGAATGTGCTAAAAAACAGTCTGCTAGAAAGAATCCAGCTTTTAAAGAAAAAGAAAAAGTAAATCAGCTTGCATCAAAACAGTCTGCTAGAAAAAATATGGATGTGTTAGCTAAAGAACGTGCTAAAAAGCAGTGTGCAAGAAAGATACTAGGTGCATTAGCTAAAGAATGTGCTCAGAAACTAGCAGACAGACAAGACCCAGATTTTAAAGAAAAAGAAAAGATATATCAACTTGCTAGTAAACGTAAGCAAAGGCAAAAACCTTTTGTTCAAGAATGTGAAAGGATTGCTCAGCAGCAGCGTAGACAAGAGAAAAGAAAATTGGAAGACAGACTTGAGCTGAATAGGGAAAACAAAAGGCGTAAAATTGCTGAAGAAAAAGTGCATAAAACTGAGCCATGTGAAGTATTTGAGAGAAAAAGACATGAAAGTGTAGAAGAATGTATTAAACAGTTTCATGAACATATTGCAGTAGGACCTCTGTTTGTATGTACTTGTTGTCACCAAACATGGTTTCGAAAAAGTGTATCAATGCTGAAAAACACTAATATTATGAGATGCAGTTTGAATTACTGCACAAAATTAAAGTCAGTCAATAGTGAAGAGTGGATATGTCACACTTGTTTGTCAGCATTAAAAGATGGTAAAGTTCCAAAACTGTCTGTTGCCAATGGAATGAAATGGCCAAACAAACCTTCAGAGCTAGATTTGCACCAGCTTGAAGAAAGATTAATAGCACTGCGTATTCCATTCATGCAAATTAGAGAACTGCCACGTGGTGGTCAGTATTCACTTAAAGGAAATGTAATCAATGTACCTGTTGATATTCAACCCACTGTTGACTCTCTTCCAAGACCCATGGATGAAAATTTTACAATTGCCATCCAGTTGAAGAAAAAACTTTCATATAAGAAAATAGATTTTAAAGAAAATGTGAGACCCATGAAAGTTCTGGCAGCATTACACTGGCTTCTAACTAATAGTGATATGTATAAAAATTCTGGCATTACAGTTGACAACAACTGGTTTCAAGCAGTAACTGAAAGTGCAGAGGATACTGTAAGAGAGTTTCTAGATGTGTCGGTACAAAGTACAATTCCTAATATTGACATTAATAACTCAGTGCTGGATGAAGATAAAACCGTTCCTTTAGTACCTAAAGACAGAGAAAAAGGTGATGGATATGAATCAGATGGATTCAGTGAGGTAGATAATAATGAGCATGTTGGAAATGTTGATACGTTAGTGGATGATGCTACTATTGAAAATAAGTTTGATCAAGTGTTGACCTTTGCTCCTGGAGAAGGACGACATCCCCTTAGCTTGTATCAAGATACAGATGCAGAGTATTTATGTTTTCCTACTATATTCTGTGGTCAGAGGCGTCCTGATAAGACTGAGAGAACAACTTTAGTTCATTACAGTGACATTGTTAAATGGGAGCTACGAAGTGTTGATAGAAGAGCTGCTCAGTCTGTTCCAAACATTTTCTTTAAGCATAAAAAGCTGCAAATGAAACAAATAAGTGACAAAGTTAACTTAGCTGTAAGAAGATGTAAAAGTAAAGGCAAAAAAATTACTGCCGCTGAGGCAAGAGATCCAGGTTATTTGGAGAGACTTGTGAAACTTGATGAAGGTTATTGTATATTTCGTCAGCTTAGAAATTCACCAGCTTATTTAGAAAAAAGAAAGAAAGACATATTTGCAATGATCAGGCAATTGTCTTTACCTACTTGGTTTGTATCTTTGTCAGCAGCTGATACCAGATGGAATGATCTTTTGAAAATGTTAGCAAAACTGAATGATGCAGTTGAGTATTCAGACAAGGATGTAGAGGCTTTAACTTGGCAAGAGAAAACAAGACTTGTTCAGAAAGACCCAGTAACTTGTTCAAGATATTTTGATCACAGAGTACAAGAATTCTTGAACACTGTCCTTAAAAGTGAGGTTGAACCTGTTGGAAAAGTGATAGATTTCTTCTATAGAGTGGAATTTCAACAACGTGGGTCTCCTCATATCCACATGCTTATTTGGATTGAAAATGCTCCTAAGTTTGGAAAAAACACGGAGGAAGAAATAATTCAGTTTGTTGATAATTACCTAACATGCAGTACTGATGATGAAGCAGTCAGGGAGCTTGTTGAACTTCAGTCACATAAACATTCAAAGTCTTGCAGAAAGAAAGGAAAGGCAGTCTGTAGATTTGGATTTCCTTTGCCTCCCCTCCCAAGAACGATGTTGTTGCATCCTCTTGATGAAGACGTAGAAAAATATAAAAAGAAACACTCAGAGCTTCAAAAGTCTATGAATGAGTACAAAGATGTCTCAGAAATTGCATTTGATGAGTTTTTGGAGCAAGTTGCCAAGATGGACTTCGAAAATTATATCAAGTGTATAAGAAGTTCACTTAGTGCTCCCAAAATTTTCCTTAAGAGGAATCCAAATGAGATGAGAATTAATTTGTTTAACAAAACAGTTCTTCTTGGCTGGAAGGCAAATCTTGATATTCAGATAGTTCTTGAACCGTATGGTTGTGCAGCATATGTTGTTGGTTATATAAGCAAATCTCAAAGAGGCATGAGCGCACAGCTTGATGCTGCAGCAAAAGAAGCTCGCAAAGGAAATTTTGATATAAAGAAACAAGTTAGACATATTGGGAATGTATTTTCAAACTGTGTTGAAGTGAGTGCACAGGAAGCAGTATATCTCGCTCTGCAGATTCCTTTAACAAAAGCTACAAGGGACATTGTTTTCATCAATACCTCAATCCCAGATGAAAGAGTGTTTTTACTGAAATCTAGAACTGTGCTTGATGAACTTCCTGCAGAATCTACTGACATAGAAGCAGACAATATAATTCAGCGGTATGCGAAACGTCCTAGACAACTTCAGAATTTCTGTTTGGCAGATTATGTCTCTACAGTTGACATTGTTTATCCTAAAGGGAATAGGTTACCTGAGAGGTCTGAAGACACAAATGAAGATGAAGGCAATTCCTGTGATTCTAGTGATGAAAATGATGAAGATGATAATGATGAGAGTATTGAATCTGAATATCATGGATCAGACTTGTTATATGTAGCAAAGAATGGGACAAAGTATAAACATAGGAGAGTTCCTAGAATTATACGTTATGTGAGGTATGATGTGAAGAAAGACTCAGAAAATTACTACAGAGAACGACTTATGCTGTTTATGCCCTGGAGAAATGAAGCGAAAGATTTGTTAGGTTCGTTTGAAACATATGAAGCTCATTACAATGTCTTGAAAGACAAGCTTGAATCTAAACGCAGCCAGTATGAACATCATATTGAAGAACTTGAGCTTGCAAGGCAAATGGCAGAAGAGGAAGATGCTTATGATGAGATAGCACCAAACACAGAACATGAAAACAGAGAAGCAGAAGAAGAAGGTGAAAGAGAAGCTGAAAACTTTGTATATTTTAATCCAGATCGAGTAGTAGAACATCGACAGTATGATATTGGTATAGAAATACAGTCTGCTTGTTCAGTGCCATCAGTAGAAATAAATGGAGTCATGTTACCTGATGAACAGTACTTAAATTTGCTCAGGAGTTTGAATTTGAGACAAAGAGAATTTTTTAATCATGTTCTATATTGGATAAAATTCAAAGAAGAACCACTCTATGCATTTTTGTCAGGTGGAGCTGGTGTTGGCAAATCGGTGCTAATTAAAGCATTGTATCAAAGTCTGTATAGATTTCTAAATTTGAGAGAAGGAGAAAATCCAGATGATATTAGAGTTCTTCTTTGTGCCTACACTGGCAAAGCTGCATATAATATCAATGGTGTCACTATTGCCTCAGCTTTCAAAAAGAAGTTCAAACAAGGTACTGACCTTTTGTCAGCTGATGAACTCAACTCATTTAGAGTGAAATACAGTCATTTGAATGTGATTATTATAGATGAAATCTCTATGGTAGGAACAAACACACTGACCTTTCTGGATACACGTTTGCAACAGCTTACTGGAACAAAACCCAGTTTTGGTGGTTTAAGCATCATTGCTGTGGGAGATTTGTACCAGCTGATGCCAGTGTGTGACAAGTGGATATTCAGTGACCCCTCAAAGGGTGCTTCAGCTCTAGCAAATAATTTATGGAAGGATTATTTTAGATTGTATGAACTGGTTGATATCATGAGACAAAAAGATGATGTTGACTTTGCTCAGATGCTAAATCGGCTTAGACAGAATGAGCTGACAGAGGATGACATAAATGAATTAAAGAAACATTCTATCAGCCCCCATATGACAAATTATCCAAAAGAGGCTCCTCATTTATTCACTGAAAACAAGTTTGTAGATAGACACAATGAAAACTATTTGAATAGATTATCAGAAGAAAAAGTTGTTGTCCCATGTCATGATACAGTTGTTTCAGCGAATATTTCCATTAACAAATGCAAAAAACTCATTGAAGCACTTCCAGATGATTCAAACAAAACTGCTAATTTACAAAAGTTGTTAACAATTGCAGTTGGGATGATTTATGATATAACAGTCAATGTAAATGTTGAAGATGGTTTGACAAATGGGTCTACATGTGTTGTCAAATTCATTGAGTACAAAATGGAAGGCACAGATCGTCCCAGTGTTATATGGGTTTTGTTTCAAGATTCTCAAATTGGCCAGTTTACTCGGGAGAAATTTTCTAATAGGGGTTTGTACAGTGCAAACATAGATAAAGCATGGACTCCAATCTTTGATATAGAACGAACATTTATATACAACTTCAAAACGTACCAAAGAATTCAATTCCCTTTGAAACCATCAGCAGGTAAAACAATCCATAAAGCTCAGGGGTCAACAGTTGATGAAATTGTTGTAGACTTGTCTCAGACAAGAGTCAGAAAACAACCTCATATTCATTATGTTGCTCTTAGTAGAGTAAGAAAACTAGAAAATTTATATATTTTGAATTTGAATGAAACAGCCATGGCTGTGGATGAACAAGTGAAAATTGAGATGCAGCGGTTAAAAACAAAGGCACTTCTTGAACTCTGTTATGTTCCTTTATATAAAGTTGATTCACACAAGATCAAAATTGCATTTAATAATGCAAGGTCCTTACATAAGCACTTTAAGGACATTGAATTTGAGCCAAATGTTTTGTCCGCAGATGTGATTGGGTTTGCAGAATCCAGACTTTGTGCTAGAGATGATAATAGTGATTTTGCTCTGAAGAATTTCAGACTGTTGAGAATGGATGAAACAGGACATGATTCTGAGAACAGGCCATACCATGGACTTGCTTTGTATATTAAGGATTATTTTGAAATTCAGAGAATAGAGAAGTTCCATTCTGATGTATGCGAATTTATGTTGGCTACCATATACAGCAACAAAAAGGGACGTTTCCAAGTTGTATACCTCTACAAATTCCCTAAAAGTGTTCAAACCAATTTAAGAAATGATATTCAGAATCATCTCATCCCATTAATTGATATGCATATCAAATTTGTGATAATTGGTGATTTTAACATCAGTGCAAATGACAACACTTCAAGTTTTGTGGATTTCATGAGGAAACAATATAAATGTGAGCAACACATCCATCAGGCAACTTTTGATTCTGGATCAGTGATAGATCTGATTTTTACAAACTCTCCAGCATTCTGTGATGTTATTGAGGCTTACTGGAGTGACCACAAACTTGTTTATTGTGCACTAGATGCATAGATAAAATACATATTACGCATGTCAGAGAATACATAGAATTCACCCACTAGGTAATTAGCAATACCAGCCTCCTGTCAGAGGTTGGTATTGCTGGTGGTTATAGCAAGGATTGGGTGGCCACCAAACCAAATTCTGTCACTGTACAAGACATATTCACTAGTATTATACCTACAATTTTTATTCATCTACATATATAGGTTTTCCCTTCCGAAACAGTTCCAAAACTCTAGATCCATCCTACAAGATGGAGCTAGATTTTTGGGATTGTTCTAGGAGAGAAAACCTGTTTAGGTGCCATGGATGATTATAGTGAAGGTATAAAAGGTTATAGGTTAGAATCCAGGTTCAAAGATAGAGGTACTTTCTTCAAAACAACCCCAAAACCCTTGATCCATCTTGGAAGATGGATCTAGATTTCTGGGATTGTTTTAGGACAGAAAACCAATGAGAGAGGGGCCATGGATGATTAGTTAAGGTACAGAAGGTTATAGGTTAGAATCCAGGTTCAGAGGAGAGGTACTCCCTTCAAAACAACCCCAAAACCCTTGATCCATCTTGGAAGATGGATCTAGATTTCTGGGATTGTTTTAGGACAGAAAACCAATGAGAGAGTTGCAATGGTTAAGTGCATAGAGATGGTCAGTTAAGGTACAGAAAGTTACAGGTTACAATCCAGGTCTGGCCAGCCAGTGACTTGAAAACAGACTGAAGTCTGAGTGAAGAATAAAGCAGGTTGACTTTGCTGTATGCTGTATCCAAGATACAGGAGGGCCAGTAACATTGGTTTACTGCTGGCCTGCTGATCTGGTGGTTTTGGAGTTTATTGTGGCGGAAGGTGGAATTCTTTCCAACCATAAATGGGGTTTCGTTGCACACAGCCTTTCATTATCACCCTTCCAGTGTCCTAATAGGACTGAAATCTGTTAAAACTGATGTCAAAATTGAAAGTCCTCCATTATTCATATATCCAAGATACAGTGGGCCTTTAACTGTTATAGGCAGGACTTACTGGAAACATTTTCCTTTTATATGTATTTCTTCATTAGACATAGAGTTGAAAAGGATGTTAATTAGCCTGGCAATCTTTTCATCATTCATTATGCGTTTATCATTTGTGGACTTATTTCTGTTTTGTTAGGTTGTGAACTATATTTCTTCAGTTTTAAGACAGAGTTTTTCACCTTCCAAAAACAATCTAAAAATCTAGAAATCTATATATGCATGATCCAGATTTTGGGGATTCTTTTGGAAGGGAAAACCTCATCTTATAACAAAGTTTCCTAAAACTGATTTAGATATTTAGGGTCATTCTAGATAAGGAAAACCACCATCCATTATAGCCAATTAATTATGGTACTTTTAAATTATTGTAAGAAACAAGATTTAGTAACAGTGTTGAAGGGCATTTTAGCACATAAGCTTGCATACTTCATACCAGAATTGATGTGCATGTTACCCATAATGACCCTAAACTTTAGGACAGCTAAAAGTAGGACAATTATTGTCATAAAAATATTAGAAAGTGGATTTTACACATGTTAATGCATCCAAATGATGCTAAGTAAATGGCAAACATTGTAAACCCTGATCAAACTGCGCCTTCAGGAGCAGTTTTATCTGGCATTACAATGTTTGCTCAGACCTGTCTGTCCGAATGTTTAGGGTCATTATAGTAATTTCTGTCTGTGTTGTGCATTTGTTCTTGTCTTTAACCTTTTGTTGACTAGTGGACTTGTCAATCCTTATCATTTGGATGAGTCCATTTTTAGTTTTAGTGGTTTCAGTGGATTTTTTCTCTTATCTTGTATTTTGCATAGAAATTCCTGAAAGCAAACAGTATAGACTCTGATCAGATGCTGCATTCTGGGTCTGCACTGTTTGTATAATACTCCAAAATTGGTTTCCAATGAATACAGTAATACATTTCTTCCAGATTCTGGAGAAGTGATTAGTAAGTTTGACTAGGATTAAAACTGGAGTATTAATTTTCAGGGTATAGTTTCTGAATAAAGGATAAGTCGCTTTCTCCACTGCTTTCATGAAAACATATTTTACTGTGTTGTTTTGCCTGCAAATACTAGAAAGTTAGACATAGGTATTACTTTTCCAGTGGTGACAGTGGCCTATAAACTTTAGTTGGGTTGTCTGGTTTATCTGTCTGGTGACAAAGAGCTGAAGACGAGTCACAGTATCTTGCTGAATTTTCATCAAGTAAGAGTAGACTTTGTTTTCAAACCAAAACCAAATTTTTGTATTTCTACTGTATTTACTATTATTTCTACTATTTCAAAGCAAGACCAAATTTTTATCATTTTCATGTATAATACTTTATTTCTTATAGTTAGGATATTTTTTCAGAACCATTTGTTAAGGAATATAGCCAAAGTTGTATTTATGGCCATCTCTATTAAACAAAAATCTTAGTGAGAGTGAACTGTAGTATACTTGCTCAAAGAAAGAAAGAAATGATACAGAGTTACACTGATATGACACTTTAAAAATACCAGGGTTGACCAATGGATATACTAGTATCAAGCACCTGTTTTAATTAATTGACAAGTGGACCTGAAGTTTGATCTTTGGCCAGCCATCTGACTGTAACTGAGAGGGCAAGAATTTGCTAATGAGCATGTTGAACAACCTATGTAAAGTATAGAACTTGGATAATACACCAACAAAACAAATATCTAAGATGGACTGTGAAAAGCCCTTGCTTGATGGAATCAAAAACACTTCTTGCTGTTAGGATGTTGCAGTCTATTATGCATCATTGTGTGGTACTTGATTTCCTACCAGGATGATTAACAATTCATGGAACATTTGATAACCATTGCCAGTAAGAAGGCTATGCTCAAAAGTATAACATAAACATATTGTGTTTAATAGATTATGACAGGGCTCAGTATTCTAAGGACCCAAATTAGTGGAGAACCAGTGCTATTTAATGTGAATCAACATTCTGCTGTTAAAGGTTATCATGACATACTCAGCAGGGAATGCAGGAAACACAGTGAATGCTCCTCTGACCCCTATGTACACTACAGGATATGGTGTGTAATGAAGATGTCATGTGCAAGCCACATTCACACAACTGTTTAAGACATAATATGTCATCTCATTAAACCTAACAAATCAGTTGTCACAACATACAGCATACTGGTGACAACACAAGTGACTGCTGTTCCAACAGTGCATGTTATGATACACCCTTTTGCCAGCATTGCCTACTCCTACCAACATCATATGGATGTTCTTCCGTGCGGAACATTTTGTTTCATTTTGATACTTATCTATAGCCAGTGACATTACCTCATAGCAGGTCCTGATTTAGTTCTGAAGTGCCATACCAGACGGAGACATTCATAACTTTTTGACGTTTCCACTATGAAAATGCAAACGAAGCACAGACCTAATATTTTAGTTTCATTTTTACTCCCTTATCTCTCGAGTCTTGTTAATAAAATTATGGTATATGTATGATTTGAAATTGACTGATGAATATAGCTCGGGGACTGAATTAAGTCATAGAAATGGACTGAATCAGATTTTCATAAACCAGTTGACAGTTGGTTTTAGGTACCATTTCTTTTCTGAGACAGTATAATACCAGTCTAAAAATGATATCTTATTTGAGCTATGATTCTATGAATATGCTATGTAGAAGTGTCTCTTTAAATTTTGTTTCATTGTCTTCATAGCAGGCACACAATACTGAATCAACATTGATTCAATTGCATGTTGAATTAATGTTGATTCAGAATTTATTCAGTGTTTTATGCCCATGGTTGTTTCATGTTTTGAGTTTTAAATCATGAATTTGATATATCAGCTTAATAGCAGGCAAAATAAACATAAGATGTGTAAAATTGTAAATTTGAATTAGTTACCTAAATTTTGACAGAACGAGGAAGAAAATGTATAATTTTTCTTTAATACTCAAAAAATTTACATGCAGTAAAGTGCAGCTAGCTTGTCACTGTTGCAGCAAGCCATCATCTAAGAGTGATTTCCATTTATGCTGTACTTTTCCAGACAAGCTGGAGGACAGTCAGAAAGCCTTTGCTTGAAATACTGTTGAAAACTATAGCATGTAGCATAAAAAAGACTTAAATAGTTGTTTGCTGCAAATTAAGACAAGGTATCTGCACTTTACCTCATGAAAATTCATTAAATTTTTAGGAAATAATGAACAATTTTGTTACCATTTTGTTCCTGTTTTTCTGAAAAAAAAAAAAATAAATAAATAATTGAATTAAAGAACATTTTAATTTTGTCTGTTTTCTTTCTGTTTACCTAGTGCGTAACTATCGTTCTTATCCACCTAAAAGATGAAGGGTTTCCCTTCCAAAATAACCTTTACTATGTCAATAACTTAAAGGAGCGGCTGTAGTGTAGTGAATAACACTCCGGACTACCAATCCAGGGGTCGCAAGATCGATCCCCCGCTTCTCCAGTCTTTCGGATGAGACTTAATCACTTAATCTGACATTAGCTTAAAAGTGATTTATTGTGATAATTTCACTTCAGGTGAGCGATTCAGGGCCTCATGGCCCTCTTGTTTCTTATGTTAGGTGTACCAAACTTGGATACAAATGAGCGATTCAGGGCCTCATGGCCCTCTTGTTTCTTATGTTAGGTGTACCAAACTTGGATACAAATGACTTTGATACTGAGAGGACTGGAGATTAAAATAGCCATTTTAAGACAGTAATATTTTGTATTAAAATGTTTGTTATTATTACTATTGCTATTATTATTATTATTATTGTCACCCGACGTAGGCGGAGGGGGACTATAGAAATGACCCTCGTCCGTCCGTGTGTCAGTCCGTCCGTCCGTCCGTCTTTCCGTCCTTCCGTCCGTCCTTCCGTCCGTCCGTCCGTCCGAATTCTTGTCCCCGCAACTCCTCCTACGTCTTTCATCGGATTGATTTGAAATTTTACAGATTGTATTCTTATGATATGAAGATGTGCATGTGGTTTTTTATTTTTGTTTCGGCCATTTTTGATGGAGTTACAGCCCTTGCTGACTCAGACCTTGTCCCCGCAACTCCTGTCACATCTTTTATCAGATTGACTTGAATTTGTGCAGAATGTTTCATCATGATCTGAAGATGTGCATGTGATTTTGGAATTTCAATTGTCCTATATTTTACAAAGTTATGGCCCTTTGTCGTTTTTGGTATTTTTCCAACTTTTGAACCGTTTGACCGAGAGAGCTGAAATTTGGTATGCTATTAGCATTTGGTAAATTGAGTATTCTGATTATTGTTAGGATATGCTAAATTTATTAGTGACAGAGTTATTCCCCTTTCATAGATAATAGACATTCACTTAAAGGTAAAGGGATAACTCAAGAACTATTCATATTAATGGGCTGAATTTTCATAAATGCATTGTTCTTTTTCATCAGATTCATATTAGGAGGATTATGGCCCTTGTTATTTTGTTATTGGGTATACAGTCTTATGTTTTGGGCATTCTGTAAGGGCCTAAAGTTTCAGTAGCCAGATTTTACACATATACGCCCAGTTCTGAACTCAAGTATTTTATAACCTCATAGAGGCCCAGTAATTGGGGTATATGTCTCTGCTTATGCTTCAATCATTATTTGCTTACCAGGTTCTGTTATACACATATTTTCTGGTTTTACACATAAATGCCCCTTTCTAAACTTAAGTATTTTATAACTTCATAGAGGCCCAGTCATTGTGCTTCAGTTATTATTTGCTGACCAGGTTCTGTAATACACATATTTTCTGTTTTTGGCCATATAGTTACTCTGAAACTGAATAAAGGGCTGCAGTTTGTGACACATTTCAAACGTCGGGTGACACTTGGCCGATGGCCTTTTATTTATTAATGATATTTATTACATGTATTACTAAATATAGTAACAAATATCTTGGATACGCAGTCCAGTATGGCTCGTGGTTCCTTTCCTCATATCAGCCTGCTCGTGCAGAGCCATATCGGCCCACTCGTGCGGCCATATCAGCCCGCTCATTCGTAAATAAGATTGCGGAACGCAAACTAGAACAACTGTATTTATGGCTTGAGCGACTGGATTGATATGGGGGAGAAAGACCGACAGGCAACTGCTAAACGGCTGAGAAAGTTTCTAGAGAAAACGAAAATCCCAAATAGAATCGTAAACACAATGTGTAGTCTTTTACAGACTCAGACAGAAGGAAAACCCTCCTCAATGAATTTGAAATGCATATTTTAAGTTTTTTTCTCTGTCTCTCTTTCTAAAAATTGCTCTCTCTGAAATCCTCTCTAAATCTTTGTATTTCTAACTTTGTTTGTATTTCTAACTTTGTTTGAAAATGATTGCACAATGACGTCAGCATGGCGGCGATGCGTGCGTGCGTACTGTACTTTTCAACATAACCTAACGTCAAAAACATTCGAGTTGACGTATCGCCCAAAATAGGTTCGTTTGTTTGAATCGATATACTAATTTTAGGGGAAATGCAGAATACATGTAATAAAGAGGTTACGACATTCCTAGTGTCGGATTGCCAGGCATATCGGCCCGTAGCCTAAAGGCCCTCGGGCCAATATGGAGCTATTCAGACCGATATGCCTGGCAACGCGAAACTAGACATGTTATAACCTCTAAGTAGCAGTACTTGATTCAAGATCAGCTAGGATTATGTAGCTAAGGTCAATGTAGAACATTTATGTTGAGCACCCTCTTTTAATATTGTATAAAAATGAAAATTAAAATAAAATTAAAAAAAATGTGTATGTTGAAGCTTAGTACTTTCAAAGATTTATTCATTTGAATATACATATCCCACCCCTTTCCCTAAATACACCACTACCACCTATATCCATAGGGAAGAATTCTCGTTATAGTTACGGGATTTTTTCGATAATAAGAGGGTCGGAGATAAACGATTACCTGTGTACGGTTCTCAGTTTAACAGGAAAATGTATAGAAGCTCAAAAATAAATTATATTTCTTATTTGATTTATTTTCCGACATTACACATTCCGTCTAGCTCAAAAGAGCATTTCAAGGACTTTAATCTGGTATAATAATTATAGAAATGCGTCAGTGAGGAGTTTCTTCCATCAGAGCCCATAGTTTTCTTTCTACAAACCATACGTTTCTTAACACAATTTATTCAAATTACGCGAACCTTCGTTTTTGGACATAAATTAACATTTGCGAATCTATTATAACGTATGGCTGAAAGCTGTTATTCTACTGATTACAGAGATGTATTTTTTACATACATAGCTAAATAGGAAATTTCTTCCCTGAAAGCGTAATTTTGCTAACTAATGATTCGAAGCTTGGTCGAAAATTTTCTCTCTATTGACCATTAAGACACTGGAATTTGTGACCAAGGGCTGGTTTTTGACAGGTTTGGGGTTGTTGTTTGTTTGTTTGTTTGAGGTTTAACGGCTATTTGAGTCAGGGGAGCTGCTTATCTCTTGTAATTTATTGTTTGTTGGGATGTCTTTGTGGGAAAGAGCTGCTGACTCGGCTTATCACTTGTAATTTATTGTTTGTTGGGATGTCTTTGTCAGTCTTTCCCTTTGATGTTGGGGATGGGGTTTGGGAACTGATTCAGTCAGTTCCTGAAGTGAAGTTACTCTTTAAATTTCAGTCTTTATCGAGCGGTTAGTCAGAGAGAGGAAGAAGGAACGATAGGATAGACGAGAGTAAAATTAAATCCGACCCCCATTCCGCACATGCTGCAAGCACAGAAATTATTATCCAGATTTATAGTACGATCCTCGGATACCCAAATCTTTAGCATGAGATACCTCATAACGTGCAAGGCCTACAATGGATATCATGCTTTAAGTGAGAAAGAACGCAGTTTGTCCGCCTGTACGGTTGATAATGCACATTCTAAAGCTTGTGGTTTATGTCTCCGTACAGGAGGACGAACCATGCTCTAGCTTACACTAGTATGACTCGCCTACACCAAACGTAGCCCTACCCGACCACGTGTGAATGCGTATGTGTGGGGGAGGGCTCTCTCTTCTATTCTCTATCTCTCTCTCTCTCTCTCTCTCTCTCTGAGACGTCTGAATATAGACTTAATATTTTTTAAACGACATTACAGCTGAAAGGAAATACAAATCACATGACGTAAGCCAAAACTCTGTCTGTGAAACGCAGCACCATAAAATATGAATTTGTCACACACACACACACACACACACACAAAAGAGAGGAAAATGTATAACACAGAAGCCATCTGGGCTATAACAACAGCTTTTGGTAGTTGTGCTTCTTCGCATTGTCATATCATAGCCATGAAATCGCTGAAATATTTATCAAAATTAACTTGAGCCGCCGTCGAGGGAGCTTCGCCGTTTCTCGACCAATTCTTTCTTACTGGAGTTTACTCCAGCTGCACTTATGTCTATGAATACGACTTGACCTTACCTTGAGACAATCGTTGAATTTGAGTTTGGTTTGCAAATAGGGACCTCAGTATTTAAAAACAAGTAAATAGTTTATATGCATGCACCGAAAAAGTCTAAGATCAGCCACTCTTTCTATGATGTTTTACAATCATCCAACTTATATTGAAGTTGTGATCACTAAGGGTCTTACGATAATCTCGGAGATCTTGGGTTCTTATTTCGAACAGGACAGGTGGTTCTTAAAGCATTTGCTAAAATCGCCTTGCACACATAGGTTTACCATCTATATTTTACTATTTTGCTTTTCATGTCACAATATTTACATCTTTGGTGTATTTACCGAAAAACCCTATAGTAAACCATTGGAACTTAATGTAGTTTACATTCCAATTATTACATTGAGACACGCGACGTCAATGACGTCAAAATAAGCAATGGCTCTCTACGATCTGATTGGACGTTGGCGACGTCATGCATGATGTTCTGCTGTAGCAGAAAAACTGCGTGTACATGTTTTACTGCTTCAATTTTAGCGCTTATATAAGATTTTTCATGAAAGATTTGCTTGAAACGAATGTAAATATAAGCAATGAACTTAATTTTTATGATGTTTATCGAAGTGTAAACTACACTGGGTCACTAGCAAAGTTTACATTACTTTGCACGTGACCAAATGTAGTTTACACTTCTATAAACCTCAGAAAAATGAAATTCATTCCTTAAATATTTACCGTAGGAAACATAAACGTCCACCGTAGAAAACGTTAGCATAACATTCGAAAACCAATATATAAGGTTTGGATTAGCCGTAGAAAACTATAAAACCTTTTTTCTAAAATTCACATGTTTTCATACATTCGTGCATGCTGCAGTAAATATCAGTGTACATTCACAATTTAGTGCAATATTCCTCTGCATGGACAAATACAGGAGTAAATAGAGCCAGTAAAAACCTACTTATGATGACTGGGATTCTCGCTAAGCCTATTTCGATAAAACTGCCAAAACAAACGAAAATTTTTACGTGCAAAGGGATAACAGTATGAGTTGGAGTTCTTCGGCACAGCATAAAAGGTTAGATTTGCATTAAAATATG
Source organism: Ctena decussata (assembly GCA_963989385.1). Classification (NCBI taxonomy): domain Eukaryota; kingdom Metazoa; phylum Mollusca; class Bivalvia; order Lucinida; family Lucinidae; genus Ctena; species Ctena decussata. Next base: position 30,326,315 of record OZ022501.1, on the reverse strand, counting down.
AAAGTTAATATTTATTTTGTTAAAATCGTCTGCTAAACGGCCATTAACATTAGAAATCTTCATCAAAAGCTGTAGAAAATCGTAACGTTAACCGTAGCATGCAGAATCCTGAAATAACACATTGTAGGTAGTGGACATCATTTTAAAAGGACTACATATTCCAGGGAGCAAACAAGAAGTCACAAAACTTGCTTCCCTTTCTCAAAACTGGCAGAAAAACATTGAGGTACATGCATATCCATTTACCTTATGTCATGTCTGCAGAAACTCCTCATCTGAACTGCCTTCATCAGTATCAGTTCAGATGAGGAGTCGCAATGTATGCCTTCAGTGGGAAATAAGTAAAAAAATATCCTGCAATTCAGATGCTCCCCCTTATCTAGAAATCTGCTATCTTCATAAACTTGCATGAGTCCATAAATACTATGTTGTGCCACTTTTTAGGTGACTGCCTAGGCACATACAAATTTCCCTATTACCCCTTGGTAAATAGTCAATTTGTCAATAACCAATCAAACTAGGACGGTACCCAGTTGCCGATTATGAGCAGTAAGCGATCTCGCCATGTGAGTTGCTAAGGAAGGGTATATACGCTACATTCGCCCCAAACGATTTTGGTCGAGAGTATTGACTATAATGTCAATCTCTGTGCAGTTTGAGTGTTTGTTCATTGGCCTAGGATAAGCAAACCCGTTTCCTAGTCAGATATGACATTAATCCAGTTTCCCCTTTGTTACCATAGTTTAATGGGGTATGAACAACGAAAAGGTTCAGCGAAATGACATATTATAAGCGTCATGCTTACTGAGAGATCCTTATTACTCCGCTTTGTTATTTATATGTATGTAAAAGTTTTCTGTAAACCAAAGGATACAGCGATTTAAATGACAAAGTCTGCCGCCGTTAACTTAAATGTTATCAGCATGATCAACAAACTTTGAGATAGTAAATCCATGATTGGATTTGACATCCAGAAAGTTTAATTCATCATATCGATAACTAGTTCCCTACGGGCATTTGTGCATTTGTCCTTTAATATTGATTCATGAATATCACAACCAGGACAGATAAAGCAGCTAAATACCATTTTGTCCCCCGCCTTTTCCAAAAAAAGCGGAGGGACATAGTTTTAGGCTTTCTGTCCATCCGTCCTTCCGTCTTTCCGTCCCCCTATTGTAGTAGGTACCTTGTGTGCGCAACTCCTCCTACAGTTTTTAGCTCACCTGAGCTGAAGGCTCAGAGGTGAGCTTATAGGATGGGAGTCGAGCCGTCGTCCGTCCGTGGGTGCGTGGGTTAGTGGGTGCGTGGGTGCGTCAACGATTTCAAACATAAATATCTCAGAGACCAGTGGGCCGATCGCAATCAAATTTTATCTGAAGCATCATTTGGGTGGGGGAAAGGCTGCATTAGGTTTTGGTGCAGGTTAGCTCAGAACTCTGGTTTCCATGGCAACAGATAGCCCCCATAGGGTTATAATGGGGAAAATGGCGTCATCACGTTTTCTCGACTGTTTTTGATTAGATCCTTATCATACTTGCAGGTAATGATGACATACACTAGAGCTTGGATGAGTTCGAAATTTGGCCGGAATCGAGCTCAGACAACGGAGTTAGCTGCCCTTGAGCATTTGAAAAAAATCCCATAGGGTTATAATGGGGAAAATGGCGTCATCACGTTTTCTCAACTGTTTTTGCTTAGATCCTTATCATACTTGCAGGTAATGATGACATACATAAGAGCTTGGATGAGTTCGAAATTTGGCCTGATTCCAGCACAGACTACGGAGTTAGCTGCCCTTGAGCGTTTGAAAAAAATCCCATAGTGTTATAATGGAGAAAACAACGTCATCACATATTTTTAGAAAAACTTTGTCATCGCTCTATTGTCTACATTTCTCAACGGATTTTAAAATAACTTCACACAAATGTAGGGCATGACAATATCTCGAGCAAGTTCGACTTTCAGGATGCTGCGCCCAAGGTCAAGGTCACTGTGGCTTTTTAGCTCACCTGAGCCTTTAGGCTCAGGGTGAGCTATTGTGATCACCAAGTGTCCGTCGTCCGTCGTGCGTCGTCCACAATTTGCTTTAAATGACATCTTCTCTGAAACCGCTGGGCCTAGGGCTTTGATATTTGGTATGAAGCATTGTCTAGTGGACCTCTACCAAGTTTGTTCAAATGGTGGCCCCAGGGTCCAAAAGGCCCTGGGGCAGGGGGTCTTGGGTTCGAAACTAAAAAATACTTGAAAATCTTCTTCTCCAGAACGGCTTGGCTCAGATGCTTGAAATTTGGTATGTAACATTGCCTAGTGGTCCTCTACCAAGTTTGTTCAAATGGTGGCCCCAGGGTCCAAAATGGCCCTGGGGCAGGGGGTCTTGGGTTTGAAACTAAAAGATACTTAAAAATCTTCTTCTCCAGAACTGCTTGGCTCAGAGGCTTGAAATTTGATATGAAGCATTGTCTAGTGGTCCTCTACCAAGTTTGTTCAAATGGTGGCCCCAGGGTCCAAAATGGCCCTGGGGCAGGGGGTCTTGGGTTCGAAACTAAAAAATACTTAAAAATCTTCTTCTCCAGAACTGCTTGGCTCAGATGCTTGAAACTTGGTTTGTAACATTGCCTAGTGATCCTCTACCAAGTTTGTCAAATGGTGGCCCCAGGGTCCAAAATGGCCCTGCGGCAGGGGGTCTTGGGTTTGAAACTAAAAGATACTTAAAAATCTTCTTCTCCAGAACTGCTTGGCTCAGAGGCTTGAAATTTGGTATGGAGCATTGTCTAGTGGTGCTCTACCAAGTTTGTTCATATGGTGGCCCCAGGGTCCAAAATGGCCCTGGGGCAGGGGGTCTTGGGTTTGAAACTTAAAAATACTTAAAAATCTTCTTCTCCAGAACTGCTTGGCTCAGATGCTTGAAATTTGGTATGGAACATTGCCTAATGGTCCTTTACCAAGTTTGTTTAAATGGTGGCCCCAGGGTCCAAATTGGCCCTGGGGCAGGGGGTCTTGGGTTTCGGAACTAAAAAATACTTAAAAATCATCTACCTCAGAACAGCAAGGCTCAGCTGCTTGAAATTTGGTATGTAACATTGCCTAGTGGTCCTCTACCAAATTTGTTCAAATGGTAGCCCCAGGGTCCAAAATGGCCCTGGGGCAGGGGTTCTTTGGTTCGAAACTAAAAAATACTTAAAAATTTTCTCCACCAGAACTGCTTGCCTCAGATGCTTGAAATTAGGTATGTTACATTGCCTAGTGGCCGTCTACCAAGTTTGTTCAAATGGTGGCCCCAGGGTCCAAAATGGCCCCGGGGCAGGAAGTCCCAGGTTTGAACCATAGAAATACATAGAAAAATTTAAAAAAAATCATCTACTTCAGAACCAGGGCTACAGAAATTTTGAAATCCAAATCGGTCCGGAGGGCCGATGACGTCATACGAATCCAAAATAGACACGAAAACTAATGACTACACTGTGTATTCCACAATCCAAAAAAAGTCACGAAAACTAATGACTACACTGGAGCGCCGTTAAAACGCTGATGTCATCGCTGAAGTAGCCATTTAGTCCACATGTTCTTACTTATCGTGAAAAATGCGCTTTAAAGCACAGAGAGACAGTCAGACCGAAAGTGAAAGTACACATACATTGGTACAATCGGACATCCTCGTCGATATTCATTTACGGAATTGGCCGAAGTATTACGATTGATTTTACTGTATTCGAGTTAATTCCCTTGAATTATGAATATACTTGCAAAAAGGTGCCTTCGGACGAAGAAAAAAAGTCTGCGCGAGAAATGACGTCGGCTAAAAAAAAACCTGACCAGACTGCACATAATCAAGTACGGGTTAAATTTTCTTTTTGCTAGTCAAATTCTTTCCTTATGCTATCTTTGAAAGTATACAAGAGTCAGTAACTTTACGTTGCACAGCCTTTTTCCGTGCATCGGCATGTGTGTGTATTACGAGTTTTGCAAAATCTTCGCCGCTGGCCAAAATTGTGACACGTGCTAATTATCGAAGATTTCTGTTCACACCTTGGCAAGACAATCGACACTTTGTTTATCTGTGATAACTTTTGACAGCAGTGCGTGATTATTGGATTAATAATATAACACATGGCTAAAATCCAGGTAATTATGTCATCATACATCGCAAATCGTGTTTTTCCGGACCGAAAAAAATGTGCCTTATGCCAACTGAATCGGTTTTTCGAACTCAAAATCGGTCCAGACCGACAAAAAATCGGATTTCTGTAGCCCTGTTCAGAACCGCAAGGCTCAGATGCTTGACATTTGGTATGTAGCTTTGCCTAGTGGTCTTTTACCAAGTTTGTTCAAATGATGACCCCAGGGTCTACAATGGCCCCACCCTAGGGGGTCCTGGGTTTGAACCATAGAAAAATATTCAAAAATCTTCTTCTTCAGAACCACTTGGCTCAGATGCTTGAAATTTAGTATGGAGCATTGCCTAGTGGTCCTTTACCAAAATTATTCAAATGATGGCCACAGGGTCCAAAATGGCCCTGCCCCAGGGGGTCCAGGGTTTGAACCATAGCAATACATAGAAAATATTCAAAAATCTTCTTCAAAACCATTTGAAAGTAGTTGCAAACTAACAGGTTTGTTAAATGATGACCCTTGTTTGACCTTTAACCTTTTTGGTCAGGTGAGCGATTCAGGGCCTCTTGGCCCTCTTGTTTTAGAAAAACTTTGTCAGCGCTCTAGCACCTACATTTCTCAATGGATTTTAAAATAACTTCACACAAATGTAGGGCATGACAATATCTCGAGCAAGTTCGACTTTCAGGGTGCTGTGCCCAAGGTCAAGGGAACTGTGGCTATTTTTAGAAAAACTTCGTCATCGCCCTAGCACCTTCATTTCTCCATGGATTTTAAAATAACTTGACACAAATGTAGGGTATGACAATATCTCAAGCAACTTCTACTTCCAGGGTGCTGCGCCCAAGGTCAAGGTCACTGTGGCTATTTTTAGAAAAACTTTGTCAGCGCTCTAGCACCTACATTTCTCAATGGATTTTAAAATAAATTCACACAAATGTAGGGCATGACAATATCTCGAGCAAGTTTGACTTTCATGGTGCTGTGCCCAAGGTCAAGGTCACTGTGGCTATTTTTAGAAAAACTTTGTCATCGCCCTAGCACCTTCATTTCTCCATGGATTTTGAAATAACTTGACACAAATGTAGGGTATGACAATATCTCAAGCAAGTTTGACTTTAAGGATGCTGTGCCCAAGGTAAAGGTCACTGTGGCTATTTTTAGAAAAACTTTGTCATCGCTCTAGCACCTACATTTCTCATCGGATTATAAATTCACACAAATGTAGGGCCTGACAATATCTCAAGCAAGTTTGACTTTCAGGGTGCTGCAATCAAGGTTTTTGATTAGATCCTTATCATACTTGCAGGTAATGACGACATACATAACAGCTTGGAGGAGTTCGGAATTTGGCCAGATTCGTTCACAGACTACAGAGTTAGCTGCCCTTGAGCATTTGAAAAAAATCCCATAGTCTTATAATGGAGAAAACAACGTCATCACATTTTCATCTTTTCATCGGATCCTCTTCATACTTGCAGGTAATGAGGATATGCATTAAAGCTTGGATTAGTTAGCATTTCGGCTAGATCTCACCACTGGCTATGGAGTACCTGCCCCGAGCATCCAAAAAATCAATGTCGCCACTTTTTCTTGGTTTCTACTGATCCGGTCCTTTTCAAACTTGCAGGTAATGAGGAAATGCATAATATCTTAAACGAGTTCAAATTTTGGCCAGATCAGGCCAACCACTACGAAGTTAGCTGCCCTTGACAGCTCTGTCTATTGTGCTCTTGATCAGATACTTTTTAAACTTGCATATATTAAATGAGGGCATACATAATGTTTTGGATGAGTTTAATTTTCAGCCTGATTGGACCACTGACTGTGGAGTTAGCTGCCCTTGAGCATCTTAAATATCCCTATAGGTTTACAATGTCACTCAGGTGAGCAATTGTTGCCCTTTGGGCTACTTGTTTGACGATTCTTTCGAAACTTTACAGCTGTTTTTGTCATGGTCTGAAGATATGCATGTGGTTTGGATATAATCCTGAGATTATTTTTTGTCACTTTTTCCACAAGTTGAACTTAGTCTTTTTTTAGGCGTTTTTACTATCAAAGTGACTAGATAGTGGGTACCTTGTGTGCGCAACTCCTCCAACAGTTTTATGCCGATGCCTTTGAAACTTCACAGGTGTTTTTGTCATGGTCTGAAGATATGCATGTGATTTGGATATAATCCTCACATTGTTTTTAGCTCACCTGAGCACGAAGTGCTCAGGGTGAGCTTTTGGGATACCCTGATGTCCGTCGTCCGTTGTACGTCCGGACATCTGTCCGGACGTCCGTCCGTCAACTTTTGCTTGTGTACACTCTAGCGGGCATAGTTTCGATCCAATCTTTATGAAACTTTGTCAGAATGTTAGTCTTTATAAAATCTAGGACAAGTTCGAAACTGGGTCATGTCGGGTCAAAAACTAGGTCACTAGTTCAAATCTTAGAAAAACCTTGTGTACGCTCTAGAGGGCACAGTTTTCATCCAAAGTTCATGAAACTTTGTCAGAATGTTTATCCTCATGATATCTAGAACAAGTACGAAACTGGGTCACGTCGGGTCTAAAACTAGGTCACTAGGTCAAATCATAGAAAAACCTTGTGTACGCTCTAGAGGACACAGTTATGATCCAATCTTTATGAAACTTTGTCAGAATGTTTATCTCCATAAACTCTAGGCCAAGTTTGAAACTGGGTCATGTCGGGTCAAAAACTAGGTCACTAGGTCAAATCTCAGAAAAACCTTGTGTACGCTCTAGAGGGCACAGTTTTCATCCAAAGTTCATGAAACTTTGTCAGAATGTTTATCCTCATAATATCTAGGACAAGTTCGAAAATGGGTCACGTTGGGTCTAAAACTAGGTCACTAGGTCAAATCATAGAAAAACCTTGTGTACGCTCTGGAGGACACAGTTTTGATCCAGTCTTTATGAAACTTTGTCAGAATGTTTATCTCCATAAACTCTAGGCCAAGTTTGAAACTGGGTCATGTCGGGTCAAAAACTAGGTCACTAGGTCAAATCTTAGAAAAACCTTGTGTACGCTCTAGCGGGCACAGTTTTCATCCAAAGTTCATGAAACTTTGTCAGAATGTTTATCCTCATAATATCTAGGACAAGTTCGAAAATGGGTCATGTCGGGTCTAAAACTAGGTCACTAGGTCAAATCTTAGGAAAACCTTGTGTACGCTCTGGAGGGCACAGTTTTCATCCAAAGTTCATGAAACTTTGTCAGAATGTTTATCCTCATAATATCTAGGACAAGTTCGAAAATGGGTCACGTTGGGTCTAAAACTAGGTCATTCGGTCAAATCATAGAAAAACCTTGTGTACGCTCTGGAGGACACAGTTTTGATCCAGTCTTTATGAAACTTTGTCAGAATGTTTATCTCCATAAACTCTAGGCCAAGTTTGAAACTGGGTCATGTCGGGTCAAAAACTAGGTCACTAGGTCAAATCTTAGAAAAACCTTGTGTACGCTCTAGCGGGCACAGTTTTCATCCAAAGTTCATGAAACTTTGTCAGAATGTTTATCCTCATAATATCTAGGACAAGAGCGAAACTGGGTCACGTCGGGTCTAAAACTAGGTCACTAGGTCAAATCATAGAAAAACCTTGTGTACGCTCTGGAGGACACAGTTTTGATCCAGTCTTTATGAAACTTTGTCAGAATGTTTATCTCCATAAACTCTAGGACAAGTTCGAAACTGGGTCATGTCGGGTCAAAAACTAGGTCACTAGGTCAAATCTTAGAAAAACTTTGTGTAAGCTCTAGAAGGCACAGTTTTGATCCAAAGTTCATGAAACTTTGTCAGAATGTTTATCCTTATAATATCTACGATAAGTTTGAAACTGGGTCACGTCGGGTCAAAAACTAGGTCACTAGGTGAAATCATAGAAGAAACCTTGTGTATGCTCTAGAGGACACAGGTTTGATCCAATCGTTATGAAACATTGTCAGAATGTTTATCTCCATCAACTCTAGGCCAAGTTCGAAACTGGGTCATGTTGGGTCAAAAACTAAGTCACTAGGTCAAATCTTAGAAAAACCTTGTGTACGCTCTAGAAGGCACAGTTTTCAACCAAAGTTCATGAAACTTTGTCAGAATGTTTATCCTTATAATATGTAGGACAAGTTTGAAACTGGGTCATGTTGGGTCAAAAACTAGGTCACTAGGTCAATCGTAGAAAAACCTTGTGTACGCTCTAGAGGACACAGTTTTGATCTAATCTTTATGAAACTTTGTCAGAATGTTTACTTCCATAAATTCTTGGCCAAGTTTGAAAGTAGGTCATGTCAGGTCAAAAACTAGATCACTAGGTAAAAATCTTAGAAAAACCTTGTGTAAGCTCTAGAAGGCACAGCTGTGATCCAAATTTCATGAAACTTTGTCAGAATGTTTATCCTCATAATATGTAGGATAAGTTTGAAACTGGGTCATGTCGGGTCAAAAACTTGGTCACTAGGTCAAATCTTAGAAAAACCTTGTGTATGTTCTAGAAGGCACAGTTTTCATCCAAAGTTCATGAAACTTTGTCAGAATGTTTATCCTCATAATATCTAGGACAAGTTTGAAACTGGGTCACGTCGGGTCAAAAACTAGGTCACTAGGTCAAATCATAGAAAAACCTTGTGTACGCTCTAGAGGACACAGTTTTGATCTAATCTTTATGAAACTTTGTCAGAATGTTTATCTTCATAAACTCTCGGCCAAGTTTGAAAGTAGGTCATGTCGGGAAAAAACTAGGTCACTAGGTCAAATCATAGAAAAACGTTGTGTTAGCACTAGAAGGCCTAGTTTTGATCCAATCTTCATGAAACTATGTCAAAATGTTTATTGTCCATATATCTAAGCCCCCTATGAAACTGAGTCACGTCGGCTCAAGGTCAAATCTTAGAAAAACTTTGTGCACACCCTAGAGGGCACAGTTTTGATCCAATCTTCATGAAACTCTGTCAGAATGTTTATCTTAATGAAATCGAGGTAAAGTTTGAAACTGGGTCGTGTCGGGTCAAAAACTTGATCACTAGGTCAAATATAAGAACGACCTTGTATATGCTCCAGAGGGCACGGTTTTGATCCAATCTTAATGAAACTGTGTCAGAATGTTTATTCTTACAATATCCAGGCCAAGTTTGAAACTGGGTCATGTTGGGTCAAAAACTAGGTCAAATGTTAGTATGGTAAAAACTCATTATAAATCTTCACCAGAGCCAGTGAACTGATTAATTCTCAGGTGAGCGATTCAGGGCCACCATGGCCCTCTTGTTTGTTACTTTTTCCACAAGTTGAACTTAGTCATTTTTTAGGCGTTTTTACTATCATAGTGACTAGATAGTGGGTACCGTGTGTTCGTAACTCCTCCTACAGTTTTATGCCGATTCCTTTGAAACCTAAAAAGTATTTTGGTCATGGTCTGAAGATATGCATGTGGTTTGGGTATAATTCTCACTTTATATTTTATTACTTTTTTGCAAATTGAACTTAGCCATTTTTATGCCCCCAACTTCGGAGAAGTTGAGGGGGCATATTGGTTTGGGCCTGTCCGTCCGTCCGTCCGTCTGTCCGTCCGTCCGTCTGTCTGTAACGCCTTTTGGCAGCTGGGAAACTCAAGAACTGCTTATGCTAGGATGTTGAAATTTTATGTGTGGCATGTACTTGAAAAATAAGCGGGCCCGTATTTTTTCTTTTTTCCACCGGTCATGTATTTCCAGAGTTATGCCCCTTTTTCAACTTAGTCTATGGAACCTTGTGAACAAAATATCTCAAGAACCGCTGATGCTAGGATCATGATTTTTTGCAGGATGACATTGCCCAAGGTGTAGATGACCTGATTAACTTTTGGAAAAAATTAGGGAATTTTTGACCGAGTTATGCCCCTTTTTCGACTTAGTGCATTGTAAGCCTATGGAACCTTGTGAACAAAATATCTCAAAAATCCCTGATGCTAGGATCATGAGGTTTTGCAGGATGACAATGCCCAAGGTGTAGATGACCTGATTAACTTTTGAAAGAAATTTGTGAATTTTTGATCGAGTTATGCCCCTTTTCGACTTAGTGCATTGTAAGCCTATGGAACCTTGTGAACAAAATATCTCAAGAACCCCTGATGCTAGGATCATGAATTTTTGCAGGAAGATATTGCCCAAGGTGTAGACAACCTGATTAACTTTTGAAATAAATTGGTGAATTTTTGATCGAGTTATGCCCCCTTTTTGACTTAGTGCATTGTAAGCCTATGGAACCTTGTGAACAAAATATCTCGAGGACCCCTGGTGCTATGATCATGTTTTTTTGCAGGAAGACATTGCCTGAGGTGTAGATGACCTGATTAACTTTTGAACAATACTGGTGAATTTTTGACCGAGTTATTCTCCTTTTTCGACTTAGTGCATTGAAGCCTATGGTACAAAGGTATCCTTACATACGGTCAAGAACCATAACAGATAAGAACTTGAAATCTTGTATGCTGCATGAACATGAAAAATAACCGAACCTGTATATTTTTTCCTCTGCCGGTCTCGTCATTTAGGAGTTATGCCCCTGTTTCGACTTTGTCATTTTATATAGGAACAACCTTGTGAACAAAATATCTGAAGAACAGCATAAGTTAGGGTCCTGATACTTGGCATACAGTTACAACTTGGGGTGCCCATGACCTGATTAACTTTTGAGCCTATTTCGTAAATTTTTGGTTGAGTTATTCCCCTTTTTCAGACATAGGCATTTTGTATAGGAACAAGCTTGTGAACAAATATCTGAAGAACCGCATAAGCTAGGATCCTTATATTTGGCATGCAGGTTAGGACCAAGGTATAGATAACCTGATTAACTTAAGAGCCCATTTTATAACTGTTTGACAGAATTTTTCTCATTTTCGGACATAGGCATTTTGTATACAAAGACGCTAGCTATATGAATAACTTCGTGAACAAAATATCTGAAGAACCGCTAAGCTATGCTCCTTATATTTGGCATACAGTTACAAGCTATGATGTAGATGAACCAATTAAACCCCTTTCTGACTTAAACATTATGGGATGAGCCTTCTTTAGAGGCAAGCATATGGTTGGGGGCATAGTGTTTCATAAACACATTTTCTAGTTCATACATTTTTAGCTCACCTGAGCACGAAGTGCTCAAGGTGAGGTATTGTGATCGGTCTTTGTCCGTCGTCCGTCGTCCGTTGTCCGGCGTCAACTTTTGCTTTAAACGACTTCTTCTCCAAAACTGCTTGACGGATTTTAAAATAACTTCACACAAATGTTCCTTGGGGTACCCTCTACCAAAATTGCTCAAATGGTTCCGCTCCGCTGAACAATATGGCCGCCAGAGCTAAAAATAGAAAAACCTTTAAACAACTTCTCCTCCAAAACTGCTGGGCAGATTTTGAAATAATTTCACAGAAATGTTCCTTAGGAGATCCTCTACCAAAATTGCTCAAACCGTTCCGCTCCGCTGAACAAAATGGCCGCCAGAGCTAAAAATAGAAAAACCTTTAAACGACTTCTCCTCCAAAACTGCAAGGCCGATTTTAAAATAATTTCACAGAAATGTTTCTTAGAAGACCCTCTACCAAAATTGCTCAAACCGTTCCGCTCCGCTGAACAATATGGCCGCCAGAGCTAAAAATAGAAAAACCTTTAAACAACTTTTTCTCCAAAACTGCTTGGCCGATTTTAAAATAATTTCACAGAAATGTTCCTTAGGAGACCCTCTACCAAAATTGCTCAAACCATTCCGCTCCGCTGAACAATATGGCCGCCAGAGCTAAAAATAGAAAAAAGCTTTAAACATCATCGTCTCTAAAGCCAAGTACTTGATTTCAAAAAAATTTCACAGAAATGTTTTACTCATGGCCCTGAACAAAAATTGCTAAAACGGTTCCACTCGGCTAAACAAAATGGCCGCCATGGCTAAAAATAGAAATAGATATTAGAATGACACAGAGGGCACAGTTATGAACCAATCATCATGAAACTTTGTCAGAATGTTTATCTATATGAAATTTAGACCATCTTTGAAACTGGGTCATGTGGGGTCAAAAACTAGGTCACTGGGTCAAATCTTAGAAAAACCTTGTGCACACTCTACAGGGCACAGTTATGATCAAATCTTCATGAAACTTTGTCAGAATGTTTATTTATATAAAATCTAGGCCAAATTTGAATCTGAGTCTTGTGGGGTCATAAACTAGGTCACTAGGTCAAATCTTAGAAAAACCTTGTGTACACTCTAGAGGGCACAGTTATGATCCAATCTACGTGAAACATTGTCAGATTGTTTATTTTCATGAAATCTATACCAGATTTGAAACTGGGCCATGTCAGGTCAAAACTAGGTCACTAGGTCAGTTCTTAGAAAAACAGTGTGAACGCTTTAGAGGACACAGTTTTGTTCTAATCTTCATGAGACTTTGTCAGAATGTTTGTCTCCAACAAATCTGGACCAAGGATGCAACTTGGTCATGTTGGGTCAAAAAGTAGGTCACTAGGTTAAACCTTAGAAAACATTGTGTACACTCTAGCGGGCACAGTTTTGATAACTTTGTCAGAATGTTCATATCCAAGAAATCTAGACCAGGTTTGAAACTGGGTCATGTGGGGTCAAAATCCAGGTCATTAGGTTAAATCTTATAAAACCTTAGGTACACAATAAAGGGTTCATTTTCCATTTAATCTTTGTGAAACTATGTCTGTCGGTCATATGGATGTCTCTGAGGTTAAAGTTCACAGGATACTCAGGTGAGCGATCCAGGGCCATCATGGCCCTCTTGGGGGTACCTTGTGTGTGCAACTCCTCCTACAGTTTTATGCCGATTCCTTTGAAACTTCACAGGTGTTTTAGGAGCGGATGTAGTGTAGTGGATAACACTCCGGACTACCAATCCAGGGGTCGCAAGATCGATCCCCCGCTTCTCCGGTCTTTCGGATGAGACTTTAAACCGAGGTCCCGTCTCCATATGACCTCGTTGTTGGTGGGACGTTAAACCCGAGTTCACTCACAGGTGTTTTGATCATGGTCTGAAGATATGCATGTGGTTTGGCTATAATTCCACATTATTTTTTTATTACTTTTTAGCTCACCTGAGCACGAAGTGCTCAAGGTGACGTATTGTGATCGGTCTTTGTCCGTTGTCCGTCGTCAGGTCGTGCGTCCGGCGTCAACTTTTGCTTTAAACGACTTCTTCTCCAAAACTGCTGGACGGATTTTGAAATAATTTCACAGAAATGTTCCTTGGGAGGCCCTTTACCAAAATTGCTCAAACGGTTCCGCTCCACTGAACAATATGGCCGCCAGAGCTAAAAATACAAAATCATTTAAACGACTTCTCCTCCAAAACTGCTGGGTAGATTTTGAAATAATTTCACAGAAATATTCCTTACGAGGCCCTTTACCAAAATTGCTCAAACAGTTCCGCTCCGCTGAACAATATGGCCCCCAGAGCTAAAAATAGAAAAACCTTTAAACGACTTCTCCTCCAAAACTGCTGGTCAGATTTTGAAATAATTTCACAGAAATGTTTCTTAGGAGACCCTCTACCAAAATTGCTAAAATGGTTCTGCTCTGCTGAACAAAATGGCCGCCAGAGCTAAAAATAGAAAAACCTTTAAACGACTTTGCCTCCAAAACTGCTGGGCAGATTTTGAATTAATTTCACAGAAATGTTCCTTAAGAGGCCCTTTACCAAAATTGCTCAAACGGTTCCGCTCCGCTGAACAATATGGCCGCCAGAGCTAAAAATAGAAAAACCTTTAAACGTCTTCTCCTCCAAAACTGCTTGGCGGATTTTGAAATAATTTCACAGAAATGTTTCTAAGGAGACCCTCTACTGAAATTGCTAAAATGGTTCCGCTCTGCTGAACAAAATGGCCGCCAGACCTAAAAATAGAAAAAAACCTTTAAAGGACTTTGCCTCCCAAACTGCTGGGCAGATTTTAAAATAATTTTACAGAAATGTTCCTAAGGAGCTCTGCTTCCAAAATTGCTCTTCCGGTTCCGCTCTGCTGAACAATATGGCCGCCAGACCTAAAAATAGAAAAACCTTTAACGGACTTCGCCTCCAAAACTGCTGGGAAGATTTTGAAATAATTTCACAGAAATGTTCCTTAGGAGACCCTCTACCAAAATTGCTGAAATGGTTCAGCTCTGCTGAACAAAATGGCCACCAGAGCAAAATATAGAAAAACCTTTAAACGACATCATCACTGAAGCCAATGGCTCGATTTCAAAATAATTTCACAGAAGTGTTTGACTCATGGTTCTAAACAAAAATTGCTGAAACGGTTCCACTCAGCTGTACAAAATGGCCGCCAGAGCTTAAAATAGAAATAAATCTTAGAATGACTCAGAGGGCACAGTTACGATCCAATCATCATGAAACTTGGTCAGAATGTTTATCTGAATGAAATCTAGACCAACTTTGATACTCGGTCATGTGGGGTCAAAAACTAGGTCATTAGGTCAAATCTTAGAAAAACGTTGTGTACACTCTTGAGGGCACAGTTATGATATAATCTACATGAAACTTTGTCAGAATGTTTATTTTTATGAAATCTAGACCTGATTTGAAACTGGGCGATGTCAGGTCACAAACTAGGTCACTAGGTCAGTTCTTAGAAAAACCATGTGAACACTTTAGAGGACACAGTTTTGTACTAATCTTCATGAGACTTTGTCAAAATGTTTATCTCCTACAAATCTGGACCAAGGGTGCAACTTGGTCATGTTGGGTCAAAAACTAGGTCAAACCTTAGAAAAACATTGTTTACGCTCTAGAGGGCACAGTTTTGATCCGATATTCATGAAACTTTGTCAGAATGTTTATATCCAAGAAATCCAGACCAGGTTTGAAACGGGGTCATGTGGGGTCAAAAACAAGGTCATTAGGTTAAATCTTATAAAAACCTAAGGTACACAATAAAGGGTTCATTTTCCATTGAATCTTTGTGAAACTCTGTCTGTTGGACGTATGGATGTTTCTGAGGTTAAGTTCACAGGATACTCAGGTTAGCGATCCAGGGCCATCATGGCCCTCTTGTTTCACATTTTTAACTTATCCGCTTTTCCAGCTCAAACACTAAGTGTATATACAGTGGAGACCTAGTTTCCAAGGCGGGGGACATAAATTCGTTGAATTTGCTTGTTTATTTATGGCATGCTTTTCTCATGTCAGAATAAATAAGACAATTTACATATTTTTTATCACAAAGCTGACAGCTTGAAATTTAAACATCACATTGGAAGCATGTGGCAGTTTTAGCCCCTGCTGTGACTTCAGGGCTAATGTTTACCTTTAAAACTAGTATGTTTACCATAGCAACAATATATTTTTATATTGTATATTCATCAGAGAAATAGTGAAAAATATTTGTGAACCAGGGAAAATTCGGAAAAGTCTTTATTTTTTCATTAAACCAAGTAGATGTTGTTTTGTGGATAACGAAGCAGACAGATATAAAGAAGCATTTGAAGGTAAACGTTTACCGAAAATGTATCTTTTCTTTGTTTAAAATGTAATATATTATGTAAGCGAAAGGTTTTTGGCTAATGCGCACATGTAGATAATGTCTAAGATTTTCAGGATGCAATGCGCAAACACTACCCGCAAAATGTCAAGGGAGGCAACACGAGCTGATTGCGCAACAAATGGCGGATCTAAATTACCCAAGGAAGTTTGTATGTGTAGGGGTCACAATACAGGCTTTTGTGGAAAATGGACAAAAATAAATGGGAACAATCACCAAAATGCTGCCTGACCTGGAGAAAAGTGAAAAATTATCCTTGAATAGTACCATATGTTCTCAGTTTCCAATAGGCCAGTGTCACCCAAATTGGCTGATTTTGAAGAAAGTGCACTTCATAAGTGACTTTAGAGCCTGACACCTTTCTTGTTTGTACAGTTATCCCTGAAGAGAATCATTCTGATTAGAAAAGATACTGCCAGCGCAGTCCCTAAAGGAGAACCTACAATGGTTTCAGAGCTAGGGAGAACTCGTGTGAATATCTTTTTAAAACAAATGAAATGGACAAGTGTCCCAATAATCATACATCTAAGAGTGATGCAAGAAAAAAAAATGCAAAGCCTTTTCTGAGTATTATGTTCACATATGCATTTAGGCACACATTTTCACAAAATCTCAATTATATTGCAGGGTATGGCCTGTGTTGGTAGACAAAAAGTATGCAACATTGTGCCATCAAACCATTTTGGTCCTATTCCAGGTGTAGAAGTGGGTACATTGTGGAAATTCCGGGTTCAGGTTAGTACAGGGATCATATTTCTTCGGTTATAAGACGGTTTTCCCTTCCAAAAACAATCCCAAAAATCAAGATCCATCTCATAAGATGGATCTAGATCTTTCGGATTGTTTTAGAAGGGAAAAAACCCATCTTAAGGTGGAATTTCTTAAGGCTGAATACCATAATGACCCTAAAATTTCGGACGCCCGAAAGTTGGACAGTTATTGTTCTAAATTTCTTAGACGGTGGATTTTATACACATTAATGCATCCAAATGAAGCTTAGAGAAGGGCAAACATTGTAGACCCTGATCAAACTGCTCCTTTAGGAGCAGTTTGATCTGGGTCTACAATGTTTGCTCTGACCTGTTTGTCCAAATATTTAGGGTCATTACAGTAGATATGTGAGGTCATTCATGAGATGGAAAAAACACTGTTTTATAGCCAAATAAATGCTTTAATATAAGCCACACAGAAGAAATCGTTGCAAGGAAGGAAAGATGTATTTTCAAACCTTCTCTACTAGTCATTGCCTCTCATTGGTCTTTTGCTTTCTCCAAACATTTTTCTGAGAAAAATGCTGCAGCCATTTCTCACCATAGTCTTGTTTTGCCTAGTAGTATCAATGTAAACAGTGCTAGAAGTTAAAAAGTAAAATGCTGCAGATCCTGTAATGATTTCTCATTTGCTAAGATGGAACTTTCAAGCAGTATTTTGTAATAATATGCAGTACATACATGTATTTGTTGTACTTCTCTAGACTGCACAAATAAATGTTTGGTTTAGAAATGTATCATATATTTCACCATCGGCATGGTAGTACTGACTTTGCTTTTGTTTGAGGTCATCATAAGTTTTAAGTTGACAATTGTGATTTGCTACAGGTGAGTGAGGCCGGTGTTCACAGACCCCATGTTGCAGGGATCCACGGCAGGGAAGATGAGGGGGCATACTCTATAGTACTGTCTGGAGGATATGAGGATGATACTGTAAGTGGTATTATAATATAAACTTCTGTTTTATATATGTGCATTTGAAATACTGGAGATATCATTATAATTATTATGGCACTGGCGTACACATTATCTGTTAACTTTTTCATTTCTGAATAATTTTGGATAAATCCTCCTATGGTCCTAAATGATCAATCAGAATAGTAAGGCTATTTGGTGGACTAGCTGATAGTGTTTCAAGAATGGGCTACAATGATTTTAAGCAGAGTACTGCCCCTAAAATCTGTAACTTGTTCTTTTCCAGATTACTTCTACAGTTCTCTCGTCAATCATTTCTCCTCTTTCTCCCTCTCTGGAAGACAGCCTGATATTGACTGAAATACTGTCTCAAAGGGCCGGTTTTCATCCAGTGAAACTAAAATTTGTAAATAGTAAGACTTAGATGTGGAGTAGCATGCATCATTTTGAGGTTAGGCTCCAGTGAGTTTAAGCAGTTACAGCCTGTTTATAAATTTTTCCAACTTCTGAAACACAGTAAACAGTAATATATGCCTATTACAGGACAATGGAGACAGTTTCTTGTATACTGGTAGTGGAGGACGTGATTTATCAGGAAACAAACGTACAGCTGAACAGTCATGTGATCAACAGCTAACCAGGATGAACAGGTACTGGCTTGGAATTCTTTGGGATAACCAGTTTCAAATGGGAAATGAAAAATAACATCAACAAGGTGCAGTTGTTAAACCATGTTTTCAGTTAACGAGATAATTTTCAAATGTATTGTACACAAAAACTCTACTATTTTTTGAAGAAAAAATGTGAAGAGCTTTTGCAGTGCTTTGCAAAAGCTCCTAACTTTTCACTGCAAAAAAAAAAATATATCACACACTCAGTTCTATGGCTATTAATAGTTTTCACTTCGGCCTTAGTGTTGGCGTCTGATTTGGATGTTTTGGTTTAAGTTTTTCTATGTGATGGGGAAGGTGCTGTCAGGTGAACTGTCCTTTTTGCATACAGGTCTTGCTTCCCTGTTTGACATAATCCTTCCAAAATGGGGTCTACTCTTTAAAAAAAAGAGTTCGTCCTTCTGAAGCAAATTGACCCCATTCAAGAAGGGAAACAAAATTCAAAATGGCAGAATAGCATTCCCTGAAGGTCTACCTATGCACCTTAAGAGTTACACAAAGGATTTTTGTTCTTTGATTATCTCTTTCATTTTTGACAGGGCTTTGGCCAAGGTATGTAATGCCCCAATAGACAACAAGAATGGGGCCACTTCTAAAGACTGGCGTGGCGGAAAACCTGTAAGGGTGGTACGTAACATGAAGGGGAGAAAACACTCAGAGTATGCACCAGAAGATGGCAACAGATATGATGGTATTTATAAGGTAAGAGAATTACATCAATCAGAGTTGGAGATGAAAGGATTAATTGGGATAATTCTGGGGAAATTTTTGTCATGCTTTTTGGAAAGCTGAGAAGAGCTTATGCAATATCACCCAAGTGTATGAGTTGGGATTTTACAACTTTGTTGCCATAAAACACAAACATTTCAGCCCATGATAAAATAGGCTTCAGAAACAAGTCTAACTGCATGTCTGATGGTTTTTAAAATTCCATAATACCAGTTTATATGTTTGATACTTTTATCACACAACTTAAGCTAAGAGACCCATTTCGACTTCCATATATACTCCTTTACTACCAATTTACAGTAAATTGGTCTGCCCTTAATGTATTTCAGACATACTAATAGATGTGGTTACTCATGTGTTCTCCAAATTTCAGCAGCCTGTAATCATAGTTGCTGAAAAATGGACCTAAATGCAATCCATACTCATACCAGTCAATGTTCTCTGGCTATAAGCTGCCATATGGATAATTATATGCTGAACTTGTATTCTAGGTTGTAAAGTACTGGCCAGAGAAGGGCAAGTCAGGCTTCCTTGTGTGGCGTTACATGATGCAGCGAGATGACCCCAACCCCGCACCCTGGTCTAAGGAGGGCAAGAAGAAGATTAAGGAACTTGGCCTCACAATGCAGTATCCTGAAGGTTACTTGGAGGCCCAGGCTCAGAAAGAGAAAGAGAAGGAGGAGGGTGGGGGTACCCCTGGGGGTAAGGGGAAGGGGAAAGGAAAGAGGAAGAGAGATGATGATGATGATGAAGAAGGTTAGTAAAGAGCTGTAGTTAAAAGAGAGTACCGTAAATAAACATTAAAGTTTTTTATGTGATGGGCAAAGTGCTATCAGGCCCCAAGGCTATAAAACTTTTTTTGTGCTCAACTCAGCTGAGCATGAAATTTTCCCTGCTGATGAATATGAAAATGCCAACTAATGTTGGCATTTTCATATTCATAAGCAAAGAAAATTTCATACTCAGCTAAACTGAGCAAGACAACAGCAGAACTCATCAGTAATTTGCCATTTATTAGCAGATAAAGTTTCATGCTCAGCTGAGTTGAGCATGAAAAAAGTTTTATAACCTCGGGGCCAGGTGAGCTATCCTGTTGGCAGACATGTCTTGTTATGAAGTAATGTTGCTTTTGCTTTATTCTATAATAAAGATGGTCACCTTGTGGCGTTTTGGAGACTTGGAAAAGTACAAGATATACAATAAGGTTCTGAAAATTTTATGTTAGGAAACAGTGCTACTTCTAGAATATGTCACTGATGACGTAGGTTGTGTACCTTTTAATAGAGGACACAACATAATGTTTTTATGGAGAATAATAGAAATTTTTACCAAATTATCATTAAAAAAAAAATAATAATCATAAAAATATTTGGGGCATTGATACTGAATCTGTTTACATGTTATAGTATGCAGTTCTCCTGATTACAGGAGTATTTGATGAAAATCGTTGAATTATGTTTTATTTTTCAAAAATTTATGATGTGACCCTCGTTTGTATGGCCTCTAGTAGGAAGTTCATATGGTGGGCACAACATGTTTGTATGCAGATTTGACAAATTACCCTAAAAAAAAGGGTAAAGGTTTCCCATAGCCTAATAGCCGTAGGGGCAGTGGGGGTTAGAGACCCACTGTATCTTGGGCACAGCTGATGAAAGGCGGAGCTCATCTCTCCTTTTGCTGCCTTATCCTTCCCTAGTTCGAAAAAGGTATCCACTTACTGCTGGGTTGACAGAGAGAGTTTACCCTAGTTATTGCCAAATACGCTCTCTTATATGGAGACCTGATATGTATGTCTTCCAGTAGCCAGTCCTACTAAGAAGAACAAAACAAAAGCAGCTAAATACAAGGTAGACTCTGCTCAGTCAAAGTTGATCAAAGAAGATACAGTGAACCAGAAACTTTGGGAGGAAGCTCTAGAACATACTGCAGAAGGACATCAGGTATACCGTAATGACCCTAAATATTCGGACAGACAGGTCTGAGCAAACTTTGTAGACCCAGATCAAACTGCTCCTGAAAGAGCAGTTTGATCAGGGTCTAAAACGTTTGCCATACACTAAGCATCATTTGGATGCATTAACGTGTGTAAAATCCACTTTCTAAGAAGTTTTGAAAGATAATTGTCCAACTTCTGGGTGTCCGAAATTTTAGGGTCATTACATTAAGCAGAATTTGAAACTTTTTGCCATGAATGTAAGTACATCTGGAAAATGATTGCGGCTATCTAGGTCAGGGTAGAAACCGGGAATTTTATGATTGGTTAAGGAATTTGGGAAAGAGTTTAAAAGTTACGGGAAGTTTAGAGGATTTGAAAAGTAATGACTACTGCAGTCTTCAGAAAATATACTTACTCTACTCAAGGAGACACAATATTTTTCTCAGGAAAAGAAAATATATGCCCTGTAAAATTTATGTCCCTCCTCATTGGGGGCATCTGTTAGTCATTTGTGTGTGTGTTGGGGGATTCTTGTGTCTGGAATTCCAGTTGGTTTGAAATAACATTTGCATACATAATCCAATATAGAGGGACCCTTGCACCTCTTTTATACATGTAGCAAAGATTTAACACCAGAGATTTATATCCACAGTGTTTGACTATTCAAAAGTTACAGCATTATGTCAAAAAGCTGTACTCTCTGTTCAGGGCTAGGGTAGGGGAGTGGGAGGGAGAGTGGGTGGGTAGGGGGAAGGCAGGGACAGTTTTAAAAGGTAAAGTGCCATCTGTTATTTTGAAGATAAATCCTTGTAATGTGCTGGTATGTTGTAATAGACTCTGCTGTTCAAATACATTCCCAACATTACAGAAAATTGTTGGGCCGAGAACTTTTTGAACAATCCTCATACAGTAGAACTTCAATTGCTCGAACCCTGATGACTCGTTCACCCTGCCTGGCTAGAACTCTTTTCTTGGTCCCTAGATGTCACTTTATATGGAAACTAACCCTGGATGGCTAGAACTACCCTTGGCTGGAACTAATTTTCATGGTCCCAAGCCTGTTCGAGCCAATGAAGTTCTACTGTATATTTAAATCTAGATTTCACATAACTTTCATGTTATCTTTCAGAAATTCCTTGCGAAGATAGAAGAATTGTTCACATGCATCTGCTGTCAGGATATAGTCTTTAAACCAGTTACCACAACATGTGCTCATAATATCTGTAAAGTAAGTTGATTATGCTTGAAGTAAATTTTAAACTGTGCTTGATGTAAATTTTAAACTGTGCTTGATGTAAATTTTAAACACCTATATTAAAATGCAAAACATTAGCCATACCACTTTGCTCAGCTTGTGTCATATTAGTGACCTACTTGTAGTATAAGTAAAGGAAGTGTATGCTTAAATACACAGAGCTCCAGATAAGAGGGGGTATTGAGGATAATTCAAAGATAATTTTTCTTATTTCTCAACAAAAACATATGTTGTGACCCCTCATTAGAACCGTCTCAACGAGACGGTTCTAATGATGGGTCACAAAATATGTTTTTGTGGAGAAATATGGCTAATTATCCCAAAATTATCTCTGTTACCCCTTCTTATCTGGAGCACTGATACACCTTGAAGCCACTTGGAAAGACAACTTGAGTAGCAGAGTCATAGTGCACATTGTAGCAAGGGAGGAGGGGTTGGGCAGTTTGAAAATGATTCTGAGATATTTTTCTCAATTCTTCATAGAAATGTGTAGTGCATTCTGTTGTACTTGTAGGCTTAGATGATTAAAGGGGCCACAGTATATTTTTGTGGCAAATGAAGAGAAATTATCTAAAAAAGAACCATAGAAATTCTAAGTATTGAGAAAAGATAGGTCTAAGCAAACAGTGCTGACCCCAGATCACACTGATCACACTGATCTGGGGGTCTACATGGTTTGCCATTCCATTTGCATCTTTTGGACCCATAACTGCTACGAAAAACCAAACTTCCGTTTTTAGGACAATTACAACAACTATTTTAGGTGTCCCGATATTTGGAATCTTTACTTCTTGTCAAAGCTTTGATATACATGCATATTCTTATCCATTAGAAAGATGGTGTGCAGTGTTAATGTTTTTTGTCAGGATACAAGATCAAAGATTTATTTATTTAAAAAAAAATATTTTTTGATGTTAATCGGGGGATGCAGCTAGTGGGGGGAGCTAAAATTCCATGAAGAGTGAAGGGCTTGATGATGAATTTAGCAATGACCACTAGCTTCAATACCAAGTGAATGTTAAAACAAAAACTTCAATTCTTATTTATAACACCTCATTTTAAAGACAAATTGTTCCCAACTACAAAGAGCTCCTGTTTGTAAGCATTAATTTCATGGCCCTGTTACGTTTATAAAATAACAGTATAATTGAACTGTTGCGTGACAGGATCATTTAGGAACCCAGCAAACAAGACTATTGAAGATATAGCTGCTTCATATTTCCATGTAAAGTGAAAAATACACAAAATTATTGGTACAGACAGGTTAATGACAACTGTGTTTTGTCTTTACCACAAACCTTGCACAGCCATTACCATAGCTGGATGTCATTGATGAAATGACGTCTAATCAGGTTGCTCAGTATAAAGACAGACAGGTGACTATCCTTTATTGACAGATGATGACAATGTCCATTTAAGGAAAGTCTGCCGCAGTTGTACCATATTTTCTCAGAAGTTTGGACTTTTTCTCTTCCACAAAAAATCACAAAAGTCTAGATCTGTCTTAAAGACGGATCTAGATTTTTGGGGTTGTCTTGGAGGACAAAAACCCCTTTGAGGAGATTATGCAAGACTGATTTATATATTTGACCTCATTTTGGAGGGTTAAAGACGCTGTCTTCTAATCAAAGAGTTCACTTCTTCGGTTACATTGTAATGTACATTGTATGCTCTTATTTCAGCGATTTTATTCAATTCTGTTTTTCAGTCCTGTTTACAAAGATCATTCAAGGCAGAAGTCTACTCCTGCCCAGCGTGTAGGACAGACCTGGGGAAAACTTATGAGATGCCACAGAACAAAACATTATCACAGATCTTACTAAAATTCTTCCCTGGGTATGATGCAGGAAGATAAACAGATTGAGAGAATCACACTTGTTAAACGCACAATAACATTTCCACCTGATAATTCAAATTTCAAGTTTATGCAAACAGTTTGACAAAATAAAAGGATGACCTTTGACTCAAATGTATTAAACGCATATGAGCCGCGACACGACAAATCAACAATGTGGTTGTGCGCCCAGCGCAGACTCAGATCAGCCTGGGCATCCGCCCAGTCTGATCAGAGTCTTCGCTGTCCGCATGAAGGTAGCTTAGACCCTAAGCTACCCTCTAAGCGCAGAGCGAAAAGTCTGATCAGACTGGGCAGATGCCCAGGCTGATCTGAGTCTGCATTGGCCGCACAACCACATTGTTGGTTTTCTCGTGTTGCGGCTCATATTAGTGCACAATATTTTGCTTTGAAGTAAAAATCTGATGGAGTTACAACAAAACTCCTGGAAGTGGCCAAACCGAAAATTTCGGTTTGGCCATTTTCAGGAGTTTTGAGATAACTTCACCAGTTCATCTTCTGCAAAGCAGAAATTTTGTCCTTTTGTGCTTTTCATACATATGGGTTGAATAGCTTTGCTATTTATTTGGCAATCTATTTGTGGAACTTACAAGCAGG
This sequence comes from Ctena decussata, assembly GCA_963989385.1. NCBI lineage: Eukaryota > Metazoa > Mollusca > Bivalvia > Lucinida > Lucinidae > Ctena > Ctena decussata. Next base: position 30,301,954 of record OZ022501.1, on the reverse strand, counting down.
AATGGAATTGCATGTTTGCCATGCATAGAGAAAGTCGACTGTTTCATAAAACTTTTATGACAGGAAATAAACCTGTCAGAAATATAAGGTAGATATGTCTACCAGGCATTAATGGGTTAACAGATCACCCTGTATGCAGGCATTAAACCTATTAGTATCATGGCTGTTCACTGTATACATGTAGCTTCCCATAAAGTGTTCTGCCCAATGTGTTCAACTACTCATTAAATGTTCACTTCCCATGTAGTATTTGTAGGCCCTTAAAGCTGGATTAAATCCGCTGAGAATAGAAAGTATAGTCTGTCTGAGAAACTTTTTCTTTTGGACCTAGTGAAAGGATCACAATGCATCACGATACAATAAGCACCTCCTAGTGTCATAGGATATAAAAGGAACTGGACGAGTCAGCATGATAGGTATTTCATTAGTCAAGGTGTTCTAAAGTAAATCATATCTGTCTTGTCCCCTGTTTCTAAGTTTGCAAATTTAGGACACTGTTTTACTCAGAAAGCATGCTTCTAGTGGGAAAATGTATATATAATATGACATTACAGAAAACAAAAACCTTCAGTAATATAAAGCATCAAAACTAGGTATGATGGGAGACAAAGACACTATTGGAAATAGGCGTAAAGTCAGGTAAATTCGGACAGCGGGTGAATTTGGACAGTGACATTGTTTCCTTTACAGTTGTTTGGAATTAAAACAGAATTAAATGGGCAAACAGTGAAAATCCTGATGAGACGGTTTCAGCAGGATTTTCACTGTTTGTGATGGTATGTCTGAATTTACCTGCTGTCTGAAGTTACCCGACTTTACCCTAGTTATTGATAGTTGAAAAAACTTTGGTGATGCATTGATGGTCCTTCATTACATCTCTGCAAATAAGGAGGCACTAATTGCTTGATAGCTGCGAGCTTTGTTAAAAACTTAGTGAGAGCTGTTGACCTTGTATATAAATTCATTTGTAAATAGTCTGTTTCTCTGCTGTAGCAATTAAAGGATACATTTTATGTGCATTTACATTTGCTTGTTCCGTAGACAGTGATAAGTCATCAAGGCAGTGACTTGTGTGACTTCCTCTCTGCTTTCCTGAAAGACAGAGCTCTTTCCACACAGAATTTTATATTATCATTGCTTCATATACCTTTATTAATGCAGTTATTATCAATGTATTTAAGAATTTTGCATGTTATAGAATGTTAGCTTTTTCTCTAAAAATTTCTATACTATTGTTTACAGAAATTTTGAACCATTATGATAACCATTATATGATGAGCAAACTATATCAATCATTATATCAATCCCAAACTAATACCTCTAACCTGTATTAAGTACCTCAGCCCGACAGACAGCTCAATGTACAGTGTTTGACACTTTGAATAGCATGCAAGAATATGTTTGTACAATGTTTTTTCCAGCAAAATTTATGCAAGGAGTGATTGATTGCATATTTTTCTTTGCGTATGTTTCTTTATATGGCTTAAGCTGCACTTACAGTGGCAAAGTTTCTGTGACGATGGTTTGCCACAGAAAAATAAGCTTGTGTAAATGCCAAAATATGACAATGTTTCTTTGACAAATATATATGGTAATGTTACTTCGATAAATTAAATTTGTCCGCGTAAACGGAGAACTTTGCTAAAGATTGTGTAACAAAGAGCGTTGCTATAAGCATGGAAAATGTGACAAAGTGCTGCAGGTAACTTTGCAGGGATTTCGCTTAGGACTGAATGACTGGTGGTCCACAGGACCAACTTATCCACAATTTAAGTGGTCCTCCCGATGTTGCAGCTATTCTTTGTTATCATGTGTTTTCATTTAATTTCAAAATCAGTTGGTCTGCAGGACCAGCTACCAAAGACATCAACTGGTCATGTCCAAAAATCACTGGTCCAGAACCAACTGACTTATGGTTAATAAAACCCCTGCTTTGACGAATAATATATGGTCGTGTGAACACTGCAGCAAATATTTCATTGCCAAACTTTATTTGACAAAGAATCTATGTCACATTTTCTTAAAAAAAAAAAATTTGCTCTGTGTAAACGCAAAATGTTTGGCATACTTTCTTTGTTAAAGTTTCTGTGACATAGAAACGTTGCTCGTGTGAGCGCGGCTGTACTCCAATTCATACAGTATTACCTTTGCTTATACAGAAAAAGATGTCCACACAAGGGGAGTATTTGATGGTGTTCAGAGCTCTAGATAAGGCGGGCATTTGATGATAATTTAGGGATAATTTTCTTTATTTCTCATTGAAATCTTATGTTGTGACCCCTCATCTGAACCGTCTCGTCGAGACGTCACAACATATGTTTTTATCCAGAATTAACAAAAATTATCCCTAATTATCACCAATACTCCCTCTTATCTACATGTAAGGCTCTGGTGTTTTAGTATACCTCCATGTTTGCTGCTTTTTTCTTTGCCAAGGGAAACAGATTTACCTTGGTGGCTTCCTGTTTGCTTCCCTTTGCATAGAAACTCTTCTAAACTGGAGGATGAAATTTCTGCATGGGATTTAAGGAAAGAACTTGTTGCTTCAGGGAGCAAAATTCTTCCCTTCAAGGGAAGTGCTCAATGAAACAAGTACAAAATGCATTTTGGACTGAAAGTATTCCTATTCTGTTGTTTCAGGGGAAGGTGCTGCCATTTTCATTTTGCTGTCCTTCTAAATGGGAGTCTGCTTCTAACGCAAAGAATTTGCTGCCAATGAGCAGATTCTTCCCTTTGAGAGTAAGCCGCATATTGGGGAGGGCTTTAATGTGCAGGAAAGCAAACAGGTAGTTAGTCACAAGTTGTTTCCCCCATTGCAAAAATGGAGAAAAACATGAGTTATACTCATTTACCTCAGTATCTGCAGTATCAGATTTTGTCAGTTGCTTGAGCATGATGTATTGGAGCAGTTTATTTTGGCACTCTTTTAAGTTAAGATATATGTTAGGCAATGCAAATGTATTGAAAATTAAATGTTGGCTTGTTTTGGCACTTTTTTTCTTACCTACGAGACAGAGTTTGTTCTATTTTTAGCGGTGCTGGAAAATTCTGTCTTGCCCATGGGCTGGGACAGCTCACACAAGCTTGAATACTGCATATCACTACTCGCTAAATGAAATGCAATATGTCCGGCTCGGCAGTTTTATAATTTATGCATAATTTTTCAAAGCAATGAATTTCCTGAAAGAAATTCATTCTTTGTAAGTCCATCATTATCTGTCCCTATGTCTTAAAATCGAAAAAAAAAAAAAAAAAAAAAAATATTTAAATAGTCGATGTTTCACACAAACACTGTCGAGGGTGCCGCATTTTGAAGACGTGACCAACCATTTGAAATAAGGTTGACGTTACGTCACAATACTACTTACGCTTGTGTACGTTCGCATGGAATAATAGTTCCCCGTTCAATTTGAAATAATTTTTATGGTAGGTAAGAAAAATAATCAATCATTGGTCTCCAATGCGGACAGGGAAATCCCAACCCTCTGGCACAAAGGGTGTGTCGGAAACTAGGCAAGCCTCGTTTCGGACACACTCAGTGTGTTGGGTTGGGACTTCCCTGTCCTCATAGAAGACCAATGATAGATTCTATTTGTCTATATTGCCAAAATAAAATTATCACTAAATTTAAATGTTTTACTGTATGTTTGATTTGGATGATGGTAAGCTTGTTTGATTTGGACAATGATAATGTGTCAGATGTCTAGGCAGTTCTACAATAGCCGGATAAATTTTGCAGTATGAAATTTAAAGCTTAGCATGTTAATGCCGAGGATCCTATAACAAGGGTCTTTGCAACAGTATAGACCCACAGTAGATGCAAAGTGAACTGTGCAGGGCTTACACTGTTTGCATTATATACAAGATTTTCTGAAGATATATATATACTGACACAAACAAGAAACGTCCGCTTTACAATTGTGTCTCAGAATTCCAAATGCACACAGATATTCCATTCAATTGTTTTGTTTCAATAATGTCGATTATTCAGCAATGGTGTGCGCTAATCAGAAATTCGTTCAATGAGCATCGGCGACAATGATATGGCGCAAGCGCCAGTACCCAAATTTCGAAAGTCACAAAATCAGTATCTCGTGTGTTCTTCTCGTTTTAACCATTGCAGCTCATCCTAGCATCACTGAGCAGACATGCTGCTGGGATTCTATGGGTGCTGGATGCATTCTTAATTTTCACAACCGCTGGCATAAATGTGTCACGTAAAGTGACGTCACAAAACGTCGATCACGACCGTGCGTAGATACACGCAAACATTACCTTGTTGGTCCATCAGTTTGGAAGTCAGTGGCATAGGACTGCTTCAAAATTCATTTCTAGCCATCAATAGCATTGAAATCAGCATTGTTCAGCATTGCAAAAATTTAGTTTCAAAATTATGTGATTACTTTTTTTTGTAAGAGGTGGGGTAAGAAAACCGGGTTTCATTGCACCGGGATTTCAGATGTTAGCCATAATTTTTTTTTGATGCATGTTGTCATTATTGTACACAAGTATAGTCAATTGAAACAAAAAAAAAAAAACGGTTTCAAAATGATGAACGGTTATGGAGATACGGAAGTTCTAAAATCGTTATTAATTTAATTAAAAGGGAGATAATTTATAAATCGAAGACTTTGGGCTGCTTTCTCGTCCATTTGATAAGCGTTTTTTTGTTTTTTAAAGATGATTTTTCGTTTTTCGATGTTTCTGAACCTCGTTTAACGCAAAATGTTTCAGGTTTTAATGAATAAAATGCCATTGAGGAAGAAAAAGGGTGTTTTGACATTAGGTTTGATAAATCTTGTGGCTATGGAGAAAAATTAAAACAGTTGCAACTTTATGTGTGTCAGACGCTCGGGACACATTTTGTTTTACTTTCTATGGCTACAACTTTACTGGCTTAAAAGATACAGAACCTTAGAAAACGGACGTTTCTTTTTTGTGTCGGTATATATATGTAAAATTAATAACATCGGATGCCCCTTATATGGGGACAAAACCATCAATGAGAGTAGATTGCTAGGCATTTATGAGTTTAAAGTACATGCCTGTACCTATATATATTTTTATGGACTCAAATTTTTACAAAGGATTGAAAGAGAAAAATGTACACCAATGTATTTCATAAGTTTATATTCATTGTATGGAATAGATAATAAAATAACAGACAAAATCATGTTTATTTTTTATCTTACACCCAAGCTCCTATTAATGGTTACACATTTAGGGGGAGCAATTCTTCCATTTTCGTTTTGCCTCTCTTCTGAATTGGGGTCAAATCTTAAAGAATTAGCTCCTTCAGGAGCTAATTCTTTAAGATTTGAAGGAGCTAATTCTTTAAGATTTGACCCCAAATCAAGTTTGGCAGGAATACAAATAGGGATTCATTTTGCCTCTCTTCTGAATTGGGGTCAAATCTTAAAGGATTAGCTCCTGAAGGTCAAATCTTAAAGGAGCTAATTCTTTAAGATTTGACCTTCAGGAGCTAATCCTTTAAGATTTGACCCCCAATCAAGTTTTGACCCCATATCAAGTTTGGCACGAATACATTGTCCAGGGATGCAAACAGGAAGTCACAAAACTTATTTCTCTTTGTAACAATAGCAGACAACATGGCAGTGTACCCATACTATTAAAATAACATAAGCTGTCCGGTTATGTTGGCCAAGGAGTTAACAATATGGACTCGTAACCCAGAGGTAGTGTGTTTGATTGTGGCCAAGGTTACCATTTATTTAAAGGTAGGTTCCTGTACTTTGGAATGCATCATAATTTTGATGATCTTTCATCCAAGTTGTTGGAAAGCACTTCTAAAATGGAATTAATAAGTTTCACTAAAAAGTGTAAATAAAAAAATATTAGAAAAGTTGTTTTGCAAGGGATTTCCTAACTCTGCTTCGCACACCAGTTAGCGCTATTTTTAGTTCGCGCCAAAAACAGATAACACAGCGTTGCTGCATTGCATTTTGGGATAATTTTAACCCATCCACCATGCCAGGACCTCTAGGAGAGCTCTCGACAAGGGAAAATTGACCTTTGGAGAATGGCATCAGAAATCGCGCACTTACAGACATAATAAACAGTTATTTTTAGAACTGGAATTCCAACGCAATAAAATAAACCAAAAGGGAAAACGACTATTTTCTTCAACATCTGACGAATTTCTCAGTAGCAACAAATTCAGAAATATAAGATAATTCAATACTGCTCAGAAAAAGACGAAATTGTTTTGTGGACATAATTGTTATCGCTAGTACAGGAACCTACCTTTAACCACTGGACAGGTAAGACTGACATATTGTTGAAATGGCCTTAACACCCAAAATCACCCATCCATTCTTTTAGGCCATAATTTGTTGGGATAGTCATAACGAGGAAAAGTCCACACAAGTACATGAATTTGAGCCGCAACTCCGGAAAACCAACAAAATGTCATGAGTGCCCAACGAAGACTCGGATCAGCCTGGGCCTCACTGGGCGCTTAAACGGTAGCTAAGGGTCTGAGCTAGCTCCATGCAGGCAGGAAAGACTGATCAGACTGGGCGGATGCCCAGACTGATCTGAGTTTGCTGGGTGCACATGCCACTTTGTTAGTTTTGTCGTCGTGGCTCATTTTGTAAATTCCACAGTGAAGCCATTTCAGCTTCTTGAAGAAAAGAGCTATGGCAAACATCAGTATTCTGACCTGGATTTCACTGTACAGGCTACAATGGACAAGAAAGTACATGTAGTGAACATGAAAGGAACCAGTCACCAGCATAGACATGAAGGCTGGTCTGTGCTTTCAATGTACATGTATGCAAGCCACAATGACTTTTCCCACCTTGTAGGTTTCCCACTAAAATGTTTATGTGCAGAAATCAATTGAGCCATGTCTCCTGTAACTATAAACCGAGATCAGCCTGTGAACATGTGCATTCAGCTCAAGGTATGTTCATGTTGCTCTCATTTCCCTGCCTAAACACACTGGTGTTGAGCCTACATGTATCTGGGCTCAGTTGTTCAAAACAGTTTAACTAATGACATTAACGTTTCGTTAACATTTTGAATGTCAATAAATATGCCAATATTTTTTGTTGAAAAAATAGAAGCTTTTACAATTATCAACAAAAAATATCTGTATTTTGATATTAAGTTATAAACACTTAACGAGTTGACCTCTTAATGAGCTTGTTAAGCTAACAATGTTTTGAACAACTGGGCCTTGCCCTGATATATTTAGAACAACAAGAAAGCAGAAGACCAAAAATTCATTGTAAGAAGTTTTTTGATTGTCATAGCAAAATAGGGACTCTGTTGACCATTCACTGACATATTCAGTATTTGAAAGGAGTCATCATGATGAGAGGATCCAAATGAGATGGCACAACATTTTTTTTGTCAGACAAGATTAAAAAAAAATTCCTACACATTTCCTACACAATCACTAACTCATTTTTACAAAATTCTAATAGGTTTTTTCTTGGTCAGTTTTAAGAAATGATATGAAATATGACAACAATGTTGAGCCGTGACCAGCATACCCTCGGACCAGACTGTCCATCTGCAGTCTGGTCCCAAAGTTATCAAACTTTCCATGCTCAACTCAGCTGAGCATGAAATTTTACCTGCTAGTAAATAGCAAATTACAGATAAGTACAGTTCTTTTCTAGCTCATTTTAGCAGGGTATGAAATTTTCTCTGCTTATGAATATGAAAATGCCAACATTAGTTGGCATTTTCATATTTATCAGCAGAGAAAATTTCATGCTGAACTGAGTTGAGCATGAAAATTTTTTTATAACCTTAGGGCCAGACTTTCCATCAGGAGTCCAATCACATTCCTTTCTGTTAGCACACACCATTGTAGATGCTGAGGAATCTACAGGCCCAAAATAGGCTGTTGCTAGACTGCACAGATTTACAGACTGGTACGAGTCTTTGCTGTTCCCAGAGATGCTAGGTCACCTTTTTGTGTGATGCAGTTTGTATGGCAATGCACCTTTCCCAGCCACACATAGAATGTCACTCAAAATTCACCTGATAGTGTATAAATGAGTAATGCAATGACCAACTAGCATATCACATAGTCCCATAAACAATATCACATGTGTTGAATGTCCCACAGTAAGTCCATGAGTTTACCTTGCAGTTAATGAAGAGACCTGCACAGGAGCTTGAAGTTCTACCTTAAAAACATTTCTAAACCTTGTCATCCAAAGTGTCCAATACAACATTGTACAATAACAATTTATAAGTGATATGGTCTTTCCGAATTTTGACTTTTTGAAGTGTTTCACAGTCTAAACTTCAAGTGCCTGTAAAGAGAAACATACCTGTTGAAGGTGGGTAAGGCTTCGGAAAGGTGGATTCATGTTAAGATTTGAAACAGCATAACAAATCTGACCATATGTCTTGTGACATGTGCATCAACCTTCGGGGAGTCACTAACAATGCAGATATGCTTTAACCTCTTTACAACAACACCATCTGTTCCTAAACATTTAGCTACTAAACTGAATTTCCTGTTATAACCTACTTGATCTGCTTTCAGAGCAGCAATGCATTTTGAAGTTTAGGATAAATGCTCTAAATGGCCAAAAAAGTTTGAATTTTAGGCCTCTAAATGCTCTGAAATTATGCCTATATACAGATTTTTCAATCTCCATAGGGAAGACTGGTCATATTAAACTCACATTGATTTGAGTCTTCAATGTTCGTATACATTACAACTTTCCTGGTACTATGTGACTTTTAATGTGCACCAGATGTTGACACAAAATCATATCAATGTTTATTCAATGTCATATACATTAAAACAACACTGGTTCTACATTTAGTGTTTTGTGCATTTTTGGAGCTCAGTGGGCACACAGTTAATGTCACTTCAAGTTGGGTGCTGTTGGATTCTTTCTGATACTGCCTTCAAGTGCAGTGCAACAAATTTTTATTACCGTAATAATCCTAAATACTCGGACAGACAGGTCTGAGCAAACATTGTAGACCCAGATCAAGGAGCAGTTTGATCAGAGTCTACAACGTTTAGAGTCTACAATGTTTGCCATTCACTAAGCATCATTTTGGATGCAGTAACATACATGTACATGTATGTAAAATCCACTTTCTAAGAATTTTTGAACAATAAATGTCCGACTTTGGGGTGTTCGAAGTTTTAGGGTCATTAGGGTACTCACAGGGCAAAAAGTGTAAATACAGCATAGATCCAGACTAGATGGCTCAATACTGTAAAACACTTATATTTGGCGGTCACTTTATTTTGGCGATATTTGCGGAAAAGAAGAAAATCGCCAAATTAAAATGCCGCCAATATAAACCCATGATACTGAAAGAAGAAAAAAATATTTTTGCGCCTATCATATTTCCTCTACCAAAATATCAAAGCTATTACACACAACATATACATTTCCGCAAAAGAAGATGCCTCGCAAACAAGAAGTGGGAGAAAACGGAGTATGAAAATCTTCTCACCATACTAATTAGTATTTCAATTAGTTGATTAAATCAGAAGGAACACAAAATTTGTTTAAACAATTAACTACCCAAACTGTAGCATGATTATGATAATAGTTGTTATTATTTTAATCACCAAAACAAAAATGAGCTCCACTAAAGCGCCAAATACGATGTCAGGAGAAATATTTTGTTATTGAGAAATCATAAAACCGCCAAAAGGTCCATATTTAAAAACCGCCAAATTTTGCTGCCGCCAAATATAAGTGTTTTACAGTAACAAGCTGCCATATCTGGATCTACTCTGTTTGCTCCCTAATATTTGAATACTCAATATGGTAAAGCTTGGACTAAACATTTGAAATTTTGCAGATGTAAATTTTGTCTTCTGCTTTTTTTTTTTTTTGCATTTTCACTGGAAAAAATAGGAATACCAAAGCACCTACATGTAACAGAAGTCCACAACCTTGCCAATTAAATGCATTATCAGCCGTGAACATTCGTTTCTGGAACAGATTCAATGAACATTTGTTTCAGGAACAGATTCAAAGCAAATTATGAAAAAATCTGGCCTAATAACAACAAACTTTCAAGTTAACAAAAACAATGTTTTACTACACTGGCTTTCAAGCTCTCAAACTTACCTAATAAAAAGATATCTGATAACAAAAATTTATTAAAAATCTGTATAGTCTAAAAACATTTTGTCTAATACTAAAATATTAACTTCTTTCCTGAGAACATATCAAAACAAACATAGCATGGAAACTATACCCCATCAGGGAACAGCCTAGGATTCTCAGACTGGGAGATGTTTTGCAACATTTTCTGAATTTCAGAGAGAAGTTTTACCCCAAATTTTGGATTTTCTATATGTTTTATACATTTTCACTGCTTCCTCATCTCAAAATAGGAAGAAGTCAGTCAGCTTAGGAGACAATTTCTCCCACTTTTCCTAGACTAGACTGACCCCTGACCCATGATGTACAGTTAATAAAATACGGTACTACAGAACATTTACATTTAAAGTCCAACAGGCAATTTTTTACATCCTGCATTTCTTTCTCACTAATTGTGAAGAAGTGGAATAAGCTATCATGAACACTTTAATCAATATTTGTACACATAGAAATATTAAGGTGAATGGGTAGGCATTCAGGGGAAGCAACTGTAATTTTCCATTTTACCCATTCAATAAAACTGCCAAAAGGGGTCTACTCTTAAAGGAAAGAATGTGCTGCTATTGCAGCAAATTCTTCCCTTCAAGAGTTGATCCCCATGACAAGGGAGGGAAAGAAGAAAATAGAGTTATTTCCCCTGAAAGTGTATTGACACATCTTAATAGTAAATAATGCTGTTCTTACAAAGTATTAGCATAAAATTAACTTTCAACAAAACATTTTGGTGTTGATTGAGATATGACTTTTGTCAAAATTTATATAATAAACATTAACCAGGTTAATTTAAATAACAAAAAGCAATATGATGCACCATTATTTAAAAAAAAAAAAAAAAAAAAAAAAAACACACCAAACACACTTTTTATCAGAGTTCTTGCAGGCAGATGGATGTCACAATATGCTGAGTTGGGCATATGCCAACCTGTACATTTTCCCAACTTCAAATCAGATCTCATCTCCTACCCTGTCTTGAAAAGAAAACTACCTCAAACCCTGTTGGTTTTCTTTGGTTTTAATTTTCGTGACGATTTCATTTGTATAGATGATTATCACATTTTGAAAGACCTAGCCTAGCCATAACAGCCCAGTATTATTAAAAGATTTTGGTTCCTAGGAACAAGTACAGTAGCTTAAAGGAGGGAAGAATGAAACTACATGTGCTTGCATGAAACAGGTAACACCAATCTGACTTCATCACAATTTTGAGGTTTTGTGCACCTAAAATCCATATGAAAAGTATATATCTACATGCGTCTTTGATAAGTTCCAATTTCCCATGAAAGGTATTAAGATGTGTAATGCTGACTGATGTAAAAAGTACTTCTATATGGAAAATGTTACATTTGTCAAGCACAGCAGAGGCGGACAATTTTGAGAAAAGATAGAAGCATGGGCACTGTGGACTTGGCTTTCAACAAAATGAGGTAGACAATCACACTTTAACATTTGCAAGTTATATCAAGCTCATCCTTCAGTCAACTTCAGAAGAATTCAAATACTATTTTTATCAGACATAAGATGGGGGTTTTCCCCTCCAAAACAACCCACAAAATCTAGATCTGTCTTATAAGACAGATCTAGATTTTGTGGGTTGTTTTGGAAGAGATATATGAACCGCAACATAACAAAACCAACCCAGTGGAATGTGAGCCCAGCGCAGACTCAAATCAGCCTGGGCATCTACCCAGTCTGATCAGAGTCATTGCTTTGTGCTAAAAGAGTAGCTAAGGGTCTAAGCTAGCTACATGCAGACAGCGAAGACTCTGATTAGACTGGGCTGATGCCCAGGCTGATCTGAGTCTGTGCAGGGTGACATGCCACTTTCTTGTTGTTCTCGTGTCATGGTTCATAGATTTTTGGAGTGATTTGAAAGGAAAAAAAATCTTATATCAGAATTACACAACACTATTTTAGGTACGTGGGGTCATCCTACAGCGGGATAAACCCCATCTTTTAGTTGAAATACGGGGTACTTAAAGAAGAGATTAGTGCTACTGTCAAGTTATTGACACTGTCATTCAGAAAATTAAAATCTGAGTCAACAGAAGTGACCATATATACCTATGTAGTAGGTCAATCATATGGTGACACAGTTCTGTTCATGAATATTCAGATTGCCTGACAAAAAGTATAGAAACATCCTCTATGCCTATGTTTAAAGAGATATTTCCACTACCTCTTACTCTTCATAAGCCTTAATTTTTGTTGCACTTCTTGGGATAATTCCATAACAAACTACCGGGGAGTATACCTAAAAGCACTTTATGTATCTGTTTGACTGTTCATAAGAAATTATGAATGTGATAGTGAGCTTTCTTTTAGCACTTGAATTATCACTAAAAGCATTGGAACTAACAATCATGACTTTCTTTAAATAAATGAAAGATAAGAAACATGTGACTATGTAAGACAACTATTTCCCAATATTCATGAGCAATTAGAGAGTTTGTGAGCCTTCTTTTCATAGCACTTAAATTATCACTAAAAGCATAGATATTAACATTCATGACCTAATACTAAAAAGCATATAAAACTATGTAGGCCAAAGAATGACAAAACCAACATAGTGGCAAGTGCACCCAGCAAAGAATCAGATCAAGTCTGGGCATCCACCCAGTCCTATCAGAGTCTTTGCTGAGCACTTAAAGGGTAGCTAAGGGTTTAAGCTAGCTACATGGGGACAGAGAAGACAGGTCTGACTGACCAGATGCCCTACCTGATCTGGGTCTCCAATGTGCGCACATGCCACTTTGTTGATTTTGTCTTGTCATGCCTCTAATGTATTTGTAAGAGAATATTTTCTAATGTTTATGAGCAGATACAGAATCGTGAGCTTTTATTTCATAGCACTTAAACTTCCATGTAAGGCAAAGATATCAATATTGAGAAGACTTAGTATGAGAAATATTTCCTAATGCTGCTGATACATGTGAGCCGCGACATGACAAAACCAACAATGTGGTTGTGCGCCCAGCACAGACTCAGATCAGCCTTGGCATCCGCCCAGTCTGATCAGAGTCTTCGCTGTTTGCATGGAGGTAGCTTAGACCCTTGGCTACCTTTTGAGTACTTAAAGAAGAGTCTGGTGAAACTGGGCAGCTGCCCAGGCTGATCTGAGTCTTTGCTGGGCGCACAACCACATTGTTGGGTTTGTCGTGTTGCGGCTCATGTATCAATGCTGATGATGTTTGAATAAACTCATATGGGAAATATTTCCTAATTCTACTTATGAGATATCAATATTGTTAATGTATGAATAAATGTATGATAATATTTCCTAATGCTACTAATGCACCCATTAAACAAGAAATGTTACAGTGTGTAACAAATGCCCCCGAAGGCCCCTTAAACTGACCTTTGCCCCTTAAACTGACCTTTGAGTCCTGGTTGTGACCGTGACCTTGAGTGTGGAGCCTGAGTCTTGCACATGACATACAATCTAATTTGTTTTACTTTTCTCTGATGTTTAAATGCACTTTGGAAGTTTAAGACGATTCATGGGGACTTAATTCAACCACTGACCAAACTGTGTTGTGTCCTTGATATTTGGTACTGGAACCTATGTCAACCTTACATAACTTATCATAATACTTTACTTTTCATTAAGTTACCATTTTATCATGCTTTACCTTTCAGTGAAATCTGATTAAATTGGCCTCAGCAGTTTTGAGTCATTTCAGAGACATGATTTAACCTCTAAGCCCTGACTGTGACCCTGACCTTGAGCAACCAAAACCATAATTTGTTTGTAAAGAATCTCATTATTTTTTTACCTTTTCATGAAAATTAATGAAGTTTGATTCAGTAGTTTTTAAGTAATTGAGGATAAATGAGTTGACCTTTGACCTCTGGCTATGACCTTGACATTGGATGTGGAAATGTGTATGTCTTGTGAATGGCAAATCTTCTCAGTAGGCTTTATCTTTCTGTAATGTTTGCTTTGGTACTTTTCTGAGTAATTGCAGAGACATGATTTGACCTCTGACCCAAGATTGTGACCTTGACCTTGGATTTGGTAGCATAAATATTGTGTATAACACACCTTCTCATTATGGTTTACCTTTCTGTGAAGTTTGATGAAAGTCGCTTCAGCAGGTTTCAAGTTATCGCAGAGGCAAGATTTGACCTTTGACCCCTGATTGTGACCTTGACCGGGGTAACCTAAATCTTATGTGTGACACACCTTCTCATTATGCTTCATCTTTTTGTGAAGTTTCATTCAATTTGCTTCATTAGTTTATAAGTTATCGCTGAAACACGATTTTGAGACACAATTTGACCTCTGACCCAACTGTGACCTTGACCTTGGGCGTAGGGACCTAAGTCTTGTGCCCGACACACCTTCTCATTATGCTTTATCTATCTGTGAAGTTTGGTCAAATTTGCTTCAGTAGTTTTAAAGTTATCGCTGAGACACGATTTTTAGACACAATTTGACCTCTGACCCAATTGTGGCCTTGACCTTGGGCGTAGGGACCTAAGTCTTGTGCGCGACACACCTTCACATTGTGCTTTATCTATCAGTGAAGTTTCATCAAATTTGCTTCAGTAGTTTTAAAGTTATAGCTGAGACACAATTTGTAACGGACGGACGGAAAGACGGACGGACGGACGGACGGACGGTGCGATTTTAATATGCCACCCGAAGTTCCTTCGGGGGCATGAAAACAATAACAGGTATACATATATCATATAAAGTTATAAAATTACTTTAACAATCAGTCCTACTATATTCAATTAATTATTCGTAAGTTAAACAATCATATAAATGCAAGACATAGTCTCATGAAAATTCAAATAAAGTATTACACAAACCATGGTAAATATAAATATATCCATACATAATATAAATGCAGGGCTCTAGATAAGAGGAAGGATTTGGTGATAAGCAGTGATAAATTTCAATTAAATATCTGTTAAACCGTATGTTGTGACTCCTCATCTGAACAGTATCAATGACGCCGCTCAGATGAGTGGTAACAATGTATGGTATGTTTTCATGAACAAGTACAAAAAATTTTCCCACAATAATCATCAAATACTCTCTGTTATCTAGAGCTCTTATAAATGATTTTGTACAATGAACTCTGGAAAAGGTGTGTTCCTTATGACAACTGCGAGATCATTCCTGTTAAAGAAAATAGGTACACTTTCAGGGGAAGAAACTTTGACATTATTTTATTTTTGTCTCCCTTTTAAATGTGGGTCCACTCTTAAAGGAAAGTATTTGCTCCTCTAGGAGCTTGATAAAGGAATCACCATAAAATAATACTGTAACGTGCTTAAGTATTGGAACACCAAAAAATCCCTAATTTTCCATTTGCCTAAATGGAAAATTAGGGATTTTTTGGTGTTCCAATACTAAAGAAAATTAGAGTGTCCTAGAAATATCACCAAACTCATCCTTATCTAGAGCTCTTGTACTCTAATCCTTCCAAATTTTTAAAGGTATACTCCCTCGTATTTCATTATGAAATAACCACGAAAGAATTAAACGGATTAGTTGTATGCAACACAATTAAGAATTGTGCAAAAAATCTTCAGCCAAAAAGTCTTTGGTACGGAGGCAGAGACGATATATCATTGCGAACCCTTCTTAAATATTCATGAACATTTTTTCGTCATAAATTGATTGACTCCCACATGGGAATAAAAAGGCGTTTCTGCAAGCATGCTTTGCATTTTATGAATAGTGGAGTAAATAACCTTACAATAGCATTAATCTCTAATCCGTGCAAGTGAGATCTTTTCAGCCAATAACTGTCCGATGTTGATTAAAGAAAGGGCTTAAAATTATTCATGATATAACTTTTCCATAATTAACCATGATTACTGGGCGTATCCAGTATTCGTTTTTGGCGGGAATGACGACCCGCTATTCCCACGCTTTTATATATTTTCTTAAATTCTCCTACTTCCAGTGACCGGCACAAATTATAAATTTGATAGATAAAAGTACTTTTACTATAAATCATTTTTATGTCTTTGATACGATTTTTCGTGATAAATTTGAAATTTAATAAAAACATATCAGGGCGTATATCTTTAAGGTGAATGGGTACACATGCAGGGACAGCAACTCAGCCAATATCATTTTTGCCCCCTTTTTAATAGGATAACTGCTACATAGAGGATCTTACATGAGTGCTCATGTATTATTGAATTTATTAAACGAGTTGGGGAAAAAGATAAGATGCGAGGCTTTGCCGAGCATCTTATCGGTTTTCCCCAACGAGTTTAATAAATTCAGTAATACAGGAGCACGAATTCAAGATTCTATTTATCATATGACACTAAAATTGCATTTTATCAGCACAATTTGCACTACAACGTCACGATTTTGCCATTAGAAAACGCGACGTTTTTATGGACGTCAACGTATAAAGTTACGACGTTATTTGCATATTTAATCCACTAGTGGATTATCGCATTTAATGCATGGCTTTATTACACTCTCAGATGCGACGTCATATGATAAATATATTTAGAGCTAACTGCCCCTGATAAAAAGGGAGGCAAACAGTTCTAGAGCAGAGCGATCTCCCTTGGCAAGGGATACTACTATTCTGGAAGAATTGGTACAACACAGCAAACCGGAAGTCAGAAAAATTGTCTCCCTTTGAAAAATGACAGAAAAACACTGCAAAGTATTGATACATCTTAATTCTACAGGGTCGGGTTCTTGTCAGGAACTGCACATGCTCTGACCTGACTGCACACGTGCGCAGGCCGGTGTGAGCAAATGCGGTTACTACATTTTCAAACAGGCTGTCACAATGTAGCCTGAAGAAATTCAAGTTGCCAGCCAGCTGGTTTTGCATTTATGGTGTTCTGAACAATTTGCATTGTGTAGACAAATGTTGCTGAGACATGCAAAAATAAGCATGAAAACAAATTATAACACAACGAGAAATTCACAGAGACGGATTTAAGATAAAAGAGACACACTAATGTATACACTAAATCTACATAAAACTTCTAACAATTAGGACAACAAAAAGCAGTCATCATAACTGCTCTAATGATTGGGCAGTACAGTTGTTCAGTGTCACTATCGTGCATCTAAAAGATGCAGATGGAAAGGCAAACAGTGTAGACCCTGATCAGACTGCTCCTTAGAGCAGTCTGATCTGGGTCTGCACTGTTTGCTCAGACCTATCTGTCCCAATATCTAGAATGTTTAAAGTAGCTCAGTTTTCACTAACGATTCTGTCTTGTTATTTTAAAAGTACAATGTACAAACTTGTTGAAGAAAACTATGGGTGAAACTTGGGCCAGGCTATTTTGGCAACAATGCATTATTACACAGTAAATTAGCACATTTAAATTAACTGACTCCTTTTGCTAAATACTTACATCTAAGAAACACTTTGCGTATAAGAAAGTGAAATGATTCTAATAAGCACTTTGACATGTAACTCTTCGCAAACATCATGGAATTATGTGTTTCAAATAAATAAATATTTCAAAATATTGAAACAATAAAAAATAATTATACACATCTTGGAATGATTGTTTCTAGCTAGGGTTTTGTAACAACATCTATCAGAAAGAAATTTTAAAAATATCATATGAGCTGTGACACAAGAAAACCAACAAAGTGGTTGTGCGCCCAACACAGACTCAGATCAGCCTGGGCATCCGCCCAGTCTGATCAGACTCTTCTTCACTGAGCACTTAAAGGGTAGCTAAGGGTCTAAGCTACCTCCATGCGGACAGCAAAGGCTCTGATCAGACTGGGCAAATGCCCAGGCTGGTCTGAGTCTGCACCGGGTGCACAACCACTTTGTTGGTTTTGTTGTGTTGCGGCTCATATTCTGCACACTAATAATAACAACCAATTAGAGATGATTTTGAACACATTATCTACTGTTTTAATCCTATATACTGCATTGTTTTAATGTGTATGGGCACACCTCCAATAGATAATTCAGTTCTCCAGATAAGGAGGGGTAACCGGGATAACTGAGGGATAATTTACAATATTTCTTCATTAAAACGATTGTTGAACCGTTTGAGGTAATTATGAGATCATCATTATGAACCATTATGAGATCAAGAGACAGAATGATACTGTTGTTGTATGTCCTGTCAGCATCTCAGGATACACCACCATAACAGTCACATTACTTCGTGAATGATTTTGTAGTAGTGCTCCAGATAAGCATGGGTATTGAGGATAATTTTTCTTATTTCTCCATGAAAACATATGTTGTGACCCCTCATTAGAATCGTCTCTCCAAGACGGTTCTAATAAGGGGTCACAACATATGTTTTCATTGAGAAATAAGAAAAATTATCCTTAAATTATCCCTATTACCCCTTCTTGTCTGGACACTGCATATCGCTCTGGCAGGAAATAGGTGTCTTCCTTCCCATAGGGGGCTACTCTCAAAGTCTTAAAGACGGGAGTAGGACTATTAAACATGGATTACTATATGTTCCAGATAAGAAGGGCTAACAGGGATAATTTAGGGATAATTTTCCATATTTCTCCATAAAAACATCTGTTGTGACCCCTCCAAAGAACCATTTTGCCGAGATGATTCTACTGAGGGGTCACAACGTATGTTTTCATTGAGAAATACAAAAAAAATTATCCTTAAATTATCCCTGTTTCCCCTTCTTATCTGGAGCACTGCGATATCACTCTGGTTGGATGTATCCATCTCCCTTCGCATAGAGGACTATTCTTGAAGACAGAGGTAGGACAATAAAACATGGATTACAGTACTGTTACAGAATCATTCACAAAGTAATGGGACTGTTATGGTGTTGTATCCTGAGATGCTGACTGGACATACATTAACAGTATCATTCTATCCCTTGATCTTACAATGGCAATATTCAGGAAGCATTTTATGTTTGCTGTGAAGCAGTTCTGCCCCCTACCCACTGCCCTGTCAACACAAACACCAAAATCCAGGTCAGAAATCCTGTCTTTAAACAAAGAATTTACTTTCAGAAAATCGCTTTTCATTTCTGAGTAGCCCCCATAGGATAAGGAAGAGAACTATTCTGATAAAATTTAGATCCCTCATAAAAATGACATCCAAATAATGGAGGCATGTCCATACACCTTAATCACTATAGTAGTAAATATTCTGGCGTCGTATTTATAAAACCACTTAAGTCATTGCTATGTTGTTGCTAAGGGTAAATTTCTGTGAAGGAGATTCCCTACAACTATGAAATTTGCTCTAGAGGAACAGTCTTTCATAGACTGTTCCTCCAGAGCAAATTTCATAGTTGTAGGGAATCTCCGTCGTAGAATGTGAGCCTTAGCAACACCATAGCAACGACTTAAGTCATTTTATAAATACGGCCCCTGGGCCCTGTTGTTCTAATGATGATGACATTGTTATTTAATGAGATATTTCATTTTCGAAAGCACTGTATGCAGTGACTGAGAATATGCGAAGACTAGGGGAGAGTCGGGTAACTTCGGACAGCGGGTAAATTCGGACAGTGATATTTTTCCTTGATACGTCAGTTGTCCGGAACTAAAACAAAACAATAACTGGCCAAACAGTGAAAATCCTGATGAGACGGCTCATTATGAGCCGTCTCATCTGGATTTTCACTGTTTGCAATGGTATGTCCGAATTTACCCGCCTGTCCGAAGTTACCCGACTCTCCCCTAGTGAGGTGCAAATGCTCCTCACATTTTTCAGCAAAAAAATAGAAGCACATTTACCATTATGTGTACATGAATTAACCCTTGGCTAATGACTTTGTTAAGCTAACGGTGCTTTGAACAACTGGGCCCTAAACTTTTAATATTTTGATTTAACTATATCTTTCAAGGTCTGAAAAATTTGCTGACATTGAACAGCCAGGTCTTTTTCTGATCTTGGTGTACACTGTTTGGTCAAGAAACTCAGTTCCCACATTTACAATGATTATTGTACCTTACGTTTTCGTTGATAAATAATTCAGCCAGGAGACATTATAATGCTCTTTCTAGGGGGAATAACCCAGTTCTTTCATCCATTTGAGACCTTCTATAGTTGAACCTGATACAAACAGAACAGAAATAGTCAATATCAATATAAATCAATGAAAGCCATGTATACTTGCTAAGAAAGGAAAATTAATGCTGTCTTTTAAGGGAATGGGTACTCTTTCAGGGGCAGTACCTCTGCTATTTTCATTTTTGACTCCCCTTCTAAGTATGGGCCAACTCTTAAAGGAGAGAATTCGCTCCTTTAAGAGCAAATTCTTTCCGTTAAAAAGTACATGTAGCCTTTATTTAGAAGGGCTATGTCCTCCATGGAAGCAAAGTATTTTTCCCTTTGAAGAAAGGGCAAAAGACATTGTACCAATACAAACTAGAATGTGTCCACAGTGCCCTAAGTAAGATGGCGCTTGTTTAAGGTACAAAGGCAGACTTGTGTGGTACATGTTTTATTGTTTTCCTTAAGCAGATGTATTGTGCTTATCAGATTAGGAGAAGTGTGAATATGTGTGTGTGTGTGTGGGGGGGGGGGGGGGGGGGGGAGGAGGGGGGAGGGGAATGTCATGACTGTGATATGTGATAACATTCTGTACCTTATCACAGAAATAGATGCAGTGCAACTTTCCAAAAGAAATAGCCTGGAAACAAGTAACTTTTGAAAACTAGCAAACGGAAACCATTTTTGTATGAAATGAAGTTGAAAAAGGGCCATGACTCCAAAAGTATTTGGAAGATTTTACCCTAATTGAATCTGACCTGTATTTATAATTATATATCCGTGTATAAAATATGAATCCAATACATTGAATTTTTCAAAAGATGATGAACGGAAACCTTTTTTTTTTTTACAACATAAAGTTAAAAAAGGACCATAGCTCCCACAATAACTGACAGAATTTACCCTAAATCGTTCTTGACCTGTATTTTATGATTATATACCTGTGTATAAAATATATATCCAATACACTTATCTTTTCAAAAGATAATGAACAGAAACCATTTTTCAGAAAAAATGAAGTCAAAAAAGGGGCATAACTTCCATAATAATAGACAGAGTTTACCCTAAATGGAACTTAACCTGTATTTTATGATTATATACCTGTGTATAAAATATGAATTCAATACACCAATGGTTTCAAAAGATATTGAATGGAAACCAATTTTGTGTGGGATGTACAGGACAGGACAGGCCGTATGTATGGACAGCGGTGATACTATATCGCCCCCTCCTTAAAAATGGCGGGGGGGGGGGGGGGGGGGGGTTTACTTTGCAAAATGGTTGTTTCAACAACGTGTGACAACCGGAAATAAACTTACAAGTTTAAAACGACTCAAATATGTTTTGGGTTGTTATTTTTTTTTTCTTTTTGAAAAGTATATATCATAGTTGTCCCCATCCTAATGCATTTTTACAAAAGCGTACTTTCACATTTCCAAGTATTCTACTTTGCACCCAAAGCAAGAGCTTTTGGCAACGTAAACCAGAATATCAGCCAATGATTTTGTATGACAGTTGGTTTCTGACAATATCATAGGATACACTGTGGAAAATGCTTTGTTTTCCTATCAAATATTGTGTTAAATTTGTATGTGTAATAGAATTTGATATATTTCCACATTAGATCTGCAGGCAATCAGTGCTTAATAGGTAAAAGTTTTCTGTAGGGGTTAGAAGCCCACTATCTTGAGCGCAGCCTATCCCTTTCATTTTGCACAGCCTTAACCTTCCCTAATTTGAAAAAGATACCCATTTACTGCTGGTCTGACAGCACCCCCTGTATCCTCGATACTACCAAATTCCCGACTTCGGAGATCAGAGGCAACATGACATGTTGCGCGCAATGGAGGCGAGAGGTAAGAGGACCATTTTTTTCATTTTGTTCCTATTTAGAAATAGAAAGGTGAGCTGAAAGCTATGGAGCCGATGTCACCCCAAGTGTGTTTGAGACAATATTCTGTGAAAACCTGTTTGATTTGAATAATATCTTTTGCTGTTATGAGACAAGGAATGTTTATTGCATGTACAGAAACAGCCACGTTGTGTTTGACAAAGCAGAATCCAAGGAATCGGCGATTATAAACAGGGTTTTTGTTTCTCATTCGATTTTCCACGGGTAAATATACTTTTTCCTGCCATTTAGAGAAGCTATTTAATAGAATGGGGCTGATGAAAATAGCAGTGAAGTATGCTTTGCTTCTTCCATAACTTTCAGCTCACCTTTCTATTTCTAAAAAGGAACAAAATGAAAAAAATGGTCCTCTTACCTCTCACCTCCATTGTGCGCCATGTGTCTTGTTGCCTCTGATCTCCGAAGTCGGGAATTCGGTAGTATCGAGGATACAGGGGGTGGACAGACAGAGGCTGGCCAAACCGAGATTCCAACCCGCAACCTTCTGCTCCATAATAGAGCATCTCTAACTACTCCGTGATCAGTCCTTAAGAAACTGTAAATCTGCGGACACAGAGTGTTTCCAGTATGGTTTAATTTGCAACAAACTGAAATCATAAGATGTGACACCCACTTATAAACCCCAATCCACACCATGAAATTCCATAGTATGTTGAACTTAAGTATGTTAACTGTTTAAAAAATATGAGAAGATGAAGGGCCATTAGGCTTACCTCTAGGTTTATATTCTAAACCAATAAATCCTGTATATCCAATATCGTCTAATAATTGTAAAACATATTTATAGTTTATTTCACCGTTCATATCTGGTTCCCCTCGGTCTGGTGCTTGAGCAATCTGTATATGACCTACAAAATCATACATCATAATTTCCTTAACACATAAGTAGACACACTGTCAGGGGAAGCAACTCTTTTTCATTTGCCTCCTTTCTTCATGGGAGTCATTTCTTAAGTGCAGATATTTGCTGCCTTTAAATGTTGCTAATAAACTTCTTTGTTTTGTGCAGTAATCTATAGCATTTAAGAATGTTTTGAGAAAGCTTTGTAAGAAAAATTAATCAATCACTATATATAAATGTGCATGTACCTTTTTATCACAGAAACTCCTTCACTAAGTGCATTTGACCGATGAGCCTGATTACCTCTTCAATAATAACCCTCATGAAGGATTTTTCAGTCAAAATCTCGAACAAATATTCTTGCACAAATATATAATTATTATGCATACACCTGTTTGATGTGATGGCCAAAAGAAACATCATCAAACGGATCTCTTATGCTATCTGAGTATCATTTTAGGCTTGCTGACTCACTGTCTGTATCTTGTTTACATGACATTGCCTGCCTGGAAAAACAATTCTGTTTTCACTTTTATTAGCATCAAAGTCATTCTATTTTTACCAAAATTTCATAATGCATTATGAGTGCCCCAGGATGAATGCCAATTCTTATGATTTTCCAGGCATTTCATTGAGTTTATCATGGATTCATTCCTCAAAATGCAAGAATAGTGATTATACATTATTTGTTACATTGCAATAACACTTGCTGGGGCACTCTGAAGAAATCTGAGCACTCATCTAATGCCTTGTGTTCTAACAACATTGGATCTAGCATTTGTATCAGTAATTGCACTACACCATAATTTAAATTTAATCTGACTGATAAATTTTAGGATACCTACCAATATAAGGCAAATATTTTTTTAAGTTCCCTGTTAAGTCTCCAGCTATAATTTGAGCATGAAATATATCCTGAAATATAAAAAAAAAAAAAAAATCTAATGTCAACTGAAAAATTTTGCAAACACTTTTTGCAAATTATTGTAAACCTTAGCATTTGCAAAGTCTTGAAGACATGTAGTTAAAGTGAATATGAATGATTTTAATTTTTAGTCAGCATAGTGCTGATATTGTGATATTTTACCATGGTTTGCTCAATGGCTTCCCAGACAGGATTTTGGAAACATTCATTTTACATAATAATTGTCGTTAAATAATCTTCTAGCTTACCAGCTACTGTACCAATTCTATCTGAAGTGATCACTTTAGACTTATGATGTCAGTATCTAAGTCACTCATCAAATGATGTCACAATAGCTCATTTTAAGGTAGAAGCAAACAGTCACCAAAATAATCTTTATAATACTGGTATAGGTGAGAAAAATAATAAATTATTGGTGTCCAGTGGGGATAGGGATCCCAACCCTCGGTCTACTGTTCAAGTGGGAAAGTCAGCAGAGCCCTGTTTCCCACTTGATCTGCAGACCCTGGGCACCAATGATAGATTCTATTAATCTCCTTGTGAAGTTTCCAGATTTTTTTTTTGTTATAATTGTGTAAAGGTTAAAAGTAGAATTGTACTTACAAACTGTAATTTAAGGTTAGGATGGTCTACTTTCTTTATGTATTCTACACCTGAAACAGTGAAAAATAAAGAATAATCTCATATATGCTATAAACTGGGTGGAGTGCCCAGTCTAGTGGATTGAATGTTCGCCTTTCCCACAGCAATTATTGAGTACAAATCCCTCCTCAGTGGTACAAGCTGTGTTTGATCAATTTCTACAAGCAAGTAGACCAGGAATCTGCACCCAGTGTGCCCTGAGCTGGGAAGAAATGGATTCAATGTGACAGTTGATGCCTACCGTGTTGCTGAATGTCTGTAGTTGTACCTGCCTTTAATATGTTATTAAACTGGCAAAAGTGCCCATGTCCATGTCCACACAAAGCAACAACACACAAAGAGGTAAAGTACCCCTTATGACTCTGTATCCAGGGATTGTGGTCTTGCTAAACACCACAATCAAGCAATAAATTGAGGTCATTGTAAAATTGAATGTGAAGCAGAATACTAAATTTGCCTGGAAACAGAAACTTAGTGAGAAAATAAAAATTGTCTCATGAAAATAGTGTCTACTCTTTAAGATGAATACTAATGCAGTTACTAATTTAAGCCTAATCACCATTAAGGGCTTTTGCATGCAGACATTTTAATTAACAGCAAATCAACCAGGATATAGTAGATATTCTGACTGTTTTTACAAACCCTATGTGAATACAAACTGCTTCTGCCAAATTGAACTTAGACTATACTGTTCATAAAATAAGCTTTTGTTTAGTGAATCCTTATGTTCAGAAAACACATCTACTTACCTTTATGTAAATTGCTGAGGAAATAATTTGGTGCAGTTATTCTAGAATTAAGTGGTTCTATCAAACACATTATACCTTCCTGAAAAACAAAAGCATTAAATATCAGAATGACCCTAAATACTGGGGAAAACTGCTGACTCAAACCAGACTGCTCCTCCAGCAGTACAAATCTACTGCAGTCTGATAGGGTTCAGGGTCCCAGGTTATAAAACTTGAGTATAATCTCAAACTCAAAATAAAGCACACTGATTTGCTCCTTCCGAGCATAAGCTCGGAAGCAGCCAATCAGTGTGCTATATTTTGTGTTTGAGAATGTACTCAAGTTTTATAACCTCTGGGCCAGAACTGTTTGCTCCAGATCCATCTGAATCTTTAGGGAAAATGTAGTTCATTCATAAAGCAAAACAATCGACCATGAAAATTAAGTTTCCTTAAGGTGTATAGATCAGACTGCAACATGATGTAAATAGAGGATCTTACATGAGTGCTCATGTATTATTGAATCTATTAAACGAGTGGGGATAATAAGATGCGAGACTTTGCCGAGCATCTTATCATTTTCACCAATGAGTTTAATAAATTCAATAATACAGGAGCACGAATGCAAGATTCTATTTATCATATGACAGTAAAATCGCATTTTATTAGCAAATTTTGCACTAAAACGTCACGATCCCGCCATAAGAAAATCGACGTTTTGTAGACTTCAACGCATAACATTACAACGTAATTTGCATATTTAATCCACTAGTGAATTATCGTTTTTAATGCATGGCTTTATTACACTCTCAGATGCAACGTCATAGGATAAATCTTCTTATTTGCAATTTTATATTTATCCTTTACAAACCACCTCAAGAGATTAAGTCTATTCTAAATTTTAAGGCCAAACATTCCAGAGTGTGGAAGCATGCAAGACAACATTTTGAAAACAAAACATAAAAAAAAAATCCTTTCAATACTTAATGATCATTAATTAAGAATTGCCCTCACCTAAATTTCCCTTGCAACCTAAGATTCCGAAATTCAGTCTTACAGGAACTACAGTTCGACTTACTCCCTTCCAGACAAGACAAACATATGAGAATGACATTAGCTGTCTTTCCATTCCTATACACAGTCCCTATCCTCTTGCATAGATCTCTGGTACTCTGATTATATAAGCACAGTAAGCCACTCTCTCCTCTATCCATCATCATTACGATATATACACCCTATGCCTTCCTTCCCCCACAAAAAACCCACCCAATATCCCATTTTTAAACTCTAAGTGGCACATTTCATGTATACACATGTTTATGCACCAGTCATTTGCAACCATCCCCCCCCCCCCACCCCCCCCCCCCCTGGGGCTGGGGAATAGCGGGGATATTGAGTTTTTACCTGCAAAGCCCTGGTAGATGCCCTGCACTGTGGAGACATTTTATATCAAATCCCTGGTAAAGGCCTCTGCCCCCCAGGGATAATATAAGTGTAACAAGAGGTCCATGATGGACCTAAATCGCTCACCTGAGTTATGATGAAATAACATGGAAGATCATCTATTTGATGATGGTTCAATTGCAGCAGTTTTGCACTTTCTAATCTACATTCTGACAAAGTTTCATAAAGATTGGATCAAAACTGTGCCCTCTAGAGTGTACACTATGTCTTTCTAAGATCTGACCTGGCGATCTAGTTTTTGGTCAGACATTATTCAGTTTAAAACAGGCCTACATTTCGTGAGATAATCATTCTGACAAAGTTTCATGAAGATTCAATGCAAAATAAAGCCACAATTGTGTACACAAGGTTTTTGTATGATTTGACCTAGTGACCTAGTTTTTTACCTGACAAGACCCAGTTTCAAACTTGGCCTAGATTTGATAAGATAATCATTCTGACAAAGTTTCATGAAGATTGAACCAAAACTGTGCCCTCTAGAGTATCCACAATGTTTTTCTAAGGTTTGACCTAGTAACCTAGTTTTTGATCCAACATGACCCAGTTGCATCCTTGGTCTAGATTTGTTGGAGATAAACATTCTGACAAAGTTTCATGAAGATTGGAACAAAACTGTGCCCTCAAAAGCATTTACATGTTTTTTCTAAGATCTGTCCTAGTGACCTAGTTTTTGACCTGACATGGCCCAGTTTCAAATCTGGTCTAGATTTCATAAAGATAAGCAAACTGACAAAGTTTCATGAAGATTTAATCATAACTGTGCCCTCTAGAGTGTACACAAGGTTTTCCTAAGATTTGACCTAGTGACCTAGTTTTTGACCCCACATGACTCAGTTTCAATCTTGGCCTAGATTGTATAAGGATAAGATTCTGACAAAGTTTCATGAAGATTGGGTTGTAACTGTGCCCTCTAGAGTGTACACAAGGTTTTTCTAAGATTTGACCTAGTGACCTAGTTTTTTATCCCACATGACTCAGTTTCAATCTTGGGCTAGATTGTATAAGGATAAACATTCTGACAAAGTTTCATAAAGATTGGATAATAACTGTGCCCTCTAGAGTCTACACAAGTTTTTTCTAAGATTTGACCTAGTGACCTAGTTTTTGACCCCACATGACCCAGTTTCAAACTTGGTCTAGATTTCTTTATGATAAACATTCTGACAAAGTTTCATGATGATTGGATCAAATTGTGCCCTCTGTGTCATTCTAAGATTTATTTCTATTTTTAGCTCTGGTGGCCATTTTGTTCAGCGGAGTGGAACCGTTTTAGCAATTTTGGTTCAGAACAATGAGTCAAACATTTCTGTGAAGTCATTTTAAAATCGAGCCATTGGCTTCAGAGTAGATGTCTTTTAAAGGTTTTTCTATTTTTAGCTCTGGCGGCCATTTTGTTCAGCGGAGTGGAACCGTTTTAGCAACTTTTGTTCAGGGCCATGAGTCAAACATTTCTGTGAAATTTATTTAAAATCGAGCCATTGGCTTCAGAGAAGATGTCGTTTAAAGGTTTTTCTAATTTTAGCTCTGGCGGCCATTTTGTTCAGTGGAGTAAAACCATTTTAGCAATTTTGGTTCAGGGCTATAACAGAAACATTTGTGTGAAATTATTTTGAAATTGGCTAACTGGTCTAGGAGATGTCGTTTGAAGAAATTGTTGACGGACGGGCGGACGGACGGACGACGGACAAATATCCATCACAACAGCTCACCTTGAGCTAAAAATCAATATTCTGACAATGTGTCGCAGTTAATTTCGTTAAAATCACTCCACTATTTTTCCCACTGTTTTGGCGGGAATCAAAAGCCTGGCGTATCCAAGGCACTGCCGGGACACCTCTTAGGTAAAATCACTGTACTTAAGCCCTGCTATTACCCCAAATGACTGGTGCATTATGAGTAGGCCCAAGTGCTAGCTTGCCTGCACCTTCCCAAAGATGTTTCTGATTTTCTGCTTGTATGTAGACAGAATGACAATACTGCGAAGGCAAGCAAGTGTGCTGCCTAAAAAGTCTCTTTGATAATTTGCCCTACATGCACTTATTAGAGCATGCTCCCTTAGTACCAGGAATACCATAATCTAAATTGATTCCGTAAATTGAGAGAAAATAACACTTTTCAACAATCAATGCCAACCTAAAATAATTGCAGATTATAGTATAAGAGCTAAATTTAGATATGTAAAGAGCGTAGAGGGCTCTGTGACCAAGCCAATTTGCTGTTAGAAATGTGTAATAATCAATTTCATATCATACTACTGTTTTCTACTGTAAGTGTTTGGACATCTTAAGGTGAACTGGTACACTTTCAAGGGAAGTAACTCTGCAATTTTCATTTTTGCCTCCCCTCATAAAGGGTCTACTCTTAAAGAAAAGAATTTGCTCCTTCAAGAGCAAATTCTTTCCTTTAAAAGGAGTCCCCTTTTTGGGAAGATTCCATCACTCAGGAAAGCAAACAGAAAGTCACAAAAGTTGTCACCCTTTGAGGAAATGGTGTAAAATCATGGGGATGTACCCATACATAACCCACTGCATTCTGGACCCCGTATTTTTGTTGTCTGCTCAAATTTTGACAATACTGGTCTAACTAACTTTCATAGAAATGATGTCTAGGCAGCAAACAGTTTGGATCTCAGATCAGGCCCAACGTTTGTAGGGCCTGGTCTGGATCCAAACTGTTTGCCCAAATACCCCTAAAGGGGTATCCCGCATGGAATGGGTTAATAACGGCTACAGGACTGGGATCTTCTATCTTTGTTTGAAGTTTGGACTAGTCCATTTATCCTTCTTAGAGGTGTGTATAAATTTCGTAGCCATGTATGAAAATTCTTACAAGCCTGGTCTATGTCAACAGTATTTGATTGGCTAATACTGTCTGTATATTAAGGGCAAATGTTGTATATTATATTCGCTATTCCCATTGCAACATTTGAGTGGTATCATGTCTGAAGGAACCCTAATGGGTGTGCATACAGTAAATCAGATCGGTCTATGATATATATACAGAGTCCTAGATAAGCGGGAGTATTTGGTGATAATTAGAGATAATTTTTGTTAATTCTGAATAAAAACATATGTTGTGACCCCTCATCTGGACCGTCTCGACGAGACGGTTCAGATGAGGGGTCACAACATATGGTTTCAATTAGAAATAAAGAAAATTATCCCTCAATTATCATCAAATACCCCTCTTATCTAGAGCTCTGTATATATTTGTGCTGACAGAATCTTTACAGGTCCTTCTTTGGATTTTTCAGGAGTTCACAGATTATGTAATGGGAGGGAAAGGAAAGACTGGGGTCAGAGTGCACTAATGCACATGCTGATCTGTGTCCGGGTTGTCCCTCTCATGTCATTAAGTAGTTTATCCATCATGCCAATCATTTTTATTTAACTTTCCTTGGCCTGTTGGCAACTGTCTCCAATCTCAGGAAACAGCTTCTTTTTTCTTAGCTGCAAAAAAGCTATTTCTCTTGTGTTCTAGACACCACTGGTAATATTGGAACATACATTGCTGACCCACATCAAACAGCTGCAGTCTGATTGGGTCTACATTTTTAATACTTCATCAGCTGTGTTTTCTACATAGCTCTAAAAAGAAATTAAGGATTTCAAATTTTCAAATTTATTTCAAACTTCAGTTAATAGTAACTGACTAATATGTTCCAATGTTTTTGGAAATTATGGTAACCTGCCCAGAGTACAACTAAGTGTCATTTATGGAAATGCACATTCTTCATATTAGCTACATCATGACGCAAACCCTGCGCACCTGTGCCAGCCTGCGAGTATAGTTAGTTAGGTAAGAGAGCATGCAATCATATTTCAATGTATGTTTCAATTTTTATCTGAATATGTTGAGAATGTCTTGTTTAGACTGCACATTTGCACTTATAATGAAAATGCTCGGGCATGATTATTTGCCACATGCCTTTTAGTGAATGCGTACACCTCCATTTTTTTCATCATTTTTTTTCCGAACGGAAACATTTGTGACATCCTGTTTGTTCCCTGGGCAACAAAACCCTTCCAAAAAGGGGTCTACTCTTAAATGAAAGAATTTGCTCCTCTAGGAGCAAATTCTTTCATTTTAGAGTTGGCCCCCATGAAAAGAGAGGAAAAATGAAGAGTTGCCTCCCCGAGAGGAAGCCAATTCACCTTAAAGTATCTAGTTCATACAATTACTAATGATCTCACTTCAGCTGCATGCATTCACGATATTTACCTTTTGCAAACGTTCCGCTGCATAGCGTAAATTGTCTATAAAAGCTGTCTCCATTTCCTCTCTATTGTACCTTGATGTCCTACCAGCCATAATGTGCATCCTGTATAAAAAGACAGAGCTCCATATTAGCTACAATTTTCAGGGTGAGAAATTTATGTTTCAAAGGGGAATAACATGAATTCCTGTTTGCTTCTGCAGTTGTCAGTTACTGGCGAAAGTATGTGCACTTAGTACTGGTTAACCGCTTAGGAGGTCTAAGCCTGCCCAGGAATAGTGTGGTTAGGTTAACTGACCATCCCAACATGACCATAGCTGTTTACCTTGGACGTAAAGCAACAAATCAATAAAAAAAAATCCTGTTTACTTCTCTGGAGGAAGTAGCTCTTTCAAATGGGGTCCACTCTTCAAGGAAAGAATTTGCTCAAATTCAAGGAAAGAATTCTTTTCTTTAAGAGCTGATCCCTATTCAGGAGAGAGGCAAAAAAAAAGGAAAAAAAAGTAGAATGAGCTGATCCTTATTCAGGAGAGAGGCAAGAAAAAGGAAAAAAAAGTAGAATCTGAAAGTATATCCATTCACCTTAATACTGTGCTCTAAATAATGTGATGTGTGCCCCCTTTTGTAAAATGCAATGCAATACCCAAGAGGGGGGGGGGGGGGGGGGGGGGGGGGTTAATAGGATTAATTCAGTAGGTGACTATAGAACTATAGAAAGGCCATATAGAGTGTGGTGAGTGGGCTTAAAGCAACCTTATCATTCTTTGGTATACATCCATGACACGACACACCCACGAATGACTAGAAAGAGATTGTATCATTTATTACATATGAACACATGACAGTTATCGATTCTTGAAGCTCATGACAGAGCTCCAGATAAGGGGGATGGCTGGATGACTTGCAGTCTTACAGCCTTTCAACAGTATTTCAGTCACATCTAGCCAATAGAAAGGTAATAATGAAAGGCTATAAAATGACTGGGGTTTGCTATCACCATGCTTATCACATAATTATTATTTTTCAGCCTAATGAGCTAGATTCTCAGTACTTACATATGATGCTGTGACATACTTTTGTCATTTTTTCCAGCATTAGCGCCAATTAAATGCTAATTGCATTGTATAGTGATAGGATCAGATAATGAACTCAAAGGTGCAGTGGCCTTTTGGTCACAAATGTAAATTTAACATATAGTCAAGCTATGCTTTGAAGTCGCTGACAGGCTGATATGTCTGGACCACCTCATTGGCAGTTTAAGTACAGTCAGATGAATATTTTTTCTGTGTAAAAAAACATGCAGCCACCACTACTTGTACTGGACTAGCTCCCCTGTTTTGAAGTTCTGAATTCTGATAACTGGGAAAGTGGCATGATTCCAGGGGTTTTATGGGTTTCTGAATATTGATAACTGGGATTTTAAGCGGCTGTTTGCAACTGAACCAATTTACTGCGAAAAGAAAACGCTGCCTCCAGTGGGATTTGAACCCAGACCACTAGCTTAGCAGGCTTGCCCTTAATTCAGTGAGGTACTGGAGCTCCTAGATAAGAAGGAATTTTGATGCTGAGATAATTTTTTTTTTGATTTTGTATAAAACAAATGGTACACAGAGGCCGTGAACCAATCAACTCTAATAAGGGGCCACAATGCAAGTTTACGGAGGAAAATAAGAAAATTATCACCACAACACCAACATCTCTGAAGCTCTTTTGTGTTACTGTTTCTTTGATCATAAGGCAGAGGGTTTTCCCTTCCAAAACAATCCCAAAAATCTAGATCCATCTAAGATGGATCTATTTTGGGATTGTTTTGGAAGGGAAATACCCAAAGCAAAACTACATTAGACTAAATTAGATATATGGGGTTGTTTTATAGCCAAATAAATGCGGAAAGAGAAGCACTTTTTTATATTTAATACTTTGTTGGCATTGTCTATATTAAAATACTTATTAGCACTAAATTGAAGTTATTATCAATATTACCTGATAACAGTCAGTGTTGTAATATGACTAAACTTGGTAACCATGCTCTGATTTCTGAGACATTGATCTTTTATATCTATCTATCAATGGGCAATTAGAGTGATTCGTTAAGGTAAATGAATATATCGTCGCCTTGATCGGCCTGTTTTTCAACTATTTTCTCAAAAGGAAACTACTTTGGGGGTTAAATATTGGCTTCCTTGTAAGGAGAGCCCAACTTCAAAGAGTTTTCAAAGAATTTTTTTTTCCTACAGGATTTGACCTCCATTGAGAACAGCAAAAATGAAACTAGCTGAGTGGCTTCCCCTGAAAGTGCCTTTAGTAGCCTTCAAGTTCCCATAGTACTCTCACTGTTATAAGTGTGTGCATCTTTATAAACAGTGGTTGTACCTTCAGTTTTGATGACAACATGTTGCTTGATATGCATTGTGCCATACTGCCAAAATTACTAAGGGAGAACAGATTGTGAATATCAAAACGTCTCGAGATCTCAAGAAAAATTGTAATTTTTCTTCTGGGTCCCCATTGAGACAAAAGCAAGACAACAGAAGGGAACCTTCACCTGTACACTGTATTTTTACCATAAAAGAAACTCTAATATCAAAAGTAGGTCATTTTGGTTGCTAAATAAAATGATGGAAATAATTTTTCAACACTTTTTAATGACAAAATTGAGGATGCTGTGTTGTTTAAAGCTGGCTAATCAAAGTTATTTACTATGACAAAACTATAGTGAAAATCTTGCAGCAATATCTAACAATAAAATAATACATCACTGTCACAGCAATGGCAGGGGCCTTTAAGAAAACTCTAGCTACGGGTCAGATCACATTAAATTTTGACAACATTAAGTACCAAAATGATTTAAATCTCTCTGAATATGGGTGACTGCATTAAATTTGTTCCATAAAAAAATTGTTTCCAGATACTTTATTTATTTTATTAAATAGACAGGAGTTAACCCTTCCATGTTTATCGCAAATATGTAGGCCAGTCTTGTGTAATGAAGCTAAAACTGCGTTTTTCTCTTCCAAAAAACTCCAAATCTCAATCAATCTTACACTCTCTTCCAAAACAATGCCAAAATCTAGATCTGTCTAATACAAGTTGAATCTGGATTTTTAGAGTGTTTTAGAAGAGAAATAATCCTGTCTTACAATCAAAGAAATCTGCATAAAACTGCTGTCCATACAGATGCCATAAGAGTTGTTTGATCATAGTTGACAATGTTTGCTGAGACCTGTCTGTCCAAACAGATTGGGTCAATTATATAGCTGCCCCAGCCAAAAAGTAAATATACATTACAAGCCAATTTGAGACCAACAAAGGTTTTCATTTGCAATAAAGAACTGCAGTGACAAAAAACCCTGAGCTCCACTGATAGGCATGAGTTCTTTATAATAATGTTGAGATTGTTTCTGTTTATGCTCCTCAAAACATAGGTTGTGACCCATCATTAGAACTGCATCAATGAGGCAGTTCCAATGAGGGATCACAACAAATGTTTTTATTGAGAAATAAGAAAAAAACTATCCCAGAAATATTCTCATTTAAAAAGCTTTATCTGGAGCTCAGAAACCAGTTTTCCTAAATGAGCCCTGCCTTGAAAAAAGATGTCATACCGCAAGTTGCAGTATGACATCTTTTTTCGCAGCAAGTGTGATCATCGATAATGCAGAATCTGTGCAGTCTTATCAGTCTGCCATGATCCCATCAACAATCTAGGGGTCCTGAGGTGCCATTATGGTGAGAAGCAAAGACTCTGATCAGTCTGTGTAAGCCTTGCAGCTTGAGCTGAGATTTTGCCCTTTTTCTCGAGATGTGGCTCATTTTTCTCTATCAATATGGGTTTGTTGTGCAAATTTGACATTTCATGCCAATAAGGCTTAGAAGTTCCCTAAGCACATATTAGACCTAAATATAATGAGAATTTCATGAGAGAAGTCTCTAATAGGGCTTCAATTGATTCTTATAATTCCAGGCATACTGCTTCTCCCAGCATGGCTAGTTTGTCCAGAAGGTTTTGTCATTCATTGCAATAATTATTTTTCCATGAATACAGGGCTGGGCCCAATTGTTCAAAGCATCTTTAGCCTAACTAGTTTGTTACGAAGTCAACTTGTTAAGTGTTTTATGACTTTATAACCAGATACGCTGACAGTTTTTTTGTTGAAAAAGTGTGAGAAGCTTTTGCATTGCAAAAGCTGCTCACATTTTTTCAACAACAAAAAAAGATATTGGCTTATTTGAGATATTAAGGTTTGAATTTTTAAGGAAATGTTCACTAAAAGATGACATTAGTTTTGAACAACTGAACCATGGAAAATTCTGAAAATTATCACTTGTTGGACATGACCATTTCAATAGTTTACAACAGAAACGGACAAAAATTTCATTTGTCCTCCAGCAAGAGCCACTCATCATGATGAGCTGACAAGTGGAATTTTCTAGCCCTGAGAGTATTAATTAAATAGAGGATGTTACACGAACGGTCATTACATATGAAATTTATGAAACAAGCCTTTGGCGAATTTCATAAAATTCATATGAAGTGACCACTCGTGTAAGATTCTATTTATCACATGGCCCTTTTGAATAGGATTTTATCGCCTTCAAATTGAAAATCATTTCAATAAGAAAACGCATTGTGACGTGGATGATGTCAGTGACGTTACGTATATGTGTCAAAGTGTTATTACACGTGTGGTTGTATGATTTTTATGACACAATGTTATCCACTGTATAACAGTGACGTCATATGATAATTTAATTTGCTGTACATATGGCTGGTCTAAGACTATATTGCACCTCATATGAAGCCTGACAATGGGACTCTAATAAGGAGTCACAGCCTGTGGGCTGAGAACAAAATTTATAATTATCGGTATCCTTAAAACCCACCTTCATCTGGTTGGTTGGTTGATTTGATGCTTAACGTCCACGGTAAACAACTAAGGTCATGTCGGGACGGTCAGTTAACCTAACCACACTATTCCTGGGCAGGCTTATACCTCCTAAGCGGTTAACCAGTACTAAGTGCACATACTTTCGCCAGTAACTGACAACTGCCCTTCTTGAATCAGCGGAAGGAGAAACGAAAGTATGTGGCCAGACCGGGATTCGAACCCAGGACCTCTGACTTACGAGTCAGGTGCCCTACCGATTGCGCTACCCGGCCCGGCACCTTCATCTGGACACCCAGACTTTTGTTTAGACTATTTTAATTCATATACCGGTATCCTTAAAACCGACCTTTGTCTGGACATCTAGACTTTTATTTAGGCCATTTTTATTCATTTATTAATTCAATTTTGTTTTACTTATTTATTTATTTTTTCACAATGGGCAAGTTAACCATTATCAGTTTATATCTCCAGTAAAATATAATACCTTTTACAACGGAGACAGTTAGCATATTCTATAGACATCTCCAACTGCATTCGGAAGTCTTGAATGCGGTCAGGTAAAGCTGCCAAACCTAGCTCTCCTTTCTCCATCTTCCCTGAAAATTACAAGAAAAAACAACTAAATCCCTTTAAAACACTATCGTCTGCACTGTTTTCTTTCCAACATGTTAGCCAAAGCCTCTTTTTAAAGATCGTCCTGTATGTGGAACGCCTTTTAAAGTATATAATCAGGGCTGGAAAGTTCCTTAAATTGTCACTCGTCCTGCATCAGAAGATGTATAGTGAAATTAATAAGTTACTTTGGCAGTAACTATAAATATTAAATATATATTATTTCGTAAAAACTAAAAAAATTGTCTAACATCAGTTCAAGTGTAAACTAAATCTATGCCAAGAATTATGAATCAGTATGCAACTAGAAAACTTTAATAAAGACAAAAATTTCCTAAGTCCATGACCTTGACAACAAGGTCACTAAGCTGGGTTGGGGTAGTAGTCTGTAAAACTTTGGACTAATATCTAACTACATTGCAAATATCAAAAGAATCCATCCATGAGTTCAGGAGATATGGGTCCTTAAAAACTTTAACCAAAACATCCAATCAATAAAGAGACAATTTTCTAAGTCCATGACCTTGACATCAAGGTCACTGAGGGGCGTGGGGGTAGTACCTTGGAAAATTTTGGACCAATATCTAACTACAGTGCAAGTATCAATGGAATCCATCAATGGGTTAAGGAGATATTGGGCTTTAAAAAACTTTAACCAAAACATCCAGTCAAAAACTCACAATTTTCTAAGTCCATGACCTTGACATCAAGGTCACTGAGTGGGATGGGGGTGGTACCCTGTTAAACTTTGGACCAATATCTAACTTCACTAGAGGATTGTGGCTGACGACTTGGGCCAGGCGCTCCTCGGTCTTGCTCGTGCTGATTCATGGTTATCTTTCGCAATTTTCCTAACTAGTTTCTTCCAATAGTATGGATTTCTTCAGAGGATTGTCACGATTCTGGCGAGCTGAGTTTTTGCGCTGTTTGTATACCATCCCGGGGGGCCGGTGAACCGGCCCTTTTGGCGCCATTGCGCTTGCGTTAACGGCCATTTTGAAACCGGCCCCCTGGGGCCGGTGGGCGTGGTTTGCACCTCTCACCAGCCCCCGGGGGCCGGTAGCGTTGTTAACCGCCATTATGGGCGTGTATGGCAACGTCAACCGGCCCCCGGGGGCCGGTGACGTTGCTATCCGCCATTTTTATATTGTTGAACGTAACGCTTGGTACAGTGTGATTACTTCCTGTTTTTTAGGAGATAAAAATGGCGGGCCATAGTATAGTATTCTGGCCGTTACTGGGTATATAGTCCAGGAGCCCAGGAGAAAAAGAAGAGGTTTGCTCTCCTTTAATAGTAGAGTTTGGCTACTCCATGCATTAAAATATACATTTATTTTACCATAGCTTTTGGCCCGGAGACATTTCGAGAAACGCCCAAGAGACTCAAAAATGACCATCTGCTCACCTGAGTAATTTCTATAGAAAATATGCATATCCGTTCTGTTGTGCTTCTTCATCCACTGAAACCAGCCTTTTGTTCAGCGATAATCTCTTCACTTTGGGGTTTGAACCTGTTCAAGATGACTTTCAGCATGACTTTACTTTGAGGCTGATGGCTCTGTAGTTCTGGCAGAGCTGCTTTTGACCCTCTTGAGGGAGCGTAGTAACCAGCGACGGAGGCATTGGGGTTGGCCATTCTTCTGTTCTTCAGAACTTTTTACAGACCTTTCATGGTCCCCCCCCCCCCTTCTTGAACAAGTTCTATTGAAATATTATCAACTCTGGCAGACTTTTCATTTTCCAGTGCAGCTACTGCAATCTAAGCTGCCTCGCGAAGGATCGGCTGTAGATCTTTTTATGAGTGCCAAGTGCACTCCAGGACTATATTGTCACCATGACACATGATTGTATAGCTCTGAGCAATATTCTATCCATCTGCTGAGAATTCGGTGCTCTTTTAGACATGTTCCAGACTAGTCCTGGATATTTGTTGATTTACCCTGTTTTCCTGAAGTTAGATCCTTCACCATCTGTTATGCTGATATTTTTGTTCAGGCAAGTTTCAATCTCCTCGCACTGTCCTTCTTTGCTTTCTTCAGGGTCTTTCGAACCCCCTTGACAGCTGTCCTGTATTCTTTCACTCCTTCTGTTTCATACCGTCTCTTCTTCGAATCTCTCCTCTCATCAGCGAGATCAAGAACATATCTGGTGATCCAGGGCGTTGTCCTCTGATGTTCCTTCCCAAGTAGCTCACTGGCTGTGTCAGTCAATGTTGTATTGTAGTTTGTAATCATGCTATCTATGTCTGTCATCATCCCTCAGACTGATGACTAGAGCAAATTTGCTGCCTATTGTTACTTGGAACGTGCATGACCACAGCTGGGTTTTTGAACTTCTCACGGTGAATCCTCAGTCTTGGCTGGGTTGTCTTTCTGCTCTCCTTCAGACGAACTTGAGAGGTAATCATCAACAGTTAATGTACACTTCCTATGTCTGCGCTAAGAAAGCTCCTTGTCCTCCTCATTGGGACCGCTTCCTCACCAGATGTAGTCAATCTGGTCTTAATGCCTCCTGTCACCGCGGTGCTATGTCCACCTTGTGGATGGTTTGTGGGGCCCAGGTATTTGTCAGTACAGGTTGTTAAAGTTGCAAAAGGAGTTTGAGACCTCTCTTATTTGTCTAGGCATTGCAGTAGGGTCCTGCGTCTCTCCAGTCTGTTTGTGATTCCCTTCCACTTGCCATTCCAATCACTTTGTACAACCAGAATGTCATTTGTAATTTACTGGAGTTACTTGTAGAAATGGTGTACCTCCTTGTCGTCTTGCTCAGGTCTTTATGACTGTGTTTTGACATTGAAAGGAGCTGCTCGCAAACGGACAGTCTTCTGCAGACTGGTCGGCAAACCTTATATCTGTCATCCGTTGACATTTCACCCAAGTTCTCAAAGTATCTCTCAGAGCTCCAGTATGTTCCGGAAGTACCTGTCCATTTTGTGGATCAGCTCTTCAAGTTTCCCGGATGGCCTCAGAGCCCTCACATACCAAGTTCCTACTGAGATGTTCTCCCTTCCTCTCCTTTTGTCGACCTTTGTCACATCAGTCGCACACTTATCAACTACTTACTAATGTCAAACGGTAGGTGTGATCATTGTCAAGCCGGGCCCCGACAGACCCAGTATCCAAGTATCATTGGGTGGGGGTTGGTGGGGGGGAGGGGGGAGAGAAGCGCAGTAGGTAGCGCGCCTTACTTATAAGCCAGAGGTCCCGGATTTGATACCCGATCCGGCCGCTTCCGCTGATCCAAGAAGGGCCGTTGTCAGTTACTGGTGCCAGTAAGTGCACTTAGTACTGGTTAACCGCTTAGGAGGTCTAAGCCTGCCCAGGAACAGTATGGTTAGGTGAATTGACCGTCCCGACATGACCATAGCTGTTGACCGTGGACGTTAAACAATAACACAACGACAAAAAGTATCCTTGGGTCTGTCTTCCAACATGTTACTTGGGCAAAAGTCAACCTGATGGAGCCCATACTTCTCCAGGCTGATAATGTTGACCACAACCGAATTCCAAGAAAATTATATGGCTTGCCTTGGTCATGAACACGTGTCCTTTGGCTAAAAGTGTTATTCCACCCCGGGGGTTTACCTCTTCTAGGAAGACGTTCACTCTTTGATGTTGGGTCTACACCAACCTAAATTGACCCCTAGGCTTGAGTGACTTGTGGAGGTGGAAGTGGCGTCTCGTTCAGCAAGCCACTGAATATAATACAACCAGACGGAAAGGGCCAAGCTGATTAGGCCTATCCTAATCAACAGTGATCTCTGAAATCTAGATGTTGTACCAAGCTTAGCAAGGCTCGCTCGGATCTTACAAGTAACACACGACTGTTGAACTCATGTTGGTGCTCTACACTGGCCGTTGACTTCTAGGAAGTCTTCAACCCAGTGATGCTGTTTTAACAGGTGTTCTTTAGCACGTTTTGTTCACAGACCTAGCAATGAATTCCTAGGTGGACTGCCAACCAAGGCTAAGGATTGTACCTACCCTTCTACATGTAGTTCTTATTACCATCCCAGGCTGATAAGATTCATCTGCTCACATGCAACCGTCGGTATTGAACAACATGGTACCATGACGATTAGGTTATACTATGCACTTATACACTTTTAAGTTCGAAATAGCCCTGGTTCCACAAGTTTTTAAAATTACATTTTATCTTTATACAGTATAATCGAATCATATTGTACATTTTGTATAAATTGTATTTTACATATAAATATGTAACATATATAAGTCAGTATCACATAATATGAATATGTATATATTCTTTTTTAACAGGCTACCACCTTGTAAGGGAACTTAATAAAATGACTATTTACTACATTAGTTTTGATACAGATTAAACAGGGTTGCGGCTTAACGACGGGTAGCCTTTTTCTTCAGGATGCATATAGACTTAATATTTACGACTAACATGTGTGCCAAATTTGCATCAGATTAGGCGTTTATATATTTATTTATACATTTCAGTGTCCATCAACAAAATTCCAACCCAAATGCGTTATTCCATGTCAATGAGAGACAGTTGTAGTAAATAGTTTGGACATTGGTTTAAGAGAATTTTGCATTAACATATCTCATTTTACCGTGGCGCGCCCGTTATCTCGAACAAAAATGTTATGCACTTAAAAACTGTCACAGGCTATATGCAAGCCCTCCATACTTAAATAAAATCAAAATCTTTAAGAAGTGATTCAGAACATAACATTTTTTAGGGTGGGATCAAAATAACGAAAATTATACTACTGCTAATTATCCCTTTGTGGGGCCCCTTTGGTGATATTTACCTCACCTTGTAAGGTCTTATTTATTAGAACACATATGTGGCAACATATATATGGGTGCAATTTAATACAAAATCAAGACAACCGTATTTTTTCAAAATTTAAAAAAAATAGAGAAAATAGTCATTTTTTGTCATTTTTACAAATTCACCCCTCTAGCGCCCCAGACGGATTTCTCAGAATGTCTCCGGGTTTTATTATGTCCAGAGGGGTACAGGCTATAACATCCACATGAGTGCCAAGCTCTACTCTTTAGGGAGAGCGAAAGTGTTTTCTAGCGTAGATACAGATTTCGGCCCTAGGCTCTAGCACTAATAAAAGATAATATACATTTGCAGCTTGTATATTATTTTTAATTTTTAATTGTGTACAGGAACTTCCAGGAAAAAAACAGTTGTTAAATTGTTTTTATTTGAAAAATAAGTATGGACAATTTTATACTTATTTTGTTTAGTCCTTATACAAAATTGGCATGTCCAACAGTACGTTTTTGTTTTGTGTTACTCTGCCGTCCCTGGGGCTTAGTTCCATTCCAGTTGGCTGCTCAGACAAGTCCTCTATGACTGCATCAAGGGTGTCCCCAAGTGAAATATTTGTATAAGGTGTTTCCTCCATGTCATTGTTGATGTGAATGTCCATTGTATGCAGGATTGGTGCCAATATTTTGTCCAATTCCTTTGTGTAGTCCTTTTCGGCATCTGTGGAGTTTCCCTGTTGTTGGGTATCTGTTGTTTGTTGTTTTTTCTCTTTTGGGATTAGAATACTATGTTTATTTCTCATGTGTTCCGTAACATATTCCTTTCTTCTTAAGGTTAATCCGCACTCTGAGCAGGTATATCTCATATTATGGTGTGACACATTGATGTGTCGCCTCAAACTCTTTGGGTGTTTGAAAAACTTGTTGCAAATTTTGCATGTATACATTTTGTTTGGTTGCTATGAAATATGACGTTATTGACGTTAAACGTCATAGGTAGAGTGCGTGGCTTTTTTGGCCAGGGAGCTGCAAACGCTTTTGAGCTTGTCAGCCACCCGCCGTAACATTTATGTCTCCTTCCGTTGAGCTTGTCAGCCACCCGCCGTAACATCAATATCTAACTACAGTGCAAGTATCAAAAGAATCTATCCATAGGTTAGGGAGACATAGGTCTTTAAAAAACTTTAACCAAAACATCCAATCCGGATGCCGACGCGGACGCGTACGCAGACGCCAGGGTGACAACAATAGCTCTTCCTGAACTTTCGTTCAGGCGAGCTAAAAACGGTTTGGCAATTATGATAGCAATTTATACAAGACAGTCACACAAACCTTAATGCTCTAATTGCCTGTAATTCTACTGAAATAGAATACTCATGAATTACATAATAATAAGCATTCAGGTAACAGGTAGTAAATATGTACCCGGGTAATTGGTCTACCCGACCCAGACTCGGGTACCCTGGTACTCGTCCCAGCCCTAAGTGCCAGGCATCTGTTGGGGCTTTCCAAAGAGAAAAGTCCCCAGGAGATGCTAATGCTTCCAAAAGATGCAAATGGAATGG
This sequence comes from Ctena decussata, assembly GCA_963989385.1. Lineage (NCBI taxonomy): Eukaryota > Metazoa > Mollusca > Bivalvia > Lucinida > Lucinidae > Ctena > Ctena decussata. The sequence goes on along the minus strand of OZ022501.1, from coordinate 30,259,317 downwards.
CACATAGATCGGTACATAGAATAACCGAAAAGCACAGAAATACCGGAAAGCACTTGAATAACCGAAAAGCAATTTTAAGAAATCAGTTTTTATAGGAATCATCATTGTAATATTATTTTCATGGGTTAAAGATGCATTGAAAAGAGTTATTTTACAGACCACAGTTGTCTAGGTTTCACGATTGACAATGTGAATCCACAAAATAGTGCACTAACAAATAACCGAAAAGCACTTGAAACTAGTCATGTTTGCCATTGAAATTTGTGTCTACGATTGATAGTGTGTTCAGTACATATATATGAAATAAACTGTTTTCGACTATTCCCAATCAGGCACTTTCATTTACTTATTTGGACTGTTTTGTTTGTACATAAAGCAGATGACAGTTCCTATGCCTTGTTATAACCGAAAAGCACTGGGAGAAATGCTGAACATTATTATCGCCATTTTCTGTTACAATGCTATTCTAGTATCGTGACGTCATACGTTATCGCCAGTCATATGTTATCGATACCTTCCTTTAGGTCGCGAGATTTTCATAGATATTACGTCATTTGGTCACGTTGACCTTTGATCCTGTAGACTGAAGCTTTGCCGCCAACTCAGTGAAAAAAATCAAATAAACATGCTTAGAATCAAAGCAAGATCACTGTACTTACAATACAACATGTAATTTGTTCATTTTCACTTATATCCATATTTCTTGGTCATAAATTCATTGAAAATTCCACTTTTGAAATTTCTGCAACTATGGACGCTTTCTTGTCTGTTTATTTACTCTATGGGGCTATAAACAGAACAGGCTGCAGCGAGTGACTGCGTTGGATTTCAAAAGTACGGAAGTGCAAACGTACCATAGGTCCTTATCATACAACAGATGGAATTTGATTTTTTCTTGTTTTTAGCTCACACCTGTTATTGTTGCTGAAAAGCTACTTAGATTTTATTACAATTTAAATTCAATATATATTTATTGTAGAGTGTTTCAGGTGTGAACTACATGTACTAGAAGGTATGGGGTGTCTATCTGTTTCTGAAAAACAAATGATTTTCAACACCATGCTCTCAAGAAATTTGTAGCAGTATCTATTTCAACAAGTTTTGTAACATACCTTTTTCATTAATGAGTAATGTGAGCTTACAAAAACAAAGAAGAAAGTAACAGGCGAATTTCGTCACGAAAATGAATGATTTTAATACCCCACCGCAGATTTTGTTGTTACACTTACACACCGCGTGTCAATTTAGATATGCAAATGAGTATCGATAGCATATGACGCACTATTTCATTGGTCAATTTCGAAGGTCATGTTTCTGGTTCTAGTAGCAAAACAGTCGACGCGGAAAATGGCGTGTTTTCACCAAGAATAAAGAGGGAAAAGGCGAAGTTTCACGCATACAAGACAAATATATGTTGATGTTGCAGTGTTGCTTAGAAACCGGGATACTTTATTAAGGTATCGATAACACATGAGCCCAGGATACGACATCCGAAGTGAAAAAATATCACAAATAGTACTACAAATAATTTCCGACCCCGGAAAGACTTACTTAGATAATTATTCTCATGTAACTAATTTTTGAAATTGCTTTTCGGTTATTCAGGTGCTTTTCGGTATTTCTGTGCTTTTCGGTTATTCTATGAACCCCACATAGATCAGACCCTGATCGGAATTGCTCCCTTGGGAACATGCTGATCTGGGTCTGCACTGTTTGCTCAGACCTGTGTGTCCCAATATTTAGAATTTTACGTTATATACAGCATACAAAACTATTTACAGAAGCCCCTGTGATTTCGACTGCATTGCAGATCGGCTCAAACCGTACACATTACTGAGGCCTACAGCTACATATAAATGCTTACCTGGCCAGCCGTTGACAAGCACATGCTCCACACCTGCTTCTTCCCTAGCCTGACCTAATTCTTCTGTTCCCTCAGAATAAGGAAATGTACACTCTACATACTTGAAACCAGCATCTTTCGCGGCTTTGAAACGATTTACCATTAATGGTATCTCTTGAAACAGCATGGAAATATTAGCTGCAAACTTCAGCGGCATTATTATGCATGTGACAATGTCCTGATTTTCAAAATAAGCTTATTTGAGTTGGAGAGAGAGCGACCTGTCAATTTTTATCTATGTCGGTCAAAGGTCAATTTCTGGCTGGTTCTCTGCCGATGAACGTGCGGCAATTACATTGAGCCAGATACCAATGTAGACTGGTCTTTAAAATCAATGTGCGCAAAAAGTTAATTGAGCGTAAGAAATTGTGATCCATTCAATCGCCGTAGTAATTGTGTCAACAACATGGCGGAGAAGGAAAAAATGCAATTTGGTATCTATTAAATTATAATAATTTTAGTGTTTACCGTGAAAGAAACAAAAAACTGGTAAAGTCATAAGATGGATCGTTGGTAGTTTTATTGTTTTATATAGAATTGAAGTCATATGTGCTATACAGCTCCACTTGTAGTCTCATTTTTGTACTCAAATTACCAACGGGCACCTGCTAACATTTAATATCAGGAAGTTTGATTCTACCTACCTACCTTTTGTCTACCTTTTGTCTGCTGGGAAACTTATTAAGCCCTTATGGCTTGTTGTTCCCCTCCAAGCGGTTTTTCTCAATGTCGCCGGTTCCAGTTTGTGAAAAACTCGATGTATAGATTGTAGTCTAATTCGATGTATAGATTGTAGTATAATCAATACACATCTGATAAGTCAAAACGTTTATCACTCCATAACTTATCCAGCTTAGTCTTAAATTCAACTACTGACTTTGAGTTCACTATCTCTGAAGGCAGGCTATTCCATACTTGAATATTTCTCTGTGCAAAGGAATTTAATCGACTAGATTTATAAACACGAGGTTTACTGAGTTTAAAATTGTGTCCTCTCAAATGATCATTATCGGTGTAAGTGAAGAAAATATTCATATCAATATCATCTATATTGTGTATGATTTTGAACACTTGAATAATATCGAATCTCCTTCTTCTGTAATCCAACGTAGTGAGATTTATTTCAACGAGACGTTGATGATAACTCATACCACGTAACTCAGGGACAATTCTAGTGGCTCGACACTGCGCGTTCTCCAAGATTTGCTTGCATTTTTTCGTTGTAGGGAAGAAAATCAAATTCCCATAATCGAGATGAGATCTCACCAATGATTTATACAATGTTAAAAACAGATTTTTGTCTATGTACATGTATGTAAATTTCCTCTTAATCAGACCAATTAGTTGATTAACTCTGTTCACTGTAATATCTATATGTTCATCAAATTTCAAGTTATGTTTGAATAATATTCCCAAGTCTCGTTCAGAGTCTTCGAATGACAACGTTTGTACCTTGTTTTGAGAGTCAGTCATTTTGTAATCAATATTGTATCGAACATTTCCATAGGATACTACTTTACATTTCTTTATGTTAAAACTTAATAACCACTCTTTACTCCACTTGCAAAGTCTTAAAATATCTTCTTGCAACTCTTCCTGGTCAGCATCAGCTGAGATGTTCCTGTAAAGCTTACAGTCATCAGCAAATAAACGACAGGCACTTCCAACTACCTCAGGTAAATCGTTAATGAAAATTATGAACAGTATTGGCCCCAGAATAGATCCTTGCGGTATACCAGATATCACATCTGTCCACTTAGACGAGGTTCCATTAATCACTACTCGCTGCTGTCTATCCTTAAGGAAATTTTTCAACCAATCCAACAATTCTGACCTGGCACATATCAGAAGATAATTAGTACTGCTTTTTTACCCAGCCAGCTGTGTGTCTGTCCTTTGGTAAGGGTAAAGGTTTCCCATAGCCTAGTAGCCGTAGGGCAGTGGGGTTTAGAGGCCCACTATGTCTTGGGCACAGCATATGAAAGGCTGAGCCCATACCTCTCCTTTCACTGCCTTATCCTTCCCTGATCCGAAGCAGGTACCCATTTACTGCTGGGTTGACAGAGAGAGTTTTCCAGTCGTTGGACGGTGAACTTTTTGCATCCCTTCTCAGTGGGGGTCAACTCTTAAAGAAAAGAATTTGCTCCGTTAGGAGTCCGTTAGGAGCAAATCCTTTCCTTTAAAAGTAGAACTCATTTCAAAGAGCTACATCATCCCAAGAAGGAAACAGGAATTCATGCAAGTTAATAATTAACATCATTATTTTTGGAAAAGAGGCAGGGGGTGTTTATTAGAGCAGGGGCGTTTATTAGGATTAATACAGTATCTATTCAGAATTAAATTTAGTTCAGGTATTTTCACTTTCAGATATTACTTTCTCATAAGATGAAATAAAATCCCCAAATCCAATGGCATACAAAGAAAAGGGAGAGGTATATCCTCTGTTGACAACTGACTGGTTGGGTAACCCCACCTACCGGCAGAAACCTGTGGCCAGACATGTCAGAGGTGATGATGATATTGCTCCAGTGATTGAAGATGATGATGAAGTTTTTGATATCATTGATCAGAAGAAAAAGAGGAATGTCAATATGGTCTGGATTGATGTGTTTCTACTGGCATTAGACTTTCTACAAGTAAGAATCATCCCTGGTTAACTATGTATATACAAGGGCTGTTGCGAAACAAAAAGAAAATCAGAGTTACCAAACAACCTGATGACCAGGTTGTTTGGTAACTATGACTCTTTTATGTTTTGTAAGAGCTCTTTTTCATTGTGTAACATTCTTGAAAACATAGTTAACCAGGGGTGAGAATGTGTTGACCTTTTACTGTTTATCACTTATTTAACATCAAAATATTAAATTTTTGATGTTAAGGAGTCAATTTTGTTTTGATAAAAGAAGGGGAAGAAGAAGAAGAAGAAAAAAAATGAACACTGTTTAACTTAATATCAAGACTTAGTTTTATATTAAAAGCTTGATTTTTGATGATATTCAAAACTGTATTTTGATATCCAAAAATATTTCTGACATCAAAAAATTTAATTAAACAGAAAAGCAAAAAAAATATATTTCTGTTAGGTACTTTTTTACTATTTAATGCTTTTGATATGCAAACATTTTGCCCTTCCAAAATGGGATCTCTCTTATATGAGAGAATTTTCTGCTGGTGCCATACCTGCCAGTCATATGAATATGCTATACCACAAGCCCTAGGATAAGCCGGGATATCTGATGATAACTAGGGATAATTTCTCATAAATCTGCATAAAAGACACATGTTGCAAGCCATCATCTGAACCACCTCACTGAGGGGTCACAACATTGCTTTTGTCGATAAATAAGGAAAACTGGTCTTGAATTATGAAAAATACTCCCCTTACCTGGAGCTCTGCTGTATCGTCAATTTATTTGTCACATCTAGATCAGAGCTCCAGATAAGAAGGGGTATTAAGGATAATTTGAAGATAATTTTTCTTATATCTCAATGAAACATATGTTGTGACCCATCATTAGAACCGTCTTGCAGAGACAGTTCTCGGCAAGACGGTTCTAATGATGGGTCACAATTTATGTTTTGATTGAGAAATATGGAAAATTATTCCTAAATTATCCCATTTACCCCTTCTTTTCTGGCGCAGTACATGATCTTTCTGTTACTCAGATACTTGCTGTGATACAGTCTATGTCACTTCGGTGGACCTGGCCGGAAGAGTGGTTACGTAGCATGTACTGGCTCTTTGCCTTCAATGTTGATGCATGGGAAATTCAGAAGATGGTCAGTGATGGAGCATACTTAGATGTTCAGGACAGACATGTGCCCAGTGCTGATGTTGATATATCCTTCAGAGTAATTTGCATTGTTTGGTTTATTATTGCTGCAGCACTAATGGTTGTCTACGCAGGAGTGTACTTTTTCTTCAGGCGGTTTTATCCCGAACCATGGGCAAGACGAACCACATCTTGGCTGCAGTTTGTTTATATGATAATAATCCATGTGCTAACTCTCCCATGTGGAACAGTTCTATTCCGAATATTCCAGTGTGAAAATGAATGGAATACCATGGACACAATAAATGAAAATAAGTGTTGGTCTACTGCTTATTGGCAGCTTGCTGGTCCAGCTTTGGCATGCATGGTCCTGCTCTTTGTCATATACCCAGGATACCTCATTTGGAAGATTAGACTTGAGTGCATGTCTGGTTCTTCCGAAGGCTATCTGACTTTTATTCTTCTCAAGGAAACTGAATATAAGATCCATATCAACCTTGCCTGGCTCTATGACAGTTGCTTCCTCTTCTCCTCTTTCAAATATCGTGGAGTTTATTACAGACCCATGATACAGATCGTGAAACTGATTCTCTTGATCATTATGACAGCAGCTTTCCATAGCATACAGAACCAGTCCTTGATTATAACAGTCTTCCTGCTTTTTGTTTCCCTGGTATTCATTGTTGTGCGGCCATACAGGCTCACAAGCTGTAACGCCTTTCTAGCATTTAGTCTCCTTGCTCTTACTGGCAATAGTTTCATGGGTGCTCTAAGGGCTGCTTTCAATGCCTACACCCTTCCCACCCCTTGGCTCCTCCCCCAGTACCTCGTCTGGTTTATTGCGGCTGTACAGATTTTGTGGCTTGTGGCCTTCATTGCACTGTTAGTGTACTTTGTTTCTCGGACACTGTGCCACTCCACCAAGAGCTGCTACAAGCGACCAGTCTGGCCAAATATATCGACATCAGGCTCCGGTCAGCTGACGGCAGAGACCAGGAAATTCATGGTAGCTGTAATCAAGGCAAAAATAGTTCAAGGTAGGTGCCATTAAATGGTATTGCAGTGCCATCTGTAAAGATGCAGATAAAGCTATTTCTTAATTTTGTACAAAGTAACATTAAAGCACTAAAAACAGCAAAATTTATGTCAGCAAAATTAAAAAAAAAAATTCTTCCAAGCTGTATCATATATTTAGATTTCAAAGACAAGATGGCAAACATTGTAGATTCAGATGAGGTGGCTCATCATGAGCCACCTTATCTGGATCTACAGTGTTTGAAAAATCAGCTATTTTCATTTTTGGCTCTTTAAGTGTTAATAACAGTACATCGTATAAAAAGATAAATTAGTAATAATAATTCTAACATACAGCACACATATGCCCTGGAAAAGAACTGTTTTATTCTGCAAAAATCACTGTTTTCAAGATGCTTGAGCCTAAATGCTTTCAAGTGTATTGCTAATTGGTGACAGTTAACATCATTCCTAAGGTTGTATTAGTGGTATGTTGGTTTGATGTAATATAGTGCATTTTCACAATTGGGTCTCCCTGAGCCAAATCAAAGGTAGCTAATAAGCAGTTAAAATGCAGTTTTTACTGATCAGTTAAAAAGTAGTTTTTACCTTGAGAGGCAGTATTTACATAATTAGCATATTCAGTTTTATTAGTATCACAGGGTATAGGTTAGGTATATCACACACTTGTACTGCCTTGCCGTACAAGCCAGCTTTTATAGGAACGTGGTAGAGTGCTCGACTTAAGATCCAAGGGTCCCTAGTTTGATCCCTGACCGGGGCGTGAGATTTTTTAAGAGTCTATGACAGATTGCGCCCAATGTAAATGACCCATATGTGCATTAGAAATCCTTTAGTCTCTTTTCCAGTGATTCTTGTACTCCTGAGAATTTGGGGACAAATTCAATATTGAGGGGGAGAATGTCACAGGGTATAGGTTAGGTATATCATACACTTGTACTGCCTTGCGGTACCAGCTGGCTTTTATAGCGACATGGTTGAGTGCTCGACTTCAGATCTAAGGGTACCTGGTTTGATCCCCGGCTGGGGCGTGAGATCTTTTAAGAGTCAGTGACATTAGCCTAAAAGCAGTTTTTGTTAGTTATTTTTAGCAGTTTCAATTAAAATGCAGTTAAAACACAGTTTAGATGCAGTTATGTCAGTGTGATGTAATGTAATGAATGTGCACAAACGAGTTCGGGCTAGGATACCATAAAAAGATCAGCTGTAATACAGGGTTTTTCCTACTCTTGACATCACCCCAAATTGTGTAATTGTGCTGTAAAATGCAGTTTTTCCTTCCAAAACAATCCCAAAAATCTTATTCTGTTTTATTTGACAGCTCTGGATTTTATTGGTTGTTTTGGAGGGGAAAATCCCATCTTCTAACTGAATAAATATGACAGTTCACATGTGCTTGAACACAGTTTTTTTTTCAATATCTGTTCTACTAATACAGTTTTGCAATAAGTATTTCTTTCTTATTCTACAGAGAAGATGCACCGTGTACCAGCTATCTTTGCTCCGGTACATGAACTGACACGTCACATACAGATAATCAACACATACTGTCGGGAAGCAGAATATTTACATGATGCTCTGCATATGATATTATGGCAGACCCTTGATGGCCTTGTAGAGACTCATGCTGAGATTGCTCCAAAATCTCTGTTTGCTGGTGAGTGTGAATAATTCTTTTTCAGAGCCTGATCTTTGCCATATACCTTGAACTTGTGTGTTGAGGGATCATCCAAGGAAAGCTCAAAGTTTGTTTTATTAGTGCACAGACAGTGCCTTGTTCAGGCAAGGGTCCCTCATAAATGAACTTCTTTACAAGACATTGAAAAGGTTTCTGCTGAACAGAGTTGATCCATTAATGGTTTTAGTAGACAGTAGGTCATAAATTGTAGCAGTTTACCGGTAGGTTCATGGCTGCTTACAAAATGTTTACTTGCAGAGATAATTTCAGGCAAGTTTCCGAGCCCCATAATTGCAAACATTGAAATACCAATAACATTTCTACAGCTGCTGTTACTGTATTTTTAGTTTTGTCCTGTTTCAAAACCTCAGAAGACAGAAAAGACACAGAGTGACAAAATAGTTTGTAACTCGCATGTACTGTTCTGTTGTAAGCAAAATTTTGAATTATTGGCTGTTTATACAAAGAATGATTTTTGTGACCTCTTGTCTGCTTCCCTGAAGGATGAACCCTCCAAAAATGGTGGAATTGCTTCCCCTGTAAGTTTACTCATTTTCATTGATTTTCTGTCTAACAGACAGTGTGAAGAAGACAATCAGAAAGACAGCAGGAGAGTTCATGACGATGGTGCCAATGTTTAGCCAGAGACTAGCTCAGAGAGACTACGACTTCATACTTGTCAACCCTGTCAAGAAACGTCTTCTCATGAAGATGTATATTATGGGTAAGGTTGATTTATCACATTAAAGCATGTTATCTAGTGTTTCAAATGCATTATAACTTTGCAAGTATTTTCTTCTAAATTGTCAGAAAGCACTTACAATAGGGAAATCAATGTCTTACAAAAAAGAAAAAAGTATTCAGTGAGGCGTTAAGATAAGTCATTTTGCAAAGGATCCCGCATATGTGCTTCGCATCCCAGTCAGTGTTATTTTTGACAACAGTTACCACCTTAGCAAATTTAAGTTTTTACCTCGTATTAGTGCTGCCTCACTGAGGGGTTACAATGCATGTTTTAATGACAAATGAGAAATACTGTGTTTCTTCTAATAAATTCCCTCGTCTAATAGTACTTCAATTTTTATTCTGAGAAAAATTAATTAGAATCTACAAAGATTTGCCTTAGAAAGTGCTATTGTCTAAATTTTGTCCCAAGAATGCCTATTTAGGACTTCTGAATTTAGTGCCCCAGTGCGTTTATTAGAAGACATTACGGTATTATAAAATAATCACCTTTGTCTGGAGTTTTGGGTTAGGATTATTAAAATGGCATAAACTAAAGTGAATGTGTACACTTATATGCAATTTAGCCATTTTTACAAAGGGGAACAACTTTTATGATTTCCTATTTACTTCCCTAGGTGACAAAATCTTCCGAACTGGGATCTGCTCTTAAACGAAAAAAATTGCTACCCTACCAAAAAGGGATCTACTCTTAAATGAAAGAATTTGCTTCTTAAGAAGCCAATTCTTTCATTTAAGAGTAGACCCTTTTGAAACAGGGAGGCAAAAAAGAAATAGCAGAGTTGTTTTCCCTGTAAGTGTACTCATTCACCTTAAGTTTAAAAAAAATACCACATTACCAGAAATGGTTTATATGTATGAATATTTATGATAGATATGGTTCTTGTATTTCAGGATTATTTTTGAATGGAAGATCTGAAAAGGTAGCTAAGAAAAAGATGTTTGATCCTGCTGTTGGAAAAGTCTGGCCACCATTACCTGCTGATAAGGAGTTTGAAGGTATTGTGCATTGTATGGACTCTTGCGGATTCCAAATCCATCTTCTGAAAAACGTTACAATACGTTTATTTGATAATATTCACAAGCCTTCTTGCTCACATAATTTCAAGTCTCACCATCATTTGATCAACTGAAAACCGAACAGAAATTTTCTATTGACATTTATGTTGGAGTCAGTTAAACAACTTATTAGTAATTCCAAAGCAAAAATTTGTGAAATAAAGAATGAACAAAACTTACAGGCAATTTTCAGTATGATGAACCAGATTGTTCAAGACCCAATATGTGAGGTCCAGAATCCTAGGTATTAAAGCAGTGCTGTTATTTGCATATTTGTGGATGCAAAAATCATGCAGATTCAAATGATGAATCCAGAATTTAACTCTGTCACCTTTGGCACAGGTAACGGCCCATTATGAATTGTGCTAACAGTAAAGATATATAAATGTATCAGTGTGCACAGCCCAGCAGCAGTGATCTCCCCAAACTATTAAGGCATGTCACTTGCAACATGCCTTCCTCTTCAAATTACCTTTGCAACATGCCTTAATTTCCAAGGAAAATTTATAAAATACTACTATTTTCATTTTCTCAGCCAATAAAGTTTTTTTAAACTCATTAAGGATCATCAATAAATCATTTATAATGGAAATTTAGGCTGATTTTGACAAAGCATTGCTACTTTAGGGAATTTAAAAATTATTCAACAAATCATGATCTTATTTTTTTTGTTAAAAGTGACATGCCTTCTGAAATTTCTGGGGAAAACACTGCCACAATCCGATTGAAGTGTTCACTATCGACATAAACAAACAGTGTCACCAGATGAATCAAAATAGGAAAGAAACATAGCATCTTCTTTGTACATTGTATAAGCAGCTGATCATATATGCCAAAGGCCATTTTCCTGGCTTGTTTGTTAAAGGTAGATGGGTGCATTACTATGTTTTTCGGCTACATTTACAAAGGGGAACAACCCTAAATTTGTGACTTGATGTATGCCAAACTGGCTTGTTTGTTAAAGGTAGATGGGCGCACTGCTATGTTTTTCGGCTACATTTACAAAGGGGAACAGGGAACAACCTTTAATTTGTGACTTGATGTATGCCAAACTGGACGACAAAGCCCTTTAAAAATAGGATCTACTTTAAATGAAAGAATTTGTTCCTACTTACCTTAACCCTATTGCACTCAAAACGGCCAAAACTCTATGGAGTTTTGGCCGTTCTGAGTGCAATAGGGTTAAAGAATTGATCTCAAATGAGAAAGAGGCAAAAAGAAAGTGAATGTGTACCGGTTCACCTTAAATATATCATTACAGAGGAAGATGGTTATTATGAAGACTTGTACCCAGGACCTGTACATGGTAACTATGCTGATGACTTCCTAGATGTTGCTGCCAAAAATGCTTCTGATGAGGAGACTTCAGAGGTAGGTGCTGAAAGTTTAAAACCAAGAATATCGTTAATTATCAAGACATTGCATTTTCAGATGCATTGTAAGTATTATGCTGCTATTTCTATTCTAAAAAATCTGCCTTTCTTTTACTGAAAAGTGAGGATCTGTAAGAAGCTTCCTAAAGGTCCTTGTGTTTTACAGCAAAATCATGAGCAGACTTGAAATACTAATTATGTACTGGAAGAGTAAAAGAATTTTTGATCAACAACAGTTACTTCATTAATTTTTTGATGCTTTGAACTTCTGGGCTCTGGATCTTTATGATTAAAAGTTACCAGCGCAAACATTTAGACTGAGGTCAGACTGATCCAAAGGATTAGGAATCTTATTAGGACCTCCTTCACAAGGTAGTTTTAATGAAGGGCCACAGCATATAATTGAACAGGGACATGAGAAAACCGACAAAGGGGTTGTGCGCCCAGTGAAGACTCAGGTCAGCTTGGGCATCCTCCCAGCCTGATCAGAGCCTTTGCCATCAGCATGGAGGTAGCTTAGACCCACAGCTACCCTTTAAGCGTACAGAGAAGACTCTGATCAGACTGGGCACATGCCCAGGCTGGCCTGAGTCTTTGCTGGGTGCACATGCCATTTTGTTGTTTTTGTCATCACAGCTCATATTTGTTTATGCAGAAGCTTGTGAGATAATGAATTTGCAAGAATGAATTTGACAGTCATGGTCCTGAACATATGATGTTATCAGTTTGACTTTGCTACACTCTTATCGAGTGTAGTATAGCAGATCCAGGCTAAGGCTCAGGTTTTACAAGACTGCGATTTCTGCATGTTGATCCAAGCAACAGTTCATTCTTTCCATGAACAGTTTCAGTCTACGGTTAAACTATTCATAAGACTTAACACCACTTGTAAGAATAGATCACAAAATCATTAAGCTAGTTATGTGTATGGCTAATGGAGACAAGAGCAGACATTTTAGTAGGAATTATTAATGGCTAAGTAATTAATGATTGTAAATTATGACAAAAATTATAAGCAAAGGTGTAGTGTAGAGCTCTGGGTTTTGCTGAGACATTTTCTTCCTTATCCTCTTAAAAACATATAGATTTAATGGGCATTTGCCTTATATTCCTCATATTCTCAATATAAGGATATTCACTTATAAATAACACTATGTCTTTTTATGAACCCATAATATAGCATAAGAAAGGGACTGTATTATTCTTTGTGGCTGTTTTCAGGAGGAAGACAATGTACAGAACATGATAAGACACTTACCTGAAGTGGGACTGATTGATCTAGAAAGGTAGATACACTGGATGATGTTAAAGTTGAGAAAACAGTAATAGCATTTGTTAATGCTGGAGTGCCCTACTGGGTAGTTGGGTTTAATGACCCAGCAGTCAGTATTTTGGACATTATCCAGCTGTCACCCAGAGAGAGGGAGAAATTAACCTGTAACTGCTGAAGGTGTATGGGTACACCTGACATGTTTTTCTGCCAATGATTAGAAGGAAACAAGTTTTGGTATAGGAGCAAACTCTTTCCTGTAAGAGTTGAGGGATGCAAAAATGAAAATGGCGGAGTGGCTTCCCCTGAAAGTGTATTTATACACCTTCAATACAGGATTTTTTAAAGAAAATGAAAATCTTTAGAATTAAAGCAGACGTCCCTTATACTGTAAATAGACCTATCCCTGGTAATTGAGTTTGTTAGGTGTTAATGAGCTGGAAGACAAGAAAGGGGGAGGAAAAGACAGGTTGCAGCCTCCCAAATAAGAGATAGCTATCACTTACAAATTTGACAATAAGGTCCTACTGCTGGAGTGGTGCTTATTTGTTTAGGAAAATAAAGAGTGCCATTTTTAAAGGTTTTGCTCTTATGTATGCCTTAGAAATTAGTATGGACATACTGTTATAATGATAAATTCCATTGCAACTTATGATGAACTTAAATATCTATTACTAGTGCCATTGTTTTATGACAGTCACAAATTCATCAGCAACAAATTTACCATTTCAAAATTTAAGAAAATTCAGCTCACACAACCAAAATCTGTTTCACTGTATCTGAAAACGTTTCATTGCAAAAGTGGTACAGAAATGGGAATAAACAGGAGTGTAAATGTTTCTTAATCATTGATTCACATCAGGACTATAGTCTTGTGACCCTTCAGTGGAAAGGAACTCAGCTAGTTGGCTTTAATTAGGGGCCACTAGATGCATTTTATTGAGACTGAACAACTATTTGCTCAGAAATATCATCCAGTCACCAGCCATAAGCTGTATGGGTACACCTCCATGTTTTATGACATTTTTGCAAAGGGGCACAACTTTTATGATTTCATATTTGCCCCTGTGGACTGCAGAAACCTTCTAAAAGGGGTCTACTCTTAAAGAAAAGAACTTGCTCTTAGAGGAGCAAATTCTTTCCTATAAGAGTTGATCCCTATTGCGAAGGGAGCATGAAAAGTTTTTGTCAGAGTTGCTTCCCTTGAAAGTGTAACCATATACCATTACTGAAGCTCTGGATATCTGGTATTTTAGCCCTATCCCTGAAGAGGAGCAGAGGGAAGCTCCCAGCCCACGACCAATGTCTGGTACCTTGGTTTCAACCCACACTGGAGTCCAGAAACATGGTGTCCAGATTAGGCCTGGGTCTGACACTAAACCACCCCGAGCAGAGTCAGCCACTTGGAAGGTAAAGTGGAATTGTGTTCAAGTTACTTATTTGTCAGTGTAGACAAGTGCAGTCCATCAATTTGAGCTTTTGACTGTAAAGATTTTGCAAACATTTCAGATCCAAATCATTTAGTGAGCAGTTCTACACTGTTTGTCACCCGACATAGGTGGAGGGGGACTATAGAAATGACCCTTGCCGTCCATGTGTCAGTCCGTCCTTCTGTCCGTCCGTCCGAAATCTTGTCCCCGCAACTCCTCCTACGTCTTTCATCGGTTTGATTTGAAATTTTACAGGTTGAATTCTTATGATATGAAGATGTGCATGTGGTTTTTGATTTTTGTTTCGGCCATTTTTGATGGAGTTACAGCCCTTGCTGTCTCAGACCTTGTCCCCGCAACTCCTGCCACATCTTTTATCAGATTGACTTGAAATTGTGCAGAATGTTTCATCATGATCTGAAGATGTGCATGTGATTTTGGAATTTCAATTGTCCTATATTTTACAAAGTTATGGCCCTTTGTCATTTTTGGCATTTTTCCAACTTTTGTAGCGTTTGACCGAGAGAGCTGAAATTTTGTATGCTATTAGCATTTGGTTAATTGAGTATTCTGATTATTGTTAGGATATGCTAAATTTATTAGTGACAGAGTTATTCCCCTTTCATAGATAATAGATATTCACTTAAAGGTAAAAGGATAACTCGAGAACTATTCATATTAATGGGCTGAATTTTCATAAATGCATTATTCATTTTTCGTCAGATTCATATTAGGAGGATTTGAAACGTCGGGTGACACTTGGCCGATGGCCTTTTATTATATTTGTTTCTTCCTGTGAAAGACACATAAACTTATGAGGTAGTGCAGATAGATAGATTGTGGTTAAAAATGACTGCCTCACTTAATATTTTGTGTCAGTTTTATTTTAAACTTGCCTGCTACTAGCAGAAACCAGACATAGATATTACATTTCTGGCCATAAAATCGTCGTTTTCTGGTTTAACTCTGTTTTGTGACAATGTCCAAACAGGCAAGACACCACGTTTTTATGGAATGCTTGACTCAAGTGCAAATAGGCAAGTCAATTGGCTTGAGAAATGAAACAGTTTGCGAATTTTTTTGGTTTATTTCCGTGGTAAGCAGCTATGGTCATGTCGGGACGGTCAGTTAATGTAACTATACTATTCCTGGTCAGGCTTAGATCTCCTAAGCAATTAACCAGTACTAAGTGCACATACTTTCACCAGTAACTGACAACTGCCCTTCTTGAATCAGAGGAAGGAGAAAGGCAAATAAGTGGCCAGACCGTGTATTGAACATGGGACCTCTGGCTCTTGAGTCAGATGCGCTACCACCTGCACTACATGGCCCGGTGAATATTTTATCTGACCTGGGTAACAGTTTAATCAGGGCCTTGCTGTTTAGTGTATGTCTGCAAGTACTAATATTATGCGGGGAAAAGAGACAAAATCCTATTAATCAGATTGTCATACTGTATTGCTGCAAAGGCCTGTTTGAGTGATTGGTATTTTTGCTGATACCAACTAGTGGATTTTCAGTGCTTTAAAAGGTGCTTGAGTAATCAACATATTTTCTGTCATTTCTACGAAGGGACTCAACTTTCATGAATTCCTATTTGCTTCTGTGGGTGACCAAGGCCTTCTTAAATTGGGTCAAATCTTATAGGGAAGTATTTGCTCCTCTAAAGAACTTGCTGCAAGAGGAGCAAATTCTTTCCTTTAAGAGTTGACCCCTATTTAGAATGGAGGCAAAAATGAAAATAGAGTTACTTCCCCTGAAAGTGTACCTACTCACCTTAATTCATCATGTGTTCATATAGAGCTCCAGTAGCAGTAGCAGCAGCAGTTCCTCGGCCAGCTCACTGAGATCAGGTCATATCACTCCACAACACCCAGGCTCTCTCTATAACTCAGTGGCCTCCCTTAGGCAGGAAGTTGGATCCCCAGGCTCTCTGAGTGTCATTTCCCCTCAGCCACCAATTGAATCTCCCAAGGCAGCAGGTTCCAGTCACAGCTTGAGGAGCCCCTCCCCTGCGGCTCCTAGACCCAGTCCAGCTTCCAATCTTGGCAGGCCAGTATCAGCAAGCTCCACCCACAGTGAGGCTAGGAGGAGTGCATCACCAGGACAACGCACACCATCAGCTGGATCAGTTATCAGCATCCAGTCAAGCAGGCCGCTGTCTCCCGGCTCAGAGCTTAGTGATACAGAAATGGCTAGGATAAATCCAGGATACATACCAGATGAGGAATCTGCTGAGAATGAAGGAGGAAATGTAGAGAAACAGAAAGGTAGGGGACAATTAAAAAAATAAAATTTCTTCTAAATAATTCTGATATTTATGAAAGTATGAGCAAAACTGGATCTCTGTTATAGTTTTCTTGAATCTTCCGTTCAAAGGATAACAAAACAATACAGACAATGCAAGAGTCAGAATCATGATACCTCTCGTTGATAAAGACTCTTGTATTTATTAAACGTTGGACTACATTAAATTTGGGTCCTAAAGGTTGACAAAAGTCCTTGCACTGTAAATGTAATTATTTTGGTATGTCAGATTCTCTCTAAATAATTGCGAGGCTTATATGAGCCGCGACACGAGAAAACCAACAAAGTGGTTGTGCGCCCAGCGCAGACTCAGATCAGCATCGGCATCTGCCTAGTCTGCGCAGAGTCTTTCATAAGTGCTTAAAGGGTAGCTAAGGGTCTCAGCTACCATCATGCGGACAGCGAAGACTCTGATCAGACTGGGCGGATGCCCAGGCTGATCTGAGTCTGCGCTGGGCGCACAACCACATTGTTGGTTTTCTCGTGTCGCGGCTCATATTAGCAAATATATACAGCTACATATAAATGTTATTATTTTCAAAGTCAGCCTTGGGGTGTAAATTCTAAAATGATACATTTATATGGATAAAACCTCTTTTACTGTATTTGACATCATTTGAGATGCCTTATATTTATAGGATAACTGTACTCAGAATTGTCATTTGGGGAGGTAAATTGTGGATGTTATGGTGACAAATTTTGTTTTATGGCGACACCTCAGAGGAGCCATAAAAATGCAGTTTGTGACCATAAAATCGATAATTTACCGCCCAGAATGAAAATTTCCGATACAGTTATCTGAATTCTAATGTACTTTTTCACATTTTCTTTTTTCAAAGTGTACTGCTTTGCGGCCGTGGCAAACATGTTTTCCGCTTGCTAAGAAAAAAACATCCTTTGTTGATTTTTATTGCATGCAAAGTTCATTGCATATGTTTTTATGGCTGTAGATTTTTGGGGATTGTTTTAGAAGAGAAAACCCCATCTAATAGCAGAATCACACAACTAATTTTGATATTTGAGGTCATCTAGAGAATAAGATAACAAAAATGTTTTGCCTTTCACAGATTAATATCAGGTATGTATGGTCAAGGAAGGTAATACATCATTCTGTATATGGTTTAGGACTGTTTCCATCATTTTCCCATTGTCCTTTCTTCTCATCTTTTCTTCTAATACAACTACTTTTTCACTCTGCTTAGTGGGCTATCATTCATGAAATCATGCACTGGTAAGTATAATGCAGGATAAGGACAGTATTTGGTGATAATTCAAAAAGGTGTATTGGTACTCTCCATATTTTTCTGCCATTTTTACAGACAGGGCCAAGTTTTCTGTCTTCCTGTTTTCTTCCCTAGTGACAAAGCCCTTAAGATGGGGTCTACTCTTAAAGGAAGGAATTGCTCCTAGGGGAGCAAATTCTTTCCTTTAAGAGTTGACCCCCATTTAGAATTTAGGGAGGCAGAAATGAAAATGGAAGCTGTCCCCCCCCCTCCCCCCCCTGAAACTACTCATTCACCTTTGATAACTCTCCAATACACTTCTTGGCTGTGGTACCCATCTCATTAAAACCACCAACTTCTAAGGCAGTACATAAAGAATATTTTGCCATAGAATCATCAGATTCTGCCATAGAATCATCAGAATCTAATGGCTTTTTTGTTGTAGAATTATCGTCAGGTACTCCCTCTGTTTTAAGGTGGGTACCCGTAATTTGTAGCAGTGTTGAAAGCTTGACTCAGATTTGGAGCTGCCTCTCTTTTGTCCTAGGTCAAAATCAGCATATTTATTCCTTTCTATCTCTGTTATGTCCTTTCATGTTATGGTGCTTAGTATTTCATCCCATGCTATCTCTATTTTGTCCATTCCTGTAATGGTGCTTAGTACCCCATTCTATCTATTTTGTCCGTTCATGTGGTATGGTGCTTTTATTTCATCCCTTCTATTTTCATTTCGTCCATTCGTGGTATGGTGCTTAGTATTTCACCCCTTTCTATCTCTATTTTGTCCATTCATGTAATATGGTGCTTAGATTTCAATCCTTTCTATTTTGTCCATTCATGTGGTATGGTGCTTAGTATTTCACCCCTTTCTATCTCTATTTTGTCCATTCATGTAATATGGTGCTTAGATTTCAACCCTTTCTATTTTGTCCATTCATGTGGTATGGTGCTTAGTATTTCACCCCATTTTATCTCTAGTTTGTCCATTCATGTAATATGGTGCTTAGAATTTCAACCCTTTCTATTTTGTCCGTTCATGTAGTATGGTGCTTAGTATTTCACCCAATCTAACTTACCATTCTAAATATGTTCAGTGAACTCACGATAAAACTAAATGGATTGGTAAGAAACCACAGCATTAACACTTTAGACACAAGGTTATGGAAAAGATAACATGCAAACTGTCTGATCAGAGTATCACTTCTGACCAGAGCTCTAGGTAAGAGGGAGTATTTGATGATAATTAAGGATATTTTTTTTTATTTCTCATCAAAACCATATGTTGTGACCCCTCATCTGAACCGTCTCGTCGAGACGGTTCAGATGAGGGGTCACAACATATGTTTTTATGTAGGATTAACAAAAATTATTCCTAATTATCACCAAATACTCGCTCTTATCTAGAGCTCTGCTGACCATATACCACAATTATGTGCTGCAACACGAAAAAAACAACAAAGTGGCATGTGTGCCCAGCAAAGCCTCAGATCAGCCTGGCATCTGTCCAGTCTGATCAGAACCTTCTCTTTGCACTAAAAGGGTAGCCAAGCATTTAAGCTAGCTCCATGCGGACAGCATAGACTCTGATCAGACTGGGTGGATGCCCAGGCTGATCTGAGTTTTTGTTGGACACACATGCCACTTTCTTGGTTTTCTTGTGTTGTGGCTCAATTATTTAATTGAACACAATCATCATTAGAATAGAAGTTTTTTCCCCCTTCCAAATGATCAGAGAATTCCAGTTCTCTGGGGTTTTATTAACCACTAGTCCGTTGGTCTGGGATCAGTGAATTTTGGGCAGGACAGCTGATTTCTGTATCAGCTGGTCCTCCAGACCAACTAATATTTATGTTTATTGCATATAGGATAGAATGAAAACCAGCAGAAACACCAAGAGGACCAGTTAAATCACGTCCATGCTGGTCCTGTGGACCAGTTGGGTTTTGGACCGTAACATAAACCCTGAGTTCTTTCTTTTAAGATGTCTCTAGAGGTCTGGGGCCGTATTCATAAAACGACTTAAGTGGTTGCTATGCTGCTGCTAAGGCTAAATTTCTTTGAAGGAGAATCCCTACAACTATGAAATTTGGTCTGGAGGAACAGTCTTTGTAAGACTGTTCCTCCAGAGAAATTTTCATAGTTGTAGGGAACCTCCTTTATAGATATTTAGCCTTAGCAACCGCATAGCAACGACTTAAGTGGCTTTATGAATATGGCCCCTGGGATTATTTTGGAAGAGAAAACCTATCTATACCAGAAATACATGAGATTATAGATTGTTGATGCAAACAGGGCATACACTGATCAGACCACAGAATACACAGTCTGTTTTGGTTAAGGTGTGTGGTTACATCTCCAGAGTTTTCTTACCATTGTTTTTTTTTCTCTCCCTCTTCTTTCTCCCTCTCTCTGGGAGATGGCCCGATATAGACTGAAATACTGTCTGAAAGGGCCATTAAACCCAAAAAACAACCCCCCGTTTTTGCTAAGGGTAACAATTTTTGTGTGACTTCCTGTCTGCTTTCCTGGACTACATAGCTCTGTGTTTGGTTTCCAACAGCCAGTGGATTGTTATTTGTTTGCACTGGACAAATTATTTCTCCTTTGACTGATGGCTCTTGACTTAAGAAAGGGTTGCATGTGCATGCATTATGATAATCTTCTTGCTAGATAGGGCCTTTTATGACCCAGACCAATGTTACTGATCAAACAATGACATAATTGAGCTGGGACACAACAGAATCAGCAATCGGCATGGGCGCCCAGCTAACACTCAGATCAGCCTGGGCAACTGCCCAGTCTGCTCAAATCTTCGCTGTTGGCATGGAGCTAGCTAAAACCCTTAACTACCCTTTAAGAGCACAGCCAAGATTCTGATCTGGTTTTGTCATGTCATGGCTCATATATAAGATTAATCTTCTGCCTTTAACTTGAGCTAGTGCCTATATTCGAAGAAAATATAAGAACCTGAGATCATTACTTATTCTTTTTACGTTCAGCATTTTACAGCTAGGTTTTAAAAAACTTTCTGTTACATTATAGTTTTGATGAAATAAAGAAATATGGTAATGCAAAAAGATCTAAAAGTTTATTGTATTAGTAACTTTAAATGTTTTTATTGTTTTAGTTTTCTTCAAACTTCAAAAAAATAAATAAACAAATAAATAAACAAACAAAAAACAAGAAGAAAAAAAAAACCTCAAAATAATCGTAAAACATTATATTACTGGTACATGCAGGTTGTAAATAACATTCCTCCATATAGATAAACAAGGTAGCCTAATTACCATAAGTGATTTGAGAAACATCATGCTAGTAAACACTATGGACTGATATGGGACCGCCATTAAGGTGTATAGATACCGTACATGTTCATGTTTTCTGCCTTTTTTTACAAAGTTCAATAATGTGACTTCCTGTTTGCTTCCTTGGACGACAAAGTCCTTTCAGAATGGGGCCTAATTTAGAAGGGCTATGTCATCCAGAGAAGCAAAATGGAAGTCACAAAATGGATCCCCCTTGTAAAACTGGCAGGAAAATGACTTTTTCTTTCCATACACCTTAGATATTGCTAGTAGCACTTAAGACTTCAGTCATACTCTGATTAGACTGCATATATGTCCAGGGTTCGAGGTTGTAAAACTTGAGAATAACCTCAAACTCAAAATAAAGCACACTGATTGGCTGCTTCCGAGCATGTTCTCGAAAGCAGCCAATCAGTGTGCTTTATTTTGAGTTTGAGAATGTACTCAAGTTTTATAACCTCTAGGCCAGGCCTCTCAGTTTGTATAGTTTCTAACTGGAATTTGACATCCTGTCTCAATATCTATTTTTAGCAGCAAAACCACCACCTATGCAAAGAACTACGCCCAGAAGCAGCGGAAAGGTGAAGAAGAAAAAGACAAAGAAAGTAACAAAGAAGACTAAAAAGTAGAAACCAGTATGAGAGAAAGTTGGACATTAATGGGGACCAGAGGAGATTATTATATCATTTTCAGTTTGGGACTAAGTTTATACTGCAAAAGCTCTAACTTGGAATTGAAAGAAAATATATGGAAAGAGTCACATAAGCATATTTATAGTTTGATTTTATTTTTGAAGTGGTTTGTACTTTTCTTTAGTTAGTGACAAAATTGAAATATTGTTACTCAGTTAGTGTCATCTGTTATAGTTTTAACTTTTTATTGCACTTAACACATTGAGAGAATTGGAGCTCTAAGTAAGGATGGGTTTTCATCATAATTGAGCCATGACACGAGAAAACCAACAGTGTGGTTGTGTACCCAGCACAGACTCAGATCAGCCTGGGCACCTGCCCAGTCTGATCAGAGCCTTTGCTGTCCGCATGGAGGTCACAAGCCCTTAAAGGGTAGCAAAGGGTCCAAGCTACCTCCATGCGGACAGCAAAGGCTCTGATCAGACTGGGCAGATGCCCAGGCTGATCTGAGTCTGTGCTGGGCGCACAACCACTTTGTTGGTTTTCTCGTGTCATGGCTCATATGTTGCCATCCTTCCGAAGATTATTCTGTTATAAGACAGGGATTTTTCCCATCCAAAACAAACCCAAAAATCTAGATCCATCATGTAAGACAGATTTAGATTTTTGGGATAGTTTTGGAAGGTAAAGACAACAATACAGTTGACTCTAAGACTTGTTATCTCAAACACTGATATCTCAAAATAACCTCTTATATTAAAGCATGTAGTTTGGACACATTTCCTATTTTTTCTTTACATTTCAACTCCGTATATCTTAAATGCTGGTATTTCAAAGTAAATTTTCTGGTGCCAGAAAATTTACTTTGAGATATCAGTAGTTTGATATGAACTTTGATGTGAGATATTGAGAGTTGTCTGTATCTGATCACAGAATTAAACAAGAGCGCTTTGGTTATTTTGGGCCATTCTAGAGGGTGAATCCCTGTGTTATAACTGAATCAATAGGTACTTCAGTGAGGTAGATAAACTGAGGGGCCACAACACTTTATTTTGGAGAATGAACAAAAATTATTCTGAGATAATCAAAATCCTCCCTTAAATGGAGTTTTGAATAGGGAAGAGTCGGGTAACTTCGGACAGCGGGTAAATTCGGATTGTGACATTGTTTCCTTTATATGTCAGTTGTTTGGAACTAAAACAAAAATAACTGGCCAAACAGTGAAAATCCTGATGAGACGGCTCATTATCTGGATTTTCACTGTTTGCAATGGTATGTCCGAATTTACCCCCCTGTCCGAAGTTACCCGACTTTACCCTATACCTGTTGAGGTGAATGAGTACACTGTCAAGGGGAGCAACTGTGCCAGTTTCGTTTTTGCCTCACTTCTCGTATAGGGCCAATTCTTAAAGAATTTGCTCCCCTAGGAAATTCTTAAAGAATTTGCTCCCCCTAGGAGCAGATCTTTTCTTTTAAGAGGAGACTCCATATTGGAAGGGAAACAGCATGTGAGGAAGCAAATACGAAGTCAAAGAAGTTGTTTTCGTTTGTAGGAATTTAGTAAAAAACAACAAAAAAACAAACAAACATGAACATGTACCCATACACCTTATTCTTTTCATTTGTAAGAATTTTGTCAGTTACTTAGTGCATTTTATTTTGAACAATGATTGCATTTAGTTTTCTTATGTAATTCTTGTAGCAGGGGCAGATCCAGGAATTTTGGACAGGGGGTTCAAATTAGCTGAGGGGGTTCGATTTATGCAGTTTGACCAAATTTTCCTGAAATTCCCCATGCAAATAAGATAATACACAGTTCCGAACCACACCCAGAATGTCACACAAAATCACATGATATTATATATCTGGCCAATGCAACAAGAACTTAGCATGTGACATAGTCTCACAAACAAATCGCACGTGGTCAATACCAATATAAGTCCGTGATTTTACCTTTCAGTTAATGTAGGGATGTGCACCTGTAGAAAGAAAACAAACGAACACCACTTTTAATAAATTTTACCCTGCTTTGCAAGAACAGAACGCATCGGAAATGCATGATGCGCAAACTGCCATGTATAGGCCACGAGGAGGCTGATTCTTGCCATAGATCGCCAACATTTAGCAGACACTTGCATTTGTCATTTGTTTTTCCGCCATCTTTGTGTAAGCTTGTGAGACGTAGTAACAGTAACTAAGCAGGCGGAGCTTAGCGGCTATTCTCGGAACTGTGTATTTGGGCTGAGAAGGGGATTCAAACGAACCCCCTGAACCCCCTCTGGATCTGCCACTGCTTGTAGTCACTTTTTCAGAGTTTTAATTGTCACAGATTTTGTTTTCAAGGTGATAATCAAAGTATGCATATGCAATCAAAATGTACATAATCATAAGCCTTACAGAAAAGTTTAGTACTACTTGCTACTTTTTGCACACCATAAAATTTTCAAGTGTTGGGACAAACAGTCTGAGCAAACAGTTTAGACCCAGATCAGGCAGGTCCTAAAAAGGAGTAGTCTGATCAGGGTCTACACTGTTTGCCAATTCATCTGCATCTTTTGCACCCATTACTGCTTTGTAAAAACAAGCTTTTCCATTTTTCAGACAATTATGGTAATTATTTGGTATCCCAGTTTTAGGATTTTTATGGTATTTGCATTATAGTTACCAGAATTGACTTACAAGGAGCTCTATGTGGAAGATTTTATTGTTAGCAATAGCAAATTTTTTATCAATCCGTCCATTACAAACTTAAGCTCAAATATTTTTTTATGGTCCTATACAACAATTTGTTTTGATTTCTGTTAATTTTATTATGAATTTCTTGTTTTGTAACTAATGTATCATCAGCCACTACAGATTGGCTATGTGAAAAAGTGCATCATGCGGCTAAGTGTATTTGATTGTATTGATTTTCTGCCTGATTCTTCAATTATGAATTTTTAGAATACTTAGGGGCATTTGCCTTCAAATTAATCCCTAAAAGGACTTAATGAACTGTCAAAACATATACCTTTTTAATTTTGTATCAAGATACATTATACAGTATACGAGTACACTGGGCAGAAAGCAACACTTTACCCCATAGCCAGTCTGTAGAGTTGTTCATGGGAAAGACAACCCTAATGTACTTTTTCATAACATTGCATTGTAACACTATATAGACTGTGATAATATTTGAACCTGCCAGTGGGGAAACTCTCAGTTTGGAAAAAGTTACAAACAGAGAAGACCAGACCAGGGTTCAAGGTTATAAAACATAAGTATAATCTCAAATACAAAATAAAGCAGACTTATTGGCTGCTTCCGAGCATATTCTTGGAAGCAGCCAATCAGTGTGTTTAACTCAAATTAAAGCACACTGATTGGCTGTTTTCAAGCATGTGCTTGGAAGTAGCCAATCAGTGTGCTTTATTTTGAGTTTGAGATTATTCTCAAGTTTTATAACCTCACACCCAGGCTCTGCATCTATGGAGTCTGAATGCAGTTGTCTGCTCTTTGCTGTTTATTTCCTAGATATCTGGATCATCAGATTGTGCTGAATGTACTGGGCCCAGTTGTTCAAAACTAATGACACTTTTGCTACTGGGACGGTAAATCAATTTTGATATGTATTGTACCCCAAGACATTGCCATTTTTTACTGAAAAAATGTGTGCAGCTTTTGCAGTGCACAAGCCCCTAACATTTTTCAGCAAAAAAATAGACACTTGCTTTCTTTGGTACTTGAAGACTTACGCTAACTATGTTTTGAACAACTGAGCCCAGATTCATTTGGCTGTTTGCCTCTGCATATTCTAAATTGTTGGTTTTAGCCCATCCAGGCTCAAGATTTTATGCCTCTGATGCTTCAAAAGTACTTTATAAATTGATCTTTCACAGTAGAATTATTGTCAGATATCCCTTTTACTCAACAGGAAACAGCTCTGTTGATAAACACCCATTACTTTTGTCTTTTGATTATTTGTTATTTATTTTATGAATTATACGAACACTAATCCAAACATGTTCATATTTTTTCTGCAAAAATTCTTCTGATAAATATCGAGACAATTCAGACGTCTGTGCCATAAGTGTTATCTTATTGCTTGTTTAAAACTTACTTTCTGCAGAAAAAAGACCTGCATGATGTTTGATATATTACTTCCCATACAGTACACTGTGTACCTGACTGCATGACTTGCAGTACTTACTGCATTTAGACACCCAAAGCATTCTATATCGGACTTCTGTCTAATATTAAAGATGAATGGGTACACTTCCAGGGGAGCCAAATCTTGTTTTTCTCCCTTTTCAATAGGGGTCAACTCAAAGAAAAAACTTTCTCCTTACAGAGCAAGTTCTTTTTTCTAAGAGTTGACATAGTTTTAAACTGGTTTTATCATCCAGGGAGTAGGTCCTATATTTTATTTTCATAAGGAATAGAGGTTAAAAAGAGAAAACAAGATTTTTAAAATCTTCTTCTTTTCTATTTAACTTTCACTAACTGCATGACAGCTAACATTTTATGACAATCTGGCAGTCAGAGTTCTACAGTGTATGTTTATAGTTATACACTTTATAGTAGAATAATTCCTATTCTACACTATAATGCTACTTTAATCCAATTTTGGTCGAGAGTGAATGAAAAAATGCTTTTATACATCAGTAAATCCCCTGACTGAAAATCTTTGGAGCTTTTTGGAACTATTTTCTTTGCTGTGATTTTGAAGAACACAACATGAGTGACATTTTTCAGATACAGATGACCAAGTTGGATTTATAAGAAATGAAATTTAATTGTGTGGATTTTTTCATTGGGTAAAAGCCTGCAAATCACTCACAAACTTGACATAAACACTTTTGGGCTTCAAGTTTGTGGTGATTTGCCAGTGTAGTTTTTGGTGATTTGCCGGTGTTTGCACATCAGTAAAATCCACAAATTCAGTTTGTGAGTGATTTGCCAGGTATGCACATCAATACATCAATAAAATGCACAAAAATAAATTTCATTTCCAGAATAACATGAAACTCATTATTATTGGGAAAGAAATTACATCCCAAATCCAAAACAATGATGGTAAACTTAGAGAAAACAGTCTCGAGACAGTATCATATGTGGCGCAAACATTGCAGAATTGAATTTTTTTGTGATTACAAATTCAGCTTGGTTGTGACTGAAAATAATTATCGACTCATTTAAGTAAGTATGTCTATGAACAAAGACTTGCAAACATATCATGATGCAAATTTCTCCTGTTTTATGAGATTAGATTGCTATCTTTATGAATTAACAAGTCTTGATTTATTTTTGTGATACTTTATTTTGATATGTTATTATTAACATTATATTGACACAGTGTGGCTGGACCATACTGACTGTAGATGCATTTGATGACCTATATATTAGCATTCATTTGTTTAGAACACTATAGAGGCTCAGTAATATAGACACATGTATTACTTTTCTGATGGAGGAAGCATAAATCTTTGTTGAGTTTTCTGGTTTAGTTCCGTTTTATGTGAATGTGCTTACTGGCAAGACACAGTCTTCTGTTGAAGTCTTGTTTACATTTGACTCATGTTGGAAATGGAAAATGATCCCACAAGAAACTGTGCAATGAAATAAGCTGAAGCAGCATATACATGTAACAAGTTCAGCATGCATATCCATGCAAGGGTGCAGACTAATCTGAGCCGACTTTCCAGGGATCCGGTATGGCATATTTTGATATGACATGGCTCATACTGTCTGTGTGGTGCTTTAGGTAAATAATTACACATTCAGGGAAAGCAACTTTTTGTCACCCGACGTAGGCGGAGGGGGACTATAGAAATGACCCTCGTCCGTCCGTGTGTCAGTCCGTCCGTCTTTCCGTCCTTCCGAAATCTTGTCCCCGCAACTCCTCCTACGTCTTTCATCGGATTGATTTGAAATTTTACAGATTGTATTCTTATGATATGAAGATGTGCATGTGGTTTTTTATTTTTGTTTCGGCCATTTTTGATGGAGTTATGGCCCTTGCTGACTCAGACCTTGTCCCCGCAACTCCTGTCACATCTTATATCAGATTGACTTGAAATTGTGCAGAATGTTTCATCATGATCTGAAGATGTGCATGTGATTTTGGAATTTCAGTTGTCCTATATCACCCGACGTAGGCGGAGGGGGACTATAGAAATGACCCTCATCCGTCCGTGTGTCAGTCCGTCCGTCCGTCTTTCCGTCCTTCCGTCCGAAATCTTGTCCCCGCAACTCCTCCTACGTCTTTCATCGGATTGATTTGAAATTTTACAGATTGTATTCTTATGATATGAAGATGTGCATGTGGTTTTTTATTTTTGTTTCGGCCATTTTTGATGGAGTTATGGCCCTTGCTGACTCAGACCTTGTCCCCGCAACTCCTGTCACATCTTTTATCAGATTGACTTGAAATTGTGCAGAATGTTTCATCATGATCTGAAGATGTGCATGTGATTTTGGAATTTCAATTGTCCTTTATTGTACAAATTATGGCCCTTTGTCGTTTTTGGTATTTTTCCAACTTTTGAACCGTTTGACCGAGAGAGCTGAAATTTGGTATGCTATTAGCATTTGGTAAATTGAGTATTCTGATTATTGTTAGGATATGCTAAATTTATTAGTGACAGAGTTATTCCCCTTTCATAAATAATAGACATTCACTTAAAGGTAAAGGGATAACTCAAGAACTATTCATATTAATGGGCTGAATTTTCATAAATGCATTGTTCTTTTTCATCAGATTCATATTAGGAGGATTATGGCCCTTGTTATTTTGTTATTGGGTATACAGTCTTATGTTTTGGGCATTCTGTAAGGGCCTAAAGTTTCAGTAGCCTGATTTTACACATATGCGCCCAGTTCTGAACTCAAGTATTTTATAACCTCATAGAGGCCCAGTAATTGGGGTATATGTCTCTGCTTATGCTTCAATCATTATTTGCTTACCAGGTTCTGTTATACACATATTTTCTGGTTTTACACATAAATGCCCCTTTCTAAACTTAAGTATTTTATAACTTCATAGAGACCCAGTAATTGTGCTTCAGTTATTATTTGCTGACCAGGTTCTGTAATACACATATTTTCTGTTTTTGGCCATATAGTTACTCTGAAACTGAATAAAGGGCTGCAGTTTGTGACACATTTCAAACGTCGGGTGACACTTGGCCGATGGCCTTTTATTAGTCATTTTTGATGGACTCCTAAACTGGATCAACTTTTAAAGGAAAGACTTTGCTCCTATAGGAGCAAATTCTTTTCATTAAGAGTAGACCCCGTTTTGAAAGGGCTATGTTGTCCAAGGAGGAAAACAGTGACATAGTGTTCTAAATAAATATGCTTATTAACATATTTTCTTAAATAAATCAAAGTTTACTTGCTAGCTGTTTTATTTAATTTCCTGATAGTTATGCCATCCTTCAATTCCCAGTTTTACAAGATATTCAGAAATGACCCATGCATGCATTGCTCGAAGGGTCCTCAGCTTAACAAACTTGTATAGTCCGTTTGTTCCCAAGTGCAAACGGGGTTTTGCTTATTTTCTCGAAAACGATGAAAGTTCCATCAAATGTTCTAATGTCCTAATGATTTCTATAAATATACATAACAGAATATGGAAAGTCCAAATTTTTGGATGCTTTTGTAAAATATTTTCCATTGACAGTAATGCAAAAACTGAGCAGTTTCACTAAAGGGCGTCGTATGCTTGCTAGAACAGCCATAATATTGTTGATAGGCAACAGCATAAACTCGTTGTTTACTACAGGCGTGGGTGTATATGAATGAAATAGTAAAATGCATTCACCTGTGCGCACGCGTAAAGCATGGTATCACTGGTCAGGTGATACTATGGTGTAATAAACATTGAACTATTATATTATTTTGCGAGTAAAAATTGTATGTTTTGAAATTTGATAATATATGGGTGAAATAAAAAGTAGAAAAAAATGGATTCAGAATAAAATTGCAATTAATTATGCAAATTTTGTTCTAGGGATAGCATACATTGATCACATGCTCTAACACGTAAAACTGAACGGGAATTCCAACAGCCAGCTTTTACTCCCTTGTAATTAAGAGGTGAAAATGACATATTTTAGGTCATGTTTTTGTATAGAAACTTTTTTATGCAAAACCTCACATTTCTGCAAAATTATGATTTTGTTATGTATAGGATGAAAATTAAGAATGAGCAATTCGAAAATCTTCTACTTCTCACCAATTTTGAGAAAATATTGGGGATGCCGTTTGCATTTGGGAGCAAACAGACTATACCCTTACACCTTGAACTATTCACACTTGCTGCTGGCTTTGCTTAAAATGACCTTTTAGGACCAACTGGCATTAAACCCAAAGTAGAAGGCTAATTGCTAGTAATGTTATGCACAAGCACTGTTGCAGGTGAATTAACAAAGTGATTGGAACTTACAACTGATGTCATACCATGGTGATAACTTTAATATTATGGCATTTTTTTTTTTTTTTGATGTGTTTTACGGGTCTTTGAAGAATATTTTACATATATTGAGCCAATCATTAAGCAGACGTGGACAAAACCAGAGCTACAACTGGGTGGAAAACACACACCTGATTTTCTGCAAGAACATGGCTTTCTCTTTATGCTCCAAGCAAGGCTCAAACTCAGTGGTGAGAGACCCAATTTTTAAGAGGTATCATTCTATCCACTAAGCCTGAGACCCATCAAGTCAGAGCAACTAGTGTTCTCTCACTGGATCACTTAATCAGCCTTGGGTTCTGTCTTAATAACCAAGAAATTCCTGTTTCTTGTGAAGTGTGACTTTATTTCTACATCTATATACACATAAACTTCTATCATACAAACATGAGATTATACTGAACTACTCAACATCTCGTCTAAATGGCATAACTTAAATATGGAATGGAATGAAAGAGGAATGGAATTAACTGGCAGGGATAATCTCCACTTCATTCCATTGGTTTGGGATGGCACTCTTACAGGAAAGAATTTGAGGGAGCAAATTCTTTCCTGTAAGAGTACCATCCCAGGCTCTGGAAGCAAATTGTAGTCCATGGAATGTAGCCTGTTTTGTCCATTCCATTCCATGTTTTAAGCTATGCCCATCTAAATACACAAGAAATTGTGATCTTCATAAAAGCATATACATCACAGAGCTTTCAGATAAAATGTGGTATTTTGAGGATAAAGCCGAGATACTCAATTCATACTCGGAAAAAAATAAGTTTTGGCTCCTCAATATAACCACTTTAGCAAGACGGTTCAACTAAGGGGTCATGACTTATGCCTTTACTGAGAAAAAACTATCCCAGAATTTATCCTTTAAGCCCCATCTTTTCTGGACCTCTGCAGTTTTAAAACATTTCCACACATCTTACCAGATATAGAGGGATGAATGAAGGTGGGAGGGGAATTATTAGTATATTTATTTGGTTATAAGACGGGGGTCCCTCCGAAGTAAGATAACCCCAAAGACTTAGATCTGTCTTACAAGATGGCTCCAGACCACTAAAGAGATCATCTTCTCACAGAATTAAAACGACTGATTTCCATAATATATGGGGTTATTCCTAAGGGGTATTATACCCCTACCATATAGCCAAATACCGTAACAACTGGACTATGCTGTCATCTCTGTGAGATGGTTACATGTGAGATGTAATGTGCTTATATATTGGGACACCTAAAATAATAAATTTTCCATTTGGAACAAATGGAAAATTTATCATTTTAGGTGCCCAAAAATTTAGGCACATTACAGTATATTAGTAGGTCACAACATATTTCTTTTAAAAACAAATGACTGGCATTTCGTAAAAAAGGGACCTTTAAGGACAAGCATATTGTAAATACACAATCAGCCTGTGCATAATTGTGTTAACTGACAAGTCTTATCTTTTCACCTTTTAGATTTGCCTGGATTCACAGCTGGTCCATGTGAAGGAAAAACACTGATCAGACTGCAGATATGATATGCAGTACCTTTTCACACAATGCCAATCAAATATACACTACTTCAGAATTAACACAAAACTATGGACTTAATTAAAACTTCTCTTACCCGAACAGTGCAGATCCTATAAGGCTGTCTACAACCAGACAGTAACAATATAGAGTAACAATATAGTATTTATTAAATTATAAGACAGAGCTTTTTCCCTATAAGATGGATCAAGATCTTTGAGACTGTTTTGGAAGAGAAAACCCCATTTTATAGCTGAATTACCCAAGATGATGATGATGATTTAAAGTTTAACGACGCGTCAACCCACTGGGTCATTAGCGTCATGAAGGTTGCATATTACTTAAAATATAAACAAAACTGAAAGGTACGGCGAATTACCCAAGACTTATTTACCTATTTGTGGTAATTTTGGAAGGGGAAACTCCCTTCTTATGACCAAATAAATACAGTTCAGAATGTAAAACTCACTCAGAATACCAAAAGATTGCTCATTTTAATCTTGCATTGATATTTCTGATGCCATTTCATCTTCGGCCATATTTTTTACTGATAAACACTTGTGCATGCACAGCAAATCAAAATCAACATTGAAATTCCTTATGCAACACTGGATGACAATTTCATGTTTGGCATGCAATTTATATGTCAGAAACAATGCTTGTAAATTTTGTAAAATTGGTCATATCGATCTCTAAATTTTGACAATTCCATTATTACCATTTGGAAACCTTTTCAGCAAAATCATTGGGTTACTGACAAACTATATAGATGGTAATCAGACTGCTCCAGTAACAGTTTCACAGTGGTCAACACTGTTGGCTGAGCCATTTTTGCTGAAGTAATGGTATTATACATGTATGACTACACACTGCAAGAGCTAATGATATTGCACAAATTGTTTCACTGCAGTAGATATAAAGCTGTAATAACAGATCACATCATATTAACAGTAACAAGTTAACAGTTTCATGCTACAGTATGAAGAATTTCAGAATTTCATACTACAGTTTACTGAATGTCATAAAAAAGAATGAAAAATTGTATACTTCTGTATGTAAATTTTAACAAATTTCATACAACAGAATTCCTCAATACCGTAACAAGAATTTCATACTACAGTATATAAGTATTTCACACTATAGTGTTATGAATCTGAAACTACAGTACATAGAATTTCCACAGTATATAGCATCTAATAATACAGCATGAAGAATTGCAAATAATTATATAGATCTAATAAATTTTGAAAAAGACTAGATATTGTGCTAGTTAAATAGATAACATTTGAAAGAACATGAAGATCTACTAAAAACGTAACAGCCATGATACAACAAACAATTCCTCACAGATCACAGAATGAGCATACCTCTTATAGCCTAAGATACAGTGGAGTTTTTTTTCTTATTTATCAATACAAAAATTAAAGCATAACTTTTCATTTGAAGTGTACAAGGCCCAGTTGTTCAAAACTTGTCATTTTTAACGAGATGTTACATTTCCAAATGCATTTTAAATAAGAACACTGAACTGCAAAAGCTCCTCACATTTTTTAGCCAAAAATATTATAAGCATTTTTATATGTACTAAATGACTTAACGAAACAACTTTGTTAAGCTAACAATGTTTGAACAACTGGAACCAGGGCCTGGTTGTTCAAGGCAACAACATTGTTAGATAATGGGATGTTCAAATTTCAAACCTATTCTACCTAAAATAAAAAGATTTTTTTTTGCAGGAAAAAATGTGATGCTCTTGCAATGCAGGAACTCCTCCTATATTTGTAGCCAAAAAATATAAGTACACTTGATTTTGTTTCTACCAGAAGACTTAACAAATCCATGACTTTGTGACTTTGTTAAGCTAACGATCCTTTGAAAAACTGCACCCAGTAGTTAAGGTTTTTATCCTCTTCTTCCAGACATGCAAAAATTAATATTAGCAAGGTTTCATAGGTTCAACCACCCATACAAACATACAGATACACTGTTCCTATCTCTTCACTGCGCTTAAGGTGTATGGATACATATCCATGACTTAGCAGTCATTTTTACAAGGTATACAACTTTACAGAACAGTATTAAATTTTTTGCTTCCATGGTAGGTGAATGTCTTCTCCATTTTGTCTAGTCTGAAAGGGTTGATTTTGCTCTCCCAGAACAAATTCTTGCTTGAGGGTAGCTCCCTTTGAGAAGCATGAATTTGTAAATCAGCAAATAGCTGTTCATAGCTAATGTTATATATGTTGTAACCCCTCTAACTATAAATAAGTCTGTATTGAAGTGTGACAAATACTGCCATATTACAAATCTTTCATGGGCATGTATCCAGACACATTAAAGGTCTAAACTACTATTTAAGCCTAAATGCAATGTTCCCTATTAACCTCTGACCTGGTAGGCAAATTATTTCATTGATGTCAAATAAAAAGGACCTCAAGCCATATGCATACTGCAAATCAAAACCCAGCCAGCCCATTTATGGACCCTGATCAGTCTTCACTTTTCCAATTTTTTGGATTCCTCAGATTTATGAATTATATTTATTATATGATGTCACTGTTATTTAGTGGATAACGTTGTTTATAAAAATTGTATGACCAAACGTGTAACAACACACTGGTACATACAAGCAACATCATTGAGATAACCGTGCCAGCAATAAGTTTCCTTATTGAAATAATGCTTATTTTGAAGGGGATAACAATATGATAAACAAGATCTTACATGAGTGATCATTTCACATGAAAAGTATGAAACTTGGCGAAGGCTCGTTTCATAAATTTCATATGAAATGACCACTTGTGTAAGATCCTTTACATACTAAAAGTGCTGGTAGATCTGACTTTTTCCTGTTTGCACATGCTGTAAGGTACCTTTCCATGTGACAGCAATCATATGTAAGTATCTGCAAACTGTGCAGACCCACATTAGACATTTTTTTCTCAGACAAATGGCCTAATTCAAGTTCTGTGGTGAAACATCAGAAAAGCATGGGGTACCATAACATTGTAGTAGGCCTAGAAATATATTACACTTCAAAGCTACAAATCCTAGAATCTGTGTAATTTCTCCATACACATGAGATATTCTTTCATAGCCAACTGCCACATATGGGGCTCTGAGGCTCAAGTGTTAAAAAAAAATTAAAAAAACAAATAGACATTGAGACTTCAAAATAAGAGACAATATGTAACAAAACATGTTTAACAAATTATAGAATGTAAATTATAGAATGTAAATAATATATATAGAGCACCACAACCATGTTATACTCAGCTGTAAACAATAATAATGAAAGTAACAAACAAAATGTAAGACAATTTTACGTAAAGTGCATGGATATATATCCATCTTTTACCACCAATTTTTACAAAGGGAAACAATTCCTGTGACTTTCTGTTTGCTTCCCTGGCTGACACAGTCCTTCCAAAATGTGGCAGTGCTCAAGATAAGAAGGGGTAACAGGGATAATTCTAGGATAATTTTTCTTTTTTCTCAACTAATTCGTATGTTGTGACCGCTCATTTGAACCGTCTCACCAGACAGTTCTAATGAGGGGTCACGTTGTATGTTTTAATGGAAAAATAACGAAAATTAACCCAGAATTATCCCTGTTACCCCTTCTTATCTGGAGCACTGATGTGGTCCACTTTTCTTAAGGAAAGAATTTGCTCCTGGAGCAGTTGAACGCATTTAGGAGAGTGGTAAAAATGGAAACCTCAGAATTGCTTCCCTTAAATATGTACTCATTCACAGTAAATCAGAACCCTTAGCCTGAGGCTCCTTCTGGAAAAAAGTACATGTAAGAATATCAAGAGCAAAACCCAGTCTGTCCACAACTACTGTGAACATTCAAACAGCACACTGGTCAGTCCTATTATAAGTTCTGTAGAGCCAACTGCATTTGCTGACCAAAAAAGTTAGCTCTACCGAAGTGATATAAATAATTCGTTTTCCATTTAAAACAAATTGAAAATTGATTATTTGGGATGTCCCAAAATTTAGGCACATTACAGAATATTGCATTGATACTGTTTTTAATATCTCTTAATGCAAATGCTATCACTTTATCTAAGGGAAGTAATAACTACTGTAAGAAAGTTATCTGTATCACCTTGTACTTTTTCCCAGCTAGGAGCTCTTATTGTGACAGAATTCATATCCAGATCAACAATGGGTGGAATGTCATGTAAAATATATATAATTTTGTGAAAATAAGAAATATAATAGATTATCAGTCAGTATATTAATTAACATTTATATGGAACGGAGGTTTTCACAACAAAGTTTACACAACTCAATAAACAGAACATAATTTAAATTTGTATTGCTGTGGTTACCTTGATCAGTAGATGAATATGATGTAAAATGTTACGTAATTGTAGATGGACTGCCATAACCACATAATCATAACTAAGTTTAATTAAAACTGGTGCTAAAATAGGTCATTTTTCAAGTCACCATTTCAATGGAGGGTCATGGTTCATGTCTCTATTTCAATGAAAGATCATGGTTCATACCTCCATTTCAATGGAAGGTCATGGTTCATGATACCATTTCAGTGGAAGTCATGGTTCATTTCTCCAAGGAAAGGTCACAGTTCATGGCTCCATTTCAATGGTAGGTCATGGTTCAAAGTACCATTTCAAGGAAAGGTCAGGGTTCATATCACCATTTTCTCAAAGGGTCACAGTTTATGATACTATTTCAATTGGGTCATGATTCATGACAACATTTCAATGAAAAGTTCTGATTAATTGCACCATTTTAATGAAAACTCACAAGCTCAAAATTTATTAATTTACATGTAACATAATGATCTGATTGCCTTATCATGCAATATGTCCATTTTTGGTGTTGATCATATACTCTGTAAGTCCTTATACTTGTTGTATTATCAGATTTCACAATCAACTCCTGGATACCATATTAATCTAGTTATAAGACGAAAGGGAGAAAGGTGCCCACTCCCCCCACATCCCCAATACATAGAATAAACTCAAATAGCTAAACCAGGCCCCGAGGTTATAAAACTTTAGTACATTCTCAAACTCAAAATAAAGCACACTGACTGGCTGCTTCCGAGCACATGCTCGGAAGCAGCCAATCAGTGTGCTTTATTTTGAGTTTGAGATTATACTCAAGTTTTATAACCTCGAACCCTGGTGTTGATTATATACTCTGTAAGTCCTTATACTTGCTGTTATTTCAGATGTCACAATCCATTCATGGACACCATGTTTATTTAGTTATAAGACAGAAGGGAGAAAGGTGCCCACTCCCCCCAACCCAATACCCAGAATAAACTCAAATATCTAAACCAGGCTTGTGTACTACTGCTACATGTATAACATGGGGTTTTCCATTCCAAAACGATCCCTAAAGTCTAGATCCGTCTTTTAAGATGGATATAAACATTTGGAATTGTTTTGGAAGTGGAGAAAAGGTCTTATAACAGAATAAATTTGATACTCCAAAAATAGCAATTCACACCAGAGATCTAGATAAGAGGGGTATTTGATGATAATTGAGGGATAATTATTTTTATTTTTCATTGAAACCATATGTTGTGACCCCTCATCTGAACCGTCTCTTTGAGACGGTTCGGATGAGGGGTCACAACATATGTTTTTATGTAGAATTAGCAAACTTATCCCTAATTATCACCAAATACTACCTCTTATCTAGAGCTCTGCACACTGTCCCAAACCACACAGTAATCATTATTGTAAAGATGAGAACAAACAAATATACATGTACATATAAAATACAGATTCAACCATTCAAGAGATTCAATGGATTTCAGGAATGTAACAAAACAATAAATACATGTATGTATAATGTAAATGTAAGCTATTGGTCCCATATCCAGCTTTCTGGAATTTCTCGTAAACACACAACATGGATTTCTTAACAACAAAAATAACATGGATTTCACATAGTATAATGGCCATTTCATATGAGACAAATGTTAATCTTTCTAAGTCTTGCCATATTAACCAAAACTGATCTGAATCAGCCTGTTTCTCCCAAGATTGTTTATACCATACAAAACTTTCAACAAGAATTCAGTGGACGGCTGTGTTTCGTCACAAAACAGAGCTAAACCATAAATCTCAACAAAAGTGTATTCATCCATCGATGGCAGAAAAATAGTACCTATCGGTATGTCACCCTTCTGCTTGTAGCATGCCTACGTGAGACAAAAATGTTAGTTTAGTAACAAACAGAAGGATATGTGAACAGGTTGATCAGATACAGTCTGGTCCACTGCTCATATAAAGCAAAAAGCTACCAGTCCTAACACCCTTATGCTATAACATCAATTCTGTCTCGTTATCACTTATTTTCATATTGGATTTCTAAATCTCTTCAAACTCAGACATGTCCTTATGTCATATCAAGAGATGTTTTATAACACAGAAAACAGTGAAGGTCCTGATTAGACTGTTGCTCAGTCTAAGCTGCATCTACCCTGTTTGCTCAGACATACATTTCCAGTAAGCAGAAATTGTACAGTTGTTTTATGCAACACGTTTTCACACAGAATCTTATAACAGAGACAGAAATGTAAACAAAGATGGCTGAGAATGACTACAAAAATCTGTCAGTTTTTTGAGATTGCACCATTATTACAGAATAAATTTAAATTTAAAAAATACATGTATATGACAAAAAGTACTGGCAGTATGCATCATGATCTATCATTAAGTTTGAGGCAATGCAAAAAGTAAGTTAAATAGTATTAAGGACATGAATTCTATAATATAGAAGTATAGAGAAGAAAGTATATAACAATGAACATTCTCATAGCAGATATTTTTGGAAAAGAATAAAGAGGTATTTAGAAGTGAATGAAAAAAGAACTGGATTTCTCTTGAACACAAAGTAATGAATGCCTTTATCAAATTGCAGATCTCAACTCTAGATGATAAATAACACACTGTTAAGATGCCTGGACAGAATGTGGCTGTATCCAAGCTATAATCTAGACTTAAGCTCTTAACAGGTAGTGTGCAAAGGGATTTGGATGACTAATTCCAGACACATACTATCTGCCTACGCTGCACAAAAGGTACTCTGGTCATTCGTTGAAACAAACACCTCCCCACTCCCAACTCATCATTAAAGGTGGTCATCCAAGCACTCACCCTTTTCTAGAGTCAAGGACGATGAAATGATATGCCTGATCCTCATTCATATAGACCTATCCTCACTTCTTTCCTCTCAACTTTGCTTGAAAACTAGAAACTAACCATTAGTTTGAGGAAAACTACTGAACTTATTTAACACTCTAACATCACGCAGTCCACACAAATAACTTCCACTTTGACTTCCACCACAACTACATCATTCAACATACTTCAGAGATCTAGATTAGAGGGATATTTGATGATAATTGAGGTATAATTTTTTTAATTTCTCACTGAAACCGTATGTTGTGACCACTCATCTGAACCGTCTCATTGAGACAGTTCAGATGAGGTGTCACATCATATGTTTTTATGCAGATTTAGCAAATATTATCCCTAATTATCACCAAATAATCCCTCTTATCTAGAGCTCTGATACTTGCATTGTATTCAATTATGTTAAAATTACTTTCTCCAATGAAAAGAACTTTCTCATTCATAGTTATAACATACTCACTTGTGCCATTCCATCCTGTTTTCTGAACGTTCACAAATGTGCGTACTAGAGGTCATGTAAAATGTTCTAACATACAGTTTTTGTCCACTATAATTTCCCTATACCTTCACAACAGCTCTTACTCTATGAAACTTGAGTAGGCAACATCTACTAATGAGCCGCGACACGAGAAAACCAACAATGTGGTTGTGCGCCCAGGGCAGACTCAGATTGGCCTGGGCATCCGCCCAGTTTGATCTGACTCTTCGTTAAATGCCCAGGCTGATCTGAGTCTGCGCTGGGCGCACAACCACATTGTTGGTTTTGACATGTCGTGGCTCAAATCATTTTTATTACACTAAGGAAGGAGGCTTTGTTTTATTTGATATTTCTGGAATCGAGTCATTTCATTCTCCAGAGAACAAACTATTTCCGCTGTGGTTCATACTTACATTGTGGCCCCTGTAAACTGAGTTCTAATGAGGGGCTTAAACCTACAGTATACAATATTCCAAAATCAGCATCAAAACCCTCCCATTAATGGTGTTGAAATTCTAGAAAAGAAATAAAGACTGATTTTCATATAAAGTGAGTCTGCTGTTTTCTTTTTAATTTCCAAGCTAGGAACCTTAAGTTGCAACACGCAAAATAGGTGTTAAGGCATATGTGTACAGTGGCTGCACATCTGCACAGTCTGGTCTCAGTCTAGCTGTTTCCACATAGCATGCATGGGCCCTGGCACAAAATGCAGGCTCTTAGTAGACTTCAAAAATTTACAGACTGGTTTTGAGTATTAACTAGTAGAAGAAATGTTAAGCAACCTTTTTTCGCATGTTGCAGCTCATTATCTAAGGTGAATGGGCACATCTCCGTATTTTCTACCTTTTTTTCAAAGGGAGACTAACTTTGTGACTTCCTGTTTTGCATCCCAAGGTAATGAAACCCTTTCAAAAAGGGTGTACTATTAATGGAAAGAATTTGCTACTATATGAGCAAATTCTTTTCTTTAAGAACATACCCCCACTGAGAAGGGAGCAAAAATGAAAATGGTAGAGTTGCTTCCGCTGAAAGTGTATCCATCCACCTAAAGTCTACAACAGATCATGATTAGATGCAATGGAAGCATGTATGACCATGAATGACAATGAGTCTTTTCATTATTACATATTAACATGCAGAGGTCCAGAGAAGGGGTGGTTTTCAGGATAATTATGAGATAATTTTTGTATGCTTCACAAGAAGTTCTGTGGAATGCCTTGTCTCGCCTGTCTGTGCATTGTCAGAAAACCCCTCTTTTATCACTCACAGAGCTCAATGAGAAAACTTAGCAAAATTTACTTTAGGCTACTGCTATTGCTGCCTGAAAAGCAATAAGTATGTCTTGCTTTCTGCTAACTGCCAGAGAGACAATAAAATACATGTTCTAATCCCTCATTAGAACTGCCTCAATGAGACAGTTCTGATGAGAGGTCACAACATATGGTAAAAAAATAAGAGTTCTGCAAAACAGTGTATCTTGCCTGTCTGACCGCTATCACAAAACTGAGCAATGCCACAAAACTTGATAAAAGTCTTATGCTGTTGCCGACGCCAGAAAAGTGAAACCTATTAGTATGTCTCACAGATCTCCAGATAAAAGGGGTATTGAGGGTAATTCAAAGGTAATTTTTCTTATTTCTCAACGAAAACATATGTTGTGACCCCTCATTAGAACCATCTCGGCGAGACGGTTCTAATGAGTGGTCACAACATATGTTTTTATGGAAAAATATGGAAAATAATCCCTATATTATCCTTATTACCCCTTCTTACCAGGAGCAGTCTAAAATTCTGCTTGTCGCAGGTAAGACAAAGAAATTATCCCAAAATTATCCTAAAATCAACATCTTATATGAACCTCTGAATTTACATGGCATGTCTTCATACGACATGCAGGAATGTCTTTTTTTAATCTACACATTATTTTGACAGCATTGTGAGACTTCCTAACATTAACACGAGCACCCTGAAGCCTGGGGGTTGGGGTTTTCTGTGAGTCTTGTCCCTTTTGCTTGACTGTTGATGAGGGTGGGGTCGGAGTCGAGGCTCTCGGACATCTTGTCGCAGATTATGTCTACCAGACGTTCAAATACTGCCTTCACGTTGATATTTTCCTTGGCCGAAGTCTCAAAGAATTCTAGACCTGCAATAAGAATAAAATAAAGGAGTGCATGAAGCTTTATATAGTCAATGTTTACAATCCATATACAATATATGGTGCAAAAACAGCAGTTTGTAATTGTTCTGAAGGTGTGCCATGAATGAGAAATAATTCATAAGCAACTCAAAATTTGGCAATGAAAACATTTTTTACTTCATTACATGTTGTGAGATCTTACTAAGCCATATCCTCTTTCTACAAAAGTGTAAGTTGTGAGATTTTTTTCTTCCAAAACTGTATATTGTGATATTCTCATCAGAACCAGCTCATCAAAGTGATTCTTATGAGAATCCAGAGCATTGAGCCGTGGCACGACAAAACCAACAAAGTGGCATGGGCGCCCAGTGCAACTCAGATCAGCCTGGGCATCTGCCCAGTCTTATCAGAGTCTTCTCTGCCAGTATGATGGTAGCTTAGACCCTTAGCTACCCTTTAAGCACACAGTGAAGTCTCTGATCAGACTGGGGGGATGCCCAGGCTGATCTGAGTATTCGCTAGGCCCACATGCCATTTTGTTGGTTTTGTAGTGTCGCAGCTATGCTTTATGGAAGAAACAATCAAAATACCAGTGAAACAATTTAAACGAACCCTTGCCCTGCTGTTCACAACAACTATTAATTGCCATTCTAGAGCTGTTTCAATATCAACTTTGCAAGGGACACCTTTATCTGACAGATCCAAATTTTCCAGAAACAAGATCAAATGCATCTAATTCATGTCTTATGATAAAATTCCAGCAATAACATTGGTGCTCAGGCAAGCAAACACTTCTTCCTACAAAAAATACTCTTAGCCCTAACAGCTTGTAATTTCTTTTTTCTTTTATTAAGTGTCTTTAATGGTTCCCGATTAAATCACGTGACCACAAGATCTGGAATTCATGTGACCTACATCATTCCCTGAAAATGGCTGCACACAACTTGTGTTTACTGTGTGTAAGTATCGGCAAAATCGGTGAATGTCTGTGGAAGTCATGGCTTTTCACGCTGGGTACCCCTTATAAAGGATCATTTAGATGTTAAATTCAGCAGGAGATGGGTTAACCCATTCCATTCGGGACACCCCTTTAGGGGTATCTGGGCAGACAGTTTGGATCCAGATCAGGCCCCACAAACGTGGGGCCTGATCTGAGATCCAAACTGTTTGCTGCCTAGACATCATTTCTACAAGAGTTGGTTAGACCAATATTGTCAAAATATTCTTGATTTTTGATGCAGACGACAATTTCAGCAGACGACAAAAATTACCCAGAATGCAATGGGTTAAGTTTCATCAGGATTGGTTCTGTTTTCCGGTCTAATAAAGTCAGACTGCACTTTTACTGTATAACCGTGATGACCCTAGATATTCGGACAGACAGGTCTGAGCAAACATTGTAGACCCAGATCAAACTGCTCCATAAGGCAGGGGTTTCATTAACAGTTTTGGCACCTGGGGGTCAAGGCAAAGTAGGGGGGGGGGGGGGGGGGGAGGGAGGAAAAAATTTCATATATTTTCCATACAACTCCTATACAAATTTCCAAATTATAGGTGGGGGATAAGGCCTGAGTAGAAGGGGAAAATCCCTGCCTCCCGCCTGATCAGGGTCTACAACGTTTGCCGTTCACTAAGCATAACTTGGATGCAGTAACGTGTTTAAAATCCACTTTCTTAGAATTTTAGAACAATAATTGTCTGACTTTCGGGTGTCCGAAATTTTAGGGTGATTACCGTACCCTACTTTTAAAAGCTCCATCCTATGTTTTCAGATCTTGCAGTCTGAAACTTATTAGCTGAACTACTTTGATGCCATTTAGAATCTAGTAATATAATCTTTTAATTTAAAATCTGCATTGACTTCAGGTTGCTTTCAGTCATGAATCTAATATTCGTGCTATAGAATTGTCTAGAGCTGTCTCCCACACAAGCATCATACACTAGTAGGCATCAACCTTGACATTAATTCTCTATTTACCAAGCCTAAGAAATGATTTGATGGCTCTCAGTTCTTTTCTTCCCTTTTTTTGAGAGAGAGGAAAGGGGAGAGGGATAGTAGGGGGGGGGGGGGGGGGGGGGGGGGCATTATGTACCCTCTGACAAATACTTCCAGGGTCATTTGGGTTGATTAATGAGAGACATGATTTCAATAAACTGAATAACTTTATTTAAGAATTGAAATTTGATTTTTCAGCGTTCATCGTGTGATGAAGCCAGTGGGAGGAGCTAAAATTCCATTTAGCGTGAAGCGCTTCTTGTAGAATTTTAGCGACAACCACTGGCTTCTCCACACGATGAACGCTGAAAAATCAAATTTCTATTCTTATATTTACACTTTATTTTTAGACCCTTCCTGTGCTGTTTTGGTGGTAATTTAATGTAGAATATGCAAAATATGCGTTGAAGAAAAGACAGAAGCGACGTATTTGGCCATTACCTTAAACAGCCGTCACCATAACGTGGCATAAATCAAACGTTACGAGGACCAATCAAGACGTTTGTTTACCTTAGACGTCGCTCGACAACAAAGTCACATGATCAACTGTCGTTCATCAGTGTATGAAGCCAGTTGCTCTAACCGGTTTACCCATGGGAAGTCAGTGACAAGTGTAAATATAACATCATATAGTGCAATTTGAAAAGTAACTGAAAGTTTTTAGTGATATATGTCCCCTTCAAAATACTTTTTTGCACATTTATAGCAGTAGTGCACCGAAACATCCTTTCTGTGCATCTTGGATATGGCTGCCTTACAGCATGTGATGAACAGATATGGCTTTGATCAGCCTATAGGCTTACATGCAGTCTCATCAGAGTTTACTCAGTTCACAGTAACAACGAATGGATTAAGGCAGACCATTAATTACACCCAGTCTTTCTATAAGAGTAAATTTAAAGCAAATGGGTGGTCATTCTGGGGGAAGTTACTCTTAAAGGGAAGAAAAGCAAACAAAAATTCAGTCTAGAAAAGTTGATTATTTCTATACATGGCATAAAAACATAGTGATGAGTCCACTGACCTTTAAAACAAGTTCAGCATATCTATCAGCACAGAGTTTTGGTTTAAGCAGGACAGAGTTTTGGATAAAGGAATACGGCTCCACCGCCACACTGTCCTGTTTTTGCTGTAACTTTTACAAGGGCAATAACTGATGCAGAATACTGTCAACTTCCCTAGTAAGTAGCTCTCTCCTGTAAGGTGAGGGCAAGTGGATGGGCTGGAGGACTATATCAAAGTGGCGATTGGGGGTGGGGGTTGGGGGGTTGAGGGGGGGGGGGGGGGTAAGGAGGGG
The DNA here is from genome assembly GCA_963989385.1 of Ctena decussata. NCBI lineage: Eukaryota > Metazoa > Mollusca > Bivalvia > Lucinida > Lucinidae > Ctena > Ctena decussata. Next base: position 30,214,526 of record OZ022501.1, on the reverse strand, counting down.
GAGGGGGGATTGCAACCAACTCCAAACTGTAAGAAAGAATTTGCATTTGCTCCTCTTACTTCTTTCCTTTAAGATGACTTATGAGCTCAGATTTATGAGTTTGGGTACTTTGACCACTTTCATTCTTTCCTTTATGATTTCCCTCCCCTAGCCCTTCTCCCTGAGAAGTGAGGCAAACATGAAAATGGCAGAGTTGTTCCCCCTGAAAGACTACCCATTCATCTTAATGAATTGTGGGCAAACAGGGCAGACCCTCATCAGACTGCTCCTTTGGAGCAGTCTGATCTGGGTCTACTCTGTTTGCTGACGCATGCCTATAGATTTAGGGCAACTACATTATTGTTGTTCCTTCTAATATCTTAGAAGGTCTGTATTGATTTAATGCATTATTTAAAATCCTGCTGCTTGAAGTTAATCAAGACCGACTATTATTGGGAGGCTAGATTTCCTAATGTGATCAATGTTTGGCAAAGGTGTGCTTCCATAGATCACATGTCAGCAAATTGCTCTGAAAATTGTTATTATGTTTGTCACAAGAAACCAGCTGAGTGCCATTCAAACTGAGCTGCAGAGAAATTGAGACTAGAATTATTTAAATGAACTGCTGAAGAAGATATGATTAAAACAGATTTCCCATAGTTGTACAGTACATACAACCCCACATAATGATCATAGTGAATGAAACATAAGGAAAAGCCATGGTTGTTCTACTGCAAGTTCCAAAGTAAGTATGACCTAGTTGTTATCATATACTTTTACTAGTATTGCCCTTGATACTACAGCCCTGTCAGAAAGCACTGTTCTGCCCTGTTGTCCAAAAGTCATGGGTAGGTCCGAGATCACATTATGTGTACTGCGGGACAGAGTTTTTTTAGCCCTTGTATCAGCCCTCAAATTTGGCGCTAACGTGGAGTATTGTCGCTGACGTCATCAAAACAATTCAGAGGGCTAAAGGATGTCTGATGCCATGTTTTATTGCCCCATGTCGACTGCTGTGTGCTACAGGAGCAAATTCTTTACTTTGACAGTTGATCCCTTCTGAGAAGGGGGGCTAAAATAGTAGGGTTGCTTCCTCTGAAAGTATAATAGCCATAGCCTTTATACTGCCTATCATAGGTATTTTGGCAGTACTTTAGGTTCTAAATAACACGTCCTTCCCCATGCCCCCCCCCCCCCCCCCCAGCCCCAGCCCCTTGCAAAATGATTTGAAAGTTTCACCTATGAACTTCTTTCAGTACTTCAGCCATATCAAGTCAATGGAATGGTGACAGTGAAAAGCTGTGTGCAGTGGAATCCCACTTATGATTGAGAAGAATTTTGCTCCAGCGAAATCTGTACCTAGATTGCTTAGGCTAAGCATGCCAGCACTGAACGACAGGTGCTTTTTTACTTCTTTGGATAATATATCAGACTGTAATCTGGGGCTCCTAGCTTCTTTAGGTAAAACTTCTTTGGGTAATATGTAGACTGCATGCTGGGGCTCTAAACTTCTTTGGGTAATATGTAGACTGTATGCTGGGGCTCTTAACTTCTTTGGGTATTATGTAGACTATACATTGGGGCTCCTAGCTTCTTTGGGTATTATGTAGACTGTACATTGGGGCTCCTAGCTTCTTTGGGTATTATGTAGACTGTACATTGGGGCTCCTAACTTCTTTGGGTAATATGTAGACTGTACATTGGGGCTCCTAACTTCTTTGGGTAATATGTAGACTCTATATTGGGGCTCTAAACTTCTTTGGGTAATATGTAGACTGTACACTGGGGCTCCTAACTTCTTTGGGTAATATGTAGACTGTACACTGGGACTCCTAACTTCTTTAGGTAATATGTAGACTGTACACTGGGGCTCTAAACTTCTTTGGGTATTATGTAGACTGTACACTGGGGCTCCTAGCTTCTTTGGGTATTATGTAGACTGTACATTGGGGCTCCTTACTTCTTTGGGTAATATGTAGACTGTATACTGGGGCTCCTAACTTCTTTGGGTAATATGTAGACGGTACAGTGGGGCTCCTAACTTCTTTAGGTAATTTGTAGACATACACTGGGGTTTCTAACTTCTTTAGGTAATATGTAGACTTAAACTGGGGCTTCTAACTTCTTTGGGTAATATGTAAACTGTAGACTAGGGCTTCTAACTTCTTTGGGTAATTTGTAGACTTACACTGGGGCTTCTAACTTCTTTAGGTAATATGTAAACTGTACACTGGGGCTTCTAACTTCTTTGGGTAATATGTGAACTGTACACTGGGACTTCTAACTTCTTTGGGTAATATGTAAACTGTACACTGTGGCTCCCAGCTTCTTTGGGTAATATGCAGACAGTACAATGTAAAACTTGTTTGAGAATCAGTCACGTAGCCACGTCTCCAATTATGTATTCTCTACAATGTTCAGAAATGATTTATTGTTTATATGCAAAGAACCTGCACTAGAGAACGTAGAGAGAGTGACTTGAATAGGTGCCAGAATTATTCCCAACTGTAGTAAAGTAGCTTCCTCTAGCTATTGGACTATTATCCAAGGAGCTAGAGAGACAAATCAATTACTGATCTTCCATAAAACACAATTTCGAGTCGAGACATGCAAAAACGTTGCTTATCCCACTTATCACATATGCAAACAGTAAAGGCTCGAACCAGACTGCACATACGTGCAGTCGGGTTAGAACCTTTCCTGTTTGTGCAGTTATGGAGCCTGAGGAAGATGCATAAGAGTGCCATGGACAGAGATGCAGTGCTCCAGTTCAGAAGGGGTAACAGGGATTATTTAGGGATAATTTTCTATATCCCTGCATAAAAACATACATTGTGACCCCTCATTAGAACCGTCTCAGTGAGACGGTTCTAATGAGGGGTCACAATGTATGTTTTCTTTAAAGAATAAAGGAAAATTATCCCTAAATTATCCCTGTTATCTCTTGTTATCTAGAGCTCTGGTAATGTCTCTCCTATTTGCACACTGCCACCAGAAAACTTAATGAAATTTTATGTTAGTGACCATCGCGATGCCACCACTGCTGCAGAAGTATTCATAATGTCCTCCCCCTCTCTTCTGCCAGTTGCAGGCAAGGCAAAAATGAAGGCTCTTGTTAAATTGAATAGTGGCTGTCAGCAGATAGTAAAGTTACCTTTTCGTATGTTATGGCTCGTTTACTATTGATTCTTCCAGGCTATATATGGCATTACAAGACAGCTGATGTGAATAATGAGGTATGCCATGTATGAGAGTTTGTCGGATTTTCTGGCCAGGCATACATGTACATAAAACCTGCATTTTTTATTTCACAACATGCTCAGCGGAAGCAAAATTTGCATAACCCAGAGTTAAGATAAGCATGTGTTTCAAAAAGATTTTAGTTCGCCACAGAAATATTGCTACAGTGATCAGGTGGTGATGGACTTTATATAAGCTTTCTTTATATCCCAAGAGTGGGCTTTATATAGTATATAAACGTAATAAATGCCCCTGCTCTAACAAATGCCCCTTCCCTTTTTTTAATAGTGATTGATTGATTTGATGCTTAACGTCCATGGTAAACAGCTACGGTCATGTCGGGACGGTCAGTTAACCTAACCACACTATTCCTGGGCAGGCTTAGACCTCCTAAGCGGTTAACCAGTACTAAGTGCACATACTTTCGCCAGTAACTGACACCTGCCTTCTTGAATCAGCGGAAGGAGAAATGAAAGTATGTGGCCAGACCGGGTTTCGAACCCAGGACCTCTGACTCATGAGTCAGGTGCCCTACCGATTGTGCTATGCGGCCCGGCCTTTTTAATAGTGAAACAATAGCTAACTAACTTAGAAAATCACAAAATTTCAAGAATAAAATACTCAGATATTGTTGGTATATGTATACATATGATCTATGGTCCACAAGATATTAGTGATGGTAACGTGCAGCTATTATTCCTATATCACATTCTATATTATAAGCACTTTGTCAAAAACAGATCTGTCACTCCCCAGGCTCAAAAAAAAAGCCCTCATTTTATTAAATCCAATGCCCCCTTGGTGTTTAAGAGCTAGGACAAATATGGTATGTTAACCCACCGGTGACATCAAAATGACATACTGAAGCTGATGCAACGTAACGACATTGCATCGACATCAATACGTCATTTCAACATCATGTGCCTGCTGGGAAGGTTGCAGTGCTATACAATGCCAAGCAGATTTATAGTTAGAATATTAATGTTGCTGAAAAAAAATTACTTACTCTGTACTTGCTAAAAGTATTATTACCTATTATGAGATCAAAGGAATCGAAAATAGCCATGATATTGGAGAGATAAATTAATTTCTACCTACACATTCTCAATACAAAATATCTGCCCTTCATGAATTTCCCGAGATTTTGCCGAGACATATCCTCATTAATGTTTAAGTTGTTTTTTGTTTAAACAGCAATATTTTCAGCTTTTAATTACAATGTTCAATATAGAAAAAAGGATCTTGCAAAGTTATTAGAATATACCACCAAATATATGTGTCCTAACCTTAAAGCCATCAAAGAGCAGACAGAGTTCAAGATAAAGGGGTAATGAGGATTAGTAAACGATAATTTTTCTTATTTCTCAATGAAAGCATATGTAGTGATCCCTCATTAGAAGTGTCTTGGTGCAAGGTTCTAATAAGGGGCCACAAAATGTTTTTACGGAGAAATATGGAAAAGTCTTGGTGCAAGGTTCTAATAAGGGGTCACAAAATGTTTTTTATGGAGAAATATGCAAAATTATTCCTGTTACCCTTTCTTATCAGGAGCTCTGGTTTATGTCTGCATAATTTCATTAAATGTCATCTAAGCTATATCTTATTGAAAATTCAAAGAACAGAAACCAAACAGTGTTAACCTAGCTGAGGCATCTCATTATCAGAGCCACCTCCTCAGGACCCACGCAGATTATAAATTCAACTCATTGATTTCAACATTTTTTGGCACTTTTTAAGTATTGCAACTCGGCTCAATTTAAGCACTAAATGAACAGTTTTCAGTATGCCCAAAGGTGTGACTGGTTTTTCTCCAGTCTTACTTTTTATGCCCCCGAAGGGACTTCGGGTGGCATATTAAAATCGCACCGTCCGTCCGTCCGTCAGTCCGTCCGTGCGTCCGTCCGTAACAAATCTTGTCTCAGCCATAACTTAAAAACTACTGGAGCAAATTTGATGAAACTTCACAGGAAGATAGAGCACATTGAGAAGGTGTGTCGCGCACAAGAGTTTGGTTCCTACGCCCAAGGTCAAGGTCAGAATTGGGTTCAAGGTCAAATCATGTCTTAAATCGTGTCTCAGCTATAACTTATAAACTACTGAAGCAAATTTGATGAAACTTCACAGATAGATAGAGCACAATGAGAAGGTGTGTCATGCACAAGAGTTTGGTTCCCACGCCCAAGGTCAAGGTCACTGTCGGAGGTTAGAGGTCAAATAGTGTCTCTGTGATTACTTTAAAACTACATAACTGAATTTCATCAAATTTCACAGAAATGAGAAGATTTGTCACATATAATATCCATATTACCAAACCCAAGGTCAAGGTCACTGTTGGGGCTTAGAGGTCAAATAGTGTCTCTGCGATTACTTTAAAACTACATAACTGAATTTCATCAAATTTCACGGAAATACAAAGCATAATGAGGAGGTTTGTCACACATAATAATTATATTCCAAAACCCTATGTCAAGGTCACAATCTGGGGTCAGATGTCAAATCATGTCTCAACAATTGCTCATAAATGTACCAGAGCAAATTTCCTTAAACATCACAGAAAGATGAAGCTTAATTTAGAAGGTAAGACACACACAAGATATAGGCTTTCACACCCAAGGTCAAGGTCACAGTCTGAGGTCAAAGGTCATTTCTCCCAAATTACTAAAAAGACTTCTTAAGCAAACTGTACTAAACTTCCTGAAATGGTAATACATAATGAAATGGTATGTCACAATTAAAATTTAGGTTCCTGTTCCAAAGGTCAGGGTCATAATCAGGGCACATAGGTCAGATTATATCTTCAAACTGACTGGAGGCTGCTGAAGTGAATTTCATCAAACTTCACAGAAAGGTAAAGCATGATAAAAAGGCATCTCACTTGCAAGATTTGGGCTGACTTGCCCAAACTCAAGGTCACAATCAGGGTCAAAGGTCAGTTTAAGGGGTCTTCGGGGGCATCTGTTACATACTGTAACATTTCTTGTTTAGTAAGGCAACAGTCCCTGGGTATGAACCTCGGTGTGTGTCGAGCTCTGGATGCACAAGCACAGTTTTGTTTGTTTGATAAGGCATACGACATTGCAGACATTCAGTGGCACTGCAAAAACCAACTGCGCAACACTAATACCACTTTTCCAGTTTCCAGTTGACTGCACACTGTAAGCCCTGCTACTTCTACAGAAAACACAGCATAAGCCATCCAAGACAAGTCACAGAACACAATGATTAGTTTTGAACCCACTGCTGCACTGGGAATACTAAAATGACCTTACGTGTTGCAACATTTTACCATGGCCCTACTACTTTTGTAATATTTGGCAAACAGTGTAGACCCAGATCAGACTGCTCCTCAAGGAGCAGTCTGATCTGGGTCTGAACTGTTTGCTCAGCCCTTTTTATTCCTATCATATCTGAAGTCATTACAGAGACAGTTTCAAAACTGGAACAACAGACAATTCCACGATATTAATTTTCGCTGACGTAAATCTCTCTCTCAATCTACGGAAAACAAACTAATAGAATTTGTCAAGACCTTATCATTTCCTTACATCTTCATTACTTTTCTGTCAAAAATCACAACCTGTTTTGATGGCTAAGTTGTTGATCAGCTATATTGGACATTTCTAATCACCGCAAGTCACGCAAATGTGGAGGTTAAAAATCCTCTCGAGTATAATCTTGAACTTTGCCTACTATACGAGGTTGGCTCGTATGCGTGTCTGATTATTTGCAGGAGTGTCATGTGTTTATGACAGTTCCTCATGCTTTTTGGAGCATCCTTATTTATAATCTTGGGAATTATTCTTGGCAAAGGCAAACACCAGCTTGTTATGACCTCTGGTATGTGGCACATGGACTTATGGGTATTATCCCGTTTTGGATAAAGTATGAAAGAATAGGTGCTGATATAACCTGACTGAAACTAGTTCCCAGCCAACCTGTGAAATGTGACAGATCAGTGTGGAAAGTGCTAAATGTTTGGGCAATACAAGGACCTGTCAAAAAGGGAAGTGAAGCTGAAGCTCAGAAAGTGTGAAACCCATGGAAAAGAAGTGGTTGTGGACAGAAGATGATAGGCCATCCAGAGCCCTAGATAAGAGGGAGTATTTGGTGATAATTAAGGATAATTTTTATTTCTACATAGAAACGTATGTTGTGACCCCTCATCTGAACCGTCTCAACAAGACGGTTCAGATGAGTGGTCACAACATAGGATTTCAATGAGAAATAAAAAAATAATCCCTCAATTATCATCAAATACCCCTCTTATCGAGGGCTCTGGCCATCTCTCCCTATGGTAAAAGTGATTCAGATGTCTCCGCCACCCCAAACCACCCACCCCCCCTCTTTCAAACCCAGCCACCCAATCAAGAAAGTTTTTTTTTTTTTAAAGTTTCTATGCAATCTGACAGAATTTGGTCGGATCTGAATAGATTGTTTTGGGTTTTTTTTTTAATCATACACATTTTTTCTTTCGTAATCACTGCCAAGTTGATGCTGAAATGGTGATATGCTGATAGTTGACATAGATAATTTACCAAATATCCTAAAGGAGCAGTCTGATCAGGCCTTACCCTGTTTGCCGTTCCAACAGCATCTTCTGAATGCCATTTTGCATAGTAAAAATGGTCAGTTTCTTCCATAGGACAATTTTGGTTGCTATTTTAAGTGTCCCAATGTTTTAAGTTTATGAAAGTTTGCTTACCTAACTGATCAGCTAACTGTTTTCCTCTCTCTGTGGACACCACTCGCTCATCTTCTAAATCACATTTGTTACCAACTAGAACCACCTGGGCATTGTCCCATGAATATGATTTTATCTGTGTGCACCTACAATGAATAATCAGAACCCTAAATCAAGTTAGCTTCAAAATTGGAATTACACGGGAACACATGTTGCAAGATGTGTGCCATGCAACCATATAGGTCATGTTTAGATGATCAGATGTTGCATGCAACAGATTTGTGTCAAGAAACATCTTTTTTGGGGTGTGTACACGGTGACACATGTCACATGTCAGGCAACATGTAAATGCACATTACTATCAATGCCCATTTGCTAATGCATGTGCTGCGGACTGACCCCGGTACTGTGCAAAGAGACTGTTGACCAAGAATTTCCCTGACAGCATATCAATAATGATTATATTAATGGTACTATTGTTAATGACCATCAACCCCGCTGATATTGTCAATAATCTTCCCAATCAGCCACTTTTGCATGTATAACTGATTGGCACGGTCGACAGCATAGACTGGGACATTGGTATACCCCAATGACTACATAATTCTCCAGAAAAATACTGAGAAGCAAGTTTGAAGCTGTAGCCTAGGTTTGAAGACTTGTTAAGTATATATGGCTTAATTGCCATACTCTGGCATATGTATATCTGCAAATGACCTTAATCCTCACTGTTGACATTTGGACAGCTTCAACAATAATAGAAAATTATTTGAACCTTGTGTCAGTGGGGGATAAGTAGCTTTCCATGGCAAATCTAGTTTTCATTTCATTTGCAGTAATAGATTAATCTAATTTTGTTGTCTGATGCCCACCAGCCAAATAAACTTTCTGCAAATTCTCTCAGGAATCTGTAATAATTCAGTTACTTTGTATTTCTAAACCACCGATGGCTACACATTTATTGAAGCTGCATGCCTTTAAGCTTAAGACTCTTTTCAACAGAAATCCTCTGCTAAATAGGTTTATCAAAGAGGGTTTAGTTTTCACGACAATTCCAAAAGATGTCATGCAATTGTAAAGTGCTTTTGTGTAACTTTCCTGTCATTCATTCATGGTAACTCGGTCACAAAATTTTCTGATTTTTTCCCTGATTTTTCCCTGAGTTTTACTACCATGTTTCCCATATTCTTTTTGATTATACTCTTTACTTTTATATTCCAAAAGGGATCACAGAGCTCTAGATAAGACAGCGTATTTGATGATAATTAAGGATAATTTTTCTTATTTCTCATCGAAACCATATGTTGTGACCCCTCATCTGAACCGTCTCGTCGAGACGGTTCAGATGAGGGGTCACAACGTATGTTTTTACGCAGAATTAACAAAAATTATCCCTAATTATCACCAAATACGCCCTCTTATCTAGAGCTCTGGTATCAGTTAAAAATTCAGGGTTACTCTTAAAGATTTTTCTTTCTTTTAAGAGTAGCCCTAAATGAGAAGAGATATAAGTTACCCCTGACAACCTACGTCATCAACAAGTGAAGTTTTCTCAAAATTACATCATTTCCTATGGTCCAACGTTTGGAATTTTACTCTAAATCTTGTACATTTCAACGTCTCCAAAAAGCCACTTGGTGCACCAAATATATTAATAAAACGACAATCATCTTTCTACATTGGCACAATCTCTCGAGTCAGCGAAATGGATTTTACGGCAAATCAGCACAAAAAAGGATATTTTGCACTGACACGTTGTAATGCATTTGGTCAAAGAATTTGCAAATTCTGCTCAATTTCAAGCCGTCAGTTTCATGGGGAAATATGTTCCTTCTCTGAATACATTTGGTGCATGCAATCTTTTCTCGAAAGTTCCAAACATAAAGAGATGTTGGTTACTCAGAGTACATGGTTGTCCAAATAGCTGTTCTCTGATCAATTTATGACATGCCGAATGACATAGGTTGTTGCTCTTCTAAATACTTCCACGCATGAATTATCTTTGCTGAAAGTTTATCTTTTCCCCTTTAGCAGTATAAGTGTGTTTTTTGAAGACTTCCATAGCCATTAATTTTAAATTCTCTGAATTTTCCTCAAATTTTCCAGGCAAGGGAAAAGAAAAATAATTTCCAGACATTTTTCCCTAACCTGCATCAGTACACAAAATTTCATATGATTAAGCATAGTATCATGATGTAAGGACAGTGTCAGTTCCATGTTTTTTCTGCTATGGTTTGTACACCATGAATGTCTGTCAGACTGGGCTGGTTGAATTCTGTTGATGAATATAGGCCCAATTCAGTTTTTACACACACACACAATTATACGCTTCTCTAGTTCAACATCATATTGCTCTTAACTACTATGCCGGGCCGGGTAGCGCAATCGGTAGGGCACCTGACTCGTAAGTCAGAGGTCCTGGGTTCGAATCCCGGTCTGGCCACATACTTTCGTTTCTCCTTCTGCTGATTCAAGAAGGGCAGTTGTCAGTTACTGGCGAAAGTATGTGCACTTAGTACTGGTTAACCGCTTAGGAGGTCTAAGCCTGCCCAGGAATAGTGTGGTTAGGTTAACTGACCGTCCCGACATGACCTTAGTTGTTTACCGAGGACGTTAAGCATGAAATCAACCAACATCTTAACTACTATGGTATTAATTGTATGTACCAAGATACCAATTAAAGAGTATGGATACACCACCTATTTTTCCTGCGGTTTTACCCATATCCTGCCTTTTAACCAATAGGCAACAACTTTTGAGCCTTTCTGTATGCTTCTCTGGACAATGCAGCTCTTCCGAAATGGGATCTACTCTCAACGGAAAGACTTTTCCTCTTCTTTAAGAGTGGACTCCCATTGTGAAGGGAGGCAAGATTGAAGAATCAAACTGACAGAGCTGCTTCCCCTGAAAGTGTAGCCATCTGCCTTAATTTCTGTAATTTTAGGATAGGAACTGGAAAAGATATGGCTTTGGTTCTGATCCGTTAAATGTTCTCATGCTATTTCAGGGGATCTTGGTAGATCAGTAAATTAAGCATGGACCCGCTTAGCTAGCGGTCTTGGTTTGATTTCTGCTGAGATGGAAATCTTTTCAACTGTTAATAGCATATTCCATTGCACACAACCTGTCAGTACCACATCATCCTGATATGACTGAAATACTGTTGAAAAGTGTGTAAAATCACAAGTCATCCATCTCATGCTATTTCAATATTGTGTGTGCTTCAGGTTTGTCTCTAAACTTACCAGTCTTGAACAGCATTAAATGACTCTTCATTAGTTACATCATACATTAGTATAAAGCCCATCGCCCCTCTGTAGTATGCTGTGGTTATAGTTCTATATCGTTCTTGACCTGCTGTGTCCTGAAAAAAATATTCAAAAGAATTATTAAATGCTGTAAGTGCCAACAGATTAATATGCACATGTACTAAGGTGAAATTGCAAACAGTGTAAATCCAGATGATGTGGCTCATAATGAGCCACCTCATCTGAATCTACACTGTTTGCCCACTAGTCTTTGAGTCCTGAACAGGATATAGCTTGAACGAAACAGTCTTTTAAATTTTGAAGACATAACTTTTGTTGTCTGCTTTTTTTTTGGTGCTTTACAGGTTAATTTTGTCATTCGGCAAAATCTCCAGAAATTCAAGACAATAGTTGGTACTTACTAGAAGTTGAGAAAAATAAAGACAGGAGATTACAACAAAAGGATTGCAAGATTACCATCTAAACAGTTTGCTTGATTAAAATCTGTCTAGTCAAGTTACATTTCCAAACCTTAGCCTCTCTTGTAAATAAGATGAGTGATAGACTTTTGTTGAAGAGGTCATAAGGCTAGGTCTGACCTTGATCATGAAAGACTATTGATACTCTGACAGTTTGTAAAAGATCTTAACTATCAAAATGAATCAACCTCTGTATCAGTAATCCAGTTTTCATTTCCATAATGATCATGACTTGGTGCTTTCAGATTTGACCTGCCACCTTTGACTAGCCTCTTTTTTACAAGAAAATCTTGTTAGTGTCACTTTATATGACATAGATAGGCAGACAGTATAATTTACTGATCATTCAAGAAAATATCTTTAGCTTCATAAGGGTGTTCTGTCTACTGTATAAAACATGTAATGTCATTTATGATGTTTATGGCATTAACCAGGCGTAGGTGCTAAGGAGAAAGTCTCCTATGGTATATGATAACAGCCAAGACTGGGATCAGCTTGCATCTCCAGCTGATATCTATAAAGAGTGCAGGGGAGACAACGCCAAGTGGCAACCCAGCCACATGGCAGCCAGGATCTATCAATGTTGTGGCCCTAAGATGAGTTTTTGTTCAAGTAGGTCGGAAATTCAAAGCCCTCTGGTGTGGAGTGTTGCCTGCTTGTAACTTCTTCATGGTGTTTTTTTATTAACCAACCAAGGACAGTCTCATACATTGCCGGAAGGTGAGGGCATGGATAGGCTCTGCTGAGCCTCCTGGACCAACATCATTACAAGAAATTGGATTACAACAACATCAGCTTTTAATTATCCACACATGCAGACCAGTCCTCGAGATCACATTTCTCAGTGTATGGACAAACCGCCATATTTTTTTCCACCATTTTTATAAAGGGTGACTTTTTTTGTGTTTTCCTGTTTGCTTCTCTGGAAAATAAAGCCGTTCCAAAATGGAGAATACTCAAGGGAATAATTTTCTCCTTTGAAAGCAAATTCTTTCTTTTAAGAATTGACTGCCATTGAAAAATGGGCAAAAATGAAAATGGATCCTGAAGCTGTACAATGTTGCCTTAATTAAAATACAAGCACATTAAAATTTATATACAAGATAAAAGCCTGCACCAATGAGCAGTCTGACTCTAGTCTGCTGTCTGCAAATAACATATGGTATGTCACTTTCTTGTATCACAGCTCACATGATTTATACATTGTCTACATCCTCCAGAGACTGTATAATTTGCTGGTGCAATTTCCTTCCAACATTATGGGCAAAAACAATTAATTCCACCATTAGTTTCCCAGTCAATTACCTTGTATGGTAGTTCAACTTTACCCTAAAAAACTCAATGATGAGCTCTTTCAGCTTTGAATTAGGGCAATGTCTATCAGTATCAGGACATACTGCAATTTATCATATGACGTCGCATCTGAGAGTGTAATACAGCCATGCATTAAAAACGATAATTCACTAGTGGATTAAATATGCAAATTACGTCGTAACGTTATATGTTGACGTCCATAAAAACGTCCCGTTTTCTAATGGCGTAATCGTGACGTTTCAATGCAAAATTTGCTAATAAAATGCAGTTTTAGTGTCATATGATAAATAGAATCTTGCATTCGTGCTCCTGTATTATTGAATTTATTAAACGAGTTGGGGAAAAAGATAAGATGCTAGCCTCGCATCTTATCTTTTTCCCCAACTCGTTTAATAAATTCATTAATACATGAGCACTCATGTAAGATCCTCTATTTATGTGATGAATGAGTACACTTTCATGGGCAGCAACTCCGTCTTTTTCATTTTGCCTCCCTTCTCTGTTGGAGTCAACTCTAAAAGAGTCAACTCTAAAAGGATATGAGCCGCGATGCGAGAAAACCAACAAAGTGGTTGTGCGCCCAGCGCAGACTCAGATCAGCCTGGGCATCTGCCCAGTCTGATCAGATTCTTTGCTGTTCGCATGAAGGTAGCTTAGACACTTAGCAACCCTTTAAGCACTTAGCGAAGAGTCTGATCAGACTGGGTGGATGCCCAGGCTGATCTGAGTCTGCGCTGGGCGCACGACCACATTGTTGGTTTTCTCGTGTCGTGGCTCATATAACTTGCTCCTAGAGGAGCAAAGTCTTTCTTTAAAGAGTAGACCCATTTTGGAAGGGCTCCATTGTCCAGAGAAGCAAGCCGGAAGTCATATAAGTTGTTCCCCTTTGTAATATTGGTAGAAAAACAAAGATGTGTACCCATTTACCTTATAAATGGCTGACTGTAAACTCTGATTAGATAACTCCTTCTGATCAGAATCTTTACTGTTTGCTCAGACAGCTTATCTGAATATTTTTTATGACAAATATGGTGCATCAAGGTCACTGAAAGCTTGTTGTGAATCTTAAGCACGTCTGTCAGTGTCACTGGAATGCTTAATAGCCAAAGTGTGACAATAACATGACAAATTTAGCCAACAGAGGCTTACTGTGGAATAATAGCCTCACAAACCTTATTAGTGAATGGCTCAGCTGAGTGCTTCATCAGAATACTGATATAGTATGTAACACCCACTTTGCTAACCATAAACAACAACTTTCAGGCAAGTTAAGATGTAAGGACTTTTTTTCTATCATTTGTACAAAGGTAAACCATTTTTGTGACTTTCTGTTTGCTTCCCTTCCCAAACGGGGTCAACTCTTAAAGGAAAGAATTGCCCCTTAAAACTGAACATTATGAAAAAGACATTTTTATTTAAATCTGGTTAAGCTGGCCTGATGCAGGTGTTTAACCCTATTCCACTCAGAACCGCCAAAACATTGGCCGTTCTGAGTGCAATAGGGTTATAAACATTGGAATCCCAGACTTCGGAATAACGGTTGTTAAATTTCACTCCAATTCCCCACTAGCTCAAAATAACTCAAACTACAGTTGAAGGGGCTGAAAATTCCAAATCTAGCTTGATAAAAATCCCATGAAGAACTGCCAACCGTGAGCCATCAATATCCCATATGATTTGTGATGTTTGAAGAGGTTTCTACTAATTTGATTTGTAAGCTTGAAAACCTACATTTGTTTCAACTGTAAAATTAGGCTTCAGCATTTCAACTTTAAATGGCTTTTAGCGTCAAAGAAACCTTTTAGATGTTCTGAACAGCATTCAGCTAGGGAAAAGCAAAGTGCACAATTCCATAAAAAATGCACTCCAACATAGACATTTCGCAACTGTCATAAAATTATACAGTACATATGTGTTTAAAACCACCCTACACCCAAACAGTAATCAGAAAAGAGGGTCCTACTAGGCTACCAGTTCATAGTAACTCCTATCAAGATGTTTGTGTCATCTTATTTTTTTAATGGGGAAGGCCTACCAATAACCAATTTTAGATCACTCCTTATTAGTGTATGGGTACACCATGTTAATCTGTCAAGAGGGGAACAACTCTTGTGATTTCCTCTTGCTTTCCTACTGGTTAACGTAGCCCTTACATTCCAAAATGAGGGTCTACTGTGAAAGGAAAGCAGACTGTTCATGTGCAGTATATGTAATGTTGCAAAACTGACGATATGCCCCCAAGCACCAGCTTGAACTGAGCCCTATTTTCAGACTGACTCAAATGACCATGTTTCCTTCCCCATGCCCGGGCAGAGAAGTGCGGTCAGCAGCATGTCTGACTCAAGGGTTCATTACCTGGTCCGCTGATTCAAGAATGGCAGTTGTAAGTTACTGGCAAAAGGACGTGCGTGCACTTAATACTGGTAAACCAGTTCGGAAGTCCAAGCCTGCCCAGAAATAGTGTGGTTAGGTTAACTGACCATTCTGACATGATCATAGCTGTTTTATGTGGACGTAAAACAACAACGACAGCAAATCCTTCACCATGAGATGCTATAGATATATGTGGAGAAATTAAATGCTGACATTATCCCAAAGTCGGTATCCAAACCCAACCTTATATGCAGCTCTTGACATCTCATGACGCAATTAGCAAAATTTGCAAACAGCGTAGATCCTGATGAGGCGGCTCATAATGAGCCGCCTCATCTAGATCTACACTGTTTGCCCTCTAGTCTTTGAATTCTCAATATAAAAAGTCTTGGACAAGGCATTTTTTTAATTTTTGCAGACGTAAATTTTGTCGTCTGCTTTTTGGTACTGAAAGAGTTAATAAAGCATCCAAATAATGACTCTGAGCTTGTCAGAGAAAGATCTAAGATTATAGTCTCTGCAGAGACCAACAAACACACTGCAGCAGTTGCAATCAATAATTCATAATCTCCCATGGCCTAAGTCACTTAATATTGGGACAAAAGTAGCTATAAGCAAACAGTGTAGACCCAGATCTGACTGCTCCTGAAGGAGCAGTCTGAACAGGACTGCCCTATTTGCCAGTCAGCATGCAGAGTGGATGGATGGGTGACTAGCAACTCTACATCCTTTTAAACAGTGTTTCAGTCATATCAGGATGTTGGGTGAATAATAATGAAAGGCTGTGTGCCATTTATGACTGACAAGATTCCCACCTACAGCGGGGCTCGAATCCAGGGCCACTAGATCAGCACTGGCCAGCGCTTAATCTACTGAGCTACCGGGGCTCCCTGCTTGCATATTTTGAACACATTCCCAAAAGTAAAATCATCTGAAAAGTACAGCAGTTGATGTAATTAAGGTGTCACAATATTTACGGTTACTATGGTTACATCAAAATAAGACACTATTTAAGAAAATTGTTTCCCAAAAGAGAACGCTTGACATAAACATTGACATTAATAAGAATCGGTAGGCAGAAAGAAATAACTCCTTTTTTTACTGCCAGTTTTCTTTACTGGAGTTGACATTCAGAATTCTGCTGATTCTCATATTTCTGGTACCCAATTAATTCCAATAGGTGCACACTCTGATATACACTCTTCACCTTTTTCTTCTTCTTCTTCTTCTTCTAATCTTCCATTAAAGTACAGACACTTTAAAAACGTGTTTTCTCATATTGGCATATAGATGGTGAAGGAACATTCAACGTGAAGGTGACGGCTAACAACAACTATGTTCGGTGCAATCAAAATCATCAAGTACGAGTCTAGCAAAGTCTGATGTTCTGCACATCCCTCTTGAAGCTGTCGAGGGTTGGGCAGCTGACCACTAGTTGGGGAAGGTTGTTCCAGATTCTGATGGTGTCTGGGAAGAAGGATCTCTGGTAGACAAGAGTTCTAGCATACTGAACCAGGAACCTCATGTTATGACCGCTCGTTGATATAGTTGACGTCAGGTGGCTTACTGTGATGTCCACAAGGCAAAAGATGGTGCGGTACATCACGGATAGCTTAGCCTGTGCATTGCGCTCTTGAAGAGGGGACCACTGGAGTCGTTGTAGCTTAGGGGAGGCGACAAGCTGCTGTGTTTTAGTCTGCTGTGTTTTAGTCTGTAGTCTGAGAAGACCATGCAAGCTGCTCTACGCTGCACCATCTCTAGTCTCCGAATGTTGTCTTCAGTGAAGGGACCTCCTTCAGATTACGCTGGCATACTCTATGATCAGCCATACCAGGGTCTTGTAACAGAGATCCTTGGTTGTCTAAAATTGGACAATGCTGGAGGTTCCTCTGAAGGAATGCTCGGGTGTTGTGTGCTTTTTACGCTGTAGATTTTTTTGCCTTTTTTGGAATGCTCGGGTGTTGTTCGCCTTTTTGACTGTAGACTTTTTTCTTGAATAAATGTGTTAATGTTGATCAACCATATTTGTTCAAACCCAAGCACAGTGTGTATGAGCAGAAGTTAACCACAAGCTTTTTCATTTAAAAATCTGAAGTTTTTCTAATTTTAGCTCCAAAAGCCCAACATTTAGATTTTTGCAATAACTGGCAGCTCCAAAACCACTTGCCCCATCCCAAGTTTTAACACCATCTATGACATATACATACCAGTTGTATATATGTAAACCCTCCCCTCCCTCAACTAGTAATTAAATCTGTCCACTGGCATATAGCATCATAAGGCATTTTGTGGGAAGCTGTGCAGTACAACATATTGGGAAATTTTAGCATATTGTGAAGTTCTGTTGAAGGAAATATTTGCAGAGTTCTGACTTTGCAGTTCCCCTTTCAACACGGGTGTTTTACTTTCATGAAACTTTGCACATCATTTTACAAATGTTTTATTGTCATGAAACTTCACAAATATTTCATAACTATTTTCTTTTTATGAAACTTCACGAATCATTTTACAAATGTTTTATTTTTATGAAACTTTGCAAATTTTTTGCAAAGTTTCATGTAAATGAAACATTGCGAAAAGTTTTCCAATTTACAGTAAACAGTTTTAAACCAGGTCTCAGACAAGTATTCAAGTCAGTAATCCTCTAGCAGCCAGAATGTGAGAAAAATGGGAAATCAATACCAAGCTTCTTTCATCATAAAACCTTATAAATGATCAATTTAGGCAAATCAATTTTCCTACCCTGATGGGATTGTATAACTGCGTCTAATCATATTGAAACTCTGCAATTGCCTACAGAATCATTACGAGATGGTAAGAGATTCTGGATCCAGATTATTCCATATTTCCAGATAGCAATTCCATATTTCCAGATAGCAACTGCCAAAATAACACTGATGGTACAGTGTGCCATCCAAAGCAGCAAATACCATCAGCATACAAAGGCCATCCAAGGATCTTCTTTACAAGACCGGTGTTTTATGGCCCTATTAAGAACATTTCACTTATATCAAGCCGACCGTTATGCTGAGGTGGGCAAAAACTGGAGCTCCAGGGAAACCACCTAACCTTCTGCAAGCAGAATGAGGCTTTAATTCTCACTTGTGTGCAAAGCGAGGTTTGAACCCATAGCAGTGATATTCCTAATATTTAAGAGTCAGCGCTCTTTTCCTCTAGGCAAAGCAGGCTCATCTACAGCCCTTGAAGATGTGTTATCTATGCACATATCATAGGTTCAAATATTACCTGCAAGAACCTTTGAACAGGGTATCTGCACATTGGTGATCGCCAAATGCGTAGCTACATATACAGCAAATACGCAGGTGCGTATTGAAATTTTGTCAAAATTGACAAAATTTCAAAACGCACCTGCGTATTTGCATGCTGAAAATTTATAATTTAGACAAGATTTCTATACCAACTGCCAAATTGGCTGAAATACTACCTTTCCCTTCAAGGATTAGAGTATGACACATGATTGTGCGTATCATGAAATTGCTCCTAGTTACGCCGCTGATCGCTATTCATGTGGCTAAAATTGGTGATGCCACTTCAAGCAGTTTTCTTCATGCTGCATGCTGTGTTCAAAATTTTTGCATCAAACCATCATTAATTTACCAATTATTGACATAAATGACACAACTGCAGATGTTAATGACAGTTCTGTATCATTACCAATCAATATGGATGTTGACAAAATAAAAGATATCTAGAAGTTTGATAAAACAAATCAATATTGGTAATTATTTTTTCATTGATAAACTTCTATTTTAGCAAAATACAAGCTTATTAAGATGAATGTATACACTTTCAGGGAATGTATTTTGGACTTGTCAATGTTTCCTCTATTTGTGCATTCAAACTTCTGATTCTACTACTATTACAACTTTACTATTCTTCATGGGGTCAAGTCTTGAAGGAAAGAATTTGCTCTTGTTAGAGCAAATTCTTTATTTAAGACTTCACCCCTTTGGATATGGGGCTCTTACAGAAAAGTCAGTACTAATCTCTGAAGTTGCTTCCCTTTGAAACAATGGAAGAACGTATATGTGTATCTTGTCACCTTAAAAATGTCAATTTATAGTCAGTGAGTGCTGAATAATGGCATTTCAGAGAAGATGAAAACCAACTCCCACTCATTCACATTAAGTCATTAATTTTCATTAGAATAAAAGTGCACACGAAACAAAATTGATGTTGAATCTCTTCAGGAATTGATTGGGATTTGTACGGATAATGTGCATAAAAAATCTGAGCCCAGTTACTTAAAGCAGCATTTAACAAACTCATCTAAAGACAGGGGTGGTACTATATAAGGAGCAATAACTTCGAAAGAGTCATTCTTGGACGGACACTTGGAGCCAGGTGTGTGCAACTATGGTTATGTACCACTGAGCCACTTGGGGAACGTCGTTAGGAGAAATGAACAGAACAGAACAAAAGCGTCATTCTGTCTCTTGCTCACAAAGTGTCTACACCTCCAGCACAGGGTATAATCGATTCCGCCAATTTTCGCTTCCTGCAGAGACTGTATATCATATTTGGCTTCCGCCGAGACTGTCCGCAAACTCTTGCTTCCTGCAGAGACTACTGTCCTCGAAAAATAGCTTCCTGCCGAGACTGTCCACGTGATTCTGCTTCCTGCCGGGAGCCTCGGCAGGAAGCAGAATCACGCGGACAGTCTCTGCAGGAAGCCATTTATCATGTACAGAAGTCTCGGCAGGAAGCAAGCGTTCACGGACAATCTCAGTGGAAGCCAAATATGATGTACAGTCTCTGCAGGAAGCGAAAATTAGCGGAATCCATTATACCCTGTGCAGTCAGCCAACAGAATTATCATAACTGGTAATTCTGGTCCACTGATTGGTTGAATAGGCTTTCACACCTTTACCTGTACAGGTAAATATGCTGTGAGATAGGAGTGAGTGAGTGAGTGAACTCGGGTTTAACGTCCCACCAACAACGAGGTCATATGGAGACGGGACCTCGGTTTAAAGTCTCATCCGAAAGACCGGAGAAGCGGGGGATCGAACCTGCGACCCCTGGATTGGTAGTCTGGAGTGTTATCCACTACGCTACAGCCGCTCCTGTGTGAGATAGGAACCAGGGGCCATATAAGTTGTTGCTATGCTGTTGCTAAGGCTAAAATTCTATGTTGGAGATTCCCTACAACTATGAAATTTTCTCTGGAGGAACAGTCTTTTTCAGACTGTTCCTCCTGAGAAAATTTCATAGTTGTAGGGAATCTCCTTCCTAGAAATTCAGCCTTAGCAACAGCATATCAACAACTTAAGTCCTTTTATAAATACGGCCCTAGACCCCCGGCAGAGATGTCCTGTCTTTAAGTCTTCTAGTACACATAAAATCAAGCGTGCTAATATCGTTTTACTGAAAAAAAATATGTGGAGCTTTTGCAGTGTGCAGTAGTCAGCTGTAAGGAGTGGGCACAGTATGCAGCTTACATGGTTGCCTTAGACACTCTCCTTCTGCTTGCCTATGCAGCTCCTCATTTGTAAGGTAATTTGTCCACAGGCTGTCTATAGGCAATCCTGGATTGCATATGGGCTGTCTGCTGATAAATTACCATACAAATGAGGCTAATCCATTTTGCACAGGCAGCCTATAGGCAATGGCAGCTCTATAATGTTTATTTTTTTTTTTGTATGGAAATTATGGAAAGACATTTTGTATATTACACAGAGATCGAGACATGTAATGAAGTCTATGCAGAAACTGCCATATAAAAGGCTGTGGGCCTTCATGAAAACATAATCAAATTTATCAATATGGCTCTAAGTCTTTCAAAATGTCAGTGGGGAAGCAAGTTGTTAGAAACTCAAGCTGAACCTTAACTGAGGTACAGAATCATGGATTACAACGTTTACTTCTAAGGAAAAATGTTAACATTACGATGTGCAATTCTGGCCAATGGCTGGGGCATGAATTTAGCTTTAAAAATGCCCTAATTTTTTGTCTTGTTTTTCAAGTCCTAAAAGCTAAAGCACTTAATTATTTTTAAACAATCTGACTGCAGAAAACTTAGATCCTTACGTAGGAAGACTATAAAACAAGAACATAAAGAGGGCCCCATACATGGTGGTATTTTGACAATAAATTTCATTCTTTATTCATTCAAAAAAACATGTTGTGCACCTCATAAGAACTGCCTCACTGAGCTTCTTCTGTGGGGCCACAACATGTTTTATACAGCAATTTATGCAGCAATGAGAAAAAATTACCCCACAAATGTCATTGAAATCTCACCATATTTGGAGCTCTATTGCAATACTGTAAGGATTCATTCCATCAGCTGCAGAAGTTAAAATCAATAAGGAGAATCAGTTAATTGCTGGTAATCTACGAGCGGGAAATGGAAGTAATGATTACAATTAATCAAGTAAAGGAACTCAGACATTCAGGGATGGATCAATCACTACGAATATCCTTGAATCTTAAGTTGTTTTGATTGCAAAGACTTAGTGCATCAGTGCATCTTCCTATATGAGCCCTGACACTACAAAACCAACAATGTGGCGCGTGCGCCACGCGAAGACTCACATCAAGATACATTCAAATACATATGAGCTGCGTGACACAACAAAGTGGCATGTGTATCCAGTGAAGACTCAGATCAGCCTGTGCATCCGCCCAGTCTGATCAGAATCTGCTGTGGACTTAGAGGATAGCTACAGGTCTAAGCTAACTTCCATGTTGACAGGAAAGACTCTGGTCAGACTGGGTGGATGCCCAGACTGATCTGAGTCTTCGCTGAACACACATGCCACTTTGCTGGTTTGTTGTGTCACACAACTTGTATGTATTTGAATGTAAACAGATTTGATTAACACTGTTTATGGCACAATTCAACCCAGTCTGCTTTAAGTACACTATAGTTACAACCCATGACAGTCTGATCATCTCAGCCCAGA
Source organism: Ctena decussata (assembly GCA_963989385.1). Lineage (NCBI taxonomy): Eukaryota > Metazoa > Mollusca > Bivalvia > Lucinida > Lucinidae > Ctena > Ctena decussata. The sequence continues at coordinate 30,192,283 of OZ022501.1, read as the reverse complement.
CGTTCAAAACTAAAGACGTTAGTTAAAGAAACATTATATGTATTTTCAAATGTATTGTATGCAAAAACACTGCCATTTAATGTGGTTACTACAGAGCTCTAGATAAGTATTTGATGATAATTAGGGATAATTTTTGTTAATTCTGCATAAAAACATTATATTGTGACCCCTCATCTGAACCGTCTCAACGAGACAGTTCAGATGAGGGGTCACAACATATGGTTTCAATGAGAAATAAAGAAAATTATCCCTCAATTATCATCAAATACTCCTCTTATCTAGAGCTCTGTGGTATATTCTTTATACCCAGTTCCATAACCATACAGCCTTTCATTAACACCTTTCCATCATCCTGATATGACTGAAACTGTTGAAAAAGATGTAAAATCACAAGCCATACAATTATCCATTTGACACCATCTTCAGTTTTGTTTTTGCTTGCTTGTAAAATTGCCACCAAACAACAGCAATGTTACCGATCAGTACTTTAATTAAAACAAATGGCAAGAAGTAACTGTACTGCATCATGACTGACATTGATCAGTCTATTCATATTCAAATGTGTATGGTGTGAATATAGCCACCCGACTATAGTATACTTACCCAAATTTGTAATTTTACTCTTTTATCTTGTCTGAACACTGTTTTTACTTTAAAGTCTATTCCAACTGTACTAACAAAAGCTGAGGTAAATGAATCATCGGCGTATCGAAATAAAAATGAAGTCTTTCCCACTGAACTATTACCAATTATTAATAATTTGAACATGTAGTCGAAGTTCTGGTCTGCGGCATCTTTCTGCCATTTCGCATCGTTTGCGGAAGCCATCTGAAAATAGAAAGAGAAAATAAGTTATGGCAATGTAAAGACATGACCTAGCACACTTGTTAATCAAGCTGGCATGTAGAAACTTAGCTAGATTAAAGGTGGCTTTCGATGATTTGCAAATGCCAAAGAGAAGTGTGCGGTTGAGTATGGTGCAGAAAGTCACAGGTTTGCAGCTCCTTTGAACCAGGCAGGGACTGAAAAACTCTATCGATCCAGCAATAAATGGGCTTCTTTTCCGAATCAGGGTAGCAGGCGAGGGATAATCCAATTTGCATGACTTTTTTTGTATCTGCTGTTCTCGAGATATGGCATCCCACTGGCCCTATGGCCACTAGGCATATGGGGAAACCTTTACCTTTCTTATATGCACAAAAGCCATTTTTCGTGGCATTTAGCCCATCGATACATTTCACTGTTGCAATGGTCTCTTTTAAGGGAAGCTATGCTACAGTCTAAATGATATTATTAGAAACATTTGCTGTGAGCAAGTATACTTCATATAGCTATTCACAATATTGCCATATAAGCATTTTTTTACAACAACATATGGCACTGTATAAGTGCAACTTGCTGTCCATGCATGCCATCAAAGACTAGCCCAGAAGCAAGTTTAGACAGTAATCAGAGCTCTAGATAAGAGGGGTATTTGATGATAATTGATGGATAATTTTCTTTATTTCTCAGTGAAACCATATGTTGTGACCCCTCATCTGAACCGTCTCGTCGAGACGGTTCAGATGAGGGGTCAAAACATAGGTTTTTATGCAGAATTGTCAAAAATTATCCATAATTATCACCAAATACTCCCTCTTATCTAGAGCTCTGCAGTAATAAACAGGAATCAAAACAAATCAGTGAAACTTGTACCCCAATTTCTTGAATATTAATCAATTAATATCCAGTCAATATCTATAATCTGTCTAATCCAAATTTAAAACGTTTCATACAACAAGGTGAAGGTCTACTGGGTATACACACCCACAACTAAATTTGGTCAAAAATGTTTGACATTGTTCCTTTTTCTCTGTAAAAAGAAATACCCTAATGCAGCTGTATCAGACTGTCTTATGCCTTAATTGATACAGTCAAACAAATGCTAATAAGTTCCCACAACATATGTTGTTGTTTTTTTATTGAGGACTAAGGTATACAGCTATATTTTCATCCCAATATTTTGGCATATCTGAGGTGATTTTACGGTTTACTTAAATTTGTAAATTGTTGGTAAAAATTCTAAAAATATGGACACCTAAAACAATTACGAAAATTGTACTATACATGATATCAGTTTGATTATACAATGCAGTAAAGCGTGCATATGATGCAGAATCTTGCAGATGGAATGGAAAACAGTGTTGACCCTGATCAAACTGCTCCTTCAGGAGCAGTCTGATCAGGGTCTCCACTGTTGGCTCACACCTATCTGTCCCCGTTTTAAAACCTTTTATGGTAACACCCACAACATATCTTCACCCGGATACAATCAAGTATTCCGATACATTGCTCTACTAATTTATCTGATGAACTCTACTGTCATGGACCAGTCCATCACAGAAATCAGCAGGGTTAGGGCTAAGCATCAGCTCTGAAATAAGACACGTCCATTTGTATTAGCTGAGCTGCAAACAGACCAGACATGGATCAGTTGACACTGGGTTGATGCTGAAATACTTGTCCAAATACGTTGGATTTTTACAATATTAAAAGGTAATTGTATATATATAGATGACACAGGTAAATCCGCCTCTAAACCGACGGAAAATAACAATGCCAAGGGAAATAAAAACAAGAACATAATAATCAACAAGAGGGCCATGAGGCCCTGAATCGCTCACCTGAACAATTGGCAAAGTGGCTTTTTCTTATGTTTTGAAATTGTCAAAATATGAGTCTTGGGTTAAAAGTCAAAGAATGACCATGACCTATTGTACTCATAAATCTTCATGTACTCATTAAGGCAACCATATATACCATTTTTTAGGCAAAACTTTCCATGAAATCTTATGTTCTAGCATTTTCCCATATTTGACCATGCCGCAAAAAAAAGTTAAGGAAAAACCGAGGTCATCATTTGAACAGTCTTGGTAGTACTCTAGTACTCCATGCTACTTACCAAGTTTCAAGGCCATTGGTGTATTGGTTCTGGAGAAGAAAAAATATTTAAGGTTTATACCATAAATGGGTATGGTGGCCATGTTGGTCATGTGACCTGGACCGTTTGAACAAATTTTCGTTCAATCAACCCCTGGAGGCTCTATATGAAATGTGATTACAATTGGCCCTTTGCCTTTTGAGAAAATGTTTGAAAATGTCAAAATATGAGAGATCTGGGTCAAAGGTCAAAGAATGACCTTGACCTCTTGTACTCATAATTCTTCATGACCTCATTAAGACGACTGTTTATACCAATTTTTAGGCCAAAAACTTCCCATGAAATCTTATGTTCTAGCATTTTCCCATATTTGACCTTGCTGTAAAAAAGATCAAGGTCAACCAAGGTCATAATTTGAACAATCTTGATAGTACTGGAGTACCCAATGCTACATACCAAGTTTCAAGGCCACTGATGAATTGGTTCTGGAGAAAAAGATTTTGAAAGGTTTTTACCATATATGGTCATGGTGGCCATGTTGGTCATGTAACCCAGACCATTTGAAGAACTTTTCATTTCCTCGACCCCTGAAGGCTCTATATAATATTTGGTTACAATTGCCGTATTGGCTTTTAAGGAGAAGTTTGAAATTGTCAAACTATTCTGAGAATTCAGGGTCAAAGGTCAAAGAAGGACCTTGACCTCTTGTAGTAATGAATCTTGATGTACACATTAAGATGACTGTATTTACCAATTTTTAGGCCCAAATCTTCAAAACTTTCCATGAAATCTTATATTCTAGAATTTTGCTTATATTTGACCTTGCTGTAAAAAAGGTCAAGGTCAACACAAGGTCAAAATTTGAACACTCTTGAAAGTACTCAAGTACCCAATGCTACATACCAAGTCTCAAGGCCATCAGTCAATTGGTTCTGGAGAAGAAGATTTTTCAAGGTTTTTACCATATATGGGCATAGTGGCCATGTTGGTCATGTGACCATGACGGTTAGAAATTTTTTTCATTCCCTCAACCCTTGGAGGCTCTTTATAAAATTTGGTCACAATTGGCCCAGTGGTTTTTGAGGAGACTGTTTGAAATTGGCAAAATATTAGGGTTCTGGGTCAAAGGTCAAAGAATGACCTTGACCTCTTGTACTCACAAATCTTCATGTAGTCATTAAGTTGACTGTATATACCAATTTTTAGGCTAAAATCTTCAAAACTTATCATGAAATCTCATGTTCTAGCATTTTCCCAAATTTGACCTTGCCGTAAAAAAGGTCAAGGTCAACCCAAGGTCATAATTTGAACAATCTTGATAGTACTCGAGTACCAAATGCTACATACCGAGTTTCAAGGCCATCGGTCAATTGGTTCTGGAGAAGAAGATTTTTCAAGGTTTTTACCATATATGGGCATTGGCGGCCATGTTGGTCATGTGACCTGAACCGTTTGAACAAATTTTCATTCCCTCATCCCCTGGAGGCTCTATATGAAATTTGGTTTCAATTGGCACAGTGGCTGTTGAGAAGATTGTTTGAAATTGTCAAAATATGAGAGTTCTGGGTCAAAGGTCAAAGAATGACCTTGACCTCTTGTACTCATAAATCTTCATGTACTCATTTAGATGACTGTAGATATTGATTTTTAGCCCAAAATCTTCAACAGTTTTCAAGATATCTTATGTTCTAGCATTTTCCCATATAAAAGCACAAGGAAGCAAATTTGACCTTGCCGTAAAAAAGGTCAAGGTCAACCCAAGGTCATAATTTGAACAATCTTGGTAGTACTCGCGTACCCAATGCTACATACCAAGTTTCAAGGCCATCGGCCTGTTGGTTCTGGAGAAGAATGTTTTTTTCAGGTTTTTACCATATATGGGCATGGCGGCCATGTTGGTCATGTGATCAGGACCGTTTGAACAACTTTTCTTTCCTAAGGTCCCAGGAGGCTCTATATGAAATTTGGTTACAATCGGCCCAGCGGTTTCAGAGGAGAAGTCGTTTGAAATTGTGGACGGACGGACGGACGGACGACGGACGGACGGACGACGGACGACGACGGAGCCTTACCATCCTATAAGCTCCCCCGGAGCCGCTGGCTCAGGTGAGCTAAAAACAAAATAATTCAAAAGATAATGACTCTGTTAGTTACACTTCAGTGATAAAACCAACAGTAGCAGTATTTCAATTCTCATATCGACGTTGCCCCTGCACCTCAGCTGAAGGAATCCATAGCCACAGTAACGGGGCGCCGAGCGTCCGTCCATTAAAACCAACACACCATATTAATTCTATTTAACATCCCGGGGATGTTGCATTTTTCAGAAAGGGGGTATTAATTACAGCCTGAAGAGTTATATATACTATGCAAAGTAAATTTAGCAAATTTTTATATTTTGCAATTTTTCTCATTACTGAAGTGCAACATTCAGCGAAATTAAATTGCATTGAAGGGACACGTATTTGGGGCTTAGAATACCATGGGATTACAGAAGCCATCTTTAAAAACGAAATTGGGGAAAGGCGATAAGCGGTGAAGGGGTCATCAGACGAAATTCGCACCCATTTAAAAGCAACATAAAAATGGCAAGCATGTAATTTTTTGTACGGTCTTTCTCATCATTTTCATGCCCAGTTTTCTTGTCAAAGCTATTGAATGTGTAAAAGATATGGTTAAGCTTAACAACTGACGAATCTTAGCATGCACAATTGACGTTAAACGTTATAATTTGGTCCAATAAGCAATGATTCACGGGTGCTTCAGTTCAATGCAAAATGAAAACAGAGAAAAACCAATAGGCTAAAATGAAAGGTCACACCACGATTAATTTAACTGTGAAGTTTCTTCATTGAAGTGTAACGTAACTGTGAGAAAATGATGACGTTAGTCTGAGACTTTTGACTTATGCTCAGTAACCAGGAAGAATTTTCTTTCTAAATTGTTTACGTTATCATATTAGTAGATACCAAACAATCATACACGCGAAAGGGAATCAAGAAATAACAATTAGAAACAAGTTTTTAAGACGATAACGTAAAAACAAGGGAAAACGTCAATTTTTCGAACTTTGTAAACCTCATACTCGTAGCATAATCAAATGTTTTAGAGCGTTTTCCTTTGTTTTAACAGCAAACCAGCCGCCTTATTATGGTTTTGGCTTTTGTACATGATCAAAAAGGTCCTTCAGATACAACGGTCATAAAAACTGACGTCACGGTAGTTCAAACGCTACAACTGAACAATCTTGAATCTTTTACCTGCCCGTCCATCTCGAATGATCGGCCTTTGTATCTTTATGCAGTAAAGTGACAATAAACTCCTAATATGGTGGATCTGATACATACAAAAAATTGCTATATTTATTGTGCATAGTATATTAGCATCTCACCGAAATGCTTCCAATAAACAACTTATTATGAGACTATAACCTATCTATGCCCAGTGGACTGGACTCTTCTATCACAAGTCCAGTTGTCATTTAAGGGGTGTCTGGTTCAATTTATTTTTATTATTTTTATTTTATTTTCTGTAGAAATACCCATTTGTCTAAAGCAAATAGTGTAGACCCTGATCAGACGCCACATTTTGCGGCGTCTGATCTTGGTCTCCACTATTTCCCAATGTCCCAATTTTGGGATGTTAGGCATTAATGGGTTAAGAATGTGAGAACAAGTAGCCCAAAGGGCAACAATTGCTCACCTGAGAGACATTGTAAACCTATAGGGATATTTAAGATGCTCAAGGGCAGCTAACTCCACAGTCAGTGGTCCAATCAGGCTGAAAATTAAACTCATCCAAAACATTATGTACATGTATGCCTTCATTTAATATATGCAAGTTTAAAAAGTATCCGATCAAAGGCACAATAGACAGAGCTGTCAAGGGCAGCTAACTTCGTAGTGGTTGGCCTGATCTTGGCCTGATATGTTGTTTTCTCCATTATAACACTATGGGATTTTTTTCAAACGCTCAAGGGCAGCTAACTTCGTAGTGGTTGGCCTGATCTGGCCAAAATTTGAACTTGTTTAAGATATTATGCATTTCCTCATTACCTGCAAGTCTGAAAAGGATCAGATCAGTAGAAACCAAGAAAAAGTGGCGACATTGATTTTTTGGATGCTCAGGGCAGGTACTCAATAGTCAGTGGTGGGATCTAGCCAAAATGCTAACTAATCCAAGCTTTTATGCATATCCTCATTACCTGCAAGTATAAAGAGGATCCAAAGAAAAATGAAAATGTGATGACGTTGTTTTCTCCATTATAAGACTATTGGATTTTTTTCAAACGCTCAAGGGCAGCTAACTCCGTAGTCTGTGCTCAAATCCGGCCAAATTTCGAACTCATCCAAGCTCTTACGTATGTCATCATTACCTGCAAGTATGATATGGATCTAATCAAAAACCTTGACTGCAGCACCCTGAAAGTCAAACTTGCTCGAGATATTGTCATGCCCTACATTTGTGTGAATTTATTTTAAAATCCGTTGAGAAATGCAGGTGCTAGAGCGATGACAAAGTTTTTCTAAAAAAAGCCACAGTGACCTTGACCTTGGGCATGGCATCCTGAAAGTCGAATTTGCTTGAGATATTGTCATACCCTACATTTGTGTGAAGTTATTTCAAAATCCATGGAGAAATGAAGGTGCTAGGGCGATGACAAAGCTTTTCTAAAAATAGCCACAGTGACCTTGACCTTGGGCACAGCACCCTGAAAGTCAAACTTGCTTGAGATATTGTCATGCCCTACATTTGTGTGAATTTATTTTAAAATCCATGGAGAAATGTAGGTGCTAGAGCGCTGACAAAGTTTTTCTAAAAATAGCCACAGTGACCTTGACCTTGGGCACAGCACCCTGGAAGTCAAACTTGCTTGAGATATTGTCATGCCCTACATTTGTGTGAAGTTGATTTAAAATCCGTTGAGAAATGTAGGCGCTAGAGCCATGACAAAGTTTTTCTAAAAATAGCCACAGTGACCTTGACCTTGGGTGCAGCACCCTGAAAGTCAAACTTGCTCGAGATATTGTCATGCCCTACATTTGTGTGAAGTTATTTTAAAATCTGCTGAGAAATGTAGGTGCTAGAGCGCTGACGAAAGTTTTTCTAAAAATGGCCACAGTGACCTTGACCTTGGGCGCAGCATCCTGAAAGTTGAACTTGATCTAGATATTGTCATGCCCTACATTTGTGTGAAGTTATTTTAAAATCCGTCGAGAAATGTAGGCAATAGAGCGATGACAAAGTTTTTCTAAAAATATGTGAAGATGTTGTTTTCTCCATTATAACACTATGGGATTTTTTCAAACGCTCAAGGGCAGCTAACTCCGTATTCTGTGCTCGAATCCGGCCAAATTTTGAACTCATCCAAGCTCTTATGTATGTCATCATTACCTGCAAGTATGATAAGGATCTAAGCAAAAACAGTTGAGAAAACATGATGACGCCATTTTCCCCATTATAACCCTATGGGATTTTTTTCAAACGCTCAAGGGCAGCTAACTCCGTAGTCTATGCTCGAATCCGGCCAAATTTCGAACTCATCCAAGCTCGTGTGTATGTCATCATTACCTGCAAGTATGATAAGGATCTAATCAAAAACAGTTGAGAAAACGTGATGACGCCATTTTCCCCATTATACCCTATGGGGGCTATCTGTTGCCATGGAAACCAGAGTTCTGAGCTGATCGGCACCAAAACCTAATGCAGCCTTTCCCCCACCCCAATGATGCTTCAGATAAAATATGATTGCGATCAGCCAACTGGTTTCTGAGATATTTATGTTTGAAAGTGTTGACGCACCCACCCACGCACGGAAGGACGACGGCTCGACTCCCATCCCATCCTTTGGCTCAGGTGAGCTAAAAAGCCACAGTGACCTTGACCTTGGGCGCAGCACCCTGAAAGTCGAACTTGCTCGAGATATTGTCATACCCTACATTTGTGTGAAGCTATTTCAAAATCCATGGAGAAATGTAGGTGCTAGAGCCATGACAAAGTTTTTCTAAAATTAGCCACAGTGACCTTGACCTTGGGTGCAGCACCCTGAAAGTCGAACTTGCTTGAGATATTGTCATGCCCTACAATTGTGTGAAGTTATTTCAAAATCCATTGAGAAATGTAGGCGCTAGAGCGATGACAAAGTTTTTCTAAAAATAGCCACAGTGACCTTGGCCTTGGGCGCAGCACCCTGAAAGTCAAACTTGCTCGAGATATTGTCATGCCCTACATTTGTGTGAAGTTATTTCAAAATCCGTTGAGAAATGTAGGCCTTGGAGCGATGACAAAGTTTTTCTAAAAATAGCCACAGTGACCTTGACCTTGGGCGCAGCACCCTGAAAGTCGAACTTGCTCGAGATATTGTCATGCCCTACATTTGTGTGAAGTTATTTCAAAATCCATTGAGAAATGTAGGCGCTAGAGCGATGACAAAGATTTTCTAAACATAGCCAAAGTGACCTTGACCTTGGGCACAGCACCCTGAAAGTCAAACTTGCTCGAGATATTGTCATGCCCTACATTTGTGTGAAGTTATTTTAAAATCCATTGAGAAATGTAGGTGCTAGAGCGCTGACAAAGTTTTTCTAAAATTAGCCAAAGTGACCTTGACCTTGGGCGCAGCATCCTGAAAGTCGAACTTGCTCGAGATATTGTCACGCCCTACATTTGTGTGAAGTTATTTTAAAATCCGTTGAGAAATGTAGGCAATAGAGCGATGACAAAGTTTTTCTAAAAATATGTGATGACGTTGTTTTCTCCATTATAACACTATGGGATTTTTTTCAAACGCTCAAGGGCAGCTAACTCCGTAGTCTGTGCTCGAATTCGGCAAAATTTCGAACTCATCCAAGCTCTTATGTATGTCATCATTACCTGCAAGTATGATAAGGATCTAAGCAAAAACAGTTGAGAAAACGTGATGACGCCATTTTCCCCATTATAACCCTATGGGATTTTTTTCAAACGCTCAAGGGCAGCTAACTCCGTAGTCTGTGCTCGAATCCGACCAAATTTCGAACTCATCCAAGCTCTTGTGTATGTCATCATTACCTGCAAGTATGATAAGGATCTAATCAAAAAGAGTCGAGAAAACGTGATGACGCCGTTTTCCCCATTATAACCCTATGGGGGCTATCTGTTGCCATGGAAACCAGAGTTCTGAGCTGATGGGCACCAAAACCTAATGCAACCTTTCCCCCTCCCAAATGATGCTTCAGATAAAATTTGATTGCGATCGGCCCACTGGTCTCTGAGATATTTATGTTTGAAAGTGTTGACGCACGCACCCACCCACGGACGGACGGACGACGGCTCGACTCCCATCCTATAAGCTCACCTCTGAGCCTTCGGCTCAGGTGAGCTAATAACAGATACAGGTACTCTTAATGTCTTCATTCAAATGCATGAAACACCCTGAGGACCATGGCAAGGTTAACATACAACCATGCATCAACTACTATACTCCAAGATCTGCTGATGGATGGAAATTTGTAATTTGTGCAGTTTGATATTACATCACTTAACTAAAGGAAGAGCATTTGTTAGAGCAGGAGGGTTTATTAGGATCAATATGGTACGTTTGTTACAGTTTTATGTATATTTGATAGTTTGATTGCAGATTTTTTGCTAAGGAAGTGAACATAAATACTGCAAAAAAATGCAAAAATGCTTTCTGTCATCCTCACAATTACAGGTTCAAATAACACAAAAACTTTCCATTATCTACAAAAACTCCAAGTGAGATCACTCTGGTATGGAACTTTTTTGCCCCTCCCCATAATTATGAGCTTAAATTTTTAAGGTCGGATGGATTACTTTCATTTTAATGTCCTTTTTGAACAGTATTTCAGTCATATCAGGACAATGGGAGGGTAATAATGAAAGGCTGTGTGCAATGGAAGCCCCCTTAGGGTTGGGATTTGATTTTCACCTCCAGCAGGTCTTAAACCTTTTTTGACCAGTGGACTTGTCCAGTCTTATCATGCAGATAATTCCATTTCTAGTTTTAGGGGTTTCTGGTGAATATTTTCACTTTTATTGTACTTTGCATAGAAATTCCTGCAAGCAAACAATGTAGGCCCTGATCAGACGCCGCATTTTGCGGCGTCTGAACTGGGTCTGCACTGTTTGCATAATGTCCCCAAAACGGGTATCCGGTCTAAAAAGGGTTAAACCCAGGACCACTAGAAGAGGAAAGAATCTGCTTCAGAGAGAGTATATTCTTTTCTTTCGTTCAGTTGGGTAGCAACTCTGTCATTTTCAGTTTTGCCTGCCTTTTCAATGGGGATCAAGTCTTAAAGGAAAGAATTTGCTCCTGGAGGAGCAAATTCATTTCTTTCAGAGTTGATCCTCTTTCAAAGAGCTACATCACCAAGATAAGCAAATAGGAATTCATACAAGTTAATGTAACGTTATTTTCAACTAAATGGCAGGGGGCGTTTATGAGAACAGGGGTGTTTATTAGGATTAATATGGTACTAGTCTGTTAACACGGTTACCGGGTAATGAAGGTTGTCTCTCTTGCAAAACGGAAACATATCCATTTGCCATGTCTCTTCAACTAAAGAAGCGGTACATAAAACCACACATTAGGCACAAAATAAAGAGTGGTCTGAAATGTCACTGCCATTTTAAGCTTTTATGGGTTGATGTAACCTCAACGAACTTGAATATTTGTCAGGACTGCTTCAGGTCCAGATCAGCTTCCTCCTGAAGATAAAGAGCTGCACTGCTGGTCATCAAAGCCAGCAAATTTTTGTGAGACTGGCAGACAGTGTCATTAAACTGGTTTAAATTTCAATATAATTAAAAGAAACTGGTGATGGTTCCTTAGGCAGTGAGCTGTATCGCAGAAACCTTTGACGTTACGAAGAAATCAGATTACCATTCCAATGCTACAGATAAATGTGTTTTTGCTGAAAATTTGGGTACCATAATATTCATGTATTAGAGCTCCAGAAAGAGGGACATAAAATTCTTAGATGATTTTCATTATTTCTTCAGAAAACAAGACCTGTTCGCATACCAACAAGGACAGCTTGCCTGACAGCACCTTGCCCATCACATAAATAATTTTACCCAAAACATCCAGAAAGCTGATAGTGACCCTTGGGTGACAGCAATAGCTCTTCTGAACTTTTGTTTAGGCTGATAATATTTAAAATCAAATGCACAAAACAGCTGAGTGAGTATGTTTTGACCCCTCAATGAGGTGGTTCCAATGGGGAAATGATAACATAAGTTGTAAGGAATTATCTCAGAACTGTCAAAATGCCACCTTTATTTAGAGTTGTGTTATGATTATTACCTCTATGTTTTGTCACAATTATTACAAATTTAACACTTTAAACGCATGTGATGAAAACAGCGGAATTTTCAAACAGCATAGATCCTGATGAGGTGGCTCATGATGAGCCACCTCATCAGGGTCTATGCTGTTTGCTCTCTAGTCTTTGAATTGTCAATATGATAAAAGCTTGGATGAAACAAATTTTTGAAAATCTGCAAACGCAAAGTTTGTTGTCTACGTTAACTTTTTGCACTTAAAGAGTTACAGGAATCAGTTTTTGTAGCTTCCTGTTTGCTTCCAAAGACAGTACAGCCCTCCCAAAATAGGGTCTATATACAGCCCTCCCAAAATAGGGTCTATATAATAGGAAACTAGACAATCACTAAAGGTGATGAATGCCCCCACCATATGCCTCACTAGAAAAGTAATGTGTTAAAACATATTTGTGTGAAGTTACATCAAAACCTGTCAATAAATATAGGTGCTAGAGGGATGACTGAGTTTTTTCTTAAAAATAGCAACTGTGACCTTGACCTTGGAACTACAACCCTGAAAGGTCTACATGTCCAAGATATTGTCATACTTAATATATGTGTGAAGTTCTATCAAAATCAGTTAATAAATAAAGGCGCTAGAACCATGACAAAGATTTACATGTACCTATAATAGCATCTGTGACCTTGACCTTGGACCTACGATGAAACGTAAATTTGTCCCAGATATTGTCAAGCTAAATATTTGTGTCAAGTTATGCCAAAATCATTTCAGAGGGTTGACAGCATATTTTCTAAAATAGCAAATATGACCTTGACCTTTACCCTGAAATTCTGGATCACGAACTTGTCCAAGATATTGTCACACTAAACATTTGAGTGAAGTTACATTAAAAATTGTCAATGAATAGAGGAGTAGAGGAATGATAAAGTTTTTTTCTAAAAATAGCAACTGTGACCTTGACCTTGGACCTGCGGCGCTGAAACAGTAATTTATTCAAGATATTGTTATACTTAACATTTATGTGAAGTTACATCAAAATCGATCTATAACTGAAAGCGCTGGAGCAATGCCCTAGTTTTTCTGAAAATAGCAACTGTGACCTTGACCTTCATCCTACAAACCTGAAACGCAAAGTTGTTCGAGGTACTGTCATACCCAAGCTGTGATGTAATACCAAAATCTGTTAATAAATGAGGCCGCTAGAGCAACGATAGAAGGTGAGATTGTATTTAAGCTATGGAAATATGGTCAAAATATGTATGTTATTCAAGGGGACATAATTCTGCAATAAAGACCTGACTGAAAGTTCTGTTTCCTTTATGCACATGTTCAATGCATGTCTGAATTGTGTTGCAAGTTTCAAATCCCTACATCAAATACTATTGGAGGAGTTGCAGAGACAAGAACAGTACTACAAAGTGTGAAATATGGTCAAAATATGCATGTCATTCAAGGGTTGTAATTCTGCCATAATGACCTGGATCAAAGTTTTGTTTCCTTTATGCACATGTTCAATGCATGTCTGAACTGTGTTACAAGTTTCAAATCCCTACATCAAATACAATTGGAGGAGTTGCAGAGACAAGAACAGTACTACAAAGTGTGAAATATGGTCAAAATACTTATGTTATTCAAGGGGACATAATTCTGCAATAAAGACCTTAATCAAAGTTCTGTTTCCTTTATGCACATGTTCAATGCATGTCTGAACTGTGTTGCAAGTTTCAACTCCCTACATTAAATACTGTAGGAGGAGTTGCGGAGACAAGAACAGTACTCAAATGTGAAATATGGTTATAATATGTATATTATTCAAGGGGACATAATTCTGCAACCAAGACCTTAATCAAAGTTCTGTTTCCTTTATGCACATGTTCAATGCATGTCTGAACTGTGTTGCAAGTTTCAACTCCCTATATCAAATACTGTAGTAGGAGTTGCGGAGACAAGAACAGTACTCAGATGTGAAATATGGTCAAAATATGTTTTATTATTCAAGGGGACATAATTCTGCAATAAAGATCTTCATCAAAGTTATGTTTCCTTTATGCACATGTTCAATGCATGTCTGAACTGCGTTCCAAGTTTCAGCTCCCTGCATCGAATACTGTAGGAGGAGTTGCGGAGACAAGAACAGTACTACAAAGTGTGACGTACGTACGTACATACGTACGTACGGACGGACGGACAAGGGCAAAACTATATGCCCCTCCCCACTTCGTGGCGGGGGCATAAAAATTGCTCAATGGAAATGGATTTCTTTAACCATTAACCTTAGAGCACAATTCTACTCCTGTTCGCCAAGGAACAATACATCAACACTCTTGACTCATACTTTAAAGTCTCATGTTTGAGTCAGGCCAAGGTCTGAATTCTTCTGTACAGCCCCTGGATTATTTCAGACACCCAAAATAACTGAAACCCAGGGGTTTCATCAGTGCTCCAGATAAGCAGCGTATTTGCGTAAATACCCAATAAAATAATTGAAAAACACAACTGACCTTTCCCTGTAAGCGTACCAATACCCAGACAAAATTTCCGGTACGCAATGACCTCAAAGACAGAAGCGTAACGACGGTGTTATCCAAGGCTGTCATGTGTAAACAAAAGCGTCGGGTGTAATTCCTATGCCGGGTGTTCAACTGTCTGTATTGACCTCACATATTTACCACAGCATTATTTATAGATATACTGGTACTAGTTCTGTTTATGGTTAGCACGAAATGGCGGGAAACATGCTGGAAAATCAGCCGGAAAGAATCTTAAAGTGAACGAACCAAATTTCTAAAAATCGCCGGTTTCCCGGAATTTAATCTGAGCGGCCTTCTAATCGTTTAATTACTATCTCCAATGACAGCGCATAACAAATTTATATTACCGTTTGCATTTTGCAAGTAAAAACTGGTCTAAAGTTTAGGCATAACGCCCATTACGCACATCAGGCACGAGTGAAAAACAAAAGTCAGGAATTAGAGTAAGTGTCCAGGAAAGGCCCAGAACTTCGACAGGATCCTGGAATTCTAAATTTTCCTCAGGGGAACCCGGATCCTTTTCTCGGAATCACAGCATTAGATGTGCATGATATTTTTAATTTTCTGGCTATGCCCCTATAATAGTAATTATGACACAGATATTCAGTCAGCGCGATGCGACGAACAGACTCTTGTCACGACGTGGTAGAACTAATACAGCGACAAAGTGTTGACAAAATTTGTTCTTTGCTTTATACTGATCAAAGACTGCCCAATTAAGGTTCAGTTATTGGCCATTAAGAGACGCGTGCCTAGACGATTTTTACGTCATGTATAATGATAGGTTGATTTACTGATTATCGGTACCCCTCTGTTGTTATATCCAAGGTGAGACCAACGTTTGACTTCTTTGAAAGTTAAATTCTTACTTATTTAAAATTTTAAAGAAGTCCAGTCTCTCTCTTCAGGAGCTAATTATCTGCGTCCGGGCCGGATTTTTCGTGTCCTGAGATGCCAAATTTGGCGTCCTCCAGATATTCTATAAAAAAGGCTGAACTTCAATATAGAAGCAAGAAAACACTGTTCTTACCGGTCAGCCTGTCCAGGATTTACATTGTTAGTGAAAACGTAGATCTTGGACTGTCAGACCTTGGTCTAAAAAAGTGTTACCTGAAACTGAATTCTATAATGATATTTTATTCAGTGGCTGATCTGTGTGCTGACTAAATATACAGATAAATACCTTTGCAAACTCATGATGATGCAAAATGTTAAGATTAATTGCAGCACTATTGCGAACCTCAATTTTACCAAATTGCACAAATAAAAATCAGAATACCCAATTAGAAGCAAAATCAGTGGGTAATGCAAGTTGCATTACCCATTTAAAATTCAAAATACCCAATTAACAAAAAAATCAGTGGGTATTACCCAATTAACCAAAAATCCTTATCTGGAGCCCTGGTTTCATTAACTTTTCAGGCATCCGGTGGTCAAGGCAAAGTAGGGGGGCAGGTGGGGATTTTTTGTTTTCCATTATAATTCCTATACAGATTTCAAAAGTATAGGAGGGGAATAAAGCCTGAGTAGAAGGGGGAAATCCCCATGTCCCGCCTTTTAATGACACCCCTGGAAACCTTTCTGAAAGGGTACATGTAATAAAATCCAAAACTGTACAATCCAACAGCCTCAACAATATCTCAAATTTCACAACATTTGTCAAAACAATTATGGTTGGACCAAGCGAGCTGAGCTGTGTTGCAGCCAACCACTGGCACTTGACCAATACTGTGTATGTATGTTTAACAGCGTTTCTACGAAAAAAATATTTCCTTGCTAAAGTCTTTTATTTTTTTTTAGCAAGGAAATATTTTTTTTCGTAGAAACGCTGTTAAACATACATACACAGTATTGGTCAAGTGCCAGTGCAGCCAACATACATAATGCACCAACAGAAGAGTCGATAGAATTTCTTCCCCTGACTACTGCTGCCTTCACTGAGTCCATGGTACGTACCATATGTCCAACTATCATGCTTGGCAAACTACAACACAAGCACTCCACTTAAATACGTTATTTCTATCTGATTTTCCCCTTTTCTACACTACTTTAGAAAACCTATCACCGTAAACTTTATCATGTTTATCCACTTCACTATTTTGCTTGAATGCTTGAATTCCAAAAATTTAAAATTCTGACTGAGTATTTCTGCCTTTTTCTGCTCCATGCAGCATCCGCCTACCAAGACTTCCCATGAGTTATCAAGTTGGATAAATCTAAAAGCTTAAAACACTGCCATGTTCAAACATTAATTCTGACTAGAAATGATCAGTCTTACTTTTGTTTTCCCATTAACAACTTTATCATGAAAAAATGCCATTGTAACATTTCCAAATATCCTCCTAATTCAGCAGGTTCAGCATAATTATAATCCAATAGGTTCCTTTCATTCATGATAAAAACTCGAAAGTATTGGGGCAGAAATTTCTCAGATCAAACAGTGTAGACTCAGATCAGCCTGTTCCTTTGAACTGAGTATGAACAATTTGCCTTTCAGGCAATCGTTTTCCAACAATGAAATCTCTTGATAAGAAAAGAGGACTTAATGTCCCAATTTGAATAGGCAAGACTGATAAAATTGTTATGGTGACCGAAAACTTACTGTTACTACAGTATACGACATATGTTATCTTCTACAGTAATTTCAAAGGATTTAATCGTAACAATACAATTATCTAATCAAAATCTAACCATATGTTGCCATAAGAATGTGGACTTGGGCAAATATTATCGTTATTCCCTGTAGGCAGCCATTAAAGGTTATCCTAAGTCAAAAATTAACACACTTTTATTTTGCCTACTGCTGGTATTATTACCATATTTGTATAATGTTAACTAATATATCTTACAATGATTTTGGCAAAATTGATATTCGTATTGACCATTATGACCGTGGATAAATCAATGACCATGTCATTGAGCGTTTAATACTGCCAAAGAGGACCAAATATTTCACATTTTTCTGTTAAATTTCCATATTTGTTAATTAAAATAGTCTCGAACTGAAAAGAGCTAAAAGATATACCTGTGACTTGAATTAAATCCTAGTTAACTAGAAAGCAGCAAATACCAGAATTTTCTCACAATAATTTTCTCCAAATATGGCTAAAGCTTCAAATACAGACTGGTACAATATTCCACTAGCGTAGACTGGTTCACTGAAGCAGCAGTGAGAGAAAAATCCATAACTTCCCAACATCCAATATTGTACATACAGACTTATTGGTAAAATGTAATCGAATGTACATAAATGCGATACTGTATTGAACGGAAGACACCACTATGTAATTACGAGAGGATATAGGGGTACAGTAACATCTAATTACAGTATCTTTCATATGTGTGATTTGGGTAGATAGTGCACAAAAGGAGAGCAGATTTCCAGCAGGGTGCATTCCTTACACCGTAATGGTGTACACGAACGTAGACAAATAAACATATGAATATCATACTTTGGTGGTTTCCCTATCATATTTAATTGTATATGTTTGTAACACTGTTATGAATAAATGTGCTCAATTTTATTTCAGTAATATTATTTTTGCATCTACATCTGTAACAGGCATAATAGGATGGTTTGTGCACTGTATTATATTTGTAATGCTTTTTTGAATAAATGTGCAGATTTTTTTGGTCAACAAATATATATCTCATCTACATCTGTTATGAAATATAGGTGAGTTTAACATTTTCCTATATATTGCTATTGCTATTGTATACATTTGTTACACCTTTTTGGAAAATGATGAGCCTTTTTTTTCATGTTTTAGAAAGATGGTCTGAATCTTATCAATTTTTGCATCATGCCATTTTTTTTTTTTTTGTCTACGTTTGTCTACACTGTTGCGGTGTAACGAAATGTGCCCTGCCGGAGATCTGCTCTCCTTTTGTGCACTGTATGGATTTGGGGATAGAAGAATCAACCTACGGATCACAGTTTGGCATCAAAAGGCTGGCCAAGAATTTTGTTCCACATCTAGCTATATATAGCTAACACACAAAAATTGATTGATTCTTGCATACTTCTTGATTTAATACAAAATTTGATTTAAATTTAGAGCTTACTTTAACACATAAATTAACTGTTTGAGTGGTTTCTATTTAATTTTGAAACAGGACAAATTTTACCTGATCATCAACCTACATTCACATCTTTATGTTGACATACCACATAGCATGAATCGATTTATCATATTATGATGTCACTGTTATTCAGTGGATAACGTCGTGTCATAAAAATTGTATGACCACACATGTAATAACATTTCAGCGCGCACATATAACGTCAGTGACAACTACCATGTCAACAATGCATTTTTGCGCTACAGTAATGTTAATTCATTTATAAGGTGATAAAATCCCATTCTAAAGGGTCATATGATAAACATAATCTTTACACGCAGGGTCATTTCATATGAAATTTATGAAACAAGCCTTTGGCCAAACGCTCGTCTCATTGATTTCATGTGAAATGAACACTCGTCGGTTGGTTGATTTGATTTGACAGTATTTCAGTCTATACAGAGCTGTCTCCCAGAGAGATGGAGAAAATGAACACTCCTGTAAGATCCTCTATGTCATCACTGCCATCTTCAAGACAAGATTGTCTGTTTAACAAATCTTAGCAACACAGATACATGCCCATAATTTATGTGCACTGAGAGCACACAAAGTTGATTCAATATAGAATCAACCTTGATTCAACATCGCAACTTTGAATCAACGATTATCTAATGTTGATTTTTGTATAGTTTCGAGGGCCTAACTACCCTTACCATACCAATCTGACCAGGGCAAAAACCCACAATATTTTAAAGAGATTTCAAATTTTGATGACACTTAGTAACAAGGTTTATCCAGTATAATACCTCAAAAATTCTAAAAACTGGGACAATTACCATAAAATTAATGTCCTGAAAATTGAACAGTTTGGCTTTACAATGCAGTAATGCGTCCGACAGATGCAGTTGAAATTGTAAACAGTGTAGACCCAGTTTTCTTATGGCACCTTTTAAAGTCGCCATTATAGCAACCTCTGTACAAGGGTAGCTGGCGTAACACCTACTTCTGTTTCCCCATCCTGTGAAGGACACACAGAGGAATGACAGATGATCATGGACAACAGATGCCTGCCTCAACTCAGCAGAGCATGAAATTTTACCTGGTAATAAATAGCAAATTATTGATAAGTACAGTTGTTTAGTTGCTCAGCTTAGCTGAGCATGAAATTTTCTCTGCTTATGAATATGAAAATGCCAACATTAGTTGGCATTTTCATATTTATCAGCAGAGAACATTTTAGTTGGCATTTTCATATTAGTTGGCATTTTCATATTTATCAGCAGAGAAAATTTTAGTTGGCATTTTCATATTCATAAGCAGAGAAAATTTCATTTTCAGCTGAGTTAACGTTGAGCATGAAAAAAGTTTTATAACCTCGGGGCCTGGCCACTGCCTATATTGTAAGCTCACCAAGAGCCTTTAGTTGGGGACATCCATGATATTTGGACAATGTTGAGTACATGTACCAACATCTTGAGCCTAGTGGGAAGCTTAGATTAAGAAAATTTAATCCTGATTATTTCGCTTGTCAAGCGATATATACGATTTTTATGACACGACGTTATCCAATGAATAACAACGACATCATATGATAAATCGTTGTATGTCAACATAAAGATGTGAATGTAGGTTGATGATCAGGTATTGTCCTGTTTCAAAATTGAATAGAAATTTAATCTCTCAAAAGGTTAATTTTTGTGTTAAAGTAAGCTCTAAATTTAATATCAAATTTTGTAAATTAAGAAGTACATGTATGCAAGTCTATCATGTGTGTTAGCTAGCGAGATGTGGAACAAAATTTATCCCTCGATCACTATTTAGCATCACTCGGTAAGCCTTGTGATGCCTAACTACCACAGTGGATTTTAGGATGATTCTTCTATCCCCAAACGATATTTTCATTGATGAGGAAGGACTGATCAATATCCCCACAGTATGTAACTGCAAAGGTCATTCTAGTGCGTCATGAATTGGAGATCAATGATAAAATTAATGATTTAGTCCATAATTAAACTCAGAGGGAGTGTTAATAAACAATCCAGTCTAAATACAGAATTTATATAGAAAGGATCAATATAATACGAAACTTAACTCTTAAGTTGACCTATAAAGCACCATATTTCCATTAAAGAACTTTCATCAGTTTCAAAAGCATCGCAAACCACTGTATGATACCAGCAACTGCAAACCTGTTTTGCCTGTTTTTATTCCAAGGCAAGGGACAATAACTTTAATGGAACAAAATTATGATCATCATCATTTTGCCTTATGTTTCAGGAAAATCCCTTTCAAATCTGATCTCTTGATTCTGTACATAATGCATGTTCTAGAGCAGCTGAAAACAGAACAAGTTGGAAAGGGAGCTTTGCAAATTAAGTTATCTGAGATGCCTCAAAGATCTTGCAAGAAGGTGTTCTATAGGACAGAACATCTTCGCAAGCCATGGGTACTAAGTCCACTTTATTACTGAGGCTGATGGTCTATTCACATATCAGATTTCCCACAGTGCCATCTTTTGGCTGCAGTGAGTTGTTTCCCTTGGGGTGTGATATTTTTTGGCCAATCAGAAGATCCGCTGCAAAAAACAGTTGTCCCACACTTTTGCATTATGGTTCAAAAACACTGATGAATGGGTTAAATTTGACTCTCTACTCTTTTTTCTGCCTTCAGATTTGCATGTTATTGCCTTCGGCTTCTCCATTTTGGTATATTGCACTTTTGTTCGATAATACCCTGCCTACCTTACTTAGCATGAAATGATAAAGTATAATATTCTTGAACCAATATGAACACTTCTCAATCTTCATTATACTGCCTGTTACATCTTGATATCAATGTTGTTGTGTTATTGCTTTACGTCCACTGTAAACATGCAGCTATGGTCCTGTCGGGATGGTCAGTTATCCTAACCACACTATTCCTGGGCAGGCTTAGACCTCCTAAGGGGTTAACCAGCACTTAATGCACATACTTTCACCACTAACTAACAACTGCCCTTCTTGATTCAGCAGAAGGAGAAACAAAAGTATGTGGCCAGACCGGGTATCGATGGATGGATGGATGGATGGATGACCTGCGATTTTACGTCCTTTTCAACAGTATTTCAGTTATATCAGGACAATGGGACAGTGATAATGAAAGGCTGTGTGCAATGGAACCCCGTTTACGGTAGGAAAGATTCTTGCCTCAAGTGGGACTCAAACCCTGTCCGCTAGATCAGTAGGCCAGGGCTTAACCCACTGAGCTACCGGGGCTCCTACCGGGAATCGAACACTTGACCTCTGGCTTATGTGTCAGATGCCCTACCGACTGCGCTATGCGGCCCCGCTTTGATATCATTGTAGAGACTGAAATAATCCAAAGCAAAGTTACAGTCTAATATTCTATTGGTGTTCTGAAAGGAAATCTATTACTAGAAGCGCGATGAAAAGCTTTTCACAGCAAAACATCCATTTGGTTTTTCATTTTGTCTTGACTGATTTATTACAGCATGTAAGGACGTAAAGGAAATTGATTTTCTTTCCATCTTTAGATGACTCTATACATATTAAGAAATACATGTTTATATGGATTTCATCAAGAACAATAAGAGCCGCGACACGACAAAACCAACAATGTGGCTGTGCGCCCACCGCAGACTCAGATCAGCCTGGGTATCCTCTCAATCTGACCAGACTCTTTGGTAAGGGCTCAAAGGGTAGCTAAGGGTCGAAGTTACCTCCATGCAGACAGCGAAGACTCTGATCAGACTGGGCGGATGCCCAGGCTGATCTGAGTCTGCGCTGGGCGCACAACCACATTGTTGGTTTTGTCGTGTCGAGGCTCAATTATATACATAAAAGATACTGGTGTTTCAGCTTTGGTAACATAAAAATTTCACCATTCTGATTACAATACTGTATTACTTGGGGTTTCCCTTTAAAAACAACTCCAAAAAAACTTGATTTGTCTTAAGACAAATCTAAATTTCTGAGACTATTTTGGAAGGGATATGTAAACTCACAGCAGAATTAGGCAGGACTGGGTTAAATATTTGGGGGTCATTCAAGAGTGAGATAACCCCTGTCTTTTAAGTAGGCTGTTTAATGCAAGTACTTTGATCTGAGCCTACACACATGCACCATTTGATATCTTAATTCAAGGAAGACTGAGTATATCAGGGTTGTTATGTCAAGACTGTATGCACTGGACTTGTGTTGCCAAGGCTTGTGTAGATGACATCAGAATTATGTTTTGTGGTGACAAGTCATATAGGTATATGTCTTCGTTTAAGTTTTCTGCATCACACGTTGCTTGCATGGCTATATGAGTGAGCAGGGGCATAAGTTACCCCCAACCAGCATGATGTGTACATCCTCTTAGAGAAAAATTGCCTAAAATTTATGCCTAACTGATAATCAGACCACATGTGTAGCCATCCCCTAATTCACTGGACACTGCAGGTATCAGCTATGCATGCTCTGTGAACTACTTTTCCGATAAGTCTGGTTCTCGGTTAAAATACAGGTAATTCAAGCTTATAGCATTTTTATCAGCAGTGCTACTGAAACCTGATTCATGGTATTAGTGCGCCGCTTAAAGAACGCTCTCATAAGATACTCTAGAAAATCGCATATCCAATGATAAAGTTTGTCTACTTTTATTCTAAATACAGTCCTTGTGTTTGAAGACATATTTTTGAAGTAATATACGAAAATAAGTTTGCAATACAACTGGAACTATTTTCTTTTATTAAGGCTGTGCACAGTGACTACTGTTTCGCTGGTTCCCGTGCCATTATAAAATTGTTATATTACAAAATGCTTAAATTGTAACGTAGAAGTCCGTTCAAAATGCCTAAACAACATATTTTTTAACGAGGATTTTGATTTTCTAATGTATATCAAGATAAGGACGCGGGATATTTATGTTTTAGTTTTAACTACTGAAAATCGGTTAACAGCGTTATCTTCACCACCTGGTGCACTACTGCGAAATTGCATAAGTTTGTATAATTTATTAGTATACCTGAGGATTATACGACCGGTTTCATTAGAAACACATGTGAAATCGATACCCCGATCAACCCGAGTTTATATAGCAATAAGTCGGGTCGGTCGGGTCAATTGTCTAAGAGCATGTACACAGCATGAGTGCCACTACCTAATGGAAGCAAACTTCACAAAATTTTTATCAAAGTCGATGACCTTGACCATAGGTCAACAGCAAGCATCCAGATCATGTCAACTTATAGTCAAAAGTATCAATAGGCTTACAGACTCCAACTGCATTCTGCACAGAACAAGAGTTCTGCTGAATGCAATGTCTCGCATGTCAGGGCACCGTCATAAAACTATATGCAAAGACTCGACAAAGGTTTATGCTGCTCCTGAGGACAACCCCAGAAAAATGCTTCTGCAATTTTCAGAACTGGTACAGTAATTATTTTACATGTCCCAATCTTTAGAGTTTTTACAATACCGGTAATTCATTTCTATCAAGATCAAGTGACCAAGTTACCAATGATTGATCTTCAACATTGCTAAGAAAATGTTAAGTATACAGTTGCTATGGTTACAAATTCTGGCAGCCATCAAACAACAGCATGATACTACAAAATTATTTCTTTAAAGGGAAAAGTCTAGCTATAATGGAAAAACCCTAAGAGCATGTAAGAAACTCTGTGAACCGGGTCCTATGAAAACAACACTGATGTGCATATGGTCAGGTCATAGAGAGCATTATTTATTTTCTTTCTTTTTTTATTAGGGTCAGGGTATGCAGGAGACCCAGTAGCTCTGGGTTAAGCACTGACCTGCTCATCTAGCAATCTTGGGTTCAATTCTCACAGGAAGCGGATATCTTTTCAACCTTAAACACTGCTAGGGTTCCATTGCATACAGCCTTTTCATAATCACCCTCCTAACAACCTGATATGACCACAATACTGTTGCAAAGGACATAAAACTGCAAATCATCCATCATATTCAGGTTTTTGCCTCCCTTCTAAATGCAGGTCAACTCTTTAAGGAAAGAATTTGCTCCTAGTTTGCTCCTCTAGGAGCAAATTCTTTCCTTTAAGAGCAGACCTCATTTTGGAATGGCTATGTCATCCAGGGAAGCAAACAGACAGTCACTAAGTTGTTCCCCTTTATTAAAAGGGAAAAATGGAGGTGTTTGGACTGTGCCCATACAAATCACATTAGAATGGTTTAAATTTCTCATGATCGGGCTTCCGCGATCTTTGTTCTTCATGAATGGAGAGAATCAGAGTGTTATAAGAAAATCTCCTTGGAGACATAAAAATGCTTAATGGACATGATACAAAGTCTTCTGACAAATGAGCTGCCACGAGACAAAACCAACAAAGTGGCATATGCGCCGTGAAGACTCAGATCAGCATGGGCATCTGCCCAGTCTGATCAGAGTCTTCATTGTCGGCACGGAGCTAGCTTAGATAGATTAAATGTACAGCGAAGACTCTGAGCAGACTGGGCAGATGCCCAGGCTGATCTGAGTCTTCACTGAGAGCTCATGCCACTTTGTTGCGGCTCAAATTATCTTACACGGTCTACATTTCAATGAGATAAAAGCACTGAATACTACTTGGCAACCCTTTGGGGAATGTCAGACATAATTCAATAAAATTACTAAGCTCTTATAACCCTTAAAGCACCAAAAAGCAGACATAAAAAAATAATGTCTGCAAATTTTGAAAAATGTTTCGTCCAAGCTATATATCACTTTGAGGAATCAAAGGCTAGATGGCCAACATTGTAGATCCAGATGAGATGTCTAATAACAAGATGCCTCATCTAGAATTAAGCTGTTTGAAAATTCAACTACTAGTATTCTCTTTGGTGCCTTTAAGTGCCAAACATGAAAATAGGTCTGTACGCACAGGTTGGTACCGACTGTTTGAACACATCCCCGTAACTGAGGAACTTACTGTATTCCACCTAATCAGCACACATGCCCAAATAAGCGCACATCATGGGAATTTCTGAGGCACATGATTA
This sequence comes from Ctena decussata, assembly GCA_963989385.1. Lineage (NCBI taxonomy): Eukaryota > Metazoa > Mollusca > Bivalvia > Lucinida > Lucinidae > Ctena > Ctena decussata. Next base: position 30,166,486 of record OZ022501.1, on the reverse strand, counting down.
TTAGAGCACATATTTTTACCAGTTTACTCCTTTCATTGCTTGTTTACAAGTGCTGAAAACACTATAGTTCTCACATTTCTCACTGATAAAGCTTCTCCATTCTTCATGACTATAAGCAGCTTTTCTCTGATACTTTAAACATTTAATTCTATAATCTAATAGTTCTTTGAAATGTGCTCTTACTATATTAGGAAGAAAGTCTCCAGCAAGTATTTTCATGCCATTTTGAAAATGTTAAGTGCACAGTGTGCTAAAAGGGTGGAATACAGTATTTAAAAATCATGCAGTTTTGATTCTGCCAAAAGCTGAGTTTAAATCTCTAATGCTGGCTTCTAAATCTTTCAGACCCCTTTGAAAATTTCCTGAAAGAAGCAAAAATGAGCGTTCTGGCCTAGAAAATAAGTTTATTTGCAAACAGCATCCATAGATCAGGGATCAAGCTAGACTCAAAGTTTAGGGAGAAGTGACTTCTCCCTCCAGCTGAAATAGGGAGAAGTGACAGCCCTGAAGGGAGAAGTGGTATTGCGCGATTATGACATTTTTCATTCAGTTTTAAAGAAAAATAGCTATTATGCATACTATTAACATTAAATTGAAAGATAAATAAGCTGCAATGGGTTTATAGGGTAAATTGTCATAACAGCTTGTTTATGGAATGATTTGATGAAAATTCCAAAAAAAAAAAAAAAAAAAAAAAAAAATTTTTTTTTTTTTTTTTTTTTTAGGGAGACTCCCATTTCTCCCTAAGCCCAATTTAGGGCGAAATTTCGGCCCCTATGGCGATTATTTCGCCCAAATCGCCTCCTAGCTTGATCCCTGATAGATCCAAATGAAGGGACACATAATGAGCCACCTCATCCGGATCTATACTGTTTGTCTTCTAGTCTATTATGATATAGCTTGGACATACCCTTTATTTAAATTTTGCAGATATAAATTTTGCCATCTGGGCCAAAGTTGTTTAAAACTAATAATGTATTTAGTTTACAAGACTTAAAATTTCAAATGTATGGTATGCAAAAACAGCTGCCATTATTTGCTTCACAGATCTAGACCTGTCAGTCTTTGCTGTTTACCCATCAAAGTTTTATCAAAATATGGCTGAGACGAAAGCTGAGCACTGCTTAAGGAGGTCTCATGAGGTGAGACCTCCTTAAGCAGTACTCAACTTTCATCTCTTAACCCACTGATCTACAAAGGTTTCCATGGGCAAAGAGACCTCCTTAAGCAGTGCTCAACTTTCATCTCTTAACCCACTGATCTACAAAGGTTTCCATGGGCGAAAAGAAAAGATTTGTTCATGGGAAGGTGACAGAATCAAATTTTGGCCTAAATGTCACGAAAACCAATCTCATCTCAAGCACTGTTTTGTGACTCACCGAATCAATCATCCTACAGACTCACTATATGAGACATCTTCTACTCACCATTACTAACTATAGTCCAGTTCCTTTCAAAGTGGGTAAACAATAGGACCTCAGTCCAAATAAATTCAGTTCCAACTAATTCAAAAGTTCTTTGGATAAGATGGAGCTTTGAGGATATATAATTCTGCAATAATTTCAGTTCAATGGCCATAAATGTAAGTTTTGATCCCACTATGATCTACTATGGGATCAAAACTTATGTCTACTCATCATCCACTATAGAAATATTTAAGTTTTGACCCCATACTACAACTGTCTTAGCCAGACATTTTCAATGTGGGTCAAAACTAAAGTTTTTACCGAGAAAACAGATTCCTTGAATTATCCTAAAACCTGACCTACCTTATCTGGAGCTCTGTAAAATCACTATATCAGAATCCAAATCCCATGCACATTATGACAATCGAGGGCAATAAGCCAGTAAGCCAAGCCGATGACCTGTCAATAGCTAAATAAGTTATCGACTAAGCCATCTGACAGCAATTAATGGGTTACCAGTTAGCATCAGAGCAAATATGAATGACTACAAGAGCTGATGACACTGCACTTATCCTCAATACTATCACCGATATGGCCTAAAGCAATTGGCAGCAGGTGTTGTATCTGTGGGGTGACAGCTAGAATATAATGACCATACCCACTGAAACTAGTGCATCATCAATTGCTTCGGACAGGGTGTCTACAAATTACATGATATCAAATGATCTGAGAATGAATTATTTGAGATACTGTTTCTTTCTGATTTTAAGCTCTTGAAGCAGCAATAGTATGCATAATGTTATGTGTGCACCTGCATTTACAACAACTGGTGAAATCAGAGTGACATCATCATGATTTTTGTTTTTCTGTTTTTATACATTATTATGAGGGCACTCTGACATCACCAATAATAGAAAGGGTATGCCATGCATATCAGCATACCATTGCTGGTGCACTGGGAAGTGGTTGCTTGGTTGTTTGGTTAGTTGGTTGTTTTGGGTTTAACGGCACTTTGAGATGGACTGTATTTCAGTCTATATTGAGCCATCAACAAGAGAGCCTTAGGGAGACAGAAAAGATGTTACCGGCACCTTATACTGCAAACACAGTAGGCCCTTGCCTTACTGTTAACCAAACAAGTAGGAAGACCTGACACTGAAAGTTATCCAGCACCTGGGTTGAATGATTGCCGACCACAACCATCCGACACTTGCAAGTGAAAGTGGTATTATGAATTCATATGAAATTTTTCTCGTATACAGATCTGATAAACCAAACAATTATACTCAGTGTCAATGTAAAAACTTCATGGGCCCTAATACCACTTAGTGTCAGGTTCAAATCCTTGATTCCTTTGAGCCCTAAGTAGGTCTAGTGCTGGTCTGCTGATCTAGCAGTCTGGGGTTCGAAAGCTGTGGCAGAAATCTATCCAACCATAACCAGGGTTTCAAGCCTGTTTCATTGCACACCACCTTCATTATCACCCTCCCAGCATCTTGATATGACTGGAATGCTGTTAAAAAGGACAAAAAATCACAAGTCACATCCATCAATTCCGATATGCCTTTGGATAGCATCACAAATTCGGCGTTAATGTCATCAACTGCACAAAATCACTGAAGTCTTGGACACTATACAGAGAGCTCAGATAATGTGTGGTTTAGAGGTTAACTCTGAGATTATTTTTCCTAATGCTGAATGAAAACATATGTTTGTGATCACTCATTAGAACTGTCCCACAGAGAAAGTTCAATGAGGGATCACAACATATGTCTATTTGGAGCAATATGAAAAATTATCCGAAAATATTGCGGTTTCCCATTCTTACGTAAAGCACTTCAAGCAGGAATTAAAACCCTGATAAATCCAGACAAAATTCTCCCACCTATATTCAACTATAAAGATGAAACATAAATCGTTACCATGTATTAAAGGTAAGGACATCAAGATTAAATGTAATTCTTACAAACTGGCTATAACTGTCATTAAAGTACCGGATTTTTATAGGTCCCCGTATATACTATTAAGACACTAAAATTAATGGAAAAATTGATGGTTCTGAGTGTCCCAGTATCTAAGCACATTAGGGTATACCATCAGGGGTTGGCTAACTGTAACAATATATAATGCAAGGGATAGAACTCAGTTTCAGTGTTCGACAGAACAACTACTAGTTTGATGCTCTTCTTCAAAATCAAGGCAAAAGAGGCCGATGTTCAAAGCCGGAAGGTCAATGTAATTATTGTGTTGCAAATACAAAACAAATATTAGAATAAGAAGACCTACAGCACATGGTATAGATTAGTCCACCAATTTTTGCTTCCTGTCAAGACTGTCCATCATTTTGGCTTCCCCCAAGCTTGTCTGCAATCTCCTGCTTCCCCAACCTGCTTCCTTCAAAGACTACTATCCACGAAGAATGGCTCCCAGCTGAGACTGTCCGCCTGATTCTGATTCCTGCTGAATCTCAGCAGGAAGCAGAATCAGACAGACAGTCTCAGCAGGAAGCCATTTACCCTGCACAGCAGAGATTGAATTGGGGAAAAACATAAGATCAGTTTAATAACTTCAATAATACCTGGAAAGTATGAGCTCTAGAAAACTTAAAATGTAAATGTGGACGCCTGAACACCAACGCCAACACCTGGGGTAGTGCAATAGGCTCTTCCAGGACTTCGTCCAGGCAAGCTAAAAATGAACAGAAGTTATCTCAGAATTACATATTCCATGAAGTTCCCACTCCTTACCCTCCGTATCTGTATGTGACTTCAGAGACTGCCTTCATCTCTCAACTCTGATACCTAAAGGGTAAATTGGGCTAGCATACCCATTTTTAAAAACAAACTGAAGAAAAAACAAATGCACTTCATACATATACACCTGCCTAAAATGTCCACAGGGCGAATGGCAGTATTTTTATATAGATAAAAATATAGCATTTTGCAAGCAATTAGCTAAGAAGACAAAAACTGAATACCTGAACAACTCCATCAGACTTCATTTTGTCAAAGAAAGTTTATGTGAAAACAAGAAAAAGTCCAGCGTTATTATCTCTTTCTATAGTCCAGGCATGCCGGGTATTTGACGTCTTTCCACACTCTTCATGCAGCAAAGTGAAAGTTTTCACAAGTCAGTATTAAAGATATATGGTCTGTAACTTTAAAGCAGTTTATTTTGCATGCTGGGTATTAGTGATTTTTTTATTTTCAAGTATACAATAATCAAGCCCTGCTGGCCATGTAAAACTCATAATAATAACAAACCTAAGCCAGTTACCGCTAGTACAAAAACAATAGTAATTTAGGTAAACTATTAACCATCTAGAATTTCATTCAGTCCGAACAAAACTCACAGTATCCGAACGCACTGTACCATCTCTTCCGGTTTTCATAGCATTGAATCGAGAGTACAAAATTCGCTTATAACCAGTAGTCGGAAATCATTATGTTTTGAGATTTTATCTGGAATCTGCTGCGTCATTTAAAGTTATTCAGCTTCGAAAATGTAAAGAGGTAAGTTTAAATATAATTTGCTCTTCCGTCTTTTACTTTATTGTCCTGTACAATGTCGTGTATGGGAGGATAGTAAATGGTACAGTATTCAAATCGCTCTAAGCATGATTCTAAAACCATTCTGAGCCTTTTCTTAAATGTTCTATAAAAATCTTTAAAATAAACAGAAGGCGTTATCAATCTACAGTTGGTTTGTTTTGATAGCAGGCTGATAGCTAGGTTTTGCACGACACAAACTCGTGTTAAATTAGCTGTTCGGAATAAAATTTTTGTGACAGCCGTGAGGTTTTCATTGTACAGAGCAATATAGTAAAAGACCGAAGAGAAAATTATATTAAACTTACCTCCTTACATTTTCGAAGCTGAATAACTATAAATGACGCAGCAGATTCAGCATAAAATCTCAAAACATAATGATTTCCGACTACTGGTTATAAGCGAATCTTGTACTCTCGATTCAACGCTATGGAAAATTGGTACAGTGCGTTCGGATACTGTGAAACTACTTGAAGGTAAAAGGCACCTGTTTTAACCCATTCCATTTGGGATACCCCTTTAGGGGTATCTGGGTAAACAGTTTGGATCCAGATCAGGCCCCACAAACATGGGGCCTGATCTGAGATCCAAACCGTTTGCTGCGTAGAAATCATTTCTACAAGAGTTGGTTTAACCAATATTGTCAAAATATTTTTGATTTTTGATGCAGACAACAATTTCAGCAGACAACAAAAAATACCCAGAATGCAATGGGTTAACAAAAGGCTATCATGTTTTTCATGCTACTTTCAGCTGTAAAGAATAGATTTAGGATGGGAACTTAATTTTGCTTATCTTTAACAATTGATAAAAATAAATATTTACTTGAAGTTGTCAAAATGGTTTAAAGTTACAGACCATAATATGGGTCTTTTCTTTTCAATTAAGGTATTCAAATTTCTATGGCTTTGAAATTTGCTGAATACTGCAGAGATTGTTTTTAAACTAGTCATGTAAGCAATACTTTGTCATCCTTAAATAAAGCACCACAAACTGTTTCTGCAGCAGTATAATGTCTTCCCTCACATAAATTTATACAGAGCTAAAAATTGTTGCTTTCTAAATCAGCACATATGTCTTCCAACATACAAATACCGTGCTACAAATTGTTCCTCGCCATAGTAAGATATCAACATCCAATATAAATACAGCGCTACAAATTCTTCCTAACAGTAGTAACACTTAGACCAGATTCTCATTCACAGAAATTAGTGTCACAACACATTAAGCCTAGTCTGTCTAGTATGGTAATTGCTCTAAAATTCAGAACACAGTATTCTTCCGAAAACTTAGTCATTTTTCTCTCAAATTTCTCCCCACTGAAAAGACTTAATAAATGCGCAAACAGAGTAGAGCCTGATCAGACTGCTCCTATAGGAGCAGTCAGATCTGGGTCTACACTGTTTGCATTGGCATTTTCATGATTTTTGTCACAATTTGATGTTCAAATCTTTAGAAAAATTTACCGTAAAAGGCCTGTTGGAACCAGCGCCTGGCTGCAAGGAGTGATCAGTCATAACAGAGGCTGCCTATTGATTCAACAAGAGAGAATAATCAATAGTGAAACAACAAAGTGAGAGCCGCAGAACAATACAATTGGCACTGTCGAGAACAGAACAGACTGTGAAGACACACTTATAAGGTCAAGGGATGCCAAGTTCGCATTTTATTTTATACAACAATCTAATGTATATTTATGGGTCTAAAAATAAATTGCTCACCCTAACCAGACTGCACCTTACAAGTGTGCATTCTGGTCAAAGAAGGCACAGTTCTATATCCTTGAAGTATTAAGAGAGGTTTTCTCCCAGAGTGGATCATAGAGTACTTGAAATAATAGCCTCTTAAAGACTTTAAACAGACCCAAGGGAAAATTAGCAGGTTTCGCTGATCGACATAAAACATTGTCATTTAGCAGACTTGCACAAACTGCCAACTGGCTACGTGGGAAAGTGTATCATGTGGCTAAATTCTATGGCTGCATTGATTTCTTGCTTGATACTGCAGCCTTGCTAACTGATATGCAGCACTAAAGTTTTTGTTTTAATTTGGACACATTTTTAGAGCGGCTTGGGTATTAGACATGCTGAAGTGAATTATGATTGTATTTTATCAAAATGTTTTTCTTATGCTAAAAATATAAGCAATTTGGGGCTTTTGATATTTTTTAGCTGCTCCCTGAAATTCAGAAAATGTCACAAAATTCTCCCTCTCTGGAAACCCTAGGCTGACCCCTGCAAAGGCTGCTAGCTGATATTTACAGTTACATGATGTCAATGTCACTTATTTGAAGTATGAATGCTTAAAACTAATATGAAAATATTCATCGAAGTTGTGGGCATTTACCTTCAAGTTAATCCCAGAAAATGTTATCTTGAACCGTCAAAACATGGCCCGCCTAGCACTATAACAATAATATAGTAATATTACACGCTTATTGACTCATATCAATCAAACAGATACAGTCAACTCCTGATATCTCAAACACTGATATCTCAAAGTATCTTCTGATATTACAAAATATATTTCATATTTTCATTTACATTTCAACTCCTGTTATTCCTCGATTTCCTTTCATTGACTTGGTGGTGCTTATTTCTGACCTTACCTTCGACGAGTATATTTTCTAAAAAGGTATAATGCGGTACTGATTTTTATGCCCACTCGCGCAGAACAAAGCTCACCTTCACAAAAGGCACGGAATGATCGGAGATCGCACAACAATATTCTTTTCTTTTTTATCTTTTAACCCAGCATACAGACAGCGTCTAAACAACGTTGTGACGACGTCGATGCAATGTTATGACATTGGAACAACCTTGTATACACGTCAGTAAAGCGTCATAACGTTGCATCTACGAGCCACCGACCATGTTTCGACGTAGTGTTTATCATTTGCGATGACCGATAGCGTTTACCGGGGCATTTTTAATCTGCCAATTATGCGTAAAATCTCTTGAACATGCTATTTTACCGATTTTTCACGTGGACTGCTTGATTTCAACATTGAATGGCAAGCCCCTAACAGCTGCACCCAGTCAACGAAAGGAAATCGAGGAATATCTCAAAACACTGAAATCTTAAAGTAAATTTTCTGGTACCAGAAAATTTACTATGAGACATCAGTAGTTTTGGCTGAAGTTCGACTTCGAGATATCGAGAGTTGACTGTAGTTGCTGTTGACATCTTCATCAGTATTAGTCAATGCCTATTTTTAAGCAATGAATACCATCACCGAATTCACGTTTAAGTACAGCAATACAACATTGTGTCTGAGTACTTTCCATTTACATGCTTTGACATTTTTAAATGAGCGATTTTAACTTTCGTGCACACTGAGGTCCGTGAAAATTACAAAAAAACGAAAATTTATGTTAATATTTTGGACCCAAAACCACGAAAATTTCCGCATATATGGTATACAGGACCATCATGGAAGCCCATTACAACAGTCCCGGGACTCTTAAAATACCAATATTCTATTTTCTGGCATCTCCATAATAGAACAGCAGCTCCCAATATGCCAACAATAATTTGTAAAACAAACATGCTGGAACAGCATAAGGATCAATCAATACTAATTTACTGTAATACCCCTAGATATTGACATGCAAGAGGTTGAGCAAACAGTCAGAGCTCTAGATAAGAGGGAGTATTTAATGACAATTAAGGATAATTTTTCTTAATTTTCATTGAAACCATATGTAGTGACCCCTCATCTGAACCGTCTCAACCATATGTTGTGACCCCTCATCTGAACCGTCTCAACGAGACGGTTCAGGTGAGGTCCCACAACATATAGTTTTATGCAGAAATAAAAATTATCCCTAATTATCATCAAATACTCCCTCATATCTAGAGCTCTGACAGTGTAGACCATAGTTAGACTGGTACCATTTCGCCTTCTCCCATTCTGCATATTTCCATTTTGTCTACTTTTATCTACATGTACTATCAAACAAGATTTCAATCAGGTGTCACCTACTTATATTTGCATTGGTCTTTTTCTTCTTGAAGGACCCCTCAAAACCTACCCTCTAGACTTTTGTCCGGCGAAGATGTTAGAATATTCTTTTTTTAATTTCATTCCCGCTGACTCAACATCTTTCATAGTCTCACCTGCCTACATTTAGACAACAAGAGTCCATTTTTCAGCTTAGGCCATGCCAAATTTTTCTATGTTTAGCGTCCGCGGGAGGGTAGGTTTTGAGGGGTCAACCAGGAAAAAAACACAAACACACAAACGGAATTAATCTTTTTTGTCAGATTCTCTTTTCTAAAGCAGGTTTTAAGGGGGTCCCGGCAATCATTGAGGAGTAAGCAAACCTCTTGAACCTTGTTAGCATTCATTCTATCATCTTTTCAGGTAAATTCAGTATCAGAATGATATTTGTTTTAATGGTATTACATTATTTTTATTGAGAATCCTTCCGTAATCTTGGGTTTAAAAACTAGAGCACATCGAATATGTTTTTTTTCTCTGGCTTTGTGTTTGTTTTCCTGGGGTTAGTAACAAGTACAGTTCGTTAGTTGTCTGTTACCGAAGGCTTTACGAAGAGAATAACGAATGGTTAACGAAGACATAACGAAAACGACATGTCATTAACAAGAAGCTTTCGTTATCCATTCGTTAGTAGTTGCTTCGTTAGTTAAGTAACGAAGACGCTGTGTAAATAAATAGCCGTGTAGAAGCCGTGTAAATGAAAACCTTAAACATGTAAACGTATTTCTCCGATAGCTCACAGCTGCTACCCAGAAAAACAAAAGGGCTAAAATAAGCAAAGCCGCCCTAAATATTCTCAGGAAGAGCTAGAGACATTTTAAGCGAATTTATGGACATTTGAAAGACGGCATTTGTACAGATGGTCACTTTAATGACATCGCCATTTCCCATGTTCCCTGAAAAAATATTGGAGAGTTCTTCAGTTCCCTGAAAAAAAAAACCCGGACAGGGCCCCATGATATCGAAGTCTTCAAGTTAATACCTGCGTTTGAATATTTAAATGGGACAATTTACGTCCATAATACATCTGGATGTGTGGCAGCCCGTTTGGGTTTTTACCCATGTAAAGCAGATATCTTTATTTCAAATACAGATATCTCTATTAAGAAAAACATATATATGTAGTTATTTGGAATTAAAGATATTTCTAATTGAAATGCGGATGTTTGTTATAGAAATAGAGGTATCTCTTATTAAAATGCAGATATCTGTATTTCAAATACAGATATCTCTTTTTCGATCACAATATAGATATCTGCATTTCAGTTGAAGATATCTGCATTTCAAATAGATGTTTCTAATTAAGCTGAAATTCAGATAACTGCATTTAAATACAGATGTCTATAATTGAAATGAAGATATCTGTATTTGAAAGTGAGATATCTGAATGTCTAATATAAATACAGATATCTGCATTTCAAAAACAGATATCTGCATTTTAATTACAAATATCTGTATTTATGGTTGATATAGAGATATCTCTATTTCATGCATTTTTGGAAAACTGATGCCTCCCTCGCCGATTTTTTCAACGTGTGGTTTATACAAGTTTTGTTTGCCGTAAACTAATCCTATTTTTCAATAATATAAAGTGAACCAGTATTTGTACAGAGCCCTGTCGGTACATGCTGCCATACATCTTTTTTTAGTCATTCCAGGCACATATACATTTTAGTCCCTCGTTTGGAGAATGAAAGCCCACCAGTGATTCAAATACCGAATGTAGAGTTCTTTAACCTGCGCATGGGTAGTTGATATAAGATATCTAGTATCTACATCGGATAAGATATCTTATACATTACATAAGATATCTTATTTAACATATAAGATATCTTATATGATTAGTATCTTATATCGGATATAAGATATCTGCTTTGATAAATGAGATATATCGGTTATTAGGTATCCAATATGGGATATAAGATATCTAATATAATAATACTGATAATTATTAAAATAGATATCTTATATAGGAATAAAGATATCTTTTTAGGGGCTGAGGTGGCTCGTTGGGGGACGCCTGCGTTCGCGAGCTAATAATACGTAGGCGTCTGTTACCTAATGTCTGCAGCTACTGTGTCTCGCGGAATGCATGTTAGTGTGGCTAGGAAAGGGCTGCTCATTGCCTACTGGGACCTGCTCATCACCTTTTTTCTTTCAAACTTTTGGGGTTTAGCGACACTAAAGAACGCGCGTCTGTCGCACTAAATTTTGTATAGTTACATTTTATATTATTAATGAATAAAGATATCAAATATGTTAAATAAGATATTTGATATGTTAAATAAGATCTTTATATATAAGAATATAAAAGGTATCTTATTCAATATATAGAAATATCTACTACATCAAATTCGATATCTTATATGCCATATTAGAGAATTTTTACGATATAAGATATCTGGTATGGAATCTTATTTCTCAAAGCGGATATATTATATGCCATATATGTTATATATGTTAAATACGATATCTAATGCAGTTTATATCTAATTTACGGTAGATATCTTTGTACATGAAATATCTTTTATACTTTATATCTAATATACTTTGTACATATCTTATTACACATGTCAGATATCTAATTTAGTAAAAAGGATAGCTTGTATGTTATAATAGACATTTAATATTCTTGGATCAAACAGATATCTATTGTATTTTATCAGATATCTTTTAAATTATATAAGATATATGATAAAACATATTAGATATCTCTTAAGTATATCAGGTATATTACATTTTAAGATATATTATATATTGAATTAGATAAGATATTTTATATAACATATCAGATATGCTATATTAGATATAAAAATATATAGTCATATAAGGTATCTAAATTAAGAAATAATATATCTTAAATAGTATATAACATATCTTCTTAAATAAAATGAATAGAAAAGGGTTTGCCAAACATTTCCATGTCCTTGTATGCTCTTAGTATCAGTTATAAAACACATACGGGGAGGACAGGGAGGACTCTAGAAGTTTCCAAATGCCGAAAACTACTTTGGAAAGTTACTCTGACCTTGTCTTGTTTTTCGAACGCCCTACTTAGCTTACAATTATTACAAGCAGGACCAAAACAAAATTATGAGCAGGACCAAAACAAAAATATGGGACATATGCGCAATAAAAAGGCAAATAAAGAGAGAGAGAGAGAAAAGAGAAGGAAATGACACCTTTTGCCGTGGCCTCTGACGTCATGAGAAAAATAAGCGCCATATGCCAAATAGTTAATTATATCTCCTATCGATTCGACTTGTCTTACAAAGTAGGTAAGTCAAAATTTAGGGTCAAGTGATCGACCCCACCTCCTTTTTCAGCGATTGTCTTAAATTCTTTTGCAATGAAAGGCCGTAGGGCTACAAAACGGGTGTATTTAAATGAGTTCGTAAGAAATTTCTGCAAAGTTGAAGTAAAATAAAAAGAGTTCTAATTCTTTTTACTTCTAAGTCACTGTGCCTGAGCCTTTCAAGCCTCAAACTAGGATGAAAATTTCGAGCTCAGCAGCATTTTGCTTAACGAAGGCTTAACGACGACCTCAGAGTCGTCGTTAAATTTTGTTGTCTTTACGAAAATTCGTTACCTCTTCGTTATTATCGAGGGGTACTTGTTAATCAAGAATTTGCTAACGAGGGCTTAACGAAGACTTAACGAACAAGTTTTGGCTAACGAACTTTCTTGTTACTAACCCCTGATTGGTAGGTTTTGAAGTCAAGGGTGGACGCTAAACATAGACAAAACTTGGTGTGGCCTTACCTTAAAATTTCTAAAATTGGGACCACCTTTGACAATTTTAGTAATTGTCTAAAAATGAAACAGTGTCCAAAAGGTGCAGATGGAATGGCAAAAAGTGGAGGCTCTTATCAGACTGCTCTTTTGGAGCAGTCTGATCTTTTGCTTAAGCCTATCTGTCACAATTACTTAGAATTTTAATGGTAGTAATGTTGCACCATGAATATCCAGGAGCAGTTTCGGTTTGTCAACTCGAGTAACTCGAGTAACTAGAGTTAATGACCGAACAACACAAGTAACCGCAATACGCATGCGCAGTACTGCGCACATATTCGTATTTACTCGACTACCATAACCCCCACCTCACCTCGGGTAGCCTGGATTAAAGATGGCGGAAAGTTAACTTCCGCTGTAAAAGAAGCCAATTCTTTGGTTTTGCCTTCATAATGACACATTGTCACGCCAATGATTTGCCCTTTTTCTGTTTAATAATAGTGAGAATGGGATAAGAATGTTCATCATACTGATGATTATAATTATTCTGCTTGTGCTTTTGCCATATTCAGCAGGGTTTACAGTGGGGCCAGTAACGACTTCAGAATTGTAATTTCCCATTATAATTTAAAAATTCTTGTGAGACCTGACTCTTGAGAATATTAAACACCTGAGTTTTAAAAGAAAATTGCGAGAATAGGACTGTGGACTTACAGGTAACTAGAAAATGTGTTTATGAAACACTACGCCCCCAAACATATGCTTGCCTCTAAAGAAGGTTTATCCCCAAATGTTTAAGTCAGAAAGGGGTGGGGTTTTAATCGGTTCATCTACATCTTAGTCTTTGACTGTATTCCAAATATAAGAAACATAGCTTAGGGGTTCTTCAAATATTTTGTTCACAATGTTAATTATTTAGCTTCTTCCTATCCGAAATGCCTATGTTCGAAAATGGGAAAAATTCTATCAGAAATCTATGAAATAGGCTCAAAAGTTAATCACGTCATCTACACCTTAGTCCAAACCTGCATGCCAAACATAAGGATCCTGGCTTATTCCGTTCTTCAGATACTGTATTTTGTTCACAAGCTTATTCCTATCAAAATGCCTATGTCCGAAAAAGGGGCGTAACTCAGTCAAAAATTCACCAATGACTTTCAGAACTTAATCAGGTCATCTTCACCTTGAGCAATGTCTTCCTGCAAAAATCATGATCCTAGCATAAGGGATTCTTGGGATATTTTGGTCACAAGGTTCCATAGGCTTACAATTCACTAAGTTGCAAAAGGGGCATAACTCGGTCAAAAATTCACGATTTTTTTTCAAAAGTTAATCAGATCATCTACACCTTGGGCAATGTCATCCTGCAAAAAACCATGATCCTAGCATCAGGGGTTCTTAAGATATTTTGGTCACAAGGTTCCATAGGCTTACAATGCACTAAGTCAAAAAAGGGGCATAACTCGGTCAAAAATTTACGAATTGTTTTTGAAAGTTAATCAGGTCATCTACACCTTGGGCAATATCAACCTGCAAAAATCATGATCCTAGCATCAGGGGTTCTCCAGATATTTTGTTCACAAGCTTCCATAGGCAAATAATGCACTAAGTTGAAAAAGGGGCATAACTCAATCCAAAATTTACAAATTATTTTCAAAAGTTAATCAGATCATCTACACCTTGGGCAATGTCATCCTGCAAAATATCATGATCCTAGCGTTAGGGGTTCTTAAGATATTTTGGTCACAAGGTTCCATAGGCTTACAATGCATAAAATGTGTTTATGAAACACTATGCCCCCAACCATATGCTTGTCTCTAGAGAAGGTTCATCCAATAATGCTTGTACCTTTGTACCATAGGCTTACAATGCACTAAGTCGATAAAGGGGCTTTACTCAGTCAAAAATTTACGAATTGTTTTTGAGGGTTAATCAGGTCATCTACACCTTGGGCAATATCAACCTGCAAAAATCATGATCCTAGCATCAGGGGTTCTCCAGATATTTTGTTCACAAGCTTCCATAGGCAAATAATGCACTAAGTTGAAAAAGGGGCATAACTCAATCCAAAATTTACAAATTATTTTCAAAAGTTAATCAGGTCATCTACACCACAGGCAGTATCTTCCTGCATAAAATCATGCTCCTAGAATCAGGTGTTCTCCAGATATTTTGTTCACAAGGTTCCATAGGCTTACAATGCACTAAGTCGAAAAAGGGGCATAACTCAATTAAAAATTCATGATTTCTTTTCAAAAGTTAATCAGGTCATCTACACCACAGGCAGTATCTTCCTGCAAAAGATCATGCTCCTAACATCAGGGGTTCTTGAGATATTTTGTTCACAAGGTTCCATAGGCTTACAATGCACTAAGTCGAAAAAGGGGCATAACTTTGTCAAAAATTCACGAATTTGTTTCATAAGTTAATCAGGTCATCTACACCTTGGGCATTCTCATCCTGCAAAACCTCATGATCCAAGCATCAGGGGTTCTTGAGATATTTTGTTCACAAGGTTCCACAGGCTAAGTCATAAAAGGGGCATAATTCTGGAAATACATTGCCAGCGGAAAAATAAAAAAATACAGGTCTGCTTATTTTCCATACTGATCATGTGTATAAAGTTTCAAGTTCCTAGCTCTTATTGTTCTTGACTATATGTAAGGGTACCTTTGTACCATAGGCCTCAATGCACTAAGTCGAAAAAGGGGAATAACTCGATCAAAAATTCACAAATTTTTTTCAAAAGTTAATCAGGTCATCTACACCGCAGGCAGTATCTTCCTGCAAATAATCATGCTCCTAGCTTCAGGGGTACTTGAGATATTTTGTTCACAAGGTTCCATCGGCTTACAATGCACTAAGTCGAAAAAGGGGTATAACTCGGTCAAAAATTCACGAATTTGTTTCAAAAGTTAATCAGGTCATCTACACCTTGGGCATTCTCATCTGCAAAGCCTCATGATCCTAGCATCAGGGGTTCTTGAGATATTTTGTTCACAAGGTTCCACAGGCTAAGTCGAAAAAGGGGCATAACTCTGGAAAAACACTGCCGGCGGAAAAATAAAAAAATACGGGTCTGCTTATTTTCCATACTGATCATGTGTATAAAGTTTCAAGTTCCTAGCTCTTATTGTTGTTGACTATATGTAAAGGTACCTTTGTACCATAGGCCTCAATGCACTAAGTCAAAAAAGGGGAATAACTCAATCAAAAATTCACGATTTTTTTTCAAAAGTTAATCAGGTCATCTACACCACAGGCAGTATCTTCCTGCAAATAATCATGCTCCTAGCTTAAGGGGTTCTTGAGATATTTTGTTCACAAGGTTCCATAGGCTTACAATGCACTAAGTCCAAAAAGGGGCATAACTCAGTCAAAAATTCACGAATTTGTTTCAAAAGTTAATCAGGTCATCTACACCTTGGGCATTCTCATCTTGCAAAGCCTCATGATCCTAGCATCAGGGGTTCTTGAGATATTTTGTTCACAAGGTTCCACAGGCTAAGTCGAAAAAGGGGCATAACTCTGGAAAAACATTGCCGGCGGAAAAATAAAAAAATACGGGTCTGCTTATTTTCCATACTGATCATGTGTATAAAGTTTCAAGTTCCTAGCTCTTATTGTTCTTGACTATATGTAAGGGTACCTTTGTACCATAGGCCTCAATGCAATAAGTCGAAAAAGGGGAATAACTCGATCAAACATTCATGAATTTTTTTCAAAAGTTAATCAGGTCATCTACACCACAGGCAGTATCTTCCTGCAAAAAATCATGCTCCTAGCTTCAGGGGTTCTTGAGATATTTTGTTCACAAGGTTCCATAGGCTTACAATGCACTAAGTCGAAAAGGGGCATAACTCGGTCAAAAATTCACGAATTTGTTTCAAAAGTTAATCAGGTCATCTACACCTTGGGCACTCTCATCCTGCAAAACCTCATGATCCTAGCATCAGGGGTTCTTGAGATATTTTGTTCACAAGGTTCCGCAGGCTAAGTCGAAAAAGGGGCATAACTCTTGGAATATGTGACCCGCAGAAAAAAGAAACAAGAGGGCCATGGTGGCCCTGAATCGCTCACCTGAGCATTAATCAGTTCACTGGCTCTGGTGAAGATTTATAAGAGTTTTTACCATACTAACATTTGACCTAGTTTTTGACCCGACATGACCCAGTTTCAAACTTGGCCTGGATATTGTAAGATAAACATTCTGACACAGTTTCATTGAGATTGGATCAAATTTGTGCCCTCTGGAGCGTATACAAGGTCGTTCTTATATTTGACCTAGTGACCAAGTTTTTGACCCGACACGACCCAGTTTCAAACTTTACCTAGATTTCATTAAGATAAACATTCTGACAGAGTTTCATGAAGATTAGATCAAAACTGTGCCCTCTAGGGTGTACACAAAGTTTTTCTAAGATTTGACCTTGAGCCGACGTGACTCAGTTTCATAGGGGGCTTAGATATATGGACAATAAACATTTTGACATAGTTTCATGAAGATTGGATCAAAACTATGCCTTCTAGTGCTTACACAACGTTTTTCTAAGATTTGACCTAGTGACCTAGTTTTTTATCCGACATGACCTACTTTCAAACTTGGCCGAGAGTTTATGAAGATAAACATTCTGACAAAGTTTCATAAAGATTAGATCAAAACTGTGTCCTCTAGAGCGTACACAAGTATTTACTATGATTTGACCTAGTGACCTAGTTTTCAACCCGACATGACCCAGTTTCAAACTTGTCCTACATATTATGAGGATAAACATTCTGACAAAGTTTCATGAACTTTGAATCAAAACTGTGCCTTCTAGAGCGCACACAAGGTTTTTCTAAGATTTGACCTAGTGACCTAGTTTATGACTCAACATGACCCAGTTTCGAACTTGGCCTAGAGTTTGTGGAGATAAACATTCTGACAATGTTTCATAAGGATTGGATCAAAACTGTGTCCTCTAGAGCGTACACAAGGTTTTTCTATGATTTGACCTAGTGACCTAGTTTTTGACCCGACGTGACCCAGTTTCAAACTTGTTCTAGATATTATGAGGATATACATTCTGACAAAGTTTCATGAACTTTGGATGAAAACTGTGCCTTCTAGAGCATACACAAGGTTTTTCTA
Source organism: Ctena decussata (assembly GCA_963989385.1). Taxonomy (NCBI): domain Eukaryota; kingdom Metazoa; phylum Mollusca; class Bivalvia; order Lucinida; family Lucinidae; genus Ctena; species Ctena decussata. Next base: position 30,148,666 of record OZ022501.1, on the reverse strand, counting down.
AGATTTGACCTAGTGACCAAGTTTTTGACCCGACATGACCCAGTTTCAAACTCATTCTACATATTATGAGGATAAACATTCTGACAAAGTTTCATGAACTTTGGATCAAAACTGTGTCCTCTAGAGCGTACACAAGGTTTTTCTATGATTTGACATAGTGACCTTGTTTTTGATCCGACATGACCTACTTTCAAACTTGGCCGAGAGTTTATGGAAGTAAACATTCTGACAAAGTTTCATAAAGATTAGATCAAAACTGTGTCCTCTAGAGCGTACACAAGGTTTTTCTATGATTTGACCTAATGACCTAGTTTTTGACCCGACATGACCCAGTTTCAAACTTGTCCTACATATTATGAGGATAAACATTCTGACAAAGTTTCATGAACTTTGGATCAAAACTGTGCCTTGTAGAGCGTACACAAGGCTTTTCTAAGATTTGACCTAGTGACCTAGTTTTTGACCCAACAAGACCCAGTTTCAAACTTGGCCTAGAGTTTATGAAGATAAACATTCTGACAATGTTTCATAAAGATTGGATGAAAACTGTGTCCTCTAGAGCATACACAAGGTTTTTTCTATGATTTGACCTAGTGACCTAGTTTTTGATCCGACGTGACCCAGTTTCAAACTTATTCTAGATATTATAAGGATAAACTTTCTGATTAAGTTTCATGAACTTTGGATCAAAACTGTGCCTTCTAAAGCGCACACAAGGTTTTTCTAAGATTTGACCTAGTGACCTAGTTTTTGACCCGACATGACCCAGTTTCGAACTTGGCCTAGAGTTTATGGAGATAAACATTCTGACAAAGTTTCATAAAGATTGGATCAAAACTGTGTCCTCTAGAGCGTACACAAGGTTTTTCTATGATTTGACCTAGTGACCTAGTTTTCAACCCGACATGACCCAGTTTCAAACTTGTCCTACATATTATGAGGATAAACATTCTGACAAAGTTTCATGAACTTTGAATCAAAACTGTGCCTTCTAGAGCGCACACAAGGTTTTTCTAAGATTTGACCTAGTGACCTAGTTTATGACTCAACATGACCCAGTTTCGAACTTGGCCTAGAGTTTGTGGAGATAAACATTCTGACAATGTTTCATAAGGATTGGATCAAAACTGTGTCCTCTAGAGCGTACACAAGGTTTTTCTATGATTTGACCTAGTGACCTAGTTTTTGACCCGACGTGACCCAGTTTCAAACTTGTTCTAGATATTATGAGGATATACATTCTGACAAAGTTTCATGAACTTTGGATGAAAACTGTGCCTTCTAGAGCATACACAAGGTTTTTCTAAGATTTGACCTAGTGACCAAGTTTTTGACCCGACATGACCCAGTTTCAAACTCATTCTACATATTATGAGGATAAACATTCTGACAAAGTTTCATGAACTTTGGATCAAAACTGTGTCCTCTAGAGCGTACACAAGGTTTTTCTATGATTTGACATAGTGACCTTGTTTTTGATCCGACATGACCTACTTTCAAACTTGGCCGAGAGTTTATGGAAGTAAACATTCTGACAAAGTTTCATAAAGATTAGATCAAAACTGTGTCCTCTAGAGCGTACACAAGGTTTTTCTATGATTTGACCTAATGACCTAGTTTTTGACCCGACATGACCCAGTTTCAAACTTGTCCTACATATTATGAGGATAAACATTCTGACAAAGTTTCATGAACTTTGGATCAAAACTGTGCCTTGTAGAGTGTACACAAGGCTTTTCTAAGATTTGACCTAGTGACCTAGTTTTTGACCCAACAAGACCCAGTTTCAAACTTGGCCTAGAGTTTATGAAGATAAACATTCTGACAATGTTTCATAAAGATTGGATGAAAACTGTGTCCTCTAGAGCATACACAAGGTTTTTTCTATGATTTGACCTAGTGACCTAGTTTTTGATCCGACGTGACCCAGTTTCAAACTTATTCTAGATATTATAAGGATAAACTTTCTGATTAAGTTTCATGAACTTTGGATCAAAACTGTGCCTTCTAAAGCGCACACAAGGTTTTTCTAAGATTTGACCTAGTGACCTAGTTTTTGACCCGACATGACCCAGTTTCGAACTTGGCCTAGAGTTTATGGAGATAAACATTCTGACAAAGTTTCATAAAGATTGGATCAAAACTGTGTCCTCTAGAGCGTACACAAGGTTTTTCTATGATTTGACCTAGTGACCTTGTTTTAGACCCGACATGACCCAGTTTCGAACTTGTCCTAGATACAATAAGGATAAACATTCTGACAAAGTTTCATGAACTTTGGATGAAAACTGTGCCCTCTACAGCGTACACAAGGTTTTTCTAAGATTTGACCTAGTGACCTAGTTTTTGACCCGACATGACCCAGTTTCGAACTTGGCCTAGATTTTATGGAGATAAACATTCTGACAAAGTTTCATAAAGATAGAATCAAAACTGTGTCCTCTAGAGCATACACAAGGTTTTTCTATGATTTGACCTAGTGACCTAGTTTTAGACCCGACGTGACCCAGTTTCGAATTTGTCCTACATACTATGAGGATAAACATTCTGACAAAGTTTCATGAACTTTGGATGAAAACTGTGCCCTCTAGAGCGTACACAAGGTTTTTCTACGATTTGACCTAGTGACCTAGTTTTTGACCCGACATGACCCAGTTTCAAACTTGGCCTAGATTTTATAAAGACTAACATTCTGACAAAGTTTCATAAAGATTGGATCGAAACTGTGCCCGCTAGAGTGTACACAAGCAAAAGTTGACGGACGTCCGGACGTCCGGACATCCGTCCGGACGTACGACGGACATCAGGGTATCCCAAAAGCTCACCCTGAGCACTTCGTGCTCAGGTGAGCTAAAAACATGTGTTCGCTTATTTTTCATACTGATCATGTGTATAAAGTTTCAAGCTCCTAGCTCATACGGTTCTTGATATGACAGACGGACAGACAGACAGACGTACAGACAGACAGACGGACAGGCCCAAACCAATATGCCCCCACAATTTCTCCGAAATTGGGGGCATAAAAAGATCGATGGTCGTCGCCATTTTTGTTCTTTACTCGAAGTGTTTGGCACGGCAGTACTCGAGTGCCTATGTACGCATGCGCCAAATTTCAACCCGAGTAACACGAGTTGGCAACTCGAAAATGCTCCATTAGACAGAGCTCCAGATAAAGGGTGTTGTTCGTTTTTTGACGAAAGGAAAATGGGTAAAAAACCCTGCAGTCCAAAATTGGTGCATCAGGAATACACCTACTACATGTGACAGTGTATACAGGCTTCTGCATCCTAAAAGAACATGGAAGCAGCTTTTTGGCTTGCGGTTTCGACCGCAAGCCAGTATTCATGTCGTTTAGTGATACCGAGTTATTTTTAGAAGAAACGATATGTCACGCTCATTCGGAAAATACCAGGAGTGTGTTGGCATATACTAAAATATGGAGTGGAGTCAACCTATTGAGTGGCGTGTTTTTTTGTTGTTTTTTTTTGAGTGGTATTATTGTAGTGGAGATTTTGCGTGAACTTATCTGACTTAAAATGTCTGGACAAGCAACCTTGCCGCACCATTTTCGAACAATGACCAGTTGCAAAATGCAAAGGGGCATTTTCTGATTTATCTTCTGGACTAGCCAGATATCTGAAATCACATAATAGCTTGCTTGAAAGCATAATACCATGAACCAAGCAAGGCCAGGCCAAGTATACTTTTGGGAACAATAATTAAACATTATGGCCATACTGTATACATGTATTTATTCGAGTCAGCAGCATTAAGTTTTGGCAGTTTGAAATAGGTTTGCCGGCTGAACTTAAAAGGTACATAAATCATGTCAAATTCCTACCAAATCAAACTGTACCATCTGACTGTTTGAAAAGAAGTATAGTTCTTACTGGCTTACTAGCTGGCTGGTGTGGTGGGCTTACTTGATTACTGGGTATGTATTTCCGTTTACACAGCCAGCTTATTTGTACACTGACAATGAACTAATGAGCAATAGATCTGGTTTTAATTCCGATAGTCTCTGAGTCAAGGAGATGTCATCATCTAACATCCTGCGACTTATCACCTGACTCCAAAAGAAACTCAAAAAAAAAAAAAAAGAAAGGAGAAACACTCCACTCTAAGGCTCCACTGCAAAGGTTGACTCCACTCTATATTTTAGTATATGCCGGAGAGTTCGTTCTCAACTATAAAAAAATGTACCTTCGCGTACGTCACAAAATACATACAATTTCGCCCGCTGCTTTGCCTCTATGCAACTTTTTTAGCCACATCCGACAACAAGTAAATGTATACGATCGCCCACATGGTATTGATCAGACTGTGCAAAATGCAATCTGATAGGTACCTTTGTTGGTCGCATATGGCATAAAACAGGATTTTCCTATGAATCGCCAATATAGCATGTTTCAAGGGAGGTAATACTTATATAATTTGCAACAAGTCTTCGTTCAGTTTGTATTACTCAGTAGACTAAAGTCTTAAAAAATAAAGATAATTTTTTAAGAACATGATAAATATACAAATTTGAACGCAAATAATTACACGCCTGAGTGATAGCCAGCAGAATACATATATTTTTTGAAAGCTTGACATATTACTGTATCATCACCTTTCACTAATAAAAATAAATAAATTTAATTTAAAAAATTGGAATGCAAAATGGTTCAACATACACGTTAACTTCTATGCCGAATTACTGCGCCAAATTTCTCTATCATTTTATGGGCAAAAAATAACCATGTTAATTCCTGTTACATGGAGTAAAATATGATGAAACCTTAAGAGTTTAAGTCTATGTCCAATAATACATTAGGACGTGCTATTTTTCGCCTGTTTGCGCATTGTCACAAAAACCGCACAACCAAAAACGTTAAGTATACGCCACCGACGGTGATAATGCCGCAGATGCAGGAATAGTTTAGTAATACACATGTAAATCTACCTAGTTTCTGCTAGTAGCAGGCGAAACTAAAATATTGTCTGAATAGAAAATAAATCCGAGCAGCTCAGGCATCCATCATTATGATGCATGTTTGTCAAGAACCTGCCCACATGCTTATGACGTATACAGTAGCAGAAGAAAACCAATAAACTATAATCAGCTTGACAGCACCGCATAACTCTATATTAGGCTACCTTTGCTAGTGTCGAGATTTCTTTATATGTGCACAGTTAGGCCTACTGGGCGCAGAAGCTAAATGTGACTGACTGTCACGGCGTATTGATGTTCTGCATTAATGTTTTAGTGTAACACTCTCTAATGTTGCCTTTTTAACAAATGTACAGAGACATATTTACATGTGTCGACGATTTCCTAAGATGAACCTTAACTGGGCTGACGATGTTCATATATACCAAAAAAAAAAAAAAAGAAACGCACACAGTAATGTTTTGGTATTTTCTCGGGAATAACAGATATTTTAAAACAATAATTCGTACAGTGTTATAGATAGACAATCGGACAGTTCAACCCGAAAATTTCATTTGTGTCAATTCAGTACTTTGTGACGCGTCTCAAAACAAGGCAGGGGTCAGTTTTCAATGTCACAGTCTTCAATAAGAGGCCATTGTCAGCGATTTCATTAATGCGTATTTTTATGCGTATGGAAGCTACAGATGCTCATCTACGCCATGATGAAGTCTGAGCAAGATTTGAGCAGAACTACGGATTTTTAGACATTTTCTAATCATGCTATAAAAGGTAAATTAAATGGGAAATCTTACTATATGCGTTTCTTTTTTGTTTGTTTGGTATATACATCCATGAACAACACGCATTCATGCAATGTTACGCGTAAGCGACGTCACGGATAATTCGATAAGTTGATTGGCCGACGTAACGTTTGATATACGTCATGTCATTGTGACGGTTGTTGAACGTCATTACCAAACACGTTGGTAAATAACTATTCTTCGTCCTTGCCTTGTTAAATTAGCCAGAACGTCACAAATAAGTAACATAATTGATGTGATAACATCGTATAAATATAAGAGATAAATTTCATATTTCGGAAGTTCATGGAAATATGAACACAATGAGTTCTGTGCTTTATTGTTCCCAAAAGGTGTAAAGCAAGTTATTATCTCAAACAATAGCAGCATGCAAAATTTTCTTCTACTCACTGTCACTGGTGCTACTAAAATCAAAAATACAGTTCAGTGAATATAAATGTGTTGTCGTCTTTTGATGCGAAGTCCAGATGTGCCAAGATTCCATAGACATTGGTTTGAAACAGTCTTTCCTAAAATTTTGATTCAAACTAAATGTGACTTAGCAGCCATATAGAAAAGACTTGAAATAGGCCCATATAGTAATTTTCCTTGAGACATGCCTAACAGCCAAAACGTTGGAAAACTGTGTGTGCGTGCGTGCGAGCGTGTGCGCGTGCGTGCGTGCGTGCATGTGTGTTTAAATGTTTCCTCGATCTGATTGTCAAATAAATTCTACACTTGTTTTTACCTCACACCTGTAGATAATGCCGCCATTCAAGAAGTTAAGAAATCAAATACTTTGCTAAATAAAAATTAGCAACAGAAAATGCACTAACAATTGGGTTCACTTGAATAAACAACTCATGAAAATTTCACTGTCTTAGCTGGGCAAGCCTTCCTTTTAAAAGGAAATTTTATTACCCTTTTTAGACCGGATACCCGTTTTGGGGACATTATGCAAACAGTGCAGACCCAGTTCAGATGCCGCAAAACGCGGCGTCTGATCAGGGCCTACATTGTTTGCTTACAGGAATTTCTATACAAAGTACAATAAAAGTGAAAATATTCACCAGAAACCCCTAAAACTAGGAATGGGATTATCTGCATGATAAGAATGGACAAGTCCACTGGTCAAAAAAGGGTTAATGACTGGCGTTTCCCCAGTGTGAGACACTTTTTTTTTGTTTCCGTATCAGCAGGGCTCGGGAAATATTGAAAAATGAATCGGTCCAGCCGATGATGTCATCACCTAACTAATTTCCATAGGAAAAAATTCTGATACCTGTTACGAAATCTAATGACAATAAGCCAAGTCCTATGAATCAATCCCTCATATCCATACAATGGTCGTACATTGTTGTGTTTGGTGGAGTTCTTGGTTTCAAACATTTTAAGACGTTTAACTACGCATGTAAAAGCAAATACAAGACTAGAACGTATTCCTAGGCAGAGCGGACGTGATGGAAGACATCATACTTGATTGACAGGTGGACAGGGGAGACAACCTGATATGGCTGATAATATAATTACAGGGACCATAAGACTCCGGACAAGCAGTGTAGCTAGACTCTTTTTAGTGCCGTGTGCAAACCGTATGATCCATGCGCAAACCGTTTGAAACGAAACTTCTGATGGGCATGCTAGTCCAAGCCTTCACTGGTTACAAAAGCCATCACATTTATCCTTTAAATTTACAAACTTCAAACAAGATAATCCCCGTCATTTATGCAATTAGACCGACACCTTCTGCTCAACAGTAGACTTGAGCCATCAAAAGGTTAGTGGTCGTGAAGCGATAATTACTTGTACAAGTGGCCGTGATAACCTGAGGCTGTAAATATTTATCCCATCTATGATAATAGGTGTTATTTTCCGACAGGAAATTGGAGCATGCATTTTGATTTCGAATAATAAGAGGGATTTTTGTAGTAAATTTACTCTATTGGGACCTTATTTTTCTTTCGAAAAATCCGATTTTTGCGAATAATTGAAATTAGAATTAGCGGATGTCTTTGCATAGAATTAATGGGCTTACGATCAGGACCATGTTTCAACTTCGAAAAATCTGGTAGTTTCGAAAAATCGGCGTTCGAACTACCGAGATTCGACTGTATAACATATCAAAGAGTCTTTAATTTCAGTAATAGCGCCCGAAGTTTCACAGGACCACTGTAATATCATAAGATTCTAGATGACGTGATGAACCACAAGATCTCAGATGATTATTGGTGATAGTCTAATTAACGGATTGACATCTGAGCTAGGTAAGTGTATCTGACAGAATCGGAGAAAATTTCCTAAGTATTGGGCCAGTATAGGACCAATTTTTGGGGGCTTTGGGCTGTTTCCAATCGGTCACAATTTCTGAATTTCGGTCTGGGACCTAAAGAAATCCAGTTTTTCCGAGCCCTGCATATCAGACCATGATCTGATGCAGCTAGGTTAAACAAAATCAACAATACATGTATCATGGGGAACCACTCTTCAAGACCAATATTTTATACAATACTGACAGGTTACACCCCTTGTGAACTTTGCATATATGAGGGCTTATACAAAACAAAAAAAGAGCTGTTTTGAAACGAAAAAGCATCATAGTTACCAAACGACCTGATGAACAGGTCATTAAATTTTGGTAACTGTGACGCTTTTTCGTTTTGTAACAGCTCTTTTTCGTTTTGTAACATCCTTGAAAGCATAGTTAACCAGGTGTGGCAGATAGACAGACTGGTAAATTTTACAAGAAATAGCTTAAGACCAAGTTTTTTTATGTGTATTTCTAGTTGCTGTCAGCAAGGCATAAGGTTGGAATTGTTTCAAGTCACTTTAAATATTTTCTAGCTGTCTAATCAATCATGAGTGTCAACAGAGTAGATGCAGAAATTAATTGCTAATATGTGACAGTGCCTGACATAATGAGCCTTGTGGAGGTCTGACATTGACATCACGAAACGTGAAATGAAAGTAACGTCATAAAATTTGCATGTAAAGTTAAGTGGAATTCTGCGCACTCACCAGAGCTCCAGATAAGAAGGGGTATTGAGGATAATTCAAAGATAATTTTTCTTATTTCTCAACGAAAACATATGTTGTGACCCCTCATTAGAACCGTCTCGACGAGACGGTTCTAATGATGGGTCACAAAATATGTTTTTGTGGAGAAATAATGATAATTATCCCTAAATTATCTCTGTTACCCCTTCTTATCTGGAGCACTGGCACTCACCAATATATTTCAAAGCGACACCTGAAGAGAGTAACACTAACATTTCTAATGGTGTCTTTTATTTTCTTCATCTACACTGAGTCTCTTTTAAGAATGTTTGCATTGAAGATCTTTGAAAAGCAATGCCACCAACCATAGTTATAAAAGTTTATCCATCTAGCATACAAATTATATCCAATCAGTGAAAAGCACAGCAGGCACTGCATACCCCGCCACTGCTGGACATCGTAACATATATTTTGAAATATATAATAGCTAAATAGTCAGAGAACTGGGATAGACAGAGATATGATGTCCTTACTGCAAATAGATATTAATATAAACAATCCATACATAGCAGTCTTGTGAGATTTCCAACAATGTGGGGCATTCAGACCAATGTAGATTTAGATCAGGCAGTAAAGCATTTCTTTGAGCTGAGAAACTCTGTTTCTTATTCTATGGTGTTAAACGTAAGTTTCATTCAGATAGTCTAAGATAAGTAGGCAAAATCAATTCAGAGCTTATATCAGTGTTTGCGTTAGCGCAAAAAAATGTGTCTGGGACGCGATTTAACTAGTGCCGGACGCGAAAAAATTACCGTCTGCGTCCTTAGGACGCAAAGTATCTTTTATAATGCGCCGCCAGTCAAGCTGCTCTTAAGTTCAAAGACGCCGACAAGACATCTTGGTAGCTCGATAGGGTGCTGATTTTATCTACTACTTGAGATGAATAGTTGGGCATGTTCAAAAAAAATGTGACCAAAGTGTGACATTGGGGATCAAAAATAAATACTCTGCCATAGGTTTAAGTTTTATTCCAGACTTATCTACAGTGCTTCCAGTTTACGGAACTGTATAAATTTTAATAATAGCATTACTAATAAAAATTTTATGACAATTTTTGTGAAGAAATTTACACCCAAAATCTGTTAAAATGACCAAATTTTATGAAAGCTTTGGAAGGCTAAAATCATGATCATATTGCTTTAAGTTTCTATTGTTTGATGCAGTACACTTCCAAATTATGTAAATAAGTGCTGTTTTCTGTCAAAAACTGCTGAATGATATAAAAACTCAAATTTTAACTTCATTTTGACACACTTTTTAGATGTATAGTTCTAAAAACTTTCATATCTTTTATTTATTTGACAGTGCCTCAATAAAATGCGCATTGGAATGATGCCATATGAGTACAGAACTATTCTAGAAAATGATTGTTCATATAAAAAGATATAGGTAGTGGTGATGCCATGTCAAAAATGTGCAAAAGTTTCAAGGAATGTGTTACATTCCTGAGTATTATTTTCAAACTGCTCTAATTTGCATCACAAGAGCTTTAAGTCAATGATTAAGCGTTCCATGTAATAAAGTAACACCAACTGCATGTTGTTAACATCATTTTTTCCAAGTTTATTGGTCTCTTTAACAAGAAAACTTGTTCTGATGCTCAGGAGTGTAACACTTTAAAGCCATTTGTTGTATTGTAAGAAAAGGTTGAATATTCTGCTTTAAATTTCGTTATTTTGTTGCCTTCTCTTTAAAAGCAACTTGCACTCATTGCTATAGCAAAAACCCAAACCATATCTCTTAACTGGTGCTTGCGTATGCCACAATATATTTGCTATTTCGGCTATCTAAATCCACAAAAATCAAATAGATGTATACTGAATTTAATTAATTTCTTTTCCCTTCTTTCTTTTGGCAATTGAGCAGTTTTCTTTACCTGCATGACTATCATTACCTGTTTACAAAAGACATTACAGCAGTGAAGTTCCATACCAGTTTCAGAAGTTGATGGTCACATTATAAATCAGTAGAAAATGTCCCTTTCTAACGTATTATAAACCTCAAATTCTTATCAAAACAGATGGCACTGCATCATAAAACATTTTCAGATGTTAGAAACATATATTTAGCATGAATTAATCCAATCATGTTGATGTAAGGGAAGAAAAAGTGTCCAAAATGGCATTAAACTTAAAATGCTCAGGAGTGTAACACCTTGCACAATACATGTCATAGCAAAACCCGAATTAAGTCACATAAAATCAATATCTTGGTCTTTCTTATCTTATTATTTCTCACAAAACACTTAATAGCCATGTATGGTTATTATTTAGAATGCCTCATAGTGATAGATATGAAGAAAATGGAATCTCAAAATCTTCAACTTTTGGTCGATTTCATGGCAGTGCAGCTTTATTTACATTTAGAAGTTAATTATATGTTCCAAAATTGCTTGAGTGGGGCTTAGTCTTCCTTTATGAGCACAGTAAATGAAAATTATACTGCTTGTGGTAAAGAAATAAGCTATTTTTGTCTTTTCTCAAAAAAGTGTTACACTCCTGAGTGGCTTAAATGGTACATATGAAGAAAATAAAAGCCAAGATGAAGACTGCCTGTGTACCACCTACCATGAAGGGTCAAAGACTTTTCATACAAGGCATGAAAGTTTACTAAAGCTACCCCTGGAAAAAGTTATGGGGTTCCAAATGTCAAATGTTACACTCCTGAGTTCAAGGGGTACTTGAGAAGAAGTTGTTTACATTCTGAGATGGATGCCGGTAAAGCAACTGGAAAATTTGCAATACAATATACCATCTTTATTCAATGTTTCAGACCATGTTATAGAGATTAGAAGCATCAAATATAAAAATGACATCCATTTAGATGGGAACCTTTTCTTTTTTGGTGCACCAGAAATTCAGCATAGTGCTGTTGAGTTTAGCATTACTAATTCCATTGGTGATGATGAAAGGACATTAATCTTACATTTTCATGCAGCCCGAAGGACTGGAAAGTCAAACAGATGGCTAATAAGTATGGTAACTGGCACAGTTTTGTAAAATTGCATGCTGAAAATTCAGTAATCAAAAAAATGTCACACAAAAAGCGTTACACTCCTGAGTTTTTTGGCTATATTTTTGACTATAACTATTTTATTACTCAAAGTATTTCAATGAAATTTGGCAGGTATCTTCAAGGTGGCATGATACAACTTCAGCAACAAAAATAATGTACTAATACAGCCCTGTTTTCTTTAAAATTCTCTGAAATGCTTTGGTCACATTTTTTTTGAACATGCCCAGTTGTAATTATGCATGCACCGCATGCAGGCCACTTCAGATTCTCACTAATAGAGAAATGAATATCAACTTTCTCCCGATATTTTTGATGATTTTATGTCCGTAATTGAAATGAATTTCGTAGAAAGTGCCATACTCTAGTAGATATAATCGAACACACGAATCTATTTATAGCCATTACACCCGATAATGTGTATTGACTGTGTAGTGTCGGGAGAAAACACGTCTGGATGTTAAAAGATTTATATCTATTTATATATGGTTTATTTCTGCATAAAAGGATGGTAATAATGAATAAATATTGTAACTGTTGCAATTGGTTTAGACTGCATCTTATATCAGTTTGTTTTTTGCCTTTTATAAAGGAAAAGAAACAAAAATAATGTCCAACGTAATGTTGGTTGTGAGCATGTTTTTCCGACCCACTTTGGCAAGTATGCGAAATAATGAGTCTTGGACGCAAATTTTCAAACCTCTGCGTCCGCAGGACGCAAAGCAGGAATAGCTAGCGCAAACGCTGTCATACAGTGTGACAAAATATAAAAAGTAAATAATACGCAAAACCTCAGAATAATGATGTTTGTTTACGTTAAACTATATATAGAATTTACCTGGTGTCCAGATGCAGACAAGAGTGCATTTTCCCTAATTTCTAGAAAACTAGATCGAACTGGAATATAAGCCTTACATTATTTGTTAGGTGACTAAAATCTCCATCCAATGTCAGAGTTCACGAAAGTCTGCCAGAGTTTACAGGACCGAATCTTGTAAAATGATTAAAATGCACTTGAAAATTCTGAATATTTTTACCAGACCGAATGAATTTTTACCAGACATGTCAGGTGGTCAGACAGGGTTTCGTTAAGACTGCAATGTTATTCATTAGATGATTGAACTGCAATTAGATTTGACGAAATCACAGTGTTGATATTCACTGAAATGTTTCTGACATCTATCCTTGTTCAGTAAATACATGTACCATCTATGAAAATTATGTTAATGATCCCGAGACGAGAAAGACGCGCAAAAGTATCGAGAAAAAGACCACAAAACATTATAGCAATTGGTACTGAATTGGATGAGGTGCCACTTCTTTAAAGCGAGAAAAGATTGTAAAGGTGTCCAATGGGGGTACCCTATCTGATGGGGGTACCCTCACCCTATCAGACTCATAAATTGGTTGGTTGGTTGGTTTGGTTCAAGGCCATAATTAGCCGTGCTGTCTCACTTGTATAAACTACTATAAGTAAAGTCAAATTAATGACTCACAGTATAATCCTGTAATAGAACGCATATATATTAATTTAGTCACAGATAATAAATCATGCATATGCATGCATATAAATCCTGTAAAGAATAGCCAGCAGTTAGTAATTTTTTTTTTTTTTTTTTTTCTTTTTTTTTTTTTTTTTTCTTTTTCAATATTTCAATTTTTATACACATTTATATGAAATTTGCTGTATGGGCCCATTTATTCGTCTGGAGTACTCAGTTTTCCCTTAACAACATTAAACCATCTATATCAAAATCCTAAGTGTGGCCGGTTCGACCATTACTCAGCACATTGCATTAAGATTGGCAAAACATGACAAAATCAAAAATTGAACATAACATGGCACACTCATACAATGTAAAAAAGATGGATTTTTCTACATGGAAACTTGTACATCATACCAATATATCAAGTGTAGCCGAAACAGCCACTTCTAATATATTTCATGAAAATCAACAAGCTTTTATTCAACATGGAGCAAACATGATACGCATTCATATTCCTCAATCAGATGAATTTGCTTTTCCTATAAGTGGGAGTAAAGTCTGTGATACCCGTGAATGATGAGAACCAAAAAGCTCTTCGCAGGCCCAACCTTACGTTGACAGCATTGAATCGCAATTGGTTTCATGCCTATAATCAATGGTTATGGCCAACCACAGACCTTACATTCTTAGAATTTAAATGTTGCAAGCAACCTTGGTTGGAATAACACAACCTCATGCTCCAGCAACAACGCTGCCGCCCTTCCCGCTGTACGGACAGTCCACACTCGCAGGGAAGAGCAACAACGTCATGGTGAACTGTTTATTCTGTTACAGTTAGGCTATCATGTCCTAACTGACTGTAAAATAATCATCCTACGATTGTTGCTTCATTCCTCGGTTAGATGCGTTTGTGCCTCCCACCGGCCAGAATAAAGTCAACAAAACACATGTAATCTAACAAGATTAATGACATGAGTATGAAGTATTTTCTCCATTCAATACAGCCCAATTCTGCACTAAAACCTCTTTGTTTGGGAAATGTATATGTCCAGCTGATCCCATATCAGTGGACGTATGTCTTTTAAATCTTCATCATCTGTTACTGACAGAAGTATTTCCGTGCCAAAGTCTGCAATACCACAGCTTAGGAGCAGAGATTGTCTCAATGTCTCCCTTGGCACACTATAGTTTGGGCATTCAAGTAGAAAATGTTGCACATCTTCTATAGCACCACATTCACATGTTGGGCTATCAGATATCCCAACTTTATTTTGGTATTCTTTCAATTTACAGTACCCACTTTGGAGCTGCAGTACAACTCTCTGATTCTTGAGCTTGTCAAACTCAATTCTGTTGAGCTTTACAGCAGGTCTGTGCGTAAACAGTTGCCTTCCTTTTTCTGACACGTCCCACCTTCGTTGCCATTTGATGTTAACTGACTCTCTGGCTGCTGATTTGACATCAGACTGACTTGCAACCCCTATGTCACCCGTCATTTCTTCTGCCTCTTTTGCAGCCTCCTTGGCAAGCCTATCTGCGATCTCATTTCCTCTTATGTTTGCGTGACCAGGACTCCACTGGATTTTTACCTGTGTACCATCCTTTTCAAGTATATTAAGAGACTGTTGAATGTCCATAGCAGTTTTCTTATAACTTTTATTATCCCAACCAAGCTGTAGGATTCCAACTGCAGACTGGCTGTCACAAAATATAAGGACAGTACCAATATCACGTACTTTCTTTTCCTCAATGAGGAAATTGAGGGTTATTTGGATAGCAACAAGCTCACCAAGGAGAATAGAAGCCAATTTTGAAACAGGCTGTTTCAATTCTATTTCATCATTGTTGGGAAGAAAGACGCATGCACCTGCACCACATGGGCCTGGGTTGCCTCTACAAGACCCATCTGTAAAGGCTATCACTGTTTGTACTTTCGTGTTATCTTTTATCAGGTTTTCTACAACATTCCTTGATTCTGCCTCCTGAGCACTTGTTCTGTTTTTAGAAGATCCTAGATTAGACCAATACTCTGGTCTTCTCAAGGAAGGCTGCAAGTATTCAAGGTAGCTCATTTCCGGCTCAATAGCATTTAGATTCAGGTTTGTTGATGAAGTCATGTCCGAGATTTGTTGCAATATTTTACCCATTGGAGTAAGAACTTTTTCTCTAGGCCGCTCCTCCACTGATACTTGACAAGAAAGGAGACACTGTTTAATTGGCTCTGTGTTTGCTTTGGCCATAATTTTAGTGCATTCTCTTATGGCAAGTTCCTCTCTCCTCAAGTCCAGTGGTAGAACGCCTGCCTGCACTTCTAGTGCTTCACAGCTTGCAGTGCTTGGACAGCCAAGGCATAGTGCTAAGCCCTTTCTTTGAATCTTTTCAAGCTTGTCACACACTCCTACTTGCCAGACTGAGGCAGCATACTCCAAATGGGGTACAACCAAACTTTTATATAGTTTGATCATGTTTGCCGGGTTAATTTTTTCTGTTTTTCCAACCATCATTAACGCTCCAAGAGCTTTTGATGCTCTTTTTTCTACAGCCTCAATATGAGACTGGAAGGTTAGTTTCTTATCCAGGATAACTCCAAGAAGCTTTACCTCATCTGCACATTTCAGAGCTTTACCTTGCAGTTCAACTATAGGAACAGTATGATTTGGGTCTCTTGTAAACAGAACATACTCAGTCTTTCCCGTATTCAACTTCATTCTCCATTTGTACATCCAGGCAGAGATATTTTGTAGGTCCTTTTTCATGCTAAGTGCTAACTCAGGTGGATTATCTCCACTTATCCAGACTGTGCCATCATCAGCAAACTTTACCTTCTCACCATCCACACCATTACACATATCATTCAAGAAAATAGAGAACAGGAGAGGGGATAGCACACTTCCTTGTGGCAGTCCTAAGTCAGTCCTGAAAGAATCTCCAGGTTTGTTCTTGAGAATACATGTAGCACTCCTATTATGGAGGAAGTCTGCAATCCAATTCCATACTATTCCAGTCACACCTTTCTCATGCAGCTTAACAAGTAGACCATCTCTCCAGACCGAGTCAAATGCTTTTTCCATATCAATAAATGTGGCTAATGTAGCCTTTTGCTCGCTGAATCCTGACAAGACATTCTGTGAGAACCTTAGCAAAGAATGAGTTGTTCCACGAAATTTTCTAAACCCATCTTGCTCTGAATCCAGTATTTTGTGATGTTCTGCAAAGGCATATAATCTGGCATGAATAATGTGTTCCATGCATTTTCCTAACACACTTGTAAGGCTTATCGGACGGTATGAGCTTCCAGTATAGTACGAGTCTTTACCTGGTTTGGTTAAAAATTTCACATTCGCACTTTTCCATATGTCTGGCAGTTTTCCATCATTCCATGATTTTTGGAATAAAACTGTCACAGCCTTGAGAAGTGCATCATTTGATTTAATAAGCATGTCTGTGAATACCAAGTCTGGTCCAGGTGCTTTATCTCGTTTCAATCTTTGTATGGAAGCCTCGACTTCTTCATACGTAATGGGCCTATTTAGAAATTCATCACCATCATTGGAATTCATTTCTTTGAGGTCATGCACTTTTTGTTCCACTCCTCTCCTAAAACTTTCATCAAAGCTCTCCCCTTCGATATGGGCACCTCCAAAGAATGTTTTCCGCAGAATTTCGCACTTACCGTTGTGGTCAAACACCACATCACCATTCTCATTGAACAATGGAAGTACATCCATGTCATCTTTCTTTCTATACGATGTTAACTTCTTAAATTCTTGCCACTTTTCTTTAGGATCCGTACATCTTTCAATTTTTTCACAGGTTAAACTTACCCATTCTGTTTTTGCTTTTTCACAAACTATTTCAAACTCTTCTTCACTTTCCTTTAACC
This sequence comes from Ctena decussata, assembly GCA_963989385.1. Taxonomy (NCBI): domain Eukaryota; kingdom Metazoa; phylum Mollusca; class Bivalvia; order Lucinida; family Lucinidae; genus Ctena; species Ctena decussata. The sequence goes on along the minus strand of OZ022501.1, from coordinate 30,131,515 downwards.
GTTGTAAATTCCTTGGTGTTTTATTTTTTCTGAATAGTTTTTTTGCTCTATTTAACACTGATTTCTTAATTTTCACATCTTCATTATACCATGGAGCCACAGTTCTCCTATTTGCACATTTTGATTTTCCTTTGGGAACACTTTCATCCATGCACTCTTGAAATACTCCTAAAAATGATTTACAATATTCTTCAATGCCCGAATTTCTATCTCTGTTAACATCCTCCATCCACTTATTGAATTTTTCACATGTCACTTTATCCCATTTTTCCCAGTCTGTCTTATGAATGTGGTATCGCTCAACTGTATCATATTCCTCATTTTCTCCACTCCCAAATTCCATTAAAATCCCAATGTGATCTGAGCGTACCAATTCATGAGTAAGTGTAATACATTTTGAAACACTCCTGTTCAAGTGCGGCTTAACAATAAATAAGTCTATAACACTTTCAGAGTTTCTCCTAGTTTGAAGACCGTCATTAACACACACAAAATTGTCACTTATTATACACTTTTCTAATAATTCACCAGCACAATTTTCATTTTTATTTCCCCATAGTTTGCTTTTTGCGTTGAGATCACCTGTTACAATGATATTCTTATAATGTGTGTTGCAGTTTTTGATAATTTCAATCAAGCCTTTCATTTGTTCATTTTTTTCTGGAGGGATGTAGGCTGTGACTAAGAGAATTTCTTCTTGATCCTGCGATTTAACTATTGCACAAATTGCCTCAACATCATCTTTTTCAAATTCAGGCTCTCTCCTGACATTGCCAACTCTGAAATATTTCCTGAGGGCTATGATGCTGTCAGGAAGGACCGAGTTGGTGATGCCCACGGAGGAGTTTTTGTATGTTACAAAAAGGATTTGATATGTACAGAGGTGCCAGAGCTTGAGGCAGATTGTGAACTAGTTTGGGTAAAACTTCAGATTGTAGGCTGTAAAACTTTGTACCTCTCTTCCTTCTACCGACCTCCAGACATTACTGATCCAGCTTACCTGGATCAACTCAATGGTTCTTTAAAACGCATTATGGCGTACAAGAACTCACATATCCTCATAGGTGGGGATTTTAACTGTGGGGATATTGATTGGAAGAAACTGTATGTACCACTTGGAATGCCCAAGAGACAGGTACAGTCCCACTTAGTTGAAATTGTCCAGGAGCACTGCCTCTCCCAGGTTGTAGATATCCCAACCAGACAAGAAAAGACCCTAGACATCCTTTTGACCAACAATCCTACCCCCGTGACACGTGTTAAGAGTATGCCCCCAATTGGTCGTGCTGACCATGACATTGTATTGGTAGAGTATGATATTAAAGCTAAAAGGGTCATTCAGTCACCGCGTAAGATTTTTCTTTATAAACGGGCTGACATGCAAGGTCTAAAAGACCATATGCGTAATTTTGCAGACCGTTTTATGTCGCAGGATCTTACTCACATCAGTGTTAATGATATGTGGATTGAATTTAAAACGGTCTTCCTTAATGCGGTAAAAAAGTTTATTCCCTCAAAAATGACGAAGGGAAAGCTTGGTTACCCTTGGATTGATGCACGAATTAGGGCCCTGATTAGGAAAAAGGAAAAAATGTACCACAAGGCTCGCAGGTCAGATAACGAAGGCCTGAAGAGTCGCTATAAGAGCCTCAGAGCTCTTGTCCAGAAGGAGATACGTGATGCATATTGGAAATATGTCTCCAATATCTTCACCCCATCGGTAACAGACACTGTTATAGAAGACTGTAACCGGAACGATCGGCTAAAACGGTTTTGGTCCTTCATGAAAAACTTGAGAAAAGATTCAACGGGTGTGACCTGCCTTAGGAATAATGGAATTTTGAAAACAGGAAATAAAGATAAGGCCGACATTTTTAGTGAACAATTTGGGTCTGTATACACCCAGGAACAAAGTGATGATCCCCCTTCAAAAGGACCAAGCCATTATCCAGATATAGGTGATTTTTCAATCGACCCCAATGGGGTCAAAAAGCTACTTGACCGTCTTAACCCCCATAAAGCTTCAGGTCCTGATGACCTAAGTGCTCGTGTGTTGAAAGAATGCAGTGCTGAAATTGCTCAGGTCCTTGCCTGCATCTTCAACCAGTCCCTTGCCCAAGGAAGAGTACCCGATGATTGGCTACAAGCCAATGTGGCTCCCATTTATAAGAAGGGAGAAAGGTATGACCCTGCAAATTACAGGCCAGTTTCCCTAACCTGTATATGCTGTAAAACATTAGAGCACATTCTTGTGAGTCAGATCATGCAACATTTGTCAGAACATAATATCCTTGTTGAGTCTCAACATGGTTTCCGAAGCGGCAGGTCCTGCGAGACCCAACTTGTCCAGTTCATGCACGACTTGTATGAAAACCTAGATGGTGCCCATAATAGGGGTAACAAACAGACTGACCTCATTATTATGGACTTTGCCAAGGCTTTCGATAAGGTTCCCCATCGACGACTGATTTACAAGCTGGAGTACTATGGTATCAGAAACCATATCCTCCAGTGGATAACTGCTTGGCTATCTGGACGGACTCAAAAAGTAGTACTTGATGGAGCCTGTTCAGACCCTGCCCCTGTTTTGTCTGGCGTCCCCCAGGGTTCCGTTCTTGGACCCATACTCTTCTTGATATTCATTAATGACCTGCCAGACAACATCAGTTCAACAGTCCGTCTTTTTGCTGACGACTGTGTCCTTTATAGAAACATTAGAAGGTCTGAAGACCAACAATTACTTCAGGAAGATTTGGATAAACTGGCCCGTTGGGAAGAGGCATGGCTCATGAAGTTTAATGTTGCTAAATGTCACACCATGAGGGTGACTAAGCATCCCCCTTCTAAGCAGATCATTCATAACTATGTTCTGCACAACCAAGTTTTGGAGAACGTTCCTTCTGCCAAATACTTGGGAGTCACGATCACTGATGACCTCGAATGGGGTCAACATATTAACAACATCACTAGCAAAGCCACGAAGACTCTTGGTTTCCTTCGCCGAAACCTGGCTTTTGCTCCTAAGGATATTAAGGCTGCTGCATACAAAGCTGTGGTCCGGCCCCAATTAGAGTACGCGGCACCTGTTTGGACCCCCCATCATCAGACTGAGATTGGTAGAATAGAGAAAGTACAGAGGACTGCTGCACGCTGGACCTGCAGACGCTGGCGCAACCAGAGCCATGTAAGCGACATGCTAGAGGAACTTGAATGGCCAGATCTGCAGGAACGGCGGCAACAGGCTTCTCTATCTCTGTTCTACAAAATTCATAATAACCAGGCAATAGTTAATAAGGATAAGTATCTGTCTGAGTCTGGTAGAGGGAAGATGAGAACAAGATCCCACCCCTTTCAGTATCACCGTCCAGTTGCTTATTCTGACGGTTTGAAACATTCCTTCTTCCCCAGGTCAATTGCAGCTTGGAATGGGCTTACAACTGAAGCTGTGTCTGCGGAGACAGTTGAGGAGTTTAAGTCCAAAATAGTGTAAACCTCGGGTTGGGCAGGGATAGAGCATGTAATGCCTATCCCTGAGGACTTCTTGTAAATAGTTTTAACTCTGTGTGGCCTTGTCATAGGTGAATACTTTTTTTTTTTTTTTTTTTTTTTTTTGGAAACTTATGCGCCACACCCCGCGCCTGCCATCATGGTCAGTTACTGACCGAGAGCAGTATCGAGAGAAAGAAAGAAAGTTTTTCTCAAAACGACAAATTTGTCAGATCTTCTATTCAAAATTGCTACCCCTCCGTGCGCGTTTTGTTTTCTAGGTCTTGACAAAATTTGCCAATTTTTGAAATGAACTTTTTCTGAATCTGATTCCCAAGTTTCAGTTAAGCATAAAATATCTAAATTATAATTATCTACCAAATTTGAAATATCCTTTTTTGCAGTTTTGAATGATTGACAATTTAAGGATAAAAATTTCATTTTTTTTTTTTTTTTTTTTTTCCCTACAATAAATTATTGACCACCACTTTTGTATATATATCCCTATACACTGGACACACTGATGAAGAAGCTAAATGTTCCCCACCACAATTGCAACACTTTATAGGCTTTCTCATTGAAGTGCCTCAGGATCTGATATATCCACTCGAATCTAAGGGTCAGGAATGAGATACTTCCTATCTACATGGACTGCTCTTGAATAAATATAGTCACATCTGTGTTTTGCAAAGACTCAACATCATTCGCCACCTGCCACACCATCGATGTTATTTATGCATTGTTTTTTGGGTTTTTTTGACAGCTGTCATTACCCCACCCACTTTGCCTAACTGTCCCACTCTCAAGATCGCTACGGATGCCAAAAAACACCTTCTGACAAATATCTTAAACCTACTTTCAGATTTTTGCAATATGATCTGCCGAAGTCTCTGGAGAAATGCAAACCAAACTGTTTCTTTTCTTCGCTGAACTTGAAGTCGGTGTAGATCTTGCCGCAAATCGATAATGCCCGAGCGCCCGTATGTTGTAAACAAAATATTACGACATTCACTTCGTTTTCACCGTCCTCTATAGGACAACCCCTGAAGGGGAAGTAATAGAAGCCGGGACCCGGGACCAAATTCCGGGCGGTCCATCGAATTACCCCAAACCACCCCAAAACACCCCAAACTACCCCAAAACACCCCAAACCACCCCAAACCGCCCAATAAAAGCACCCCAAACCACCAAAAACAAATCACTTGAAACCAAATTTGGTATTTTGCAGCAACTTACACTACCTTAGAAATATTTGGTAATGCTTAAAATATTTATAAATTAGGAAAATTGATTTATATTTGCAGCTACAGGGAAAAATTGCTGTTACCAATATGAGGCTATATTTATGTATGTCTGTGAATATATGAATGGTATTTAACATGCATACACTTACACATACATGTGCTGACAAACATATAATGAACATACAAACATACATATGTGACATATTTACATACATGTACGTACACGCGGTATACATACGTATACCACTATATTATTATCAGTGCATACAATATGCAATTCCCTTTTTCTGCACAAATAGCTCATATTTATTTTGATTAAATAATTTTGAAATCATTAAAAAGCATAAACACAACCTATTTTAACCTGAAACAATATTAAGAAAAGTGGTTTGGGGTGGTTTTTATGCGGTTTGGGGTGGTTTGGGGTGTTTTGGGGTGGTTTGGGGTAATTCGATGGACCCAATTCCGGGACCAATTTCCTGGACCAATTTTTGTTGGCATTAAAATTGTACTAAACATGCAAATAACGAACTGAAAATTGGACCATAAGTAGATTATAGTCTCTTCTCAAAAATGCATATAAAGATTTTGTAAGAATTTCAATATTTATTGAAATTTTAACAAAAATACAGGACCACGTCGAGCTTTTTCGACCCGGGACCAATTTTTGCGGCATACACGATGTCAAGCAAATCTCAATGTTTTCCTACAGAAACATTTTCAACCCCATTTTTTTACATTTCGTCATCTGTAAACATACCAAAGAAGATAAAATTTTAAAAAATGTGAAATTTATCTGTGATTTTCGCTAAAAATTCCACCCGGGACCCACCCGGGACCAAAATTTTCATTTATCTATTGTGCGATGTTAACGGTGTCAATGAATTTTCAAGTTTCTTCTACATTATCGTTTAAAATCTCATTGTTTTACTTAGTGTCATATCTAAAGATGCCACAAAAGACGAAAATGCAAAACTTTCGTAACATATATCCCTTATTTTAAGAGAAAGCCTACCTGGGACCGAATGGTCATTTTCTGCGGTTTAGACATTGTCTTGGTACGTTGCCATAGAATCTGAACATTCCACAAAAGCAGAAATTAATCAGCTTCTAAAATAATGGGGCCAAATTAAGAAAAAAAAGAAAGAAAGGACGGCGTATTTTAATTTAAAGCACTTAAAATCATTAACTAGACTGGAAACATCTTTGCACAAGTTTAATACTGGGCTTAACATGAATTGCACATAATTGTATATAATTAATTATTAACTAATTAGATTTAAATATGATAGGGGCTCACATTAAAATGATTTCTTTTTTTTTCATTTCTATTTCTTTGGCATCTCTACATACGAGTAAATATAAAATTAATGGGACTTTAAACGTTTATAGAGTTTAAATAAACTCTATGACGTCTATATGATATGACGTCACGATGTAAACAAATGGCCGCTTTTTGAAAAAGTTGATCGAAAAATGAAATAAAAGCCGAATTTACTTGTCACAAAGAGGAAAAAGGAACTCTACTTAGGTAATATTGAAAATAAATAGTTTGAATTCGTCGGTGGTGAAATTTCTGAGGGGAAAAACGATTATTTAGTCAGTGAATCGCAAATATTCAAAAGCGTTTTCAACAGATTCTGAATTGAACCGAGTAAACAAGGGAAATGACTAGTGTTGAAGTTTTTGTGGACGGCGCATGTAAAAATAATGGCCATAACAACCCGCAGGCGGGCTGCGGAGTATTCTGGGCACCTGATCATAAACTAAATGTATCTGAGAGGTTGAAAGGCGATAGGCAAACAAACAACAGGGCTGAGCTGTCTGCAGCTATCATTGGTGTAACATAGGCAACTGAAAATGGAATTAATGACATAACCGTTACAACGGACAGTAAATATGTTAAAAATGGCATTACACAATGGATCAAAGAGTGGAAAATAAACAAGTGGAAGACAACAAAGAAAGGAGAAGTTTTAAATAAGGACCTGTGTTTTATGTTAGATGAATTACAAGGGAAACTAACAGTAAATTGGAGATGGGTAGAGGGGCACAAAGATACTGAAGGTAATACACAGGCAGATGATTTGGCAAAGGCCGGGATTGCAGAGGGAAGTTGCTTTTGGCAAGATACAGCATACAGTTGGTACGAGGGCAATTGTGCGAAAGTTGAGGCTACCGATGTCCGCAAGATGTCCAGCGTGTCCACAGGTCTATAATAGCTCTAGCGTAAAGGATACCGGCCATCCAGAATATATCTACAGGTCCTGTAATTCTACCTGTAAAGAAAAAGACCAAGCTATTCAGTGCCAGGATTGTAAGTATTGGGTCCATTATAACTGTTCTGACCTACCTGAGTACCAGCTTTACTTGTACGAAAGTACACAGAGGCGATACACATGTAAATATTGTGTGACTATAGATGAAGACTTCACAAGAAAATTCCTACATAAACAGAATTTGTCAGCTCAGGAGACCGTAATACAACCTCATGAAGCTGACACTTCAATGGTTGAAATAATTTTTACCCCAACTGCTATTAAGGCTGACAAAGGTACAGACACAACTGGTATGCCGTTTATCAGAAAAGAGGACCAGGTATCAGTATACTGCCAGACGTAAGACACACTGTGGTTGACCGACCTTCAAGATTTTAAGAAGTCAACAGTAGAGTCATTACAGAATTCCTTTGTTGGGGCTTTTGACCAAATCAACAACTCTGTAAGAGATATTAAGAATGGTCTGGCTGAAGATTGTAACCAGAAACAACGCATCTTGAACTTAACAAAAGAAGTCGAGAAACTTAGAGCTGAGAATAAAGAAAAACTTTCAGAGAGGAAATGCCATAGCTGTGAGGATCTCACCTGCAAAGTTGATAAGCTAAACAGAGTCTTAGATAAAGAAAAAGAAAAATCTCAATCCAACATTCACAACCTTAGTATAGAAAAAGAACTACAAGTATCAAAGCTGAAAGCAGATATCTCACTTCTTAAGCACAGGATAGAGGGACTAACAAAGCAGCTGTCTACCCAAGAATCAGAAGTGTCAGTTTTAGAGAGACGCTTAGAATAAAAATAAATCAGCTGATAGAGGATTTGGAGGAGAAGTCAAGTGGTATGATTAAAAGGATATCTGAGCTACAAGATGAAGTGCTGTCCTGGAAATTAAGTAGCTGTAAGGGAGATGAAGATTCAAGCATTGGAGCGGTCTCAAGAAAAGGAAACAAAACAGGTGAAAGTTACGAGCCAAAAGGAAACCGTTTAGAAAATGATGTCACGACACCTATTGAAGATTCAACGAGAGAAGGAAAGGAAGAGACGACCAAAGAATCCAGCAACAGCAATGTCGAAAACAAGAATACTTCAAACAGAGATGGATTGACTAACAATTTGCTTAAGAAAACCGTCCGGATAGTTGGAACGTCAAATATCAAGTCTATATCACCAGCTTATTTAGGTGGGACTGAATTCTCAGTGTCAAAGATCACGAGATATACTTTAAAAGATACAAAGGACTACTTCAGTAAATTAACCCCAGAAGATAAGCAAGACGTTTTCATCTTGCAGTCACTCTGCAATGATATCAAAACTAAATCACCGGAGTATTGCTCAGATGGCATGGCAGATATCGTGGACACAATATCTTCTAAATATAAGGATTCTAAGGTAATTGTGTCACTGGGCCTTCCAAGATCAGACGAAAAAATCCTGAATACTAAGACAGAGAAGACAAACATTCTAATTAAAGAGAAATTTGCTGGATGCGAACAGGTTACAGTTTGCGACAATGGGAATTTATTTTACCGAGGGGAAGCACAAAGAGGAGTTCTGAATGAGGATGGAATACACCTATCCGGATCTGGAACCAATAAACTGGCAAAAAATCTGAAGGGTGCGCTGTTCGACGCTTTCGATATTCCTTGGGTTACAAAGATGGAGGCGAAGAAAACGGAACAACACGATATTCAATACAGTGCAAGAAGTAACAGAGATTATACACACACGGGTAATGAAATGAGGAACTGGAAGGGACGACATGGCCAAAATGATACGAGAAGACGACAAGAGTTCGTTTATACATCCGTTTGACACTACTTTAAGAAATTCTTATTTTAAACAATATAGAGAATACAGGAAACTGGTAAAGTATAAAAAGAAGCATCATACAAAAAATATTTTAATGAAACTTGATGAGTTAGAATGCAATGACCCTAAGGCTTACTGGAATCTTGTGAATTCCTTAAAAAAAAGAAAATGACTGTATGAGTGGACCAGAAACCAGTATTGATTCAGATAAGTGGTATGAATATTTTCAAAAACTGAACACTGTTAAAAGCAGCTTTCAGGAAAGATTGGAATCGATCAACCAAATTTTGACTGATACAAATCAAACACAAACATTTACATTTCTTGACACAATTATAAAAGAAAAAGAAATAATGAACTGCATCAGTAAACTTAAAAATAATAAGGCATCTGGATTAGACTGTATCAGGAATGAAATGTTAAAGTCTGGTGCTACTACACTTCTTCCGTGCATAAAAAAAACTATTCAATTTAATTTTTTCTTCCGGTTTCTACCCATCATCATGGGCTTCCGGTTATATAACTCCAATTTTTAAAACTGGTGATAATTCCAAACCGGAAAATTACCGCGGTATAACCATAACATCTAATATAGGAAAACTTTTTAATATGGTTCTGAATGCCAGACTGGACACTTTTCTAAAAGATAATCAGGTCATTAATAAAGTTCAGATTGGGTTTACTAGAGGTGCGAGAACGTCAGATCATACGTTTGTTTTGAAAAGTTTAATTGATAAATATACAAACAGTAAGGGTGGAAAATTGCATTCATGCTTTGTCGACTTTCATAAAGCATTTGATACTGTCATACATCCGGGGTTAAAGGTCAAGCTAAAAGAGCTTAATATAAATGGAAAATACTATGATATTCTTTGCAGTTTATATGCAAAAAGTAAAGTTTGTGTTAGACTAGGAGAGCATCGCACAGATTTCTTTGATTCTAAAGTTGGTGTTCGGCAAGGTGATGTACTTAGTCCAAAGCTGTTTAAGGTCTTTATAAACGACCTGCCAGATTATTTGACTGATTCTCCTGACCCAGTTTATATTAATGATATGCCTTTGAATTTTCTTATGTATGCTGATGACATTGTGTTGCTGTCAACCTCATCTTCCGGTCTACAAGACAAAATAAATAAATTGAGCAAGTTTTGTCAGGACTGGTGTCTACAAGTGAATGTTTCAAAAACAAAAATATTAGTATTTAATAGAATAATTTCTTTATCAATGATATATGTCTGGAGAATGTTAAGAATTATCGTTATTTAGGTGTGTATTTTTCTGCAAGCGGAATTTTTAACTATGCACAAGATGACATTTTTAAAAAGTCTATTAAAGCTTCGTTTAAACTTACTAAGTCGATAACATCGGGAGATCCAAGTATACAAACGAGTCTTCATTTATATGATCACCTGATCAAACCTATAGTACTATACGGATCAGAAATATGGGGTGTTTTTAAGACTAATAGTGCTGCTTGTAGGAAGGATAGTGTATTTTCGTTTGACAACATATATAAAGCCAATGTTGCAGATAAATCACAAATTAGGTATTTAAAATACATTTTAGGAGTAAATAGATACACTTCCAACTTAGCTGTTCTTTCTGAAACTGGCCGTTTTCCAATGTATTTCTGTATTATTCTCTCCATTGTAAAATATTTGTACAGATTCGAAAACTTGACAGATGGGTTGCTGAAGCAGTCATATGAATTGACTAAAGAGCTACATGCCAAAGGCATTGAATCCTGGTATTCTTCAGCATTATATATTCTTAAGTTATTAAACCTTAATATTTTCGCTTGTAGGAATCTTGGTGAAAATCAGTTGATTAATATTGTTAAGAGGAGTTTAATTGATTAGTATAAAACTTTTTGGAGACAAGAAAGAGAAAAGAAAGTTCTTGATGGAAAGCTTGATACATATTTCAGTTTCAAAACAGATTTTTGTAAAGAAGCATATTTAGATTTACAAGAATTTCATTTGCGGAAAGCTATATGTAAATTAAGAATAAGTGCTCATAGCCTCCTTATAGAAACGGGTAGATATTCAAAACTTGGGTCTTTGGTCAGGGAGCAAAGAATTTGTAAATTATGTAATTTAAAAACTGTCGAAAATGAATTTCACTTTTTGACCGAATGTTCTCTATATCACGATGAAATACTTGATTTATTTAGTAAGATTAATATTATTAACCGTAACTTTGTATTTTTAAACAATATTGACAAAGCCAGATGGCTGTTATTACAAGAAAATCAAAATATTTTATGGGCACTTGGATCTTACATTCACTGTTGTTTTGAGAAGAGATTCAAAACATCCAGGTAATTCTCAGACCGTCGATATACCCTCATTATTCATTAATTCAGTCATTTTATAGAAATTGTTGCTATATGTTAGTGTGTTGTTATTGTAATGTCTACATGTGGTATGTGCCTATATGTCTTTTTCAATCGAATATATGTATTTTTTTTATATACCCGCAAGGGTCCTTGATTGGAAATAAACAATATTCAATTCAATTCAATTCAATATAGAGAGAAATACTGAAATTTCCTTCACATCATGACGATTTTGGTCCCGGGATGGTCCCGGGTCAAATTTTTCGCAAAAATAATAGATAATTTTCGCATTTTTTTAAAATTTAATCTTCTTTAGTATGTTTACATATGATGAGATGTAAAATAATTTGGGTTTAAAATGTTTCTGTAAGAAAAAAATGAGGTTTGCTTGACATCGTCAATACCGCAAAAACTGGTCCCGGGTCGAAATTGCTTGACCTGGTCCTGTATTTTTGTTAAAATTTCAACAAATATCGAAAGTTTCATTAATCTTTATATGCATTTCTCAGAAAAGCCTATAAACTACTTATGATCCAATTTTCAGCTTGTTATTGGCATGTTTAGTACAATTTTGAGGCCAACAAAAATTGGTCCAGGAAATTGGTCCCGGGTCCCGGGCGCTGGTCCCGGCTTCTATTCCTTCCCCCCCTGAAGCAGAAATACACGGTCTGGTATGAAAACTACGTACAAACCGTACCTCCGTACTCCGTATCTAAATTTTTCGGTCCTCTTGGGAAGGAACCAAAAGACTAAACGTTAGAATTATTGGTGACTTATTAATAATAATTCTGATTCGGGAGTGACTATCGGCACGACCGTCTTGCGGATAAGAATCCTTATCGGCACGACGGTCTTGCCGATAAGAATCCTTATCCGCACGACGGCGGTCAGATATTCTATAGACAAAGTTGCAATCGTTCTGAGAATTATTATTATTATCGTATAATAATATTATTTCATTTCTGTTTGTAAATAATTGTTCTTAAGTATCTGAGTCACAACACACAATGTTAATTTCAATTATTTTCTTATATTTCATAAGCCTTTTGGGTGTCGGACATACAGCCGGCTAATAATTGCGTAAATGCGAATTATACATTTCAACATCAGTTGCTGAATACTTTTATCGGGTCAGATGATCAGGTTAACATGTAAAATATTTAACTACAGTTAAAACACAGTCCGATGTGGGTATGACAACAGCTGTATATTGAACATTTGACATTAAGTCATTCAGATTATCGCAAAGTTACCATCAACGGCAGTAGTGTAGTGGCAATAGGCGCGGCCTAGTGATCATGCGACCCAGGTTCAAGACCTCTCTGTCCATTATTTCTTTTCTTTTTTTTTTTTTTTTGATAAAAAATCATTTGTCGCATAAAACATTTGCCAATTAATATTTTATTTTGACAACTGACATAAAGTTATTTAAAACAATTCTTTGACCTTGACAGACAAGCTGAATCAGGAAAAAAAATATTTGATTGTGACCGTGTCAGATTTTTTTGCCAGCAACGTTTTTGTCAATATTTTGTTTACGGCCTAATTCCGTCTCATTCCAAACAGTTTAAATTTATCAGTTTATAATACATGTATGTGTTACCAATATAATATATGTTGAAACAAACCATTGATTTGAATTAGCAATAGAAGTTAATCTTTGATATTGACTGACAAATTACTGAAAGAAATCTAGACTATTAAACCCTTTTAGTCTGACAAATCAAGCCTAACTTTCTTTTAATAACTTATCGGTCAAGGTCAGTTGTTCTACTTGTCTGATAAATATTGTCAGATGTAACAATTGTTGGGTTGCACTTATTAGTTGTTGTTGTTTATTTATTTATTTATTTTTTAATTCTCAGGATTTGTACATAAGCAAAATAAAATTTCTTTTGATTAAAAAAAATGGTAATTAAACCCATTTTTCAGTGCCAACTCATATTGTCAGTCTGACTGAATACGTTTTTACATGCATATGTATAAACGATATGACCTGTGCACATCAAACTGGAATATGCCCAAAATAAGATTGCCCCCGTAAACGGCAAAGTTGGGTGCCGGTTTTCAGACGATTTATAACAACTAAAAGATGGTCAAAAACTGCTTTTATACCATTTTTAAGTTATTTAACATCCTCCATATGAATTGCTGACACAGTGTTGTATGAAACCATTGAAATAAAGACCATAGCAACTGTAATGGAGTATCTGATCGCCGTCGTGCGGATAAGGATTCTTATCCGCACGACCGTCTTGCCGATAAAGATTCTTATCCGCACGACCGTCTTGCCGATAAGGATTCTTATCGGCACGACGGTCGTGCCGATATCTTCAGCCTTCTCATTCAAAACTTCGGAATAACCAGATGACTAGCCTAGCCACTAGGCGAAGAAGTTATATCAGTCAGCCATACTATTTTCCCAGTTCGTACCACTGTGTTCTTACAGCTAGTCTATACTTATAGGTCGACTTCTTCGATATATCAGAAAAGGAGCAGATTCAAGTTTTATAGACTAGCCAGAGAAAAGAAGAAAAAAGATTTTTTTTTCTTTTCATTATCAGACTAGCGCTAGTCTACCAGATGACTGTTCTACCTCCAAGCAGAAAACTGACGTATCCTCTAGAAAGTCTGTCCAGGCTGATATCAGTAAATCCGGACCACCATCTCAGAAGTTCTCGAAACCAAAACGGGGGAAGAAAACAGATGCTGTGAATGAAAATGATGATCAGTTACGACTTGCTCAGTCATAATTGTCTCATTCACGCCTGGTAAACTATCACAGGTACCTCCGGCGGAGGTACCGATAAAAAGTTGTGACAGGCATCTGGAGCTGCCTGTGACTGTCAATAAAAAATGACAACAAACGGTAGGTATTCCTCTTTTTTGACAAACCTTGAAACAACCAGGGAGTATATTAAAAATCAAAAAGTGCTATTTGACCCTTATAGACATAAAGTTTTGTCACACATCATATCCTCCAGAACTTTCCATAATAACCAAAGATACGACTTTTGAAGCGGCTTTGATGTCAGCCCACAGTACTCAAAACAGAAAAAGAATTCGGCCGTTTTTGGTCTTAAATGCAGTGATCTTGCATACGAATCTTTTTCAAGGCACACTGATGTTAAGGTAACCTCCTTGCCAAAATATAAATGTCGATTGACAACAAATAAGGCTTGTACATAACTTGTATGAAATTGAAATAAAATATGTTTACACCAAATAAGGCTTGATTATTCAAAACAACAGCTGGATGTGCCTGCAATGGTGCGGAGGTGCCTGTGATGTAAGCAAATATAGTGAAAATCTGAATAGTTAATGCAGCTGGAAATACTGACATCTTCTCTGAACCACTGCCTGGAAAGAATCATTCATTCAATGTTCCATTAAGCTATCATAATGCGTATATCATGAAATTCCATGTTAAAATTCCTAATACACTATCTCGTACTACATAAAAGCCATCTTCCGAAACATTATTTTTGCAAACGTTTCGAGTAGCTAGCATCGCGTGTGACCTCGACAATTTCTAACGATTTGGAATAACTAACAGGCAGTCATCACCATTCACCAAAACGTTGCCTCTTATTTAAGCGCATTTCATAACTATTCTAACACTGAATTAGGCAGTAAATTTTCAACAGCTACGTACAACTCGTCAATGTTTGACTAACAGATATGGAAACAAAACGCGCAATTGAGATGATATGCTTTGGATTTTAGATTTCTGTTGTGAAGCATCAATGTTACGTGTTCTTATGTCCGCTTGTCTGTAGTCTTCTAGCAATAAGGTCACCTGTACAGCTGCTCACTTTGCTTTCTGGTTTGTTTTGTAATCTAAAATATAAAATGGGTAAAACAGATGTTAGCGTTGTTTTCATTTGGGGTAGGTGTATGACTGCCTGTCTGGGAAAGAGCTCTTTATTCGGTTTACCATGCATGTCTTTTATGAACTATTGTCAATGTATACTTACTTCCATCTTGATTTTGAGAGCAGGATGTTGAATCTGATTGTATAAGTTCATGATCATTGTCTGTCGTTTTAACAAAAATATGCTTGATATTCGCATTATGATAGATTATTGCGACGTTGAATGAACTATTTTTTCAAGGCAGTGGTCTAGAGATGAAGAATATCAATATTTGCAACCGCAATGAATCTTCAGATTTTCGCTATATTTTCTTACATCACAGGCACCTCCATTTCGTCACAGGCACCTCCAGTTGCTTTGTTACAGATCCAGCCTTATTTGGAGTTTATCGGCATTTATATTTGGGCAAGGAGATTTACTTCACGTCAGTGTGTCCAGATCAACAGATTCTTATGCAAGAAAAGTGCATTTAGGACCTAAAACAACCGATTTGTTCTTGTTTTGTCTCGACTGACCTTAAAGCCACTTCGAAAGCCATATCTTCCGTATATATGTAACGTTCCCGGGGATATGTTGTGTGACATAACTTAATGTTTAAAAGGGTCGAATAGCATTCTTTGATTTTCAATAAACTCCCTTGTTATAATGTATTTTATCAAAAGAGACCAATACCAACCCTTTTTTGTTTATTTTTGGACCGTCACAGGTAGCTCCGGATGCCTGTCACAATTTTTTATCGGTACCTCCGCGGAGGTACCTGTGATAGTTTACCAGGCGTGTCATTGGAGAGGAAAATCGGTGACCTGCAAAAATCAAACTTAGTGTTGCGACAAGAGCTTGCTTGTAAGAATGAGGTCAAGGATCTGCACGATGTCAGAACTAGTAGCAGTTTGTTCTACCACATTTGCCTGTGTACTCACATCCTCAGACTCAGCAGCAGTATGTGCTTCCTCATTTTCCTACATCCACACATCCCCTCCAAGGGCAACATCTCAATGTCTTCCAACAAGCTTCTCAGCCGGTCCAGACCCACACCAATAGGATCAATGACGGTGGTAACCTCTCTTTTGCGAGGTCAAGATTGCCGACTGACCAGTCAAGATACAGACGCCCTATGCATGCTAACTCAGCAGATGGTCCCACAGTGGGACAGAAGTCGATGCCTGCTCCACTGAGTGAGCAAAGATCACCTGGTCTAACTCATACCCCCAGAAGTATGGACCAAGTCACTAGGCAGTTTTCAGACTTGACGTCATTATTAAAGTCAGCATCCCCAGCTATGGTGTCCTATGATGCGTTGGACAAACTCAAAACCAGTGCCAATACTGATGATGTGTACATTGACCTATCACAGCATGAAAAAAGCTCACCCGGGATCCATGAAGGGAATGAAGACCTCTCCAAAACAACTTCCGCGGATCAGAGTACTCTAAGAGACCACCAGACGTCCAGCACAGTGCGCCCCTTTATGTACACAGACCGCTACAGGAAAGCAGCAAGGACCACGGAATTCAGGACCTCCTGTTGGTGATGAATTTAAGGTAATGTCTGAAAGAGACCCAGAATGTTCGAGTTCTTTTTTATGCACGGGCCGTGCCTCCCACCTCTCATGGAAAAAGTAGATGAAAAGCCTTTGGAGATTACTAAATTTAACGTGAAGAATATTGGCAAACACTTGTGCAAATTAGGCAAATTAAGCATATACTATTCCTTCATTTTATCGAACTTCAATTATCGTCCTCTCACCTGGCATTTCAGTGGGGAAACAAATACAAAGAAGATAGAAAAAATTCAGGAAAGAGCACTACGCTTCATTTATAATGAACATGCTACCAGCTATGAATTATTACTTTCAAAATCTAAACTTCCCTCATTGAAGGTCAGGCGACTGAGGACAATGGCTCTTGAGATGTTTAAGATTTTAAACAAACAAGGCCCTATTTATTTACATGATTTGGTTAATTTTAAAAATAATACTTATTCTTTTAGGTATGCCAACACTGTAGAGATTCCTCAGGTAAGAACAACAAAGTATGGGTGCAACTCTTTCCGATCCCAGGCTGCAAAACTCTGGAACTCGCTCCATCAAACTTTTAGAGATGTTTCGAATTTTAATAATTTTAAGTGTCATATTAATGCCTGGGGTGGACCATCATGCACCTGTACTTTCTGTTCTGTTACTTTGATTTGCTTAGTTTTGCTCTGCTTATTGTTGCTTGCTGCTTGTGTTGATAGTTTGCTTTAATGCTGTATTGAGCTTTATTTTATGTCTATATATGATGCTAGCTTAATTTCTGTGATCTTGTCTTATTAACCATGTTATGTCTTTTGTTTTAGGTTTTAATCATTTTAGTTGGCATGTTTATCTCTGCTTCTTGTCTTTTGTCATTCACTCTCACGGCTCCTTGCTGTAGCTTGTATGTTCTGTATGGACACTTGGCGCACCTCCACTTAAACTTTTTGACTCTGACTAAAGATGAGTTGCGGAGGTACGATGGCATGCGACATTTCTCATCTCTTGTTTTAATGTTCTTTTTGTATTGAGCTTTATCTTATGCTTATGTCTGCTGCTAGTTAACTCTGTGATTTTTGTGTTATTTAAATGTTTTACTGTGTACTGTCATTGTTACTTTAATCTTAATTTTGTCCTTCTTTTATATAATGATATCATTAGCTCTGTGTCTAGCTGCTTTTGTTTTCGCTCTGTATATAAATACGTATGTCTTAATGTGCTAGTGCATGTGTTAAAATTTTTATAATTATTATTTTTTTATTAATACCTTATATAATGCTGTTGAGTTTAATTTGTAATTGCCATTACCTTGATATGCTTAACCTGCTCCAGATGATATTTATTGTAGGATATTTCTAATTGTAGCTTCTTAATATAGTTGATGTGATGTTGAAATGTATTGTGATACACATGTGTATATATGTCATAAGTCGGTCAATAGCTATTCATAGCTAATGTTATCTATGTTTGTACCAAGCCGACTGAAAATAAATTTGTATTCTGAAACAAACAAACAGTTCCTTTACAAGTTGTTAAAATCCTCAGATATTATCTGCCTTCAAGAAACTTGGTTATACAACTTCCAGCTGTACCAGCTTTGTGAGATTCACAGTGAATTCATTGGATTTGGAAAGGCTGTTGACGATGGAAATCCTATTCCTCCGATTCAGAAACCTCGAGGGTATGGAGGGGTTGCCACTTTGTTCCGCAAAATATGAATGTTAAAGTAAGGAAGTGTCTGGATGGCGGTTCCCCCATAACAGTTGCAGAACTGGTCACAGATTCTCTATTGTGCATCGTCAATGTCTATATGCCTAGCAGAAACAGCGGGACTGCTGACAGTTACGAGGATACCTTAATGGAGATCCAGGAGATTCTCGATAAATATTCAAGCTCACATGCTGTGATTGTGCTTGGTGACATGAATTCATCACTTATGAGTAGAGGAAGCAACGCCCAGGACAACCAACTTCGTAAATTCTGTACCAGGAATGGGCTTACTTCCCTAGAGAATGGAGCACCTAGCTTTCATCATGTAAATGACAGAGACACAGCTGAAATCGATTACGTGCTTCTGAGCGAAAAGGCAAAGTCTCTCAATAAAGCGGTTAGAGTTGAAAGTCATACCGATTCAAATACCTCTGATCACGTTCCTGTTGATGCAATTCTAAAAGTTGCGTCAGTGATTACTAAGCCAAAGCCTGTGAGTATTAAACTCAAGCCGAAATGGGATAAGTGTGACAGAAATGCATATGAGGAATACATTTCCAGGCTGAGAACATTGCTCTTGCAAGTATGACAGCTTACTCCATGATGGGAGCTGGCCTTCATAACGGAAGTGGTCTAAAGCCAAGTGTTTGCGGGAAGATATGGTTCACTTATGTTGTCCCTCTTTTTACCTTTGTTCTAGAAGCTCTTGACTTGAAACGCAGTGACTTCAAGCTGCTCGAACAGTTCCAGAGGAAGTCCTTAAGGCAGATACAGAGCAATCGGACCGTGTTTAACCAGTTTACCGTAGACCCTACATGTAAGCTTTGTGATACAGACCCGGAGATTAGACAACACTTCCTAGCAGAGTGTCAGCCTCTTCAACATGTTCGAGACACTTTCTTCAGGAAAATCAAGCAAGTTCCTGGTCTCATCTCAGTCAATACTACGTCCACTGGTGCTGTGACACAACTTATACTTGACCCGAGTGTATTCACAAATAACGAGTCTGAAATTAAAATGCTTTAGCTGTATAGTAGGGAACTTATATCATCCCTACATAGATTCCGCACTAAGCTCTTGCTTGGCAAAGAAAGAAAACAGGGTCTCTTGGTTCCCATTACAAAGTTTCCTCGAGGCAGTTTCAGCAAGCGACAGAAACTCAAAATCCAGAAAAAAATCGAATCCCTTTACGTCACAACGACGGTTCACCGACAAGTAACCGGCGGAACACTACGAAACAACAACATGTATATTAAACATCTGCAATAAAAACGGAATTTCAGAATTACTTATTTTTGAAGAAAATAACATTTTGGAACTTTTAGGGGGTATGAAAGCCACAACCGTATCTGAGATCGCTTTTCTTTTGTGATAATAACGCCAAATTAATCTGCAGGGCACAATGAAAGAGACAGACAGAAGAAGAGGCGGAAAGACGACAGACAATTAGGAGTTGACAGGGATGGATATTGCAAGCTCAACCAGGGCAGCTGAAGGCAGGACTAGGTGGAAAGGAATTGTTGTAAAGTCATTTGTGGTTCCATAACGTCCAAAACGTAAAGGTTATGGGATAGACTAGACTAGATCTGTATGTATTACTTAGGTAGTGACAGGACCAATTTTTGTTATACAAGGAGAGATGTTTTATTCCCACCCCCATCCCATCGTTGTTTATCTTGTTCCTCGCGCAGAAATCTGAAGAAACTGTTATAAAGGTTCTGTAAAGGGCCCACTAGTGGATGGAAACGATCTGATCCCGGGTGTTCGAAGTGCTCTAATTCTAGGCGTGCACAGACAGACTACTGACAGACCTGCGAAAGTGGGCGGAAAAGACAAGGAGCAAAGACAGACCTGCCAACAATAACTAAAGCTAAATAGACAAAATAAAAAAGCGAAATTAATTGCACAAACTGAGACAGAAACAAAGCACAGAACTAAACTGGGAAAAAACATAAAAACATAAATTAGGATATTACCATGCAGCATTAAAAAACTGAAGCCAACAGTCTGGTGGAGACATTACCGACATAAATTACATCAACAGTCCCTGTCTCCCCTTTCAATTCCAAAGTAAAGATTTAAACTGATTAAAATAATTCACTTGTCTAAAATCCTCTGGAAAACTGTTCCACAAAAATTCTGCTGCATATTTAAAGCTTTTTTTTTTACCATATCTAGAAGTTAGAACCAACGCAATCTGTGAGACATTTTTATATCTAAAATTTTGAGACCTATAGGCCATTTGCTGTCTATAAAACAGGGCATTTTGCCAAATATTGCTAAAACTACCACACATATCACTATAGAGTAAAGTATATCTTTAATGTCTAACTTATTTATAATTTTCTTGAAAAAGGTATTTTGAAACAAAAAAGTATCTTTTGGATATACCCATTTTATTTCTTATTTTGACTGTACATGGGAGTAAATTTATCAATGTAACAGCTTTCAGAATGGTCAACATTTACCTATGTCTATTGTTAGGTACTTTGCATACAAATTAAAAGCATAGCTGCATTCAGTGTCACCTGTATAACTATTAATCTTCCTGACTGTGATGCATAAATGGGCATGGGTTATGGCCGTTTCATTAAATTACTTTACCTTAACTAAGCTTACAATTTTGTATTAGATTTAATAGACTAAAAACAGCAATAAGGTAACACGATAAAATTCTGAAAGTCATGAAAGTCAGTCCCCAGTTATGTAGTACATGTAGTTAGAAAATACCAGTGGAGAAAGAAAATTTCCCAAGCAATAAATGAGAAAATCTATAGACAGCAAAGAGCCTATACAGTCTCTTCATTTGATATAATCTGATAAGACAGGGGTGATATATAATTTAAAATCTTAAAAGTTTCAAGAACTATTGTTTCTAGTCTTCTAATATGAACTGAACGTAGTTTAGAGTTTTGCTAAACACATACCTTTGGTTCTATTCTATTCTATCTCATAACCTTACTGGGTCGTTAGGGCACCACAGATGAATTCGAAACAATCCCTTTCCACCTTTTTCTGTTTTCAGCTGCCCTTGGTGAGCTGGCAAAATCCATCCCTGTCGACTCTTTAATATTGTCCTCCCACCTCTTCTTCTGTCTACCTCTTCTTCTTTTTCCTTTCACTGCGCCCTGTAGCATCGTCGTTGCTAAACCAGAATACCTTGTCACGTGGCCAAACCACCTACGTTTCCGTTTCTTGACCAGCGCTAGGAGTTCATCATGTTCTCCAATGGCTGCTTGAATCTTTCTGCGTTCCTCCTCATTGGTTTTATGGTCCTTGTACGAAATGTTAAGTAAACTTCGGTAGCATCTCATCTCAAAGGCCTGCGTTCTTTTCTCTAACTTTGCTGTCAAGGTCAACGATTCACAGGCATACAGAAATATGGAAATGGCAAGGGAGCGCATAAGTTTCACCTTTGATCCAAGAGATATGTTGTCTCTCCAAACTGGTTTCAGCTTGGTAAGGACTGATGTGGCTTGTGCGATCCTTGAGAGAACCTCCTGTTTTGAGCCATCATCTGAGACAACTGCTCCAAGGTACTTGAAGGTTGTCATAGTACCCAGTTTCTGCCCTTTTACCTAGATCTCCATCTGGATGCCATCTGTGCTGTTTGTCATCAGTTTGGTCTTCTCAGCACTGATCTCCATCTTATACCTTGTGCAGGTTTTGTCGAAACTTTCAACTAGAGCTTCTAGTTCCTGCTCTTCCTCAGGTAGAGCGTCTCTGTCATCGGCAAACCGCTAATTGGTAATGTTTCTGCCGCCTATGCTAACCTTTCCGTCATGTTTTCCAGAGCACCAGACATGATCCATTCGAGAAAAATGTTGAAGAGGGTGGATGACAGAAGACATCCTTGTCTTAGTCCAATTTTGTTCTGAACCATTCTCCTGTTCTGCCATTCATCAGGACTGCACTTGTAGCCTTGTCGTATTGCTTCTCAATGGTGCAAGCTAGATTTGCACTGATATTGTACTTCCACATGGTGGCCCATAAGGCTGCATGCCATACCCTGTCAAAGGCTTTTTTCTTTGATACTGAGGTTTTACCCTAGGGCTTTGAAACTGCTCTATGGTCTTTGCAGAATCGAATGAAATCCTAAAAGTTCATCAAATGTTGAATTAAAATCACAGAAAACAAACCTTGATGCACGTTCCTTATTTATTTTTAATGTAATTTTCTTGAATTCTTTTTGTTCTAAAACGCCATGCCAACGGAAATAATTAAAATTAGTCAATAAAATAAAGGTATGAACATTTGATTGTGTTTATCGAATTTAGACAAAAATACATGTAGATCCATATGCACAGTACATCCAAACCTGCCTTAAGGGATCAGACAAGGGAATGACAAAAGACAGGCGACCCCTTAATGCAAGTTCATTTGCACTGTATATGTATCGGGACATATTACCATGGTTTAACTATGGGAGTTCTTTTGTTCCGGAATTCAGTGCTATTTCTGTGAGTCCTCAGGTTTGTTTTATCTTAGTTTTAATTTTATTTTGATTTCTATGTTTCTGAGATATTACACTTATGAGCTAGGAATCTTCCACGCAAAGCAAACAACTAAGTGTCTGATGAACCAAAACAGAACCAAGGGCGAGGGTTAGTCGACTGCAAACCGTTTAAAGCTCTCTCTACCCCCCCCCCTCCCCGCCTCAATCCCATAACCCAGTAGTTTCAATGCTGGCCGTCCCAAGGCGGCACTTATGTTTTGGTTCTTCTTGTTTGTTTTATGTGTTGTTTGTTGCTATGTCTGTTATTGATACATGTACATGTATACCGCGATTATAACTTTACAAATGTATCTGACTATGCATCCTTTCACACACGCACGCAGCACGCCCTCGCTCTCTCTGTCTCTCTGTCTCTCTCCTTTTTCTATTTTCTAACAAAATAAATATAGGCCTATATGGATGTATAGTTAAATAAGTGCTGAAATATACATTTTTTACTATTCATTATGGTCGTGGGGGCGGGGGTAAAAAAAAAACAAAAAAAAAACAAAGTCGATGGGTGAGTAAGAAAAAAAGTTGCTGACTCCCTCAAAATCCCCCCCCCCAACACACACACACACACACTCCAATTTGATTGATTCTAGTCCTTTGGCAGTCTTCGAACGACATCTTTTCCTTCAAACGCAACCGAATTATCACTGCCTAAACTTGTAACAGCCCTGGTACTCAGTGGTGTAAATGCTGGCCTGCTAAGCCAGCAGTCAGGGTTTTCAACCTTAAACAGAGTTTCATTGCACACATCCTTTCATCATCACCCTCCTGAAATGATGAAATACTGTTGAAAACGACGTAAAATCGCGTCATACGGGGAAATATTATTTACTTCCAAACTATTAAGAAGTAAAAGAGGAACACCGATTTGCTGGTTGAGATAACATGTCCGGCAATCGGAACATCGTTCGGCCAATTCCGTGAATCACGGAAATGGCCGAGCGGTGTTCCAATTGCACGTTCGGATGTCATCCTTAGCATAGGCTGTCAGATCGTACATTCTTGATCAATGTCTGGGATGTACAGTTCACAGAGACGATCGAGCTGGTAACTCCCATTGTGGAGTTCTCGTTGCAGTAAACTAAAACAACCGTGAGCATTTTATTTGGCACCCAGAAGAGTAAGGAGTTGGTTTAAACAGTATTTTATTCGTATACTTTATACATGACACAACATATACAAATAGTAAAAATACAATAAATATACAAAAGGTATACAGAAGTAAGTCGATTGACTTATTTGAATCTGTATCCCAAAGAGTAAACACTAGAGTAAGGAGTTGGGGCTTATCGAAGAAACAATCAAATATCAAGAAGCTTTTTTTTTCCTCGTACTACAAACCACAAGGAGTTCCTGTTTGAAAGAGCGATAGACAAATTCTGCACACCCAAGAAGAAGTTAAAGAATGCTATCGATAATATTTGTAAAATAGAAGGAGGACGCTGACTGGGATATGGACAG
Source organism: Ctena decussata (assembly GCA_963989385.1). Taxonomy (NCBI): domain Eukaryota; kingdom Metazoa; phylum Mollusca; class Bivalvia; order Lucinida; family Lucinidae; genus Ctena; species Ctena decussata. Next base: position 30,107,296 of record OZ022501.1, on the reverse strand, counting down.
CCTCAAACAAATTCTAACCTCACCGAGTTAGCCATATTTACTGAGGTATTACGCAGAAACAGCCTCAATAAAATTCTGCCCTCACCGAGTTAGCCATATTTACCGAGGTATCACGCAGGAACTGGGTATTTAATTTCCCCGCCAGACAAGAAAACAAGTACTCTTATCCAGATTTTGACCCCACGACCAGGCTACTAGAAAAGTGTGAACACGCTATCGTACTGTTTGTACATCATTATTATGTAACAGAGATATATCTAGCTAGGACATCTCGCAAAATATGCTACGTATGGAAGATGGCGTCAAGACTTCTACACCCAAGTCAAGCGACACGTTCATGAACACTGAATTTGACGACATAGAATTCACGTGGGCTTCCCTCAAAACAGCTATTTCTTCAGCCCTTTTTGATCAGAGCGTTCCGACAAGGGCTGGCTATGTGAACAGCTAACCTTACAAGCATGGTGTGGAGAAAAAAAAAACGCTTTTCTTCATATATCAAGACAGGAATCGCCGAATCTGATAAAGAAAGTTAGCTTCAGTGTTGCTAAATCCCCAAAAGTTTGGAGCCAAAAGGATCGGGCGAAAGGAAAGTTTTCAAGTTTTCAGGGTTGTGGAATCCTACTTATTATAATATATTGTCTTAAAGTAGGACAAAGTTCTGCTGTGCCTGCAGTAAGTGCGGATGGGGGTTGTATTGATATTTTTGGGTCATCTATCATGTCTACTCTAGATGCAAGGTTGCACATTTCATTACTGGTCAGGTACAGACTCAACTAAACCGAGACTATTCTCATTTCTATGGTGTATTCCTTACTTCTGAAGGAACTAACTATCCAGAAGTTATTTATCTTTACTGCAGCTGATGTTGTGCCGTGTGCCAGCCTAAAACGTTTCCCGTTTATCATCATAGTGCAGATTATATTTTCTTGTCCTTTAGGATCATTGGGTATTTTATGAGTCATTTTGAAAAATGTTCTGCTAAAGCCGAGGGGTCGTGGCCACTGTTGCACATTTCAGTACTGGTCATGAACAGACACAATAAAACCGAGACTGCTATTTTCGTTTGTTGGTGTATTCCTTGCTTCCAAAGGATCTAACTATTTGGCTAAATCTTATCTGGCTTGACAAAATTACGTCACGCATGTTTGCACGTCATTACGACGTTAATGACGTCACTTAAAGCGCCAACGTAATATTGTGACTGCACGTGACGTCAGGCCGCCTAAGTCTCCAGTGGGCATTCTTTCTTGGCAAATTTTTTAAGATCTGTTTATCAAAATGAAATTTGAAGCTATTTTTCAGTTGCAAACTTTCTTTACAACAATATCATTCCCAGTAAGCACGCTGGAAGCATCAAATTTGACGCAAAAACGGCTAGAAAAGAAGTTGTGATTCTGTCGTGATGGCTGACGCTCGTTAATAAACAGAAGTATTGCGATTTTCGAGCATAACAGATATAGAAAAATTGACTTTTTCAGTGTAAGATAAATTTTTATGTCACTCATGAACACCAAAAGTGTTTTTTTCACTCGTGGCTTCGCCACTCGTGAAAATACTGCTTTTGGTGTTCATTCGGTGAATTGAAAATCGATCTTACACTGAAAAAATCAAATGTCCTCTCTCTATATATACTTAGCAAAACTAAAAACTTGACAGTCGCTTTTTTTCATCCTACGGTAGTCGAGAAAAGGTGAGAGAGACATACATGTAAAAATTATTTTAATTTAAGAAAAAGTAATCATTTTGTGATATCATAGTCACACAAAATGCAAGATTCTTTAGATACTGCAATTGTGGGGCCATTATAAATGGCTAGAGGGTACTTTTCTGTTTTCCATGCTCAAAATCAAACAATTACCGAATTTAAAATTGTTAGAGTCTGCTTAAATGATAAAAATTCTGTTGGCAATTCCTTTCCATTATTAAATCCAGTCTGTATGGACTCATTAGCTAAACTTATTCCGATGCACGGTCGACTAGGAGGCCGCAAGGGCCAGAAGAAAGCCCTCAGTCCAAGCCATTATGAAGTCAGAAACTCAGTTTCAATGGAATTCCCATTACACATTAAAATTTTCATGGCAGTTTAAGAAATAACTTTCAAATAAATTTAGTTATAAAGTCTTTGAGTTTGCAAGGCAATCAAACAAATCTCGAAGGCAATAATAAAAGAGACGCACTGTTGTAGAAAATACGGCATCTCAAAAGGCTCTACATGTTTAATTCAGAGGGAGATAATCTGAAAAATCTGAATCTTTAAACGTTATTTTCAGGTTGTGATAACAGTTAAGATAATCGTTTAAAGTGTTTTCTGTGTGGACTGGATTCACTGTTTATTGCGTACAAGAAAATTTTCTTCTGCGCATGCGCAAATTAAAGTTCTGATCTGAATTATCAAAATAAGAATAAGTTAGATAACTCCTGATAGGACAAAAATTTACCAATAATTTTTCATGATTTAAGCAATAAGACGTCTGTCCAATACGAAAACATCCATATATACATTACATACTTGCTAGTTTGGCTGGCATTAAGAAATAAAAAACCGTCAAGTTTTTATTTTTGTTCGGTATATATAATAATTATTACCATGTCTGCTATAGGTGCTGCTGGCATTTCCATTTTATTTCCTGCATCTCGATAGAAACTGCAAACAATCCGTAGTTTTGTTATTCTTTGTAAATGTGCTTTTTATGGACATGATTGTCTATACCTTGACAAAAATATTTCACTCGGGTCATTAGCAGATTGGAATATTTGCTGTTTTTCATGCCTTCATTTTCTTCGTATGTCACAATTGCCAGTCCCTGTCTCAGAAATTTGAATTATCTACTACAAACCATGCAGAATTTTTAAGGCACCATTAATAATATAGATAATGGTGAACAATGGCGAAAATAAACTATTTCCAAAGAGATAATCTATTTCCAGCAAAGGTAGTATAGCCAAATATAGTCAAATTCAAGGGACATATTTAACAGGGGTGTACCCTAGCCCATGTTCGCCAATAAAAGATGCGAGAAAACTCATCACATTGTCACGTATGTATATCAAACTTGAAAACGACGTCCTTTTCTTGTGTTTTACTCATTTAAAATCGTGTTGATAACATATGGTTAGCCAATGAGAGCCAAAATGCAATTCTCAATATTTTTGAGTAATACTATATAAAGTCTTGAAGTAGGGCAAGGGTCTGCTCTTTTTTGAGTAGGTGCGGACAGGGGTTGTAATATCCTTTCTGTCATCTATCATGTCTTCTCTAGGCGCTAGGGAGCGTGGCCAGAGGCAGATTTCATTACTGGTCATGAACAGACTCATTTAAACTGAAACTAATATTTCCATTTCTTTGGGGTATTCGTTACTTCTAAATGATCTTACTACCCAGAAGTTATTTATCTCTACTGCAGCTGAGTTGTGCCGTGTGGCGGCCCCAAATGTCTCCAAGTTTATCATCAAAGTGCACATTATATTTTCTGCTCATTTCTGCTCATTTGCGTTTGTTTTGCATCAGTTTGAAAACAGAATTCTCTTAGGCAGGTGCTAGGGGCGTGGCCACTGTTGCATATTTCATTACTGGGTATGAACAGATTCAATTAAACAAAGACTGCTATTTCGTTTCTTTGGTGGATTCCTTGTTTCCAAAGGACCCAACTATTCATAACGTATTTTTCTTTACTGCAGCTGGTGTTGTGCCCCGTGGCAGCCGTAAAACGTCTCCCCGCATTATTATGATAGTGCGGATTATATTTTCTGGTCCTATGGGATCACAGGATTCATTCTAAGTCATTTTGAAAAGAGCTCTGCTTAAACTGGTGCTTTGGGCGTGGCCACTGTTGCATATTTCACAACAGGTCATGAACAGACTCACACCTAGTCTGCTATTTTCATTTCTAGGATGTAGTCCTTGTTTCCAAAGGGACTAATTACACACATGTATTCAGAACTTTTTTCTTTACTGCATCTAGTGTTGTGCCGTGTGGCACCCGTATTTAACGACTCTCAATATGTCATCATAGTTTAGAATATATTTTTTGATCCTTCGGCATCATTGGGTTCATTTTGAGTCATTTTGAAAATAAAGTTCTGCTATTAGGCCGGTGCTAGGGGACATGGCCAGTACTGCACATTTCCTTACTGATATGATTATAAGATATGAGCCGCGACACGAGAAAACGAACAAAGTGGTTGTGCGCCCAGCCTTGACTCAGATCAGCCTAGGCATCCGCCCAGTCTGATCAGACTTTTCGCTAGCGGCTTAAAGGGTAGCTAAGGGTCTAAGCTTCCTCCAAGCGGACTGCGAAGAATCTGATCAGACTGGGCGGATCCCAGGCTGATCTGAGTCTGCGCTGGACGCACAACCACTTTGCTGGTTTTCTCGTGTCGCGGCTCATATAATTACAGATATAATTAAACCGAGATTGTTATTTTCGTTTCTTTGGTGTATTCCATGCTTCCAAAGGATCTAACTATTCAGAAGTTATTTATCTCCTCCCGCCTAGAAGATGACTCGATATAGTCGGAAATGCTGTCTCATAGGGCCAATATACCAGAAAGTCTCGATGTAGTCGGTCGGAAATGCTGACTCATAGGGCCAACAAACCAGAAACAAGCAACCGACCAATCAGAAGTTTTAGGATAAAATAGATGAGGTTCTGGTCTTGGCCGGCACACACAATTTGCGAGAAAGAGCAGTCGCAAACTTGCCTATAAAAGATAAGGTACCACCAACTCACTGCATAGAACACTTGTGGACCCTGGCGAGATGGTTTGAACCTGCGACAGTCAGCATCGCGTCGTTAGAGAATGTAAAATCATGATGAATTATTATTACGCATAGACCAGTAATTGAGTTTGAGTGAGTTTGGCTACGATACATGGCAGCCATTCTGCATTCTCATGAGATTTGCTCTCTTCTCTAGTCCATATCCATCACTGACTTCACTTTCTGGACAATGTAGACTGAGGTAGCTGTGATCCTTTTCGAATTTTTGGTGTAGACGCCTCTAACCCGATGTCTGCGCTGCTCTGCGTCAGTCGATTTGTGCTTAAGGTTATGGTTAAGAAATAGTAACTAAGGTTACAGTTAAAAAACATTACCAGCTTTTGACTGGCTATAATGTTGATAGAAGTAAGTAAATTATTTATTGTTTAATATTTTCTTGTAAGCTGCAGTAGGCATGCTTGAAATGTCTTTTAAATAACCTGATCACTAAAATAAGCTTTTTTGCAGTATCATTAATTCATACGCTATCTGCCAGTCATCTGAGCTAGAAATTACAGTACATTTTTTCAGTTGCCTCCCTTTGACTGCAAGCCTTCGAAGATCAAGTCCGGACGATTTGAAAGATTTTGAGTTGTTAGTCAGGATTTTGGGTAAGACAAAATATTTGAATCATTAAAATGGCAAGGAAAGTGTCATATTTTTGTTCTAGGGCATATGGAAATATAAAAACAGGATCTTAACCTAAATGGGTAATGTGCTGATTAGTGCATCGCCCCATTTTTCAAACGTTTTGGGATGAATTTAAAGAGACAGAGAGAGATGTCTGTGTCGCCTTTAATAAGCAGGGGGAACATTCACAGTCTTCACGTATGTCCATTCAGTCAAACGCACCTATGACGACTTGGTCATTTAGGGGGGGGGGGGGGGGGGGGGACCGGTTGGGCGATGGTGCTAACGGGGCGTCCTGTACTAATTTGGATAATAGTAAGGCAAAAGCGGTCTACTGTGCTTGCAGTAGGTGCGGGTGGTGATAGTTTGGATATACTGTCTATCTATCTATCATATGACGACTCGGTCTTTGGTGGGGTGGGGGGAGGGGGAGGGTGATTGCGGTAGGGCGATGGTGCTGGATAACTTTCAGTAACGGGGCGACCAATGCTAATTTGGATAATAGTAGGGCTAGGGTTCTACGGTGCTTGCGGTAGGTGCGGGTGGGGGTAGTTTGGATACTTTTTCCTCACCTATCATATCTGTTTTCTTTCTCGGACTCTCTAGGAGACGGTTCGATGTACAGGGTGTTAAGAAAGTTCGAAGACATTACATTGCTGCTTATAACTTTAGAAGTTACATTCATTAAATCTTAAAACTTTACAGGTTTCAAGAACTATTCAGTATTAAAGGATCCACAATGTTACAACTTTTACGACCGTACTTTACCGTTATAAAATTAGCAGTTCATACCCAAGGTGTCAAAGTGGCCTGCTATTTATTATGGATTTTACGCATAAAGATGTGGCATATTAAACTGTTATTTATTCTTATCCCTTAGTGAATCATCATTTTTAAACTAACTGAAATGATAGAGACTAAGCCAAATCGTATTTTATTTGTTACAATTTGTAAGGAATCGTAGACAACATGCACATTTTGACAGATGATTCACTGACATGATAAAGCAGATGGGTCACTGATATTTTGCAAAGTGGGTGGGGGTAATGAATTAACGTCTTAAACGAAACTTGAAATCAAAAGTTGACATAAAATCATTTATATCATGGAGTGGGTCGTAGAGATATGGGAGACATGAACAAAATTCAGAAATATTGGTGGTGTATCTGAAAAGTATTGTATATTTGAAATATTGCCACCAAAAAGTCAAATTATGCAAATGGGTTGGACAAATAGCATTTCTGCGACATTAATGCATCTAAATGACAAGAAAATTTGTTAATTACAGAAATTAATACCCTGGTATAAAATATTTCAAGAGTTTCCTAAATAAGTTCATATTCTTACATAATTTATTTCAAAACAACAAGGTTTTAGTGCAAATTTCAATGAAAACACGAATTTAAAGTTACATCTAAAGAGTAATTTGTGAAGACTGATTTTGCAAAATCATATGAAAAAAAAATCAGATCAAATGTTTATACTCGATGTGAGAACGAATCTAATAACAAGAGATTAAAAGAAATCTGCAAAATGCCTCTGTGTTTAAAAGTACTGATAGAGATTTTACCCCTACCCCCTAAAATTTAAAGTTTCAATTGAGAATCGGGGTACCCTTTCGATTTACTCAGGAATTCCGTAGTAAACGTTCAAAAACATAGGAACTAAATGAAAATCATGAAAATATTCATTGCAATACCAGTACTTTAAAAGCTTAAATACTTCCATTAGTTTTGAAAAACCAACCTCTTTAGATGCCGAATACTAATGCAAATCAAAATTTTGCCTTCACCATTGTCAGCCCTGTAGAGGGCGTATCCATGACAGTTCAGATTTTCTCGTCATTTTGAAATCAGAAAAGAGTTTATATGTTGCATATCTGTGGTAGTGCTTCCTATATCACACTTGCAAAGTTTTGCGAAAATCATAACATTATTAAGCATTCAGTGTAAATTTAAACAATGTCTACGAACTTTCTTAACACCCTGTAGACTGAAATACTGTCTCAAAGAGCCGTCAAACCCGATAAAATCAACAAACCAACTGACCATTCTGTCGTTGAGTGCGTTGCTTTATTTAGAATTAAGCATTAGCACAAAAATAATGTCATTAAAACTCGTTACAAGAAGCAAATCAGAGGCATGCTTAAACGCATAACCCTGATATCCTTTCGACTGCCAGAGGTTTCAAGAAAATCGCTGGAAAAGGGGCGGGGTAGAATATTTGACCCTAGATTTTGACTTGCTTACTTGATGAGTGGAATCGAAAGAACAATCGATAGAAAGCATTTTAGCTTCACAATTTTCTAATGACGTCAGAGGTCACGGCGCAGGGGTCACCCTACCAAGAAAGTTGCGCACGAACTTGTTTTTTTTTTTTTTTTCTCAATTTTGCTACAGATCTTTCCCTCTTTTCTTGTCTTTTTCTCTCTTTTCGTATTTTCCCTTTTATTGCGCATTTATCCCATATTTTACTTTTGGTCCTGCTTGTTTCGTAAGATTAGTAGGGCGGTTGCAAAAAGTGAAGGTAAAAGCCGAATTTCAGAAGTGAATTTTTCAAGTTTTTTTTCGGCATTTGAAAGCGTCTAGTGTCCTCCCAGTATGCATTTTAGAATTGATACTAAGAGCGTGCTCGGCCTTGTTTCTGGCATATATAGAGAAATCAAAATTAACAAGATGCTTGAATAAATGAGGTTTTGTTAGGGTCGTTCAAATAGTCATTGTCAGCTTTTACGTATAAATACGCTACGGCCTTCGAAATGATATGTAAACACTATAAACTGGTATAAATGGGAACTTAAACGCCATATCTCAACGTCAATTTAAGGTGAAATATGAGCAAATCAAGGCTAAAAAGCAACTTTTCACTTTCATACCACATCCTTTCGACGGCCAGAGGTTTCAAGAAAATCGCTGGAAAGGGGGAGGGGTAGAATATTTGACCCTAAATTTTGACTTGCTTGCTTGATGAGAGAAATCGAAAGTACAATCGATAGAAAACATATTTAGCTTCACAATAAAATGACAATTTTTTTTTCTCATGACGTAAAGGGACGAGTTTCAACGGTCGTAATTCCGTAAAAAATAGGTCGATCGTCATCATTCTTGGAACATATCTTGGGGCGCCCTGGAAAAAGCTATATAATGAATATCGAGAAAATCTGTTGAAGTGAACAAAAGCCATTGACCTGCAAAGAGCCAAACTGCGAGGGGACGGAAAATGGATCGGTAGGTCTCAGCCTTTCAGGTGAAACAAAAAAGCTGTTTATCCAGGCTATCTATTGAGGTTTTCGGTTTAAACATATTTTATTTCAGTCAAATATACATATATAATTACAAATTACAAACAAGCAGTTTCAGGATTTGAACGAAACCTATTAAAAGCTTAATAATATATAGTTCATCTCTTTCAAAGAGCTGTGAATTTTATAAATTTAAAGAGTTACTACACTTCAGGAACTGACTGAATCAGATCCGAAACCCTATCCCCAACATCAAAGGGAAAGATTGACAAAGACATCCCAACAAACAATAATTACAAGTGATAAGCCGAGTCAGCAGCTCTTTCCCAAATAGGTGGCAACTCAGCTATCTTTATTGAACTAAATAATTTAGACCAACAGAAGGGTTACAACAGACTATGCAAATTATACGAAAAGTATTTAACAACTATTTATACCTATTTTCTATTTTTATTATAGAAGGGTTAAATAAAATTAGAACACACTAAATTAAACAGCACCGAACATAAAACAAATGCAACCGCAACGAAAGTACCGCCTTGGGACGGTCAGTAATTACTACTGGGGGTTTAAACCGGTTTTACTGGGACCAAACCTTCACCCTCACCCTCCGCCGCGGTGCACACATGTATCACACAACAGACTTATTTATAAGGCGGTTTCACATCTACATATGAACAACAATGTACCATTTACACTAATTCCATAAATACATATTTAAAAAAAAAAAGATGAAAGAAATATAACTGAATAAATAATTAAACGATAAACTAGTACAGGAATTTTCTGATAATCGCAAAGTTTAGAATGTTTGGCCTCTTTATAACGACATTCACAACAATGAAAAATCTAACTTATCCTTATGCATTAGCAGTCAATGCTATGTACACTATCTATCAGGAGATCAGATTCCGTGTTGTAGCAGATTCACATAGTTTTACATCAAAATCTCTCCGACCAATTACGTCGATATACAGAGAGCCGACTGTGCAATACACAATATATCTGTATGTACTTTAAAGGTAAACATTTACCTAACAAAGCTATCAGTATAAAAAGACAAAGTCAGAAAAATAAAGACAATGACGAAAATAATTAAACAGGGAAATAAAAGACATGAGGAAAAAGAAAAATCGATCCGACGAACAACATTCCCAAACACTCTCTGAAACATTACACAAGTGTTACAATATCCTAAACAATAATGATGACAATGCTCCTTCGGTTTACTTGTATTGTACTTTAAACTGATAAAACTTAAAATCTATTAGTTTTATCTATGAATTTTTGAACAACTGAAAAAATATTTAAATTATTCTCAAGACAAAGTAACTCATCACCATATAATATTATCTTAAGAGTGACTTCAGGCAAGAATTGTAATGAGTCTAACATAACGGTTCTTTGATCATGGTACAGAGGACAGGTGAAGAAAAAATGATAAGCGTTTTCAACAGCGCCGCAAGTGCAACGGGAAGAGTCAGTTATATTTTTCGAATACAAGTCACTGTTTAACGCGCTGCAATTTGTCCGAAATATGTATCACCGAAAGAAGCCATGTCATGTTTATCAGCAAAGAGAAATGAAAATTACAGCGATATATCCGCATAACGCAACCACTGGTTTCATGCTTTGACTTTTTCATGCTTACGATTTTCAGAGCAACAGGTACAGAAAAGCAGTCGTGGCTATCATGCAGACAAACCTAACAGCAGGGTTTTGCACTGGCAATTGTGAAAAGAAGGGAATGGGAACGCAGATATCGTCGGACTTCATTTCAGATAAACAAACAAGAACATCGAACATAAAAAGTTTGAACAGAAAACGCAAATTCATGATGTATAACATTAAAGAGAAAAAAAATCTTACAACAGATACTTAGGAGGCATCTTTATTTAGTACCTATCCTTTATTTTCTTTATTTATGCTTTCAATCCCCTCCAAGTGGGCACATAAAGCCCAATCAAGATTGAATCAGCTGAGGTTTTCGAACCAAGGTAGTTAATTGGTTATACGTAGACAAGTCATTTACCAGGTCATATAAATCAGTGTATTTTATTGGACTATCTCAACAAACATAGATACCATATCACTTTAACCAGTGTAGTTATCTTAGCCAAGCTATGTAAAACGTAATTTTTATCAATCTATTGACCATGTTATCTTATAATCGGTGTAGATACCGGGTAATCGTTGACAACTTATCTACCAGCTTGTAGCTACCTGGTTATCGTTATCAACTTATTTACCGGCTTATCGTTGACAACTTATCCACCAGCTTGTAGCTACCTGGTTATCGTTATCAACCTATCCACCGGCATATTTGAACCAGTATACACGTATGTACCGGGGAATCTTAACCAAGCCCTTTATTGTAAATTTGGTCCCAAATGCAAACCTGGTCTTGCTTATTTCTCAAAAACAACAAATTTCGATGCCTCAATAATTTTGTAATATACGTAACAGAATAAGAAAATCCCTAATTTTAGACTGCTTAAAATAGTAGCCACATTGACGGTTTAAACAGCCGAAATGTTATTGGTAATCAACAGTGTAAAATTTGTTGTTTACTACAGTTTTGGGCGTACTTGAATGAAAGGCCGACTGTTTCGGAAAGAGCTGTTCATTCGGTTTACAGCGTGCGTGCTTTTCTAGAACGGTTACCTTTGTCCGTTTATGTATGCATTTCTTTCCCTTTTTAGTTTTGAGGGCGGATGTAGGATCTGATTGTATTAATTTCTGATCACTGTCTTTTTATTTTGGTGGGAAACTATAAACAGGTCAATGTTTATTTGCAACATAATATCACCTGACAAGTAACCATATTCATTGTGCATGCAGATAGTTCAGTTTATTTACGTTCGTGCCAGACAAGAACTGTAGTAAACAAAATGTATACTCTGTCGCTGTCTAAAATATTTTGGCTTTTCTGAAAAGCATACGACGCCCTTCTGTGAAGTTATTTTCTTTTTGCATTGCATGTTATAGCAAATATTTTGCAAACTAATTAAAAAAACTCGGAAGGTTTGTATTTTGTTATGTATTGTTATTAGATTCATTAGGGCCTTTGAACATATATTGGTAATTTTGTTATTTACGAGAAAATAAGCAAACAAGAGGCCCACGGGCCCCAGAGCTCAGTAGATCTCTGGCTCAAAATTGCTATCACATTTGTACAGGCTCAAAATTGCTGTCACATTTGTACAGGCTAATAAAAATATACGCCTACAAAGTCTCAGTCTGACAGTCAGTTGATTTGATAACAAAATCTATCACAATTTTCAACATTTTGATTGCCGTGGCAAAAGAAAAGGAGAAATTTCAAAAGATTATTGCTATTTTTCCTTTTTGTTCCCATGGCAACCGATCAAAATGAGCAGTATGCAGATAAAAAATAGGGCTGATAGAAAACCACTTCAAGAATATTTTTGCTAATATAAGGTCAAAATATCTGTAGTAGATTAGCAATGAATCCCAATTTTTCATAACAAGTTGCTATACCAACCATGTCCATTGAAGAATGACAATGTAAAACATAAAACCTGTAAAGGCTAAAATGATTAGTATGTACAAGCAGTCACTGTGTCATAGAGCACGTGGTTTCTAATGAGACAATGAAAGTTATTCTTTTTATTTATTTTTGTTTTGGTTTCCATGGCAACAAATAAAGATAAGCAGTGGGCATAATATCATATGCTGATAAAAGACTACTTAGGAAACATTTCTTTAACAGTTTTACTTAGGAAACATTTCTTTAACAGTTTTGCAAAATATCATCAACGGCTTGGCATTAGACACCATTTTCCAATTTTCCCCGTTATAAGTCTCTGGAAACTCTAAGTTGTCATAGCAACCAAACTTAAGAACTGATTTTTATTAAAAATACACATAAAATCTGTAAAGACTTGTATGATTAGTATTTGCATGCTGGCAGATGGAGCTCATCAGCCTGTGAGGGTAACAAATCTATGGGTTTCTAGTCTCTAATTGAAACTAGAAAGGTATGTGCAACCTACAGCCTTGGTTGGCAGTTCACATAGGAGTTCATTGCTAGGTCTCTAAACAACACTTGCTCTAGAAGTCAACGGCCAATATTGAAATTTAAAGAGTAACTACACTTCAGGAACCGACTGAATCAGATCCCAAACCCTATCCTCAACATCAAAGGGAAAGATTGACAAAGACATCCCAACAAACAGTAAATTACAAGTGATAAGCCGAGTCAGCAGCTCTTTCCCAAATAGGTGGCAACTCAGCTATCTTTATTGAACTAACTCCAACATGAGTTCAATAGACATGTGTTACTTGCAAGACGCGAGTGAACCTTGCTCGGCTTGGTACAACATCTAAATCTAAAGGTAGAGAATTCACTTATCACCTTCACACTCTGACTCTTGTTGTTTATATTGTAGACAGTGGGCAAATCAGTGACTTACTCGGAAGAAATAAGATGCTCTCAACTCTATGTCTCCCAACCCTATGGGTCAATTAGGGGTGGTGTGAACACAACAGCACAGGCCGGAAGTCTTAAAAGAAGAAGTCAACGGTCAGGGAGGAAGAACTTACTTAGTCAACGGCCATGTGCTCATGATGAAGGTTACAATCGAAGGTTACAAGGAGTATTTCTGAATATAATTTTTCTAAGTATATTGTTTTTCCTTTTTTTCTTTTTGGTTTCCATGGCAGCCAAAAATGAGCCATAGGCCAAAAACATATGGCTGATAGAAGACAACTTCAGGAACTTCTCTATTATAATTTTGTTAATTAAGTCAATGGAAACTCTAAACTGCCATAGCAACGAAATTAAAAAGACTATTGTCAGTTGTCGTAAAAATACAAACTTTCACCCCCAAGGATACCATAGGCTTCGGAGAACATATTTCACACCCCGTCCCCCCACCCCAAGGATGCTACAGATGATATTTGCGCCCAATTGGTCCACAGACTATAGAGAAGATATTTTTTTAAAGTTTATTTTTCCATATTTTGCATTTTGGGTTCCATGCCAGCCGTAAAAAGAGAAGTGGCCAAAAATCATACAGCTGCTAGAAGACTTCTATAGGAACATTTCAATAAAAATTTTGTCAAAATATCTGCCATGGCTTGGTAGTAAATTCTATCCATTATAAGTCTATAGGAACTCTAAGATCCAAACCAAAGACCGATTCTCATTAAAAATACAAACTTTCAATCTTCCAGCCCCAGGATGGTACAGATGAAATTTTGGCCGAAAGGCCCACTGGCTTTAGAGAAGATGTTGTTTGAGAGTGTTGACGACAGACGACGTACGACATACGAAGAAGACGGAAAATTGCCTATCCTATAAGCTCCCCAGGAGCCTTCGGCTCTGGTGAAATACAAGCCGCGCTTGCATTTGGGAGCATACAGGCTAAACTATTGACGTGTCTGTTATATCAGTGATACAGGTTAATGCAACTGCAACTTAGTTCTTGCTTAGTATAGAATTGTCTATAGCTTATCTGCAAACTTATAGTCTTCGACAAACCATTCGAAATATAATATCCAATAAATTCTGACTAAAACAATAATCCTTTTTCTGAAAGTATTTGTTCGAAGTTGCTGAGTCTGAACTGATCTATTAATTAAGCTATAGTCAAAGCGGTTACATATTATGACATGAATGCCTTAACGCGAGATTTTATCTCCGACCGGCATATACCACATATCTGAACTCTATGAGAACAAATCTCACACAACATATGGCCGCATGGTAACAACACCACACGAACATTATCATTATAACATATTTTGCAAGACAACTGGGTTTTCCGTTGATGTAAAGCTTCGTTAAGGTCTTTAATCAGGTCCTGACACTGCTTCAGCTCCAGTTTTTGACAACCCGCCGTCTTCTCTAGTTCTTGGTTTTCTTTAGTGAGGGTGTCTGAAAAACAACAAGAATAATGGGTACGTTCGGCATATCTAGTTGGATGAGCAATAATCAGGTATTCCTCGGGCTACTCGAAGATATGTGTATACACGTTCGGCATAAATGTTTGGGTAAACTCGAGCAATACAAAGGTGTTTCCCGGGCTACCCGAAAATATGTTTACACTAGGAATACCAAGGTGTCCCTCAGGCTACCCGACGGAAGGTATATATATCTTCGAGTATCCACTTATTGCTCAAAGTTTAAAGTTTTTTCATGCTCAACTGAGAATGTGCTCAAACTAAGATATTGAATAGAATTCAGCATACTAAATCATTCTTCTTTTGAGCTTTCACACAGAAGAAATTATGTGAAAAGAAACCACAGGAAACAATAAAAGTCTTTGTAGAAACATAGAATTTGTTTAGTATGAGTTTGATTTTTTTCATGCTCAGCTGAGTAGAGCACGTGTTCTATGGCATATTTGCATACCAAACTAGTGTTGTTTTTTTGTTTCTATTTTTATATGTAACGATTGTAACGTCAATAAAAGTTGGCATCAAATATCGTTAGTAGCGTCAGAGTAACTAGGGCCTAGGATGGAACACTGCCAGGCTGTCTATTTAGAACTTGGAACTACAAATGAAGACCTATAACGGTTACAATTCACAGACAGAAGAGAAAACTATGGGATAAATGGAAACTGGACAGCAAGAGGACAAATTACAGTAAAATTATAGTGGAATTAAAACAAGAGAAAGGAATATAGTGAAAATATTAGGGGGACAATCAGAGGAAAGTGCATAAGTTTAACTATCTAAGCAATGTGATATAACTGACAAACAAATCATTTTACGATTATTCTTTTATATGTTAGCATTATAATCTTAGTTGGTGGTACTTTCAAACTGTTTGCTTTACCTGTAATAAGGCGGAAAATTATTGCTCACAAAAAAAATGAGATGAAGTTGTTAAACTCTCACAGAGTTTCGCCATAGCCAATATGATGAAATACGGGGGAGCTTTTAAAATTACCTACATTTTTATGAAGCGTTCTTATTCAAATGATCATAAAGAGACGGTACTTACCACACCACAAAGACATGTTGTAGTATGGCAATGATTTTTCTTCCTCAGCAACGGCACGCTGATAAGAGTTCTCTTTACGACAGCTTGTTCTCAATTTTCGACAACTCCTCTCTGACGACTGTATAATTTCTTGCAAATCATCAGAGGTAAACGGCCTATCTGTAATAGCGCAACTAAGAAAGTAAGGAATATGCTACGGTAATAAAATCAGGGATTTGGTTTAAACATATGTATTTAGCTTATTTGATTAACATATAGCTATAAGATATCAGCACCAGCTATGGGATGAGCACGAAAGCTCTATGCTTATCGAGTTCTTCTCCTTAGCAGGGATTTCATGGACAGAACCCCCGCGACAAGCTATACTCGTAAATTTCGCATATTAAAAGAGAGCATCATGTCTAGCGCATATGTAATCAGAATACCGATTTGGAACAGAGCGTACATGAACCTGTTACATGGCTTTAAATTTTAAGATATTTCTCTTTTGCGGACAAATCATATATGAAAAAAAAAAAAAAAACGCCATGATATTATTGTGCTGTCAGTGGTAGACAACGTATAAATACATTGCATTCTAGTGTTACGTACAGGACATGAGCAAACATCAAGTGGGTACGCCAGTGTGAATGGGTAATTGCACGGAACCCGTACAATGCGTACAATGTTAACTGTATCATATATTCATCTACTTAATATATAACTGTTCATGGAAACTGCGCGGCATGTAACTGATGGGATAAACGTCGTTACGTTTCTTTTAACGTCATTCCCGGCAATTTCCCACAATTTGGGGTTTTCAGACGACCTACTTGATTGCATTTTGCACTTTAAAGAAGTTTATTTACAGTATTCAACATACTGTACCACTGGCGTTTTTGCTAGAACAACATTCAATGGAGTGATTTAAGTCTCCACAAAGTATGGCCTATCGACCTAACCTTTTTTCACAGATATCACAGATAAAATCTAAAGCGAACACAGAAAAAGTTCATTTCTGTTCAGTCTTGAGTTAAGCTATTTTATTTTCAACGTCGTAAAGTTTGGGGTTTACCTCATTTTTTCCTTTATCAGATTGACTTTAACGCATAGGCGGTTCAGTTTAGGAATGATTTTCATTTTTATGAGGTTTATCGAGCTGTGAACTACATTGGTTCGTGTGTACAGTGAATGAGCCCCGAAGGGATTCATGTAAACTTTGCTTGTAAAATTAAGTTCATTGCTTATATTAACATTCGTTTCAATCAAAACCTTGATGAGCATTCAAATATAAGCGCTAAAATTGAAGCAGTAAACATTTACACGCACCTTTATTTTACTGCTTATACCAGAACAGCGCCAATGACGTCATGACGTTGCCGACGTCTAATCAGATCGTAAAGATCAATGATTTATTTTGACGTCATTTAATGTCATGTGACGTCGCATGGCTTAATGTAAATATGGGGATGTAAACTACAGTACATTTCAATGGTTTACTATAGGGATTTTCAGTAAATACACCAAGAATGTAAATATAAAGGAAAAGTCGACGTTGAAAATAAATGCAATAAAATGGCTTGAGAATTATTACGTTACTCAAGATTTAACCGAAATGTTTTCGAACTTGACATGTTTGTTCGTACCTGTTCTATTTTTCCATAACTTCACGGCCTCTGTCACTTCACTGCTATTGAATCCTTTAGCAAGAAGACTTCTGATACTTTCGTTGTTGCCTAAGACGCGGTCAAAATTATTTTTATTTGAAATGCTCTCATTGTTTATTGCTTGAGCGCGCTGTATAAAACTTGAGCCTCTATTCAACGCTACATGTGCGCAGATGGGGTGCCATCGTGCATGTTCTGTCCATGGATCATCATCTCTTGCCCACTCCCGTAGTCCGACTCCACACGAATAACACCGAACACTATCATCAGGACCTTAAAGTGAAAAGAAGAATAACATGTATGATTAGAGTACATCAGTGCTGACAGAATATTTAATTATTTAATCAATATGTCCTATACTAGGCCATTAAGGTGGACAGGTACTAAATAACTCTGTTGGCTTATTTGTTAAAACAAAACAGAGTTATTGTTCATGGTGAAATCGTTCAACTGTAGAGTATATACAGTTATAACACAAACTAACAATGTCGACCGTAAAGATCCTAAGTTTTCGGGCAGATAGGTCTGTAAAAACAGTGGAAACCGAGATCAGACTGTTCCTTTGGAATTAGAATGATCAGGACCGACTGTGCTTGCAGCAGGTGCAAAATTTGGGCAGTCTGTTTTGGGGATATTTTTAACTTAAACATTGTTTTTCTAAGAAACGAAACGGTGAAATGTTTTTTTTTTATTCTGTAACATACAATGTAAGTTTTTCTAAAATAATATGCATAAGCTTGCCCCATCGGTTAAATATATTTTTAATGACGTTTTTCATGAAATTCAATTTTCTTGCATTTTTCAAAACAATGCAAAAGTGTACTTATTATCAAGATAACTTCAATTTTTTTACCACAGTTTGTTTCAGATATCCTTTATTATAGATTATATGCTTTTGCAAAAATGAAAGTTAACTCATGTGCTAGAGATATGAATTTAAATGGAGAATGTGTAAAAAAGTATGTAGAAATACAAAATATTGTTTTTTAGGAAAGCAAAACGGTGAATTATTTTTTTTATCCAAAGTTTTATAACCCCTTGGGTTATTCAGCAGGTATAATGGTTTGAATGCCCCGCCAATATTTCTATTCAGTGTCGGACTATCTTAAAAAATATTGTTTGCTCTGCAGCGCATCTATCCTTTAATCTAAATTATGATAAAGTACGGGGAGACGAGTTAATCGCAATATGATGCTTAACATCAGCTGCATGAAGATTTCAAAATAATGAGTGATGACATACGATTTGGAAAAGAAAAGCAAAAAAAAAAAAAAAAAATGCAACTATACAAGGAAATGTCATTCATGGAAATATGCGATGGTAGACACAAAATATTAGCCAGGGTAATCACTATTAGCTTAAACAGTCTACGAACCTTGTAGAATCAATAAATCAAATAGAAAAGTGAGGACGCATGGCGGTTTGTGTATTCACAGGCTGCATTGAATTTTGGATGTTTCTGTTTGCGTATGAATTATAATCGTAAAATCCTCGCTGCCCCGACAGAGTACACTAGACTATAATCGCGAAGGTCCAATGGGTCGAGATGGTAGGTTGGTCTTAGTTTTCTGGCGGCGGAGTTTGAAGACTGGAACATAGAAATGAATGTTCATCTGGAAATGAACAAAAATGACAAGAATTCAGCAATTTCCCTTTTTTCGCGTCTTCCACGTGCGGAAAGCGTCGACTGACGGTTTGATAAGAGATCAACATAAAAATTCTGGAATTTAAAATGCATTCGATCCTCAAATAATCTGTCTAGCATGCTCTGCTGCATGCGATTTATTTTGCATTTTCGCTGATTACATCTTGTAGACGGTGCTGATCAGAATGCACGAGTATTCAGGTAGCCGTCAGTCGGCAATTTTATTTATAGCAAACGCCTTTCAAACGCAGTTTAGTCGCAAATCTTATTAAAAGATGCCCGCACTGATTTGTACCACAGCAGAAACCATGACATATATTCTAAAGTTACCATTGGAATACTGGGCGGAGCTGCTACAGGTTTGCCATTCAATGTCAAAACCGAGCAGTCCACATGAAAAATCGGTAAAGTAGCACGCGAGTGAGTTGTAATGCATAATTGTAAGATTAAAGATGCCTAGTAAACGCTATCGGTCATCATAAATGACGAAACAGTTCATGCAGGCACAGTACGTCGAAACAACGTCGGAAGAACGCCGAAACAACGTTAAGACGCTTTATTGACAGCAATACAAAGTTGTTTCGACATCATAATGATGCATCACCGTCGTTTCAACGTTGTTTAGACGATGTATGTATGCTAGGTTGAAAGAAAAAAAGAAAAAAGAGAACTGTTGTGCGAAATCCAATCGTTTCATGCAAGCATTTTGTAACGGTGAGCTTTGCTCTATAGATACGAGTGAGCATAAAATCATTACCCAATTGTACCTTTTTAGAAAATAAACTCGTCAAAGGTAAGGCCAGAAATAACACCGCCGGAAAGGAAATCGAGGAATACTCAAGAGTTAGTCTGCGTGTACGGTATATTTCGATATCGATTTACTTCCTGGTGTATTAATAAGGTCATCAATAAGCTAACAAGAAACGTTACCGCAACGTTTGTGTTTGGTTGTATGGAGGGTTGATTCAGACCAACGTTTAGTACAGGTTGGCTCAACGTTTGAACATGTTCCACGCTCCAGGGTATAGTTGGAGTCAACATGTTATGAAAGTTGCTCAAACGTTATATTTTTTCCGCCCTAATAAGCGTATCCCATTGGCGATATCATGAATATGTGATATAATGTGTGGGACACATTTCATGCCATTTTGAAGAATATTGCATAATTAATACCCCTTTTTATTCTGAAATGTGTATTTCCTTGATTTCGACGGGTGCCAACTTATTCCAAATAAGCAGCACGAGTCTTCTTAATTATGTAAATATAGGTAAACTAAAGCCGTCTGGTTTAGATAACAAAGGTCTTGAAAGAGCCAGAGAGGGGAAATGACAGCTCTTACATGTATCCGTGATTTTATTTGAAAACGATCTCTCTGGACACAACGTTTTCGTAACGTTTTTTAAACGTTGGTTAACTCCTTTAGAGCACGTGGTAGATAATTTCACCACAGTTTCGTATTTCAAAACTTTCTCAATTCCAAATTGAATTTTGATTAATGGAATTTAATTACTAAGTTAAATCAAGTGCGTTTAATAATGCTTATTTTAACGCAAGCGTACCAAGAAAATCTACTTTTGAAGCCGAAAGTAATAATACAAAACTACTATTTCCTTCCTTCCGAATTTCAAATGTTGAACAAAGGAAGAAATTTAAATTTAAATCAGGTACACAGTTAGCTATTTTATGCGAGTATTCTTCCAACAGCATGTATTCTAATAGCATGTAGGTTATGAATAAGCATATTTTCCCGATCGACCTGTTCGCTTGTTAGGTAATTTTAGCTGCAATGCAGATTCTAACGTTTTCATCTTATATCATTTAATTGTCACATATTTCCGCTACCCTTTTTATTGCGTGCACGCCAGCATCCAAATACACGGGATACAGAGGAGCTCATCATCGGAAGTTCCACTCAATTTTCTTTTTTGAATTTTCAAAAAAAAAAAAAAAAAAAAAAAGATCTGAAAATCAAAATTGATTATTGCCAGCTATGTTTTTAATTAAAGTTTATAATTAAGATTTAGACTTAGACGTAAAACCCCTATTCCACTGGACGGCACTTCTGCTGCGCTTCAAAATATTGGATATAACGCCACGAATTGTAGCAGAAGCTGCAGCAAAGCAGAGAAGCTTCTAGGTCGCAGTGAAAGTGTATCTGATGTGCCATGATCGCCAAGTCACTTGTTTGTTTTGACCTTGCTCAAAATTTACGCAGCGGAATTGCCGTGGACACAAAGCACAAAGAAAGCGTAGTAACAGCGGAACATGAAATTCATGAACACAGCAGTATCGAGACAGCAGCGCGAGCAGCGCAGCACCAGCGCAGTAGAATCTCGCTGACAGCGTCCTGGAGATTCGTCCACGACCCAGCTAAGCTTCTGCTACGCTCTTTGTGCTCACGTTGCGCTCTATACGCTCCCGTGACGCTCTTGTCGCTCCCGCTGCGACTCTATAATTTGTGAATAGCGCAACCACGACGCTTCTGCTGTGCTCTTGACGCTTTATCTGTGTTTCCTCTGCTCTTTTGGCGATCTGACCATGAAAACGTCGCGCTTCCACGGCAATCATCATTATTTGCTCGCGCTCTAAACGTTTTAGAACTCGGTTCTCACGTTTCAGTCAAGATGCCACCCCCGTCAAAAGCAGAAGGCAAAATTCAGACACGCAGCCTGTACCGCAGGAGAAGGGTATCCCAACTCCTGCTCCCCAGGCTCTTGCTGTCTAAACTGAGCCAGACCCGCACCCTCCATAACGCCGAGCAGAAGCCCCAGTTGAGCCTGAACAACAAGAAGAACAAGACAAGCTGTGTGAAGTCATTTATTCATGATTGCCAGCTGGATCATAGCCATTGGACTTATTATATTATCACTCTTATTTGAAGGCTGGGGGCTAACTTCTGCTGAATTTCGATTCTCCGACGATTTACATAGAAACGGTTACAAAGCGCAACACAAGCGCAGCATGAGCGCAGCTCGAGCACTTAGGTCGTAGCACGATCGCAAATGCATCGTAATAAGCGTAGATTAAGCGTAGCTTGAAATCCTTTGCTGTAGTGGCAGCGTATTAGAAGCGCCCTTGAACTCCGTAAAGCGTGCAGAAGCGCAGCTGAATCGCGACAGCATCGTGATTAGCATAGTGAGATTGTATTAGAAGTGTACTGACAGTGTACTGGAAGCACTCAAGTTCCAAGTTTTGGCAAATGCCTACGCTTCTGCGTCGATTTCGAAAATTTTGAAAAAGCGCCATGAGCGCAGCCAAAGCGTCATCCAGTGGAATGGCGTTATTATTTCTGAAAAACGTATTCTCTTGCCTGCTGCATACCCGTATCTATCTTACTTCGCATGCTGCTTATGTCCTCACCACTTAACATTTAAGTATTCCTTCAGTTTCAAAGAAATTGAGGGAGCAAATTGCTTTCGTTCAGGCCTGAAAATAAATTAAGTAATTCCGATTTCATGAAAAAAGTAAAGTATGGTCGGCAGGTAGAAGTAAAAAGTATGCAAAGACCAGGAACTGAAACAATCAAAAGGTCCGTTCTTTTTGTCGGGCCGCGTAGCCCAATCGGTAGGGCGTTTGACTTATAAGCCAGAGGGCCTGGGTTCGATACACGGTCCGGCCACTTACTTTCATTTCTCCTTCCGCTCAATCAAGAAGGGCAGTTGTCAGTAACTGTTGAAAGTAAGTGCACTTAGTACTGGTTAACCGCTTAGTTGGTCTAAGCTTGCTCAGGAATAGTGTGATTAGGTTAAATGACCGCCCCGACATGACCATAGCTGATACCGCGGACGTTAAACAATATATTTATCACATCAACTATTCTTTTTCGCTTAACTGAGCCATATGCTTATAGGGAAGCTTATAGTATAGGCAGGTATCCGTCATCCGTCCGTCCATCCGTCGTCCAAATTTTCAAACGACGTCTCCTCTGAGAGGTTGTCAAAAC
Organism: Ctena decussata; assembly: GCA_963989385.1. Lineage (NCBI taxonomy): Eukaryota > Metazoa > Mollusca > Bivalvia > Lucinida > Lucinidae > Ctena > Ctena decussata. The sequence continues at coordinate 30,084,452 of OZ022501.1, read as the reverse complement.
CTGAGAGGTTGTCAAATGTTGTGGCAAGGTTCCTGAGAGGTTGGAAAAGGCTGTAGTAATGTACCTGAGATGTTGTCAAAAGGTTGTGGCAGGGTAGCTGAGAGGCTGTCAAGAGGTTGCAGGAAAGTGTTTTGCAACGTTACATGAGAACGTTTAGAAATTCCAAAAGAAACCCTCCAAATAAGCCTACATAAAGCCTCAAATCAAAACGTTTTATAAACAAAACATATCGTTACACCAACGTTACAACCACCCTTTGTGCAACGTTTTGTGAAAACGTTTAGTTATCCCAAGAAAAACCCATCCAAAAACGCTTCACAAAACCAAAAATCAAAACGTTTTCATAACCAAATTGAACGTTGCAACAACGTTATTTTGTTAGCTGGGTACTACTTAACATCAAACGGCACAGTGAGTAAATTCCTTCCTCACACTGCCAAAACCCATTGCCAGTCTAGTGTTCTTCAAAATGGTATCTTCACACTTAAACATAAATTTATTTCTATCCTAACATTATACAAAATGAAAATGAACAATTATATTTAGGTTAATGGATAGGGCATTGATCCTTTAATCTTTGAGTTATGGGTCCGAATCGTAATATTTTTTTATGTTTATATTTTTTCTTTGGTAAAATCAGCAGGTATTTTTGCCATGCTTGACACAAAATTTTATTGTTTCAGCTATTAATCTGGTTGGTTGTTTGGTTGGTTGTCTTTGGTTTAACGGCCCTTTGAGACAGTGTTTTATTCTATATCGGGTCGCCTTTCAAAGAGATGATAGGCGCGAGAAAAATAAATCCAAAAAGCCCCACCCGCAGCTAATGCAAACACAGTAGCCCTTTGCCGCACTATCAGCCAAACTAGTATGGTGGCCGGGCATCAAAAGTGACCCTGCACCATCGCCCGACCCGATGACCCCATTCAACTGTTGAACGAGATGCACTATCTTTCTACTATCACATGTACATGTAAATCCTACAACAGTGTCTACCAAAAACATCTCAGATTCAAAGAAAAAATACTCATTGCTTCCACATCAAAGCATTTTCAGGAACACCAGCACCTGGAGGAGGACCATGTATCCAACAGACAATAAATGCAGCTGGTGTCAGCAGAAGGACAATTGTCAGAGTACGTAGGAATCAAGAGAAACCGGGACACTTATGTTCCCACGAAAATATATGGGGCAAAACCCAAACGACAGAAACTCGTTTAAAATTATTAAGTTAAAATCTGCATTTTCATTCGTAACATTATAAATAAAGACAAAAAGTAAAAACTGAAATTACTAAAAACAAATGCTATAAGATTCAATCTTAAGATATCTGTATCCACCGTCGGAAGCCTTCACCACTACGCTACGGCGTCATCGTCGAACGGGTGACTGTATTATATTCAAGTAGCAGCATTTTCCGGTAAATCATCGCTAAAACTAACGAAAACATCCGAGTGTAATGACGGAGATGAATGAGTGCCAGGTCAATCCTCATCAACAATACTAATTATTAAAATACTAAATTATATTACCCTCTCACAGAGTACGTTTCAGCCAAATGATATCATGGGTGTATTGGGGTTGTTCAAAATGAGACACTAACGATATTCATATGAAATGTCCTTTTTCTGTGATACCATAAGTATGTAGATAGCCTTTCCAAATGTAATTCATCTAAGTGTGTCAGGTGACAGGGGACAGTCATGTGCAAGCACATACATATCATTTTCATCACCCATGGTAATTAGAGTCTCCGCTTTTTACTTAGACTGTTTGCATAAATAGTGAAGACTCAGATCAGCCTGCTTACTCCTTACATCCTACGGTAACATTTCGTGTCATGCATCGCATATAAAAAGATTTTGGTAAGTAAACAAGTTCAATAATAACAAAAACTAAAAAACTAAAATGAATATAAACCAAAGCAACAGACTATTCCCAGTAAGGGTTATCGGCTTCGAAAGGGGTGGCTAGTTTCGTAATTCATAACGAACATCGAGTATCATTCATCATATCGCCATTTTACATGAATCGCCATATACAACCTCAGCAATTTAAATGCTGTAACTATTCTACATACATCAAACCGTGCTTAAACTATTTTTTTGGACACAGAATTATCGACATTGCCTACAAACTGATTTCCAGAGCGAACATTAGTTTCTTAGAGTTCGAAACTTTTTCTTCTCGTTTGGCAATGTATTTTCTTGAACATACATTGTCTGATTTTTAATATTTGGTAATAAAAACTTAATCGAATCAATCAAGTGTCAGCATTTACATGTACATCTTTATTTCCGGAATCTTGTTTGCATCATATTTGACTGTCCCAAACGGGTTTACCGACTATGTTCATTGTAATTAAGGAGGCCGACTTAAATTTCGATTGCGCAACGTTCTGCGCATTGCCGTCAGTCGGCGCAGTGACGACATTCTCTTCTTACAAAGTGAGCTGCTCAGCACGATAGGTCGGGCTGATATTTTCAACGCGATACTTTCTTTCGACTGTAGAACAGAATAAATTTTACAACTTATTTATGGCCATACACTGTACTTGCGACACAGCGTTTGCAATTACGTCACCGGTTATCATTTCTGGTAGCTGTCATCAACGAAGTGAAAGTAGGAAAAAAACAACAAGCTGAAACTGAGACGTTGTTGAACAATAGAAAGAGAAGTTCCTGAAGAAAAAAAGTATCGATCCCAACAGGACAAGGACTGAAAAGTCATCCAAGGTGAACGCGGCCAAAGAGGTGTTTATTCAGATCATCATAATTTTTACCAGTCCCGCTGTTTGCCAGCTGCTGGCAGTACCTTCTTACCTCACAACGGTCATCTGGCCATTCTTATTTTGATACATGTTCATTTGAAAATATTAAAAGCTCTTTCTTTTCCGGCAGACTGAAGGCACTAGACTTTTGCTTATATGTTGTAGACACCCCCACCCTCACCACAAGTCCTACCGGAATTTTTTCCGATCCCCCACCCCAGATGTGACAAAAAAATTTATGACTCCCCCACCCCATCCAAGCTACCAGTTACACACACACACACACAACATATATAACTTATTTTATGTTCTGACTGAAACTGAGACATTTTTTTAAAATGAAGACTGATGGAAGAAGTCTGATTCCCCTCCCCCCGCCCCCTCCAATATGCCTATTAAAATACATAATCCCCCCCTCCCCGGGTCCAAGGCTAATTTTATTTTCGACTCCCCCAGTACATCAACACAATTCCTTTTGCTTAATGCTTATATGTTCTAGACACACCCCCCCCGCAAGATAGGTGACAAAAAAATTATGACCCAGCCCCACCCCATCCCAGCTACCCTTCACACAACATACACACACAAACACACCATATAACCTATTTTATGTCCCACTTTAGCTGAGACATTTTTTTAAAACTGAAGACGATGGAAGAATTCTGACATTCCGCCCCCACCCCAACCCCCAATATGCCTATTGAAATGTATGACACCACCCGCTGCTCCTAGGCTTATTATTTTATTATTTCCGATTCCCCCAGTACATCAACAAAATTCATCCCCCTACCACCACAAATGCACCCCCACCCCGAATGTACCAGGCCTCCCACCTGCTAATAAATGACTGGCTCCTAACATGAAATGGGATTTCTGTGTGAACTCTCAGCTCATCTTCTCTAGCCAAGGGTACTAAGTCACTTTGTTCCTAATGTACCACTGGCTGACAGCCTATTCATATATACACCAAACTTTCCAATATGCCATTTCATTGGATGCGAGCAACTTCCATTGCATCCAATCAAATTATCAGTAACGAAACAATTTTCGCAATTCAGATGCTCATTTCAATAGAAAAAATATAATAATAATAAGTTTGCTATGAACAATCACCAACAAGAGTAGATGGTCAGTGGTTTTGAAAAATTATGCAATGTTGTAGGACAATTGTGTTTTGTAATGGATCTTCTGATTGGTCTTAAGTATCACACACCAAGGGGAGCAATCGCTGCAGCCAAATTTTTTTTAAATGTTTGCGATCTCGAACAAAAATTGGTGTTTTGCTTTTAATTCCTACTTTTGAGCGACCCCCACTTTCTTATATGAACAGTAACCCCCCTGTTTATATTTCATGTTTTGCAGATCTTATGTAGATACATGACATATCTCAGTGACACCAAATTTCTGGCACAGAAGTTATTTCAGTTCTCGCAAATGTGTCAAATTTAAGTGATTTTCATTACACACAATGCAGAAATTGCATAAAAACTTTGTTACTTTTGGATCGACCCCCATTCTTCACCAGTGCCGGAGACATAATACTTTTATTACTTTTGTCCACAGTTAAGTCATAGATTGATACACTGTTACATACAAAGAAATTCTCTAGCACAGGTTTTCCAGAAAAAAAATGTAATGCTAACTTTTGAAACGACCCTCGTTTCCTTATATGAATGATGACCCCTATTTCTATTTTCTGTTTTCATAGATCAAATGTAGATACACCGCCTAACTAAGTTACACCATCAAATCTAGCACTGAACTTATTCTAATGTTTGTGATCTTGACAAAAAATGTTGTTTTGCATGTAATGCTCACTTTTGAAATGACCCTCATTTACTTATACGAATAATGAGCCCTATTTTCATTTCCTGTTTTCGCAGATCATATAAAGATACACTGCCTATCTTAATGAAACCATCAAATCTTGCATAGAAGTTACTTTAATGCTTGTGATCTTGACCAAAACTGGCATTTTGCATGTAAAACTTACTTTTGAAACGACCCCAGTTTTCTAATATGAACGCCGATGCCCTGTTTTTAGTTCATATTTTTGCAGATCATATATAGGTACATCGCCTATGTAAGAAACACTATCATAGCTAGCGAAAATAATTGTTAAATGCTTGCGATCTTGTCAAAATTATGGTGTTTTGCCCCTAATTCCTACTTTTGAAACGACCCTCATTTTCTTATATGAACGATGACCCCCTGTTTTTATTTCATGTTTCCGCAGAGTTTATGTAAATACGTTACATATCTTAGTGACACCAAAATCTCAAGCACAGAATTTATTTTAATTTTCGCATTCGTGTCAGATTTTAGTGATTTTCCATTGCACTCAATGCAAAAAAGTGTAAAAACGGTGCTACTTTTGGATCGACCCCCATTCGTCACCGATGCCGGTGACATGGTGTTTTTATTACTTTTATCTAAAGTTAAGTCCTTGATTGATACACTGTTATCATATAAGAAAATTCTCTAGCACAGGTATCTCAGAAAAAAAATAGAGTCGGCCTCCTTAAGTCTTATGTGTGCAAGGAACCGTGTATCGCAAATAAACATTAACTAAAACAGATTCAGACATGTAGTAGTAACTCAGGTCCAGGATGGCCAAGACGATAATGGATGCATATTTTAAGGAAAGATGACGGAATATCCCATATATCTCTGCCTAAGGACTATGCAAAATATTTAAAAAGGAAAGGATCTCTGACAGTTGTAATGTAAATTTGCCTATAAAAGTGGTCAAAAATGAACTTTCGGTATACATCAAAATGTCTATTGAAATGTGTTGCTTTTAACACCCTGTAGTTAGCACAAAAACACATTTTCACTTATCAAGCACACAGACTTAGATTTTTGGTGTAAAATACAAGTTTTTATAACTAACTGTATAGAAAATAGGAACAGTTTTATAAAGGTACTTTCCCCCCCCCCCCCCCCCCGGCCGTGCCTCAGCTAGCCACTTTGCATGCATATGTGTATTGCCATTATACACATTATATATGAGTGGCATGTTGAGGCACGGGGGAGGGGGGGGGGAATGATAGTCTACAGCTGAAAAACTGAAAATTGGGTGGGGTAATTAGACACTCTGTGTCTGAAAATAAGACTAACATACTTTTTATTCATAAACTATGGCATTCGATGAGCAACTACAATGCTTACTTTATTTTAAACATATTTAAAAAATAAAATTCAGTAATTATGAAAAATCGAAAACAAGATGTGAGCCGCGACACGACAAAACCAACAATGTGGTTGTGCACCCAGCGCAAACTCAGATCAGCCTTCGCATCTGCTCAGTTTGATAAGACTCTTCGTTTATGGCTCAAATGGTAGCTACGGGTCTTAGCTACCTCCATGTGGAAAGCAAAGACTGATCAGACTGGGCGGTTGCCCAGGCTGAGCTGAGTCTGCGCTGGGCGCACAACCATATTGTTGGTTTTGTCGTGTCGCGGCTCATGTATTTTGGACGACCAAAAATTTCACTTACCCCTCTTGAGAAAGTCAATGAGAGGTAGTGTGCAGACGTAATATTTTTTTTTCAAAATCAGTACCAAAACCTCTTAATAATGCATAAGTCTACCTGTAAATGAAAAATCTTTAAAACTGGCTTTCTATGGAGGCTGCAGTAATTTGTCGAAAAATGGGCAAATTTGCATTGAAACTGTCAGAGGTCCTTTAGCACCTTCGTGCCAGACAAATGTAAAGCTCAAAATTTGTGAAATAGAACATGCTGTTGAGTGTGTAAGATCATTCTTTGGCTCCGACAAAACTTGTCAGATAGTACATGGTGATCTTATAGAAGGTGTAACGACAGAAGAGAAGAGCAGTGATAAGCTACTTGACCACGAAAAACTGAAACAGGAATGGGCTTTCCTCAAAGGGATGATAAATGGGTCATACACAGAACTGTCGTTCGAAGCACTTTGTAGGAGAGATGTAACCTTGCACCAGCAGGTAGTACCTGCATTTTCTAAACTTTGTAGGATAGCCTGATGCAAAACTGTCACTTCAGTGGACTATGAGAGAAGTTTTTCTTCACACAATGAAATCAAAAGCAAATTTAGAAGTTCTCTATAAACTGAAAATTTAAACTATTTAATGTTCAGTTTAGTGTTACATTTGGTCATGTTCAGCTATGTTTCAGCTATTGAAATTCTTTAGGCAACAGTCAGTTTCAATTAGACAAGTTTTGTGTTGCACTGTTCTACATGTGCAGTGTCAGATGGTAGGAAAAAGGGACAGCAAATTTCTCCAGGTATGTCAGAGTTATGTTGAGGGTATCATCACATCTAACAATTACATATAAGACAGTTGTATTAGGATAAATTACATCAACATTACAGTGCTTTATTTAAGCACAATGTTCTTAAGTTTACCCTTAATACCTGAACCTCGGCCCTTGATTTTATTGTTTTCAGCATTTTTTTAATGTAGGGGTCAGTTTACTCATTGTATTGAAAGCTTAGGGGGTGAACTACTCATTGCATCAACACCGCATCTGGAGCATTGTAGACACGATTCTGAACGAAAACAAGTACCTCGAGCATAAAATCACCCACATTGGACAAACGTACGACACTAACTTAAATAGATTAAGGTCGTATTTGCTCGTTGATGACACCAGTTCGCAAGTTCTGGCTTGATGGGGATAATATAAGAGCTGGCTGGGCCACGATTGACAACCTGGATCCCCTATAATATCTAACAGTTATTGAGAAACTAGAAAGTGTGTTTGTGAAACACTATGCCCCCCAACCATATGCTTGCCACTAAAGGTGTCAAACTTCAGATGTTTAAGCCTGAAAAGGGGCACATTTCTGTCACTTTTTATGGTAATTCCTCCAAAGTTAATCAGATGATCTAAATACCGATTCCCAGCTGCATGCTCAAACAGTTCTCTAGATATATAGTAAAAATTCTTGTTTTAGGTAAATGCCTAAGTCTGAGTCTAAAAATGGAAGGGGTGGTCGGGTTGGGCAGTGGTGCACAGTAGCTGCAAAGTACTGACAATCACAGAAATAACTCTCTAATTATTGAATGCAGAGTTATCTAGCCTTTACCAAAATATTTAACGTATCAAGAACAACCAATATACCAAAAATCAACTTCCTATGTCAAGCGGTTTAGAAATAGGAAAAATGTCCAATTCAAACAAAGGGCATCACTTGGTCATTTTTGACTGAATTTGCCCAAAAGCTAATCAGTTCTTGCATATCTCACCATCAACCTGTATATAAAATATCATCATCCTAGCTCAAATGCTTTTTGAAGTATGTTCCTTTTATTTTCAACACAGGGGAGGTAACTCTAATTGTACATGTTTGATGAAGCTAAAAAACATATTGGTCTATTCCTTTTTTCATGATCTATTCATATATGAAATTTCAAAACCCTTGCCCAGTGGTTCCTGAGCGAAGTAGCTGAATAAGACCTGATTCTCAGGGAGAACAACTCCAAAATTACTAAATGCAGAGTTATCAAGCCTTTACCAAAATACTTTACATATCGAGGACAACAAATATTCCAAAAATCAGCTTTCTATGTCAAGTGGTTCAGAAGTTAGAAAAATGCCAAATCCAAACAACGGGCATAACTCAGTCGATTTTTGACGGAATTTGCCCAACAGTTAATCAAACCTTGCAGATCTCACCATCAACCTGTAAATAAAATATCACTATCCTTTCTCAAATACTTTTTAAGATACCCTGGTAACAAGATTTATAACAAAGGGGAGGTAATTCTAAACGTACAAGTTTCACGGAGCCAATAAAGACATGGGTCTGCTTATTTTTCATAATCTACAGGGTGTTAAGAAAGTTCGTAGACATTATTTTAACTCACACTGAAATCTTAATAATGTTGCGATTTTGGCAAAAACTTTGTAAGTGTGATATTGGAAGCACTACCAAAGATATGCAACATACAAATTCTTTTTTCGATTTCAAAATGACGAGAAAATCTGAATTGCCATGGACGCACCCTCTACAGGGCTGACAATGGTGAAGGCAAAATTTTGATTTGCATTAGAGTTCGGCATTTTAAGAGCTGGGTTTTTCAAAACTAATAGAAATATCTAAGATGTAAAAGTACTGGTAGTGCAAGGAATATTTTCGTGATTTTTTTCATGTAGTTTTTATTATTTTCCGACGGTTTACTACAGAATTTCTGACTAAATCGAAAGTGTACCCCCATTCTCAATTGAAACTTTAATTTTTTGGGGGTAGGGATAGAATTTGTATCAGTATTTGTAGACACAGAGGCATTTTGCAGATTTCTTTTAGTATCTTGTTATTAGCTTTGTTCTCACATCGAGCATAAGCATTTGATCTGATTTTTCTTTTCATATTTTTTTGCAAAGTCACTTTTAACAAATTACTCTTTAGATTTAACTTCCGATTCATTTTTCATTAAATTTTGCAGGAAAACCTTACTGTTTTGAAACAAATTAGGTAAGAATATGCCATTGTTTAGAAAACTCTTGAAATATTTTATACTGGGGTAAAGCCCTCTGTTATTAACAAATTTTCTTTGCATTTAGATGCATTATTGTAATAAGTATGCTATTTTATCAACACATTTGCATAATTTGACTTTTTGGTGGTAAAATTTCAAATATATGATAATTTATAGATACACCACAAATATTCCGAATTTTATTCCTGTCTCCCATATCTCTAAGACCCACTCCATGATATAGACGATTTTATATCAACTTTTGATTTCAAGTTTCTTTTCAGATGTTAATTTATTACCCCCACCCCCTTTGCAAAATATTAATGTCTCATCTGCTTTTTCATGTCAGTGAATCATCTGTCAAAATGTGCATGTTGTCTATGATTTCTTATAAGCTTTGACTAATGAAATACTGTTTGGCTTAGTCTCTATAATTTAAGCTAGATATAAAATGATGTATCACTGAAGGCTAAGAATAAATAACAATTTAATATGCTACACCTTTATGCGTAAAATCCATGACAAATACTAGGCCACTTTGACACCTTGGGTATTAACTGTTAATTGTATTACGGTAAAGTGCTGTTGTAAATGTTGTAACATTCTGGGTCGTTTGATATTGAATAGTTCTTGAAACCTGTAAAGTTTAAAGATTTAATGAAAGTAACTTCTGAATTTATAAGCAATATTGTAATGTCTTCGAACTTTCTTAACACCCTGTATTCATATACTAAATTTCAAAATCCTACACCCAGTGGTTCCTGAGCCACATAGCTGCATAAGTAATGACTATCAGGGGACATAAGTCCGTAATCACTTAACCAAGAGTTATGTAACCTTTATCAAAATATTTTATACATCAAGAAATACTAATTTACCAAAAGTCAGGTTCCTAGGTTGAGCAGTTCAGAAGGTGGAAGAATGCCAAATTCAACAAAGGGCATCATTCAGTCATTTTTTTTAGGAATTCGCACAAAAAATTAATCAGGTGATCTACAACATAGCTCCTAGCAGTACGCCAAATATGAGCATCCTAGCTCAAACGGTATTCCCAGGATTTTGGGAACAAACTTTTATGCATTTTTTGAAAAAGGGCATAATTCTGTAAGTACATAGCCTGCTTATATTTTTGTAGTCAACCCAACTATGAAATATAAAGGCCCCAGCAGTTATTGTTTTTGAGAAATAGACCACCCATAATTATGTTTTATCCAGTTGAGAAAAGGGAAATAACCCCATTAATAATGGATGCATCATAACGCAACCAACATCAGAATGATCAGCACATCAAATACTAATAGATACCAAAATTTAGGGTTTTACGTCAAGCGGTTAAAAAGTTAGAAAAAACGCCAAATTCAACAAAGGGGCATAATTCAGTCATTTTTGACGGAATTTGCAAAAAAGGTTAATCAGGGGATCTACATCTAAGTCCCTAGTAGTATGCCAATTATGAGCATCCTAGCTCAAACGGTATTTCCAGGATTTTGGGAACAAACTTTTATGTATTTTTTTCGAAAAAGGGGCATAATTCTGTAAATACATGGCAGACGGAAAAGAAAAGAAAATACGGGACTGCTTATTTTCTATGGTCTACCCACCTATGAAATATCAGGGCCTCAGCAGTTATTGTTCGTGAGAAATAGACCACCCATAATTATTATGTTTGTTTTCAGTGCGATTCCCGGTGCGTCGGCGTCGGCGTCACACTTTTGTATGCATGATATCTCTTGAACCAATTTATGGAATTTCACCAAACTTGCATGGATATATCATTGGGACAAGCTTAAGAGCTGACTAGATTTTGGTGACCTTGACCTCATTTTCAAGGTCACAGGGTCGGTGTCACACTCTTGTATGCACGATATCTCTTGAACCAATTGATGGAATTTCACTAAACTTGCATGGATATATCATTGGGACAAGCTTAAGAGCTGATTAGAATTTGGTGACCTTGACCTCATTTTCAAGGTCACAGGGTCGGCGTCACACTCTTGTATGCACGATATCTCTTGAAGCAATTTATGGAATTTCACTTAACTTGCATGGATATATCATTGGGACAAGCTTAAGAGCTGATTAGAATTTGGTGACCTTGACCTTATTTTCAAGGACACAGGAGGACTTAAATGCAATGAAAATTTCTTGTATGCACAATATCTCCTGAACCAATGGGTGGAATTTCACCAAACTTGCATGGATATATCTTTGGGACAAGTTTAAGAGCTGATTAGGTTTTGGTGACCTTGACCTTATTTTCAAGGTCACTGCAGGAATAAGATGACAATTTCTTGTACCCATGATGTCTCTTGAACCAATGGATGGAATTTCACCAAACTTGCATGGATGCATCATTGGGGCATGTTTAAGAGCTGAGAAGATTTTGGTGACCTTGACCTCATTTGCAAGGTCACTGGAGGACCAAGATGACAATTTCTTGTAACCACCATATCTCCTGAACCAATGGATGGAATTTCACCAAACTTGCATGGATATATCATTGGGACAGGTTTAAGAGCTGATTAGATTTTGGTGACCTTGACCTCATTTTTAAGGTCACTGGAGGACTTAGATGACAGTTTCTTGTACCCATGATATCTCTTGAATCAATGGATGGAATTTCACCAAACTTGCATGGATACATCATTGGTACAAGTTTAAGAGAATTAGATTTTGGTGACCTTGACCTCATTTTCAAGGTCACTGGCAGACTTAGATGACAATTTCTTGTACTCACTATATCTCCTGAACCAATGGATGGAATTTCACCAAACTTGCATGGATACATCATTGGGTCAACTTTAAGAGCTGATTAGATTTTGACCTCATTTGCAGGGAAATAGTCATCTATGATGGATATCTTTAGAACCAGTGGATAGATTTTCTCCAAAGGGGGGTGCCTATAAGGCCCTTTTTCTGCCCAAGAGCAAAATGTTTTATTTTCAGCTGATGATTAGACTATAGTGTCCGCTATACTGAATCAATAGTAGTTAAGCTCCGTAAGCCCTACTTTTGGAATAATGGGGTTATAAAAGTGGGTGGGGTAAATCAGCATGAACCAGGGGTGTCATATTATGAGCTATATTTATCGTTCAAATTTAATGGCATTCATAAATACCTTCCTTTATAAGTTGAAGTAATGTCTTTGGTGACATCTTTTCTCAAATTCTATCTTTTAAAGTAAAATCTTATGTCTGCAGAATTTCTTTTAGAGACACTGTCAATTTTCATTAATTTTGGTACTTTGAATTCAATATATTCTAACATATCTCTAGAACCAATGGATGACTTCTTACCAAACTAACATGGTTTCACCCTTGGGAGAGTGTAAACTGTTGATTAAATTTTGGTGACCTTGACCTTTGTTTCAAGGTCACAGTAAGACTTATAATGTTAATTTTAAGCCAAGTTTTGGACATTGTCTACACAGTAGCTCCTAAACTGATATGAAATCATGACCAAAGTGGCCTAGATTAAACATTATGAGGAGTTAGAGCACTAGTTATGATCAAATGGCCATGACATCATCTTCAAGGTCAAGGTCAAGATTAGACTAGACAGAATTTAACCAAAGATCTCACACAGCTAGTAGGCAGAAATTTAACAAATATGTATGTTTCTATTTGTAAAACAATGCTTAATATGCATATAATGACCTTGACCTTGATCTGAAGGTCACCAATACATTCAGAAGTTAATTATTTTACAATAGACTTTCCTATAACCTTTAAGTTTAACCCAATTCCGTTTCATCATGTTTGGCTAATACTGACCTTCAGACCAAGGTCAAGGTCATTCTGTGCACATTAAAAATTGATTTTCAAATGAAAACACTCAGATTTGGTACATTTCTGCCGCCTGATTGATGAAATTTATGATTAAACTATGTTTAGTGTAGCCATGACCTTGACCTTGAAGATGATGTCATGGCCATTTAATCATGACGTCATGGCCATTTAATCATAACTAGTGCTCTAACTGCTCATAATGTTTAATTTAGGCCACTTTGGGAACAATTCCATATCAATTCAGGAGCTACTGTGTAGACAATGGCCAAAACTTGACTTAAAATTGACATTATAAGTCTTACTGTGACCTTGAAACAAAGGTCAAGGTCACCAAAATTTAATCAACAGTTTGCACTCTCTCAACGGCGAACCCATGTTAGTTTGGTAAGAAGTCATTCATTGTTTCTAGAGATATGGTAGAATATATTGACTTCAAAGTACCAAAATTAATGAAAATTGACAGTGTCTCTAAAAGAAATTCTGCAGACATAAGATTTTATGTTAAAAGATAGAATTTGAGAAAAGATGTCACCATAGACATTACTTCAACTTATAAAGGAAGGTATTTATGAATGCCATTAAATTTGAACGAGAAATATAGCTTATAATATGACACCCCTTGTTCATGCTGATTTACCCCACCCACTTTTATAGCCCCATTATTCCAAAAGTAGGGCTTACGGAGCTTAACTACTATTGATTCGGTATAGCGGACACTATAGTCTAATCATCAGCTGAAAATAAAACATTTTGCTCTTGGGCAGAAAAAGGGCCTTATAGGCACCCCCCTTTGCCCAGTATTCTGATTGTACAGGTTTTTTACTCATAAGGAGGCATTGGAAATGGGCTGGTGGGGGCACATCAGTTTTTCTCTGAAAAACATTGTTAGTTTGCATAGGGATGAGAAAAGGGAAAAAGCTCTGTTAATAGTGGTTGCATCATAACACAACCAATATCAGAATAATCATCACATCAAATACCAATAGTATACCAAAAATTAGGGTTCATTGTCAAACGGTTCAAAAGTTGGAAAAATGCCAAATTCAACAAAGGGGCATAATTCAGTCATTTTTGTCGGAATTTGCCAAAAAAGTTAATAAGATAATTTACACCTTAGCTTCTAGCAGTACGCCAAATATGAGCATCCTAACTCAAACGGTATTCCCAGGATTTTGGGAACAAACTTTCATTTAATTTTTGTGAAAATTGGCATAACTCTGCAAGTACAAGGCTGATGGGCAAGAAAAAAATATGTATCCTCTAGCTTTTAATAGTCTAGCCACCTGTAAAGTATCAAGGCCTCAGCTGTTACGGTTCGTGAGAAAATGTAGTGTTACTTATGGACGGAAGGACGGTCAGGACCAAACCAAAATGCCCCCTCAACTTCTTCGAAGTTTGGGGCATAAAAACGTAATGAAACTAAACGCCTGTTGAAAAGCAATGCTGGTGATCACTCTAGGTACCAGCGAAAGGCTCTTCGGCAGGAAATTTTACAAAACCTTGTTGCTGGTTTCAAAGGTCAGAAATAACTTTCAAGAGATCTTAGACAGATGGTCTCTGAGAGAATGAGGATGCGGTACAGCTATAAGAAACAGTTCTTTCTTTGGAGGCCCAAAGCTCATTCAAGTGAACAAGCGACCCAAATAAGCACACAAGAGGTATTTTGGGGTTTTCATTCACACCAACCCTGATGGACGGTATGCAAGCATTGGAATTTCTCATATGTTTGTAAATGAAATGATAAGAAACACATTTCAAGCAGCTAAGAATGGCCTTATGAGGAATCTAATTACCTTCGTAGAAGAAGCCAGATTCTGCCAGTCTGTATGGATCCTGAATACAACCATATTTCCAGCTACGAAAAGACTGTTGGCGTTTAGAAAATGTTTTGAATCTTTCGAATTTACAGGCTCTATCCTCTTTCAATGTATTTGTTTCACATCCAGTGTCATCAAGTCCTGGGGAAAGCACATTACAGTCACGTGTTGTATACACTTCGGAATATAAATGATTCGATTCTGGACAACTGCAATTAAAACTGTTCGTGATGTTACTGTCATTAGCGTCCAGTCCCGACGTTGTATATACTTTCTGCTGCAAGAAGCTGCAATTCTGTGAGAGGAGTTTGTGTATTTCTAAAGGGTTGTCATCAAATTTCCAGTTGCTGTGACTAACAGAACATGAGAAACATCGGACAGCATCACCTTGTCCAACGTAGTAAAATCCCGCTTCTGCTAGCCGTGTTGGGTATGCCAGGGAAGCGTCAGGAAAGTCTGTATAGGTTAGATACCGCGCCCAGTAGGTTTCCATAATGGCGGATACATATAAATTACCTTTCTTGTGGTCGCATCTAATACACGAAAACTATAGTTTAAAGTGGTTAATTTATATGTCTAATTTGTGATAGATCTAGTACAACGCGTCTACAGATACATTCTTAAGTTTCCAAAAACGTGCCACACTCTTGAATATCAACAAAATAAAATGACCTCCATGTGTTGGTTCGTCTTTAGATCTATGTGTGATGATGCAATAGTGTATATATATTCGATTACACGGCTGTATAGATGATCAGTATCGGGGTGAAAATACCTTCTACGTCATCAGTTTTTGTGTACACAAAAGTTTTAGCACACAATTTCGGTCTCCCTAAAAAGCGTCAAGAAGCGACAAGAAGCGTCAAGAATATATTTTAGTAATGTTTTGTCGTTTATATGTTATTTTTTTAACAAAATATGACATTAGTTATATTTAGAATATAATTCAAGGGCCATATAATATATAAGAATGTAAAAAGGGCCTTTATGGAACAAACGCGACGGCCGATGACGCGAGCGGTATTTTAGACTTAGCGTCAAGAAAATATTTCATATACTAGCAACAGTAGGAAGTGTTGAATCACACTTTTATTACATATGTTTCTACCAGAACTTGCTAAATAGTAAATAAATAATATTATTCTTTTTTAAAAAATGCGCTTATTGTGTCTGGTTCGCCCCCGATCTATAAGTCAAAGCGACAAGAAACCACGCACAGTACGAGCAAGCGTCAAGAAAATATTAAGGAAAGGTAGAGCTCAAACGGTTGTTTCTTTTGGCCAAAAATGACCCTTTATAGCTTCCACGTCTACCTGATACCCATCAAACCTCTGATAAGAGTGGTATTTATAAATACTTATCAGCTCATATAAGTCATACCAGCAAGAAACCTCATGTAAAACTGGAACCGAACCGTACGGACAAGCGTCAAGCAAATATTCTCTCAAATTAAATTGTTGTTCTGTGTGACCAAAAAATAGCTCTTTTTATTAGATATACATCTACAAGATACCCTCACATAGTTAAGAGGAGTAGAATTCTTATGTATGCATCAGCTCAAATGTTTTCCACTTTATAGGTCATGCCGGCTAGAAGCCACATGATATACAGTGATAGTACAAACCAAGCGTCAAGAAAATCGTTGATATTTTCTATGTAAGAATCTTCCTCACTTCTACTTTAACAAGATACCCGTTAAACCTCAATAAGGACTTAGACAGTTATATATTGAAATCCATGTAATTTCACTCCCCTCAGCCCGCCGCCACCCCCTCCCCCGCCCCTATGGCATCGATCATCCTACGCTTTTTGAGCTTGAGTGGGACGTGTTCATCTATGACCTCACGGAATAGATTGTCATGCGCCCAATAGACATCACTGATGTCGTCAAATACATGGGGTACATGCCAGGGAACCCGCTGGAGATCGTGCGTGAAAACATCCCTATCAAAGCCCTGAAAGCTTCTGTATTCAAACTGAGTGTTTTTAAAAGGCAGAAAGTTTCCCTTTAGAACAGTGTAGGTCATGTTGTGCCAGTCACTCAATCCGGTGTCACACTGACCGGTATTCATGAAGTTCTGGTTTTTATTTGTTAGGATGACATCCACCAAAGATGGTTTTACATCTTTCATGTAACATGTTGGGTCCTTTACAAGATTTTTTAAGTCAAAGAGGTCACTAATGTCTTGTAAGGGTTTCCCTTTCGAGGTATCTAGAAGATCAAAGTTAAGATCACCCAACAGGATGACATTTTGGTAATTCAGGTATATTTTGTCCATTGTGCTTTGAAAGTCTTTAACGATGGGGGTTTATAAGCACCTGTAAGTAGCCATTTCACCTTGCCGATACAGAGTTCTACACAGATACTTTCGGCATGATTGAATTCCAGGTCAGGCCTCTACCTGGAGGTAATGTCACTTTTGATGAATAAAATTAACCCACCTCCATTTGAGTTTCTATCTTTTCTGTACATTGAGTACCCTTCGACTTTAAATTGAGCGTCAGGGAATGAGTTATCCAGTTTTGTTTCACTAACAATTAAAACATCTACATACTTTTCGTACAGGATTTCCTGTAGAGCAATGTATTTGTTCCTGTAACTGTTAATGTTGATGTGTGAAAAGATAACGTTTTTACGGTGTTTACTTCTTAAATTTTTCAGTTCCCGGAAGTAAATGTTTTCTTCTTCTTGCTCCGGGATGCTGCCCTCAGCTTCCGGAGCAACCGAGCTGCTGATGTTGGACGTTTCGCTCCAGCTGCTGCTGCTGCTGGAGGAATCAAAGTACGAGTCCGAGAATTGGGGTATTATGCACTTTTGACAGTACCAATCAATATTTTCCTGTTTAGAGAGGTCAATATATATATCGTACGGCATGTTAAGGCATTTGATATGATGCCAAAGGCTACAGCCTTCACAGAAAATTCCATGTTGGTTCTTGCGTACTGCCTTCTCACAGAGTCCGCATGGAAATTTATAGTTTGGTCCGGGGTTTTGGGAAATGTCACCACAGGATAACAGAATGAAGAGGAGAGAAAAAGTCTTCTCTGTTGGTTTATGTCTGTGGAGCGATTTTCCTTTGTTTAGTCCTTTGTTTACATTGGGCGGGAAAATGTCTAATCCCACTAGCTTCACAATACCAAGCTCAAATTTACTAATTCCTTCGTATTTTGGCCAGTGTTTTGCCACAACAAATTCAGATACATCCATGAGATCATTTTCATGTAAAACCACATTTTTTTTGGTGCTAAAACGAAAGAATAAAATTAAAAATATCAATGGCCTCAAGATCGCGGTTAGTATGTCCGCCATCTTGCAACAAGTTTTGCCGATGACAATACTTTGTCATTCTCCCACTCGGATTTCGCCACCCTGGTAGAAATACTCATAAGGGAAAGTAAGGTTCTGATAGACTGGTTTTTTCGAAATCAGATGAAGGCTAACCCGGACAAGTTCCAGGCCTTGGCTGTTGGCGAAAAAATATTTATTCTAAAGCCAAAATTTAAAATAGGCGAGGCGGAAGTCGAGTGTGAGGAGACAGTCAAGCTCTTAGGGGTAGAGATTGACTCTCACCTTAAATTTAATGTACACATCTCTGCCATGTGCCGGAAGGCATCTCAGCAGATCAATGTTCTAAAGAGAATTGGTAAATTTTTGAATGATTATAAAAATTGAACTGCTCTGATTGAGTAATATTGATAGTTTTATTGCTGTTTAAATTGAACTGCTCTGATTGAGTAATAATGATAGCTTTTCTTTTTGCTGTTTATATTCTATCTTACTAATTTAGTGCTCAAGTGATTTGAACATAATAGTGAAAATAATTTATTGCATAAGAGTAATTTTATAGATTAATTCTAAAATGATGTAAATTTTTATGAAAAAAACTGTGAAAATAATGGGTCCACAGACAGGTGTGTGTTTTGGGATTCCCTAATTTTTCAAAATGCAACATGAGGTTTTTTTCTCTTCATATTTTATTTCTGGCACACTGCGCATCAACACCTAATAGATAAAAGCTATGACAATGTTCAGGAAATGTAGTGTTTTGGCCAAAATATTTGTATTGCGGTCTATGGGAATCGAATTGGTACCGTCACCACTATTAATAGATTCACTACAACTACCGTTCGCGACTAGTTGTTTCGCACTTTTTCAATCCAACGTAACTGATTTTATTAACCACTTAATAGGTGATTTGTTATTAAACACTAACTTTGCTTGTATAAAAAGCTGCAATAGGATAAATATAAAGGACAGTTGGAATGATGGGAAATATATACAACATTTTTTTTTTTTTGAACTTCCGATACGATGGTGGTGTAAGCCAGTGTTTTGGCCAAAATATTTGTATTGCGGTCTATGGGAATCGAATTGGTACCGTCACCACTATTAATAGATTCACTACAATTACCGTTCGCGACTAGTTGTTTCGCACTTTTTCAATCCAACGTAACTGATTTTATTAACCACTTAATAGGTGATTTGTTATTAAACACTAACTTTGCTTGTATAAAAAGCTGCAATAGGATAAATATAAAGGACAGTTGGAATGATGGGAAATATATACAACATTTTTTTTTTGAACTTCCGATACGATGGTGGTGTAAGCACGTGTTTGGTGGTGGTGTCTCAATTTAGAAAAAAATCATGTTAATGCTCGGATTTGAGGGTAATAAACTTATGGAACAATAATTAGGAACATTTTTCGCTTGACTTTGCCAAAACAATTTGACATTTGTGCATATTTACGGATATTATGGATAACATGTAAAGCAGGTACATGCTTCTTTATTCTCCAGTGGTGGAAAGCGTGAATGTTGCAAGTCGGTCATTGACATTACTGTATTGATATTGATATAGTGCATAAAGTACATATACAATTCATACTGTCAGCGGATAGCCAGTTCATTCATAAAATCAATAAATCATAAGATATTGGCTTTGTTAGGTTTTGAAGAAGAACTTGAACTTGAACTTGAATTGTTGAAGGGGGTTAAACCCTGCAAGACAACTGAAAAACTGAAAGTTAAACAATACCCTTACAGTGGGATTGACGAAATCATGTCTAGTGGTGATTCAAGAAAACAATTCGACAAACGTAAGGCTAGTGCATCCCCAGAGATTGAAACTCCGCAACTCAGGTTACGTCGCAGGGGTCTTTACCGGATCTTCAGGATGCGTCTGATCCGAAAAGGACTTATTCTCTACCGGACTTGATGAAAAAAGGTTTTCTGGATCCTGAGGTGTTTCAAGATGTTATTCCCTCTATTCTGAAACAGTTACAACCAACAATCGAAGCCAAAATTGAATCTACGATAAAAGCGTCAATTGAAAAATCAATGACCAGTTCCATTGTTAATGCGGTTGATTCTGCTCTACGTAAATTCAAAGATGAAGTTATGGATCCCAAAGCGATTCAAAAGGATTCCGAAATTAGTATGTTGCAACATGAAATAAGTCAGCGAGATGAAAAGGTCAGACAAGGTCGGTAAAATGTCAAAGAGTTTAAATGGCTTAGAGCAGTATGGCCGAAGACAGTCCATTCGTCTTAATAACGTACATCTTGACAATGTCTCTGAGTGCGAGCCAGTAGTAATCAATATTTTGAATAGAGCCCTTCCAGAGGCTGAATCCATATCTTCTGGCGATATTGACCGTTGTCATCCGATCGGTAGATTGAACAGAAAGAATAACAGACAGATAATCGTCAAATTTAGTTCATATAAGATTACAGCAAAAGTCTATGCCGCTAGGTTTAATTTGTCAAAAGTATATATGTCGGAGGATTTCACTCCTAGCAAACAGAAAGTAGTTGATAAACTGGTTCAGTATAAAAAGGCTAAAATGATAAAAAAAAGTTTTGGTCGATTGATGGCAAGATTTTTGCTAAAGCCCACGACCTTCAGCCGGAGGTCAGAATCAACTGTGCGGACGATATTGAAGTTATGATTGCTTCAGCGATTGATGAAGAATATATGTTAGCCAGAGAAACCCCTGGCTTGAACAGGGTAGATGGTGCCGATCAAGAGGACCAGATGGTTTCGAGCACACCCCTGACAGTCAGTAACAGCATATGTAATTAACTTATAGAATGACAGTGGATCTTAAATGCCTATATGTTTTATAGTGTTTGACCAGCATTAACAGTGCCGAAATTGCCCTGAGTTTCGGATGGTTTAAGTTACTGGGTGTGAGGACCCACTGCCGACATTGAAGTCAGTTATGGTGTTCACAGCTTGTAAATCCTGGTTGGTTGTAAATCCTTCGATTATCATTTTTTGTTTAGAACGACCCTAGTGACTTCCTAGAGGCTAATTAAGATCTCCCTGTCACAGGGGCTTTTTCGGCATTTGCATTCTAACAAGACTTACAACTATTAGTAATGGACACAGCAGTAGTCATTTTAGCGCAGCAATACATACTGATAATTGCCAACTGATTTAAAACTGATATATAAAACAGCAATAGCATATAAATATTTTGGTATCTTGCGACCCTAAGCGTTTCTTGTAGGGTGAACCAAGTACTACGTGCATTTCAATCAACCTTGCAGATGTCTTTGTTCCTCTGGGCCTCATGCAAGTAGTGGGACTTTGAAGTACTAACATTGACAAATTATAACCTTATGTGATACGAAGTGAACTGTAAGACATTCTGATGAATTGATATTGCATCACCGAGCCTCCTGCGCATGCTGTAAACAGGCATGCCATTAGATTACGATTAAGATTAAATGTTCAAGTTTCATTTTGAGTTGGGACGTACAGTTGAAACAGACGGTGTGGACCAAATTCAGACTGTGCAGTCTGATTTTGGTTTTCATTGTCGATATCAGTTTGCCTTGATATAGATACTAGTTGTGGTTTTACTAATACTGATGTCCCAATGCGTGTGATGACTGCGGTAAATATATTGTATAAAGAATGTTTTGGCACACAGGTGTATCATGATTCAAAACAATATCACACTTTAGAAAAGTTCCCTGTCATAGAGTTTTGGGTTTTGCCACAATGTATCTCAGAGAACATGATCACACCACTTTGTTCTTATGTTGAAATTTCAAATGTATCACTTAGTACGTAATGGACAGGATTTGCTAAAATGATCGTAAATTGAACGTATTATATCAAGTAAATACCCAGTTGAAGCTCAACTTTGATGACAACGACATATCGACGCCGATTCAGTGCCAAACGCTGAACCGACGTCTAAATGCCGTTGCAATTTTGTGCATACAGGAACCCGATTTTTGTATTTGTTACCGAACTTGCTCTCTCTCTCTTTCTCTCTCTCTCTCTCCCTTATATTATAGATTGTAAAGTCCAAGGGGGTAAATCAATACGTGAAGAGACATCCTAGTCTTGCGTTTCCGGGCGTATTTGGTAAAAGTCTTGCCACGGTGTACTTTCGTTTTTGATGAAACATTATGTCAACACGAGTGTTTTGGTGAAATAAGTACCAATTATAAGCATGACGGGACATTTATAGAAAAAGTGAACTGGTCACGCTTTGGAGGATTCTTTAAAGTTAATATTCGTTAAAAATGTTTCACGTGAGATGCAGTAGTTAACGTGCCAATTCGGTTCTAGTTTGTCAAGGTAGTGTACATTTTTTGAGGCTGGCTGGTTGAAGGTAGGAATTTTCTTTCTTTTGAATCAATCTGAACTTTTTCGTCTCTTTTTCTGACAAAATTAGCTTCCTCTGTGATTGTTTATATGATACACTCTAAGAACGTGTTGCAGGATGCGTTTCCATGCATAAAAACAACGGTGTACGTACATGATTTCCTAGTATAGACCTGTATATGTCCATTGTTGGTAAGTGCAAATACTAGTATTGCTCCAATGATTACTTTTCATTACAACTGAGTACTTAATATATACTTGCTCGTAACTTTGGAAACTGGCAGTCTGAAGGTTAGAATTTTCTTTCCTCTGAATCAATGTGACCGACTTATAGGCTCTTGTTATGATTAAATAATGTACTGTAAGAATGCGTTGCGCCTTGCATTATATTGCCAAAAAAATAACGGTGTAGGTCTACCCCACTTATTTCCAGTAAATGGTAGATGCACGTTGGCATTTCATTTGTAAAAATACTGTTAATGCTACGAAGAACACATAAAATGAGTATCTAAGATACAATAGCTAATCAGAAAAGAAAACAACTAATATTTTCGGACCTGAGGTGACTTCCCACCAACTGCGTAATTCCACTGTCTCAATTGTGGTGAATCAAGTATGCCTTTGCCAAATGACTATTGATGTCCTAAAGTTTTACAACGTCTTTGATTTTGCTGTAAGGCGATGTTGTCAAGATTTCTGGCAATGTGGCCAGCAGTGCGGACCCCAATCAGACTGTTCCGGAAGAAAAGTCTATCGTGGGTCTACACCGTTTGCTTAGATAACAGTGTCCTAATATTTCTTGTCAAAGTGATAGGTCACGTCATGTCTATACGGCATCCGGCAGGAGATTTCGGACAACTCTACCATCGACATGGCTGGTCAAACGGTGCAGACCCGGACCAATCCAGCCAGGGTGTCCACTGAGAGAACAATTGTTGTGTTGGAACGGTATTGTGTACAAACTAAATCTTTAGAAAATTAATATCATACAAACGTCTTGCTTACCGTAAGAAACTGCACCAGTAAGGAGCGACAGCAGTGAAGTGGATAACGCGCTGGACTACCAATCCAGGAGTGTCGTAAGATCGATTCCCCGCTTCTCCGGTCCTTTCGGATGAGACTTCAAACCGATGTCCCGTCTCCGTATGACCTAGTTGTTGGTGGGACGTTCAACCCAAATTCACTTACACAGTTCTTATGTATTCTATTCTACAGCACGTGCAATAATTAGCCCCACTCTCAAAATTCAAAACTTTCGTGAATAATACCACAGTTTCCGCGACTAATCCATTACAAAAATCACAATATCCATTTTTTTTCTCGAAAATATCACAAGTGTTATATTATCAGAGTAATTTTTATCGGTATAATTTTGTTTCTCTCTCTCCCAGTTTACATGTACAGTTCACCAAACTAAAACCTAATGAGGGATAAATACGCAGATAAGTACTGCACGTGTACTGCGTTATTAGACCATACGAGCGTATCATAAAAATCACTAGTGACAAAATAGTGGCAAGAAATGTGTTTGTAAAACACTGTGCCCCAAGCCTTGCGTCTGGCCCTAAAAGGACACGCCACTAAAGGGAATGGTTTGTTCAAAACGCCAGAACTCTCAAGGAGCCGTTACTCTGTCAAACCGGCTCATATACCCATCTGTATTAAAGGATCATCCGATTTCTGAAAACTCATTTTCAGGGTCCCATTAGCCAAAATACAGTGCAACTGAACCTGTATAAAGGGGCTATGTGTCTTTAGCAGCCACAAGCCTCGCGCCCCGTTAACTGCGGCTCTGGATTCGTTCCGCTGAGGTGCGGGGGCAACGTCGATATGAGAATTGAAATACTACTACTACTAGCAGCCACAATTTGTCCTTCCCTTAGGTGACCCTTTAAGACAGGTTTGGCTATACTATAGTGTTGCATGTATACGAATTTGAAAGAAAAAAAAAGTTCCGATGCTAACCGACAAGTCCACTTTTCACTAAGGTTGATTGCCCATTCGGTCACCACAGTATAAATAAGTTCTGAATAGTAAGATCCTTTGGAAGCAAGGAATACATCAAAGAACAGATAATAGCAGACTCGGTTTAATTGAGTCTGTTCATGACTAGTAATGACTTGTGCGACACCAGCCACGCCACCTAGCACAGGTTTAAGCGGAACTCATTTTTTAAGATAACTCAAATGAACCCAATGATCCCAAAGGATCAGAAAATATAATCTGCACTATGATGATGTACGAGACGTTTTACGGCAGCTACACGGCCTATTTTGCTAAAACTGGCTGCTTACTGATACACTTTACCATAGAAATATTGACATAAACCATCTCGGCAGCACTTGCCTTATAAGAAATAAGCTTAGCAGTGAAGGCTATAAGAAAAGTTTATCATTCCTTTTAAAAGGTGGATGATTACACTTTCAAGGGAAGCAACTCTGCTTTTAATAACTGCATCCTCTTTCAATGAGATCAGCTATTAACCGCAAGCACATCATACGAGTTACATTATACTCTAGTGTGGCGCAAAGTATTTATTTTGGCTTAATTTGGTGGGATGGGGCATGTAAAATGGTAGTGGCAGTACCGACATTTAAAAGAAAAAAAAATGTGTGTAAGACACGCACGATGCCCCCGTGTGATGCCTGTCACAGGGCTGTGTACATCACAAAAATACATTAACAGCAAACACTATCGCGTCACATGCATACCTCATTCCATTCGATTACCACGCGTGCCTCTTCAAGTGCACATCATGATAATTTCTGAGGCATATGACTATAAGCTTACATATTTTACTGGTTTACCATTTCGTTTGTTTGTTTACAAGACCTGAAAAAGCTGTTGACTCTTTCAGTTTTCATTCGTTAAGATATTCTATCCTATGATATAATTAGCTTTTCTCCTATGTTTCAACTTCAGATCTGCTTTCTTAAAAAATATATTAATTCGACGTGCGCTTATAAGACAGAAAGATTTCTACAAGTATGTGCCTCCGTTTCAAAAACGTTTAGCGCACATGCGCTCAAACAGTCGTAATTACATTTGTAATCCGTCGGTTACGATATTTGCATTATGATTATGCAAACGCTCAAACATATACACTGCTCAAAATATTTAACGGAGCAACTGGTATTTTCCCAAAGACATTGCGGTAACATATACCCAATTCAAAGGCCCATAAATCTGACTCCCAGTGGCTTAGAATTTCCTATTCTTTTGCAGAATCTTTAAGAAGGATCGGGGTTTACCACAACAAGAATTTCATTACAACTGATGTGGGTCTTTAAAAACTGTAACCAAAACATCCAATCAATAAAAAGACAATTTTCTAAGTCCATGACCTTGACATCAAGGTCACTGAGGGGTGTGCGGGTTGTACCTTGGAAAACTTTGGACCAATATCTAACTACAGTGCAAATATCAAAGGAATCCATCCATGGGTTAGGGAGATATTGGGCTTTAAAAACTTTAACCAAAACACCCAGTCCAAAAAAACTCCCAATTTTCTATGTCCATATCCTTGTGCGGTGGGGGTGGTACCTGTTAAACTTTGGACCAATATCTAACTACAGTGCAAGTATCAAAAGAATCCATTCATGGGTTAAGGAGAAATAGGTCTTTAAAAAACTTTAACCAAAACATCCAATCCGGACGCCGACGCTGACGCGGACGCGGACGCTGACGCGGACGCCAAGGTGACAGCAATGGCTCTTCCTGAACTTTCGTTCAGGCGAGCTAAAAATGAGAAGAGCCGCTTATAGAAACGTTATAACTTAAAGTGTGACGTATAGACGAATTGACAGACAGACGGACGGATAGGAACAAACATTAAGGCCATTGAATACACTCACGGGGGTATAAAAAGGAAAAATGGGACAACGCCATTCGTACATGAGTCAAAAGATACCTCGTATGAACTCTCATTTTTGGCACGTGGAACAATGGCTTAATATCCACTTTCAGGTAAAGCCACCAGACATAGAAATGAAGGGTAGTTGCAGAGTCTTATCCGCTTCATTACAATTGCCGATCGTTTGTGACAATGATGGTCAGAAAAAAAACAACATTTGGTTCTGCTTCGGGTTTACTCTCGTCCGGACATTTTTTCTTTAAAATTCTCGACTCAACGTATTTCTAATATAGAATGTATACATTGACTCATACATTTGTGAATCCGCCACATACATGGGTTAAAAACATGAAGAACACTGACTATGTCAAAGAAAATGTCACAGCATAAATTGTCAAATTTATCGTACATTAAGCAAAACGGTCAATAAAATGCGTAGTTGTTCTCTTCCTTAAAACTATGAAAAATAATTTGATTACGACCTGAAAGAATATTAAACCGAAGCTTAAATTAACATGAAAAATATAAACCAAACTTCGCATCTTCTTTGAATCCTTTCTAAATTTGTTCCAAAGTCACATGTACTTGAAATCAACAGACAGAACGACATTTGTGACCGAATTAACTCGCATGATTTACACGGAAGTGCCGTTTCTATTGCATATATCTCGAAACAAATTATTACCAAATAGCGTGCGCTCATTGACAACACCATTGCAAATGTGGTTTTTGAAAAAAATGAGATTTTTACTCCGTGAGTCGCAAAACTGTGGCAATACTTACAGAAAATTAACGTAATTTTGCAAGACTAGGGTGTCCCTTCACGTATTGATTTACCCCCGTGAAAGTCATTGTCGTCAATTACTATACCAATATTAATTCAAATGTCTACGCATAGTGTGAAACGTACTGTGGGGATTCTGATCAATGTGACTTCAATAATTCCTGAAGTTGTCATTCAAATGAACTAATTTGATCATATAGTGCAGGGATGCGTTGAATGATGCAGGTGAAGTGGCAAATGGTGGGGACCCTGAGCAGACTGCGCCTGGGTCTTCACCGTTTGGTAAAACCCAGGTGTCCCAATGATAAGATTTCTTACAGTATGTTCGTAGTGTTTATAGTGATATGGGTCACTTGTCCTCAGGTATTGTACCTCTTGCTTTGCATGTAGTTTTTATCAGTTCAGTGAACTTGACAAATTTTCATTGGTTTGAACCAGACATATGATACGACACGGATAATCGACCAAAAGGCAAAATCTCGCAAAAAGACACGTGATGTACTTTCTTTTCTTTTTTTACATCAGGCGCTTTTTCGTTGGCTCAAAATATTGTCATCGTGGGAAAAGAAAAGTCGAACCCGCAAAATATGCGCACTATTAGTTTCATTCATGTATTGCCGAACGGGCACAAGGCGTTGGATTGACATCGAATCAACGTTGATTCAACGTCAATGCCATCTTTTTTGGGAAAGAGCTGCTGACTCGGCTTATCACTTGT
This sequence comes from Ctena decussata, assembly GCA_963989385.1. Classification (NCBI taxonomy): domain Eukaryota; kingdom Metazoa; phylum Mollusca; class Bivalvia; order Lucinida; family Lucinidae; genus Ctena; species Ctena decussata. The sequence goes on along the minus strand of OZ022501.1, from coordinate 30,056,634 downwards.
AATTTATTGTTTGTTGGGATGTCTTTGTCAATCTTTCCCTTTGATGTTGGGGATAGGGTTTGGGATCTGATTCAGTCAGTTCCTGAAGTGTAGTTACTCTTTAAATTTGATTCGATGTTGATTAGACGTGTGTGCCCAGACGGACCTCGTGCATTCGGGTATCTTTCTTTACGTTGTCAAACGTTACTGTTTCCAGCATATTGTTATATAAAACGATTTCTGAGACTGCAAACAATATTGTCTGTCAATGTATTATTTAAAACTATTACGATTAGCCTATCGCACTAATACAATTTTTGCGTACGTTTTCGAGGCTTATTACCAAAGCTGTTGTAAATAATGGGACGTGAATGTTGTTTTTCACAATATTTTTGTGTTTTCTTTTTTGTGTTTTTTGTGCATGTAACGCCTCCGTAACAACAATAATGATCTTTTCCATAGACTATCTACACACTTTGCCTAAGAAACAACTTTTATATCGTGACAGTTCAGAACGTTTTTTTATTTTCTCTTTATTATATCTGTATAACCCCAAATGGGAGGTGACTTAGTTGCATATAGGGCAGCAATAGGTATATTCTATTCAGTTACGCATAAAAGATTGTCTTTGAGGAAAGCAGGTCCTAATCTGTTATTATCACTATATTCTGTTTTTACCATATTTGTGCTGCTTGTTCTCCGAAATTTCGTAAAAAATGATGACATTTTCCATTTAAATACACGAAGTATACGAAACAAAATTGCTTATTTAAGTGACATTGTAGATTCATATCAAGTTTTATGCTTGTCCGAAACTCATTTGGATCCAAACATTCACTCTGATACTTTACTATTCGAAGGATTTGATCCACCTATACGGAAAGGTAGAACACATAATGGTGGGGGTGTTATGATATACCTGTCTAATACTTTGAAATACACTCGTCGTGACGACTTGGAAGATCCGCGATTTGAAACCATTTGGGTAGAGGTAACATTAAAAGCTCAAAACATTTTGATCTGCTGTTTGTACCGCAGCGACTTTAATGCTTCCCAGTTCTTATTTGTATCTGAATTACAAAATAGTATTGAAACTGCCTTAGATTATACCCCATATGTTATACTCACAGGTGACATCAATATAGATTTTATTAATTTTACAAACATGCAATTTAGAGACTGCCTGTCACTTTTTAACTTAACCAATGTTATTAACGAGCCAACAAGAACAGTCGGGCATTCGTCTACATTGATTGATCCAGTTCTAGTAAGTGATGCATGTACAGTTTTAGATTCTGGTATGCTGACAGTCGATAATACAATAAGTGACCATAAAGCAACATATGTTTCTGTAAAAATATTTGTAAGTACGTCAAAGAGCTACTACAGGGAAGTATGGAATTATAAAAAGGCAGACTTCAATCGACTAAATAATTTAATTGAATCGTATGATTGGAACTTTGAAATTAACGATCAAATGCATATTGACGAAGTGTGTGAAAATTTCACAAATACATTCATTAATTTCTGTAAAATATGCATTCCTTTTAATAAAGTTCTAATCCGACCAAATGATAAGCCATGGTTTACATCCGAACTAAGGTACAATATTCGTTTTTCGTGACAGGCTAAGAAAGCATGCATTTAAAACGTCTAATGATATCGACAAAATTCGTTATAAAACCCAAAGAAACCGTGTTAACAACATGAAAATATATGCCAAAGAAAACTATAACAGTAACTTAGAAATTATAATATCGAATAAGGATAATGGAAACAAAACATTTTGGCAAGTTATGGGACGGTTTATGGGTAAAAATAATAATTCGACCACTATTCCACCATTACGCATATCAGGCAACAACTTTGCTTTTACAAATAAGGAGAAAGCCGTGTGTTTAAACGATTTCTTCTGTTCTATTTCATCTGTTGACGACAGTGCAAATGTTTTACCGAATTTTTAAAACAAAACTGATTCTGTCTTTTCTAATATATCTATTTCTCAAACAGATGTTAAAGATATCCTAAGTTCACGTATAGTAAACAAAGCGAGCGGTCCAGATGGAATAAGTCACAGAATGTTAAAAAAATACTTGTAATACTATAGCTAAACCGTTAAGCATGCTTTTCAATATTTCCATTCAGCAGAAAGTATATCCTAATATCTGGAAGTCAGCAGTCGTCATGCCTTTTTTCAAAAAAGGTGATAAATCTGATGCGAGTAACTATAGACCAATTTCATTAATAAGCTGTGTAGGTTTAACTTTTGAACGAATAGTATTTAAAAATGTTTTCAATCATTTGATAGCGAATTCTCTCATTTATAAATATCTGTCAGGATTTTTACCAGGACATTCAACTGTCCACCAACATATTGAAATTATACATCATACATGTTTAGCGCTGGAAAATTATGAAACAACATGTCCAATTTTTTGTGACATATCGAAAGCCTTCGATCGTGTATGGCATCGTGGTTTGATTTTAAAACTTGAAAAATACGGTATTCATGGAAATCTTTTGGCATGGTTTGTAAATTATCTGTTAAACGGAAGTCAATGTGTATGCATTGATGGGACATATTCTCCAAAAAAATATATCACAGCAGTAGTTCCTCAAGGTTCAGTGCTGGGCCCTATGCTGTTTTTAATATACATAAACGACATATCCGATGACTTGACTGGTATGACTCGTTTATTTGCCGATGATACTTCCCTGAGTTTTTCGTCAATTAATCCACTTGAAATCAAAAGGGTATTGAACGAAGACTTAACAAAACTTAGTGCTTGGGAAAAAAGATGGCTTATAACGTTCAATGCTCAAAAAAACGGAAATAATTGTTATTTCAAATACATATAATGGTCATAATATCGAACTGATAATGGATAATACCGTTTTGCAAATAGTCAACGTACATAAACATATCGGTGTTGTATTGTCGTCAAATAACAAATGGACTAGTCATATCGATACAATAATTCAATCAGCGTCCAAACAGATCTCCTTTCTTAGAAAACTTAAATATAAATTCTCAAAACACTCATTAAATAAAATTTATTGCACATATATAAGACCTCTTCTTGAATATGCAAGTGAGGTATGGGACGGATGTAACCTGACTGACGCAGACAGACTCGAAAAAATACAGCTAAACGCAGCGAGAATTGTAACTGGCTTACCAATATTTTCTTCATTAGCATCTCTCTATTTCGAAACTGGATGGGAAACGTTAGCAGATCGACGGAAAAGTAAAAAACTTAATCTTATGTATAAAATGGTTAATAATGACTCTCCATCCTACTTGTAAGATCTCCTCCCTAATAGAATTCATGAAATATCTAATTACAACTTAAGGAGTGGAGAAAATTTTGAAGTACCTTTCTCGCGGTTATGTTCATATGAAACTTCTTTCATTCCGTCTATTTTAAAACTATGGAATGAATTAGATATTGATATTCGGAACTGTGCGACTTTATCTGCATTTAAAACTAAACTTCGTTAACAAATAAACAAAGTAAATGATTTTTTATCAGTTGGCGATATGAAATATTATAATATCATACTAACTAGAATTCGACACAATTGCAGTAGCCTAAAAGCAGATTTGCACTGAATAAACATTGTTTCAAATTCAGTATGTGCTCGTGGGGACTGATGTTGAAAATGCTGAGCATTACTTCTTTTCCTGCACACTATATGATAATCAACGCGATAGTTTATCGGCGACTCTAAATTTCATTCCGTTCGTTAACTTAGATTTATTATTGAATGGAGGATCAGAACTGAGTTACGACCTCAATAAAACAGTTATACTTGCTGTCTTAAAATATATTAAAGATATTCGCAGGTTCACATGAGCTGATATCCTAATCTCATCCGTATTAAATTCCATGTTACCTGTTAGTTCAAAGAAAGTAGCTTTTATGTGGAACAGAGCATTGTTGAATGTTACGGAGTTAAAATAAAAATGTATTTCCGTTAAAAAAAAGTATCATATTTACCATTGTACCATTTATAGATTACATGTCACATTTAGGGAGAGGACTATATAATGTTGTGTATAACTTGTGTCCAATCCCTTTGTCTTTTTGCAATAAAATATGTTTAATCTAACATATAAGGTAATTTGGGGAATATGGACCGCGTAAGCATTCTCCTGATTATTCCGACATCAATTTCGAGATCGAGTTATTTTATGGTTTATTTATAGAAAGGCATAGATCTAACAACCATTATATTATACAAAATATTTCTTTTTAGTTTAAACATATTTTATTTCAACAAATCTCATGTGTACACAAAGCTAATATACATGCTAACTAGGATTAGAACGGAAGCTTACGCTTATTTAGTTCTTCTCCTTATATTTCTTTTTACCCCGATTTTCTGGGATAAAATAGATAGTATACACCTAGGGGGTGGATCTTATTCCCCCTAACCTTTGGGGTAAAATGGGCCACGAAATAGGCGAACAAATAAAAAATTGACAAGTCATAATAATGACAAGTATGACAAAAAATCTAAATTTCTTTGCATTGTATCTTTGTTTTTATTTCTTGTTGATTAAGAAATAGATCAGCTCTAGCAGTGAATTGTTGAGTAATAATTCACTGTTTGGAGGTCAGTTGTAAAGTAGATCAGATCACGAGCGCAGAGCGCGAGTGATATATCTACTTACAACTGACCGACAAACAGTGATTTATTACTCAACAATTAAATGCTAGCACTGAACTATTTCGATTCTAACACTCAAAAACACTAAAAATTATTCTTTTCATTCAAACTCTCCCAACCTTCCTGCCAGCGCATTCATGCTCCCGCCAATATTCTTAACTGTATCGAAGATAAATGTACGTTTTTAAGGCGATTTAAGAAAGAAAAAGTGACGTTACACCGTCTAACGTCTCAAAACGTCGCAAAATTACGTCAGTTATTGCAGTGACGTCAGCAATTAGACTCACGCGCTCCGTAACAGTGAATTGTTGCAGAATAAAACACGGAAACCTTCAGGAGCGGCTGTACTGTAGTGGATAACACTCCAGACTACCAACCCAGGGATCGCGAGATCGACCCCCCGCTTCTCCGATCTTTTGGATGACACTTTAAACCGAGGTCCCGTCTCCATATGACCTCGTTGTTGGTGGGACGTTAAACCTGAGTTCACTCACTCACTCACTCCATTGCTTCTGTAGGCGCACTGTGTTAGAATGAAACATAATGTTCATAAAATCAGCCTGACGAAATATTGAGCCATAATCGTCACAATAGAAAATTGCGTATAAAATAACAAACGAAATGAGCCATTTTGCGCATTTATTTCGCATTTAAATAAAATCCTCTCTTTGAAACTACATTCAGACTAGTTGATAAAGCGTGAGTGAATAAAACTTTGCAAATATTTTTAACAAATTAGACATTATAGACTCACGTGATAAGTTTTAGCTGTAATGTTATGGTGGACCATATTACCCCAAATGGAATGGGTGGACCATATTATCCCAAATGGAATGGGTGGACCATATAACCCAAACAAAAATTATAAAATTTCCTTTTTCTTGCCAAACTAATGATTGTTTCTAACTGCTTTGAGGGGGATTTTGTTGACTGCTAGATATAAACTCCGCGAAAATCTCAACAGAAAGATATAATTAACTCCTTTAATCTGATACTATTTTCCAACATCAACATTTTTGGACAGGAAAATAACGTTGGACAACCTTCTTTAAAATCGAGCAAAACTCATATTTCTTGAAATAGAATTTAAAATTTGTCTTGGTCCATGAAAGTAGTAGTTTACAAATATTATAGACTGAATACGGTTTGATCTTATTACCATTTGGACATTAACATTTGTGTTTTATTCCGGGTGGACCATATTCCCCAACGGACCATATTCTCCCTAATTCCACTAATAAGTCGCAAGTTCCATCACCCGCTTCTCCGGTCTTTCGGATGAGACTTTAAACCGAGGTCCCGTCTCCATATGACCTCGTTGTTGGTGGGACGTTAAACCCGAGTTCACTCACTCACTCGCTCCACTAATAACAGTTTTCATTTCTTTGGTGTGATCCTTGCTTCCAAAGGATAACCCTTTTATAGAACATACTAAACTTCACTACAGCTGGTGATTGGGACTGTGTGGTCACCGTAAAAAACCTCCTTGCCCTTCATCATAGTGTAGATTTTATTCTCTTGTCCTTTGGGATCATTGATTCCATTGTAGAACTGTAAAAATATTTGAAGGTCGCTGATAAGGACTAATTGGCCGAAACTAGCTAGTCTGGCCCAGAAAACTTGTACACTCGACAGTTTTCAGTTCTTTGGTGTTATCCTTGCTTTCAAAAGATAACCCTTTTATAGAACATACTGAACTTTACTACCGCTGGTGATTGGGACTGTGTGGTCATCGTAAAAAGTCTCCTTGCCTTTCATCATAGTGAAGATTTTATTTTCTAGTCCTTTGGGATCATTGATTCCATTGTAGAACTTTAGAAATATTTGAGGGTCACTGTTGAGGCCTAATTGGCCGAAACTAGCTAGTCTGGCCCAGAGAACTTGTACACTCGACAGTTTTCAGTTCTTTGGTGTGATCCTTGCTTCCAAAGATAACCCTTTTATAGAACATATTGCATCGCCTAATTAAGCCTTTTACCATAAAGCTAATGCAGAACAGCTTAAATTCTACTTATAACATTCATTAGTGTTGCAATGAAACACATATTCATTTTTGGAAGTAAATAGATATGTGGCGGTCATGAAAGGTCCCGTACAGTGCCAATTATATATTTCAGGCTGGACTTATTTCGAGTCAGTTTGAAAAACAAGAATTCCGCGGAATGCTATGTCGCACCTGCTATGTGCCTTCACATGAAAAACTAAATGCTAGGGTAGACGTTAATTATGCTAGGGTCGACATAAGGTCACTGTGACGCTAATCCGCAACACAATTTTTTTTCATCTTGATAATTCTAAATACCAAGGTCCCATTAATGCTTCACACAAAATTTCAGCCAAATACACCAAGCGGTTGAGGAGAAAATGTTGATTTTATTGGTTTTGCTAGTTTTAGGAATGGCGGCCATCTTGAATTCTCAACCCATCTGAATTTTACAATTCTGAAGCCCTGCAGTCTGCTCATGCAGCATGTGAAATTTTAGAACCATGGATGCAGTGGTTTTGGAGAATATGCCATTTGAATGGACTTAAACGCTAGGGTCCACGTAAATTATACAAGGGGCAACGCAAGGTCACTGCGACCTATTTCCGCTAAAGATTTTTTTCATTTTTACAATTCTAAATACCAAGGTCCCATTAATGCTTCACACAAAATTTCAGCCAAATATACCAAGCGGTTCTAGACAAAAAGTTGATTTTATTGGTTTTGCTATTTTTAGTAATGGCGGCCATCTTGGATTCTCGACCCGGCTGAATTTTACCATTCTGCAGCCCTGCAGTCTGATCATGCACCAAAAGAAATTTTAGAACCATGGATGCAGTGGTTTTAGAGAATAAGCCATTTGAATGGACTTGAACGCTACGGTCGACGTAAATTATGCTAGGGTCAACGTAAGGTCACTGCGACCTAATTCCGCTACAGTTATTTTCATTTTGATAATTCTAAATACCAAAGTCCCATTAATGCTTCATAAAAAAAGAGGGGGGGTATCAATAAGGTGGGTTTTCTGCATCCTACCAAAGTTTTATTTTGTTAACTGATGGTATACTCAAGTGTATCTAGTTTATTGAACCATATGTGACTTTGGTCGGAAAGCCCTAGTTACTGAGCTATGGGTCTACAGAAGTGGGGGAGGTAATTCAACATGGTTTTAGCTGGTCTTGTAAAAATGTTCTCATTTGGCAGAAGAGTACAACAGACAGACAGTGTTTGATAAAATGATTAATAGAACTTCTAAAATGTATTTCCATACCATTTTTTTTTGTTTAATTTGAACATATGTTGTCAATAAAGACTTCCTTTGACATTCAGCATTTTTGATATTTTTGTCCTCTATTTTCAATATTTCTTAGCATCATTGCTAAATAAACTGACTAGTAATCATCAAACGCATGTCAAGGAAGCACCTTGACCAGTTCCATTTAATGATGTGACCAGAATTTCACAATGACCCAGTTTTCATGGTTGACTGAACACATAAACTTGCTTAGAAGATGGTTATATTCACTTTTATCACCTAGAATTACGAAACTTTGGTCAAATTAACATCTTAATTGCTACATTATGCCCCACACCTCCGCCACTATAGGCGAGAGAATACATACTGGCTTCAGGTCACATGACCAACATGGCCACAATGCCCAAATATGGTAAAAACCATTAAAAATCTTCTTCTGGTAAAAACCATTAAAATCTTCTTCTTAAGAACCAGTTGACCAATGGTCTTGAGACTTGGTAAGTAGCATCAGGTACTCAAGTTCTTCCAAGACTGTTCAAATTATGACCTTGGGTTGACCTTGACCTTTTTTACGGCAAGGTCAAATATTGGAACACGCTAGAACATAAGATTTCATTGGAAGTTTTGAAGATTTTGGCTTAAAATTGGTGTATATACTGTTGACTTAATGACATGGCCACAATGCCCATATATGGTATGGATGATGGATGACTTGCGATTTTACGTCCTTTTCAACAGTATTTTAGTCATATCAGGACGATGGTAAATTGATAATGAAAGGCTGTGTGCAATGGAACCACGTTTACGGTAGGAAAGATTTTCGCCTCCAGCGGGATTCGGACCCTGTCCGCTAAATCAGTAGGCCAGCGCTTAACCCACTGAGCTACCGGGGCTCCTCCCATATATGGTAAAAACCATTTAAAATCTTCTTCTTAAGAAACAGTTTACCAATGGCCTTGAGACTTCGGAAGTAGCATCAGGTACTTAAGTTCTTCCAAGATTGTTCCAATGATAACCTTGAATTGACCTTGACCTTTTTTACAGCAAGGTCAGATATTGGAAAATGCTAGATCATAAGATTTCATGGGAAGTTTTGAAGAGTTTGGCTTAAAAATTTGTATATACAGTTGTCTTAATGAGGTCATGAAGAATTATGAGTACAAAAGGTCAAGGCCATTCTTTGACCTTTGACCCATGTCTCATATTTTGACATTTTCTCAAAAGCCAAAGGGCCAACAATTTTTGTAAACACATTCCAGGGGTTGATTCAACAAAAATTTGTTCAACCGGCGGTCCAGGTCACATGAACCGCCATACCCATTTATGGTATAAACCTTTAATATTTTTCTTCTCCAGGACACAATATACCTATGGCCTTGAAAGTTGGTAAGTAGGATGGAGTACTAGAGTACTACCAAGACTACCAATGGAAAAATACTAGAACATATAATTTCATGGTTCTTAAGAAGATGACTTTAAGATTTTTACCTTATATGGGCATTGAGGCCATGTTGTGGCCATGTCATTAAGTCAACTGTATATACCAAGTTTTTAAGCCAAAATCTTCAAAACTTCCCAAGAAATCTTATGTTCTAGCGTTTTCCAATATTTGACCTTGCCGTAAGAAAAGGTCAAGGTCAACCCAAGGTCATCATTTGAACAGTCTTGGAAGATCTTGAGTACCTGATGCTACTTACCAAGTTCAAGGCCTTTGGTCAACTGGTTCTTAAGAAGAAAATTTTTAATGGTTTTCACCATATTTGGGCATTGTGGCCATGTTGGTCATGTGACCTGAAGCCAGTATGTATTCTCTCACCTTTAGTGGCGGAGGTGTGGGGCATAATGTAGCAATTAAGATATTAATTTGACCAGTCTCGTAATTCTAGGTCATAAAATTGAATATAACCATCTTCTAAGCAAGTTTATGTGTTCAGTCAACCATGAAAACTAGGTCATTGTGAAATTCTGGTCACATCATCCAATGGTACTGGTCAAGGTGCTTCCTTGACATGCGTTTGGTGATTACTGGTCAGTTTATTTAGCAATGATGCCAAGAAATATTGAAAATAGAGGACAAAAATATAAAAAAATGCTGAATATCAAAGGAAGTCTTTTTTGACAACATATGTTCAAATTAAACAAAAAAATGAAATGATATGGAAATACATTTTAGATGTTCTGTTAATCATTTTATCAAACACTGTCTGTTTGTTGTACTCTTCTACCAAATGAGAGCATTTTTACAAGACCAGCTAAAACCATGTCGAATTACCCCACCCACTTCTGTAGACCCATGACTCAAAAGTCACATATGGTTCGTTAAACTAGACACACTTGAGTATACCATCAGTCAAAAAAATAAAACTTTGGTAGGATGCAGAAAACCCACCTTATTGATACCCCCTCCCCCCTTTCAGCCAAATATACCAAGCAGTTCTGGAGAAAAATTGATTTTGTTGGTTTTGCTATTTTTAGTAACAGCGGCCATCTTGGATTCTCGAACCGGCTGAATTTTACCATTCTGAAACCCTGCAGTCTGATTATGCTGCATGTGAAATTTGATAACCATGGATGCAGTGGTTTCAGAGAGTAAGTCTTTTGAATGGACTTAAACGCTAGGGTCGACGTAAATTGTGAACGGACGGACGGTCTGACTGACGGACGGACTGACGGACAACCGGACGCCTATATCGCACCTTGCTACAGCAGCTGCGACAAAAAGTTCTAGAGGGCGTTCGTTGGCAGTTTTGCAACTTTTCCTGCACATGAAGAGTCTAAATTTAACAGAGCCTACTTTTTCGTTTCTTTCATGCTTCCTTGCTTAAAGAGAGTCTTTCTTCAGAATTGTTTTTATGTTCTGCAATTTTACTAAAAAAGTGTAGAACTGTTCTACATTGTGCAGTAAAGTAACATTACATTGGTTATGTGTAGTTTTGTAAGGAAGGGAAAGGAGCTTTTTAAAACAGCAGATAAAATTTTTAAAGTCTCCGTATGCTATGCTGGGAATCTTTCAGCTTTAACTCACATAAAATATATCTTGTTGATAGAGCAGTAGAGCCCTTAAACTTGATTAAAACAATACTTAGCTTTTACCCATTAGACCCAAATCTACTTTTCGACATCTTCATCGGGGTATCCAAGGACTTCATGGAATGTATGTTTTGGTTCCAGCAGAAAGAGCCGCAAACAACATCGTTGTTGTTTTGACGGCTATACTAAATTAACACTTTAAAACAGGACCTTAGCGGTACAAAACTCTGCAAAAGAAAATTGTGTAGTGAATGACCATGGCAGCCATTTATCCCTAAGTTTTCTGTAAATGTTAAGGAACGCCAAGACAATCTTTCTACGATGTACTGGGTAGCTTCATAAATAACAGAGAATTAAATTATTTGAGAAGGAATAATAGGTCTGAGAGAACCGCACTTTTCTATTGTATGAATTTTAAGTAGCATCTCACTTATACTTTGAGAAGAGCTTGGCATACACTGTATGCCATGCTCCTCTCGAATTCAAGTGAGATGACGCCATAGATCTTTTACCATAGCAACTATGGAATTACCAACTGCTGTGCATAGTACTTTGGCAGGATAACGTCTCGAAGATAGCACCTTGACGTTCATATGAACTCTTAGTTGCTATGGCAGCACAACTATGACGTCATCAGTATCGGTACACCGTATGCCATGCTACGCCAATTTTTCAGTGACATTTAATACAAACTGAAATTCTTTCAACAGAAAGTTCGTATCTTCTCAAGCAAATAATTATTCTCTTGTCATTTAATTCCGTGTTAAAAAAACGTATAAAGCACGATCTATAAACTTTCTAAATTACTAATATCTTGCCTCGCCGCTGTCAAAAAGCTTGACATCAGGCATTGTGGGAAAGGTCAGATAAAAATTTCTCTGGTCTATTAAACATTCTGTTGAGGTAATTAATAAACTGAAGTGCGACCAGTTTGTCAAATGATAATTTTTCTAGTATCCGCTAAAGTAAAAAAATTATATGTAGATTAACTGAGTGGACTTTCAAAGAAAATGTTTGCATTTTCTTGCATGTAGCGAAAACACGCTTTCTTTACTTCTGAAGACCAAAAATAATATAAACTGCGGTCGTGTGAAAACATGTGTGAAGCCTTGGGTTGCCATCCACAATTTCGCACTTTTGGTCTGGGGCAAAAATGCTGATATTTGGGGTATATTTGTATCTTGGGCTATAAATTCTTTTTGCCTCCTGATATGCAGGAAACTTTGCTCCTTTTGAGAGAGCAGGTGTCACAGCACTAGGATATTTGATTAAGGTGTAAACACACGTGACAAATGAAGTCCCAGTGTTAGAAATTAATGTTTTGCAGGTAGCAAAAACTCGTGATTGTAATTTACAAACCTAAGTTTATGGACTTATGCAGTTGGCAACCATGTTTTGTTCCGAACTCAGGTAAGATGGTTATATCACCGGTTTTAAAATGCCTTCTTTTAAAAGCTATGATAAAACTTAAAGTCTTCATAGTCCTATCAATGGTGAAAATGTCTAAACTCAAATCATTGCAAAAAGCCGTTCAACCTTCGCGTTTGGTAATAAAATGCGGGTTGATGTGATATAATGAATCGTTTAACTGAGAAAAATTAAAATCTTAAAAAGTTCCTTCAAGAGCAGAGAATACATACAGAAGAAGGAACATGGGCCAGACTACGTAGTTTCTGCTAATAAAGCCTCGTCAGTGACCCTGACAATATCTGGTGTCGAAACCAGAAAAGAGGATGCTGTAATTTCTTAATTCTAATTGGGCAGTCGATTCAAAGACTGATTACTTTCAAAAGGATTCATTTACTATAAAAGACGATGATCTAGAATAATAGTCTAAATCGATCTCAAATTTTAGATTTCTCAGAATCTATCCTCTGATCTCAAAGGATGTAAATAAAATATAATCTGCACTATGGATTATGTACAGGGAGACGTTTTAAGGCCGCCACACGGCACAACACAAGAGGCAGTGAGGTAAAATTAGAATCTTAAAAAGTTCCGTCAAGAGCAGAGAATACATACAGAAGTAGGAACATGGGCCAGACTATGTCGTTTCGGCTAAGTAGAGAGTTGAGGTTTTGAAAAATCTAAAATCGTCTAAAACCGCGAGTGGTTAGAGTGGCTCGGCTATTTGCGCAGAAAGTCACCGGAAGGTCGTAAGTTCGCGGCTCACCGTCGCCATCCGACGACTGGAAAACTCTCTCCGTCGACCCAGCAGTAAATAGGTACCTTTTTCGAATCAGGGAAGGATAAGGCAGCGAAAGGAGAGGGATGGGCTCCGCCTTTCATCAGTTGTGCCCAAGATACAGTGGGTCTCTAACCCCCACTGCCCCTACGGCTATTAGGCTATGCGAAACCTTTACCTTTACCTTTTAAAATCATTCCACAAAATACAAATTCCTGTTCTGGTTTCCCGTCTAGCAATGCTATATAAATATAGGCGGATAGTGATTGGGGTCCAACGCTTGTACATTGTTTTCTTGCCAATTTATTCAACACAATGAAATCAAAAGTAGGTCATTTTAGTTGCCAACTTAAATGACCCAAATAAATGTTCAACCCCTTTTTATGTGGAATGCTAGGATGTTTCATTTGTTTGAAGCCGGCTCACGGTCATTTACAATGACGAAACTATAATGAGAAGCTTGCAGCGATACCTCATGACAAAATCTTTCATTCTGATAGAGCAATGAGGCCTTTAAGAAAACCTATGTAAGAATGTTATAAACCTATGTCAGCGAATTTCAAACCTAAATTAGACGTTCAAACATAGGTTTGTTATTTGTGCATTTGGCTTGCTATGAGGTTGTTAGTTTTCACAAAACGTTGTAGAATGTTTGAAACTGGGCAAATTTCTCCGGTTGCATGAATTTCCCCTGAAAACTTCAGACCAAAGCTCATAAAACTTCCTTATGTTCATTCGTGTTTGACACTGTACCAAAACTATTGGGAAAATGAATTACAATATAAAGCAGCCAAAAGCAGAAGCTTTTAAGTCTCTATAAACTTCATGATGAAAAGGGGCTTAACCATCACATTTGGTGATAAAATATAAGTTGATGTGCATAAATTGAGAATTTTAACTTGTGAAAATAGGGAGAACATGTTAATTAAAAAAAATGCTTTACAAAATACAATTTCATATTTTGGTCCCCAGTTAAGCGAGGAAATATAAAAAAGCGGGACAATAAAATTGGATTTTATGCCTGTACCTTGTATTTTTGCCATTTTAGTCAAGTTTATGATATAAAAATAGGTCATTTAGTTGCCAACGTTGTTTATTTAAAGCTGGCTAATCATGTTCTTTTACTATGGGAAAACTAATGTGAGAAGCTTGCAGTGATACCCCATTGATTTAATGTTTTATGAATTTCTACCATGATAGAGCAATGGGCACACTTGTCTGGCATTCAACACATGCAACAAATATAACATCCAGGATTCATAATTCTAACGTCTAGGCACCGAAGAAAATTGCAATTTTGATGCATTGGTTCGTAGACATTCAGTTATTAATTATTCGTATTGAAAAGAGGAGATTGAAACTTGCTTGAACAAAAACAACAGCAAGAAAGCATACCAGCTGGTGAATGATCTAATTTCAGAGAAACAGGGTAGATCCACAACTATCCAGGACAAGTCTTGGAAATGCCTTACAGAGGAACAAGAGATTCTCAGCAGATTGACAGAATATTGCTCAGAACTATACAACAATGAGACTTACGGTGACGATGCGGTTCTGGACTGCAATCAGTCCCCAGAAGATCAACAACCGATCCTTCGTGAGGAAGTTGCAATTGCAGTAGCAGCACTGAAGAAGGGAAAGTCTGCCAGAGTTGATAATATACCTGCAGAACTTGTTCAAGCTGGCGGGGAGACCATGATTGATGTTTTAACAGATATCTGTAACAGGATCTGGGGAACAGGAGAATTGGCCAATCCCATGGACTCAGTCGCTGTTTATTACGCTCCCTAAAAAGGCAACCTACAGCTCTGTCAGAACTACAGAACCATCAGCCTCATCAGTCATTCGAGCATGCTGAAAGTCATCTTGAACAGGCTTAAACCACAAGCCGAAGAGATAATCGCTGAAGAACAGGCTGGGTTCCGAGCAGGAAGGAGCACCACAGAACAGATCTTCAACCTTAGAATCCTGTGTGAAAAATATCTCCAACAACAGCAGAATCTATACCATGTCTTCATTGATTTCAAAAAAGCCTTTAACAGGGATGGCATGCAGCCTTATGGGCCACCATGCGGAAGTACAATATCAGTGCAAATCTAATTCGCACCATTGAGCAGCTATACGACAAGGCTACAAGTGCAGTCCTGATAAATTGCAGCACAAGAGAAGATGGAGATCAGTGCTGTGAAGACTGAACTGATGGCGAACGGCACAGAAGGCATCCAGATCAAGGTAAAAGGGCAGAAGCTGGGTACTGTAAACAGCTTCAAATAACTTGGAGCAGTTGTCTCAGATGATGGCTCAAAACAGGAGGTTCTCTCAAGGATTGCACAAGCCACTTCAGCTCTTACCAAGCTGAAACCTATTTGGAGAGACAACAACATATCTCTTGGATCAAAGGTGAAACTTATGCGCTCCCTTGTCAGTTCCATATTTCTGTATGCCTGTGAATCGTGGATCTTGACAGCAGAGTTCGAGAAAAGAACGCAGGCCTTTGAGATGAGATGCTACCGAAGGTTACTGAACATTTCGTATAAGAACCATATAACCAATGAGGAGGTTCGCAGGAAGATCCAAGCAGCCTTTGGAGAATGTGATGAACTCCTGATGCTGGTCAAGAAACGGAAACTAAGGTGGTTTGTCCACGTCTCAAGGTCTTTTGGTTTAGCAAAGACGATTCTTCAGGGCATAGTGAAAGGAAAAAGAAGAAGAGGTAGACAGAAGAGGTGGGAAGACAATATCAAGGAGTGGACAGGAATGGATTTTGCCAGCTAAACTAGGCCAGCTGAAGACAGGACAAGGCGAAGGGGGATTGTTTCGAAGTCATCTGTGGTTCCCCAACGACCTAGTAAGGTTATAGGATAAAATAGAATAGATCGAAAAGAGATATCTTGTACTATGGAACCGTTTAAGAAAACGTGTCTGATATGTTATGTCCGTTAGAATAATACTTTCAAACTGGATGACAGTTCTTTATTAACCAGCTAAAGTTCATTCACGCTGCCTTCGTTTTTCATAGTAAATAAGAGAAAAGACAATGCTCAGGAACGGATTCAGTCGAATTCTACAAACCTGCCCCGAACACCAAAAGAGAAAGGGACATGTGCAGCTAAGACGGCACTAAAATTAACAGCACCAGCAAAAGTCCAAGAGAACAGCTCTTTCTCAATAAATAGCCACAAGAGTATGGTAAATTTATTGAACTAGAGCAAGTGAGTATACCCTACCGAGCGCCACCACCTAACAAACCACGTACGACCTTATGAAACTAATCTCGAAATATGGTATGAATCTAGAAGTAAGCCTATTCAAAGTTCAAAAGATTCCATCGATGTATTTTACAAATATCAGAAAAGAATACAAACTTACCTCAAATTTCTAATGCGAATGTATAACTCTGTGACATTGAACTTGGTCAGCAGCAGCATCCAGAGGATATCAATTAATCGGCATAACCTTAGAAAAAACCTGATCACATTTTAAAAAGGATCACTTCAAGAATATTGGAAATGTACGGTAAGAATACAACTCAACGCAAAATTTTAATGCAAACGATTAAGTCTGTGACCTTGACATTAGGTCTGCCGCAGCATCCAGATGGTGTCCACTAATCTGCAGGAACTTAGAGAATTAAATCAAGAGGTTCCACCAAAAGATATTGGAAATGTAAGCAAAGAATATAAACTTAAGGCAAAACTTTAATACAAATGTATATGCCTGTGACCTTGACCATAGCTCAGCAGCAGCATTCAGATTATGCCAGCTTCTCGGTATGAATCTAAAAATACCCTAGTCATATATCAAAAGGTTCCATCAAAGGATATTGGAAATTATGATGGCCCAATTGGCTCACTTTTCATTTCAATACTATTTCACAATTCCGAAATCTGAATTCCGAATTCTGAAATTCGTAGAAGAAACTGAACGCTTGATTAGTCTTACTTGTTTCATATCGTCAAACCTTCAAATGAAATGATTGACGTACACAGAATTTAACAAATAAGATTCAAAATACAAAATGACTCATTGGAACTTAACTTTCGATTAAAAGGTCATGAAACTCCAGAAACAAAAGAAAATTTACTCCAAAATGAAGCGGGGGATAGTTGAATAGAAAACTATTATTCTTAATATAAATAATCTTACATCACAGTCCCTAGATACCTCGCCCCCTTCCCCCACATGTTAAACTAATCCCTTCATTTGTACTCTTCACCCCGATATTTTGAGATCCTTTGAGAAAATTACACATGCACACACTGACCAAGGCAAAATGTTGTATAACAGACTCAACAATTGCCGCTTGAGATCAGTCTGATCAGCGTCTATGTGTTTTGAAGGTTTATGAGACTATCAGTCTCAATTAAAATTCTATTATTCTTTTATCAGTTAAACAACATCTATTAAATGTCAAAGATTGCCGGGTGTCGGTTTTTTTCGGTTATTTGGGGTATAAAAAACTATTACAGTTACGTCATGAGGTGTATTTCTAGATTATGTAAAGGAATATCCGATATTGTATATACAATATATAACCTGATCTACCTGTCCATAGCCCCTTATCCAAGGGATATAACTGCAGTCGCTTCAGGCAGGTACCTTTACCTGTACAACTTACAGATAACTGCCGTTGCCTTTAGTATAGATAAGTTCGGTTTGCCCCCCCCCACCCCCCACCCCCCCCCCTTTTTGTCAGCAAGAAATACTTACTAAAGAGGAAGCCCTCCACTGATGCTTGTAGTATATAGGAGACCTGTAGCTGAGTAGGTTTAAAGATGGGCTGCTGATCTTGCGGTCCCGGGTTCGAGCCCCGTGGGAATCTTTTCAATTACAAATGGGGTTCAGGTGCACACAGCCTTTCATTATCACCCACCCATCGTCCTGGTATGTCTGAAATACTGTTAAAAGGACGTTAAATCACAAGTCATCCATCCATCCTTTGGTATATATGTAAGCTATAGCATTATACATCTCCGTCTGTTCAGTTGATAATGAGAAGTTTCGGTAGCTCAGTAAGTTAAGCGATGGTCTGCTGATCTAGCGGTCCTGGATTCGAGACCGACTGGAGGTGGGAAGCTTTCAGTCGTAAACGGGATTCCACTGCACACAGCCTTTCATTTGCACCCTGCCATCGTCCAGATATGATACTTTACTGTTGAAAAGGATGTAAATTCGCAAGTCATCCATCCACCCATCAGTTGATTTTCCTCTAGCTAAATCATCTTCTCGAACAAGCGGATAAACCTTGCTCTATCTTCTATGATTACTGTCTTGAATATAAAACAAGAAAAGATATGACAAATGGTGTCATATCATTAGACTCGACGAGTCTATAAAAAACGTTTATTTTTCTGTCAATTTAAGTTATGGCGGCCTGTTGTTTTCGTTTTTGAGTTTAAAATACCCTCTAAAGTAAATTAACTATTACCACTTGTCCCTATACCGCATACTTCACAATTCCGAATTCCGAACTCTGAATTCCGAATTCTGATTTCCGAAATTCGTGGAACATACTGGACGCTTGATTATAATGACTCTTTACATTTTGTCAAATCTCTGCATGATATGGATGATTGCTTATATCAGGTTAATCCTTAAATGTGTCTTAGACTAAATGAAGAAGACATATCAGATTTAAAGGGTACGTACTAGAGAAAGAGAGAGAGAGACAGAGACTCTCTGTCCTATCACAATTCACAGTTTTGGAAGCAGTCCTATCGGTATAAGTGACCTTGTTTGAGTACAGGGATTACTCAGACCAATCTGCACATCTTCACAATCTAATCAGGGTCTTATTTGATCTAAGATTGATGAATAGTTGGAAGAATCTGTGGTTTGAAGTCCTTTTCAACAGTATTTCAGTCATATCAGGAGATGGGAGGAAAAATATGAAGGGCTCCAAGCACCGTATAGGCTTTGAAGAATCTCGCCTGCAATGACATTCGAACGCGTGATCCCGCAACCGTTGCGCTTACAATATTGCCATGCATATGATTTACGATTTATTATTTTACGGGAATCTTAAAATTAAAAACTAAACAGAAACTTCAATCATTTTAGTCTCCGCGAGTGGTATGTGTTTCTTTTTTTTGCATATATGATCTATGAATCCTGATGGCGAAGCATCTGATCAGTTACTACAAAGGCGCATCTGCGCAACCTATTTAGAGTTACCCCTTTTCAAATAACACTGGAGACCTAACAACTAACAAATGAAGAATCAGATCGGTCAGAACACATCTGCAGGCTGATTTGACTATTAATTGTGCTCAAATGGTTGTAAGGCCCCTTTAATGAATGCGACACTGATCATTCATTGTCTCCCTTGTAAAATTAGTTGGTTCAGATTGGTTCATCGTCGTTTAATTATTCAATCCTTTTCCAGATTCATTGCTAAAGGATAATTAGTAAAAACAAACCACAGATCTTATATTCAGTTATTATGTGCTTATATATTCATGGAAGTCCATATCGTTTAATACTAGTAGAATATCTATATGAATTAATAGTCAACCCATTTCTAGAGTGAAAATTATTCATAATAAATACATATTCATCTATCTATCTAAAGTAATCATTAATGAACCATTAATATTACCTGCAAAGCGCCAACCCACCGGCCAAAACTAAAAGCGAAGCAAACAAAAGCAAAATAAGCGAAACAAACAAAAGCAAACAAAAATAAATAAATAAATAAAAATAATAATAATAAATACATCAATAAATAAATAAACAAAAGGTTAATGAACAAAATGAAACAAAATACATACAAAAACACAGATCAATACAATGATTAACAGATCAAGGGAGATAAATCCAACAGGCTCCAAATAATGATCCATCTTTATTATCCCCTCTGCATTAAAAGAAAGCCCAACAGATCTAAAAATTCTGCTGCAAGCCAAACACAACTCTTCCTAGGAAGACCGAAGTGCCCTCAATACAGAAGAGATCAACAAAAAAGAGATAAAAAATTATCCCATGACCACCTGGTGAATCCAAAAATTTGAAACAAAAAAGAAGCAATCTCCTTTTACAATACTGTACCATACTTGCTTTCCTTGTATTAGGAAATATATGTAAAAGGACAATCTTATATATACGATCTCAACTATATTACAAGAAAAGTCCAACAGATCTAAATATTCTGTTGCAAACAAAACTTCCCAATCAAGGACGGAAGCACTTCTAATACAGACGAGATTGTAACAACTCTCCCCCCCCCCTCAGTATGGTAAGTATTATAATCTTTTACATACTATCTTACCGTAATTTGAACAACTATATTTCTAACTGTAATATTTCAATTTCATCTTGACTTCATCACTGTAAAGTACAAATTATTTACAAGTTTATCATTCAAAAGTGACTCTTACATAGTGGAAATAACACGGAGGAAGAAATATCGTAAACTACTAGCGCCCTCAGTGTTAAGATGTAATCCACCGTCTTTTTTTGCGAACAGTTCTAATTTCACTTTACCAGCAAACATGAAAGGTTTATAGGTACAAATGAATTTAAAATTCATATTATGGCTCATATTTATTTGTAAATATTTATTAACTTTCTTAATCATAGGATCTGTTATTTCGTGATCCACAGGTCTAGGAATTATTGCAGACATTACTATTTTTATGTTCGGATTTACCTTCCTGCAAATACCTACAAGGTTTCCGAAATTTGAAATTATGCTCTGAAAAGAAGCTCTCTTGGCAATATCATTTGTACCTACGTGAAAGATTACATAATTGAAAGCTTCAATATTAGCTTCCTTACTGATAAGTCTATTGGCCAATCTTGCTATTGTGTCTCCACTAAAGGCTTGCAATATCACACCATCAATTCCAGATATGTACTTAGCGATAGAATCACTGATAATCGTAACTTTTTTAGCCTCTGGAATGAAACAGACAAAATAATTACCAAAAGCAAGAAATAATAATGACATACCTGATTTATTTTCAAATCTAGACCCAATAGATCTTTGCATTCTATTGCTGTCTATAATAATAAGGGCAAAATTGACCTCATCTGCAAAATATAAAAATAACATTCAAACAGCATTCTTGTTAACATAGAAATTCCTTGCATTTAATAATAATGATAACTACACGTCGTGCAAATAATGATATCTGTTAGTACATGTACCAGAGTCAAACAAGTCGAGAATACAGCTCAACAGATATGAATATTCTACTGCAAGCTAGACTTTTACTGACGTAGTCAAAAGCATTCAAGACAAAGTTTGAATCTGTAACAGTACCACCAGCATACCAAAATTGAAAATTATACAAAATACTGAAACTATACATTTAAAATATTGCTATATATACAAATAAAACCTTGTACTAGCCGAGTACATCCACCATTAACTCTTATTCTGAGATTTCCTGATGTGTCACCTAAATGCTGTTTTTAGTATGAATTAAGATATGTTCTTTCATTTTATATGCTACGATCATTTTATCCTCCATAGATAAAGATAAATATTTTTTGTATGCATCTGATTTCCAATCACCATGTAGCTGAATGAGATCTGCGGGCACTTTAGATCTAAAAGCGTGGGTTGCACCACCTCTGCGGAATGAATGGGAACTAAATATTTCTGGATTTAATCCGATTTCTTTTATTAAATATTTCAACTTTGTCTGAAAATCTTTATAAAATATAACTTTTTTATGAGGTTACATAAATAACGGGTCAGCAGACTTCGCTTTAACTTTACTGTTTAAATATGCATTTACGGGACATAAAACGGACCCAGGAATTTCTACTAACGGAGTTCGCAGAATGCGCTCCCCAAACTGGATTGTCTTTGACCATCTCATGTTAATAACCAAGAATCCTTCAGCCGTTTGTACATCTTTACGACATAGAAATAATTTATTAACCAAATCTTTGTTTGTAGTAGGAACTAAATTTGATTTCCTAGCAAATAAATAAAAGGCAAAAAGGAATAAACACCAATAAACTACATCTTGTTTGTTTGCCATATCCAAAACAGAATAGATATCTAGTAGAATATTTGGGGTTATAGCCTCTGCTTGTTTAACACAGTGCTGCTGCAATCTGACAATTCCACGTAAACCCAGATTAATCATAAAGTCATTTATATTATCCGTTGAATAACCCAAAAGCATATGCATAGTCTTTATACCACTTATATAATTCTTAATAGACTGAACTGAACGGAACGTTCGACTTAAAAATTGAGTATATAAAGTCAAAATTTCTGTTGTTGACGGCAAATATGAAAATCCGAAATATAAACAAAATAAAATATATGATTCCCACTGTATTTTCAAATTCTTTGACGTGCCTGTAGCATATGCAGATCTCCTGGAGGTGCTCAAATCTCTTTTTAAAGAATGGATCTGCCTATCTGAAATAAATTATTACCAGGTATTTATAAACTCAAAAACATCATTGGAAGCAAAATATTCTGTCAGAATGAATTCTTTTGTTAAGTCAAAAATAAATCTTTATGAACATTATTAAGGTTCCATCTTGACAAGTGGTCAGAAATGCTGTTAGCTTCACTTTCTAAATAAACTGTACGGATTTCACATTCAAAAATAGCAGATAAAAAAGCTATTTCTCTCAAGCCATTTTGTAGTATTTCACATTTCGATTTACCGGAATTCACAACATGACAAACAGCCATGTTATCACAGAATACTTGAATTCTTTTTCCCTTAAAATTAGTACCCCATAATTTCAGACATATAATGATAGACATCATTTCTAAAATGTTTATGTTAAACTTCTTATTTGCAAATGATGATGGAAAACAAGTATAGAAAAATTTTCCCTTCCAGAAACCTCCACACCCATCTAAACATGCGTCTGATGAAAAAATTTCATCTGGCTCAGACCACTGTTCATACAGCATCATAGAAATTCCATTGTATGTAGGCAAAAATCTGTACCACCATAAGATATCTTTTTTTACGTAATTGGGAATAACATGCTCCTTTATATTTTCTTTATGTAGTACTTTTAACCATTTAATCAATCTCGAAATAAAAATTCTGCCTGGTCTTACGCATGCCGCTACAAAATTAAGTTTACCAATTAAAGATTGAATATCTTTTAAACAAGCTTTTCCTCTATCTAACCAACTTCTTAAAAGTAATTTCAATTCATTTAATCTGTCTTCAGTTATTTCTATGGTCATTGATTCAGTATTAAATAAAACACCAATAAAATTCATCTTTGCTGAAAGGGGACAAGATTTTTAACTGCTTCCTGTATTCCACATAAATTTAATATAGAACCTAAGCTCAAATATGCAAATTCTGCATTTTCTCTACTTTCTCTGCAGAAGCTAAGTCATCTATATAATTTAATATGTAAATCCCAATTTTAAACATTATGTATGTAATTGCATTGGTAAAACGCTGAGCAATGTGAGCACTTGATCGACAACCCATACTTAAGACGGTGTCACAAAAATATGCTTTTTCCATACAAAAACTAACTAAATTATAATTTGATGGACAGATAGGAATTTGGCGGTATGCTCTTCTTAAATCTTTTTTGACCAACAAGCATCCTTGACCTTTGATTTTAATTAGATGTATAAAATCATCTACTTTTGGGTATGTAATTTCAATTTTTTCACCTAAATATTCCTCATTTGAAATAAAGTCATTGACTGAAAACCCTTTTGGGTAACTGAGATTTAAAATTACTCTTCTTTCATCTGTATCTTTTTTTTGGTAAAGAATTTAATGGTGAAATTTTAATTCCTTGTTTAAATGGATTCTGCTTAAATGGACCTAAAATTGCTTTATTTTCACTTTCTTTTGCTAAATAATCGACCATAGAATCTGAAAATTCTTCTGTCCCTTTATGATTTTTAAATTTCCATAATTCTTTCTGTTTACAATCTTTTAAGATTTTCTTTTATCCCCAATATAGCCAAGAGGAAAACCAAATTCCAATAGATCACATAACTGAGAATCTTTGTAATCCTTTAATAAAAACCTCAAATTCTCAATATTCATTCTGAAATTTACTTTTATTCTACAGCTTTCAAAATTAAATTTTCCTGACTGAACTACCCTATCATGTGCTTCTAAAAAATTATGAACGGTAGTTTTATTTATGAATTTCTTCGTTGTCAAGCAAATTTTACTTTGTTTAGAATGTTCACATATATGCTCCTTACAATTAAATGATTCATTTCTATCTAATTTTTCTGTTAAATAATTGTCGGCCTTTAAGAAATGTGGAAAAAATATATCCACTAATTCTTTATTTTGTTCTGAAATAGTTTGATCGTAAATAGGCTGTGCAAATAAACCAGATTTCAGTCAACCAGAGAGATGTGGACAGGCTTTAGAACACTCAGGGTGATCCAACTTCTTTTTATCTTTTTGCCAACAAGAGGCACATATGTGTGAGGCTAACCTCATTTTCCCTTTGACGACCTGCATATGATTTGCTTTGTGGTTACATTTGTTGCGTTGATATGCGGAACAGAACCAGATTCTCTTTTCTTTTTCTTCTACCTTATGCGAAGTACTTTCTTTTCGAGAAAACTGGTATCCCTTATTACTTTTCAGCAAAAATTTGCTTAACATAGCACCTTCTATTTGAGAAGGGTCGTCTG
This sequence comes from Ctena decussata, assembly GCA_963989385.1. NCBI lineage: Eukaryota > Metazoa > Mollusca > Bivalvia > Lucinida > Lucinidae > Ctena > Ctena decussata. The sequence continues at coordinate 30,031,910 of OZ022501.1, read as the reverse complement.
ACCATTGTTTTTTACCTCTTTCAATACCTCTAACCCAAGCTGCATAAAATGCTTTTAAACCCTTAAACTCATATGTAGAACTATAATAAACAATTTTTTTAACAATCCAAGCCGACCGTTTTTTTTCAGTTTCTGGTAAATCTTCCTCACCAATGATCTCCAACTCACCTGCAATAAATTGTTTGAAATCTAAATCATCAAATTTAGGCTGTTTGTTAACAAACTCGAACTGCAGGTAAGCCTGAGGCCATCGTTGAGGAAATTTTACCCTATCTGAAGCTTTAGCGTTAATACCAGATTTTAATTTTTTCTTACTGCCTTTTTTCGTTTGTTTAATCCTTTTTCTATTTTATTTCAACAAACATAAATCATTTGACTTGAGTTTGTATTACCAATTTCGGAATTCGGAATTCAGAATTAAGAATTCGGAATTGTGAAATAGTATGGAAATAAAAAGTGAGCCAATTTGGCCATCGTAGGAAATATAAACAAAATATAAACGACGTAAAAAATTAACGCAAATGTTTAAGTCTATGTCATTGTCCTTAGATCAGCAGCAGCATCAAGATGACGTCAAATAATCTGCATGAACCTCAAAATTATATTAGCCACTCTGTATGAATCTAAAAGTAGACATAATCTCATACCAAAATAGTCCACCAACAGATATTGGTAATATAAGCAAACAATATAAACTTAACGCAAAAATTTAACACAAATATTAATGGTACGGACAAACAATTCGACATACGTCCGGGGTATAACAATAAAATCAAAGACTAGCAGAAAGCTATTAACTACAATTTGAATGAACAACAACAGAAGCACCGTCTTGGAACGTTCAGTAATAAATTATTGAGGGTGGGGGGGGGGGGGGACTTAAACCGGTTTTACGCTCGAGCAACCTCACTTTTCTAGTTTCTGCAGTAGCTCATATACATATGGAAGTTGTTTAGTCCGCATGAAGGATCTTTACCCATAAACGAATGAAAACAACGAGCACATAAAGATATCAGGCTAGATAAAGTTTCATCGGCTAGCTCCTATGACACAGTTTACCCAAATTACCAGGTCTTAAATTTGTAACGACATGCAGTCCAATTATAGAATCGCTTTGGAAAATAAGGCTTCATCTGAAGTGAAGTCTATCGAATGACTGAGAACCATTTTATGTTAATGGCTTTTGGTGCCTCTTAAATTGCATGTTTCCTTTCTGGACCTGGTATGTAAGCACGTTTGCAGTTTAATCACTGTCATTGTTATATGCAAATTAACATCGTTGTTTCTCCGTTGTACTGAATACGATGTCACGTGTGTTGTAACAGAAGAAACGGCAATAGCTCTATACAGAGACACTGGCATATAACCAAATGTACAAACAAGGCAACTATTCACAATGTTCCTTATTCTCGTAATCATTTCAGCAGCTGTATAAAGTGAAAAGGGACAACTGAGCAACGCTAGAATCCAAGAATTATACTTTTTTAGTGAAATTAGCAGTGGCTCTCTAATGGGATCTTGTATTTCTCCCTTGTGCATGCATGTGGCCGTTTGTTGGTCTTTTCAGTAAAATTGGGAATAATTTCTGAGGTCCGTGAGAGTTTCGACGTAATTGATACTCTTTAGAATACGTAGAAATTGATAACTGAGTGTATACTAACCGATTCGTCTGCATCAAAAGCCGCCATTTTTTCGGTGCCTAGACGTTAGAATTGCGAAACCAGGACGTTTCTTTCTTTCTTTGTGTGAAATGCCAGACCAAGGTGAAAGGGGCCTTTAAGAATCTTCTGATTTTCGCTTGTCTTAAAAGAGCAAACACGCCACTGCAGCTCTTACAAAGTTGAAGCCAATTTGGAGAGATGACAACATATTTTTTGGATCATCAAAGGTGAAACTGGTGCGCACCCTTGTCATCTCTATATTTCTGTATGCCTGTGCATCGTGGATCTTGACAGCAGAGCTAGATAAAAGGATCCAGGACTTTGAGATGAGATGCTACCGAAGGTTACTGAACATCTATTCATTCTGCTGTGTTAAAATATATAAAAGATACATGAAGTCTCGTGTACTCAATTAACAAATGGTAATTAATCGAGAATGTCTGGGTTCGGGCGGGCCGACGGGTGCTGCTTTGAGGATAAGACAATATATTATCTTTCTTTCAAAACTATAATTATTTGTGGGTTGAACTTACTGTTGTACATGTATCATAGTCAGAATGATTGTTTTGTGTCAAATTTAAATCCTTAACAGGACGCTTTTTGCCAAAGACAAATAAGATAACTTCTGATAACTTCAAATAAGAAGACTATGAACAACTCCTGTTTTACGACTAGAAGTATAACTACAACTGCATTCAAACTTAAAGCTCCATGCTTCTGGTGCTGGGACAAAGACCTGAGAGAATATCAAGGAGCAGGACTTATCCTAGTAAGCACATGACACTTTTATGCAACATCGCATCAACTTAAAGGGAAATCACCCTATAAAAACTGCAACTGAAATTTTGTTGAAACTTCACACAGTTGTAGAATATTATATGCTGAGTGAAAAAAAATAAATAAAAAAATGGGGTCACCGAACTACTTTTTGAGATAATGCAGCGCCATCTATGTGCCTGTTTGAAACATGACTATGTCTATCACAAGCACTTGATCCGAGAAAATAGATAACCGATCGTTTCGAAATAAAGATTAATTAATTCCTCTTTCTTGTCTCTTTGTTTGACCATCAAAATTGTCATCGTTGTATGTCTCATTATATATGTTATTTTCAGTTTTTAGTTTCCCGCCATTTCCCATTATTGGAAAAAAACGTGGAATTTCTTCAATATAAAAAGTTCCACGATTGAAATTTTTATATACTTTTGATATAGTAAAGGAAGGATCTACCCCGTGCAAATAAGCAAATAAAAAATATAGGTCATCGACCAAATATTCGAGTTATGGAAGGAAAACCACTTTTATTTCGTGCGGTTTTCATATAAGCGCGTTGACGTCAATGTTTATGCGTTGACGTCGCTTTCTATTTGGCGCCATTAATGGCCATATTGATAACGCTCTTACCTTTCGATGCTTGTTTATAGCAATGCAATATAATTCCCTATTCAATTTGAGCAATGTTCTTATGTCTTGAACATATAGTCTATATGAAATTGTCGCCTTCAAAATTTTCTCGTATGCAGACAACACATTAATGAGAGAAATTCCAAGGACTGAAACTAGGCAGCATGTTCATTGTTATTTCTCATAGAATTTCGAACTATTTTCTTGGTCCAGATTATATCACATTTATATACGATTAACAAGTTTAGGTGCGAACATTCAACTTATGTGACCCGGCCACTGCCCAACATGTATATTCACAGAAACATTGGCAAAGCTTACTCCGTGGTGCATGATTTCAATTTATCATTTAGTGCTGAGACCAATTTCTCAGGATGCGCATTTTGATAATTTTTCCCTGTTCGCATCGACAATCTATGAATCCTGTGGAAAGTCAAGGACAATTAGTGAAAAATAAGAGTGTCGCCGCTTAGCCGTTGTAAAATTTGTATCTTACGAGAACAATATGGTTGATCGTCTTATGTCACTTGCGTTAAATCTTATAAGCAACTATTAAAAAAAAAAAAAAAAGGAAAGAAAACATAATTACCTTAACGACATGAGCTAACAATAAAAGCTTAGATCGGCTTGTGTATTTGCTCAGTCTGATCTCCGCTTTTAGTGTTTGCATGTCTTTCATGACTCAAGCCAAAGGTTCTTAGTCCTTATTTGTATTTATACTTGCATTAAGTAATTACGAGATTCAAAACTTACTTGCAGGTTTCACAGCCTGTCTTTGCCTGACAAACAATTCCTAAAAAATTACACACTACCCCCAAAAAATTGGCGCTCTCTTTTCCGTATAAAATTCTTCTGTCCCATTTCTGTCGTTTTTTTTTTTTGTCCAGTTTTATATATTTACCATTTTTCTGTCGCATAAAACTTATACGTTTGTTTCAACAAAGAGCCCATGTTTTCTTCGAAAGTGACGTAACGTTTTAGCGTTACGGCAAACGATGTCATGATAACCATAGCAGGAAACAATGACGCTGCGTCAAAATGTATGCGCATAAACATTGAGGCGATTTCCCTTTAAATGCGACGTCATGACCCTGCTTCTACGTTGATGCGACGTTGCGTTAATGTTATGTTGCCGCATGACAAATGATCCAACCTCTTGTATATAAAAGGCTCCATGACTCTTGCCACAGACAATAATTTTTTATTTTTAAAGATACCAATCTGCAAGATACGACAACCGACGTGGTAAGTGCAACAAGAAGAAGAAATGCCTTTCGAGATTAAAGGTGAACGGATACCCTTTCAGGGTAAGCAACAACTCTGCTATTGTCATTTTCGCCTTCTTACTCAATATGGCCTTACAGCAGCTACAACTGGTGTTGAACCGTGGGGTGGCCGTAAAAAATCTCCCCGTACGTAATCTATAGTGAAGATTATATTTTACTTTTGCCCTTTGGGATCAGAGGATATATATGGGGAGATGGTCTTTACAAGCTTGGAGCTTTCGGCCAAATCCTGATTATTTATTCTGCGTATTTGTATGTAAAACTTCGTGAAACAAATATTGTTTAAACCAGAGAATATAGTCTGAGAAATCAATTTTTTATTGGTTTTGACTTTTATTCTAGATCATCGCTTTTTAATCATTTGGACCCTTGTTGATACTAATCAGTCTTTGACTGGACTGTCCTATTTAAATAAGAAATTACAGTATGCTTTTCCCTGGCTTTCGTCTCCAGATAGTGTTAGGGTCAATAATGAGGCTTGAGTAGCCAAAACTTCAAGGTATGGCCCAAGTTCCTTCTTTTAAATATGTTCTCTGCTCTTGAAGGAACATTTTAAGATTTTATTATACCACCTTTACCAGAAACCGCCGACTTCAGCACGAAATATCTCACAATGAACAAGGTCTACACTGGTTAGGATGGTATAAAGCTAAAGCTCGTGGATTATCTCCTCGCACAGGCGGACAAACCATGGTATAACTATTACCGTACACTAAAAATATAAAAATTTAATTCCCTGTTCCCTAGGAGTCAACTCTTTACATAGGGAGTGTCATATTTGGAACGGTTTAATTGACAAAGGAAGCACAAAGAAAGTCACAGAAGTTGTATCCCATTGTAAAAGGCTACCAGCATGCACATGCCGTTGAAATGACATCACGCTGACGTCGATGCGACATCATCACATCGCACTGACGCCAGTACGACGTCATTTCAATGTCATGTGTCCGGTTTGCGTAAAGTGCCTGATAAACAATGCGAGGGACAGAGAGCAACTTTAATTCCAGACGAGGCAGTTCATTTCGAACCATCTTATGTAGTCTTTCGCTGTTTCCAAGGTTAACTATTTTCATATTTGGCGCTTTAAGAGTTAAATAACAAGACATTAGGATAAAGTCGGGCAAATTCGGACAGCGGGTCAATTCGGACAGTGACACTGTTTCCTTTATATGTCAGTTGTTTTAAATTAGAACAAAATTAACTGTGCAAATAGTGAACATCCCTATGAGACAGCTCATTATGAGCCGTCTCATCAGGATTTTCACTGCTTGCAATGGTATGTCCGAATTTACCAGCTGTCCGAAGTTACCTGACTTGACCCTACGCATAGTAGCGTCAGTTAGGAGATGATGCGTTGTCTATACTTACGAAAACAAGTAAACAGTTGCTCTAGTATAGAGCAAAGGGGAAAGCGCTGCGGAAAACGATATTTGTTTTAAACATGTTTTATTTCCAAAATTGCACATTGCAACATACATGTATAAACAAGACAGTTACACTAAGAAATAGGAGCAGAACGAAAGCTGATAGCTTATATAGTTCTTCTCCAGAAAACAATATTTAAGACCTGACAATCCAATTGAATAGTAAAGATGATCTTTATTTTAATGTGTCAAATATCTCATGTCTTGCATTTTATAATATAAACTATACAAAATATATTTAGCATTTTTTTATATTTTGCAACTTTTCTCATTACTGAGGTGTAACACTGTGCGAAATTAAATTGCATAGAAGGGAACCGTATTTGGTGCTTCAGATACCATGGGATTACAGATGTCATCTTTAAAAACGTTATTGGGGAAAAGCGATAAGCGCCAAAGGGGTCATTAGTCGAAATTCACACCCATTGAAAAGCAACATAAACATGGCATGCATGTGATTTTTTGTACAGTCTTTCTCATCATTTTCATGCCCAGTTTTCTTGTCAAAGCTATTGAATGCGTAAAAGATATGGTTTAGCTTAACAACTGACGAATCTTAGCATGCGCAATTGACGTTAAAACGTTCTAATTTGGTCCAATGTGCATTGATTCACGGGTGCTTCAGTTCAATGCAGAATAAAAACCCGAGAAAAACCAAAAGGTAAAATTAAAGGTCACGCCATGATTAATTTAACTGTGAAGATTCTTCACTGAAGTATAACGTAACTGTGAGAAAATGATGACGTTAGTCTGAGACTTTTGACTTATGCTCAGTAACCGGGAAGAATTTTCTTTCTGAATTGTTTACGTTATCATATTGGTAGATACTAAACAATCATACCCTCGGAAGGGATTCAAGAAAAACCGATTAGAAACAACTGTTTAAGACGATAACGTAAAAACAAGGGAAAACGTCAAATTTTCGAACTTTGTAAACCTCATACTCGTAGCATATTCAAATGTTTTAGAGCATTTTCCTTTATTTTAACAGCAAATCAGCCGCCTCATTATGGTTTTGACTTTTGTACATGATCAAAAATGTCCTTCAGATACAATGGTCATAAATACTGACGTCACGGTAGTTCAAACGCTTCAATTGAACAATCTTAAATCTTATACCTGCCAATCCATCTCGAATGATCGGCCTTTGTATCTTTATGCAATAAAGTGACAATAAAATCCTAATATGGTGGATCTGACACATACAAAAAAATTGCTATATTTATTGTGCATAGTATATATCTATTAGCTAGCTGATACAGCTCACATGAAAGTACTGTAAACCAGAAATTTTGGCAAATCTGAGTCTTAGAAAATGTTTCCAAGTTTGGTATTTTAGATTGTCATAATGGTTCTATGATTATAAGACAATGGTTATTCCACCATTCTTAATGTATATGTGTAGCGAGCAGGAACGAAAATTTTAATTGTCAATTTTAAAGTGATATATTCTCAAATTTCTATGGATACGAGTATTCATGTGATCTATATCAGTTACAAGATTGAGTAACAATTACCAACTAAATGGATGTTATGAGCCAATTGTGCCTCCGAATGGGCAGAGACTTGTAAACCAATGTTATAATGTGCCTGTTCAAAACACGTTTGGCCCACTTAGTGAGTGGGTGGGGGATGTCAATGGATGTTGATAATGGTCAGAGATTTCAAGATCAGGATCAGGCGAGTTTAGAGGCGGCACAGAACAAACGGCGTAGGTTTAATACAGGGACAGGTATAAATCAAATCTCTTTCGCAGCATTATCTATTGATGATGTTTGAAAAACTCAACAATTTAGAACAGTCCAACAGAACAATAGAGCATGTTGTGCACTGTGTGAATCAAACAAGCTCACAGGTCAATCATTTAAATACACGTATGAGTAGTCATGAGTAGTTTTTAAGGCTTCTGGCGTACAAATCGATTAACATTGAGGCTAGGTCAAGGCGCCGAAATTTAATGTTTCATGGTCTGGCGGAGAGCAGAAATGAGAACTGCTCTAATCTTATTCGTGAGTTTCTGTGGGATCAGATGGGCATAGATGCTGACGATTATTATATCGAGAGGGTACACAGGCTGGGATCATTGCATAAGGCAAGGCAACGTAAAGGGGATTCAGATGAAAGTGTTAGGCGTCCTATAATAGTAGCCTTTTTTGAATCTCGAAATGTGGAAACAATTTTAGAGTCAGCATGTATGTTGCGTGGTACAAAGTTCTCAGTGACTCGAGACTTTCTAACAGAAATAGTCAATGCCAGGCGCAGTCTCATGCCAGAGTTTATTAAAGAGAAACAGAACAGGAACAACAAAGTTTCTATTGACTATCCGGCACGTTTGGTGGTTAACGGTAAAACCGTGATCGATAAATTCCCAGACTGGTACTCGGTGTTGCAGCAGGACAGATATCAAATGGCTAATTCTCTTAGCCAGTCGAAAAGCACACTACTAGTCGAAAATAGCCCTGATCAGCTGCGACAAACTCAGCAATCGCAATTTCAGTTACCGACCTCGCCTCACCCTTACCCCAACCCTCAAATATGGCACAACACAACATCAGATATGAACCAGAGTAACAATGTTCTTATCAATAAATCTGTAAATGTAGAAACTGGTCAACTTCCGGCCTCTAGAACATACGCCCAGGTTGTATCTACTACAGGGTCTGTCGTCTACACGGGCTGTTAATGTAACGGCAGGAGCAGCCAGTAACGTGCCGAGATATACGAGTTACGGAACGGGGAACCAGACGAGCAATACACAAACACAACAGGTACAATCAACAGATCGCAACAGATCAGTGGACTCAGTCAGATTAACGAACTTAACGGACAATGCAGTGCGTGGTCAGCCTAGGTATTAACAGTTATAGGACAAATGGGAGACGGTGCACATTAATTTTGCTTTATTAAATATACAATGTTTAATTACTAAAAGAACAAATAAATTAAATTCAGTAGAATTACAGTGCATCTTTGAAAACAATGACTTAGTTTTACTAACAGAAACTTGGTCAGATGAGTTTAGTGAAATGTCTTTTCCTGGGTTTCAAGTCTTTTATTTGAGCAGAACTGGCCGGAAATTAACATCGAAACGAAACTCTGGAGGCATTGCAATATACGTGAGGGACTAATTCTACTCGCCGAATATGCTTATAAAGCATGATAGCGATGATGTTTTGTGGGTAAAATTTGATGGAAACATGTTTAATTTAGCACATGATTTGTTTTTGTACCTTCCGATTCAAGCAGAGAGGCATTAATAGCAATGAATGTCCTTGACAGGATTTCAGATTATATTATTGAAATTTCAAACATGACAAATGACTCTTACTATTTGCTTATCTGCGGAGATTTTAACGGTCGCACAGGGAAAGACCCTGACTACGTAGTTTACGACAGCGACGCTAATATTCCGGTGCTGCCGGATGATTACGTACCTGACGTAGCTCTTGCAAGATCTTCGCAAGATCATTTTGTGAATGCTAGTGGCAGAAAATTGTTAGACTTTTGTAAGCTAAACGGTTTAAGGATTTGCAATGGTAGGTTAGGTGCGGAAAAAGGCATAGGGAAATATACTTACGTGGGCAGCAGCGGTAGCAAGGTAGTAGATAACGTCATTGTAAGTGAAGCATTATTGTGTAATATATCTAAATTTTGCGTTGGCGATCCAAATATTTTATTGGATCATTGCATTTTGTCGTTTTCGTTAACAAGTAAGCAAAACCATGAAAAGGTCGTTCAAATTGAATAACACAATGGGCAACGCATCAACAAAAAATATGTATGGAAACCGGAAGAGACCGAAACTTACATAAGTGGGCTTAATTTTCACAAGGAGGAATTATTAGATTTACAATCAAATTTAAGAGAAGTTAATACAGGAAGCGAAATTGATGAAAATATTGGGCAGTTTTCGAATTTAATGGGTAAAGTATGTGATCCGCTATTTGCGAAAACTATCAGAACGGACAACCTAAATAATCATAACAAAACAAACGTACAGCCGTGGTTTGACCAGGAATGCGAAAATCAGCGGGCAGTTTTCTATGGCGAGTTAAATAATTATAGAGTAAACAAAAATACACAAAATCAGCGTAAATTGGTAGAGGCACGAAAAAATTTTAAACGGGCTATTCGCAGAAAGAGATTCGAATATGATAAGTCAAAAACTGATAAGCTTATTGTATCTCAACATAAAAATGTAAATGAGTATTGGCGAATGCTGAAACAGGTGGCGCATATTGAAAATAAATCATCAGTCTCCTCAGAAAAATTCGCCGAATATTTTCAGGCTATAAATAATCGGAATGACACGTTTTATCAGGCCGATGAAGACATTTTATACTTCAATGAAAGATACATAAGGGGCGAATTTCAAGTAATGTTTGAGGAGCTCAACGCAGAAATCTCATTTCTTGAAATCCAAACAGCAATAAAGCAACTTAGGAACGGAGCGAGCGGTGGGCCGGACTTATTTTTGAATGAGTTTTTCAAAAATGGCTCTTATACCTTACGGAATTACATACATGCTCTTTTCAATAAATTGTTTGAAATAGGATATTTCCCTGATAATTGGTCAGACGGATTCATAGTGCCTATATATAAGAAAGGTGATAAAAACGAGGCCTCAAATTATCGCGGCATTACACTTTTAAGCGCTATTGGTAAATTATTTACGCGAATATTGAATAATCGCTTAAATGATTGGGCGGAAGAATACCACGTTTACATTGAAGCACAGGCCGGATTTAGATAAAACATGGGAACAACTGATAACATATTTATTCTGAGCTCCCTTATTACTCACGTTTTAAACCAAAATGAATAGTTATATTGTATATTTGTTGACTTTACGAAAGCGTTTGATTTTGTCGTTCGAGATATATTGTGGTATAAATTGTTGAAATTTGGAGTTAGAGGGAAAATGTTGGACATAATTAAGTCAATCTATTCAAATGTAAAATCCCAAGTAAAGCATAACAATGTCCTAAGTAACGTATTTTTCAGTAATATAGGCGTCCGTCAAGGTGAGTGTCTTTCACCTTTTCTGTTTTCGATATACCTCAATGACTTAGAGGAAGAAATCAATTTAAATGGGGCAGGGGGAGTAGATATTGGTATGTTCAAATTATTTTTACTACTCTATGCGGATGACATTGTTTTATTGGCTGATTCAGCAGATGCATTGCAAAATATGCTTGATATACTAGCAACATATTGCAAACGCTGGAAACTTTCAGTTAATATCTCTAAAACCAAAGCGATAGTTTTTAGAAAGGGTGGCAGAGTTCCAAATAATACAAGATTTACATATAATGGAGAAGACAGAGAGGTAGTGAACAAGTTCTCTTATCTCGGCATAGTTTTTACATCTGGAGGGTCCTGTTTTGAAGCACAGAAAACGTTGGCAGGTCAGTCACTGAAAGCCGTATTTGCTCTGAATGAATATTTACATAGTTTTACACGCCTTAAACCGTCTCATGTCTTGGATCTTTTCGATAAATTAGTCACACCCATACTTAATTATGGAAGTGAAGTTTGGGGCTTTCATAAAGCACCGGCCATAGAAGCTGTTCATATGCAATTCTGTAAGAAGCTACTAGGTGTGAAACAAAGTACACAAAACGACTTTATTTATGGTGAATTGGGTAGAATTAATTTTGCATCACAAAGGTATGTGTCGATTATACGGTTCTGGTTAAAATTAGTCACCCTAAATGATAATAAATATACAAAGTGCATTTACAAGATGATGCTAAATGACTGCCAAGCAAATCCGGACAAATCAAACTGGGCGTCATCTGTTCGAAATTTGCTCTCACGATACGGGTTTATGGACGTATGGCTGGCACAAGGGGTGGGAAATAGTAAAATATTTTTGAAACAATTTAAAGATAGGGTTAGAGATTGCTTCATACAGGAATGGCACGCAAGATTAGAAAATTCTACTAGAGCAAGATTTTATATTACTATTGCAAATTTCAAGTATCAGACATATTTAGATTGATTGCACATAGCAAAATTCCAACAGAGTATGACTAGATTAAGAGTTTCTTCTCACAGACTGGAAATTGAAACTGGACGGTGGACTAAACCGGAAAAAGTACCATTAGATAATCGAAAATGTCAAGTCTGTCATACTTTGGAAGATAGATATCATTTTGTATTAGAATGCACACTTTACGTTGATCTTCACAAGAAATTTATAAACAAATATTAATGGAATCACCCAAGTATGCTAAAATTTATTCAGCTTTGTTCCTCGGAAAATATAAAAATACAGAAAAAAATTAAGTTGTTACATATTTAAGGCCTTTAGAAAACGTAGTGAGATTTTATATAATTGATCAGTCTGACCGTCAGTACGTTTTGCTTATTCGATCCTTCGGTAGAAGTTTCGTTTGCCCATAGTTGTATTTTAAACACGGTTGCCACTAGTACTACTGATATTATGCTCATTAAACAACTTTAGATAAAAAAAGTTAGAGCATTAACGGAAACTTTGACGACTCCGCTATACGAAACAAGAATGTATATTGAAAGGTATGTTCAACAAGTAGAAGCAGGAACGGTTAGGTTCGGGGTGTGTCCCGAGGGCTGCTGATGTCATGGCGGTAGACTGGGAGCGGGGAAATGCTGTTTGGACATTGGTTTCCGCCACATCTTCCCTGAACTCAATCCCCCGCCTGCGGGCGCTGATTTTCCGGGCCACACGTCCGATCCTAATGAATGCTGTTTTTGTGTGTGTGTTTTTTTTTGTGCAAAAGGTAGTTATATAACTAGTTTCGGTTTAGCAATATGCCTCTGCTCTGCTTGTTAGCTAAACTATTACAGGGTTGACTGTCATGCATACAGAAAATACGTTTTAAGATATAACGTGCATGTGGTAAACCAGGCACTGCTAGGAGGAAAAAGTACTCTGCGATATGCAGTCGGCGACGATGGGCTGGTTTCAGGGTTATGATGTGTGGACATTGGCTCCGCCACATATTCCCTGAATCCAGCCCCACGTGGCCGGTAGTTTACATTCCGTTACTAATACTGGTGTTAGCCGTGTATGGTCTGCCACATGCATAAATGTGATGAAAATGATTTCAGTCTTTAGAGAAAAGTTTGACTTAATTTAGATTACATTTACATACATGTATCATGTGTTTATAGTGTACCAGCACATCCAGCACCTCTCCCATAATGGACTGATGGGCTATGTGTATACTGGAGCTATGAAAAAGGCTCTATGGTACTGGAAAGTAATAATTGTGTTGCTTGCTATCCTGAATATTATTAAATTGTACATGTATATATGCTCATGGGCCATATGGCTTAATGCATCAATAAACTATCTTTCTATCTATCTTTATTTTCAAAAACCTTTTTTGCATTTCTGAAATTCCGCAAAAATAAACTTCGCAATTTACCCCGATTTACAATCCCATAATTACTGTAATTACCAGGAAAGAAGTGCCTTAGAACAATAGAATCTATGGTTGAGTTTAGCTGGAACCAAGGAAATTTCAAGATCAAGATTTTAATCTGATTAAAGAGCCCAAGATTGTCTCATTTGGTTTCAACGAAACCACTATTTTTCGCCCATTATAAAATAAAAAATGATTATGAACCAGGTCATTACTGTATACTTCCACCTGATATTCTATTAATAGCTCTGTCTGGAAGCCGAGGCGGCGATTCCACAAAATAGGCTACGAATGTGGATGCATGCTTATTAATGGTGCAAAAGGTGCTTGACTCCAAGTATTTACTGAAAATCCGAGAAAACTGAATGTATAATATAATAACACCGTCCACTGCTCCAACAAACAGCGTTATATCGTCTAAATTTAGCCTTTTATGCGTCACATCGAAGAAAAGTTTCGTGCGATACGGCATTGCTCTTGATCTGGTTCCCGTCATCAATTTTCTCAATGCGTGTATAAAAACCCCTCCCAGATTCCGAACTCTGCTGCGCGTATAAAACCCCCTCCCTAATTCCGAACTCTATCTTCCTTCTATGTTAAGTACGACGGACCATTCAGCGTTCTCGTTATAAAGCAGTTTTCTCATCGATATAAAACTAATGATAAGGAAGGAAAAATAATAGTAATAGGTCCATAAATATGTCAAGAAGTATGTTCACTTTTCTTTCAAGAAGTCTATAATGTTAATTGGCGTTGCGTCATTGACGTAGCATCCGTTAACTTTGACGTTAGAAACAATTTACGTTGGTAATGGATTAGGATAGTGACAGTGTAGGTAGACAGAAAATACACAGAGTAATCTACTACAAGAGAAAGAATAATAAAAGGTAAGAAAATTACAAATTCAGTTTACAGTGACGATGACAACTGGAGGTATTTCTAAACGAAAGTCACATTAATTTATAAGTTAAAAGCTAAAGTTTGAAAGAGTGAAATGATTATTTTGGTAAACTTAATGCGTTCAAACTGTAAATAACTACGATTCTTAACATATTTTATTAATTTCATTTTACTTACTCTCATATTGCATTACCTAGAATGTACGTGTTATATTTTTTGCATTTTCGTCAAAACATGGAAGTTGAAAGAAAGAATTAACCATGTAAGTTAAAAGGAACTTAATATGTTTTTCTTTTTCAGGTGTCAGAATCAGATCTTTTTGTATGAATTCACGATTCTCAACTTACCAAGCTACGAGAAGAACTGATCAAATTCTTCAGAAAGTTCAAAGAGTAGAGAGCCAGGCCATCAGGCGATTTGTTTGGGAATATTCCCCCGATAACAGACGGCGTTGTTAATTCCTTATTAAGACATTTTGAATCTTCAAGTTTGAAGATCCCGATTGAAGATACTAGTCTCCAGAAGGTTGATACCGACTTGAATGCTGCACAATAGAATAAATACATTAACAGGACTTCTATGATGGGTGTAGACACCTCGAATTGCACAGTTATTACTGTTTAGACTGTTATATCTTAGATGTTATGATTTGCTCTTGTCTGTTCGTTCATAGTCCTTCACTCATTTGAGCTTTTTTGGTTTAACTGTGTCTGTCTGTCAGTGTAGCTGATCCAACTTTATTGTATAATATTTGCCCCTGTTCATCCATTACCGTTCAGTAATGTTGTCAATCATTGAACTTGGCAGAATCACAGCTGACAATGATTCTACCTTGAAGTTTCTTCGCTACAAACGGCTGCTAAGGAATGGCATGCTATGCAATCATTGTGATCTGTGGATGAGCCATATCACTGATAATTCCAAAATTGATGGCTATTTCTGGCGATGCAATTCCTGTAAATGCACCAAAGGGCTTCGACAGGGCAGGTTTTTTTTGAAAGTCAAAAGCTAAAACTTCATGTTCTTCTGACGATCCTGTATCTATTTTCCAATGGTGTAAGCGGAAGTCAAGCTTCATTAATGCTTCAATCAGAATGTCATTCAAATTCTATTTATGACTGGTACAATTTGTATAGAGACTTCATGTCTAAGTCACTGTTAGAAAATCCTGTACGGCTGGGGGGTGTTGGAAAAGTAGTTGAAATTGATGAATCTAAATGGGGCCGCAAACAGAAATACCATATTGGACGTGTGGCGGCGTATTCTCAGTGGATCTTTGGTCTCATTGAGCGTGGCACAGGAAGAGTTGTTTTGCTGACTGTGAGAACTAGAAAAGCTTCTGAATTAATACCCAAAATAACTAGAGCAGTTCTTCCTGGTACCACTATTATCTCAGATGAGTGGGCCGCTTATAGATCATTGCCACAGCATGGATATATTCATCAAACTGTAAATCACAGTCAAAATTTTGTAAACCCAGATACAGGAGCGCATACACAAACGATAGAAGGCTTCTGGGGTAATGCAAAGCAAATGTTTAAGCGTATGCGTGGGTCTACAGCCACTCAGTTACCTGCACATTTGGATGAAATTGTTTTCAGATGGAATAACAAAGACAAAGATATGTTTGAATTGCTGATAAGCAAAATTTCACATTTCTACCCTGTCTGTCAACAAGACGACCTAACTAAAATTGCCGGCATGCCAAGGATAAAATATAATTCCGATAAACAGAAATAAGTAAACTGTAGACCTGGGGCATTAATGTCATGAATACTGATATAATTATTGTGTTGTTTGATATTCTTCAAACCCTGAAATTGTTTGAAATATTATATAAATTAGTAAGCATTTAATTATTCATGAAAATGTGTATTCAATACATAATATATACAGGACAATACTGACAATGTTCTGTGATGTTATTAATGTCATTTAATAGTTACCCCCTTATATCCACTGAAGCACTGTATATTAGTGTTAATTTCGGATGTGAAATTTTAAAATTATGGTAGTTTCAGATGCTACATGTTAAGAATTCTACATAAAATAAAGTATTTTCCCCTTGTTATCAGTTTCTTTTTCTACAATATCATATATTGATGAACTTAATATTATAATTTTTCCTTCCTTGTCAGTATTTGACACTGTGTGTGTGTTTCTCTGTAAAAAAACACATACTTATGGACTTATTATAATTTTTCCTTCCTTGTCAAGATTTGACATTTCATGTATGTGTGTGTGTGCTTCTGTCTTTACAATAACACATATTTATGGACTTATTATTATAATTTTTCCTTCCTTTTGAATATTTTACTTTGATGTTGTTTGTTTCTATTTATTTTCTTCTATATTGCTATATAGCAACGTTTCCACAATTTTCGTATTTTCCATATTTTGTTTTAGATATGTGCAGTCTTGGCCAAGGCATATTATTGTTACTTCAGGAATGTGGAAACATTCTTATATAGTGATGTTTCCACAATCTATAGATTTCCCATATTTTGGCATTTTTTTCTTTCAACATTTTTTAGCCAAGGCACACTTTTGTTATCTTCTAGGAATGTGGAAACATCCCTATATAGCGATGTTTCCACATTTTTTTAGATTTCCCATATTTTGCATTAATTTTCTTTCAACATTCTTTAGCCAAGGCAAATCTATGTTATTGTAAGAATGTGGAAACATCACTATATAGGGACGTTTCCACATTTCAAAATAACAAAAATATGCCTTGGCTAAAAAATGTGGAAACGTCTCTATATAGCGACGTTTCCACATTCCTAAAATAACAAAAATATGCCTTGGCTAAAAAATGTGGAAATGTCTCTATATAGCGACGTTTCCACATTCCGAAAATAACAAAAATATGCCTTGGCTGAAAATTGTGGAAACGTCGCTATATAGGGATGTTTCCACATTCCTAAAATAACAAAAATATGCCTTGGCTGAAAATTGTGGAAACGTCAATATATTTCTATCGTAAAGTAAGTATGCCAACTCTTGACAAGGAAGGAAAAAATACAATAATGCAGTCATAAATATGTGAAATCTTTGAGAAGTCAAAATATTGACAAGGAAGGAAAAATTGTAATAATAAGTCCATAAATATGTCTTGTCATAAAGAGACAAGTCTTGACTAGAGAAAAATTAAAGCTATAAATGACTAAACAATGTAAGAAATATAAATGTTGTAAAGCACTCTATCATATACGGTTGTTCTAGATGGGAGGTAAACCAACCACTGTGGGTAAAAGCCGGGACTTAATACAGCCGGGAACCATCACCATGTAGCCAAACAGGAAAACAGTCTTTCAGGATTGAATCCGATGTAAACAATCAACATTTTACTACAGAAAAACACCTTACTAGCCATTTTAATAAATGTTTACAACTTGTGGAAACACCCTGAAGACATTCCAATTGAAGTCAAGGCATCTTATTGTAACTTTTCTCTTATAAGCGACGTTTCCACATTCGTAGCCTATTTTGTGGGAATGCCGCCCAGGCTATGAAATCTAGTCCAATCGTTGATACATGTAATATTAAGAACAATACAAAATCAGGCTCCTAGGTTACAGTGCTCACAAAAATTTGTAAATGAGCCGCAAAATAATGATAATGGGACTAAAAAGGGGGTGGGGTGGTGATAAGGGGTCATTTCAGCTGAAAATCATAATCCTATTTTGGAATATTAACAGGAGATGTTGGCATTTCTGTTTCGCGGAGTCATTTTTGATTTTAAAGAATGAACCAGAAAAATTGGAGTAAAAACATTTTATATAGATCTTCAATGGAAGTGTGTCCGTTTACCTTAACCACATAAGTTGATAGACTTCTGCTCTTAAAGTGCCCTATAAAATACTTTCCAAAAGCTCCGTGGTTTAAGGGGCATGGTAATACAACATCGAGGTCAAACGAACTGCAATACTGAATAAGCCTCAAGACACCTATTCAAAACTGGGATAATAACTGAATACTGTTTCAGGACAAATGAAATACAAACTTTTCCCAGTATTGAAGTGACTCTTAGTATAACAATAGGCAACAGGCAGTTACAGGGGATTTCTTGCACAATGTCGAAAAGAAACAAAAAAAAATGGAGACCCTCATATGTCAGCGTTTATCGTGTCAACTGAATTTTCTATATATGTTAACATGTGCCTAAAATAAGATTTCTGAAACAATAACAGGTGACAACCAATAGGTCAATTTACTAGCGACAAAAGAGGAATAAATATGTATTTATCACTCATGGTAGTGTCTCTCTCAGTACCTGGAAAACTTGCCAAAGACGCAACTGAATAATGCTTGGATCGCTGTTATTCAGTGGATAGCGTCGTGTCATAAAAATTGTATGACCACACGTGTAATAACACTTTGACGCGAACACGTAATGTCGTTGACAACGTCCGTGTCAACAATGCGTTTTCTTCTTGAAATACTGTTCATTTTGAAGGCGAAGGAATCCCACTTCAAAGGCATATGATAAACAGAATTTTACACTCCATAGTGGCCATGTCATATGAAATTTATGAAACTCGCCGAAGGCTTGTTCCATATATTTCGTGTGAAATGACCACTCGTGTAAGATCCTCTATGTATAATTTTTTTTTTCATGCTTATCTGACATTCTGCTCAAACTTTGATTTTGAACAAGATTTGTCATCAAACAGCATAGCTCGCATGAACTGATGCTTGTCCATTAAGAACAGCCAAGTTCTACGAATAGAACCTTGACGTTCCAGGTCAATCAATTCGTTAACGATAAACTATCTTGCAACTCAACTTGTGTGACAGTTAACTCCCTGTTTATCTCAGCTTCATTCCATGGATTGGGATGAAACTCTTACAAGAAATAATTTGCACCGTCCGTGAAGAGTACCACCCAGGCTCTAAAGGGCATATTCCCAGCAGGCACACGACGTCGTAATGACGCAAAAATGACACAATGACGTCTCATCGACGTTATTGCGACGTCATTTTGACGTTATATGCCCGCCGCTGGCTGTAGCCAATGGAATGTAAATTATATCATCTGTTCCACCCAATTCCTACCCAGATTTTAAACTAGTATGCCCCACTAATGTGCAAACCACTGTGGTGCGAACTAACACTTTTATGTTTCTGTGGCTGTTTAGAAATGTTAAAATCAAAACTATAATTAACGAAAAAATCAAAACTGCAAAATAGTTATTATGAATGATTGTCAGCTCCGTAAATTGGGACTAGATCAAACAAAAGAAACACATGTTTCCTTCTCCGTTTCCTATCAGATTTATTAGCGGCAATGCTGGTGATACTAAGGCAGTTATGCAATATCTGAATTGTGTTCGGTGTGTGTGTGTGTGTGTGTGTGTGTGTGTGTGTGTGTGTGTATTTCAATTCTCATATCGACGTTGCCCCCGCACCTCTGCGGAACGAAGCCATAGCCGCAGTAACGGGGCGCCGAGCGTCCGTCCATTCCATTGTGTTCGGTTTTCTTCCCTGGGGTTTTATAAACTGTCCGATGACCTCAGATCTTGTAGGTCATTTATGATAAGACTTCCCTTGAAAAATCGAAAGGATACTGGAGTTTAAGACGATATGTATACGCTATAATTTTTTTTATCAGCGTTGAACAATCTTAATTTTACGCTATACCAAAAAAAGACTAAACGTTAATTTGATTGACACTGAAAGTGCCAAAACTAAAAATAGACGTATAAGTGATATATTTGCCAAAACCTAATGCGTTTATCAAAACCGGTGATCCTTTCGATATTTGAGACAGAAAAAAATAGTTCCATGTTTGTATTCTGAAATATGAAAAAATAGCCAATAAATAACGAAAACAATTATTTTAACATTTTGTTTCAGGTAATTTAATGTCATATCCGAAATTTTAGTGATTAAATATGCATGAAAATTCACTTTTTAAGTCGCTTATAGCATTAATCAATAAAACAGATCTACACCCAGCGCCTCCCACAAACCTCATCACAAATAGCACTGCGTTGGTACGTAGCGCAATCATGAAAACAAAATATATCTCACCAAAACTTTCCAGACTTCGGTGGTTTCTTTTGTTATCCTCTACAATTTAGAAAATTAAACTGAATGGCATGCAGATGATAAAAATGTTTCATAAGGCTTTGCGGTACAAAAATTTAAAATAACAAAAAAGAGACAAAAAAAAGAAAAAAAAAAGACCAAAAAAAAAAAAAAACAAAAAAAAAAAAGAGAGAGAGAACAAAAAAGAAGAAATAATAATAATAACATCGTGAAGCTCTGAAAGTACGTACATGCATTGAAAGAAATGTATATCAATCTTTTTTCCAGAGACTGGTTTGAACAGATGAAAAAGGAGCTTGTTATAAAATGTTCGACCTTGTATACCGTCCATAATTATTGTTGATAAATGGACGATTCTCTACATATAGGGTAGGGAAGTGTATCTAGATGGTACATAAAGTATAAAACCTACATTACTGTGACCATACAGGTGGTGAGTGAAAGGCTTCGGCCTTGGAACAGTAGACTCCGATGTATAATCTCTATGATCTGTATAGTATTGTCTAATATTTGGACACAAGCCACGATGAGCGATCGAAATGTTCAGGGGCCGTATTTACAAAACGACTTAAGTCGATGCTGTGCTGTTGCTAAGGCTAAATTTCTATGACGGATGTTCCCTACAACTATGAAATTTGCTCTGGAGGAACAGTCTTTTTCAGGCTGTTCCTCCAGAGCAAATTTCATAGTCGTAGGGAGTTTCCTTCGAAGGAATTCTGCCTTAGCAACAGCATGTTACGAAATGGATCCGATCGTGGACTATGTCGTCGAAATCATTTTAATCCTTTAAATCAGTAGAGCTACAGTTTTTAGGGCAACTGTGGTAATAAAACATTTACGGAAATTGTGGCTACGTTATGCATGGGTTGTTTGTGAATACCTCTCGTGGACAGCGTATTGCATGATTTTAAGGTGAATACCTGCACGAGTCTCTTGATTGTGGACAGCGTGTTGCATGATTTCAATGTGAATACCTGCACGCTTAGATTCCAGTCCCATGATTTAAATGTGAGACGCATACTATTTATACGCCTATCTTTAATTGAAAAGTTAGACGTGGCTGTTTAATTCTTGATGGATGTTATATTGTTGTGTGCCCAGATTCTGTGTTAAGACCTAGAAGGGTAAGATTTTATTATATTTATTTAGAATAGTTTGGCTAAGAATGAAAAATGTGACTTCTGATTGATATGGTATGATTATATGTGTCGACTGATTTGATTTTGTTGGCAGTGGTCAGGCTGCGCATGTGTCGACTGATTTTGTTAGTAAGCATGCTGCGCATAATATTTGTATATTAGGAAGTTTTGTAAACTACGGAAATAGTTTATATCACTGATGTTGGTTGCAATGGTGTGCGTCTATTTGACGTCCAGTGACGTCAGTTTTGTTCATGTTATTCATGTGACGTCAGTTGCATTCATGTTATTGCGACGTCAGCACTTTTTATATTAGTTTCACTGGTGTGCATCTATTTGACGTCCAGTGACGTCAATTGCATTCATGTTATTCATGTGACGTCAGTTGCATTCATGTTATTCATATGAAGTCAGTTGCATCATGTTATTGCGACGTCAGCACTTTTTATATTAGTTTCACGTATACGTGGCTTATAGAAGTAGATTGATTTGTAATGGAACTAATTTATATACTCGTGACGTCAATTGACGCCATAGCATGCATCGCATTAAGGGGTTTTTCCATAAGTTATAATGCTAACATTTGGTCGTCATGCGTTTGATTTGCCTTCACTAGATGACGTCATATGGTATAACATCATTGGCGTCATGATGTCAGATCAAATGTTATGATCCCAAATGTGTTAGAAACGTTTATTTAGCTATTATATTCTATGGCAAATGGTAATACGCTTTGTTTAAAGAAATGAATTAATACATATGCGAGTTAGATTTTGGTCAATCAATTTAATGTAAATAGGTCATTTTTTATGTGGGGTATGTCATGGTGATGCCTGTTGACGTCAGTATACTTCTTGACAATGTTTGACGTCAGTTCCTTCGACGCACATGCGTGGTAGGATCTACGTTTCTTCATTGGCGGAAGTGGTGAGCACAATTTTGGCTTTACATCGTGAGCGCGAGTCGTGTCTAGTGACACGGCTGGTGTGTGCACGTTATGCTCGGCATTCGCCGAGGGCGTTGTATGGTATTTCCAAGACAGGCCCAAGTCTTACATATTGTTATTATGTAGTTACAATGTATTAAGTGTAAGTTCGTTATTTTTAGGCACATCAAGTCCGGCAGTCAGCTGTTAGGGCTTAGAGCCACGTCTCACCTGGAGATTCGATATACGTCTCCAGGTTAATATCAACCCGGGTAGAGCAGTTACAACGCCCTTGTGCATGTTTTCCTAGCAGAGGCGGGAAGCACAAAATATTGGCGAAATTGATGTAATTACTGCGGAGGTGAAAGTGGGACAGTGTTCGTCCACTAAAGTGTGTCATATTATATTTAGACTGGTCCCTGGTACGATCCAGGGAGCTACCAGTATATAAGCGTGCACGTGTTAATATAAGTTGGTGTTCCTCATGATATATGGACTGGCCCATGACATGATCCAGGGAACGACAAATTGAAGTCTACCAACATCAGGCCTTGTTTTTTTTTGTATGAGCTCAAACTAACGTTTTTTTTGTTCTTCGTATTTTCCTTTAGTTCATGGCGCTGAGCCGAGTACGGTGTTGACGTCAGACGGTAATCTATTTGCGTATTGCACGCAAATCGATTACAGATTTGAAACAAACACCTTACTTGGGCCAGCGACATGAACTAATATGTGTTGTATATTATTGTAATTGTGACAGTTGTAAATTGTATTGTTGTATATAGAATTTACAGTATATATAAACTTCAAAAAATTCTAACGTTGTTAGAGTTTCCTTGTTAGTGTAATACACTGGTTGATAACCCTTTAACCGGAAATCACCCTCCGCCGTCCTGGCGACGCATAAGGCTCTGCACCCGTGTCGACCGAGTGTAAAACCTTCTGCGTAACATGGTGTCATGAAGTAACGGGATTTGATTTCCGGTTAATATCTGCCAGTGTAAGACATTGACAATATATATAGAATCTAGGCACAATTTTGTCAGACATTTTTTTTTTATTATTATTGACTTTCTGATTGTTCTTTTCTAAGGTGACGTAAGGCTGTGAATTTTAGGGGAGCAATTTTGCCACTAAATTCTTGTAAATGTAACCTACACTCAATTAAGGTCAACTATCCTTATTCCCTGCGTGATGAAGTGCGATAGCCCATGCATTAATATGTGATAGAATGTAACAGGTTGCATACCTGAGTGGGGAAACTGAGGTATATAGACCTGAATTGTCTTGGCACGGATGAAACATATTTAGTTTTAAGGTCCATTTGAGTACCTTGGCACTGCTGTTGCATGACAATCTGTTAGTTCATTAATTCAAACGTTTGTACGTTGTGTCGTAACCGTTACTGAGGTCCATTTTATGTCCTGATTTAGTAACGTAGGTTACTCGTAACGTAATATAATATCGTTACAATTAATTAAACCTTATAGCGGAATCTTAAGTTTGATTTACCGTTGGTATCTTATAAGGTTTCGTAATGTAGGACGTACAGTTGTCGTGACAGTGTTAATACGTTGCGTTACATACGTTACGTTTGTATATCCGATACACTAGATCAAGGTGGGCGTAATTGTAATGTGGGTTATTTACCTCATCTAATTGTGTCATATGATAGTGAAAAGAAGTTCTCGGTAAAGTCAACGTCAGTTTATGACGTCATTTCCGGTCTGTTATGAACGTAACTTTAATAGCTACGTCTAGATCGCGAGTATACTAATTAATCAACGTTTAAGTTGGATTAGTTCGTTATTATTATTGTTAACGTTTTAGTTAACGTGTGTGACTATAAGTGAACGTCGGTTTCAGTTAAGTTAACGTGAGCATTACGTTAAGCGTCATGGATCAGTTAGTTAAGACGGGAAAGGAGTAAGGTTATGAGGGGCAGGCATTGCAGGATTTTGTAAAGCAACAGCAAGAGACTGAGAGGGCAGAAAGGCACGCGGTAAGGGAGCTTGATAGAGAAAAGATCGCGCAGGCCGAAAAAGATAAGGAAATTGAATTAGCTAAGATTGCGGCGGATAGGGAAATCGAGATGGCGCGAATTGAAAGTATAGAGCGGCAAGCCGAGAAAGATAGGGAAGCTAAGTTGTCTCAAGTCGAAAGTGATAAGGAAGCGAAGTTGTTGAGCGAAGTCGAGTTAGAAAAGTTGAAGTACAGTTTTGAATTGCAGCAACGCGAGTTAAAGAATCAGATAGATTTGCAGAAGGTAACGTTTAGAGTTGAATTAGAAAAACAGAAGGTTGAAAAGTTAGCGCATGCGCGAGATCCCAAATTACCGTATTTTGATGAAAGTAAGGACAAAATGGATAGTTACTTATCAAGGTTTGAGAAATACGCGACGGCGAATAAATGGGATAAAAACGTTTGGGCTGCATATTTAAGCGCATTACTTAAAGGTCGTGCGCTTGATGTTTATGATAGATTGTCTGTAGATGATGCAGCAGATTATGACAAGTTGAAAGATGCGTTGTTAAAGAATTTTGATATGACTGAACGCGGATTTAGGAAGAAATTTCGCTATGATAGGCCTGAAAAGTCCGAAACGTTTATTCAGTTTAGTAGTAGACTTAGGTCGTATCTTAATAAATGGTTGAAAATGGCGAAAGTAGACCAGTCTTACGAAGCTGTTTGCGATTTTTTCGCTAGAGATCAGTATTTAGAATCCTGTAGTAAAGAACTATATGTTCATTTGAAACCGAAAACATTCACGAATCTAGGTGAGATGGCTAGGGAAGCAGATTTATTTGCAGAAGCACGTGGCGGTGTCTACGCTTGTGTTAATAAGGGGCAGCGTGATAGTAAGGGCGTAACTCAGAGTAGATCTGATAATAAACCGAGTGCGAAGCCAGAGATAAAATGTAGTATTTGTGGTAAGGGACATTTAACATATAAATGTTTAAAGAATCCCGATAGGAAGCAAGCATATAGTGCGGAGGTAGGTGTAAGTGCAAGCGGGTATAGCGGAAGTAAGGGGAGTAGTTATGCACCGAAAGATGAGACACAAAGATCACAGAGTAAGAGCGATACTGTACAGACGAAAGGTAGTAATTCAGATCGTGGCCGTGGTCGGGGTTATTCCCGCGGATGTGGTCGGGGTGGCGGACATCAAATGAGCTTTTGTAAAACTACAATGAATAGGTCTCATGAAATTGAAGGTCTCTATAAGAGTAAGGAAGAAAGTCCACTGATCAATGATAACGTGGATAGGGAAGGTGTCTGTTACTTTTTAAGGTCGCGATTACCTACAGCGCAGGGTACGGTTAATGGTAAGACTGTTGTAGTTTTAAGGGACACAGGTTGTACTGGGTGTGTCGTTCGTAGAAACTTAGTTTCTAATGATCAGTTACTTGGTAGAGAATCTGATGTAACTTTGATTGATGAATCTACCCAAAGGTATCCCTTAGCATTGGTTGACATAGATTGTCCATTTTTCACAGGAAAAACTGAGGCATTGTGCATGGAAGATACATTGTATGACCTAGTTATTGGAAATATTGACGGGTGAAAACTTCCCGATATGTCCCATTTTGCAATGGCGGCAGTGACTAGGTCACAAGCTAAGCAAGGTGAAGAGGTCTATAGGAAACTTAAAGTTCCTGATCAAATTATTGCTAGTGATAAGGAGGCATTGAAGCAGGCCAAAGTTGTTGACCCTAAATTGAATGGCATAAGGCAAAAAGTGGAATCTGGGAATGTGACTATAAGTCGTGGATTGAACCGAGGTGAAACTAAGTTTATCCGAAAGAAAGATTTATTGTATAGGCAGTTTACTAAGGGAAACAAGGTCACTTTGCAACTTATTATCCCTGAAGGTTTTCGTGAAAAGGTGTTAAAATTGGCGCACGAAACCTTGATGTCAGGTCATTTGGGCATAAAAACTATGGATAGAGTGTTAACTGAGTTCTTTTGGCCTGGGGTTTGTGGTGATGTGGCAAGGTTTTGTAAATCTTGTGACATATGTCAAAGGACTATTCAAAAAGGTCGTGTCACTAAGGTTCCTTTAGGAAAGTTACCACAGATTGACACACCATTTAAACGAGTCGCTGTAGATATAGTTGGACCGATAGAACCTCATTCTGACAGGAAATCCCGCTATATTTTAACAATGATAGACTATGCGACGAGATATCTCGAGGCGGTAGCGTTACCCGGCATTGAAACGGAACGCGTAGCCGAAGCGTTAGTTGAGATGTTTAGTAGAGTTGGCATACCTGATGAAATGTTAACAGATTGCGGAAGTCAGTTTACTGCTGAGGTTATGAAAGAAGTAAGCAGGCTGTTATCACTCCAGCAGTTAACCACGACGCCGTATCATCCTATCTGTAACGGTCTTGTAGAGCGTTTTCACGCGACGTTGAAGCAAATGCTACGTAGGATGTGCGCAGAACGTCCAAAAGACTGGGATAAATATCTCCCAGCACTACTGTTTGCAATAAGGGAGGTTCCGCAGGAGTCATTAGGGTTTTCTCCGTTCGAATTGTTATACGGACGTAACGTTAAGGGCCCTATGGCAATATTACGTGAATTATGGTCTGAAGAGGTACAGGATGAGCAGGTTCTGTCTACGTACCAGTACGTAATTGAGTTGAGAGAACGGTTAGAGCAGACGTGTAAGTTAGCACATGATAATTTACGGAAAGTACAGGTAAAGCAAAAGGCGTATTATGACAAACGCGCTAGGTCGCGTAAATTTAACGTGGGAGATAAAGTACTGTTATTACTGCCAACTGACAGTAATAAACTGTTATTGCAGTGGAAGGGTCCATATGAAGTAGTAGAGGTGGTGAATAGAATGGACTATAAAATCGACGTCAATGGTGTCGTGAGTACATATCATGCTAATATGCTGAAACAGTATGTCGAACGTCGTACTGTGCCGTCACATTGTTTATTGTCGACTGAGGCTACGGAGTCGGTTGATGACGATGGTAGTGATGAATTTTCTCTTTATGATTGTGCTTTTCCGACAGCTAAAGAGCCGGAAACTTATAATGACGTCAGTATTTCAGATACGTTAACGTCAGAACAACGTATGGAGGTTGAAGCGTTGATTAAACAGTACCCGGATGTACTATCGAGTTTACCCGGTCGAACTGATCAAATACAGCACGATATAAAACTACTCACGTCAGAACCCATACGGACGAAAGGTTATTCTATCCCGTATAAGACGCGTAACGTCATGGAGACGGAGATACAGGATATGTTAGATTTATCGGTAATCGAGCCGTCGATTTCACCGTATTCATCTCCTGTTGTCTAGTTCCGAAGAAAGACAGCCCCGTGCCAACCGGGGGTATAAATAGTTGGATGCTTTCGCTTGTGGCAGGTGGTGAAACCCCACTATACAAGCAACCGTCCGTTATATAGTTCACACAGTTTAATTGATCAAATTTAAATGATCAAATCTTCCGTACAAACAGATCCAACGTGCGAATTTAAATAAATCCCATTTAGAAATTTTAGATATATTTAAGTAGGCA
The DNA here is from genome assembly GCA_963989385.1 of Ctena decussata. Classification (NCBI taxonomy): domain Eukaryota; kingdom Metazoa; phylum Mollusca; class Bivalvia; order Lucinida; family Lucinidae; genus Ctena; species Ctena decussata. Next base: position 30,004,162 of record OZ022501.1, on the reverse strand, counting down.
CAAACGCGAATTCTATCCTTTCGATCTTTACTATTTCATGATACTAACATGCTTCATTTATTTGTGTATCATTATACCTAGGCTCTGAAAGCTATTTCAAAATGCCAATCATTTGTAACTTGTACAACCCAATTAATTACACATTTAAATTAACAAATCTTCGGCTGGGCCGCGTAGCGCAATCGGTAGGGCACCTGGCTTATAGGTCAGAGGTCCTGGTTTCGAAACCCAGTCTGGCCACATACTTTCGTTTCTCCTTCCGCTGATTCAAGAATGGCAGTTGACAGTTACTGGCGAAAGTATGTGCACTTAGTACCGGTTAACCGCTTAGGAGGTCAAAGCCTGCCCAGGAGTAGTGTGGTTAGGTACTGACCGTCCCGACATGACCATAGCTGTTTACCATGGACGTTAAGCAATAAATCAGTCAATCAATCAACAAATCTACTAAATGATATATGTCAGGTAAATTGCATGCAAAAGGAAATTGACAGCCAGTGGTGCATGAGGTGTTACTGTAGATTTCTGATTAGCTGCCAGTCATAAAAAAATGCATGCAAAAGATGAAATTAACACCCCTGTCAGAACTGTTAATAGAAAATAAGCTTGAAGTTTATCGAAATGGCTTCAACCAGACGTTAAGGTATTCAATAGATATTCTTTCCTGTAAAATATAATGAGTGAGAAATATAATCAGTGATGGGGTAGAAGCCTCGACAAGCAAATCTCAGTCTAGTTTTCAGCTTATTTCAGTCTTGTGCTGGGCAAGCCTCGTATAAGGCTAAATAATCTGAAAACTAGCGTGAGATTCCCTTGTCTGGGCCTAAATCTCATCATAGATTCCATTATTATCTGAACCTCTATTATGTTTTATTTTTATTTTTAAATCAAATGAGCTGCAACACAACAAAACCTACAAAGTGGCATGTGCGCTCAGCGAAGACCCAGATCAGCCTGGGCAGCCACCCAGTCTGATCAGAGTCTTCGCTCTTCGCATAAAGCCACCTTGTTAGAGTACAGCGAAGTCTCTGCTCAGACTGGGCAGCTAGCTGCAATTATTTCTGGTGTGAAAATACCATGTAATTCAGCACCAATAATTGCATGCGCCTAATTTACATAGCGAGGATGAGGGAAATATTTATCAGTAGTTTTCATTGATGTGAGGTGCAGAAAGTAAAAATCGCCACGAACTTCACCATTTGGCATCACGAGGCTTGTTAATCATATTTATGATAGATACTTTTTATTCCCCCGCCATTAAAAATGGGGAGATATAGTATCACCGCTGTCCGTACGTACGAACGTACGTACGTACGTACGCCCCGGACGAAATGGTTTCCGTTCAATATCTTTTGAAAGCATAGGTATATTGAATTCATATTTCATACACAGCTATACAATCATAAAATACAGGTCAATTTAGATGTTGGGTAAAATCCGTCGATTATTGGGGGAGTTATGGCCCTTTTTCGACTTCATTTTGTATGAAAAAATGGTTTCCGTTCGATATCTTTTGAAAGCATTGGTGTATTGAATTCATATTTTAAACACATCTATATAATTATAAAATACACGTCAATTTCGATGTTGAGCAAAATCCGTCGATTATTGTGGGAGTTATGGCCCTTTTTCGACTTTATTTCGTATGATAAAAACGTTTCCATTCGATATCTTTTGAAAGCATTGATGTATTGAATTCATATTTTATACACAGGTATAAAAATGAATGTAAGATTATTTATAGACGCTCAACCCTGGTAAGGGCATATAGCGTCTAAACGTCAACAATATAAAACGTTCTATATATAAGACAATTTCAAAAGTGACCAAATGTTAAAGGTAATGTGTAAACGTCCGTACACAGGTATATAATCATAAAATACAGGTCAGTTTTGATGTTGGGCAAAATCCGTCGATTATTGTGGGAGTTATGGCCCTTTTTCGACTTTATATTGTATGAAAAAAATGGTTTCCGTTCGATATCTTTTGAAAGCATCAATGTATTAAATTCATATTTTATACACAGGTATATAATCATAAAATACAGGTCCAGTTCGATGTTTGGCAAAATCCGTCGATTATTATGGGAGTTATGGCCCATTTTCGACTTCATTTTATATGAAAAAATGGTTTCCGTTCATTATCTTTTGAAAGCATTGGTGTCTTGATTTCATATTTTATGCACAGGTATATAATCATAAAGTACAGGTCAAGTTGGATGTTTGGTGAAATCCGTCAATTATTGTGGGAGTTATGGCCCTTTTTCGACTTCATTTCATACAATAAAGGTTTCCGTTTGTTAGTTTTTGAAAAGTTACTTGTTTCCGGGTTATTTCTTTTGGAAAATTGCATGGCATCCATTTCTGTGATAAGATACAGAATGTTATCACATATCACAGTCATGACATCCCCTCCAAGCCTCCCCCCCCCCCCCCCCCCACACACACACACTTCTCTTGATGCAAGAAGCACAATGCATCTGCTGCAAGAAGCACAATGCATCTGCTCAAGGAAAACAATAAAACATGTACCACAGAAGTCTGCCTTTGTGAACCTAGTTATGCTACAAGTGCCAGTACCTTAAACAAGGCGCCATCTTACTTAGGGCACTAGGCGGGGGCATCCGTGTCCTATGGACACATTTCTCGTTCTTTCATAATTTCTATGGCCCCGTGCCAACCGGGGGGTATAAATAGTTGGATGCTTTCGCTTGCGGCAGGTGGTGAAACCCCACTATACAAGCAACCGTCCGTTATATAGTTCATACAGTTTAATTGATCAAATTTAAATGATCAAATCTTTCGTACAAACAGATCCAACGTGCGAATTTAAATAAATCCCATTTAGAAATTTTAGATATATTTAAGTAGGCACAAACGCGAATTCTATCCTTTCGATCTTTACTATTTCATGATACTAACATGCTTCATTTGTTTGTGTATCATTCTGTGCCCGTGGGTCGCACACGGGACGAAGATTATTACCTCATCTGTGTATAACATTTGTCTTGTGTTTGTATCACTTTTCAAAACTCGAGCACGTTGCACTTTAAAATAAGAAAGAAATTTGTCTCAACAGAAAAATAATAAACAATTTGTCTTCTGTAGCAATTGTCTGCTACGTTTTGTTTGCATATACCTTAAAGTTTCAAATCATTTAACAAATCTTATATGTTGCTACCCCTTCTTACCTATATAGTAACTTTGACAACTTCTTAGTCTCATTGCATATACTCCGGATATGGATCTTCTATTCCGACAACGCCAAAGACGTCTTTTCAGCAAACGGTTCTTTTTTTTCCTTTGTCTGTGGGGAATAAAATTTACAGGCCACTTTACTTCTGTAGTGGACGGGGTGAAATTCCCTGTCAAAACAGGAGCCACCTGTTTGCCGTGGGTGGCGTCTCGTATGCTGGAAAAAGGGATCCTGGTAGTTGAGGGAAGCCCAGGGATCTCCAGCTTTCCAACACACTACTTTGGCCCTGGCTTCAGATAGACGAGCGTTTCGGGTTAGGCCCGACCCGTTTCAATCGGCTCAGTCGTGCTAAGCTCTAGAAATACGCTTCTTGATCCTTCACTTCCTTCTCTCTTTATACGTATCTATAATGGTACATACCGGGCTTAAAATATTCCCTTCGTTTCTTTCTATATGGTTATTTTCGATGGGCAGCGGCTGATGGGTTAATTGACGGGCATATTTTTCGGCCTTCAGCATTGGGGGTTTAAACCGAGGGATTTGATCGTTGAGTATAATGGTTATGTAGCTTTGGCGTTGGGAATAGGAGGTCCGTTCCCCTAAAACGTCCCCTTGTAGGACTCCGCGGAGGGTGAAGCGCATAGCCAATGAATAATATACATCAATCATGGGATCCTCAAATAAGAGAAGATTTCAAATGGACTCTGATGACGACGCGGACCGGCCCTCATATTTCACATTTCAAGGTAATGTTAGTTTCTCTAAATTTCTAGTCATTCAGTCACTTGAAGAGAAGGCGGTCACGACCCTTTCCCCTTTCGTGATTGAAAAGCAAATTGAAAGTTTAATAGGAACTCCAAAATCTGTAAAAAAACTAAAAAACAAAACTCTGCTTGTTGAAACATGTCGAAAAGCTCAAACGGACAATCTTCTAAAAATTTCTACCTTTTTTGGCCTTAAAGTCTCCGTCACGGAGCATACAAGCCTTAACTCTTCAAAAGGCATCATCCGTGACAGGATGCTGAAAGGGGTAAAAAGAAAATGAAATCGTTGACTACCTAAGAGAACAGGGCGTGACCGCCTGCAAACGCTTCACCATCAAAAAAGATCATGATACTGTTGAGACTAACACTTTACTACTTACGTTCAACACCGTCACGGTACCAAAATCATTAAAAATCTTTTACCGAGTTGTTCCGGTTGACGTGTATGTGCCAAACCCTCTGCGGTGTTTCAACTGTCAGAGGTTTGGCCATCACGAAAACAATTGCCCCGTAGATCCCGGATCTGTTTGTGCGACTTGTGGCGCGGGAGGTCATGACCACCATACCTCCACGTGCAAAAATCCGGCCAAATGCGTTAACTGCGGCAAAGATCACGTCTCTCGATCCAACGTATGTGAAATATGGAAAAAAGAAAAAGAAATTTTGAAAATTAAGGTCAACAAAAACGTTACCTATTTGGAAGCCTGGAAATTATATGAAAGCCAATCTCAAACATCGGATTTGGACTTCACAAAAATTGTACACTCACTGGCAAGACCCGAAACAAAAACTACTGGTACCCAATTTTTCGAAAAAGATTTTGACATTTTACCATCTTCTAAAGTTATTTCACCATCTGTAAAACCAACATCTCAGCCAAAATCTCAGCCAAGAGCAACTACAGCCCGCTCTGGCTCAGGTTCACAGCCTCGAGCCGCCTCGGCGGCTCGTCCAACTAATTCTCAGTCTAGTTCTCAGTCTAGTTCTCAGTCTAATTCTCAGTCTAGTTCACAGTCTAATTCACAGTCTAGTTCACAGTCTAGTTCGTCTGGTTCGCAGTCTGCTAGACAGACTAAGGAACAGCTTAAAGCGGCGGCTAAAGCGCAGAAGGAGAAGGATAAACATCGTTCTCCTTCTGGTCACGGCTCTGGCCGTCGATCACATTCTGGCGGAGGCTCGTCCTCCAATAAACCTGCCATCGGAGGTTCGTCCTCCAATAAAAACGGCAAAGGATCTCCGGATCCTGTTAAAACGGTCAATAAATATGGCGCTTTGGAGGATGACATGGATACTGCTTAGGAGAAGTCTGTTCTCCTGATTGGTCTCCTGACACTTTTTTTCTCTCCCATTCATTTGAACATGGATAAAAGTCAATAATACAGTGGAACTGTCGTGGTCTTAAAGCAAATTATAATGAATTACTAATTTTAATGTCTCTTTTATCTCCAAGTGTCATTTGTCTTCAAGAAACCTTTTTAAAGCAGTCAGATAATGTTAGTTTTAGAGATTTTAGTATGTTTAACTATATTTGTCCTGATGGTCAAAGAGCATCAGGAGGAACTTCGATTCTCGTAAAATCTAACATTCCACATAGTCAGTTTAATTTGAATACAAACTTACAAGCAGTTGCCGTCAATGTTACTTTATCCAAAAAAGTAACGATATGCTCTATCTATATTCCGCCAAATGATGTACTTTCTAAAAATTCCTTGGTCAATCTAGTAGACCAATTGCCGCAGCCATTTATGTTAGTTGGTGACTTCAATGGTCACAGTAAAACCTGGGGTTGTTTGGATACAAATGACAGAGGAGAAATTATTGAAGATGTAATTGCTGAAAATGATTTGTGTATACTTAATGAAAAACAGCCTACATATCTTCACCCTCCCACGGGAAATTATTTTGCCATAGATTTGTCTATCTGTCATCCTAATATATATTTAGATTTTGACTGGTCAGTTTGTGATGACCTGCATGGAAGTGATCACTTCCCAATCATAATTAAAGAAATTGATTCATCTGATGAAGAACAGCATTCTCGATGGAATTTGAAAAAAGCAAATTGGGAAATGTTCGTAACATCATGTCAGGAGCGACTTAGCTCTGAAAAGTTCAAAACAGCAGAAGATATGTCTGCTTTTACATCAGCATTACATACAATTTCGGAAGAAAGTATTCCGAAATCCTCGACAAGTTCAAAAAGGCGTAATCCATGGTTTACTAATGAATGTAAAACTGCAATAAACAAACGCAAATCGTCTTTACGAAAATTTAATAAAAATCCGTCTCGTGAAAATCATTTTCACTCAAAAGTAACTCGTGCTAAAGCACGAAGAACTATTAAAGAAGCCAAACGTTCATCATGGCAACAATATGTCAATAAATTAAATCCTAAAACGCCAGTAAAAAAGATATGGGAAATGATACGAAAAATCAGTGGGAAAAACAAGAAATCTGAATGTGTTCATATTAAATCTTCCAACGGTAACAAATATTTTTCCACTGCAGAGATTTCCAATGCATTAGGCGAAAACTTTCAGAAAAATTCTTCAAGTTCCAATTACAGTCAACGATTTCAGGAACTGAAAACTGAAAAAGAATCAGAAAATTTAAATTTTCAGTCATTAAATAACGAAATATATAATCTTCCCTTCAGTATATCAGAATTAAAGGAGTCTCTTGATAAATGTAAAGATTCGGCCGCAGGGCCGGACGATATTCACTATCAAATCCTTAAACATTTACCGCCTGATGCGTTGGAGACCTTACTTAATATGTTGAATGATATTTGGCATACTGGAAATTTTCCAGAAGACTGGCATAAAGCGGTCATCATTCCTATTCCCAAACCGGGAAAGGATAAGACGGAAGCTACAAATTACCGACCGATAGCGTTAACAAGTTGCATATGTAAAACAATGGAGAGAATGATTAACGATAGGCTCGTTTGGTTCCTGGAATCAAATAACTTGATTTCCAGAAATCAAGCGGGCTTTCGTAAGAATCACAGTACTGTAGATTATTTAGTTCGATTAGAAACTTTTATTCGTGATGCATTTGTGAAAAAAGAACATGTCGTCGCAATATTTTTTGATCTGGAGAAAGCGTACGACACGACGTGGAAATATGGCATCATGAAAGATTTACATAATATTGGCCTTCGAGGCCGACTTCCAAACTTTATTTCGAATTTCTTATCTGACAGATCCTTTAATGTTAGAATAGGGTCTACATTATCTGACACTTTTAAACAAGAACAGGGTGTTCCTCAGGGAAGTATTTTATCACCTACTTTATTTAATATAAAAATCAATAACATTGTTAAATGTGTTAATGATACCGATTCTTCATTATATGTCGACGACTTTGGCATCTTTTACAAATCGAAAAATATGGAAAACATAGAATTCAGACTTCAAAGATGCCTGAATAAAGTAGAAACCTGGGCCACAGAAAACGGTTTTAAATTTTCTAAAACTAAAACCCAATGTGTTCATTTCTGTCAGTTGAGGGGTTTGCACCCCGACCCAGTTCTTAACATTTATGGATCGCCAATTCCAGTTGTAAATGAGGCCAAATTCTTAGGCCTTCTGTTCGATAAGAAACTCACTTTTATTCCTCACATAAAAGCTTTGAAAGCTAAATGTTTAAAAGCTTTAGATGTTTTAAAAGTGCTCTCCAATACAAATTGGGGAGGAGATCGTACTGTACTTCTAAACCTGTATAGATATCTTGTGAGATCTAAACTGGATTATGGTTCAGTCGTATATGGTTCGGCACGAAAATCATACCTTAAATGTCTTGACACCATTCATCATCAGGGGTTACGTCTTGCTCTTGGAGCATTTCGAACATCTCCCGTAGAAAGTCTTTACGCAGAGTCGAATGAACCGTCTCTATATATCAGAAGAGAGAAATTATCACTACAATATGTATCAAAACTAGCTGCAAACCCAAAGAATTCTGCTTACGATTGTGTTTTTAACCCTCGATATGAAATATTTTATAACAACAAACCGAGATCTATTAAACCCTTGGGCTTCCGTATTAAACCTGTGCTAGTAGACTCTCATATTGACATTAAAAACATCCAGAAATTTTCTTTACCTGTCCAAGAGCCATGGACATTAAAACCTCCTAACGTTATTTTATCATTACATAAGAATAAAAAATCACAGACGAACCCTGACCTTCTTCAATCAGAATTCTTGCAAGTAAAATCTAATTTTCCGAACCATACCACAATCTATACGGATGGTTCAAAACAAGAAGATAAAGTTGCATGTTCGGTTGTAAGTCCTCTATTCACAGATACTATACGATTACCAAATGGCAGCTCTATATTTACAGCCGAAGCTAAAGCCATAGATTTGGCCCTCAATCAAATTTCAGTTCAAGAGAACAATCAGTTTATTATATTCTCAGACTCACTTTCTGTTTTATCATCACTTAAAAACGTCAATCACCCCAATCCTTTAATACAACAATTACTTCGTAAATATTTTCAGTTACCATCAAAAGAAATAATCTTTTGTTGGGTTCCAAGTCACGTCAATATTCGTGGAAATGACCTGGCCGATAAAGAGGCCAAGGCGGCTTTAAATTTACCAGAAAGTACCTTCCGAATTCCGCACTCAGATTTTAAATCTCAAATTAATACATATATCAAATCAAAATGTCAAACTAATTGGGATAATCAAATTCATAACAAACTCCAGCAAATTAAACCAGATTTTCACAGCAAGGACAATATACTATCAAATAGAAAAGAACAGACTGTCATTACCAGATGCCGAATAGGGCATACCAGAATTACACATTCGTTTTTATTAAATAATGAGGTTGCACCATTTTGCATACCATGCAATGAAGTCATTACAATCAAACATCTTCTTGTGTCATGCATTGACTTTAACCATATTCGTTCAAAATATTACAACATTAAAACCATAACCGAGCTTTTTAGCAAAGTTTCTTCTATCCAAATTATTAATTTTTTAAAGGAAGCTGGACTTTTTAACAAGATTTAGTCTTTTATTGTACATAACATTTTTATCATTTGGACGTAACATAATACTTTAAACATTTGATCGTTTTTTGTCTTATAGAAACGTTTTAAATTGCTGACGTTTAGACGCTATATGCCCTTACCAGGGTTGAGCGTCTATAAATAACTTAAACATTCATTCATTCATTCATTCATAATTTCTATTGTAAACGAAGAACTTAAAATGTACGATGTTCGCGCTTTAGAGGGTTCCATTTAGTTTTGGAAGAAGCCGTCACTTTGTGCGACCGACGTCCGTATCTTTACGTTAACGTCTAATGTAGCATGCGGTGACGTCATTTTATAATTGCTATGACGTCTCTCTCATAAAAGCATAATATCAGATGCCTAGCGAATAAACTTCCAGCAGCCATCTGGTATTTTCAGCATTGTAGCGCAGTTATTAAAAAAAACTTTTAGCCAATCACTTACGCGAGACGTAGTCGCTCCACATTTGAAATACAAAGCAAGCACGTTTTTCATTATTAGCGGGTAGAAAAACCCTGAAACCTGAGAAACTGCCTTAACTAGCGTATGAGACAACTTTTTGAGGTGAGGGCAATCGACACAATATAAACATGTATTATGACTTAATACTCTTAAAGACGCGAGAAAGAGTTTTCCTTTGATTCCATTCCTTGCAGTTAACATTGAAGTGAAGAAATCCTGTATCACTTACTATGGATGTTTGAATTTCGATGCCGTTAAAGGCCAGCAAATGAATGCTCTTTAACTGCTTGGTATAAAGTAGGCAGTTAATTTGCTTTAAAGTAAGTGCGTATTCATAAAGCTACTTTAATTAAACCCGCGAATTATCGCTGATTAACACATGTTGTTGGAGGCAGATCACGAAACATTAATGCAAGACGGCGAACCGATTAACACAATTGTTCCTTATCCGTGGATTATCGCTGTTAATACGTGTTGTAGAGCAGATCACGAAACATTGATTCACAACGGCGAAGCCGAAGTGTATTAATATGCGCATCTGACCGATAACATGAATTAATCAGCTATAATACATGGGGTAGAATTCTTACAATATAGAATGAAAATACAAGTATATTACAATGTTTTCCAAAGAGCTATTTTTAGGCGGACGTCGGCAGAAGCAAATGTTAACATTCGACATCATCAAGGAAAGAAACTGGCATGTCTCGACGATAGCAACGTGAATTATCTGAAATATTCACACGACGCTGCTTCCTATGCGTTTAATGGGGAAAACATAAACGGTCAAGTAAGAATTTTAATAACACGTGGAACGTATCTATATATCAGATTCACAGTAACATCATTCCCTTTTCATGTAGACACCATAGTTCTGAGACAAAAGCACTGCACAACGTATAATAACCACATTTGGAACACTGCTCGGCCAATTCCGTGAATCATTTGATTCACGGAATTGGCCGACAAGTTCCGATTGATATAAACCCATGACGTCAGCGGAATAATACGATGTTGATATTTGGTGGCATTTACTTATTAGCCGTGTTTGCTCCCGTCAGCTTCGTTTAGAGATTTAAATCCAAAGGGACTATGTTTATGGATTGCTAGCCATTTTAGGTTCTTTTCAACAGTTTTCAGTCATGTCAGGGCGATGGTCGGGTGCTGATAATGAAAGTTTGTTTTACAATGGAGCCACATTTATGGTTGAAAATACCTCTGCATCTAGCATAATATTATATCGAATCCAGGACCCGCTATATCAGCATGCCAGCGTTTAACCCACAGAGCTACATGTTTCAGGCTCATTAATAGGATAGGAGCTGAACTACAATGGTTAGTATACTAAGTATGTTCGATACAGTGTTCAACTTTTTTCCTGAGGTTTGGAAAAGGTAGTCCGCACATGTCCTTACCTTTTCCTCGGAAACGCGATAGTAAGTCCGATGTCGAAGTCGTAGCTGATGAGCGCTTTACAGTAATAAGACCTCCTTTCTCAAGGAATTCATTTGCAGAAAGTTCCACCTGCATGCAGTAAAGAAGTAGTGATAAAAGTTGATACAATCCGACTCCTAAGTTGCTCTTTTTTGACTCTTCGTCGGAGTATACAGGTATAAAGGTGTTGTTATTGTCCCCTAGATCTTTTGCTCTGAAGTGCCTTTTACGCCCTGTGTCAGTTTCAGTCCAAAATAATAATGTACTGATCGGTCTGGCGACAAACAAAACTTTGTTGCTTTTGAATTCTAGGTGTTTTGTACTATCTAGATATTCCACAAATGGTTTAACCGTTTCTTTTGTATCCTGACCTTTGTCAGAGCGAATCACTGCAACACAGAGGTAATATTTTTTCCCTCCTCTTTCTTGTTTAAATGTGGCTATTATTGTAGCGGTGATCCGTTCTACAGTAGCCTCCAGGAGTTTCTTCAGAGCTTTGTGGAACGCTCCAATCTTTCCTTCGTCAGCTGGAAAACTGTTCGCCTGTGTAGATGTTATCTTAAGCTTAAGAACTATGGGCATTCCAGCTAGACTTCAAAGGCTGTACACATCGGCATTCTTTCATAAATTCGCCCAGTGGACAAAATACAGGTCTGCACATACCCTAGAAAGAGATCATTAATATATCTTCACATATGTTTTTCAGTCACGTGCGATATTAACCCTTTTGGGTGGCGGTTGTTGTTGTTGTTGTTGTGTTATTGTTTAACGTCCACGGTGAACAGCTATGGCCATGTCGGTATGATCAGTTAACTTAACCTCACCATTCCTCCCAAGCGGTTAGCCAGTACTAGGTGCACTTACTTTCACCAGTAACTGACAACTGCCCTTCTTGAGTCAGCGAAAGGGGAAATGAAAGTAAGTGGCCGGACCGGGTATCGAACTCGGGACCTATGGCTTATAAGTCAGACACGGTACCGAGTGCGCTACACGACCCGGCCCTTTTGAGTGAGAAACCGATTTTTGGGACCGTATGCAAAAAATGTAGACCTAGTTCAGATCGCGGCGTCTGATCAACGTCAACACTGAAAATATAATAAATGTGATAACAATCACAAGAAACCTCTTAAACTAGAAATAGAATCATCCAAATAATAAGGATAGACAAGTCCACTTGCCAATAACATTACATGTATGTAGGGAAGATGAACTGGCCGCCACCGAGAAACAGATGGTATTCTATAGATTCAGAAAGAGATGTATACTTTTAGCAATATCTATCATATAGCATGTCATGATTTTTCTCCCTGGGTCTCGACGATCTCTCGTTTATTTATTTATGTATTTTTTATTTGTATTTCCTTTAAGAATTTTTTTCCTGTCCTTGAATTATTGCTGCATAACACAATATTGTTGGAGGGCAAATCACGAAATATTAATTCACGATAGCGAAGCCGGAGTGAATTAATACTCGTATCTGCCTAACAACACATTGTGCTAATCAGCGGTAATTCTAACATTTTATACGATGAAAATGCATGGATTTTGGGGCGTTTTCCAAAGAGCTATTTTCAGGCGGACGTCGACAGAAGTAATTGTTTACATCCGACATCATCAAGTCGCGAAATTCGCAATCTGCGACGTTAAAAACGTGATTTATTATAATTTTTCACACGACGCCACTTCCTATGCGCTCATGGGGAAATGTAAATGTCATGTTAGAATTAGATATTTAGATATGATCGCATAACACCATTTGAGATACATGTAACGTAAGCTTAAAAAACACACACACAAAAAAACAACAAAAAGTAGAGTTTCAACCGAAAGGTTGGATGGGGGTTCATAGATAATATTACCCATTGAATATAAATACAGTCAAACCTGTATTAAGGGGTCACCCAAGGGAAGGGCAAAAATTGGCTGCTTAAGACAGGTGACCCCTTAATACAGGTTCATTTGCACTGTATTTGGGTTTACGGGACCCAGAAAATGTGGCTGCTTAAGACAGGTGACCCCTTAATAGAGGTGACCACATGAGCAGGTTTGACTGTATACATGTAATTCTTCAAATGTCTTTGGGATACCAGAATAGTGTCACACCTGGACGGTTTAGATAAAAAACAGAATCCGATATGAATTCAACAGTAGTCTCCCACTCCACTAGATCGACGGCATCGTTGTTACAAATTGCACAGTGTATGTTCCTGTATATTCTGCCCGTTTTTACCGAAGAAACTGGTCCTGTTTCATTTAGACTTTTGGCGTTAGGATTTTCACACTTGGATAATGTGAGCAAGTCAGATTTGTTTTCATAGCATCTTGTTACCATGAGATATTTCGTATGTCTGCCTTTAAACGACCTGTTATAACTCCTAGCTGTAGCAGGAATGCATTCTGTAATTGCCGGTCTTGTGTTTATATCTGTAGTGAGGTAATATCTTGTTGGACAACAGTTGCCATTCTCGTAACATGTGCTAGAGCACGAGCAAGGAACACAACAAACTCCAACAAATTTTGGAACATCTTCTATACGTATGGTCCTGTTTCCAGCCGTTAAAGCTTCTGGTACTGTTCTTAGAGCATCATTTCTGTCCTGTGTACCTTCCAGATCGCATACAGGAAGATCTGGTCAGAAAATGGACTGAACTGCTGTTACGTACTCAACCACTGTATCACTGTTATTTTTTAACTCCACAATAAAGGTGCAGACGCTTTGAAAGTCCGCTTCACTTTGGTCCATTTCACCATTGACCCATTAATGTATAAACAGCGCGAAGATAACATAAACAGCAAACATTTTTGAAAACAAGACGAGTTTGAAATAACTCTATATCATACATTATAGACACTATTTTCATGTGAAGTATTTGAATCTCAGTCCGATTATTGGTAAAACCGTAGATATAATTGTTTGGCGTTTCAAATAATGTACATCAGTTACTTTTTTTGCAGTTTTGGGCGAGATTCAAGTTAAATTTTCGCAAATATAGTTTTCTCGAATGTATGTTGTTTCTTTGTCCGTTTCTTTTTAAACAAAACTCTAGAAAGTGGCTCATCGCCATCTATCACTACAACAGCACTAGCCTTAGTGAAACATTTTTTCTCAATAAGCCGCTTCTGTCGCATCAGCTTTTGATATATATGAGCGGTGACACGACAATACCATCTATGTGGCATGTGCGCCGAGCGAAGATTCAGATCAGCCTCGCATCCAGCCAGTCTGATCCGAGTCTTCGCTTTTCGCTTAAAGGATAGCAAAGGGTTTATACTAGCTCCATGTGGACAGCGAATACTCTGATAAGACTGGGCGGATGCCCATGCTGATCTGAGCTTTCGCTGGGCGCAAAACCACTTTGTATTTTCTCGTGTCGCGGCTCTAATAGCCTGTGTTTCAAACGAAAATATTCTAGAACCAAATAAGTAAATCAGCATTATCTCGGGTCTTAAGAAAAGTAAAAAGTATGCAAAGACCAGGAACTGAAACAATCAAAATCCAAATCCAGCCCTCAAACCATAGTTGGAAACAACTAAGATTACAAATAATCAAGATACAGAGAACATATGGCCAACCGAGTGAGCAGCTTGTTCCCAAAAGGTGGCCACTCAGCAACCCAAACCGAACCAAAAATAATAATAACATACATAAGGTAAAACATCACAGAAACTCTGACACCAAAAACAGACAACAAAGAACCACAACAGAACTACCGCCTTGGAACGGTCAGTAATGAATTACTGGGGGGCTTAAATCGATTTTACAGGCCCAACCTCACCCTCAGTTTCTGAAGTGGTACAAAACATTTAGTTGGTTTTTCGGTTCGCATGATAACCCTCTAACTCGTCAATGAATCATCACGGTAAACACATAAATCAAATTTCAACACCATGAAGAAGCAAAGACGAGGACTCAACAGATACAACGGGCCGTCTGACAGGTGGAAATCCGGTTTTTATGCCTCTGTGACGATAGTCAGGGGACATTCAGATTTGCTCCTGTCCGTCTGTCCGTCCGTCTGTACGTCAGTCCGTCTGTAAGTCCATTCGTCACACCCTAGGGAATAGAGTTTGTGTAATCAACTCCTCTCACAGTTGGAAAAGGATCTTTTTCAAACTTTGCATACTTATTGTGAACATTTTGAAGATGTGCATGTGGATGTTTGGTGGAGCTAGGATTAATTTTGACAGAAAAATAGCCTTTCAAACCTAGTCATTTTAGGCAAATGTTTGGATTGTAGGGTATGGAGATTGTGTAATCAACTTCTCCCACAGTTTTCAATGGATCTCTTTCAAACCTTGCATACTTGTTGTAAACATATTGAAGCTGTGCATGTGGACTTATATTGGAGCTAGAATTGATTTTGACAGAATTTTGGCCTTGTAAGCTAAGTCATTTTGGGCAAATTTTTGCATTACAGTTATGGAGATTGTGTAATCAGCTTCTACAGTTTTCAACGGGCCTCTTTCAAACCTTGCATACATGTTGTGTACATATTGAAGGTGTGCATATGGGTTTTTGTTGGAGCTAGAATCGGTTTTCACAGAATTGTGGCCTTGTAAACTTAATTTTGGCAACATTTTTGCATTATAGGAGTTTGTGTAGCATTTCAATGGATTCTTTGTGGATAGCATTTGTGCTTAAAAGGGTGCTTTAGGGACGTACACGCCCTGTGACAGACGCTGCACGGGGGATATTTCGTGTCTTACAGAAACAAACTTCTATTTATGACATAAACATATCCAACTTAGCCCGCATAGGGAGACAACTCCGTCGCCCTTACCTGTCTGATATCGATAGTCTACTACACAATGGCGCAAAATAGGAAATCGTTAATTAATGCTTTGTGAGACTGCTGTTGATAAAGACACATGTGATTCCCTGATATATTCTGAAAGCCTGGTTTTTCGCCGAATTTGTAATATTTTTATATTATTTTTCACACAAGTATTTATTACTTCAAAATACAGATTTCATGACGACGTGCCACAAAAGTCATTTTCTATTTTGCTTTTGAAATGTCGTAGTTTTAATAGCCATATACATGGGTTAAACATGACGTTGCTCTCAACAATCTTTCAGACATATCACGACGACGCCTGGTTGTGACAGGAGGACTCAGTGCTCACTTTTATAACTACTGTATAATACGGTCAGCCGTTTTCAACTGCGAAAAAGAAAACTATTTTGAAAGAAAAAAAACTTCTCCCTGATATTTTCTGAAAGTATAGAAAATGAGCTTTCTAATGATACTGAAATTATATCTTTAGCTCACCGGGATTTTGCTTCACTTTCCTGATTTTTTCATAATTTTACCTTGTTTCTGCAAAGCGAAATTGGAAGCAATTACTACCTATGGCAACGGGAGCCTTTCGTATATAGTAAATGTACCCATATGAGCCGCGACACATAAAACAAACAAAGCGGCAAGTGCGCTCAGCGAGGACTCAGATCAGCCTGGGCAGCCGCTCAGTCTTAGCAGACTCCTCACTTTGTGTTTAAAGGGTAGCTAAGGGTCTGAGCTAGCTCCATGCGGACAGCAAAGACTCATATCAGACTTGCAGATTCCCAGGCTGATCTGAGTCTTCGCTTGGCGCACATGCCACTTTGTTAGTTTTTGTCGTATTGCAGCTCCGTGATCTATCTCTATATAGGTATTTTATTACACTGATAGGATCAGCAGCGGGAGTAGTACAATGGTTTGGGTTTTCGTCTACCAAGTTGGCGACCTAAGTTCGAAACCTCTCTTTTTTTGTTTTTGTTATGTTTCAAGAGTCACGTACAGATACATGCAAATATGATGTTACTTAATGAGGGATGGATGACTTGCAATGCTACCCCTTTTCAGCAAGGCTTCATTCATATCAGGAAGATGAGTGGGTGATAATGAAATGCTGTATGCAGTGCAAACCTCTAAACTATTCGAAGCATTTCCGCTTCAAGCGGGAATCGAACCTGGGACCGCTAGATCAGCAGGCCAGCGCTTAACCTCCTGCGCTACCGGGGTTCATATAATACTGTACGAGCTTGTCTGATGCTGCAGCTACCTTAACAATACGGCAAATTTCAAGAATCGGCGTGCGAAACTTTGACAAATTGATGACAGTTGAAAGCCTGAGGTGCTCTACATGGGTATCACGCTGGCCATTCGGACAATAATTGATCAGTTTGCTTTCTATCACGAAGAAAGAAAGAAAGAAAAAAGAGATAGAAGAAAAAAACTCATGAAATAAGATACAAACAACGAACTTTGATATCACACGCCTATTTAGTTTAGAGTGGGGACACCGTTTTCAAGTCTGTCCATCCGGGTTCTATTTTCCCCCGAGAATCTATTCAAATTGTATACGGGGTTCCATTGCACACAACCTTTCATTATCATCTTTGCATCGTCCTGATATTACTATAATACTGTTGAAAAGGACGTAACATCGCAAGTCATCCATCTATCCATAAAAAAATCAAAGAATCTTTATACAAGCCTTTGTGGGCTTGTGCGTGTGCCTTTGAAAAAAAATCACCTGCTGCATTTAGCTCAGTTTCTAAGTAACCACAAGGGCAAGAGTCTTCTAACTTGCTCCATAGATGCATATGGGGAAGCATGTCCTCGCTTCGAAAAGTCGCGCTAAAACGTGTATAGCAGAATTCCATGCATTACCTCCCTAGGACACCTTTGAATACATATACCAGCCCCTCCTCCCCATCCCCAACCCTCTCTCATCTACCCCCTCCACCTTCCTCATCAAATTAAACAAAAATACTGAGCGGCTTCTTTTATCAACACTTTGCTAATTAATACATGTATGTCTGACATAACCGCATATCTCATATCCGGGCATGTAGACATAACTTTTAATACAAACCAAAAAAAGTGGCATGAGCGCCCAGCGAATACTCAGATAAGCCTTGGCATCCGCCCAGTCTGCTCAGAGTGTTCGCTGTCCGAATGAAGTTAGCTTAGACTTTGAGCAACCTTCAAGCACAGAGCGAAGAGTCTGATCAGAATGGGCGAATGCTCAGAATGCCCAGGCTGATCTAAGTCTTGCTAGGCGTACATGCCATTTTGTTGGTTTTGTCGTGACGGCTCATTTTACGAAAATTACGGTGATTATTTGACACGTTGACTTTCTATTCTATAAAATTTGATTCAAAATACAAAGTTATGCTGTCCATCTATTGATTCATAGGGAATTAAGCAATGACTGCCACCGAATGGTTTGAGTTTTCTATATAAAAGCACGATTTTTAACAGCTAACCTGTAAAGAACATCAAAAATAAGAAGTATGCTATTTTTCAGGGACATACGTTAATTTTTTATGGTTTTATTCAGATTTTTGTATTTACCACAAATCACCACCTTAAAGCAGTAATCCTGCCCTGATTTCATATTCTTAAAATCTTTGTATAGAGAGATTTCATGCAAGTAAAACCATTATAACTATGGTTTCCATACGCTTTCAGGACTCATTTACAAGCAGGAATGATACTATTGACTTTAGTGCTAGCCTGTTTTATTTTTAGTGACCCGAAAAAATCAATAAACACTGGAGCATGTACAGCGTCTATGTACTCAACTCGGATTACACACCAGATAAGCATGTTTCCATCTGCCTAAAAGTGTTTAAGCTTTCTAAAAGGCTAAGAAGATAAGTTAACAGTCATTTAAAATAGTTGATGGAATGGGTCATTTTGAGCAGGAATACTGCTTTAATATATGACGCAAAGTCTTTCATAAGAAAATATTGACACTTGCCACTGACTCACCGCAGATAAACCTTTTACTGTCACCCAAAGATAATTTGTTTCCCGCCATTAACATAGAGCGCGCCCATTTAAAGATAATAGGTAAAGCAGGCAGGTAGCGATTGACTACTCACCAGGATTATATTCGACTACGATACATGTCCCAGTGGCGCAGTAGTCAAGAGGTACAACTCTCAAATAGAAGACGCTGTCATACTTATTTTTTAGGTCGACTCCCACAGTCTTATTCTATATTTTTTTTTCATTTCTTTTTTTTAATTTTATTTTATTTACTTGTTTATTTTTGTTGTTGTTTTGTTCCTATTTTGTCGTACATAACTGCGACACTAGCTGAATTATCAAAGGGTGTGGAAACATGTCTCTCGTTTGTTCTCCCGAGATTACTATTATGTCAATTAGTATAGCATGTTTTGTTAGAGCAAGTGCAAATGTAGTGAGCCCTTTTCGTCCTAATTAGGCGGGGGACCGAATATGAAGAGAGGTTTAAACCGCTGAAGATAAAAATCGAAGCTGAAGGAAGAACTCAAACCTTGTACCAGTTCCAAACTTAACAGGAAAAATGTCAAACTTGAGGAAGACTCGAATTCGACTATTGAGAAAGTTACTTTTGACAGAAAACACGCCCCCACCCCCGCAAAAAAAAAAAAAAAAAAAGTCAATAATTGGATTTGAAGCTTCGACCCTAGGATTCAGGTAACAAAAGATCAAGCTGTCCAAGCTAATTTTGTTTGTTACAAGCGTTGCTGTGATTATGATACTAAACTACGGCAATGTAATAGTTGGTACCTGTCACCCCTATGTATATGTTTAGTTTATTTATAGCCCATGTTTGTCAATTACACATTATCTTTGGGCAATAGTAGAGCAACTAGCTTCATACACCGATGAACGATTTTTGACCATGTGACGCTGTCGTCAAGCGACGTCTAAGGTGAACAAATGTCTTGATTGGTCCATGTGACGTTCGCTTGACGCAACGTCCTGGAGACCCGCTTTTTAACGTAATGGCCGAACATGTTGTTATTGTCGTTACTATCTTTTTTTCGACTATTATTCTGCATATTCTTTACAAAATTACTATGAAAACGGCACAGAAAGGCTCTGCAAATAAAGTTCAAATTTATATAAGAATAAAAAAATCATTTTTTAGAGTTCATCGTGTGATCAAGCCAGTGGTCGTCGCTAAAATTCTGCAAAAAAGCGCTTCGCGCTTTATGGAATTTTAGCTCCGCCCACTGGCTTCATCACACGATGAACGCTGAAAAATCATATTTTGATTCTTAAATGTAACTCTCATTTTACTCTAAAAGATTGGACTATTCCAGCCATGCGTCCAAAAAATACAGGTGAAATGGCAATCAGTGTGGACCATGACAATGACCATGATCAGACTGCTCCTGAAAGCGTCTGCATTGTTTACGCAGACCTAATTGTCCAAATACTTAAAAGTTAAAATACAGTAATGAAAACCAAGGCAAACCACACTCAGCAAGCACATGTCGGTGAAATGACGTCGTACTGGCGTCGATGCGACGCCATTACGTCGCAACGACAGAAGTACGACTCATTTCAACGTCATGTGCCTGCTGGGCAGACGTTGTTAAAATAACTAGCTGAAGTAAGGGGTGGCTGCATTGGCTGGCAGACTTGCGATTCTACGTCCTTTTCAACAGTATTTCTGATATATCAGGACGATGGGAGGGTGGTAATGAAAGTCTGTGTGCAATGGAACGCCATTTACGGTTGGAAAGATTTCTGCTCCCAGTGGGGCATGAATCCGGGACAGCTAGGACAGTTGGCAAGCGCTTAACTTACTCAGCTACTAGGGTTCCTTACTAGCTCTTATCTCTCTAATCTAGTTTTAAAACAGGACATGAACAGTTAAAGCTTAAAAGTTTTCAGCAGAGCCCAGATTCACCTAAATAACTGCCTAATTTCGGGTGCCAACGTCTTCAATGAGCCCCAAGCAAGAAAAGAAAAGTGAGTTGTTGTAAAATGAAACATAACAAAGAGACACAAAATGCAAGAGAATGAAAAGATCCAAATCTGTTTCGTTTCATACTTGTTCATCAGAAGATTTGTGAACGCCCAGTTTTATTATGCACTAAAAGAATTTGCTCAATGGTCCTTTAGAGTTAAATATATAATAAAAACGGGGTAGGGCCATAACGTCTACTTTCAAAACGTCTATTTTCAAAAACGTATACTCTCAAAACGTGTACTTCCATTTGGTCTATTGTGCCAAAACGGCTTCTCCCAGGAGCTGCGGTAGTGGAGTGGATAACGCGCTGGACTACCAATCCAGGGGTCGCAAGATCGATCCCTCGCTTCTCCGGTCTTTCGGATGAGACTTCTAATCGTGGTCCCGTCTCCATATGACCAAGTTGTTGGTGGGACGTTCAACCAGAGTTATTGGAGTAGATATTCTGGGAGTAGACGTTATGGGAGTAGACGTTTTGGGAGTAGACATTTTGGGATTAGACATGAGAGTAGACGTTTTGAGAGTAGAGGTTATTGTCCTAGCTCATTAAAATATGAGAAAGCATATTAATAATGGTTTCTCCATTTATTTATTTCTTTGTACCTACGTGCTATGTAGTTGTACATTAAATTTTACTTGACAGCTGACCTCGGGGTCCGGATCAGTTGTCAATTAGTTGAACAAAATCGTCTTGTGGTTGGTCATTGATGTTGCTCGTAATTGTAGGTATAATCCTGAAACGACACATATTAAGATATTTTTCTCTCTGTTTTCCTCATTATTTGTCGTTAGAATCCTTTGATACAATAATTCTGACAATTAAGCGCCGCTGAGCCGCCACACGCAAGAAAGGATGTTTACGACATCCAAGAACAATAACAGGATTTTCTCGCTTCTGAGAAGATTCCCGCTGATAAGCTATTGCTCTCCGCACATGCCATATATCGGCCTAAAGAACGTATAAGAATAAAAAAGCCACTAGTCAGACTGCACAGTCTTTCAGAATTGTTCGAGTCTGCGCTGTTCCCAGATATCTGAGGCTACAATTTTGTCTGACGCGGCTCTGTCAACTCGCAGAGTTAAAAAAACCCGTTGAACTTGTTTGTTGAACTTTGCCTCTGAACACTGACATCTATTTTAATAGAATTATATTAACCTTACCAGGTCCTTTAAAGTAGCTGGTGAAATTATTCTTACTTTGATAATCTTTTGAAAGCTCATACCCAGCAGGCACACAACGTGAACTGGTCCCCAAGGTTATAGAACTTTTTCCATGCTCAACTCAGCTGAGCATGAAATTTTACCTGCTAATAAATAGCAAATAACTGGTAAGCATACCCGATAGTTGGTTTCTTGCTCAGTTTAGCTGAGTATGAAAATTGCTCTGCTTATGAATATGAAAATGCCAACATTTGTTGAAATTTTCATATTTATCAGCAGAGAAAATTTCATGCTCAGCTGAAGTGAGCATGATGTTTTTTTTAAATCTTGGGACCTGATTCAACGTCATGATCAAGTACATATCCTGTTTAAATAGCCCACTACATGGCCTTGAATCATACCCTGTTTCATACCCATCAAGAGGAGTATCCATTACATAATCATGAATCAATATGGTGGCATCTCTGTAGGCTTGGAGAAGATATGAGCCGCGACACGAGAAAACCAACAATGTGGTTGTACGCCCAGCGCAGACGCAGATCAGCCTGGGCATCCACTCAGTCTGATCAGACTCTTCGCTAAGGGCTTAAAGGGTAGCCAAGGGACTAAGCTACCTTCATGCGGACAGCGAAGACTCTGATCAGACTGGGCGGATTCCCAGGCTGATCTGAGTCTGCGCTTGACGCACGACCACATTGTTGGTTTTCTCGTGTCGCGGCTCATATGACAGAAACACAATGTATGCGGAGACATATGTAAATGTGGTGTTTGAGATAGCGAGTTTATACATATTAATCAGCTGAGGGACCATATTCCCTGTCATAATTGGGATAACAGATATTTGTGGTAAGCGTCTGCTCGAATTGTTATCCTTAGAGACCATATTCGGTATCATATAGGGGATAAACCTTATAAACGTAGGAGCTGTGCTAGCGTGTTTATACATCCTAGACAACTCAGGAGGCATACGGGCCGCTTTCATACAGAGGGTAAATGTTGTAGTTAAGCGTTTACACAGTCTGGTGACGTCAGCAACCTACTGGAGATACACCCCACAAATCTGCGAACACCTCAGCGACCATATACAGGCTCATAGGAAAAGACCCCACATGTGATAGCAGAGATAAGAATTTGCACAATCTTGTGTTTGCACGTTCTAATACCCTCAGCAACCATATGGTTATTAAAGATTGAAACTTGATTTTTCAGCGTTCATCGTGTGATGAAGCCAGTGGGCGGAGCAAAAATTCCATGAAGGGTGAAGCGCTTCTTGTAGAATTTTAGCGACGACCGCTGGCTTCATCACACGATGAACGCTGAAAAATCAAATTTTTATTTTTATATTTACACTTTATGTAAGACCCTTCCTGTGTTGTTCTCGTGGTAATTTAATGTAGAATATGCAAAATATTCGTCGAAGAAAAGACAGTTACGACGTATTTGGCCATTACGTTAAACAGCCGTCGCCTTTACGTGACATCAATCGAACATAACGCGGACCAATCAAGACGTTTGTTTACCTTAGACGTCGCTTGACGACAACGTCACATGATAAATTGTCGTTCATCGATATATGCAGCCAGTTGCTCTAAAAGGTTTTGGTCTATAAAAATTCTGGTGAGGTACTTAGTAAACTGAAGTCAAGAGGGTTCCGTGCGACTAGTTTGTCCACTTATGATTTTTCTACTCTTTATACCACATTACCCCATAATTTGATAAAGGAAAAACTTGTTAATTTGATTGAGAGGGCCTTCAAAGAGTTCTCCAAAAATTAAGATACCCTTTATATTGCCGGGCCGGGTAGCGCAATCGGTAGGGCACCTGACTCGTAAGTCAGAGGTCCTGGGTTCGAATCCCGGTCTGGCCACATACTTTCGTTTCTCCTTCCGCTGATTCAAGAAGGGCAGTTGTCAGTTACTGGCGAAAGTATGTGCACTTAGTACTGGTTAACCGCTTAGGAGGTCTAAGCCTGCCCAGGAATAGTGTGGTTAGGTTAACTGACCGTCCCGACATGACCTTAGTTGTTTACCGTGGACGTTAAGCATCAAATCAACCAACCAACCAACCAACCCTTTATATTGCCTGTAACGATTTGAAAGCGTGTTTCACTTCTACTGACCGTAAAATATATAGAGGATATGAACGTTGGTCATGTCAGAATGTATGTGACGCCTTATCATATCTCTTAGATAATATTTACATCAGATTTGGTAATAAGTTATAAAGACAAATTGTTGGTATTCCGATGGGTACAAATTGTGCTCCTCTTGTGGCCGATTTGTTTTTATTTTGTTATGAAAGAGATTTCATGACTTTTCTTTCTGTTGATAATCAAGCTGATATCATTGAGGCATTTAACTCAACCTCTAGATATCTAGACGATCTTCTGAATATTGATAATCCTTATTTTGAAAGCATGGTCAACCAAATTTACCCACCTGAACTTAAATTGAATAAAGCTAATACTTCAGATACCGAGGCCCCCTTTTTGGATTTACATCTATCTATTTCTAACGGTTTTGTATCTTCTAAAATTTATGATAAACGTGATGACTTTGACTTTGATATAGTTATTTTCCATTTTTGGATGGTGACGTTCCAAGTCGTCCCTCTTATGGAGTGTATATTTCTCAACTTATAAGATTTGCTAGAGTGTGTAGTCATGTAGATGACTTTAATGCTCGTAATAAATGTTTAACTGCTAAACTTCTTCAACAGGGCTATCGGTATCATAAGCTTAGAAAGGCTTTTTCTAAATTCTATCGCAGACACCATGAATTGGTCTCAAAATTTGATGTCGGATTAAAATTTCTTTTACACCAAGGCCTATCGGAACCAGAATTTTATGGTGACTTAGTATACAAATTCAAAAAGATTAAGGGTATGACTGATTTTTCTGATCAATTCCGAAAAATAATAATACGTCACAAACGTATTGGCTATAATTTAAATGTTATGCGACAGTCTGCATGCTTAGTGATTAACCCAATCACGGTTGATAACTTTGCTGCACTCTTTAATTGCACACCGGGGGATCGGGCGT
This sequence comes from Ctena decussata, assembly GCA_963989385.1. Classification (NCBI taxonomy): domain Eukaryota; kingdom Metazoa; phylum Mollusca; class Bivalvia; order Lucinida; family Lucinidae; genus Ctena; species Ctena decussata. Next base: position 29,979,327 of record OZ022501.1, on the reverse strand, counting down.
CAGACTCTATGATGGCCCCGACCTAAAGCTATATATTTTAGTTGGTTGGGACCGGAGCCTTTTTGTCTGTTGCTGGGTCCACCGGGGCTCAACTGGTGACCTTCTTTTGCTTCAGATTTCCAGTGGGGTTGTTTGGCAGGCCAGGGATCTCCACTTGTCAGACGGCCCGTTGTATCTGTTGAGTCCTCGTCTTTGCTTCTTCATGGTGTTGAAATTTGATTTATGTGTTTACCGTGATGATTCATTGACGAGTTAGAGGGTTATCATGCGAACCGAACAACCGACTAAATGTTTTGTACCACTTCAGAAACTGAGGGTGAGGTTGGGCCTGTAAAATCGATTTAAGCCCCCCAGTAATTCATTACTGACCGTTCCAAGGCGATAGTTCTGTTGTGGTTCTCTGTTGCCTGTTTTTGGTGTCAGAGTTTCTGTGATGTTTTACCTTATGTATGTTCTTATTATTTTTGGTTCGGTTTGGGTTGCTGAGTGGCCACCTTTTGGGAACAAGCTGCTCACTCGGTTGGCCATATGTTCTCTGTATCTTGATTATTTGTAATCTTAATTGTTTCCAACTATGGTTTGAGGGCTGGATTTGGATTTTGATTGTTTCAGTTCCTGGTCTTTGCATACTTTTTACTTTTACCTATGGGAAGTCAGTGGCAAGTGTAAATATTTATACTTGAAAGACCACCGAAATGTGACTTATGGCAAAACCTTCGCTCGGTGTTGTACCCTCAAGAGTTATATGTTTACTCATGCTGAGATAACCCTTAATAATGTTGTATAGCCTTCGCAGCCACATGTATAGTCATATAAGAGAGAAGGCTTGCAGATGAAATATGATAGAACTTCTAATAGCGAAACTAAATAAAGCTATGATATGTCAGGACAACTCTGCAAACGCAGTATATATTTTCTAAATGGCACATTTTTGAACGTCTTTGAAAGAGGTATACCCTACAGCTACTGCTATTGTTTTACTTTAGAAGGTCGTAGTTCATATATAAGCAGTCTTTAATCTTTTTCGTTATTGCTTTTTAAACACAAACCCTAGGCAACTGTGTCCTGTAAATATCGCGGAAATTATATGTAATCTAGGTTCCATACTGTCCCGTGAATTTGGATTTTCTGCATTTTATGTAGTAGCAAATTCCACTGTATACTAAAATTATCATGGTTTTGTAACGAAAACAAATGTCTTAGCATTCAAAATCTTGTCAGGAGAAGCTTTTGCATGGTCCAATACAATATTGTCGAAAAATTAAAATTAATTTATAAAACGGGATTAACACAGCCTTAGAAAATGACCTCGACGTCGATTTCAATAACGTCATTAGAACTGTGCATTGCTTTGCAAGGAATGATTCGGAAACGTGTGCTATCCTTCTAACATTTAAATGGATATTAACGGCAACGATCGACAAACAGCTGACAAAAATTCATTTTGTATTTACGATGATACTTTACTTGAATGACACACTGAAAATAAAATCACATATGACTCTAACCCAGTGGTATGACTGGGGCCTGATAAAATGCGTTGTACCTAAATAAGAAAAAGTTATCTTTGTATAGTGTTTGGTATCACTGTAAAGGCAAAATGTAGTGCTTTCAATACATGCAAAGCATTTGTCCCCAGCAGGCCGCCAAACAAAGTTATGCGGCGAGAATCAGAACTTTCTGAACAACCCTCGTATTTCATCTGTAATTCTTCACTCCTACATAAATATACATGAGGCGATACACTTAAAGGCCAAGATACAACAGGAGCAGTTTGTAGTTAAACTTTTTAGCACCTAGTTGATAATGGCAATAGCCCTCTCTCTGTCTTAGCATGGTTCCAGTTCAAAGGTGGTGGATTCATCATCATCTTACACACATAGAATCTCACACCTGTATCTGGACCCACTCAGTAGGTAATCACCACTGTTGCTGCTGATAGGTATTATGTATACATATTAAACTGATACCGGTATAACCAATAAATGTAATGCTAAGTGTCCCATATTGCAAACAGTAAAGACCCAGATCAGTTGGATGCAACTGAGGTTATACCCTCCTTATACTACTGGCAAAGAATGGACTTGTCCGAACTCTGATAAATGTAGTGCTTTCAGTACATGCAAAGCATTTGTCCCCAGCAGGCCGCCAAACAAAGTTATGCGGCGAGAATCCGAACTTTCTGAACAACCCTCGTATTTCATCTGTAATGCTTCACTCCTATATAAATATACATGTGGCTGCGGAGGACTGGGCGTATGCCAAGGTTGATATGATTATTCCCTGTGTACCCACATGCCACTTTGTTGATTTTGTCATGTCTCGGCTCATTTGTAGTAAAGCATTTCCCAGATCTGATCACCTTAAAATGTAAAGGACATCTACGCTTAGGGTGTGAATGTTCCCCATACTTAAGAATTTATACGGATCACTGACTTTTGCTTTGCATTTATAACTATGATATGTAACTTGCATGACAAATGAATTTTCAAGTGTTTGTGTTTCTGTTAGTACGTTAAACATACGTTGACGTCATTGTTGAGATTAATTCTAAATTATCATCAAACTGATGGTTGATAATGATTTATTGTATTCATTTCACACTTTTTACCTACATCACAGACAACACTTGATAGTTTTGACTATATGTATGTGACCTTGACCGCATTTCAAGGTCATTGTACAGAATTTAATCCTTCAAGATCACTGTGGTACTCTTAACCATTCTTCTTCTTTTGCTTACTGAGTATCGTCCCCCCACCCCCTCCCCGTGACGCAGCTGCCCACTCATATATTATTTTGTGTATACTTGCCATGCATAAGTCTGCTGCATAAAGGAAATGCTGGGTCACGGGGAACGTGGGGGGGGGGGGAGTACTTGTATTTTAATTATAGTGAAGCGTTCCCTTTTGGCCGTTTTAACCGGGAGTATAACTATAGTTTTGCAAGTTCAAATGCTAATCAGGCATAGCAAGAAGAAAATCATTGCATTGTGTTGTGATATGCATGTATTTAGCATGCATTTATGACAAAAATTTATGGAATGAATGACTTATTTCAATATTTTTATTCCGTCTAAAATGAGGTGAGAAAACCTTGAAATTAAGGTAGGTACGATCAACCTGAATTATCTCCCCATGATTTTGGGTCTGAATCAAAATGATCTGATTTCATACGGTTTACATATTTATGGAAGCTCTACTAAAAATATGTAGACTTTATACTTTTGGAAATTCGAACCTGTCATGCCAGTCTAATGGGGAAAATCGTCGCCTTGGGCATAGAAGTTCTTTATTTATTTTACATCGATTGCATTGAAGCTCTCGCGAACTTATTTAAATACTCTCGATGGCACGGATATGGGCGCGTTTGTGGTCTGATCACCTTAGCGACTCTTTCGGAATCATATCGGGTATACACCTAATTAACGCTGTATTGCCTACGCAGCCACATGTATATTCATATAAGAGTGCAGCCTTACAGATGTAATATTCACGGTGCAGGACCTTATCGGATTCTAGTCGAGAAAGGGGTTGGTTGCGGCTGGGCGATTGGTAACTTTCAGTGCCGGGGCGTCCTACCTATTTGCATAAAAGTGGGGGCAAGGGCCTACTGTTCTTGCAGTAGGTGCGGATGGGGGCTGTTCGGATATTTTACACTCCCCTATCATATTTCTTTTCTTTCTCCCTCTATCTTGGAGATGGCTCGATATAGCCTGAAATACTGTCTTAAAGATCCAATAAACCCAAAACAACCAACCAAAATCTAGTCGTGAAAACAGGGTTCTGTTCATGATTTTCGGACTCTGTGAAAAACCGTATGTGATGGAAGGGGTGTGTCTTGAAAAGCATATATAATTAAAAAATATACTTTTGCTTCAGTAACCATAGCCAAGGAACACCAGAGATCCTTGCCTCAGTAGAGTCGCTATTCTGCGGGCGTGGGCTGCGGGCCATTGTTGATGATACATGTACCAACGTTTTGATAGTTAATCAGAATATGACCTACATAAGTTTGAGACCCGATCACTCAGAAAGAAAAAAAAAACAGGGTGTTATATACATTCATTTTGTAAATTTAAACATTTTTAGATACTGTTCTTATCGCCATAGCTAAAAACCTGGAATGGAATGGTAGGCATGGAATGGAATGGACAGGGTAATATACATTCCATTGGCTACAGTTGGGTCTCAGAACCTGGGATGGTACTCTTACAAGAAAGACTTGCTCCCTCAATGGAGAAAGTGCTTTTCTGTAAGAGCGCCTTCCTAAATCAGTGGAATGAAGGAGACTTCTCTGCCAGTCCATCCCATTTCATTTCATTCTATTCCATGTTTTGAAAGAACATTACAAGTATTTCAAGTCATTCCTCACTCCCTGATAATTTCTGATATACATCTCATTACGGCTGACACATGTACATTGTATCTCAGTGATTTGAGTAAAGACAGAAGAAAAGGTTTCTTCAGATTAGCCTGAAAATTATTGTTATTTTTTCACATTGGAGAATATATTAAGCCTATGAACTGATGTTTTCAAATAATAAAGATAAGGAAAATAATTAAAAAAAAATAATACACAGGCTGCATTGCGAGATAAGGGATCCTTCTTGTATGTGCAGCCAGGGAAGACTCAGTCTGATCAAAGAGTCTTCCCTGTTTGTGTACACGATTTACAGGTTATGGGCTATTTATGCAATGATTATCATAAGGATCCTGTTACGCAGAAGGTTTTACACACGGTCGACACGGGTGTAGAGCCTTATACGTCGCCAGGACGGCGGAGGGTGACTTCCGGTTAAAGGGTTATCTACCAGTGTAATACACTAACAAGGAAACTCTAACAACGTTAGAATTTTTTAAGTTTATATATAATGTAAATTCTATATACAACAATACAATTTACAACTGTCACAATTACAATAATATACAACACATATCAGTTCATGTCGCTGGCCCAAGTAAGGTGTTTGTTTCAAATCTGTAATCGATTTGCGTACAATACGCAAATAGATTACCGTCTGACGTCAACACCGTACTCGGCTCAGCGCCATGAACTAAAGGAAAACACAAAGGACAAAAAACGTTAGTTTGAGCTCATACAAAAAAACAAGGCCTTATGTTGGTAGACTTCAATTCGTCGTTCCCTGGATCATGTCATGGGCCAGTCCATATATCATGAGGAACACCAACTAATATTAACACGTGCACGATTATATACTGGTCGCTCCCTGGATCGTACCAGGGACCAGTCTATATATATTAACACACTTTAATGGACGAACACTGTCCCACACTTGATGTGACCTTCAGATCTTATCACAGAATCTGATAAAACTGTGCTAACCACTTCCGCCTACATTTTGTGCTTCCCGCCTCTGCTTAGGAACCATGCACAAACGGCGTTGTAACTGCCTCTACCCGGGTTGGTATTAACCTGGAGACGTATATCGCATCTCCAGGTGAGACGTGGCTCTAAGCCCTAACAGCTGACTGCCGGACTTGATGTGCCTAAAAATAACGAACTTACTCTTAATACATTGCAACTACATAATAACAATACGTAAGATTTGGGCCTGTCTTGGAAATACCATACAACGCCCTCGGCGAATGCCGAGCATAACGTGCACACGCCAGCCGTGTCACTAGACACGACTCGCGCTCACGATGTAAAGCCAAAATTGTGCTTACCGCTTCCGCCAATGAAGAAACGTAGATCCTACCACGCATGTGCGTCGAAGGATCTGACGTCAAACATTGTCAAGAAGTATACTGACGTCAACAGGCATTACCATGACATACCCCACATAAAACATGAATAATCTAAACAATGAACTATTTACATTAAATGTATTAATTCATTTCTTTAAACTAAGCGTAATACCATTTGCCATAGAATATAATAGCTGAATAAGCGTTTCGCACACATTTGGGATCATAACGTTTGATCTGACATCATGACATCAATGATGTTATACCATATGACGCCGTCTAATGAAGGCAAATCAAACGCATGATGACCAAATGTTAACATTATAACTTATGGAAGAAACCCTTAATGCGGTGCATGCTATGGCGTCAATTGACGTCACGAGTATATAAATTAGTTCCATTACAAATCAATCTACTTCTATAGGCCACGTATACGTGAAACTAATATAAAAAGTGCTGACGTCGCAATAACATGATGCAACTGACTTCATATGAATAACATGAATGCAACTGACGTCACATGAATAATATGAATGCAATTGACGTCACTGGACACCAGTGAAACTAATATAAAAGTGCTGACGTCGCAATAACATGAATGCAACTGACGTCACATGAATAACATGAATGCAATTGACGTCACTGGACGTCAAATAGACGCACACCATTGCAACCAACATCAGTGATATAAACTATTTCCGTAATTTACAAAACTTCCTAATATACAAATACCATGCGCAGCATGGTCAGTATAAACAAAATTGGTCGACATATGCGCAGCCTGATCACTGCCAACAAAATCAAATCAGTCGACACATATAGTCATACCATATCAATCAGAAGTCACATTTTTCATTCTTAGCCAAACAATTCTAAAATAAATATAATAAAATCTTACCGTTCTGGTCTAAACTCAGAATCTGGGCACACAACAATATAACATCCTCAGTATAAGAATTAAACAGCCACGTCTAACTTTTCAATAAAAGATAGGCGTATAAATAGTATGCGTCTCACATTTAAATCATGGGACTCGTGCAGGTATTCACATTAAAATCATGCAATACGCTGTCCACGAGAGGTATTCACAAACAACCCATGCATAACGTAGTCACAATTTCCGTAAACGTTTAATACCACAGTTACCCTAAAAACTGTAGCCTTACTGACTGAAAGGATTAAAATAATCTCGACGACATAGTGGACGATTAGATCCATTTCGTAACATAGGTTTCCCCTTAGGGAGAAAAAAACATAACAATGTTTCTTTTCTGAAATAGTACGAAATGCGATCGAATCGTAGGCTATGTCAAAACTGGAAAACTAGCTATATACACAACAACGGTGCGATGCATAACGTGGCCAAACTATCTACTAACTAAAAAAGGTAGTCCGCCCCCAAATTATCTTGGCCGCGGATAGCAACGATCCTGAATCTGTACGGCTGTAATTTCATGGCCCAACGCATGATTCGGGGATTGAGCACCTTAGCTGTCTGCATATAAGACAAAGGTTTGTGGTCAGTTTCAAGTAGGAACTCCGCCCCATACAGGTACTTACGAAATTTCTCAACACCCCAGATAATACCCAAACATTCCTTTTCAATTACAGAGTAGTTCCTTTCCCGAGGTAACAATTTCTTGCTAGCATAAGCAATCGGCAAACGACCTTCACCTTCGAATTCCTGAAGCAAAATAGCTCCAAGACCAACGTCTGAAGCATCTGTTCGGAGTACAAACGGGTTACCTTCTTGAAAAACAGGTAAGCGAAGAATAGGACTAGACGTGAGCCTACTCTTCAGGGTTTGAAATGCCCTTTCATGCTGATCTTGCCAATCTTTGATAGAATTAGGTCTATCCCGTTTAGTTAAATCAGTCAGAGGAGAAGCTATGGATGAGAAATTTGGGATAAAATGACGGTAAAACCCAGCTAATCCCAGAAAAGATTTAATTTGCCTTTTCGTACATGGACGAGGAGCATCTCTGATAGCCTGTATCTTGTCCTCTTGCGGTCGTACCGTCTGTCCGACGATATTGTGACCAAGGCACTCGATACTACCATAACCGATCATGCATTTAGATGGTTTTGCCGTCAATTTGGCCGACCTGAGCCGATCTAACACTTGACGTAATGACGTCACATGATCCTTCCATGTTTCAGTAAATATCCACATGTCATCAACAAAGCTGTCAACATTTGGGAGATTGGACAATATGATTCTCATTAACCTACAAAATGAGGCTCCCGAATTGACCAAACCGAAGGGCATAGTTTTAAACTGGAATAAACCCTTAGGCGTTTCAAATGCCGTCAAAGGTTTAGACCTTTCAGTAAGACTGACTTGCCAATAACCCTTACTCAGGTCCATCTTTGTAAAGAATTTATGTCCCGACATTTTATTGATAACCTCCTCCATATTTGGCATAGGTTCTGCATCGAATTCCGTCACTTTGTTAAGCTTCCGGAAGTCGATACAGAATCTAACTGATCCGTCTTTCTTCGGAACTAGGACAACAGGAGATGAATACGGTGAAATCGACGGCTCGATTACCCCTAAATCCAACATATCCTGTATCTCCGTCTCCATGACGTTACGCGTCTTATACGGGATAGAATAACCCTTCGTTCGTATGGGTTCTGACGTGAGTAGTTTGATATCGTGCTGTATTTGATCAGTTCGACCGGGTAAACTTGATAGTACATCCGGGTACTGTTTAATCAACGCTTCAACCTCCATACGTTGTTCTGACGTTAACGTATCTGAGATACTGACGTCATTATAAGTTTCCGGTTCTTTAGCAGTCGGAAAAGCACAATCATCAAGAGAAAATTCATCACTACCATCGTCATCAACCGACTCTGTAGTCTCAGTCGACAATAAACAATGTGACGGTACACTACGACGTTCGACATATTGTTTCAGCATATTAGCATGGTATGTACTCACGACACCATTGACGTCGATTTTATAGTCCATTCTATTCACCACCTCTACTACTTCATATGGACTCTTCCACTGCAATAACAGTTTATTACTGTCAGTTGGCAGTAATAACAATACTTTATCTCCCACGTTAAATTTACGCGACCTAGCGCGTTTGTCATAATAAGCCTTTTGCTTTACCTGTACTTTCCGTAAACTATCATGTGCTAACTTACACGTCTGCTCTAATCGTTCTCTCAACTCAATTACGTACTGGTACGTAGACAGAACCTGCTCATCCTGTACCTCTTCAGACCATAATTCACGTAATATTGCCATAGGGCCTTTAACGTTACGTCCGTATAACAATTCGAACGGAGAAAACCCTAATGACTCCTGCGGAACCTCCCTTATTGCAAACAGTAGTGCTGGGAGATATTTATCCCAGTCTTTTGGACGTTCTGCGCACATCCTACGTAGCATTTGCTTCAACGTCGCGTGAAAACGCTCTACAAGACCGTTACAGATAGGATGATACGGCGTCGTGGTTAACTGCTGGAGTGATAACAGCCTACTTACTTCTTTCATAACTTCAGCAGTAAACTGACTTCCGCAATCTGTTAACATTTCATCAGGTATGCCAACTCTACTAAACATCTCAACTAACGCTTCGGCTACGCGTTCCGTCTCAATGCCGGGTAACGCTACCGCCTCGGGATATCTCGTCGCATAGTCTATCATTGTTAAAATATAGCGGGATTTCCTGTCAGAACGAGGTTCTATCGGTCCAACTATATCAACAGCGACTCGTTTAAATGGTGTGTCAATCTGTGGCAACTTTCCTAAAGGAACCTTAGTGACACGACCTTTTTGAATAGTCCTTTGACATATGTCACAAGATTTACAAAACCTTGTCACATCACCACAAACTCCAGGCCAAAAGAACTCAGTTAACACTCTATCCATAGTTTTCTTTATGCCCAAATGACCTGACATCAAGGTTTCGTGCGCCAATCTTAACACCTTTTCACGAAAACCTTCAGGGATAATAAGTTGCAAAGTGACCTTGTTTCCCTTAGTAAACTGCCTATACAATAAATCTTGCTTTCGGATAAACTTAGTTTCACCTCGGTTCAATCCACGACTAATAGTCACATTCCCAGATTCCACTCTTTGCCTTATGCCATTCAATTTAGGGTCAACAACTTGGGCCTGCTTCAATGCCTCCTTATCACTAGCAATAATTTGATCAGGAACTTTAAGTTTCTTATAGACCTCTTCACCTTGCTTAGCTTGTGACCTAGTCACTGCCGCCATTGCAAAATGGGACATATCGGGAAGTTTTGACCCGTCAATATTTCCAATAACCAGGTCATACAATGTATCTTCCATGCACAATGCCTCAGTTTTTCCTGTGAAAAATGGACAATCTATGTCAACCATTGCTAAGGGATACCTTTGGGTAGATTCATCAATCAAAGTTACATCAGATTCTCTACCAAGTAACTGATCATTAGAAACCAAGTTTCTACGAACGACACACCCAGTACAACCTGTGTCCCTTAAAACTACAACTGTCTTACCATTAACCGTACCCTGCGCTGTTGGTAATCGCGACCTTAAAAAGTAACAGACACCTTTCCTATCCACGTTATTATCGATTAAGGGACTTTCTTCCTTACTCTTATAGAGACCTTCAATTTCATGAGACCTATTCATTGTAGTTTTACAAAAGCTCATTTGATGTCCGCCACCCCGACCACGTCCGCGGGAATAACCCCGACCACGGCCACGATCTGAATTACTACCCTTCGTCTGTACAGCATCGCTCTTACTCTGTGATCTTTGTGTCTCATCTTTCGGTGCATAACTACTCCCCTTACTTCCGCTATACCCGCTTGCACTTGCACCTACCTCTGCACAATATGCTTGCTTCCTATCGGGATTCTTAAAACATTTATATGTTAAATGTCCCTTACCACAAATACTACATTTTATCTCTGGCTTCGCACTCGGCTTATTATCAGATTTACTCTGAGTTACGCCCTTACTATCACGCTGCCCCTTATTAACACAAGCGTAGACACCGCCACGTGCTTCTGCAAATAAATCTGCTTCCCTAGCCATCTCACCTAGATTCGTGAATGTTTTCGGTTTCAAATGAACATATAGTTCTTTACTACAGGATTCTAAAAACTGATCCCTAGCGAAAAAATCGCAAACAGCTTCGTAAGACTGGTCTACTTTCGCCATTTTCAACCATTTATTAAGATACGACCTAAGTCTACTACTAAACTGAATAAACGTTTCGGACTTTTCAGGCCTATCATAGCGAAATTTCTTCCTAAATCCGCGTTCAGTCATATCAAAATTCTTTAACAACGCATCTTTCAACTTGTCATAATCTGCTGCATCATCTACAGACAATCTATCATAAACATCAAGCGCGCGACCTTTAAGTAATGCGCTTAAATATGCAGCCCAAACGTTTTTATCCCATTTATTCGCCGTCGCGTATTTCTCAAACCTTGATAAGTAACTATCCATTTTGTCCTTACTTTCATCAAAATACGGTAACTTGGGATCTCGCGCATGCGCTAACTTTTCAGCCTTCTGTTTTTCTAATTCAACTCTAAACGTTACCTTCTGCAAATCTATCTGATTCTTTAACTCGCGTTGCTGCAATTCAAAACTGTACTTCAACTTTTCTAACTCAACTTCGCTCGACAACTTTGCTTCCTTATCGCTTTCGACTTGATACAACCTAGCTTCCCTATCTTTCTCGGCTTGCCGCTCTATACTTTCGATCCGCGCCATCTCGATTTCCCTATCCGCCGCAATCTTAGCTTCTTCCGTCGCGATCCTAGCCAATTCAATTTCCCTATCTTTTTCGGCCTGCGCGATCCTAGCTAACTCAATTTCCCTGTCTTTATCGGCCTGCGCAATCTTTTCTTTATCAAGTTCCCTTACCGCGTGCCTTTCTGCCCTCTCAGTCTCTTGCTGTTGCTTAACAAATTCCTGCAATGCCTGCCCTTCATAACCTAACTCCCTTCCCGTCTTAACTAACTGATCCATGACGCTTAACGTATTGCTCACGTTAATTTAACTGAAACCGACGTTCACTTATAGTCACACACGTTAACTAAAACGTTAACGATAATAATAACGAACTAATCCAACTAAAACGTTGATTAATTAGTATACTCGTGATCTGGACGTAGCCATTAAAGTTACGTTCATAACAGACCGGAAATGACGTCATAAACTGACGTTGACTTTGCCGAGAATTACTTTTCACTATTAAATGACGTAATTAGATGACGTAAATAACCCACATTACAATTACGCCCAACTTGATCTAGCGTATCGGATATACAAACGTAACGTATGTAACGCAACGTATTAACACTGACACGACAACTGTACGTCCTACATTACAAAACCTTATAAGATACCAACGGTAAATCAAACTTAAGATTCTGCTATTAGGTTTAATTCATTGTAACGATACTATATTACGTTACGAGTAACCTACGTTACTAAATCAGGACATAAAATGGACCTCAGTAACGGTTACGACACAACGTACAAAACGTTTAGGTTAATAAACTTACAGATTGTCATGCAACAGCAGTGCCAAGGTACTCAACCGGACCTTAAAACTAAATATGTATCATCCGTGCCAAGACAATTCAGGTCTATATACCTCAGTTTCCCCACTCAGATATGCAACCTGTTACATTTTATCACAAATTAATGCATGGGCTATCGCACTTCATCACGCAGGGAATAAAGATAGTTGACCTTAATTGAGTGTAGGTTACATTTACAAAGAATTTAGTGGCAAAATTGCTCCCCTAAAAAAAAATGTCTGACAAAATTGTGCCTAGATTCTATATATATTGTCAATGTCTTACACTGGCAGATATTAACCGGAAATCAAATCCCACTTCTGACACCATGTTACGCAGAAGGTTTTACACACGTTCGACACGGGTGTAGAGCCTTATGCGTCGCCAGGACGGCGGAGGGTGACTTCCGGTTAAAGGGTTATCTACCAGTGTAATACACTAACAAGGAAACTCTAACAACGTTAGAATTTTTTAAGTTTATATATAATGTAAATTCTATATACAACAATACAATTTACAACTGTCACAATTACAATAATATACAACACATATCAGTTCATGTCGCTGGCCCAAGTAAGGTGTTTGTTTCAAATCTGTAATCGATTTGCGTACAATACGCAAATAGATTACCGTCTGACGTCAACACCGTACTCGGCTCAGCGCCATGAACTAAAGGAAAACACAAAGGACAAAAAACGTTAGTTTGAGCTCATACAAAAAACAAGGCCTTATGTTGGTAGACTTCAATTCGTCGTTCCCTGGATCATGTCATGGGCCAGTCCATATATCATGAGGAACACCAACTAATATTAACACGTGCACGATTATATACTGGTCGCTCCCTGGATCGTACCAGGGACCAGTCTATATATATTAACACACTTTAGTGGACGAACACTGTCCCACACTTGATGTGACCTTCAGATCTTATCACAGAATCTGATAAAACTGTGCTAACCACTTCCGCCTACATTTTGTGCTTCCCGCCTCTGCTTAGGAACCATGCACAAACGGCGTTGTAACTGCCTCTACCCGGGTTGGGTTTAACCTGGAGACGTATATCGCATCTCCAGGTGAGACGTGGCTCTAAGCCCTAACAGCTGACTGCCGGACTTGATGTGCCTAAAAATAACGAACTTACACTTAATACATTGCAACTACATAATAACAATACGTAAGATTTGGGCCTGTCTTGGAAATACCATACAACGCCCTCGGCGAATGCCGAGCATAACGTGCACACGCCAGCCGTGTCACTAGACACGACTCGTGCTCACGATGTAAAGCCAAAATTGTGCTTACCGCTTCCGCCAATGAAGAAACGTAGATCCTACCACGCATGTGCGTCGAAGGATCTGACGTCAAACATTGTCAAGAAGTATACTGACGTCAACAGGCATTACCATGACATACCCCACATAAAACATGAATAATCTAAACAATGAACTATTTACATTAAATGTATTAATTCATTTCTTTAAACTAAGCGTAATACCATTTGCCATAGAATATAATAGCTGAATAAGCGTTTCGCACACATTTGGGATCATAACGTTTGATCTGACATCATGACATCAATGATGTTATACCATATGACGCCGTCTAATGAAGGCAAATCAAACGCATGATGACCAAATGTTACCATTATAACTTATGGAAAAAACCCTTAATGCGGTGCATGCTATGGCGTCAATTGACGTCACGAGTATATAAATTAGTTCCATTACAAATCAATCTACTTCTATAGGCCACGTATACGTGAAACTAATATAAAAAGTGCTGACGTCGCAATAACATGATGCAACTGACTTCATATGAATAACATGAATGCAACTGACGTCACATGAATAATATGAATGCAATTGACGTCACTGGACACCAGTGAAACTAATATAAAAGTGCTGACGTCGCAATAACATGAATGCAACTGACGTCACATGAATAACATGAATGCAATTGACGTCACTGGACGTCAAATAGACGCACACCATTGCAACCAACATCAGTGATATAAACTATTTCCGTAATTTACAAAACTTCCTAATATACAAATACCATGCGCAGCATGGTCAGTATAAACAAAATTGGTCGACATATGCGCAGCCTGATCACTGCCAACAAAATCAAATCAGTCGACACATATAGCCATACCATATCAATCAGAAGTCACATTTTTCATTCTTAGCCAAACAATTCTAAAATAAATATAATAAAATCTTACCGTTCTGGTCTAAACTCAGAATCTGGGCACACAACAATATAACATCCTCAGTATAAGAATTAAACAGCCACGTCTAACTTTTCAATAAAAGATAGGCGTATAAATAGTATGCGTCTCACATTTAAATCATGGGACTCGTGCAGGTATTCACATTAAAATCATGCAATACGCTGTCCACGAGAGGTATTCACAAACAACCCATGCATAACGTAGTCACAATTTCCGTAAACGTTTAATACCACAGTTACCCTAAAAACTGTAGCCTTACTGACTGAAAGGATTAAAATAATCTCGACGACATAGTGGACGATTAGATCCATTTCGTAACAGATCCTTTAGGCGGAGTTTAAAAAAATCCAAAAGCACTCTTTATTGTGGAACAGCCCATTTCCAGTTCAGTCTTAATATCGTATATGGGCCATGCCACAAAAAACAAAAACAAAACAAAACAAAAAACAAGAGGGCCAAGTGGCCCTAAATCGCTCACCTGAGCAAAAAGGTTAAAGGTCAAACTAGTCACCATTTGAACAAACCTGATAGTTTGCAACCATTTGCAAATGGTGCTGAAGAAGAAGATTTTTGAATATTTTTCTCTGTATTTCTATGGTTCAAACCCAGGACCCCATGGGGCGGGGCCATTTTTACCCTGGTGCCATCACTTTAACAAACTTGGTAAAGGACCACTAGGCAATGCATCATACCAAATTTCAAGCATCTACATTATGGGGTTCTGGAGAAGAAGATTTTTAAGTATATTTTAATTTTGAACCAAAGACTCCCTACCCCAGGGCCATTTTGGATCCCAAGGCCGCCATTTACACAAACTTTGTAGGAGTCCACCAGGCAATGCATCATACAAAATTTCAAGCATCTGAGCCAAGTGGTTCTGAAGAAGAAGAGTTTTGAATATTTTTCTATGGATTTCAATGGTTCAAACCTGGGACTCCCTGCCCCAGGGCAATTTTGGACACTGGGACCACCATTTAAACAAACTTGATAAAGGACTATAAGGCAATCCTACATTCCAAATGTCAAGCATCTGAGCCAAGTGGTTCTGAAGAAGAAGATTTTTGAATATTCTTACGACATTGCTGCCGCAACAAACGGACCAAAGCATAGCTGAAAAAATTCCGGACGTTTGCTGGGATTGGAACAAGGAACTCCCAGGAGATAGTCCAATGCTCTAACCACTGAGCCAAAGAGTTAACTCCCTGACGCAGCTGTCAGAGATTGAATATATACAAAGCTATGCGCAAATCTACTATAGTAGATAATTGAAGGTAGGAGAGTTGGCCCATAACAATAGTTTTCTATGTATTTCTATGGCTCAAACCCAGGACTCCCTGGGGCGGGGCCATTTTAGACCCTGGGGTCATCAATTGAACAAACTTGGTAAAAAAACTACTAGGCACTGCTTAATACCAAATTTCAAGAATATGAGCCACGTGGTTCTGAAGAAGAATATTTTTGAATACTTTTCTATGTATTTCTATGGTTCAAACCTAGGACTCTGTGCCGCAGGGCCATTTTGGACCCTGGGGCCACCATTTGAACAAACTTGGAAAAGGGCTACTAGGCAATGCATCATACCAAATTTCAAACATCTAAGCTTGCTGTTCTGAAGAAGAAGATTTTTGAATATTTTTCTTTCCATTTCTATGGTTCAAACCTTGAACTCCATGCCAAGGGGCCATTTTGGACCCTGGGACCACCTTTTGAACAAACTTGGTAAAGGACAATTAGGCAATGCTACATACAAAATTTCAAGCATCTGAGCCTTGGGGTTCTAAAGAAGAAGATTTTTAAATAATATTTCTATGTATTTCTATGGTTCAAACCCAGAACCTCCTGGGACAGGCCAGTTTGAACCCTGGGGCCATCATTTGAACAAACTTGGTGAAGGACCACTAGGCAATGCTAAATACCAAATTTCAGGTCGAGCAGTTCTGCAGAAGAAAATTTTTGAATATTTTTCTATGTATTTCTTTGGTTCAAACCAGGGACTCCCTGCCCCGGGGACATTTTGGACCCTGGGGCCACCATTTGAACAAACTTGGTAGAGGACCACTAGGCAATGCTACATTCCAAATTTCAAGCATCTGAGCCAAGCAGTTCTGGAGAAGAAGATTTTTATGCATAATTTATTTTCGAACCCAAGACCCCCTGCCCCAGGGCCATTTTGGACCCTGGGGCCACCATTTGAACAAACTTGGTAGAGGATCACTAGGCAATACTATATACCAAATTTCAAGCATCTGAGCAAAGCAGTTCTGGAGAAGAAGAGTTTTAAGTATATTTTAGTCTCGAACCCAAGACCCCCTGCCCCAGGGCCATTTTGGACCCTGGGGCCACCATTTGAACAAACTTGGTAGAGTATCACTCAGCAATACTATATACCAAACTTCAAGCATCTGAGCAAAGCAGTTCTGGAGGAGAATATTTTTAAGTATATTTTAGTCTCGAACCCAAGACCCCCTGCCCCAGGGCCATTTTGGACCCTGGGGCCACCATTTGAACACACTTGGTGAAGGACCACTAGGCAATGCTAAATACCAAATTTCAAACATCTGAGTCGAGCAGTTCTGAAGAAGAAAATTTTTGAATATTTTTCTATGTATTTCTTTGGTTCAAACCTGGGACTCCCTGCCCCGGGGACATTTTGGACCCTGGGGCCACCATTTGAACAAACTTGGTAGAGGATCACTAGGCAATACTATATACCAAATTTCAAGCATCTGAGCCAAGCAGTTCTGGAGAAGAAGATTTTTAAGTATATTTTAGTCTCGAACCCAAGACCCCCTGCCCCAGGGCCATTTTGGACCCTGGGGCCACCATTTGAACAAACTTGGTAGAGGTCCACTAGACAATGCTTCATACCAAATATCAAAGCCCTAGGCCTAGCAGTTTCAGAGAAGATGTCAGTTAAAGCAAATTGTTGACGACGCACGACACACGACGGACGACGGACGACGGACACTGGGTGATCACAATAGCTCACCCTGAGCCTATGGCTCAGGTGAGCTAAAAAACAACAACAAAAAAAAAACAACAACACCTTAGTGCATTTCTGAGCAGCCTAATCAGAGGGTTTGCCTTCTTGTTTATGCACATAGTACTGTACTTTGACATAGCTTCAAAAAAACTGCAAAGTATCTATTAAGTCCCATCAAGTGGCTACATGTGTGATTTAATATCACCAGTAAAGACCATGCAGCTAAGGGCTACTATTGCATGAAGCCAACATGGAGTTTTAAAAGAGAAAGTTATCATTAATTTAGCGATTTAGAGTCGAGAAATGATTAAGATAACATACATGAAATATATAAATGCAGCTCTTCACGCATTAGTTTGCAACCCGCGGCCCGCAAAATAGTCAATTTGTTGCCTCAGTGCTATTGCATGATTTAAGCTTGAAAAATTCTTCCATTACTGAGTAGGACATACAGAAGCTGTTCATACAACTGTGTGTATATTCGCGGCGAGTGAATTATCTTTGCAAATGCAAATATTTGAAAGTAGATGCAACGCTTTTCTTGTGATGGGCAATAATGTCATTCTATATTTGTTTCAAATTGTAAACAGATCCAAAGTATGATTGATTACCGTTATACATTACAGAGGTTATGCTAATAAACACCTTTTCTGCAGGTCTGTGGCCCGAGTTTCACCTCAGAATCGAGTTCTTTTTTCTAGCAATTATAGGAACATACAGGATATGAATGTTATTTATTAGTTGTAAATGGTAAACACTGGAAGCGCAAACCTTTGTTGAACTACATGTAAATAGAAATAATTAATCTTATTAAGAGAAGGGAAGTGCATATATCAAAGAACGCTTATTATAAATAATGAGAAAGAAAATGAAACCAACTTATTATCACCTCTGAACTCTTAATGGACAGCTGCTAGGAAACGCATACGTAGATTCAAATAAAAGGACGAAAGGGGAGGGGATGATAAAAATGAACATAAACAAGAGAAGCTGTCTTGGAGCGGTCAGTGATGAATTTCTGGAGAGGTGGAGGGGGTTGGGACCAAACCCGGTTTTACATGCGTAACACTAGCCCTTCTAATACAGTAGTGGATTAATGGGAAAATAACTCTACTAAGATTCACTTTACGCCTAACAAGATCATCGGTCTTACCTATTAAACAAATTAGACAATTTTGTCTGAAATGAGTTTGGCATGCCGACTTCCTCTCCTACTTTTCTTACAAAAAGGTTATATTGTAAATCATTATAACATGTATGACTAAATCTTGGATATACAGTCCAATATGGCTTGTGACTCTTGTCCCCATATAAAGCCGCTCGTGCAGCCATATAGGCCTGCTCGTGTATCAGTGATTTCATTCGCCATCAAGATGACGAAATGGCCACTAGAAAGTTAACATGAAATGCTTTTTGCGATTGGATTTGTTGACAAAGGGGATAAAAGACCAACATGCAACCTTACAGGGTGTTACGAAATGAATCAGATCGTCGACAATGTCGTTGAAATTATTTTAATCCTTTCAATCAGTAGGGCTACAGTTTTTAGGGTAACTGTGGTAATAAAACATTTACGGAAATTGTGGCTCGGTCATGCATGGATTATTGGTGAATACCTCACGTGGCAATTTTCACTGTACAGCGTGTTGCATGATTTTACGGTGAATACCTACATGCTTAAATCGAGTCGCATGATTTATAAAATTTCCTTTTAAAAGGAAGGCTTGCGCAGCTAAAACAGTGGAATTTTCATGAGTTGTTATTGAAGTGAACCCGATTGTTAGTGTACTTTCTGTTGCTTACTTTTATTTAGCAAAGTATTTAATTTCTAACTTCTTGAATGGTGGCATTATCCACGGGTGTAAGGTAAAAACAAGTGTAGTATTTATTTGAAAAACAAATTGAGGAAATATTCACACACACACACACACACACACACACACACACACACACACACACACACACACACAAAAACACACCAGATTTCAAACATTTTGGCCGACCGTTAGTCATGACTCAAGCAAAATAACTATATGAACCTATTTCAAGTCTTTTCTTTACGGCTGTTGAGCCACATTTAGCATGTTTAGTCTGAATCAAAATTTTAGGAAAGACTGTTTCAAACCCATGTCTATGGAATCTTATCTGAACTAGGCATCAAAACAAGAAATACATTAATATTTACTGAAGTTTATTTTTGGTTTAAGTGACATCAGTGGCAGTGACTGGAACAAACTTTTGACACTCTGAGAAGAAAATGCATGCTGTTATTGTTTGAACAATAACTTGCTTTACACCATTTGGGAACAGCAAAGCACGGAACCTATTGCGTTCGTATTTCCATGAACTCCCGACAAATGAAATTTATCTTTTATATTTATGCTATGTTTTTACATCAATTTTGTTAACTCATTCGTGAAGTTCTGACTAATTTAACGCCAAGCAAAGGACGAAGAATAGTTATTAACCAACGTGTTTGGTAATGAAGTACAGCAGCCGTCACTATGACACGACGTATATCAAACGTTACGTCGGCCAATCATCTATTTGAATCATCCGTGACGTTGCTTACGCGTAAGATTGCATGAATGTGTGTTGTTCGTGGATGTATGAACATCGTCAGCCCAGTATATGTTCATCATCGGAAATAGTCGACGAGTGTAAATATTTCTCTGTACATTTGTATAGCTGAACTACGAAGGCAACATTAGAGAGTGTTATAAAAGCAAGAAAAATGTCCACACACCCCAACCCGCACCTACTGCAAGCACTGTATGCCCTTGTTTTACTATAATCCAAATAAGTAGTAAGCCCCAGCACTGGAAGTTATACCCAGCATCATCGCACCAACCAACCAACCAACCCCGCCGTTGTCATAAAGCTGTCAATGAATCCCTAACAGTTTCAAATTTTAACAATTTTGAGTTTCAAATGTTAACAATTCTGAATTGTCCCCTTTTTCTGTATCATTGTTCAGGCTATTCATGAACATGTTGATGGCCAAAAGGAAATTTATCAGATGCTAAAACTGTTTAATGCCAATGACATCAGAACGGTTGAAGCCCGAACCAGTCTATATTACCAATCTTTTCTTCCCTCCGTAGTTAGAGACTGGAATAGTCTTGAAGACGAAGACAGAAATTCTGCATCAGTTAATTCGTTTAAAAATCGCCTGAATCGAAACAGGTTGATTGTTCCAAAATATTATTACGTAGGAGATAGAAAATCATTAGTACTCCATACTCGCTTGAGAACGAAATGCAGCTCTCTTAATTATGACCTTTTTTGAAAAATATTATAGATTCACCTTTATGTAGCTGCGGTAGCATTGAAAATGCACAGCACTATTTCTTTCATTGTTCACGTTATACTGATATACGTCGTAACCTGACCAACTCTTTGTCTCAAATATGTACTGTTTCACTAGATACTTTAATGCACGGCAACAGTTCGTTGTCTTTACCACTAAATAACACTATTTTTGGATGTGTCCAAGCTTTCATCAAGGACAGTAAACGGTTTTAGTTTCCGAAGGAACTTGATGCAATCCTACTATGCAATTGTTATTGATCATTTTAACTACATGCATCAGGTTCGTAAGTGTTACCCAAATTCATGTTATTTGAAGGAAATGGTATCCTGGAAACTGCCTGCTAAATTAATGAAGCTGTCACCTTGACCCACTAGTAGTTAAATTAAATTCCTATCGGGTAAACCTCGTCCTGACATTAGACACGTTTCTCTAGTCCTTATCTGTTTTCAAATGCTCCACTTGGATTTTTTGTCTGATTGTTTTTTTTTTTTTTTTTTTTTTTTTTTTTTTTCCTGTTTCTGTTTATGTTAGCATTTTCTACAATATTTTAATGCTGTGCTATACGATTCTACTTGGTACTAGCCACTGTATTACCTGTATAGATATAATTCTGCCTTATTTTGATACAGCTTGATATATTCCACAGGAGATGAACTAAATAAGCCCCTGGCTTCCGTTCAGATCCTTTTGCTATTGTATACTATTTGCAACCTGTACATAACTTGTATAAAATTGAGATAAAATATGTTTACACTAAAACTGTGTACATAATATATCGCTTTGTGCCATGGAAAGGCCTGTTGCAATGCGTTAGCGTTAAGTACTCACCGACATTACCGACTTTTACATACATAACACGGTCAGTTCTACATATAAGCCAGCCACACACATAGATAGATGGAATAAATTGTTTTCAGTTAATGTGATAAGGGAAGAAAATCATCAAAAGCGCTTGTTTCTAAATCTAAACAATAAATTTGAACTCTGCTCTTTCAGTTTTTACAGATACACAGATCAGGCCACTCCGGCATAAGCGCAGTCTTATCAGTCTATCCTCAGCATAAAAGATGTCTTCATCATGGATCATCATGAAGAATATATATGCCGAAAAAGACTGATCAGATCCCATTAATGCATCGGCGCTGGAAAGTGTGGTGGCTGCTCTGACCAGTCAGATTATGCGATGCCCTAAGGCCTATTTTACGCGACGCTGCTGCATGATTTTTGGAAAAGCTAATGCTTTGCGCTATTGCTATATATAAACACTGTTTCTTACAGAGGTTTTGGTATATTTCTTCGGATGCAAAGCCAAATACTTTGCATTAAATTCAGAGTTTCATTTTTAATGCAATCAGTTTATAAAAAGCAAAAGAAATGTGGCCAAGTTCAAGGCACTTGTAAAAGAAAAACGTGCTTTTTGACGGAAAAAAAAAATAAATGTACTATCAAAAAATAGAATCTGTTATTTTCAGCAGACGAGGTAAATTGGATATGAATAAAAATAGACAAAATCGGACGAGGTCTTTGTTTGTTATGTCTGTGAAGAAAATAATGAAGAAATGCAGTCTCAAACCGGAACGAGCTTTCCAATCTCTTTGGCTTAATATTGCGGCCTTAAAACGTTTAGAACGAATCGTTGCAGTACACACTCTCCAGGTATTTTCCGACTAAGTGTGACGTATCGTTTGTTCCGAAAATAACTCGGTATCACTAAACCACTTGAATACTGGCTTGCCGCCGAGACGGCAAGCCAAAAAGTGAGATGCATAGTATTTGTATTCGTAAATTATTATTGAAAATTTAGATGTGGCTTTTTAATTCTAAGACGAAGGAGGTTATATTGTCGTGTGACTAGATTCAGTGTTAAGACCTGAGGGGTTAGATTTTATTATATTTATTCAGAATAGTTTTGGCTAAGAATGAAATCTGTGACTTCTGATTGACATGGTATGATAATGCTGCGCATGTATCGACTGATTTTGTTGATAATGATCATGCTGCACATGGTATTTGTATATTAGGAAGTTTTGTAAATTACGGAAATAGTTTATAACACTGATGTTGGTTGCAATGGTGTGCGTCTATTTTACGTCGATTGACGTCAGTTGCATTCATGTTATTAATGTGACGTCAGTTGCATTCATGTTATTGCGACGTCAGCACTTTTTATATTAGTTTCACGTAAACGTGGCCTTCAGAAGTAGATTGATTTGTAATGGAACTAATTTACAGACTCGTGACGTCAATTGGCGTCATAGAATGCACCGCATTAAGGGTTTTTTCCATATGCTATTATGGTAACATTTGGTCGTCATGCGTTCGATTTGCCTTTACTAGATGACGTCATATGGTATGACATCATTGGCGTCATGATGTCAGACCAAACGTAATGATCCCAAATGTATTAGAATCGCTTATTAAGCTATTCAAAGGATATATTCTATGGCAAATGGTCATACACTTGGTTTACAGAAATGAATTAATACATATGCGAGTTAGATTTTTGGTAAATCAATTTAATGTAGATTGGTCATTTTTATAAATCATTCATGTTTTATGTGGGGTATGTAATGTTGACACCTGTTGACGTCAGTATACTTGTTGACAATTTTTGACGTCAGATCCTTCGGCGCACATGCGTGGTAGGATCTACGTTTCTTCATTGGCGGAAGTGGTAAGCACAGTTTTGGCTTTACATCGTGAGCGCGAGTTGTGTCTAGTGACACGGCTGGCGTGTGCACGTTATGCTCGGCATTCGTCGAGGGCGTTGTACAAAATTTCCAAGACAGGCCCAAGTCTTACGTATTGTTATTATGTAGTTATAATGTATTAAGTGTAAGTTCGTTATTTTTAGGCACTTCAAGTCCGGAATGAAGTTGTCGAAGTAGTAAATGTAATGAACTACAAGATAAACGTCAAGGGCGTCGTGAATACTTATCCTGCTAACATGATTAAGCAGTACGTTCAACGTCAAAAGAACGTGTCGTCTGCAAATGCTAACGCACGTGACAATGTTGGATCAGAGGATCACAGTGAATCCGAATGTCCAAAGAGTTAACATTTGTACGTCAGAGGACGTATCCCAATATGACTTCATACGTGAAAACGTAAAGTCCGACGACGTAACGTCGACTCAGAAAGCGAACATGCAGGAACACGGTGGCGATAGTAGGTTAGAGGCAGAGGCAACGGATCCTGTGGGATCTGTCGAGCGAAGTAGGTGTAACGTCAAAGACAGCGTTAAATTTTACGTCTGATACACTTAAAGGTGGCGATTTCCATAGTGTTCGATCAGACTTACCCATACTTCCCCATTCCATTTGAGGCACGACAGGTACGACGCAAAGAATTGATTGACTTTGGGATTAGGTAAATCAGTTGCCAAGATAATTTGTGTCTAGTGACACGGCTGGCTTGTGCACGTTATGCTCGGCATTCGTCGAGGGCGTTGTAGGGTATTTCCAAGACAGGCCCAAGTCTTACGTATTGTTATTATGTAGTTTCCCATAACATATAGACTGGTCCCTGGTACGATCCAGGGAGCAACCAGTATATTAGTGCGTGCGCAATACGGTATAAGTGGGTGTTTCTCATAATATATGGACTAGCCCATGGTAGGATCCAGGGAGCGACCAGTATAACTCAGCCGGCATAAGGCCTTATTTTTGTGAGCTCAGTTAACGTTTTTGTTCTTTGTATTTTCCTTTTAGTTCGGCGCTGAGCCGATTACGGTGTTGACGTCAGACGGTATCCACGCAAATCGATTACAGATTTGAAACAAACGCCTTACTTGGGCCAGCGACATGAACTGATATGTGTTGTATATTATTGTAATTGTGACAGTTGTAAATTGTATTGTTTGTATATAGAATTTACATTACCATACATATAAACTTCAAAATTCTAACGTTGTTAGAGTCTCCTTGTTAATGTAATACACTGGTCGATAACCCTTTAACCGGAAGTCTCCCTCCGCCGTCCTGGCGACGCATAAGGCTCTACACCTGTGCCAACCGTGTGTACTTTAAACCGTGTGTAAAACCTTCTGCGTAACACAGGGTATGAAACATTTGTAAAATAATTAAGAAATCCAGAAGGTCTGACATGAGTAATATTCGTCGTTTTAGACTCATAAAGTGGAGACAATCCTTCTGGATAACAAGAGCTCCGCTGCGCCCGTTGGGGCTTAAAGTAGGTAAGGACACGAAAGACAGATGACAGAACTTTGTCAGTAACTGAAATCGTCAAAAGTGAGTCAGATATGAAATCAAAATAAAAGTTATACAAAAGGTCACAATTCTGTCAAAATTTCAAATAGTGTCTGCTAATGCCTTATGTTTGTACAAAGTAAATCTAATTCATATGCATTGTAAAGTTTAGAGTGCAGACATGAAATTACTGCAAGAAATATACAAAAGTGGGGTGCTTCCGTCAAAACTGAAGGTAGGGTTATGCTTCTTTTTCTCTACACATCTTGTGATAATGTTTTATATTTGTGCAAACTTTCATCAAGAAATGTTAAACGAAGGCTCGTTTCATCATTTCATAAATTTCATATGAAATTACCACTCGTATGAGATTTATTTAATCATTTAGCTTGTTCCAGTGTTAAGTTGTTTTTTGCTTAATCCCACTTCCAAGGTGGGAAATACGCTTAAATGGGATAAATAGCGCCTAAGTAGGAAAAGAAAACACGCTTATCTGGGAAAACAATTTTGGCGCTTTAGACAGAAAATGATTCTGTAGAGTATATGTTATACTTAAATAGCAACACGCTTCTTCTGTTTGATGTAAAAGAAAGTGGTATAATTCAAATATAACCTAAGCAAGAGTAAAATTAAAATCGTAAAAAGTTCCTTCAAGAGCAGATCTCAAATTTTAGATTTCTAAGAATCTATCCTCTGATCTCAAAGGATGTAAATAAAATATAATCTGCACTATGGATGATGTACGGGGAGACGTTTTACGGCCGCCACACGGCACAACACCAGCTGCAGTGAGGTAAAATTAAAATCGTAAAAAGTTCCTTCAAGAGCAGAGAATACAAACAGAAGTAGTAACATGGGCCAGACTACGTAGTTTCGGCTAATAAAGCCTCGTCAGTGACCCTGACAATATCTGGTGACGAAACCAGAAAAAAGCATACTGTAATTTCTTAATTTTAATTGGACAGTCGATTCAAAGACTGATTAGTTTCAAAAGGATCCAAATAATATAAAAGACAATAAACCTGTCTCTGCCTTTTGCTATGCAGACTGATCATAGCCGTTATCCCGGACAGCAGGGTTCGGGATGTGCGACTGGATGAACGCCAGAAAGGATCGAAATTTGAATTCAATTTATGCAAATAGTTTGCTTAATACATCACAATTATATTCCCCTGCATACAGAAAGTAAGAGTCGCTGCTGAATGCTTACAGGGAACAAGGCACATATTCTCATGACGCGACAGAATTATCATGTATTGACTGCTACTATCAGGTAAATGACAGATAAAATTATCACCTCTTTTCTTGAGTACCGGCTCGCGCTTTTGCAGCTACATAAGCCTGCGAAGAAATTCTGTTTATTTTGCCATGTAGATCGCATCGAGTTTGCTTGATGTGACGTGTGTCATTTTACCGCTTGCGTACGTCAACCCAGACAAGTAACGGGTAGATGAAACAAAAGCTTTAGCCAATCGTTAATGGGTTTACAAAAACTAAAAAATAACCTTGTCATTCACAAGTAGCACGTGACTTTCCAGACACCGCTCTGTCTAAAAATATGAAAAGTACATGTGCGTATTTTGTTCGGTGATGAGATTGTTTCAAACATTTTATTGACAAAAGTGTTCATTCAGAAACTATTCTGAAATCGCGGAGTATATAATTTCAACTATACTACGGAAAGTGCGAACGGGCAAAGACTCAGATCAGCCTGGCCATTCGCGCAGTCTAATCGGAGCCTTCTCCATTCGCATGAACAATCTATTGAAATATCAGTACGCAAAAGCGAGGGATGCTTCTCATACTTTTTCGCAAGAAATTTTCCACACCAAAGATTAAGCAACCATAAAAATAATAATTCAAGGCTTTCTTTAAAATGAATTCTTGCATAATTATGTCATAAGATGTCCTTTTAGGTGATCATGAGCAGTTAGCAGATATCTTAGATGATGAGGCCATTGAAAACTTCTACTGCGTCATTGCTAGCTTTCTGCATAAGCTTGTATAAGAATAAGTCCTATCCAACGTGCACACGTGACTGTGAGGACAAAGATGTTGTGTCGGTGTTATTTCAACGTCGTGACGTTGAATCAGCACCGATGGATCGGTACCTCGACGCTGTGTGCCCGCTGAATGGACACGTATACACGTATGGATCTTCACATGGTGGCAAAGCCTTGGTATTTAATTCAGATATCTTAGTATCTCATCCAGCTGGTGGCACTTAATCGGCATTTATTTGGCGTCGTAACGTTGAATAAGCGCTGATTCAGTGTTGTTCAACGTTGATCCAACGTCAACGTAAAAAAGCAAAACTGCCCTTAACGTTCCGTGATGTGTTTCTTCATGTGATTATTTGTATATTGTTCTTTTTTTGTTTCATGTGTAGTATGCCTTTCTTTATTGTTCATGTGTTGTATGTCTATATATGCTCTCCTATGTGGAGGAAATAAAGAATATATATATATATATGGTTAACCTAACCACACTATTCCTGGGCAGGCTTAGACCTCCTAAGCGGTTAACCAGTACTAAGTGCACATACTTTCGCCAGTAACTGACAACTGCCCTTCTTGAATCAGCGGAAGGAGAAACGAAAGTATGTGGCCAGACCGGGATTCGAACCCAGGACCTCTGACTTACGAGTCAGGTGCCCTACCGATTGCGCTACCCGGCCCGCAGTTATTGTAGATATCTAGATTAGTTATTGTAGATATCTAGATTAGGAAATCTGTTGGAGGTCAAGTGTTTCAATCATATTTACTATCCGTAGAAAATAGATCTTGAATAAAAAATCTCAATTACACAGCAGTTACTGAAAACATCAAAGAAACTGTAATCTTCAAACGACCAAAGGCATAAACTCTACTTAAACTGTCCATTAAAAATTTTGCATTAATTTAGTATTAGACGTGCTATCATTTGTAAATTTAAACCTGTAATAAGTAATAGTAATTCTGAGGTAATTTATCTCATTTTTACAAAACATACGTTGAGGAATCGCTAGATTTGTATCTGAGATGCCACGACATGTGTTTTCATAGAGAGTGAATTAGCAGATGTTTTGTGGATAAATACTACCACTACTTGATAATTGCTTCTGGAAACAACTAATCGACGTTAGTGTCAAAGTAAAGAATATCCACCAGGACGCCAGAGAAGACTCGGATTAGCACAAAATCGGAACTTAATGTAAGGTAAGAAAAATAATAATACTAATTACTGGAGACCTTTGCGATGCTATTGCAGACTGAGCGTAAAGAAAAGATTTTCCATTATTCTTGGGTTTCGCAGCTTATTACTTGCACATATTTTATTCTCGATTGTTGATTATCAAACTAAAAATAAAAAAATAGAATAAAATGAATAAATAAACGCAAAGTACTGAGCCATGTGAATCAGGAATCTTCATTGTAGCAGTCTGATCTGGGTCTTTGCTGTATATTCAGGAGTTTGAGGTATGGTACACGGGGATGGTTAAGTGGTGTACTGTTTTGTCTTTCTGATTCTATTTACATATAAACCGTTAGAAAATTACAAATTATGGCGAAAAAATGGTGACGCACACACATACGGATGAAAGACTATCCGTATAATTCTAATTTGACTGACTGTGTATAACGTCAGTATTTTAATGTGTATCTTAGATTTTTAACAAATCTTCAGTTTGTGTCTGGTCTGCGACTAACAGAAGTGAACCATAAAACATAGGCGGCTTCGTCGTCGGCCACATTTTTCTTTTGGCAAGTTTTCTGGTTTAGTCGAATGCAATCGCGGTATTTAATTCTTCCCAACCTCAATTGTTTGAGAACGCAAAAATATTTCACTACTCAGAGTATAGCATTTCAGTCCTTAACGATTAGACACCGTTTGGAAGGGCTATGTCGTGCAGGAAAGCAAACAGGTAGTCACAACGAAAGTTGTTACCCTTTGTAAAAAATGGCCGAAAACATGTATCATACACCTTAGGTTATAACACCATAATAAAGTTTCCTTTTAAAAGGAAAGGCTTGCCGAGTTTTTACTGACGTCGCAATGTGATGTAAGAACGTCGCATCGGCGCCATTTTGACGTTATGTGCCCGCTGGGTTAATACCAACGGAACGGGAATTACGAGAACTAGCGTATGAGGACTAAACAAAAGGAATTTAGCCTAATTATGAAGTTGTTGTCGTACACTTCTCGTTACAATTTATTTTTTAACTAAATCCCCTCTTAGACCAGCGATTCTGCAGTGTTTGGATTCCAGTTGCATACAACATGTCAAGAAATTCCAGTACAACCAAAATGACGTCATAATCACTGGCAAACTGCTTTCCAGCCAATTCTTGAAAACGGTGGAAGAAATCAACAGAAATGCAGCGACAGCACGCCGTTGATAACTTTACTCGGCGAAGTTTCTTGATTTTCTGTGTAAGCTGCTTCAGTAATTGACCTCACATATCCCACTATTTACCTGTCCCTAAACAGGTGGTTAACATGCAAACACTTTATGAATCCCGAATGACTGAAGCGATCTCTTTGTCAGCCTTCTTTGGAGACATGGCGAGACGTTGTGGCATGTTTCCATAGTTTCGGGTGTTGGTTCGGTTCTGGCTGAGAGAGATAGACCAGTGGCTCATCCATTGTCTAAAAACTGTCAATGAATCCCTCAGAGAGATTAAAATCTCAACGGTTCTGAAATTGCCCACTCTTTTCGTTACCTGTATCCCTACAAGAGGTTTCAAGGACCGACTATAATTCATGAATGGTCAAACGGTATTGTATTACATGTTGAATTGTATACATTACACCGCTGCTTGCCATCGACATGGCCTTTACAATGAATACACGTTACCTATACACCGGCGTTTCCGTATTTTGCATATATTAACACGGTCACTGTGCATATTAGCCACACAAACACAGATAGATGGGATACTTTATTTGGTAAAATGTGATGAGTGATGAGGAAAAATCTCCAGAAGCGCCTGCTAATTGAATTGAAACAATAAATTTGGACATTGATTTTTTCTGCTTTGACAGGTTGTCCAGATACACAAATCATCCACACGCATCAGCGCAGTCTGATCAATCTATCCTCAGCATGACGTATTCCTGGATCATGGAGAATATGAATACCGAAAAAGAAAGACCCTGATCAGTCTGCACGGATGCATCAGCTCGAGCGTGGTGGCTGCTCTACGTAGTTACATTACACAATACCTTAAGGCCTTTTTTCGCCAAAACGCCGCTGTATGCTAGCGTCATGTGTACGGAAAGTGCCGACCGTTGGCGACAATGCGACCAAAAATAGAATAAAATCCCAAGTGTTATTTTTAGCAGATGCGGTAAACCAGCTATGGATATAAATAGACTAAGTCGGACGAGTTCTCCGCTTGTTGCGATGAAACGTTCGTATATTGAAGAAAAACATGAACAAATGCAGCCTCAAACCGGAACGAGCTTTCCAATCTATATGGCTTTGGGCCGCAAGCCAAAAACACTCAGAAATATACTTTGTAGCGACGGGCATAATACTGTGCTTCGAAATTTTGGACACACGCATTCGGCAAGGTCATGAAGTATGACTGACAACGACCAGTATAGCGAGGGCTGACCTTAAAAAAAGGGGGTGTAGCACTGATTGCAGCAAAATTGAAGCGCTAAGCCAATAATATCGATCGTTACTGCAAGCCTTCAGTTTGAATCAAGCGTCAGTCAAAATTAAAATATGACGACACACGAATGCTCTATGTGATTGTCATGACAAAATAAACGCATTTTCTTCCACAGGTGTACCTTCACTGTGGAGTATTCCTGAGTTTCGCTATTGCATTTTGTGCAGGAAACTGTAATGAAGAAAATTCATTAATCTCCTCTAACATGTCTAATTCTGTAAACTTTTAAGCATATTCTGTAATAGTCTAAGTCCTCTAATAACTTTAGTACCACACACTTCCTCTCTAATAGCGTTGCAACCTTCTTGATGAGTACATTGAAGTAAGAAGTTGCGTCTTGCTTGCAAATACATAGCTTGTCATAGGAGTAATTCTTTGTTAAATGTAATAATCCGTAAGTCTTATCTAGCTAATACTCACCAGTAAATTGTTGTCACAGGACTATTTGTGTTAAAAAGTTCTATTCTGGAGGCGCCATGCCTTGTTTCATCCCTACAATGTTGCTTTTTCTAAACTTATTTCCGACTTGATTGCAACGGCCGAAACATAGTATGACCTTCCATTTTCACTGATTCTTTCATAACATACATCTATAGACCATCAGATACATACACACATGGCGGGCCGGGCCGCATAGCGCAATCGTTAGGGCGCCTGACTTATAAGCCAAAGGTCCTGGGTTCGTTAGAACGCCTGACTTATAAGCCAAATATAAATCGTCCCTTAAGTATCAAAATAACATCCCAAAGTCAACACTATTCAATGCCAAACAAGTGTTGAACCCCAACCCACAATTTCAGCCGTATTAATATGCTTGTAGTGACTCATTACCCGAAATTACCAGAAATAGTGGTTCGGGTACCCGTTTCAACCCGGTAAATTATGTGAATCGAAATTTAGAACGGCAGATTTGGCAATGCTGCATGTTGACTAATTGTTATGCATATATTATATAAGAACAACTCACATATACAAGGTTATACAAAGATACAAACTTTTACTACTAGTTTACACCATCATAAGAACATTAGTTTGTGAAATTAAAACATCACGTTTTAACACAAAGGGGGCATTTTTAAAGCATGGGGCTAAAGATTTGAAGAAGTAGTGAAAGTTGCGTCTTATAATGATGATCAGTATACAAAATAAACACAAAGTGCATTCTCAAACTGATCCATTGTATAGCAAAGGAAAAAGAATCTTTAATCATCAAATACTGTAAGTACATACTGCCTCCTACTTAATTATTCCCCGCTCCAAAAAGATAAGACTGCTCTGCCTTACTTAAACATACCAGAACGGGTTATAATTACCTGTTAATCAGACGCACTGGCTCGTAGCCAAGCTACCGGGCGATTTGCATGTATTGTTCGTAAGTATTGACCTGGCACTCATGAATATTCCGTTCATCTCCGTAACTTAATTCACGGTGTCCGATTACGAACGGGTTAAAGCAGCGCCAGTATGTACATTACTGTTAAACAGGAAAATATAACTGTATCAAGTGGCACAGTGGATAAGGCATTGAACCTTTAGTCTTGGAGTTATGAGTTCGAATCTCAACAGCGTCGTTTTAATTTTTTTTATGTATTTTATTTCTTTGCGTAAAAGCGGCTGGAAATCTTACCATGCTCAACACAAAATTTTAATGTTTCACTCACTAATTTGGTTGGTTGGTTGTCTTAGGTTTAACGGCCCTTTGAGACAATACTTATTCTATATCGGACCGTCTTTCAAAGATAGGGAGAAAGAAGAGCTGATAGGCGAGAAAAAAATATATATAAAAACCCACCCGCACCTACTGCAAGCTCAATAGCCCTTTGCCGCATTATTAGCTTAACTAATATGGCGGCCGGGCACTGAAAGTGACACAGGACCATCGCCCGACCCAAAAATCCCCTTCAACTATCGAACGAGATGCAGTATCTATCTACTATTATATGTAAATGCAAATCCTACAGCAATGTCCACCAAAAACATCTCAGATTCAAGGAAAAAATACTCATTGCTTCCAAATCAAAGCATTTTCAGGAAAACCAAGCACCTGGAGCAGGATCATAACGAGCACTCGCTTGCAGGCGCGTAGCGCCTGCAATTCAAAGCTCCGAAGGAGCTTTGAAAGAGCGGGAGCTCTATGGTAGAAGATTGGTAAGGCATATTTTTGCCTATATAGAGAATACCATGTTAGTGTCTTTTGATATCAAGTTTATCAGGCGAAACCAGAAACAGCGTAGGAATGGCGAGGCTTGCCGAGCCAGTCCGACGTGTTTCTGGTCGAGCTTGATAAACTTGATATCAAAAGACACTTACATGGTTTTCTATTTATCATGCATTAGAAGATTTTATGGCGTAAAGAGCGGCAAACAACTGATAAACAAACGCAGGTTTGTTCGAACTTGCTGACGTCGCGAATGCGTTATGACGTAAGTCGGTGACGTCAATTAACCAATCGAACCCTTGATATCATGGCCAACGTCAGTATGTAGCCAATCGTCTGCAGAGATCGCTTCTACAGACATGACCTGATAACATTCGCGCAAGCGCAGTTCTATAGTGACATGATATCACATTGTATTATCATACCCCTGTTATCAGTGGAATTTCGCAACAGGTGCATGATAAAAAATTAATAACTGACAATGAAATTTCTTTCGTTACGACACCAAACAGAAGTGACGTATTTTTGTCGCTACGTTACGTTATGACGTCAAACGTTCCGTTCCAAAAAAATCAAGATGGCGTCAACTTTTACCGCTTGTGTGCGTAGATCACTACATGGTGATTCACTAAGTGCAAGAAGGCTGAGCGGTGGGTGAAGCTTGAAGGAAATACAAAGCGCTGCAGTGAAGAAACTGAAAAAAAGAATATAGCCAGTTTTCCGAGAGGAAGATTAGGTGGGGAAAGCTGTTCTCGGTCAGTTTCTCATCCGTTTGTCAGACGGAGTTCGCAGTTGTCGAGTTGCAATAATTTTATTACAAATTTCAAATGACAATTTGTGAGATTGAATCCAGAATCGTACAGTGAGTAGTCAGATCAGGGTCTACACTTCGACTATGCATTTTTGTCCGAAACCTTAGAGTTAGCATGGTTACAGCCAAAGAGGCTTTATCATACCACCCATACATTGTAAAAAGCGATGTGCTCGCCTAAAGGCAGTGCATATTTTCATGTTATATCCAACAGACAATAAATGCAACTGGTGTCGGCGAAAAGACAATTTTCAGAGTACGTAGGAATCAAGAGAAAGCGGGACACTTACGTTCCCACGAAAACATATGGGGGAAACCCATACGACAGAAAACCATTTAAAATTATTAAGTAAAAATATGCAATTAAGAATAAAGACAAAAAGTAAAAAAAAATGAAATTACTGAAAACGAATGCTATAAGACTCGATCTTACGATACCTGTATCCGCCGTCGGAAGCCTTCACCACTACGCTACGGCAGCAACGACAAACAGTTGACTGTATTATAGTCAAGTACATGTAGCAGTATTTTCCGGTAAATCATCGCTAAAACTAACGAAAACATCCGAGATTAATGACGGAAATAAATGAGTATCAGGTCAATCCTTATCAACAATAGTTTCAGGCATTACAGAAATTAGTAACACAGGTATTATTATTAGTATTATTGTTATTATTATTATTAAAATCTCGACAGTACTGGTTAACCGCTCAGGAGGTCTAAGCCTGCCCAGGAATAGTGTGGTTAGGTTAACTGACCGTCCCGACATGATCATCGCTGTTTACCGTGGACGTTAAACAATAACACAACGACATAGCGGGTGTGTTATACATGTAAAAGGCAGGTGATGCTTACTATTCGCGAGTACCTGATTACACTTTCGATTTTGGGGTCCATGTCTGTGTATCAACATAATTCGGATTTGTCGATGTTTATAAGTATGGTTATGAGTCCGGACTAATGATTATGCTACTTTGACCGTTCTACTAGTATTCAAACAAGATTTATTGCAAATTTCAGTAATTTCTTTACAGGATTTCCATGAATCTATAGCTGTGCCGATTGGTAAAGTTTGTCCTGTGGACATTCTTCGGTGCCCATCCGGCCGTCCATAATTCCGTGATTTTTTCGTTGGGGTCTAGTTGTTTTTAAAAGAAACTGGTTGCGTTCGCCGATGGTGGCTATTTTAGACGTTACTCGTTACTTTGAAGTTTTTCATTCTCGTACTCCATATAGTACTCTTAACAGAAACAACAGTATTCTCTTTCCTGCGAACAATCACACAATCCTTCTCTTCCTAGCTGACCACGTTTAGCACTTGTTCAATCTTGCAATCACCATATCAAACTCTTCCTAATCTTTCTTGTTCTAGCTTACCCTACCACACCCTACCTTATAGTACTTTACCAATAACTTTCATATAATTCTCTATCTAGCCTTGCACTACCAAGGCCTGCCATAATATTGCTAACACTAGCCAAACCTACCATAATCTGCTCGTCATCCACTATTCCGTCCTACCATCACTACACTATCCCATCATCCCTGCCCTGTCTAATAAGGCCAGTTACGCCCTACCCTACTGAATTTTACCCTACTATCTACTATTTCCTAACATTTCCGTTGGTGTTATAACATACTCTACCGTACATGTACCTCTACACTATACTACACTGACCGTACTATAACTAATCTAATTTCAATATACCATAGTCTGTTCGATTCTTCCCTTCACTGTCCTGCTGTACCTGGCCTTTACCGACCGAATCATCTTTACCTGACCCGCCATATACCTGGCCTGTCCTATCAAACTCTAACCACCCTGTCGTTCATCGTCGCCTCCTACTCCACATACCCAAGCGAAACTCACATTACGTTTTACACCAGTAAATGAAATAACCGTTTTATGAGGACTCTGTTTCGCCAGGATTCGCTGTGCACCCATCCTGCGGCTCGTGTTTATCCAAATAATGCACTGCACTTCACTATACTACTTGCCTAGCCAATACTGTGTTTGCCTTTCCTTATCCTATTCTAAACTCTTGTTTTCCAAGTTACAGTACACTAGCCTTATTTCCCACTTTTGAGCGGAAATTGTTTTTCCCACTAATTTAAAAGCGGTAACCATTCACTTTGCGTATTTAGTCGTATTTCCTATTTAAGCGCTTGATAGACCTTTCCTAGATAGCCATTAATTTATCCCACCTAAGTGCATTTCCCATTTAGTCGCTTCACAAACGTACGTCATGATCAGGTCCTAATAACGTCCAATAGCTCGTGTTTCAAAGAAAATAATATTAGACGGGTAAGAAAATCAACTATATCTTAGGTCCAACTAGGCCAATTTTAATGTCGTAAAAAGCAGGATTTATTTATCTGTCATTTGTCTGAAGTAACTGTCATTGGTATAAGAAATGAAGCCAGTACCAGGACACTTCGGAAAACTAACCATCAGATCAGTTGTTCTGTAGTGTCCTGGCATATGGCTTCATTCATAAAATGATTTTTCATATGACGTCGTTGATACTGAGTGGATAACGCCGTGTCATAAAAATCGTATGAACACACGTGTAATAATATTTTGGTGCGTACACGTACAAGGTCACTGACAACGTCCGTTTTTTTAACTAATGTTCATTTTGAAGGCGATAGATCGCATTTTAAAGAGTCATACATGTATGACAAGCAGAAACTAACAACCTTGGTCAATTCATATGAAATTTATGAAACTCGCCAAAGGCGCGTTTAAAAAATTACATATGAAATGACCGCTCGAATAAGATCCTCTATATAATTCAGTATAGAAAAAGGCCGTTAGTGCGGGTTACTGCGCTTTACGACATAAAAATCGGAGCAAATCCAGGTAAGAAAGTAAGTCATATCCCGGGTCTACGAGGTCGATTCCAGCATCGTAAGACACAGCTACCCCGTACTAAGGTCATTTGTCTGCAGCAATTGCCATTGCTTTATCAAATAAAGCCAGTTTACCATGATATTTTGGAAAACTGTCATGGTTAGTTTTCTTAAGTCCCAGTACATATAGTGATAACATAGGTTTTGACAAAGTACGTTTGTGCGGGGTAAATGCGCGTTACGACATAAAAATCAGAGTCATAAGACCTGATATATAGCTGATTTTCTTATTTGGTTGACATTATTTTCTTTTTAATCTCTGGCTATTTACCGTTTAAATCGTGTGATAGTGTGACATTGATACATATCACAGTGTTGATGTACTTAACTCTTGAAGCACCGAAAGCAGACGACAAAGTTTACATCTGCAAAAATTAAAACTAGACATTTCATGTTGAGAATTCAAAGACTAGAGGGCAAAGAGTGTAGATCTAGATGAGGCGGCTCATTGCAAACAGTGAAGATCTAGATGAGGCGGCTCAAAATATGAGCCGCCTCATCTAGATCTACACTGTTTGCAAATTTTGCTAATTTCGTCACTGTGACCTAAAGAGTTAAGTAAAACTTGAGCATGCTTATATACTGTGCAAAATATATTTAGCAATTTTTTATGTTTTGCATTTTTTTCTCACCACTCAAGTGCAACATTATGCTCAGTTGCCGGGAAGATATTTTTCAGAATTGTTTACGTTAGCATATCGGTAGATACCAAACAATCAAACACTCGAAAGAGATTCAAGAAGAACCGCTTTGAAACAATGTTTTTTAAGACGGTGACGTAAAAATTAATGGTAAACGTCAATTTTCAAACTTTGTAAACGTCAAACTCGCAGCTTATTCAACTGTTGTAAAGTGTTTTCCTTTGTTTTAACAGCAAACAGCTACGTCATTATGGTTTTGGCTTTGGCACATGATCAAAAATGTCCTTTACATACAATGGTCTTAAAAACTGACGTCACGATAGTACACACGCTGCAACTGATCATTCTTGAATGTTTTACCTGGAAATCTAGGACGATCGGCGCTTGAATCTTTATGCAATAAAGTGACAAGAAAAGTCTCATATGGGGGATCTGGTACATACAAAACAATTGCTATATTTATTTTGCATGGTATATATGGATCAACAATATAAGGGGCGGTACAGCAGTAGAAGCTTGACTTTGAAATCCAAGTGATGTAGCCTCCCATTCATAAACATGAAGTGGTCAATATTTCATATACCATATTAGGAGTATGGTTAGGCCGCCGAGGGAGACCTTTCGAATGTTTGTCTCCTTTTTCCAATTGGCTACATTGCCATTACTATATTTGAGCCGCGATACGACAACACCAACAAAGTGGTTGTGCGCCCAGCGCAGACTCAGATCAGCCTGGGCATCCGCCCAGTCTGATCAGAGTCTTCGCTGTCCGCATGGAGGTAGCTTAGACCCTTAGCTACATTTTAAGCGCTTAGCGGAGAGTCTGGTCAGACCGGGATGATTCCCAGGCTGATCTGAGTCTGCGCTACGCGCACAACCACTTTGTTGTTTTTCTCGTGTCGCGTAAGATCTGTGTCTGTTTCAGTCAGAGGTTTTCAATAAATACCAACTTCTAAGAAAAAGAAAGATGCAGATGCGGTAATGTATTTAAATATTTCAATTGATGGTAAAAAAAGCAACATAAAAAACAAGCACACAGAGGGTCATACTGTAGCTGTTTCATAACCATAGCTCAACAGGAAAATGTAATTAAAATTTCCTCCTTTTGGGGCTATGGGTTTACTGAGACAATCCTAAAACAAAGTTTTATTTTTTTGTTATTGCCTACTCGGATGTTTAAGGAGCAGGTAGGTAGGTCGGGATTTTTGGTAAGTACGAGGGGAGTTCAATAAGTTCGTAGAACTCGGTATTTTTCTATACAATTCAAGATTTCGTTTTTCATTTCTGTGCAGTGTAAACCTTTGTCAGTTGAATGATTACAGCCGTACATTTTTTGTTCTTACTTTTTGTTTGAAAGCCTATATTCATAGGCATGGAAAGTCAGAATATTGAGTTCAGAGCAGTCATAAAGTTCCTCACTAAGGAGGGTGCAAACGCCAAAGAAATCCATCGGCGCATGGCTTATGTGTATGGTGATAGTTGCCCAAAGTATTCCACAGTGGAAAAGGGGTCAGCAGAATTTAAACGTGAGCGAAACTCCTTAGAAGATGAGCCGAGGCCAGGTCGCCCTGCTGATGTCATCAGCCAGGAGATGATCGACCGTGTTAAGAGACTTGTGCTAAACGATCGCCGAATCAAAGTTGCCGAACTTGCTTCAGAATGTGGTATTTATTTCTAATGGAAGTGTTTACACTATAATCAATGAACATTTAGGCATGTCAAAAGTATCTGCCGGGTAGGTACCCAGAAACCTGAACATGCAAGATCGTCAGCAAAGGGTGGAATCCAAAGTTGCACAAGCGGCTATTCGTGTGTGCAAGTTCGAGCAGTTAAGTCACCCGCCATACAGTTCAGACCTGGCCCCAATTGATTATTATCTGTTTCGAAATTTGAAGTCCCACTTGCGTGGAACGTGATTTCGGGACGATGATGAGCTCAAGGCTGCTACAGAGGCTTGGTTTGAGGACCAAACAGACGACTTTTATTTCAAAAAGTGGGCCAAATGCATTGAAGTAAAGGGGGATTATATTGAAAAATAATGTTGAAACCATCGTCCAATCTGTGAGTTAAACCCCGAGTTCTACAAACTTATGGAACTCCCCTCGAAGGATGAATTGTTTAAAGTTTATTTTCCCACTTTGAAAGGTAAAAAATATGACAGCCTTCATCAAATAAATTTCAGTGTGAGGGACAACTATCTTAAGCTAACAATCCTGTGTTCCTCTTATTGATTCTTTCAAACTGTAACAAAAATGCCTCCTTTCCCCAACACACTAAGTTCAAATACCCATAATTCTGTTTAAATTTATTTCATCTCCATAAAAAGTCACATGCACAGTTTCATTATGTTACAAACTTGTGAAAAAGTTTGAAAAGAATCATTTTAAAACTCTAAGAGGAGATTTGATCACACACACACACACACACACACACACACACACACACACACACACACACATGGAAAAAAGGCAAAATGCCCACACATAATGATTAAGTTCAAAAAGCCTTTATTCTTTCAAAATCGATATTTTCTGGAACAGAAATCCAGATGCAAAATTTAATTATGTCTCCTAAATGTGCATAATGTTTGAAAAGAATCCAATGACAATAAAATTATATAAGAAGCTGATAAACTAGCTCCATATCATATAGCGCAATAAGGCTGACCAAAATGACTGGGTTCAATGACTTTAATTCTGTCATAGTTATTTTTATCTTCGTCTTAAAGCCACATGAACTTTTTCATTATGTTACCAACATATGTACACAGTAAAGAAAAATATTCAAAACTGTAGGCTGGAGTAGTCGATTACACAAACTCTATACCCTAAAGTGTGACGAGCGGAAGGACGGACGGATATACAGACCGAAAATCTTAATTCTCCCGCCGACTATTGGCACGGGAACTTAAAGATGAGTTCTAAAGGTAAAACTTTACCAAAGCCTAAAAGCCTAATACCCACTGTATCTTGGGCACAGCAGATGAAAGGCGGATCCCATCCCTCACCAAAAAGTTCTATAAAAGCTAAAAAAAAAAGTTGGGTTGGGGAGGGGCGGGGGAGGGGCGGAGAAAAGGTAGGTAGACAACTGCAAACGAACAAAATTTTATTTTGGGCCAGGAATTTCAAATACTTCAGGAATAAAATACATTTTTATTGGTCCATTAGAAATTTGGACGCTATTACAGACGACGTCAGCATATTATTAGTGGTGGGCTTTCTGAGAGCAAAGTTCGATTTTTACTGCGAATTGTTTTTTTCTGTTTTGCTGTTAGCCATCATACTGTGAACACGATCAGGGCCAAGATTAACAATAATTCTTAAAATTCAGGATAACTTTTAATGTAAGGTCCAAACTTTTGACTCTCAGAAAATCTGTATGTAGATCATATTGAGAATCACAATTTTTGAGTGATTCCACTGACAATGTTCATGGGGTTGTCATGAGATAGAAATATCAAATGACTTTTTTTTTGTAAGCTTTAATTTACACATGGAATTTCGACCTTCCTTATGTTTATGGAGTTATTGTGAACCTGGGGCCAACAGTACTAAGCTCACCGTAAAAAAAACACAACAGCGCTCAAATTTTTATTTACTATGTAGGTTTCCAAAACAAATGTAAATGGTACTAGAAGTTCGCAAAGATAAATACTAAGACCAGGCCTAGAGGTTATAAAACTTGAGTACATTTTCAAACTCAAAATAAAGCACACTGCTTGGCTGCTTTCGAGCATGCAAACTC
The DNA here is from genome assembly GCA_963989385.1 of Ctena decussata. Classification (NCBI taxonomy): domain Eukaryota; kingdom Metazoa; phylum Mollusca; class Bivalvia; order Lucinida; family Lucinidae; genus Ctena; species Ctena decussata. The sequence goes on along the minus strand of OZ022501.1, from coordinate 29,938,400 downwards.
AAAATAAAGCACACTGGTTGGCTGCTTCCGAGCACATGCTCGGACTCAAAATAATGCACACTGATTGGCTGCTTCCGAGCACATGCTCAGAAGCAGCCAATCAGTGTGCTTTATTTTGAGTTTGAGATTATTCTCAAGTTTTATAATCTCGAACCCAGGGTGTCCGCCCGTAGAGTTAAACTTGAAGTGTTATTTGCATCGCTTGAAAAGTGAGCCATGGACAGAAGTAGAACATTACTTATTCATCTAATCTGTTTATTTTTAATTACCCTGTAGAGTAAGTACGCTTGGTTACCTGTTTGATCGTGCCACCTTCCGATTTCATGATGGCTAAGTGAATCTTTACGTCATTTCTGTTGTCAATCAAGCACAGTGCGTCAGCTCAAATTACTGGACCGAAACGTATGTTAATAAGGCTCTGTTTATTAATAGACAATGCACATGTACTGAGCTCCCTTATGATCTAATTCTATACTGTTTGCCATTCCGTTTGCGATTTCAATTTAAACAATATTTTATTTCCATATGAACATGTACAATAATACAATACATGAGAGCCGTTCTCTGTGAAAACCGGGCTTAATGACATTACGTAATAATTAAGTTGTTTACGTTTGAAAAACGCCAAAATTAGTGATTTTTTGGACCTCCCTTTATTTCATTAAAAATATCTTAGTCGTTCAAATATATCATTACACTCTTGAATTCAGACAAAAATCAGTTATAAATATGACATATGTTGCCATGGTAACGCTTAATCTATGGTAACCCGAAGCCTTGAAAACAGATGGTAAACCAAAAAAAAAAAAAGACCTATAATTTGTGAAAGAACGTTGAAGCACGCAAACTATCATGTGTGTGCTATCACATACACACTGAACATCAGCAAACACACATTTTGTCCGAATGTTTTGCCTAGCACGCACCAAAAGCTCGTACGAACGAACGTTATGACGTTGACGTCAAAATATATTTGCGCGACGTTAATAACGTCATATGAAGAAACTGCTCTACCTGTTGGATTCTAACGCACATATCTTCGTTAAAAATAATGGTAACCCTCTCAAATTTTCAGGAAACGCTTCGGGACCGGGAGGTCGTGGGTTCGAATCCCGGCGGCGCCATACCAAAGGCGTTATAAATGGTACTAGGAGCTCCCTTGGCTGACGCTCGCCTTTAAATGGGTAGTCCTAGGAAGATAAAGTTAAGTCATCGGGTAAGAATAAATTGTTACTGGATACCTTGTTTGTCGCAATAAAAGCTCTACAGAGCTTATGTTGTCTGTTTCTAATATGCGACGTTAAATCAAGCTTCTTTATCTTTAACTTTATCTTTATAAAGCTATTACTTTCGAATGATGCAGTTATCTTAACTTTAACTTCTGTGTCATTAAGCCCGGTTTTCACAGAGATTGGCTCAATTGAAATTGTTGGGACTAGGCAGCAAGCTAAAGCTTATAGACGCCTTTAGGCAGTTTGCCATTTTTCTGGTCAATTATTCTTTTTCCCTTTGTTTACAACATGAAATAGTCCTACTATTTATTACACACATCCAGGGTGAAGAACCAAGTTTGTGTTCCAATATATGCACCAACGTTTAATTGTTTCAAGCCTTATTCATGTTAGCTGAGATACTAAGCTATCCTATCTATGGTTTCTCCTCAGTAACTTTAACCGAAAGCACTTTTCTGTTAATACGTAGCTTTGGCCTCTAGGAATTATATAGAGTCTGCTGACTAGGCTGAGCTCACAAACCAATATTTACGCATGGAATTTGAAATTAAAGTCCAACAAGATGTAAATTGGAGGTATTTAAGTGCCCCTATGCTCTTAGAAGATACATATCGCGGGATCTGATATCCTATAATACTACACAGTGCAGTATTTGTATGGCGACATTGTAGACTTTGTACTGGTACAGTGAGCACCTGGCCCAGTGGCCCGGGTATTCGTCCTTTACAAAGAGGGTCGTGTTTAAGACTCCAACGAACCGCACTTGTCAGAATAATTCCTTCTGTCTTATAGACCTGGAAGTCTGCATTATGTAGCATGGTGCTTGATGGAGAAATCGGCATCAGGGTGGCATTGTTGCGTCCGCCTTAACAAATTGGCAAAACTGCATATGTGCACGCAACATTTACACACTCAGGTGATGTAACAATTACAATATCGCACCCAGGGACAAAACAAGTTCGACTGGATAATCAAACATATACTGATACATTCAGCATACCTTTAGTAGATCCCTAGCATCTAGAAAGAACAGATCAGCGATGCGTTTACAGATACTTACGGCATGTGCGAACTGGAAAAGGCGCTGACAGACGAGGAAGACGTCTAATCTGAAAGCTCCCCCGGCACATTGATCAACTGAGCCAAAATAACGAGAAATATTCTTGAAAAATAAAGAGGACAGCTGACAGGTAAAGGTAGAAATATAAAAACTTAATCACAATTTGTTGTTTCTGGAAAAAAAGAGTCTTTCTCGGAGTGTCCCTTGCCAATATGGTATTTTCGACGGCACATACCCGTACTGGAGCCCAGTATGGACGTACCTCTGCTCCTTTCAGGGGTAGAGATTCACTGGTAATATAACGGTATCAATTTAAGCAGTTACCCGTGCTTGTAACTCAGTGCTGAAAATCTTGTATGAAATTTATTCTTTCATTTCGAATGTTTCCCTTATTCTTATAGGGTCGAGTTGGGTACCTTCGGACAGTGGGTTAATTCTGACATACCGATGAAAACAGTGAAAATCCAGATGAGACGGCTCATAATGAGCCGTCTCATCAGGATTTTCAAAATCCAGATGAGACGGCTCATAATGAGCCGTCTCATCAGGATTTTCACTGTTTGCCCGGTTATTTATGTTTTAATTTCAAACAACTGACATATAAAGGAAGCAATGTCACTGTCCGAATTTACCTGCTTTCCGAATTTACCTGATCTGACCCTAATTCAGGAAGACGATCGTTTTTCTATGGCTGTACTAGAACCTTAAAAAATGGAAAAGATGAGGATCTAAATAAGCAGTGATTTATTTCTTCCTTTCACATCCTAACTTGTTTGAACTATTGATGTGTTATATGTAACTCTAGAAGGGAATGAAATATATGTTTAAACCAAATGGAAAAGAAAACGTTCCCCGGGTTGTCCGCCATTTTTACACAAGGGATCAGTTTTCGATACTTCCTGCTTGCTTTTCTTTTCTGGAGAACGAAGTCCGTCTAAGATGGGATTTATACTTAAAGGAAATATTTTACTCCTGCAGGAGAAAATTCTTACCTTTTAGGGTTAATTTCAGAGGAACTTTTTGTTTGACCCCTTGCCTATGCCCCCTTGCACCAACAACAGCAAAACTCTATTTTCTAAAGGGCTGAATAAGGATCCAAACGATATTAAAAGGCTAGAGAACATAGAGAAGAACTTCTGCCTGCTGCCACACAACACTAAGAAAACGAGTGCGCTTGCAAACGAAATTTTTACAAGGAAACCTAAGAACACGTGCGAATTATTACTCAGTAATCATTTGAAACAAGCGACTTATTTCATTTCCTTCGCAGATATAGACGTGGCATCATCCAACGTCAAGGGAACATAGATGAAATAGTAAAACATCAATTTTTGACGCTAACATGAACTATTTATTAAATCAGTCGAAATTAGTAAATAATTTCACCGACATGAAACTACAGATTTTTCATTAGCCGAGAAAACATGCGTAAAATAAATTCGTTCTTAGAAATATGTTAACGATGGTTTCTTTAGACGCCATTGACAAAGTGAAAAAAAACGGAAATAGCGAAAATCCTGAATCTATTGCTGACCGTGTTTCTTCGTTTATACGATTATAACATGACCCTTCTCCCTGCCAAAACAATCCCAATAATCTAGTTTCGTCTTACAAGACGGATCTAGATTTTTGGATTGAGTTTGGAAGAAAAAAAAACAACTATCTAATAGCCGAATTGCACAAAACTGATTTACATTTTAGTTAGTTTTGGAAGAGGAAATCACCTTCTTATAACCATATAAATACGTAATTCTTACTTTGATAAAGACACGAGTTCAAAGTAGTACAAATTAACGTCAATAGCAATGCCAATGGAAAATTATGTCTTATATTTGGTCAAGGTTATCGTATCAAAGAGAAGCATGACGTCTTCACTTGTTTCACAAGTGGTACTTATATCTAAAGAAAGCAGCAAATAGTGGTAATTTGAGATGTCAAGGCGGGGAATCACGTGGGCTTTGTTTTGATACGCTGCACGGAAAAATAGCAAACGCAGTTTTAGTTCGAACTTGCTGACGTCGCGAATGCGTAATGACGTAAGTCGGTAGAGTCATTTAAGAGATTGAACGCTGCTGTTACGGCCAACGTCAGTATGTAACCAGTCGTCTTCAGCGATCAGTTATGAAGGCGCTGCCTGAAACATGAATCACTCCTGCAGGCGCAGTTCTGTGGCCGCATATCACATTAAATGTAATCACAGGATATAATCGATTACTACAATTTTCGCTTCCTGCAGAGGCTGTACATCATATTTGGCTTCCGCCGAGACTGTGCGCGATCTCTTGCTTCCTGCAGAGACAACTGTCCTCGAAAAATGGCTTTCTGCCGAGACTGTCCGCGTGACTCTGCTTAGCAGAATCACGCGGACAGTCTCTGCAGAAAGCCATTTATCACGTACAGAAGTCTCGGCAGGAAACAAGAGATCGCGGACAGTCTCGGCGGAAGCCAAATATGATGTACAGTCTCTGCAGGAAGCGAAAATTGGCGGAATCGATTATACCCTGTGGTAATCGTACCTCTGTTTTCAGATGGAATTTAGCAGCACATGCATGATAAAGAACAACACACAATCATCTGTCGGGTTAATAGGCTACGCTGCACAAAGTTGAGCATAGGTCGCAACAAGTGAAATAGAAGTAGAGAATCAAATATTTCCAGACATTTTCATTAAAAGGAATGGTACCGTATTCATTCACATATGAGATGAGGACGAGATTCCCTTCCAAAAAGATATCAAAGACGACGAGATTTCCCTTCTTAAACAATAGCAAAGAAGACGCCATTTCCCTCCCAAACCAACACTAAAGATTTAGATCCGTCTCTTTGTAAGACGGGCCGAGATCTTTTGGATTGCTTTGGTACAGAAACATCTTTATAATCTGAAAATTTCATCTGCTGCAAATTTCAACCTGATAAAAGGTGTTTGATAGCATGATGTGATAGCCTATAATAATTCTATAGAACTGCGCTTGCGCTGATGATATCAGGCAATGCCTTTAAAGCCGGGCCGGGTAGCGTAATCGGTAGGGCATCTGACTCGTAAGTCAGAGGTCCTGGGTTCGAATCCCGGCCTGGCCACATACTTTCGTTTCTCCTTCCGCTGATTCAAGAAGGGCAGTTGTCAGTTACTGGCGAAAGTATGTGCACTTAGTACTGGTTAACCGCTTAGGAGGTCTAAGCCTGCCCAGGAATAGTGTGGTTAGGTTAACTGACCGTCCCGACATGACCTTAGTTGTTTACCGTGGACGTTAAGCATCAAATCAACCAACAATGCCTTTAAAAGCGTTCGCCGAAGAGCACTTCTTGTATACTGACGTTTCCTGTGATATCAAGGTTCGATTGGTCTAATGACGTCACCAATTTACTTTTTAATGCATTCGCGACGTCAGCAAGTTCGGACAAAACTGCGTTCGCTTTTCATTTGTTTCACACTCTACACGCCTTAAAATCTTCTAATGATGCATGATAAATAAAAACCATATCGCTGTCTATTTTGTGACCAAGTTTATCAGGCTCGACCAGACACATGTAGGAATGGCTCGGCAAGCCTCGCCATTCCTACTCTGTGTCTGGTCTCGCCTGATAAACTGGATATCAAAACATTTTAACATGGTATCCTCTATATTCTAATAGCCGAAATACTTTATGTAAAGAGAGAACCCCATCTTATAACCTAAAAAATATGGTATGCTTCTCTATTTAGATAAAGCTGTTACAATTTGCTTTTTGAAATGAAATCTTAACAAATATGTCATCCTTGTCATATTATGATCCCAAAAAGAAACTCCTAATGCACTGAATCGATATGTAATTTAGCAGAGGGGTAAAAATTAACCCTTCTGCTGACGGGGTCACGTAATCTCTTAAATCTAGCGATACACTGTCTAAAATTGACAAGAGAATTGGCAGAACAAATCGCTTCCTAAGACAGCGCAAATTTAATAACTGGAAAAACTGTCTGTAACAACATTGGCTGGACTTCTTTATTTAAGTTTTGCTTTCGAGGTTTATACTATCGAGGAAATACAACATTTGGACACTTTCCCACCTTCCCCTTCACGCACGCACACACACCTGGATGGGGAGACTCTGTAAATGAGACTGTCATAAAATCCTCACAGCTGTGAAATATCTCCTTAATCACAATGCATAAATGCAAGGTACATGTAAGAACATATTTTGCAAAATACAGCCAATTTAATTGCTTCACTTTGCACCGCTATTTACTTACCTAGCCAAAACGGATTTCTGCCTTTTTGAAACAAAGGAACACTTTCTGTATCCCTGTTTGCTTTTTAGAAGACACAATCCTTCCGAAATGGGATCTACTCTTTGCGGAACAAATTCGCTGGAGCAAATTTGTTTTTTTAACTGTTAAACCCATATAGTTGCAAGTCGCAAATGAAAATGGTTGCCCTGAAGTTGTAACCTTTCATCTTGATGGATTGATGAATGACTTGCAATTTTACGTCTTTGCAACAGTATTTCATTCATATCAGGACGATGAGAGGGTGATAATGAAACGCTTTGTGCGAAGAAACCCCGTTTAAACAGATGCCCGCCTCCAGCAGGTGCCGAACCAGGAGCGCCATATCAGTAGCGCTTAACCTACTAAACTACCGGGGCTCCTACCTTTCACCTTGATAAAAGGATTAGGCAAACAGCGTGTACTCATACTAGACAGCCCTGATTTGTAGCGTGGTCAGCAATTAAGTGCTAATTGACAATAGTCTTTTTTAACATATTTCAGGTAAATTAATCTAAAATATTTTAATGCAAAGAGTCTTGTCTCTTAGCGGAGTCTGTCTTCTGCTATATTGAATAATTTTGTTGTTGAAAGTAAACCTGCATCAGATTGGTGTCTATGGCTATTGTCTTTTATGGCCGTGGCATCACGTTGGCTCGTGCGCCTCTTCCATGATATATGTCACTTTTCTATCTGGCCGATAGCAATGGTAAGCTTGAGGCAGGATTTTCGTTGTCAGCTTGATCTGTGCATCATTCATTCTTAGCTACCTTCGTGGCTCATGACCCTTGAAGTTCCAGTTCGAAATTTAAGGGTTTCTTTCTTTTCAAGGGCAACCTTTATAAATTTTTATTTTTACTTCATTGCAGCTTGTACTAAATGCCGTGTGGCGACTGTGATAAAAATCTTCCCGTACTTCGTCATAGTGCCTGTTTTATTGTATGCTTCCTTTAAGATCATCAACCCCGACTCCGGCTTACGCTGTACTCGATTTACAAAGTACAGCTTAAGCCAGAGTTGGAGAACGTAATGCAGCCTTACTGTTATACTATTAGTTTCGATAAAATCGAGTCTCTGGTGAGTTTCTTGTGTGTCATCTCTTTTTTCCAAAGGCAACCTTCATGAGGATGCTATATATTACGCTTGATTAATCGGAAATTTGGTTTAGCCTCGTTTTAACGCAAAACGTTTTTTCTATAGAAAATGTCTTGAATCCCAGCAAAAGTAGCCTTCTGAAGCGTCTTGATTATTTAGACTACATTCAAACACTCTGTGTGGCGAAAATACTCTGAAACTGATCTCGGAAGATACAGGTATGAAAGCTGCGCAAGGTCAGATATGCATAGTTCGGTATTGTGCTGGGATTTGCACATGCGCTAACGAACTTGCAAATTTGCTCGCTGGGTATTTTGCCTGCGCAGCTGAAGATGCACATTTTTCTCTGCAAGCGGCTAGCAGTTAGCACCAAAACAGGAATTATCAAGGTTGGCCATTATTGTAATTTCGTTTCCATATCACAGCAGACGACATCGCGTGCAATTTATATCCAAATGTGGCAACTAATCAGCTTAAAAAGTTAATGGCTGTGACTTTGCCACGGTTAATGTTTGATTCAGCGCTTGATCAAGAAGCATTATCGGAGAGTAACACTTAAGAGGAAATAGTGTGTCTGGAAGTTACGCGACAAGCGCACGCGATAGCACAAAAAATACTAGTTGTCACATTTTGCACGAAAAGGTGAGACAGATGAGGGCATTTTAAGAGTCTTTTGATTATATTTCAGATGTGACACAACACCTCAAAGGGCGCATATAATAGTCTATGTAAAAGCATGAGCATCGATCCTCGCACAATAACCAACACTGCTGCTTTAAAAGTGAATCAACTTTTTTTAACAGACCATAAACTTACTAATATTAGACATGTAAAAAAATAAACCGCGTTGCGTCTGCTTACGCAACTGAAATAAAAAAAAGTGCACTAGAAAACTTAAGGATTTTAGTAAAAAAAACAACAACATATTTTATGTAATATTATTGACACATATTTATAGTAATTGCAGCATTTTATATGCGGTTGGCCTCGATTTTTTTTTCAGAATAATGCAAAGGTACCAACGATTGTATTGTGAACTCACTTGTTCTTGACTTGTCTTTCAGGTGCAGTCAGTTGAAATATGAAACGTAGTGCCAGCTGTGTTGGAGAAATAATACTGACCTTTTGAGATAGACATTGCATATCTTCAGGCAAAGGCTTGCGGAGCATGCACAGTTCACCAATGTTATACTGTGACCTTGGCGTCATAGACACAATCTGATATGAACAGCCTAAGTACGCACGCCTTAACGCAAACACCTACCGTCGAGAAGCACGTGCTTCCATTCAGCGAGTAAGACAAATCTGAGCCACATCCAACAATGTGGCATTGGTGACAAGCAAAGGCTTTGATCAGACTGCACATAAGTGCAGTCTGATCAGAGCCTTCGCTTGTCACATCAGCCATTTATAGAAATTGCCAAAGTCATACAGCCAAAAGCTAGGTCTCGGGTTACCTTGTGTGATTGAGAAGGATTATCTGAATATCAAATGACAAAATTGCCACATTATTGGAAATCATAAGATGTGGCTTATTTATTCTATTTACTATCCAAGGACTGTTTGAATGCAATAACTGTAGTTTCAAAGACCCATATCTGATACTTTATATCTGTGTCTACTCTGACTGCCATGACCTATGAAACAAAATGCTAGTTATTAATGTGTTAAATTAGTTTTTGCTTTAAACATTGTATTTTGCGTGAGAAAATAAAATAAACTAGTGAATTAAGATCAAATCAATGTACTGAGCCGTGTCATGATCAAGCTTTAGAGTTATCCTGTTTCAATTCCGAAAAATAATAATACGTCACAAACGTATTGGCTATAATTAGCTCACCTGAGCCGAAGGCTCACAGGTGAGCTTATAGTATAGGCAGGCATCCGTCGTCCGTCGTCCGTCGTCTGTCGTCCGTCTGTCAATATTTTCAAACGACATCTCCTCTGAAACTACAAGGCCCATTGTTACCAAATTTCATATACAGCATCTATAGGCAGGGGGAACCAATAATGCTGTTTTTTATCCAAATCGCTTCAGAACTTTGGTTGCTATGGCAACTTAAAGTTTCCATTGACTTGTATGGGAAAAATTGAAAATTTGCATTTATTGCTATTTCTCTGCAGATAATTTGATAAATCTTTTACAGAAATGTTCCTTGAGTAGCTCTCTATCAGCCACATGAAATTTATGTTAATTGCACAATTTGGCTGGTTGCCATGGCAACCAAACAGTTAAAAATAGAAAAAATATTCAAAAATCATCTCCTCAGAAACTATGCAACCAATAAAGCTCAAACTTCACAGAAAGGATCTTGGTACTACCCTCTATAAAAGTACTGTTTTTCTTGGCAATTGCTCTAGCAGTTTGGTTGCTACGGGAACTTAAAGTTGCCATTGACTTATAATGGGAAAATGGAAAATTTGCATTTATTGCTATGTCACTGCAGATATTTTGACAAAACTTTCATAGAAATGTTCCTTGAACCAATAAAGCTCGAACTTCACAGAAAGGATCTTGGTACTACCTTCTATAAAAATACTGTTTTTCTTGGCAATTGCCCCAGCAGTTTGGTTGCTATGGCAACTTAAAGTTGCCATTGGCTTATAATGGGAAAAATGGAAATCCGCAATTTTTGCTATCTCACTGCAGTTATTTGGATTTTTTTCCTACAGAAATGTTTCTTGAGTAGTCCTCTATGATTCATATTCATATTAATTTTGTCCAAATCCCCGAATTTGATTAGTTGCCATGATGGCAACATAAAGGAAAAAAATTTTGTAAAAATATTCAAAAATCTTTTCCTCAAAAACTATATAGGGGGATGAAGCTGATTCTTTGCATACATGTTGATGACATTAGCCACTACATAAGTATTGTTTTCTATTATTGTTGCCCACTTGGTTTCATTGCTATGGCATTTTAAAGTTTCCATAGACTAACAACTCAGTCAACGTTGAAATTAGGCAACATTGTACAATTTACTTAGAGTAACCTACCCTTGAGTGCTAAGGATGAATGGACTCAGGTGAGCTACAGGACCAATGGTCCTCTGGTTTAAATGTTATGCGACAGTCTGCATGCTTAGTGATTAACCCAATCACGGTTGATAGCTTTGCTGCACTCTTTAATTGCACACCGGGGGATCGGTCGTCAGACTCTATGATGGCCCCGACCTAAAGCTATATATTTTAGTTGGTTGGGACCGGAGCCTTTTTGTCTGTTGCTTGGTCCACCGGGGCTCAACTGGTGACCTTCTTTTGCTTCAGATTTCCAGTGGGGTTGTTTGGCAGGACAGGGATCTCCACCTGTCAGACGGCCCGTTGTATCTGTTGAGTCCTCGTCTTTGCTTCTTCATGGTGTTGAAATTTGATTTATGTGTTTACCGTGATGATTCATTGACGAGTTAGAGGGTTATCATGCGAACCGAACAACCAACTAAATGTTTTGTACCACTTCAGAAACTGAGGGTGAGGTTGGGCCTGTAAAATCGATTTAAGCCCCCCCCAGTAATTCATTACTGACCGTTCCAAGGCGGTAGTTCTGTTGTGGTTCTTTGTTGCCTGTTTTTGGTGTCAGAGTTTCTGTGATGTTTTACCTTATGTATGTTATTATTATTTTTGGTTCGGTTTGGGTTGCTGAGTGGCCACCTTTTGGGAACAAGCTGCTCACTCGGTTGGCCATATGTTCTCTGTATCTTGATTATTTGTAATCTTAGTTGTTTCCAACTATGGTTTGAGGGCTGGATTTGGATTTTGATTGTTTCAGCTCCTGGTCTTTGCATACTTTTTACTTTTACAAAAATGTAGGATGCTCCTGTAGATTTGGTCAGTTTGAGCTGAGCTTTAGATGTTCGCTACTGAGATGCCACGGAATCTTTAAAATATTATCCCAATAAAGAAGACTCTGACTAGACTACAACAATATGCACAGTCTGGTCGAGACCTATCTGCTGCAACATGCAAGAAGGCATCATTTCATCCGGAATGTCTCGAGAAGCTTATTTTTGTCTGACTGGTGACTAGACAAGATCTACTGTTTGACAGTTTTTTAATAATTGAGCCACGACGCAAGAAAACCAACAATGTGGTTGTGCGCCCAGCGCAGACTCAGATCAGCCTGGGCATCCGCCCAGTCTTATCAGACTCTCCGCTTGACGCTCAAAGGGTAGCTAAGGGTCTAAGCTACCTCCATGCGGACAGCGAAGACTCTGATCAGACTGGGCGGATGCCCAGGCTGATCTGAGCTTGCGCTGGGCGCACAACCACATTGTTGGTTTTGTCGTGTCGCGGCTCATATCTTTTAAGGTGAATGTTTTAACTTGCTTTATAAAGGGAAACAACTGTCCTGACTTCCTGTTTGACGTTCTGGATGACAAAGCCAATTTAAAGTAGAAGCTACTCTTAAATGTTTGGGCCTCTTTCCCTGAAAATGTAATCTTTCGCCGAAACAACTACCGCAGACATGATAAACATGACCTGAGACACCAACGGTATCCACAAAGTGTGTATCGTAGTGGAAAATAGAATGTTCTTGCTCTCTTATTTTTCTTATCTGAAAATGTTTTCACATTGTAACTGGTATGTAGCCTCAATAGCAGGTCTCTGGAAAGACTTAAAGCATGGAAAAATGTTGACAACAAATCTCATAAATTTGACAATGCATATCATACAACACTCGTTTGCTGGAAGTTTAATCTCATTTGGCCGGTTCAGAACATCCATTACGCTCAGACAAAAATGTTTGGTTAAACTTCAGTAGTTTTCAGAGATGAAGCTTGTACGAATTAAAATCTAAAAGAGTTCCCTCAAGAGCAGACAATACATTCAGAAGAAGGAACATGGGCCAGACTACGTAGTTTCGGCTATAGCAGCCTCATCAATATCTGGCGAATATTGACGAAACCAGAGAAAAGCATACTGTAATTTCTTAATTTTAATTGGGATGTCGATTCCAAGACTAATTGGTATAAAAAAGGGCCCGAATAATATAAAAGACGATGCTCTAGAATAAGAGTCTAAAACACTCGAAGCCTTTGAAAACACGAGAGAACCGCTAGTATTGGAGAAACTGCGATTTGCATAATTAATGACATTGCTGGACTGGTAGCGCTAACTAATGAGAGTTGTGCAACCTATTGACCATGTAGTCACATGGACCACTCATGTCGTATGAAGGTTTCGGACCAGGTTATTGGAATAAGGAAACGACTCGGATTTGAGATTGCTCCATGTCATTTCAATACTCATGACGTAGCATCATTGTTTATACATGTATGACCTTGTTTACACGTTTTATGCCTGTTGCAAATGTTCAAGGTGCATATTTTCAAGCTTTCTTTTATTTGCAAATGGAGTTAACTTTTGTGACTTCATGTTTGCATCCTTGGACATCTGATCCCGTGCAGGATGGAGTGAGTTGCTCTGAGTTCTTCGTTTCTCTCATCGCTGATCCCCATAAAGAAAGAGAATGAACATAAAATACTGACTGAATTGCCTCCACTTCATGGTCTCTCTCGGGAGATGCTTTCATGATAATTGGTATTGGGAATATTAACAAGAGGGCCATGAGGCCCAGAATCGCTCACCTATGTGACCTCTATTGCTAAAAATGTCCATGTACTTATTTATTTGACTATATTTGTTAACTTCTGCTCCAAAATTTTCAACAAGTTCCATGATCTCTTATTTTTAATCATTTTCCCATATAGAAGCACCGGGAAGCAAATTTGACCTTGCCATAAAAATGTCAAAGTCAACCAAAGACCATCATTTGAATAATCTTGGGCCAAAATCTTCAAAACTTTTTCCATGAAATCTTGTGTTCTAGCATATTCTTATATTTGACCATGCCATAAAAAAAGCCAATGTCAACCCAAGGTCATCATTTGAACAACCTTGGTATTACTCGAGGATCTAATGCTACACACCCAAGTTCAAGGACATCAGTGGATTGGTTCTGGAGAAGATATTTATGCGATATGGGCATGGTGGCCATGTTGGTCATGTGACCTGGACCAGTTGAACATATTTTCCTTCCACAGCCCCCGGAGGCTCTATACAAAACTTGATTACAATTTGCCCAATAGGTTTTGTGGAGCTGTTTAATATTATCAAAATATGAGAGTCCTGGGTCGGAGAATGACATTGACTCCTTGTACTCATAAATATTCATGTTCTGCATATACCAATTTTTAGGCCGTAATCCCAAAAACTTTTCATGAAATCTTATGTTCTATCATTTCTCATATTTGCCCTTGCTGTAAAAATAGGTCATAGTCAAACCAAGGTCATCATCTGAACAATTTTGGTAGTACTCAAGTACTCATTGCTACATACCAAGTTTCAAGGCCATCAGTCAGGTGGTTCGTCAGATGAAGATTTTTAATGCTGTTTACCATAAACGGGCATGATGGCAATGTTGGTCATGCACCCGGGACTGTTTGTGCAAATTTTAGTTCCCTCATCTCTTGGAGGCTCTATATGATTTTGCTTTTTAGCACATGGTTGAAACTGTGAAAATATGAGAGTGCTAGGTCAAAGGTCAAAAATGACCTTGACCTCTTGTACTCATTAATCTTCATGTACTCATTAAAATGAATGTATACACCAATTTTAGGCTAAATTCTTCCAAATTTTCTATAAAGTCTCATGTTCTAGAATTTCCCACATTTGACATTGCCGAAAAAATGGTCAAGGTCAACCCAAGGTTATCATTTCAGTACTCTTAGTAGTACTCGAGAACCTGATGCTACATATCAAGTGTCAAGTCAATCGGTCTATTGGTTCTGGAGAAGGGTTTTGAAGCTATTTATCATATTTGGGCATGGCGGCCATGTTGGTCATATGACTTGGACCGTATGAATAAATTTTCATTCAATCAACCCCTGGATGCTCTAAATGAAATTTGGTTACATCTGGCCCAGTGGCTTCTGAGGGGATATTTGAAACTCTCGAAATATGAGAGAGCAGGGTCAAAGATCAAATAATGACCTTGACCGTTTGTACTCATAAATCTTCATGTAATCATTAAGAGGACTGTACATATCAAAGTGTCGCCCAAAACCTTCAACAGCTTCCAAGATATCTTATGTTCTAGCATTTTCCCAGATACAATCAACAGAAAGTAAATTTTACCATACCCGTAAAAAAGGTCAAGGATTTGACAATCTTGGTAGTACTCGCGTACTCGATGCTACATACAAAGTTTCAAAGCCATCGGCCTCTTAGTTCTGGAGAAGATTTTAATAGGTTTTTACATGCGCGTGGCAGCCATGTTGGTCATGTGACCAAGACCGTCTGTAAAAGATTTCGTTCCCATGAGCCCTGGAGGCTACATATGAAATTTGCCTGCCCATACTATAAGATCACTCGGAGCCTCTGGCTCAGGTGAGCTAAAAATGTACACTCGAAACTGTGAAAGTACGCAGAGACTTAGGCCCATATTCACAAACTAAACTCAAACTCCACCTCGACTCGAACTCCAATGAGGTCGGTTGAAGTGACGCTCGAGGACGCCTCGAGTGAGTGAAGTTCAAGTATAGATTTGGTATTCACGTTCTCCACTCCACCTCGACTTCGTGGAGGAGACTCCAGCTACACTCCAGTTAGACTCACACCATGTAAAATACATCGTAGACCCAGATCAGACCTTCTAAAACGTATAAACTGTAATGATGTCAAATTTGAGACATGCTTGACTTAATAGACATTGTAGAACTAGATCGTAATAACTGTATGATTTGTAAAATTATAATTAAATATACCACAGGAACAACGATTTTCCGCTTGACGTCTGAGCGTCCGTCCGGCTTACGTTCCTGTGTTTGCGGAAACGTCTGTGGTGTAGCGATTAAGCTACCTGCATGTTAAACATCGGTCATGGGTTCGATCCCGTCCTTCTCCAGTATTTTGCTGAAATTTTAATCGAATTCCTATTCTCGAATCACTATTTATTCTTTTGACTCTACCTCCTGGCAGTACTACGTAGTTTATTATTTTGGTATTCTGCGCAGGCTCGGCTGCCCCCCCCCCCCCCCTCTCCCCCCCCTGCAGTTTCCCACGCCCCCACCACCCCTCGCTTTCACACGTTGTGTACGCTTCCTTCATTTTTTTTCTATTACGGATTTTATCCAAACTTGGCATATATAAAGACAAGGGGACGATGTGGTTGCTTTCAATGGACAGACTTCGATAATACAATAAATTTTTCATTATTCGTAGTTTCTATATTATTTTGCCCCCAAATATGATGTATGCTATGGGGGTATATAGTTTTCGGTTGGTCTGTTCGTCCGTTCTTTCGTCCGTCTGTCAGTCCGTCTTTACACCACAAGTCTTTGGTTCCGTCCATGGAACTTTCGGATAACATTTTTTCATCGAAGGCTTTTAATTGCTCGAATTTCGGTACATGTAACCATAAGTGAAATTCTTCTAGTATTAGGTGTACGACGGATGGATGGATGACTTGCGATTTTACGTCCTTTTCAACAGTATTGCAGTTACATCAGGTCGATGGGACGGTGATAGTGAAAGCCTGTGTGCATTAGAACCCCGTTTACGGTAGGAAAGATTCTCGCCTCAAGCCTAGTACTTTCAAATATTTTTTTTCGTTTGAATACATTCAATCCACGCCTTTCCCCGATCACACCACCACCACTACATCGCGAAAGGAGTTTGGTGGTGGAATAATTTGGTTTTCGATTCATCCGCCAGTCTGCTGTCCGCATTTTAGGTTTCTGCTTTTACAGCATTCGTCGGATCGCAATGACATTTGGAACATACATGTATGTTGACTTGAGACAAGTGGGCCTAAAACATAGAGGCCCCATAAGGTCTTTTGAAGGAGTTACGACTCTTTAAAGTTCTTGATGTTTATAGATACTGTAGCTTTCTCCTAAAATGTGTAAATAATGTCAGAGTTTCCTTATTAAAAATTAGATTGAAGGATATCAATTATTTTTGACAGGTTTTGGGGAAGTTGTTTCATTTATTTTTTTTTTTGGGGGGGGGGGGGGGGGGGGGGGTGAACGGATATCAAAGACAGTATTTCAGTATATATCGAGCTCGGCCTCCCAGAGAGAGGGAGAAGGAAAGGAAGATAGGGCAGTCATAAGTAAAAAAAAACTCATCCCACACCTGCTGCAAGCACAGCCGGCCCATGTCCTATTATTATCCAAATTTATAGTATGAACTTCAGATACCCAATCTTTAGCATGAGATACCCCGTAACGTGCAATGCCTACATTGGGTGTCGTGCTATAAGTGAGACAGAACGCGGTTTGTCCGACTGTACATGGTTAATATGACACTCGCTAAAGTTCGTGAATTATCTCTCCATACAGGCGGACGAATCGTGCTCTTGCTAACACTTGTAGGACGCGCCGACACTGAAAGTTACCAAGCACCGTCACCCGACCCGACCCCGTGTGTGTGTGTTGGAGGGGCGAGGGTTCTCTCTCTCTCATAGAGACGTCTCAATATAGACTTAATATTTTCTTAACATTATGGCTGACAGGAGATTCGAATTACATATGACATAAGCCAAAACCCTGTCTGTCTGTCTGTCTGTCTGTGAAACGCAGGACCCTTACTGAAAAGTATGAATTTGTCACAAACAAAAGAGAGAGAGAGAGAGAGAGAGAGAGCGAGAGAGAGCGAGAGAGAGAGAGAAATATGTTGATAGTGTATTAAACAGAAGTCCTCTGGCCTATAACAACATTTTAGGTAGTCGTGCTGCTTCGAATTGCCAGAGCATAGCCATGAAAACGCTGAAATATTAACAAAACTTAACTCGAGTCGCCGTCGAGGGAACTTCACCGTTCCTCGACCAAACCTTACTTATTGGAGGTGACTCCAGCTACACTCATATCTGTGAATACGACTCGACCTCACCTCGAGATAATCTTGGACCGTTAGGTAATTATAGCTACTTATCCGGTTAGTTCGAGTCGAGGTGGAGTTTGAGTTTAGTATGTGAATATGAGCCTTAGAAATCAATCATATGTTTATTTTCCTTATTGGGATTTGTAAAAAAGCAGATTTAAAATGTGTTCACAAAACTATGTGGCAGTACAAATAGACTAGGAAATCTGACATATGTTCATTTTCCTTCAGGGCTTCGCCGCTTTTTCAAGCTCTGGTAATGAGACGGAATAGGTGTGTAATGAACCGTTAACAGCTGTAAATAACGGCTACAATTGGATTGTTGACACAGCCATCCTGACATTATTCACGTTATGTGGCAAATCGTATTGTCTCTTCTTATTATCTATACAGGTTACAGGTCGAAAGGACATTCAACTAATGATGGTAGCAGATTTACGTTCCAGATTGTTACATGTACATTGCCCATGGCGACGATCAAAAATAAAAAATCAAGACCGAGGAAATGTAAAAAACATTTTCGGGCTTGACCTGCGGTCTACCGTTACGTATATTCTTTGACTGAAATACATCTAGACAGTCGCGACCAGTACGCGGACACTTTTAAGGGTGTTTCACCTGATTTTTAAGATTCCAATGCGTTCAAGGCTACCAGAGGGGCATGCAATTTTAGGAAAATCATTGTGCTAAATACAGACAAAAGGAACACATGAAAAAATTCATCTGCGCATGCGCAACGTAACGCTGTAGGGCTCGTGCTTTTTGCTTTTTAGAAACAGGCTTATCATACCAGTATGCGGACACTTTAGAATCTGAGGAAACTGAGATGACATTTATACGCTGTAGTGCTAATAAAATTATTGATGCATGTAGTTAATATAAATGTGTAAATATAAAGGATTGTTCTGATTTCATATTGACACATGGCTGTTTGCTTTGCCTTTTCGTGTGTTTTTCGCAGCCAAACTAAAGCACCGATCGTGATACCCATCTGCAATAGCCCTGCAAAGTCGGCACTATGTTGTGTAAATATAAAAGTGAATGACAAAAAGATTGAGAAAGGGCACCTTGAAATAATGTTACAAAGTCAGTTAAATTCAGAAGGGATCGTAGCGTTTATTTGACGCAAAACACAAAAGTTTCCGCGTACTGGTAGTGTCCGCGTACTGGTTGGGTCTGTCTAGTATTATCCAATTGATGCTTAGCTTCCCAAACCTGACAAAGGCAAACAGTGCATGAAACCAGATTAGACGCAACAGAGCTTGGCGCGTGATCAGGATCTACATACTCTTTGCATAAAATATACAGTTATTTTTATAAAATGATAGAAATAGATATATACGAGACACCCCGAAATGATGAATGGATGTACCTAATTTATAAGAATAGAAGATTCTAGAAGGCTTAAATCGGTTAACGAGGCACCTAAGTCTTATTCTGGATTTATATTCAGCTGAGTTGTCGCTTAATTGGAAACCCTCCAGAAAACAAGACCAAAAATCCGACTTGTTCATTCGCAATAGGTAAAATGTTACCACAGATTTGGTCGGGTCAGACCCACAGTTTTATTTCTTTTTCTGAGAAAGAAGAAGAAAATGCTAATTGAATAACATACTTATGTCAGCTTAAGCGAGTTTGTACAATTTGTCAGAGATTTGACTCAAATACTGCACAAAGCAGAAAGTCTTTCCTCAAGGCTGTTGTCTGGTGAAAAATAAAATTCTGATAGTGTAATAAGAATTTAACTTGATTGTAGTTTTTTTAGCAGGCTTTTTAAATGTTGGCCCACTTCACAATTTTACTTTAGAAGTTATACGAATCATCACATTTTCATGATTTCATGATTGTTGTAAATTTCTTGTGTTTGTTTATACAAACGAGTATTAAGAAATAGTCGTGGCGTTTTGGCCTTCCTTCAAAATCGCTTATAATTGCATTGTTTCTGTAGCTTACGATTTGAGTACATGGGACATACAGAACTAAATTTCCATCTGTGTTTCCAAAAGAACACGATTTCTGAGATGCCTGACTGTGCTGTTTGAGTAATGTTAAAGAAAACTACAGGTCTTTATATAAGTATATAAATACATTAATGAAGTAGCTTTTAAAAACATATAGTTGGCTTTTACTGACACGCAAATGATTGTGCTATCACTTCTAACTAGAGGTGGACAGCACCATGCGTGTCAAGTTACCCCACCCACTTATTTTTGCATATCCAGAGACGCTTATCAAAACGTTTCAACAGATCAAATTGAAATGTATACCAAATCATTCCTAACTAAGAAAAGGAAGTCCGACAACATATATTTATTCTGCCTTTGAGCAAAGATCTGGGCATTTTATGTTGAGAATCCGGGGAGTGTTCCAAACGCTGCAAGTTCATCATAAAAAATAAAAATGGATAAAATGTGCCTCCAGCACATTTAATATTTTCATGACATGTTAACATTGCAAAACTTTGTATACAAAATATAATATGTGCTTGAGGCAGGGCTGCTATATTTAGAAAGCCGCAAAGGCGACCGAATTCGTCATTTTTGTCAAAATTGGCTGGGGATATGAGCATGATCAAGATAAACTTTATGAACTTGCCCGGGTGTTATAAAATTTGAGTACATTCTCAAACTCAAACTAAAGCACACTGATTGGCTGCTTCCGAGCACATGCTCGGAAGCAGCCAATCAGTGTGCTTAAGTTTGAGTTTGAGATTATTACCAAGTTTTATAACCTCAAACCCTGGTTTATAGTGTGCTAGATGTTACATTCCAGATTAGAACTTTTCTACGTATACATTTCATTATCAAAATAGAACTTTTGAAAAATGAGTTTTCTGTGGACCAAAAATACAGGGGCCTTATAATACCAGATCCTTTGTAAACTTCTGATATGTTAGAATACAAGTAATTCCATTTTTCAGGCTTAAATGAAAATATTTGTTAATGGTTCTGCACTCGGTAGGGGACCATAAGGTAGAAAAGACCGCAACTAATGCTGTGAGAACTTGTGCGACTTTTGTAATAAAACGTCTTTAGAAATGGTCATATTTTGCTCTAAATTCCACTTTTTACATTTGTTTCATTTAATACAAATTAAAGCTGTCATTGGTCATTCAATTGTCAGATAATTCACCAGGTGCATATCTGTGCATATAAAGCTGTCACATAAAAATAACAGCCACAGCCTGATGGTTTCTACACGCACCTCACAACCATTAGAGATACTTGTGTTCTGTTAGGAGTGATGTGCACTGACATACACCTTATATCAGTGATATGTTGTTTGCTACTCCCGGATGATATAGCAAAAAATTTATATACAACACTACTATAGCTCATATGAGTTTCTAGCTTTACAAGCTTTACATAATGATAATTAGGCCTTGCATCTTGATTATTTTGCTCCCTGGCAATAATCTAGACTGAATATAAAGCAATACCATACAGCCAAATTAGAATAGACGTCAATATGCGTCGTCTATAAAAGAGCATGGATACCTTGTTTATTCTTTTGTAGGTTGTTAATGATTTGCTCTGATAAAAGAAATGTAACAACAAACAAATTGTTCACATGGTGATCCTCTCGCAATGATATAATCTGCATTGAACGAACCAACAGGCTTTCAGTAGAAAGCATATGCATGCACCATTTTCATCCGTATGAATGCTTCAACGGAGCTTATAAACGACTTAACAGATTAAAACGGCATATCATAATATAGCCCTCCAGACACATGAATAATGTGACGCTAGATCGAATACTATTGAGAAATTCATCCTAAAAATGTTTTGTATTAGCCTAGTTCAAATTCACCATAGTGCCATTAAGCATTTGAACACAGATGCATTAGCCAACAGAGTTACCCCAGATCAGAAAATATGAGGTCAAATCAGGGTAGATAATGACTGACATGCCACCCACAGTTGCATGTCAATCAATATCTACCCTAAATTGGCGCCTTGACGACTTCAATTTAAGGTGCGTGGTACATTTGTTTGTTTGTTTCTGTCATTTAACATAGGGTAAGGCACATGTTGCCACTGTTTGCTTCCCTGGAAAACAAGACTTTCCAAAATTAGTGGGTTTTTTTAAGGGAAAGAATTTGCATCCACGGGAACAATTTGTTTTCATAAGATCTGACCCTGAATTTCTAAGACCAAACTCCTTCTTTTAGAAAGAGAATGGAGTTAAACTCGTAGAGTTGCTTCTCATGAAAGTGCAAAGATTCGTCCTAAAACTTCAAAATATTGGGTGTAATTAGTTAAAGTAGCCCAAAAATTATTGTGAGTACGGTAATCTGATTTTTCATTTCATTTTCAACTATGTCTTCCGGGTTTATTTCCTTAAGCTCATACAGCGATCAAAACAGATCAGAAAATTAATTTCGATGATATTTTGCTGTCAGTTACCGATGAAATGCTGAAGGTGGAACACTTGAAGAATGTCGTTCAACGATTTAATAAACAGCTGTTTTGAACCAGATAGCTGAGATCAGTATGGAAGCCCTGGAGGGGCTTCTGACTTCATCACTACACACTTCAGACTTCATCACTTCATAGTTCATACTTCATAAGTTCAGAGTTCAGACTTCAAACTTCAGACTTCAGAGTTCAGACTTCATCACTTCATACTTCAGAGTTCAGACTACAGAGTTCAGACTTCAAACTTCAGACTTCAGAGTTCAGACTTCATACTTCAGAGTTCAGACTTCAGAGTTCAGACTTCAGAGTTCAGACTTCAAACTTCAGACTTCAGAGTTCATACTTCAGAGTTCATACTTCAGAGTTCAGAGTTCAGACTTCAGAGTTCATACTTCAGAGTTCATACTTCAGAGTTCAGACTTCGGACTTCACACTTCGCACTTATTCTTTTAGGATGTTCAAATAGTGCGGGACTCCCCATTTTGGCTATAGTATGCTTTTACGTTGGTTTGTCAGAAGTCTGAAGTGTGAACTCTGAAGTATGAGCTCTGAAGTACGAGGGATGATAAAAAATACGTGGACTTTAGAATTGTTGTAGAATTTTTATCATTAATAGTAAACCCATTAAATTTGCAGTAAATACAGATTCGCCTTTCATCTATCCAGTAATGTATTTATTTTACCGGTCAATATTCGGAAAATAGTCTTTATGGGTTGTCATAGTAACCTTACGACGTTACTGCGGAGCACGGTAAAACTTTGCCTTATTATTTCAAATTGTTTGGACAGATATCTAATATTTGCAGTAGAGTAAAATGCTTGATATTTTGTATGTTATTTGTTTATGGTTTCCGCCTTTCATTGTCAAGGAATTATTGCCGTCAGAAGGTGGCGTGCTTGCATAAGCAGCCTAAAACATGTTATGTGGGCCATATATGAGTGACGAAATGACGTCAAACATTATACCGCGTATTTATGCAAATCCAATTTTTGTATATAATTGTAAAAAAAAATGGGGAAAATTGAAGAATTGAAGAACATTCAGTTCAAATTTAATGTTATTCGATCATTTTATGCTAGTTTTATCCGATGTTTGCACTGATTAAAGGGTTGAAGACCTGCCTTTAGACATACATCGCAAATATAGTGTACGTCGACACGATATTGAAAGCAAAAGTTTGGCTTGGATTTATGAACGTCTCAAGGTCTTCTGGTTTAGCAAAGACCATTCTACAGGGCACAGTGAAGGGAAAAAGAAGAAGAGGTAGACAGAAGAAGAGGTGGGGGAAGACAATATTAAAGAGTGGACAGGAATGGATTTTGCCAGCTCAGCTAAGGCAGCTGAAAACAGGACAAGGTGGAAAGGGATTGTTTCGAAGTAATCTGTGGTGCCCCAACGACCTAGTAAGGTTATGGGATATAATATAATAGAATAGAATAGAAATATGAGAAGAGTACGATATGAAATTCTTCAAAACAATGGTATTGCATGCTGATGTGTCTAGCATTGGTAATAATTATGACCTGCAAAGAGGGTGTTAGTTTATGAAAACAGAGAAACAAAAGAACCACTGAAATGTTTAAAAAAAGACAAAACGTCAACGTCATTAATATGGTGCTCCGCTGTACTGTAGCAGTACCTACCTTATATAATTTACTGTTCAATGAAATTTCTTCCAAATTTCACATAACGCAGATAAAAAAGAATGAACTTTTTTTGCGGTATAAGAAAAATACTATAACTGCATTAAGCCACAGTCTCACTGTCACGTATTGAGGACTAGGTTTTACTACGTTTCAAAACGTGGAATACCGACAGTTTACGTTGTAAAACGTAGTGAAAACGTATATAGATATAGCTAAATACGTGGCCTAGTTACGTTTGATTTAGCATGTTAAACTCAAACATGGCTTTTTGATATATGTAGCGTATACCTAGTACATGTAAAACGTAACAACACCTAATAAAACGTAGTCAAAACGTACTAAAACGAAGCCTAAACGTATTAAATACGTATAAAAACGTATCAAGACAAACCTAGAGGTTCTCTAAGCTTCAATCTCACTGTCACGTATTGAAGACTAGGTTTTTCTACATATTTGAAACGTACCGAAACGGGAATATGCGTATTGAAACTTAGTGCATACGTATTCTATACGGATATATACAGCTACATACGTGGCCTACCTACGTTTGAATTGAAAATTCAGCTTAAACGTAGCTTTTCAAAATAGTTACTGTATGCGTAGTAAAATCGTACTGAAGCGTAGTAAAACGCATTGAAACGTAGTCTAAACGAACTAGAACGTAGATAAAACGTGTCAAATACGTAGTCGTACGTGAAGGTCCTGTACGTACTACTATGCATTATATACGCTTTCCCACGTCTTAGTATGTTTTGTGACGTTTTATTCTGCGTTTTATTACGGTTTGCGTTTTATTACGATTCGGCAATTTTGCGATACCCACTCAAACGTCACGTTGACTAGGTAGTAATTCCGGACACTACCTAGTAGTCCCTAGTAAAACGTACGGAATCGTAGTACATGTAGGTAAGTTAACTGTTCTTATCCTTTCTGAAAGCGTGGCACTAACCCGTTTGATAACCGGGTAATACGAAGTAAATCGTAATTAAATGTATTGGAAACGTACTAGAAACGTAGTAAAATCTAAATATTTACAAAACGGGCGACTATTTTTGCCAAACGTAGAGCGGGAAACGTAGAACAACCTAGTCCTCAAAACGTGACAGTGAGACTGGGCCCTTATGCTCACCGCGACAGCAAAATCCACGTATTTTTTTATCACCCCTTATATGAAGTATGAAGTTTGAAGTCTGAACTCTGAAGTATGAAGTCTGAACTTTGAAGTCTGAAGTCTGAACTCTGAAGTGTGAACTCTGAAGTCTGAAGTTTGAAGTATGAACTCTGAAGTATGAAGTCTGAACTCTGAAGTCTGAAGTCTGAACTCTGAACTCTGAAGTTTGAAGTCTGAACTCTGAAGTCTGAACTCTGAAGTCTGAAGTTATGAAGTATGAAGTGATGAAGTCTGAAGTCTGAAGTCTGAAGTATGAAGTG
Organism: Ctena decussata; assembly: GCA_963989385.1. NCBI lineage: Eukaryota > Metazoa > Mollusca > Bivalvia > Lucinida > Lucinidae > Ctena > Ctena decussata. The sequence continues at coordinate 29,913,386 of OZ022501.1, read as the reverse complement.
ATGAAGTCTGAACTCTGAACTCTGAAGTTTGAAGTCTGAACTCTGAAGCTATGAAGTATGAACTCTGAAGTGAGGAAGTCTGAAGTATGAAGTCATGAAGTCAGAAGTGTGAAGTATGAAGTGATGAAGTATGAACTTTGAAGTGATGAAGTCTGAAGTCATGAAGTCAGAAGTCCCTCCAGGGCTTCCATAGATCAGATAGTCTAGAATTATTAATATTAAAAACAGGAAAACAGAAGCAAAGCTACGAAGGGAGATCTTTTATACACATTTATGGAAACAGGATATTCCATATAATTAAAATCTTTAAGAGTTCCTTCAAGAGCACATTCAAAATAAGGAACGTGGGCAATACTTGGAAGTTTCGGCTATTCAAGCTTCATCAGTGACCCTGACAATATCTGACAAAGGGCAGAGAAACACATAGTGTACGAGTAATTTCTTAATTCTAATAAGGCATTTATTTCATAGACTGATTATCAAAAAGGGTCCAAATGATGAAAAGCGATTGTCTAGAATAAAAGTCTAAACCGGTAAAAAAAATCTGATTTTTTCGAATGTATCCTCTGATCTCAAAGGACAGAACAAAATATAGAATTATTACACTTCATCAACAGAGGAGGACAGAACCACCAAGATGATAATGGCTGTGAAACAGGCATTTATTTATTTAAATGTTTGTCAACTCTCGAAATATCGAACAATGACTTCTCAAAATACCCTGCTGTACCCAAGAATATACTTTGGACAACTTTCCAATTTTTATTTACGTTTCAACTCTTATTATATCAAACTACTAATATCTCATAGAAAATTTTTGTGGACCAGACAATTTTTTTGAGGTACCAGTAGTTTTGGATGAGATATCGAGAGCTGGCCCAGAGGTTATAAAACTTGAGTACATTCTCAAACTCAAACTCAAACTCAAACTCAAAATAAAGCACACTGATTGGCTGCTCGGAAGCAGCCAATCAGTTTGCTTTATATTGAGTTTGAGATTATTATAAAACTTGAGTACATTCTCAAACTGAAAATAAAGCACACTGATTGGCTGCTTGGAAGCAGCCAATTCGTGTGCTTTATTTTGAGTTTGAGATTATTATAAAACTTGAGTACATTCTCAAACTCAAAATAAAGCACACTGATTGGCTGCTCGGAAGCAGCCAATCAGTGTGCTTTATTTTGAGTTTGAGATTATTCTCAAGTTTTATAACCTCTGGGCCTGATTGTAGTTATCTTGTTTTGAAACATCAAATCAAATATGCTGTACATGAACATGAATGCTAAAATGTGAAGCAGTTGCAATGGTTAAATGACCACTTGCTACAAACTCGATTGAAGTGCAATTGCAGGCACACCTAGTTGCAAATCGAAGTCCTTCCATGCTACAACTGAAGCTGCACCTCTTCCCAATTATGTAAAATTGCAAGTGAGAAAGCTATACAAACTGACAGTGAACTAATCCAATCGGGCAACATATTTATGTAGTCCGGGGGCATATGTCGTAGAAAAGGGGTCCCGTGAACATGAATGTTAATTTTATGCCCTTATCATAGTCACTTAGGACAGTCCTTTAGAAGTTGAAAAATGGTTGTTGCCATTTTTTCTTTCATCATTTTACCTAGAAAATGGCCAAAGTAGTGGGTGGGGTAACATTGGCCCAATACAACACCCAGTTGTAACAAATGAGACGTAGAAAGTGTTTTATGTCATAAATATGTTTTTTTTTAATATTCTACGACATAAAACGCAAAAAGTAGTCTTGAAATATTGGTCAACTGTTATGATATATTTGTAACGTATATAACTGTAACCAAACATTCGAATGGACTATGAGAATTATACTAAATCGGTGGAATGAAGTGAATACATGTGGTCCTTAATGAGCATATGATATCACTTGTCTTTGAATCGTGCTCCTCTTATCTTTGAAATAATTTCTTATATACTTCGAATCAGTTAGGTTGCAGCTAGCAGTGGCAATATCATTTGAAGACAGAATGTAACATATATTGTATTATGTCTAAAGATGAAAAGTGTACTAGTAAGTATGAAAAACGCCATTCTTATGTTCACTCTACTATAATAACATTGGTGTTTCATTTAAAAGGCATCGTAACAGTAACATTACGTAACCTAACTGTCCGAGGGATAATAATCCAGGATCATGTGCAATACAAATGGGACCCTGTAGGCATATCTGGCAATTTTATGCCTATATCATAGTTATCAAGGACAGGCTCTTTGAAGCTCAAAAATCCTTGTTGCCACATTACATTTCTGTGTTTTACCTTTAAACTGGTCAACGTAGAGGGTGGGGTAACATTAGCCTTTACAGCAGCCGGCTGTTACCTATGAAGTGTAGAGAGCAAATAAATTCATAAACATGACATTTTTAAATATCTTGATATATAAAAGAAAAACTGAACTATTTTTAAAAGATGACATCCATCACGCAAGACCTGTAACGTATATCACTATAAGTAAAAATAAACGATAAAATAAACAACCATAATCTGAATGAATCGCTTGAATGAAGTAAGGATGTTGTTTTTAATAAAGACACCCTGTCTCATCTGATTGAATCATACACACCTTTGAAAGAACTGCTTGCATATTTTGAATTAGTTAAGTGGCAGTTAGCAGTGGCATTGACAGATTAAGAGAAAATGCAACTTTCTTAAGAATCTCCCTTAAATGGACAAAAATTGCCAACTGTAGATGGTGTAGCCCTTCAGTGTTCTATTTTATGTCTTAAGTTAGCAGATGTACATCAAACCGTGAAGAAACACCAAGTTATATGTCTTTGAACTATAATTATATGAGGTTGTCCCGTACTTGAAAGGCAATGTAACAGTAACATTACGTTACATGTTTGTAATCTATCAGGGATTTATTATTATTATTATTATCATTATTAATGAGAAAGCATTTTCGAAGGCTTCATTCTCAGATGTCAGAGAACATTTAACTTACCACTACTAAGATGGCAAAGTTCGCTATTGAATTCACACAAGAACTCATCAGGACACATATAGATCTTTACATCTGAAGCATGTAGAGCTTTCTTAACATTTAATCTGACTTGTAGCAACATCACAAAACCCATCTTCTAAAATTAAATGCGACCAGGAAATATTTACCTATGAAGTGTAGAGAGCAAATAAATTCATAAACATGACATTTTTAAATATCTTGATATATAAAAGAAAAACTGAACTATTTTTAAAAGATGACATCCATCACGCAAGACCTGTAACGTATATCACTATAAGTAAAAATAAACGATAAAATAAACAACCATAATCTGAATGAATCGCTTGAATGAAGTAAGGATGTTGTTTTTAATAAAGACACCCTGTCTCATCTGATTGAATCATACACACCTTTGAAAGAACTGCTTGCATATTTTGAATTAGTTAAGTGGCAGTTAGCAGTGGCATTGACAGATTAAGAGAAAATGCAACTTTCTTAAGAATCTCCCTTAAATGGACAAAAATTGCCAACTGTAGATGGTGTAGCCCTTCAGTGTTCTATTTTATGTCTTAAGTTAGCAGATGTACATCAAACCGTGAAGAAACACCAAGTTATATGTCTTTGAACTATAATTATATGAGGTTGTCCCGTACTTGAAAGGCAATGTAACAGTAACATTACGTTACATGTTTGTAATCTATCAGGGATTTATTATTATTATTATTATCATTATTAATGAGAAAGCATTTTCGAAGGCTTCATTCTCAGATGTCAGAGAACATTTAACTTACCACTACTAAGATGGCAAAGTTCGCTATTGAATTCACACAAGAACTCATCAGGACACATATAGATCTTTACATCTGAAGCATGTAGAGCTTTCTTAACATTTAATCTGACTTGTAGCAACATCACAAAACCCATCTTCTAAAATTAAATGCGACCAGGAAATTATGTATATATATAAGTTGATATTAGACATAAGTGATTTATGTCTTGATTTAGAACTGTAACAGAGGTGATACCTATTTCCCTACCTGTGTTGTCGCCCGAACCAATCAGACAACTTACACGCAAAAAAAACCAGTCAGCTAAGGCAACTGACAGAAGTATCGACTCAGGTGACTGTTAGTAATACCCTTATTGCTATGATGTCGATTTTATTCTCATTCACAGCCCTTTGCATAGTACTACCTCAAATGGAAGATTGTGCTAATCCCACTATTATAACTTAAATGCTGAATTGTAAACAACGTTACCCGTTTGTATTGCTCCCACCGGTTACACTGCTACATATTATTATCACTGTGACAATGTGACAATGAAAAACTATGTTTTTATGAAACACAGAGTGTCTTATTATCGGTCTGTGCCCGACATGTATCGCTCAGTGTAACATTACAAAGATTTATTTGGACAGGTAATACTGTACACCCACGTCTGTGTTCGGATACATTATCACACACAGGTAAATATAACAAAAGTCTAATTTAACTTTGATCATTCAACTTTTATTATGTACATTCCTTCAGTTGTTGTATTGATATTACCGGCGTATAAATACTGTATATTAAATATGTGGACAAGGATCATTCAGAATAGCAGTAACACTTAATAAATACTAAGTTTATTTCCGTGATTATTGCTAAGCTGCAATATGGTAATATGATCAGAGTCAATGAAATCATTTGAAAATTAGGAATTAAGGTTATTTACATGATGTCTACAGTATGCATCACTTGTACCATTTCCTTATTGCTATTCAGAACTAATATACTACTGTTTGAGCATATAAGATATAAGAACTATATAAACTACTCAGTAACTGGTTGTTTTCGTTACTCGTTCCGTTTTCCTTCTCTTTGTTTTGTTATCGTGCTGCAAGGTAAAATTATGGTTCGATAAATTATTAGGAAAAAAAACTGGGATTCGCCAAGATAGAACAGCAATATCCTACATCAAAATACTTTGTCATTTTTACTTGCCATTTCGATATGTGGCTTAAAACTCGTTGAACTCTGTCCCTAAAAAAAATAAATAAACTGTTAAATCAAAAGTAAGCATAGGTTCCATACTGAATCAATTCTTTTAAGAAACTGTTGTATAGAACCATACTAGTACAAAAAAGGGGAGAAAATAGCATGGAAGTAAAGAATTTTTTTAAAAAAAGTATATGTATACATGTCTTTTTTATTGCTGTGAAAGCCCGTGAAACAACTTTCTTTTATTCTTTTCCTTCTACTTATAATAATTGTGTGTAACATTGTACTCTTAAGTCCTAACTAGTACATTACCGTTGTGAACTATAACCGTAGGCTAGATATACCTATGTAATAAACTACCCTGCAACGTTTTATTCCGGGGTTAGTTTCGTTTCTCGACTAAAGCTGAACAATGATGTTCCCCTTGGTAACGTAAAATACGTGAAAGTCTTACGAACCTAAGTATTCTCTGTCAGCAAATGTTCGCGTTAGCTTTGTTAGGTAACAGTGTGGCTTCACTCTTCGAGGGTCAGGTTATATTTTCTGTTTATGATTCTTACAACTTGTATGTTAAATGTACCAGATATTTTCAATAATAGTTTGAATTTCTGATTACTGGTAATGTTTAACTTACCATGACCAGGAAAATCGCCGACAAGGTTTCAACTTCCTAAAACTGACTATATCACTTTATTTGGCACTTTTATAAAAAAAACAAATGCTTGTCTATATTGCAGAATTTTTTTCTTTAAAGTGATAAGTCTGTTTTAGAAATTTTTGCTTTATATACAAAGATGTCATATATGTTACTGCATCAAGAATCGTAAACATGAGTACCTGGGCAATAGCATCAAAATAAAAAAAAACTTTTGGTTTATGCTATAACAAATAAGCAAACAGCAAAATGTGGTGTGGCTGTTTAGAATCTGTCAAGTCTTATTTATTACGACATGAAATATTCTTAGTTTCGTCACGTATAAAACACACCTCACTAAGTCCTTAAACCACTTGGTAATAAGGCTGGTAGCACCAAATAAACAGTATTCCATAACAATTACCAGTACATAATTTTCAAAAATGATCTGTGAGAGATAATGGCGTAATAGTAGTTGTATTAAAGATTAGAGTTATTTACGTTACTACTTGTGGTAGTTCGTGATGAAAAAACAAACTTAGCTGTATTTTCTAATACTTACAGATGAAACTATAGAAAAAAATATAATAAAACATAATGAGCTACCCAGACATTACATGATTTTAACACAAATACATATATGTAACGTATATTATCGATTGTTACGGCCAAAGAGTCATTAGAAAAAATGGCAACATGTGTTTTTCCATTGTGTACCCACCACTGATGAAGTTAATATATGTTCCTAAAATTAACATGAATTTTCACGGGAACGACATATGCCCCCAAACTAATGTTTCAGTGCTCAAAATCTAGACACACTTCGAAAGCGTGAACCCAACAATTAAACTAGTTTTAACAGTTTGCCGTTCAATACACATGTAAGTAAACAGTGGGAAGGTAGCTTTGTCACCCCATAAAATTTGCTATAGATTGTTTTAACATTTTGCGTTTTTATAACATTTTGCGGGGTGACATAGCTTTAACGCCAGATAAGCGTGTCACTTTGTATGGTACGTCATCGACGGTTGCTATTCTGCTGTTTAATCAACGAATTCGTTTGCAGCACCAAAAAGGAGACGTCAGAGTTTAGAATGCTAAGCGAAATTCGTACTCCTAGGATGTCCTGTCCACTGAATCATTCGTTTTACAATGATTTGGCGGACGACTGGAAAATAGAAGTGTCGATGAAGTACTGTCTATTCAAGTATCACGTCAATGCTGGTTCCAGCTTTGCCATTTTTGGCCCATTGGATTGACTGGTGATTTAAAGTAAGTAATGTCATCTTTAGATTTTTAATCGCTCAGTAACATGAGCGTAATTGGAAACTTATTTTTATCGTTTAAAAAACTGCGAATAGTAAGATGGTCACAGTCGAAACTTTGACATGTCAACTTATATAACAGCATAATGCAGCCACGGATGGACGTAGAAAGGCGATGTTGTAGTGGCTAATGCACTGGACTAAAAATCCAGATGTCACATGTTCGATCCCCCGCTTCTCCGGTCTTACAGATGAGAATTAAAGCAGAGAATCCGTCTCAGTATGACATGTGCTGGTGGGACGCTAATACTGAGTTCACTCCTCACTCCCGACACGGCAGTAGGTGCAGTATTTGAAATTCCGATGCTAAAGGAGAAAAATATGTGTGAAAGCTACTCCGTTTGGAAAGATGATAAGTAAATAAAAATATAAATGAAAGCATCAAGAGAAGGCCAATCACAAAGCACAACCTAGCAAAGACATTGAAAAGAAACAGGGGAAAAAAATAAAGACCATAAAGGAAGCTGGGAAGGCTCACAAAATCCAATCAAAATTGAATCGGCGTTGATTCAACATTCTATGTTGAATTAACATTGATTCAAGGTTGGTTCAACATTGTATGCATTGGGAGTCTTAACCGGTTTGTTGACCAACCCACGTGCTTTGTTCTGACTTAGTTCATCAGATACCTAGTTGTTCAACCCAACAAATACAACCGCCGCCCACACAACAGTCTTACAAAAAGCACCAACCCTGACAATTGATTAAATTAGGTACACCATCAAATTTACCTAAATTCTGCTTTAACCAGAAAATAATAATATAAACGGGCCTATGTTTTATCCCACAAGCTCGTGTGCGCGGTGTTTAAAAAAATGGAACACTGTAGAAAATCAGCAGGTTTATGGTATGTTTACTCTCATCTTCCTTATGATATGTCTAAACAGTTCTGAAAAATAATTGTATTTAAGTAATTTCATTCAGGGAAGACATCTGCACTGTTTGAGAGCAGACGAAAAGCAATTAAAACATAAGGTGACAAACGCCATCGTTATTTCATCAGTTATGCAAATTACTTCCTCAGTTAGTGTCAGTCTTTACAAAACAGGTTCTTTTTGACTGGCGCTTTCTTTAAAAGGTAGTCAATCGATGTTTCTGGTAATCAGATTGAGAACATATCCATTTCGAATATATTGTCGACGCAAATCTTAATTAGCAACTTTTATCTAGTAAACAAAATAAATTTCCTCAAATTATGCCTAAATTAGGGACGATGATTACTTTACCGGGTGAGGTATGATTCTGTAGGGATGAAAATAGATCTAAGACGGAGGTTGACATGTTGACTCTAAATTGATTTTGAGCCTACGTTGAGTAACTGAAAGATCAGTTTGTAAAAGATACGTTTATCAAGAGTTGTCAGAAGACAACAAAGCGCGCCTAACAGGGCCCGTATTCATAAAACGACTTAAGTGGTTGCTATGCTGTTGCTAAGGCTAAATTTCTTTGAAGGAGATTGACTACAACTAAGAAATTTGCTCTGGAGGAACAGTCTTACAAAGACTGTTCCTCCAGACCAAATTTCATAGTTGTAGGGAATCTCCTATATAGATATTTAGCCTTAGCAACCGCATAGCAACGACTTAGTTGGCTTTATGAATACGGCCCCAGGAGCCTGTCCCTCACATCGATGGTTTATGTATGTAAGAGCCTTGTATAATGACTGCCATCCAAATAGAGATTAAGAAATGAGCCGCGACACGAGAAAACCAACAAAGTGGTCGTGCACCCAGTGCAGACTCAAATCAGCATGAGCATCCGCCCGATTTGAGCAGACTCTTTTCAAAGCACTCAAGGGGTAGCCCAGGGTCTAAGCTACCTTCATGCGGACAGTGAAGACTCTGATCAGACTGGGCGGATGCCCAGGCTGATCTGAGTCTGCGCTGGGCACACAACCACTTTGTTGGTTTTCTCGCGTTGCGGCCGGGCCGGGTAGCGCAATCGGTAGGGCACCTGACTCGTAAGTCAGAGGTCCTGGGTTCGCGTCCCGGTCTGGCCACATACTTTCGTTCCTCCTTCCGCTGATTCAAGAAGGGCAGTTGTCAGTTAATGGCGAAAGTATGTGCACTTAGTACTGGTTAACCGCTTAGGAGGTCTAAGCCTGCCCAGGAATAGTGTGGTTAGGTTAACTGACCGTCCCGACATGACCTTAGTTGTTTACCGTGGACGTTAAGCATCAAATCAACCAACCAAAAAAAACTCGCGTTGCGGCTCAAATATGATCAAGTCAGTGACGCATAAAATAAAGGTCAGATTCATACACTGAATGGGATATGAAAATGAACTTGTCCATACATAAGTGTGTGCCAAGTATCATGGCTCTAACCGGTATAGGGACTAAAATATCATTAAGTCACTGAAGCATATCATAAAGTCAGTGAAGCAAACATATTGTTCTAAGTAATCCATACATGGATGATGTGTAAAAATAGTCCTGTTCATATGTAGATGTGTGGCAAGTACCATGGCTCTAACCTATATAGGCACTGCGAAATATCATTAAGTTATTGAAGCTAGTCATTCAGTCAGTGAAGCAAATTGTCAAATCCATACATGGATGCTGGTGGTGAAATGATCTTGCCAGTATGCATGTTTGTGCAAAGTATCATGGCTTTAACCTATATAGATAGTGAGAAATATGATAAAGTCAGTGAAGTGTATCAAAAAGTTTGAAAATAAAGGTTAAAACATACAAAAAATCAGCGCTTTTCATCAAACACAGAAAAAAAATCGAAACGTGTATAGGCAAATACTTTCAGTGTGATAACCCAATGAAATAATCTCATTCTTCTCATTATTCTATACTTCATTGCAATGACGTCAACGAAGCCTTTCAAGATTCTTTCTCAAATGTACTTCTTCGAAATATCAGAAGTACATCAGATGTTTCATGTCCTCACTAAAAGTCAGACCATAACAAGGAGGTAAATTAGACATTACAATATATAGCATTTCCGAAAAACGAACACTTTCTTTTGTTTCTCGTAGCTGAGCGATAGGATTACCCTACGTTTACACTATGTTCCCGGCGACCACGGCAGCCACGACAGCCTAAAACGTAGCGCGCCGTGGGATTTTGGTCATTTTTGTCTTGGTGCTCAAGTTCTGTTAGGTATCTTTACGTTTTCTTACGGTCTATCAAGGTATCCGGTACACGCCGTGGGCTGAAATGAGCCGCCGAAGCCCCGGAGATCGGACGGTGCACTACGTTTATGTCCACGGTATGTCACGGACGCCTGTACGTTTCCTCAAGGTCTGCTACGTTCTGATGGGACCTCTCACGTTTTGTCGCGAAACAATCAAGGCTTTCCACGTCTGTCAAGTTCTATTAAGGTCCACTACGGTTACCCGTGACCTCCGGGTGGGGGTGTGGGGTGTGTGTGTGGGGGTGGGGGGGGTGGGGTGCAAAAACAGCAACAAAATCCTGCAACAGTCAGTGTATTCTGAACCTTCAGTGAGAGAACATGAATGTGCATGACGAAGATGATTTCGTATTTGTATGTTTGCTGGGCGCATACATTCGATCTGTGCGTCAGCAGGAATGCCGTCAGCAGTTGCAGAGAGAATTGGTTGGTGTAGATAGATGGCGCAAGAGGCGGGAAAGGAGACCGAGGTCAATGTGGGTGCGGGCACTACGTCGGGTGGCTGTTGGGAGTCTTCGAAGACTTCCGTCAACAAAAGAACCAAAGGCAGTGGCTGGATTCCCCTGACTTTGTCGTTCAGTCAGAAAGGTCTCCAAAAAGACCCAAAAGGGAATCAGGATTGGCACCAGCACGAGATGACGTGTCTGTGGAAGTTTGAGTGCCGGCAGGTGAAGAATCCCCTGGTGCCCCGAGAGCAGGCGATACCGCTTGGGCGTTTACTGGAGTCTCACGAGTAGTTTCAGCTGGTAGATTATCATTATCAGGAGGTCGAAGTCGAGCAGCGAAGCTCGCGACTTTAGTTCTTGGCAAGTTTGTGATGTGCTCCAACAGGAACTGGAAGCGCTGCCAAATCCACCTGATGAAGACGAAAACCTTTTAGTAAAGAAACACACACACGCACGCACACACATTTCTCTATATACATGTATCTATATTAGGTAATAGATTAAATACGATTTCAAGCACTACTTTCTGAAATATACAGAAGAGACACCTCTCAAACAGTGAAAATACGACTTGTTGTCGTAAATTCTTTTTGTAACCGATGACTTTTATTTGATGTCGATTAGCATAAAGTGGTTGCTGCATGTCAGAAATTACGTCACGCACATACATGTAAACGCTTAATGATGTCAATTACAGCGCCAACGTAACGTAATTAATGCAGGCGACGCTGTGCGGACTAGAGCGGGAATTCTTTCATTGAAAATTTCAAGCAAACCATTTATTAAAATTGACATTTCAAGCTAGTTTATAGTTGCAATTTTTTAAATTTACAACCTATATCATACCCAGAAAATGCATGAAGAAACAGAAAAAAATTAATGTGATTTTTTCGGTGTTAGGTACATTTTTATTTCACCAAGAACATCAAAAGCCGTATTTTCACTCATGCCGTCATGGCTTTGCCACTCGTGAAAATGCAGCATTTGGTGTTCATTCGATGATATAAAAATCGATCTCTTCACCGAAAAAAAACATCGAATATACTTTATGTTATACTTTTGAATGAGATACTTACTGTTCAGTTGCGGTGAAACTGTCTGCAGCTTGACCGGACTTTGCAACAGCTGTCTTCAGTTTGCCAACCTTGGTGCGCATGCTATCATATCAGGTCTTGAGCTCTTTGGGCGTACGGTTCATTTGCCTAGCCTGCTCTGCCCACAGCCGGTCTTTTGCTGCTGTGTCCTTGTATCCAGCAAGTCTCTTTGAGTAGAGCGTGGGGTTCTGCTGGAGGAAGTCAATGACGAGCTCCTTCTCTTCCTCTAAAAGGTTGGTGACAACCCTTGGTGCAACCGTCCTCCTAGTAGGTGCATCATCCTCAGCTTCCTCGAGTTCCCTTGCAGGTTCAGACTGGGTGATTGGGTCAGGAGCAGGACCACGTTCCTCTTCTTCTGCAGGCCGCGGTGATCGGCGAGGGTCTTCAGGCTGATGCTGTTCTTGGGACTGTTCTTGCTCCTCTAGTCGTTGGGCCTGTGCAGGACGGGATCCTCTTCCTCCACGCTTTGCCTGCTTTGCCTTCTTTGGTTGCATTACTTATACTATGAAAAAATAATATGTCTGCACTCGTCGGTGTTTGTCACTCGAATGAAACGTCCCTGCCGGCTTGACAGTTTTATACTTTTTGTGCGCCTGCGCGCACCTTGTCAGAACGTAGCAGAACTTCAGGTAAACCGTGATACGCCGTAACATATCGTGATAGAACGTGACAAAACGGCTAACGTTCACCGTAGCTCGCCGTGAAGTCCGTGAGAAATCGTAGCAAGCCTGGATAAAACGTGCAGCCACCCAAAAACAACCGCAGCTAAACGGGAACTAAACGTGGCAGACCGTAACAAAACTTCACAGAATCGTAAGTCGCCGGGTCATACTCTTGCTTCACGTCTTGCTACGGACACCATCCAAGTTTTATTAAGGTCTGTAACGTATTGTCAAGTTTCGTTGCGTTCACCCCGTTTTACTGCGTTCTATAAAGTAGGTCATCTTCGCCGGGACGACCGTGGCAGATTTTAAGTCTGACTTAAAATTTGCCCCGGCGTCAACGGTAGTCCACGGTAGTCACGGCAAGATACGTTAGTCAATACCGTTCTCCTACGTTGTCTCACGGTCACCCCGTTTCGTCCACGGTTGTCTGAAACGGGGCTGCCGTGGCCACCGGGAACATAGTGTAAAAGGGGGGTTTGGATAATACAAATTGAAACTAATAAATCTGCGATTACATTCTGCATGTCAACATTGAAAACGTAGTGATCGTATTCGCAAAATGATGAAGTATGACTAGATGAAAGTAAAGGTAATCCGGAGCTGACAACAGGGAGACCCTTAGCTAGTTCAACTACATGCTACGAATATACTTGTGTTCTAAACTCCTAGAGGATAAGGCCCCTGAAACAATTATAATTGTCATGTTTGTCGGCAATGGGTTTCGAAATCTCGTCTAATTTATAAACATTCAGAGTGCAGGTGCCTGTTGAAATTTTGTAATTTTGGCAAAATTTCAATACCCACCTTCGTACAATTTTTTATCCGCTTCCAGGTCAGATTTTACTTCATTACTATTTTCAAATAGTTAGTAGAACTATATAAGACGATGTTTGCTGATTAACAGTATAACAGTACTATCCCTCCTTTGATAACTGTACATCAGTTTTGTCCATTAATATCTACACTGACATTGGCTACAGACAAAGAATGGATGGATGGATGGATGGATTGATTGAGGGATGGATTGACGGACGGACGGATGGATGGATGGAAAACTGTCCTTTTTACAGTATTCCAGTTATGTTGAGTCATTTTCGGACAACAAATGAATACGAAATCCATTTATTATCTCAACACTGCATAAAGATCTTTTAAACATAAAATACCTTTACGAAAGGCAAACATCGGTGTAGTAAAGAATGTGCTCAGCTCCACAGCAGTCTCAAATATTCATGAAAACACAGATGTGTATTGTATTTTTTTAAATGTTTAAGAGCTTGGAAAATTACTTTGATGATGAAGGGGCGCCTTACATATGTTCGCCTCGTACTAGCAAATTCAACTGATAAATCCTCATCCCCCCCCTCCCCGCTCGAATACTTTCTAAAGGCGAGTCCTCTAAGCATTAGACTGAGTCACTTGTTGCACTTCAAATCTAAAACAGTCGATTGCATTTTAGATGTTATCTGAATATAGCATTTTAGATGTTTTCTGACATGTGATAAGAACTTGATAATTACATTGTCTGAGTACTGCTACATAAAAGATTTGTTAGACTAAAATGACAGTGAGAGAAGTTGTGGTGGTGATTTTTAATTTGACATCTGAATGTAAAAGCAAAGCCCTTCATCTGATTACACTTCTGTCTATTCGTTAACTTTGTGCACATTATCTAATAATGGCTTTTTGATGAAGATATAACCAGATTTTAAGACAGACTTTACAGGACGTTTAAAACTATTTATCAAATTTAAGTTGATATATGCCATTCAAATATGCCAGAGAACTTTAAGTCAATCAGCTGTAACGAAACCTGGCAAACGGCTGCTCATTTCTAGTTTAACTAGTTTTAGCTCTTACAGACGTTACAATTTAATTTATACCCAGCCGTTACACAACCAGCCTGGTGGACCTGCTGTTCCATTGCAACTTCGAAATGAAAAATTCAAGGTTCTGTAAATAAAATGGTCTGTCAAGATATAACAATGCTCATTTCAGCTTCGGAAATGATAAAGTTGTTGTGTTATCACAAAAACTCCGGAAAGAGGTTAAACTGGGTCCAGTTGTTCAAAACTAACGACGTCGTTAGTTAACGTGACGTTAAAATTCCAAACGTTAATATCACAAATATGCCAAGCTTCTCACATATTTTCAACAGAAAATATCAGTGTGTTTGGTTATGAGGCCATAAAACACTTAACGAGTTGACCTCTTAACGAGCTCGTTAAGCTAAAAATGCTTTGAACGACTGGGTCCTGACCTTTTTCCGTTTAGCTTCTTTCAGGAGTTTTGTGATTACTCAAATGGTTCGTTTATTTCAAAGCCTGCATTGTGCTTTCCATATACACAGGGTATAATCGATTCCGCCAATTTTCGCTTCCTGCAGAGACTGTCCGTCATATTTGGCTTCCGCCGAGACTGTCCGCGTGACTCTGCTTCCTGCCGAGAACCTCGGCAGGAAGCAGAATCAGGCGGACAGTCTCTGCAGGAAGCCATTTATCATGTACAGAAGTCTCGGCAGGAAGCAAGAGATCGCGGACAGTCTCGGCGGAAGCCAAACATAATGCACAGTCTCTGCAGGAAGCGAAAATTAGCGGAATCGATTATACCCTGTGATATACACAAGTTGAAAAGCCACGTGGAAATGAAACTGCACGTTTACCAGGCGTGACAACACCTGTCTTGATTTGGTTTCAACGTTTGGTGCGTAAAACGACGCATAAGCCTAGCATATGTAAAATGTGGGACATTTCGTGAGCAACTGACTTAACCCATCAATGCCAAGTAAACTCCTGCCTCACAATTTCGACAGGTCCAATTCCTCTGTAAGGAGTATCCCATTTTTTTCCTTCAGAAATTTCCGTGTTTTCTACAAATAGTGTAGGCCCATTTTAAATAAATTGTCTTACGTTGTATGGAATTTACTGATTTCCAACACTCTAGCTTGAAAGTTTCATTATGGCTGAATATGGCACTGGATAATGTACGTTCCTTATATAATACTTAGGTCGCAGGAAAAATGACAAAAACAAAGTCTGCAGATATTAGATCATCACAGTGCGTTAACATAAGTCAGTTTTTTTTGCGTCTGATTTGAACAAACATGGAACTCGATCTTCTTAATGGTATGCTGAATCGTTAGCAGAGGGATGGACTTTGTCTTTCATTTTATGTGCTCAAGACATGGTGGGCCTCTAATACCATAGACCCTGTGCGTAACAGGCTACGGTTAACCTTTGATTTTCTTTTATGTACAGGTACAATGGTACAATAGTCCTCGCATTTTGCGCATGCCCAAAGGGCTGTTTTTATGGCAATTTTAATCTTGGTATTTTCTTTTCTTTTCCTTTCGGACATATTTTACTATGAAAATGAAAATGGTGTAATATTATGAATTTTGCATCCTATATTCAGACTTAATTGAAATATGGAAGCAATGCATATCCATTTGGCAGTATCAAATATAATAATTTAAATATTGCAGTGAAATGAATTTGAGACTGCAATTAAAGTTATTCGGAATCTGAATTAGAAACAACACAGTCAAAAATAGCTGATTGAGCACAGAATAATGTTGTGAACAAGTAATTGAAGTCGTAAATTCAGTATAAACGTGCATAAACGTGCCTTATTGACGCACATATCAAAACAAGTTGTTTATAAAATCAAGTATAGAGTTGCTTGTAGGTGTCTTCACGCTTTAGAGGAGATAGGGGCTAATGGAATCCCTACCAGTTGTTTTATGCAGCTGTCAATGACCGAATATAGACAACGTATTTAAAAACCAGAACTTGTTCAGCATATATAATCAGACTGCACTCTTAAGTGAGTCATGTTTTAAGTTCAGAAACCAAGGAAGTTGGATTTAATCAATCAAATGAATATTTTGCACTTTTAGCTAAAGGTGCCAAGTTTATAGAATTTAAATCCGTCTTCCTCTTCTTTCCTATTTAGAAACTGATATGAATGAATATCCAACAACAATTTGTCTGATACAAAGTCCAATAAAAGAAGTAAGAGGCAGGCCGAATTCTTTGTTAGTTTCTGTTATTTGCGCAAAGGATTCACATAACGAGCAGTGCATTCAAAGTACAGTGTATAACTTGCAGCGAATGTGCGTTCAACCGATAAGCTATAAATCTTTACAATTATGAAGATAACATTACTTTACGCAAATACGGATGCTTTGCAGGTAACAAACTTTAATGAAAATATCTTCGGTCCTCGTGTTTCCTTTAATTCATGAGTACAAAAAAAACCACACAAACAGACTAACATTCAGAAGAAAATTTTGAAAGCCAACGTTCTTCAAATGACCAAGATATAAAGCTTTCGCGAAAAAGATTGTAAGTGGTGTTTATTGCACACCTCCTACATGTAAACAAGAAAAAGTCTCTTTACCGTTTGTAAACATTAAAAAGAAAATCATTTAAGCATCCATTTTTTCTGTGTAATCGAAACAAAACTGTGCAGAATATGGCCCATGTTCCTTCTTTTAAATGTGTTCTCTGCTCGTATTTTTAGAGAGTGAAACGACCCATAAAATGTATCATTTATTAACTATTACTACACAAAGTGTACTTATACAAATATGTCAAAGGCAGTCCACATCATACTAGTCATAAACTGGGCTTATTTTGACAAACTCGGCCAATATAACAATGACGTCATACTCAACCAATACACGCCAATTCAGCCAATATACGCCTAACTCGGCCAATAACAATGACGTCATACTCGGCCAATATCAATGACGTTAATTAATAAAGTTGTCATTAATCAAGCAATTTCGCATTGGCCCAGTAACAGGTCCTCGGACTGCTGAATATGCCCTCAGCTGTCTGCCTTGGGACAATACAGCAGGCCTCGGATCCATAACTGAGCCAATACGAAATTTCTTGAAAAAAAATATCATAGTATATTATATCTACACCCGTAAAGATATTACTTTAAGCTCATAATTCTATACAATGGGTATGTTAACGTTCCAACAAAATAGAGGAATGAACCGACTAATAAATTGCTAAACGCATTCAACAGTCTGATTTTATGCAATGAAACAATGCAAAATCAGCTGTGAAATTTGTGTCTACCCTATCCAGCGAGTTTAAGCAAGATATTATTACTCTAAGCAATGCTCACAATTATAGTTTTGACATGCAATTTAATTTGCAGCATTTGTCTTCAGTCATACGTTTGAGTCAATATTACTTGTATCTCACTGTTTTTACCTCAGTTGATTTGACAGCTTATCCTTGCTGAGATTTTTATGGTATCCTCAGTCGATTTGAGTTTACCCTTGTTAAGAAATGTAACATGACGGAAAGACCTTCCTTCTGTAGTTTGGACGAGGTAAGTACAAATGAGATATTCGTCTCTCATTTCTTCTTGCGTGTATTGTCTTTAGACATTTCACCATGCGAAAAATATTACAGTGGCAGTGAACGAGATGAGGACCCAACTGAAACAACGTATTGCGACAGCTGAAGGTTCATGCGGATTGGTGCATCAAAAGCTGGCCCCGAGGTTATAAAACCTTTTTCATGCTCAACACAGCTGAGCATGAAATTTTACCTTCGAATAAATAGCAAATTACTGATATGTTAGTACAGTTGTTTTCTTGCTCAGTTTAGCTGAGTATGAAATTTTCTCTGCTTATGAATATGAAAATGCCAACATGAGTTGGCATTTTCATATTTATCAGCAGAGAAAATTTCATGCATAGCTGAGTTGAGCACGAAAAAAGTTTTATAACCTCGCGGCCTGGTCTGTTTAAAAGTATACTGTCCCATTTTTTCACTATCTTCAAAATAATCAACATGACTTATTTCGTTAGATAATACATAATTATTTATGTAAATCCATCGTAAAAGTTCAGAAAAATTGATACAGTTTAATGCAGTTTTTCATTAAAATAAAGTTTCGAGATTGAAAATGTAAATGAACAGAGCCGTCAGCCAATAGGAGAGTCGATACCACGCCTTACATGTACTGTCATATGACGATACCTAGGTATTTTTCTTATCCGTGCACGCACTTGTGAGGTCAGAGCAAATTAATTCTGTCCAATGAGGCGATTTTGATAGCGGACCGCGATTTTACAAACATTATTTCATTTCTTGGAATAAAATTACTTTTCACAAAAATGGCTCTTAATATCTATTGTCTAATGTAGAAATGGGCCATTTCGGACTACTGTGTAAATATTACACGAAAACGTTTTTGTAATTATAAACAAGGGTAGGGTGTAAATCTGTAAACAATATTTTATTCAAATAAATAAATACAAATATAGAAACACAATTAAAGACATACAGCGGGATTAGATAACAAGCTTTGCAACATATAGACCTCTTCTGTCGAAAGCCAAAAGCTGGTTTAAGCCCTTAAAGTATATTTATTACTTACGCCTCAAAGCGGTGCTTCAGTTGAGGTTCATTTTTGTTAGTACTTTTTCTCTGTTGTTTTCAATCAAGCTTGAAGTCTCCTGTTTGTTATACCGTCCACGTGGCATTCCATCTGTGTTGTCTATTATTCAGTTAGTTCTATTATTACATGTAACCCATTGTTGTCAAGGCTGGGGATATCAGTCCTCAAGCTTTTTCATATGAATTTACTGATCATAGGCAGTTAATCCTTGTAGACCGGATACCCGTTTTGAGGACATATACAAACAGTAAAGACCCACTTCAGACGCCGCAAAACGCGGCGCCTGACCTTGGTCTACGGTGTTTGCTTACAGGAATTTCTATGCAAACAGTAAATTTAAAGTGAAAATATTCACTAGAAACCCCTAAAACTACAAAGGGACTCATCCAAATTATAAGGATGGACAGCCCACTGGTCAGAAAAGGGTAAATATATGCGCTCTCCTCATTCCAAGGCAAAACTCTTTACAAACTATAATGTTTTGTGGTGAAGAATTACTGTAAAATCATTTGTCCTTATTTTAAACACGATTTCAATCCAGTCACGGACCACGTTTTCAGAGGTTAAGTCAGGCTACGCGAGATGTAGGAAAAGTGGGGCGGGGGTGTTAGTGGCCGTTGACACAATGGAAGTCAGACGCCCATCGTATCTTGGGTACAACATACGAAAGGCAGAGGTGTGTTTTTTTCCTTTCCTGGTACGAAAAAGGTAACCATTTACTGCCGGGTTGACACAGAGTCGCTGGCTGACCCATCGGGAATTTAGAATTGTAACTTCTGCACTATGACCGAGCTCTTCTAATCACTCGACCATACGCCTCTCGCGAGATGTAACCAAGAAAAATGTCAAGGTTTTGACCATGTCCGGTAATAAAAGAAAACGTAGCTTTATTGGAACAAAGATGGGTAAAAGGAGTCAGGAAACCGCCACATTGTAGGGATTGTCCTTATTATCCAGAGAAAGCGTGCTTTATTGGAACAAAAATGGCTAAAAGGAGTCAGGAAACCGCCACATTGTAGGGATTGTCCTTATTATCCAGAGAAATTTTCAGTGTAGATACTAGCTGTATGACGGTGATCAGGTTACAGACGTAATATTTCTCTCGAACATTTCCTTTGCATACCTATATTTGTCTGTGATCACATGATCCCACCAACGATTTAATCCGTAATACCGTATTACCGGATTTGACCATAATACCTGCGGTTTTAGACCAAACCAAGCTCAAAGATCTAGATCCGCGTCTTTTAAGACTGATCTAAACTTCTTGGGTTGTTTTGGAAGAGAATATCCATTTTAAAGCTGAATTACACGACTGATTCTCATAGCTGCGGTAATTTTGGAAGCACAAACTCTCGTTTTATAACGAAATAAATACGGCGATTGGATAACATTTGAGCCGCGACACGAGAAAACCAGCAATGTAATTGTGCACCCGGTGCATACTCAAATCAGCCTCGGCATCCGCCCAGTCTGATCAGACTCTTTGCTAAGCGCTTAAAGGATAGCTAAGGATATAAGCCACCTCCATGCGGACAGCGAAGACTCTGATAAGACTGGGCGGATGCTCAGGCTGATCTGAGTCTGCGCTGGGCGCATAACCACTTTGTTGGTTTTCTCATGTCGTGGCTCATTTCTGAAGACAATACAGCATCCATTTGCATAGAAATCAAACCAACCTAATAGTTGTTAAAATGGGGAATGCAAATAGCTCAAAAGTGATCCTATCAAATCACCATTCAGACACTTCCAAGCTAACTGAATGAATGTTATTATCACCGTCAAGTCCAACGGCTAATAAGGTATCAACCAGATGGTTTATCAAAATAGAATCGCAATCAAAACCACTATTTATGCAGCGTTATTACTCGCAGTACTCGATAGACGGATTGCGCCAGTTACATCACTTAGATACCAGAGTATAGTTTTTTTTCCAAATATTAATGACGATTCCCAGGAAGTATCAACAATACATACAATAACCTACCAAGAGGAAGAGTAGCAAACTAAGGTGTTTACACAAGTAATTCAAACCTTATAAAAATTTAATGTTAATTTAATGCAATTTAATTGGTCGAAGGCGAATGGACAACTGCTTTTATTCATTGATAAATCCCCTGAATTGGAATCTTGGATCTACTTGGAACTATTTCTAAGGTTATAAATATAAGAGAAAACTTTCAGAAAAAATTGACTGAGGTGGGATAATAAGAAATGAAATTTAATTTTGTGGATTTTATCGATGAATAAACGCCTAAGAATCACCCAAAAACTTTACACAAAACCCTTTGGGTTTTATTCAGTTTGTAATTGATTTGTCGGCGTTTGCACATCGATAAAATCCCCAAAAGTGATTTCTATATAAGCCGGGCCGCGTAGCGCAATCGGTAGGGCACCTGACTCATAAGTCAGGGGTCCTGGGTTCGATACCCGGTCTGACCACATACTTTCGTTTCTCCTGCTGAGTCGAGAAGGGCAGTTGTCAGTTACTGGCGAAAGTATGTGCACTTAGTACTGGTTAACCGCTTAGGAGGTCTAAGCCTGCCCAGGAATAGTGTGGTTAGGTTAACTGACCGTCCCGACATGACCATAGCTGTTTACCGTGGACGTAAAGCAATAAATCAATCAATCAACTAAACATTATATACGTTATGGGACGTCGATACCACAAAGCAACCAGCCCTCTCATCTCTCTCAGAAATCAAACCGGGAGAGATAACTAGCCTTAAGGTAAAACGTGAAGAAGCATTGTAACGAGTAGCCGTTAAGCCATACGAATAGCAAACTGAATCAAACCATTCCGCAGCAAACCTAGCAAAGAACCTAACAATGCATACCAACAAGACCAGGAATAACCCGCACCACTTCTTATGGTGTTTACATTTCTCAGCTTATTCGCTTCGCTAGGGTGTCTAGTCATTTGGCTGATTTCAATGCTCGTAATAAAAGTTTGACTGCCAAGCTTTTACAGCAGGGGTATCGGTATCATAAACTTCGGAAAGCTTTTTCTAAATTTTATCGTAGACACTTTGAATTAGTCCTCGTCTTTGCTTCTTCATGGTGTTGAAATTTGATTTATGTGTTTACCGTGATGATTCATTGACGAGTTAGAGGGTTATCATGCGAACCAAACAACCAACTAAATGTTTTGTACCACTTCAGAAACTGAGGGTGAGGTTGGGCCTGTAAAATCGATTTAAGCCCCCCAGTAATTCATTACTGACCGTTCCAAGGCGGTAGTTCTGTTGTGGTTCTCTGTTGCCTGTTTTTGGTGGCAGAGTTTCTGTGATGTTTTACCTTATGTATGTTCTTATTATTTTTGGTTCGGTTTGGGTTGCTGAGTGGCCACCTTTTGGGAACAAGCTGCTCATTCGGTTGGCCATATGTTCTCTGTATCTTGATTATTTGTAATCTTAGTTGTTTCCAACTATGGTTTGAGGGCTGGATTTGGATTTTGATTGTTTCAGTTCCTGGTCTTTGCATACTTTTTACTTCTACATATAATACAGGGTTAAGGTCACTTTTGCATTAAGTCCTATCGGAACCTGAATTTTATGGTGGCTTAATATATAAATTACGCAAAATAGTAGGGAAAACAGAATTTCCTGATCAATTTAAGAAAATTATCATGCGATTTAAACGCATTGAAGTTGGCTATAACACAGATGTTATGTGAGTCTGCATGCTAAGTGGTTAACCCAATCACGGTTGACAACTTTGCTGTCTTCTTTAATTGCACGCCGGTGGGTCGGGATTCAGACTCTATGATAGCCCCTACATAAAGCTATATTTTAGATGGTTGGGGCCGGATGTTTGTCTGTTTCTTGGCCCACCGGGGTAGTCTTCTTTTGCTTTAGTGTTCCAGTGGTGTTGCTGACGCCCCAGGGATCTCCAGGTGTCTCAACACGTTTTGGCTGTCGAGTCCTCATCCTTGCTTCATCACGGTCTTTTCTTGATTTTAATTGTTGACCGTGATGACTCTCTGATGAGTTAGGGGACCTCCATATGAACCGAACTACCAACTAATTGTGTGCACCGCGGCGGAGGGTGAGGGTGAAGGTTTGGGCCCAGTAAAACCTGTTTAAACCCCCCAGTAGATATTACTGACCGTCCCAAGGCGGTACTTTCGTTGCAGTTGCATTTGTTTATGTTCGGTGCTGTTTAATTTATTGTGTTCTCATTTTATCCCTTCTATAATTATAATAGAAAATAGGTAAAAATAGTTGTTAAATGTTTTTCGTATAATTTGTTTAGTCTGTTGTAACCCTTCTGTTGGTCTAAATTATTTAGTTCAATAAAGATAGCTGAGTTGCCACCTATTTGGGAAAGAGCTGCTGACTCGGCTTATCACTTGTAATTTACTGTTTGTTGGGATGTCTTTATCAATCTTTCCCTTTGATGTTGGGGATAGGGTTCGGGATCTGATTCAGTCACTTCCTGAAGTGCAGTTACTCTTTAAATTTGCTTTGGTTGTTTCAGTCCATCTTGCTAGCGCTTTATCATATTGTTTAACTGCATAAATTGTACTTAAATTGAATTAAAAATCACCTAATACTGTACTCAACGGATCCATCACAGTGTATAGTATATTCCTAGCCTTAGGGGTCATTGGGCTTACCGTAAAAATTTGAAAGTGTGGGTTTGAAATTGTAGGTTTTAATTTTACTTTACTGCAGTTGGTGTTTTGCATGTGGAGGCCATAAAACGGCTCCCCGTGCCTCATTCATTGTGCAGATTGTATTACATTTTTGTCCTTTTAGGTCAGAGTAATTATTAGATTACAAACGTTTGATTGGTTAAGACTCTTATTCTATAACACCGTTTTTTTTTAATCATTTGATCCTTTTTGATACTAATCAGTCTTTGATTTGACTGCTTTTTAAAAGTTAAGAAATTACAGCATGCCTTTTCTGGCTTTCGTCGGCAGATATCGTCAGGGTCTTAGTTGAGGCTTAAAGAGGCGAAATTTCGAAGAATGACCCAGGTTCCTATTTTTGAATGTGTTCTCTGCTCTTATAGAGGATATTTGACTTTTTTCAGTGTAAGATCGATTTTTATTTCACCGAATGAACACCAAAAGCAGTATTTTCACGAGTGGCGAAGACACGTGTGAAAAATACCACTTTTGGTGTTCATGAGTGAAATGAAAAGACATCTTAGACTGAAAAAGTCAAATTTTCTATTTTTTTTAAGCTTGAAAATCGCAGTAATTCTGTTTATTTAAGAGCGTCAGCTATCAGGACAGAAACACAACTTTTTCTAGCCGTTTTGCGTCAAAGCTGATGCTTCCATCGTGTTTATTGGGTATGATATTGGTTGTAAACAAGTTTGCAACTGAAAAAAAGCTTCAAATATCATTTTGATAAACAGATCTCAAAATATTTGCCAAGAAAGGATGCCTACAGCAGACTGAGGTGGCCTGACGTCGCGTGCAGTAACAATATTACGTTGGCGCTTTAAGTGACGTCATTAACGCCGTAATGACGTGCAAAGATGCGTGATGTAATTTTTGTCAAGCCAGATAAGATTTAGCCAATTAATCAACAAAAAAACTTGATGCTATTTCACAAAAATCCTATTTCTGAAACAGTGAAATCGAAAGTGATAATTTCACTGTTTGAAACAGTGAGATTATCAGTTTTGATTTCACCGAGAAACTCTATAATTCATTGAAAAGTATAAAAGAAAAGAAATTCTTTAAGGTTTTAATTTTGATTCATAAAACCATTACTCTCTTTGGTCCTACTTATGTTTCCATAAATCTTTCCACTGAATGTAATAAAAAGTTTCAAAAAAGGTTTAAAATTGCCTGGCAATATTTATGTCTTTCTGTTAACGAATCTTACTTTCATCGTTGGATTAGCTCTTAGCCTCACTGATGAGGCTCATTTAGCAAAGCTACGTAGAATATTCTACAACATAAAACCAAACCAACTGCTTCGCTCTCAAGATTGTTTTTTTTTCACATTCCTCTGTCAATACGTTTGAACTTACGTTAGTGGAATGAAATAGGATTTGTTTTTGTGTTTGAGTAGAACCATATTTGATAACATGTAAAGCTTGACAGAATACTTATTTGTCTTCTGGAGATGAATTAGACAACAAGTGAATGTAAAAAAAAAATGGAATAGTTCCAAAAAGGTTTACTACTGACTCTATCAGGGCATCTCTTCTGTTCCATTCCTACATCGAAGGTGTTATTTGTTTTTGTTATTGAATGTTTCACATACATTCAAACCTGCTTATGTGGTCACCTTATTAAGGGATCACCAGTCTTAAGCAGCCACATTTTCTGGACACTTGAACCGGAATACATATCAAATAAACCTGTATTAAGGGGTTCCCTGTCTTAAGCAGCCACTTTTTATCCTTCCGTGGCTGACCCCTTAAGATACGGTTGACTACATTCTTCCCTCGATACCAAAAGTGGGCTATGCTTCGTGACTGACAACTTTTCTGAATACCGTTGTTTTCATTTGAAGTGCAGTGATAAGTAATGTTAGTTTTGCCTTTCCGGAACCTAATTATTTGTTTCTGTCACCTTTGGTCTTATTGTGAGTCTAATTAAAGTTTGCCCCGAAGGCTAGGGACAGAAAAGAAGCCATAAACCGTAAGAAAACATCTTATTTGTGTCGTCGTTAAAGACGGGAAATGCACGACATTACCCCTACGCAGATGCTAGTGTTGATTAAATACCAAGTGGGTGCACTAAATATAAACACACGTACATCTAAATGCACCGCAAAATTACTTATCGCTAGCGATTAATGAAATTAAGAAACCAAGCTTAAAAAGGAAAAAAGAACTTAACCTAGTTCAAGTTTATGTTGGCAAGTTTCATTTGCTCGTCAATTATACGACGGTGGGTAACGCCAGAGACTACACCCTCCTTAACCTATTACAAACGGTACTTGCTTGATCAGAAGTATCTCTTATAGGGTTCATTGTGGTCCAGCTATTTTTATTTTTTCACTCTATCTTCAGAGTGCAATGAGTGCGTCCTCAAGTTTGCCGACTAGAATGCGAAGCAAGTATCTACGTAATTCGCAACAATCAGATAATTTGGTTTCTAATTTCTTATGTCACTTTCACAATGATATCTCAATTCAGTTATGAAGTACTTCATATGAAATTATGTATACCACCATAGATGTATAGTTATCAATACATAGTCTAAAATTATATGTGGTTGTGGTCAGGCGATGTTGCTAGTTATAACACCCAGTGCCTGGGCGTCCTCCCTGTTTGGATAAAAGTAGGACAAGGGCCTACTGTGCTTGCAGTGGGTGTGGAAGGGGGTTGATTGGATTTTTCTCTCCTCTATCATTTCTCTTTTCTTTTCCCTCTTCCTGGGAGACGGCCCGAAAGAGACTGAAACAATACTGTCTCAAAGGGCCGTTTAACCAAAAACAACCAACCAAAAACTCAAAAATTATAATGGATTAATGCTTGGTATAGATTATACTATATATTATTAAGGAACATAATTTTGAGGTATGATTTCTTCTCTTAAAAAATAAAGATAACACATTTCTCGAGTAGCTGGTGATGTTAAACATACATTTCGTTTTAGTCTGACATTTTATGAATTATATTATGAAATGTAACAAAGTTTGAATTGAGCACATAGTTTTATAATGACGCATTCTTTCTCTCTCGCAAACCAGAGCAGGTCCCTTTGCTGCAGTAGTTTTGCCGTCATTCATACTACTTCAAGAAGGGATGGTCGGGTCGGGCAATTGTGCTGTGTAACTTTCAGTGCCGGGGCGTCTATTATTTTCAACAATAGTATGACAACGATCGGCTGTGCTTGCAGCGCGTGCGTGATGGAGGCTATTTGGATTTTTAGTGCCATCTATCCTATCTTTCCCTTTCTTTCATCCCTCGCTAGTGGACGGCTCGATATTGACTAGATTGTTGTCTCAAAAAGCCGTTTTAAACCCAAACAACCAAATGTACTTGAAGAATATTCGAACGCACAGGTCTCTTAGTGTTAACTCCGTGTGTGTCTTCATATTTACATCATTAGTATTGTTGCTTTGTAGAGTTTCATGTTTTATGCAACTACAGAGCGACACATTCAAATACATTTAATTTAAGCCAGTTAACAGTGTCTGAGAGGGACATTCTTTAACCGAATTGGATTAGTTTGTAAATGTAAAACTACAACAGTTATGGCGTAAACTGGCACATAGGGGCTACAACTCCTAACTGCTCGGCCAGAAAATTATCCAAGCTAACGCATTTTTGTCTAGTGTCAGATAGAAAGGACACAGGCAAACAGAGCTGATCAGAGTCTACACTGTTTGCAAAAGAAAAATGGGCACTTCTCTGGTAGAAGAAATAAATTAAACCAGATACCCCTTAATTGACTATTGGACTCAACCAAATATCAGGATAGAAGAGTCCATGGCATCATTAGATTAATGAAACTGTCCACGTATGCAGTCACTAAGTTACAGACATTTCTGCTTCCACAATATCATTAAACATCGCATGCTTGTGCCTTGGCTATCGCGCTTCCTTCCTCTGGGCCTTAATTCTTAATTGAGATTACCAGCGCAAAGACATTACTACGACTTCATTCAGCTATTTCAGACTGTGCTAGTTCCATATTAGGTTTCGCTTTGCTTTTAATGCCATAAAAACTGTGACACCTTATTGCATTATGATTACTGTTATAACAAATGATATGAGCCGCGACACGAGATAACCAACAAAGTGGTTGTGCGCCCAGCGTAGACTCAGATCAGTCTGGGCATCTGCCCAGTATGATCAGAGTCTTCCCTGTCCGCATGGAGGTAGCTTAGGCCCTTGGCTACCTTTTAAGTGCACAGCAAAGACTCTGATCAAACTAGGCGGATGCCCAGGCTGATCTGAGTCTGCGCTGGGCGCACGACCACATTGTTGGTTTTCTTGTGTCGCGGCTCAGATAGTTTTATTTTATGATACAGGAATGCGTCCAAAAGATGCAGATGGTATGGCACACAGTGTAGACCCTGATTAGACTGCTCCTATAGGAGCAGTTTGATCTCAGGCTGCACTGTTCGATCACATCTGTCTTTCCCAATAGTTAGAATTTTTATGGTACACCTTAAGACATAATATAAGCCGCGACACGACAAAACCAACAATGTGGTGGTGCGCCCAGCATAGACTCAGATACCCAGGTTGATCAAACTCTTCTTTAAGTGCTCAAAGGGTAGCTAAGGGTCTAAGATACATCCATGCGGACAGCGAAGACTCTGTTCAGACTGGGCGGATGCCCAGGCTGATCTGAGTCTGCGCTGGGCGCATAACCACATTGTTGGTTTTCTCGTGTCGCGGCTCAATTATGTTTTTTTTTACACTATTTATATCGTATTGATATTATTTTACTTCATTTTTCTAAGACATATGGTAGCTATTGACATTAATTATGCATATCTGAAAAAATGCTGTAAATTTTTATGCCGGTTTTAACCCATCTATGTCCAGTGGACTCTTCTGTCCATATTAATTGGATGAGTTCATTTGTCAAAAAATGGTAGTCTGGTTTAGATTATTTTTATCATTTTATTTTAAATATCCAGTTGTCTTATGCAAATAGTGTAGACATTGATCAGACGTTACGTTTTGCGGCATCTGATCTGTTCTGCACTGTTCGTCTGTGTCCTATTTATGGGACGCTTTAGGCATTAATGGGTTAAACGCGATTATTTTCATCTCATCAATGATGCACAATTTGGTGTAATCAGTTTACGAGACTCACTGCTTCAAATTTAGTGAGCCCTACGATACAATTTTGAATATACAAAAATATTTTAAGCAAATTTTTATTGGGTAAAGTGAGTCCTTTAGACTGCAACAATATAAATTATGAGTCCCACAGGATAAGTATGTGTATGTTATGCAGGACTCGCATGTAACAAATTGTTTTAGTAGGTAAACTGTTGTGTAGGAATTACTTTATTCATTTTATTTATTTAGTGTAATATTAGGTTGCAAATCAGAAATGACTTCAAACATGTCAAACACTGAAACCAATAACTAGTATACATGGTTGTACTGAAGAACAAGAAGGCAGTAAACAAGATTGAATTCTTACCGTAATATCAGGTTCGTACGGAAGAGCAGTAGGACCAAACAGATTTGATTTGAAATCAAATCTGTTTGGCCGGGCCGGGTAGCGCAATCGGTAGGGCACCTGACTCGTAAGTCAGAGGTCCTGGGTTCGAATCCCGGTCTGGCCACATACTTTCGTTTCTCCTTCCGCTGATTCAAGAAGGGCAGTTGTCAGTTACTGGCGAAAGTATGTGCACTTAGTACTGGTTAACCGCTTAGGAGGTCTAAGCCTGCCCAGGAATAGTGTGGTTAGGTTAACTGGCCGTCCCGACATGACCTTAGTTGTTTACCGTGGACGTTAAGCATCAAATCAACCAACCAACCAAATCTGTTTGGCCCTATTGCTCTTCCATATGTTCTTGTTGAAGTGTGGGAAAAATAGATAGTAATATGTATTTCATCATAATTATTATCCACACAAATCGTTGGATATTAAGATAACCTTATTTTGAGAATCAGTACTTCTGAAATCTGTTAGCTAACGGCTATGTTGCTCTAATAGTACACGGCTGTAGTTATTGCTTTCACAGAAAATATATGCAAATCAAAATATTCATTCCACAAAGTCGCTGTGAGCAATTTGTGTTTCTTTTTTTTTTTTTTTTTTTTTTTTTTTTTTTTTGCAATGGACCCTGAGACATGAAATAAACAAGAGGACCATTGGTCCTGTAGCTCACCTGGGTCCATTCAGCCTCAGTACTCTCGGGTAAGTTACTCTAAGGCCATCGGTCAATTGGTTTTGGTGAAAAAGATTTTTAAAGGTTTTAACCATATATGGGCATGGAGGACATGTTGGTCATGTGACCTGGACGTTTGAAAAAAATTTCATTCCCTTAACCCCCTGGAGGCTCTATATGAAATTTTGTTTCAAAATTGGCCCAGGGGCTTTTGAGGAGATGGTTTGATATTGTCAAAATGACAGAGTTCTGGGTCAAAAGTCAAAGAATGACCTTGACCTCTTGTACTCATGAATCTTCATGTACTCATTAAGATGACTGTAGATACCAATTTTTAGGCATAAATCTTCAAAACTTTCTGTGAAATCTTATGTTCTAGCATTTTCCCACATTCGACCTTGCAGTAAAATAGTCAAGGCCAACCCAAGATCATTATTTTGAACAATCTTGATAGTACTGGAATTCCAAAAGCTACTTACCAAGCTTCAAGGCCATCGGTCAATTGGTTCTGGAGAAGAAGATTTTTAAAGGTTTTTATCATATATGGTCCTGGCGGCCATGTTGGTCATGTGACCTGGACTGTTTGATCAAATTTTCATTCCCTCAATCCTTGGAGGCTCTATATGAAATTTCGTTACAATTGGCCCAGTTTTTTTAGGGGATTGTTTGGTATTGTCAAAATATGAGAGTTCTGGGTCAAAGGTCAAAGAATGACCTTGACCTCTTGTACTCATACATCTTCATGTACTCATTAAGATAACTGTATATACCAGGTCTTAGGCATATCTCTTCAAAACTTTCCATGAAATCTTATGTTCTAGCATTTTCCCATATTTGACCTTGCCATAAAAAGATCAAGGTCAACCCATGGTCATAATTTGAGCAATCTTGACAGTGCTTGAGTACCCAAAGCTACATACCAAGTTTCAAGGCCATCGGTCAATTGGTTCTGGAGAAGAAGATTTTTAAAGGTTTTTACCATATATGGGCGTGGCGGCCATGTTGGTCATGTGACCTGGACCGTATGAATAAGTTTTTGTTCCCTTAACTCCTGGAGGCTCTATGTGAAATTTGGTTTCAATTAGCCCAGGGGATTTTGAGGAAATTGTTTGGAATTGTCAAAATATGAGAGTTCTAGGTCAAAGAATGACCTTGACCTCTTGTACTCATAAATCTTCATATAGTCATTAAGATGACTGTAGATACCAATTTTTTGCCCCAAATCTTCAACAGTTTCCAAGCTATCTTATGTTGTAGCATTTTGCCATATAAAAGCACAAGGAAACAAATTTGACCTTACCGTAAAAAAGGTCAAGGTCAACCCAAGGTCATAATTTGAACAATCTTGGTAGTACTCCAGTACCCGATGCTACATACCAAGTTTCAAGGCCATCGGCCTACTGGTTCTGGAGAAGAAGATTTTTTTAGGTTTTTACCATATATGGACATGGCGGCCATGTTGGTCATGTGACCAGGACCGTTTGAACAACTTTTTGTTCCTAAGGTCCCAGAAGGCTGTATATGAAATTTGGTTACAATAGGCCCAGCGGTTTCAGAGGAGAAGTCGTTTGAAATTGTGGACGGACGGACGGACGACGGACGGACGACGGACGATGACGGACGACGGAGCCTGATCATACTATAAGCTCCCCCGGAGCCTCTGGCTCAGGTGAGCTAAAAAAACTGCTAGAATCAGCTTATATTCATTCAGCACAGTCACAGTGAGCAATACGCATTTTTGCAATAGAACCTAAAGCATGAAGTAAAACTGCTAGAATATAGAGAATACCATGTTAGTGTCTTTTGATATCAAGTTTATCAGGCGAGACCAGAAACAGCGTAGGAATGGCGAGGCTTGCCGAGCCAGTCCGACGTGTTTCTGGTCGAGCATGATAAACTTGATATCAAAAGATACTTACGTGGTTTTCTATTTATCATGCATCATGAAGTTTTTACGGCGTAAAGGGCGGCAAAAAAGTGATAATCAAACGCATTTTTGTTCGAACTTGCTGACGTCGCGAATGCGTTATGACGTAAGTCGGTGATGTCAATTAACCAATCGAACGCTGATATCACGGCCAACGTCAGTGTGTAGCCAATTCTCTTCAGAGGTCGCTTCTTAAGGCATGACCTGATAACATTCGTGCAAGCGCAGTTCTACAGTGACATGATATCACATCCTGTTATCATACCCCTGTTATCAGGTGTATTTTGCAGCAGACGCATGTTACAAAACTAATATTCATTCAACACAGTTCGCAGGGAGATTTTACCTTTTCATTTGAGCAATAGACATAAAAACAAACTGCTATAATCAACTTATTTTCATTCAACACAGCCACAGATGGCAACTGGGTGGGGGTGGGGTGGGGTGGGGGGTCGGGTGGTACAATGGTTGCTTGTAGCTTCCAGTGCCGGGGCGTCCAACTGATTTGGATAGTAGGGCAAGGGCTTACTGTGCTTGCAGTAGGTGCGGGTGGGGGTTGTTTGGACATTTTTTCTCTTGTCTATCATTTGTCTCTTCTTTCTCCCTATCTCTGGGAGACGGCCCTATAGACTGAAAAACTGTCTCAAAGGGCCGTTAAACCCCAAATAATCAATCAATCAATCAATTAATCAATCAATCAATCAGATATGGCAATTTGCATTTTTGCAAGGGAACCACTGGCATGGGGGTGTATTGTTTCAGAAAGTATTGAAAAACAGAATGATGCATAGTGTACATTCGTGTTTATAACATTATTGACGCTTGAGGTTTCTAATCAAATTTTGATGTCTGTGATCTTACCGCACGAAATATAATTCATTTATGAAATGATTATCTGGTTTGGTAAGACTCGATTTAATCAAACGTCAATCAACATGTTTTTAGTGACATAAATTTGATTAATAGTCTCCATTATATTTTAAAGTCGGTCTTAAAATCAGATTAGAGTTCAATCAAAGCACCTGTTATCGAATTCCGCATAAAAAGTATGACGAACTACCGAAATGAACATAATTATTGGGACAACTAAAGCTGAGTCCATATCGATGATTATTTAATAATAATAATAATGAACCACGACACGAGAAAACCAACAATGTGGATGTGCGCCCAGCGCAGACTCAGATCAGCCTGGGCATCTGCCCAGTCTGGTCAGACTCTTCGCTAAGTGCTTAAAGGGTAGCTAAGGGACAGAGCTACCTTCATGCAAACAGCGAAGACTCTGATCAGGCCAGGCTGATCTGAGTCTGCGCAGGGCGCACAACCACATTGTTGGTTTTCTCGTGTCGCTGCTCTTATACTGACGATCTCATCAGCAATGTAAGAGCCCCGCTATCACTGTAGTTTAAGTGATCCAGCGGTCCCGCGGTTTGATTGCCGCTGGAAGTGGAAAGAGTTTCAATCATAAACTGGACTCCATTGCACACAGCCGTTCATTTTCACCTTCCTAACGTTCTGACATGACTAAAATACTGTTAATTGACAAAACCTCATGTCATCCACCCATGTATCCATCCATTCATCCTCAACACTGTATATCTTGCTATTCCCTTAGCATTTTGACTCAGTGCCAGATAGTAAATCCATCTAATTTAGTCGAATAGGTATATTTACGATGGGAAAATACAACCATTTGTTCCCAGTGGTGGAAACTTTTGAAAAGAAGAATTTGACAGTGGCCAACTATTTCCTATGCTTTATGACGCAAACCGGTTAAGCTCCCCCTCCCCCCCCCCCCACCCCCACCCACCACAGTTATTTGGTTGCTGACCGTACCAAGGCGGCACTTCTGTTTTGGTTCTTCTTGGTTGTTTTGTGAGTTGTTTCTTGCTTTGTCTGTTATTGATATAGTGTATGTGAAGTTAAGGCTAGTCCAAAAATAACAAAAAAAAAATAAATAAAATAAATAAGTTGTTTGATTATTTTCGTATTGACAAAATTGATGCTTTTGTTGGTATGTCGTGCTGGTGGTTTTTGGTTTGGTTCGGGTGAACGACTTAATGCCTGATGAACCAAGGCTGAACCAAGGACGAGAGTTGGTCAACCTCAAACCGGTTAAGCTCCCCAGTAATTCCTTGACTAGCCAAGGCGGCACTTCTGTTTTTGTTCTTATTGGTTGTTTTATGTGTTGTTTGTTGCTATGTCTGTTATTGGTCTGTTGTTCGTGATCTTCAGGCTAGCCCGGTGACCACCTACATGGGAAATGGCTGTTCAAACGGCTACCATTGGTGATGTATTTAGTGTTGACTAATTTTGTGTTGTCTTTATCTCACATGGTATCTTGAGTGGGATCAAGGAGTGCATTGTGTCAGTTACTGAGAATTTTCTTAGTTATGCTAGAGCCTCATTTAAATATCAAGACTTTGTTTAAAGAGGGAAGCTATGCACTAATATATTGTTGTCACAAGTTAAGTTTAGGCATCTGTTTAAAATTAGAATAGTGTAGAAACAGGATCCATTAGTTTTCTAATTTTAAACCTATGCTTGTTTTAAAATTACCCATTTATGCCCAGTGAAGTGTTCTATACTTATGGATGAGTCCATTTGTCTTGTCAGTAAAGGGGTGCAAGGTTTATTTCTATTTTTTATTTCATTTTAAGAAGAAATACTCATCTGTCTTAATATGCAAAAAGGGTAGACCCTTGTCAGACGCCGCAAGCTGCGGCGTTTGACCTGGATCTGCACTGTTTACCTATGTCCTTTATATGGGACGATAGGCATTAATGGATTTACTTCAAGCATAGGTTAAGAATGCGAAAAAAATCCTGTTGAAAAATCCTTTTTGTCAAAACCATCCGGTTCATTTTGTGTTACATTTATATCGAATTTGAAGGTCTCTGATAAGTCCTTTTTGGCCAGCACAGGCAAGTCTGACCCATACAAAACAAGACCCGAGCTTTGTTGTCGTTCTTGCTCTGTGTTGTTTTGTTCGTTCGCTTTTAAAAATTATTTGATACTCATAAATCTTTTTCTCACAACGTGGCTTACTTCAACACATATCCTTGGCATGTGCATTAGGAAATGTCTGTTTTCCTGTCTTTTAAAACGTGCTTATAAAATGCTTTTAGCATACTTTTAAATTGCAGTAACCATATAGAAACAAGGTTTATTTTTAATCAGAATACGCACTCAGAGGTTTAAAACCATTTTAATTTGGAATGATTATCACCATTATCGAAACTAATTGCATAGTTCCATTTAAAAAGGAAATGATTCCACATTTGAAAGCAGCGAAATTGTGCAGAAAAGATCTAGATCCGTTAACGTAACATGTACGTATTTCCTGCGCCCACCGATCTTTAAATAGCATAGGAAGGACCGTCTGCAGTTCACTCCTAGATTAATATCTCGCTTTTACAGATGCAAAAAGCACTAAACTCTCTTTTTACGACCAGTTGAATATTTGTGAAACCAAGCTGTTCACACAACCTGTAATCGTATAAAAGCGTTAATAGGCTCAAAATGTATATTCTTGTCGTGAACTGTAATGATTAGCATTTGCAAACAGCAGACTGATTTTAAGTGTCACATTTGCAGAACAGTACGCAATAACTGGTATTGTCGGGCTTAGTTATTGTCTAGCATAGTCTATACGATTCGCCACCTAACGCCAAGGTATAGAATTACATCAAACATGAAATGAACACAAGTTTGGGTGATTTTTGTCAAAAGTCACTGTTTAAACAGCCTCAAAACAACTGAGGTCTTAAACTGGAGATCTGAAAGACATTTTGCGTTCCACAGAACCAGGTGAATATCCACCAGACTGTATATGCTTTTACTTGTTTTCTTGCTTTTTTATTTAAGAAATAGATTTAGCTCTAGCAGTGAATTGATTAGTAATAATTCACCGTCTGGAGGTCAGTTGTAAAGTAGATCATATCACGAACGTGGATTGAGGGTGATATATCTACTTAAAACTGAGAGACAAACTGTGAACTATTACTCAACAATTCAATGCTAGAGCTGAACTATTTCGATTTTATCACTCAAAAACGCTAAAAAAGTATGCTTTTCATTCAGGCTCTCCAAACCTTCCTGCCAGTGCGTTCACCCCGCCAACATTTTAACTGTAAGTTAAACGTACGATTTTATAGCGGTTTTAGAAAGAAAAAGAGACGGCACGCCATCAAACGTCTAAGAAGGTCACAAAATACGTCAGTAAATAACATCGACGTCAGCAAATAGACTCGCGCGCTCTAAAACAGTGAAATGATGCAGAATAAAACACCAAAATTTTCCATTGCTTCTTTTGTCGCACTGTGAAAGAATGTTGGATATTGTTCCCAATATAATGTACTATTATTTGGATATAGGATTGGACAGAAAGTGAAAGCATGTCTCACCTTAGTAAGTCTCCAGCGGCCATGGTATATTGAATTCTCAAACACATGCCTCTAACGGTTTACTGTAAGATGATGATTTGCCAGACTACATCTTCTTGGTGCAACCAGGCCACGACAGTTGATTACACGAACGTTGCTTTCCCGAAGGAAGTTCATGTGCATTTTTGAATAGACCGAGACAAAATTACATCTTGAATAAGTATATTTGAAAGTGGGGCATGTATTGTCATTTCGAAATTACTTGAGCAGCGAATCTATTGGCTTTTTTCGTACACCGCCAATGAGAATAAATGCAATATAGTAGACGAATATTTCATTGAATCCTCAGAAGGGTAAAATGATATACTTAGAAATGACTTAACATATGTCTGCTGTTAGGTCATCTCCATTTATATTATTTACACTAACAGTGAAGAAAGGTCACAGGAGGCATTTCGTAAACGACCAAGACTCAGCAGTCTATCCACTGCACTCTTGCTGTGACCTTGTAACTGTGAAATCGAAAGGTATTATGTAAAAAGATAAGAAATGATCAAGAATTAATACAGCCTGGTCCTTGTACTTGTAGATGTCCCAGCTTCAAGGATACTGTTTGTTTAGACTCGATGGATAAACAGACTGCTTTATATTTTTACTTTTCGGAAGGTTATGTGCCCAGCTCAGCTGTCAGTTATAGGGGACCATTAAACCCATACTTGTAATTTTGAAAATTGCGTACCGTTTTAACTTTGAAAAGAAAGAAAAATTAAAAAAAAAAAAAAAAAAAAAAAAACGAGTATAGCTTTAGACAGATTTGCAAACGACACTAGGGGAGACTCGGGTCACTTCGGGCAGCGGGTAAATTCGGACAGTGACATTGTTTCCTTTATATGTCAGTTGTTTGGAAGTAAAACAAAAATAACTTGCCAAACAGTGAACATCCTGATGAGACGGCTCATTATGAGCCGTCTCATCTGGATTTTCACTGTTTGCAATGGTATGACCGAATTTACCCCAATGTCCGAAGTTACCCGACTCTCTCCTACTCCCTTTCGAAGATTCTCAACAAAACAGAGAAGGTTATTGTCTTTCTTGGGTTTGTAATTTGTTTCCATGGACAATTTTTATAGATTTTATTTTCATTTGTATGTGCATTTATTCTCAACATCACTTAATAGGCTTTATTGCTGGTGAACAATTGATAGCATTTTCCATTTCCTGGAGAAAATATACTTTAAAAGTATAAACCTCTGTGCTTTATGGGCTTCATTAATTAAGTCATGACATTTTATCGGTTTTCCCCAACCAGTCCGAGAATGTGCTCGGAAGCAGCCAATCGGTGTGCTTCATTTTGTGCTCGGAAGCAACCAATCGGTGTGCTTTATTTTGAGTTTGAGAATGTACTCAAGTTTTATAACCTCGGGGCCTGGTCCCTCTACTTGTAGATGTCCCACCTTCAAGGATACAATTTGTTTAGACTCGATGGATAAACTGACTGCTTTATATTTTTACTTTTCGGAAGGTTATGTGTCCAGCTCAGCTGTCAGATATAGGGGACCATTGAACCCTTTATATGTCAGTTGTTTGGAAGTAAAACAAAAATAACTTGCCAAACAGTGAACATCCTGATGAGACGGCTCATTATGAGCCGTCTCATCTGGATTTTCACTGTTTGCAATGGTATGACCGAATTTACCCCAATGTCCGAAGTTACCCGACTCGCTCCTACTCCCTTTCGAAGATTCTCAACAAAACAGAGAAAGTTATTGTCTTTCTTGGGTTTGTAATTTGTTTCCATGGACAATTTTTATAGATTTTATTTTCATTTGTATGTGCATTTATTCTCAACATCACTTAATAGGCTTTATTGCTGGTGAACAATTGATAGCATTTTCCATTTCCTGGAGAAAATATACTTTAAAAGTATAAACCTCTGTGCTTTATGGGCTTCATTAATTAAGTCATGACAATAGACGTTGTAAAATTAGACGGATTATTTACATAGATGACAGATCAGACTTTATTGAGACATTTCTTTGAGTAACTTGGCCGCTCCAATTAATATGTATTTGCTTTATACAACTCAATCATCAACAACAGTCTACCAAACAACAGTTTTATACTTTATACAAACGACAAAAGATAATCAATTTCTGTAACAAAAAGGACGAGAACAGGTTACGCATTTTACCAATAAAAAATGAAATCCAAATTACAAAAAAGAAATATGAATACGCGTTCTTACGTTAACGTTCTTCCTATACAGATATGTTCATATGCTGTATTGCCTATAGCTTTGTTATATCCTGAATCTGTTTCACTGACGAATATAACATCGAGTACATTTCCATTAACATCTAGGTGTTTCTCTTGTCTTGTTTTACTTTGTTTGCCGTCCTTTGGTTTCCCTTTCCCATTTGGAGTTTGGGGCAGGATTTGGAATTCGATTGTGTTGGTAAACGAAAAAGATTTTAAAAAAGCCAGCGATAAGTGCCTGCTACTTCGGCATAAAAAAGTTAATCCAAAGTCAAAATATACAAGATGTGTTTCAGATAAACATAAAAAGATACCTTAAAATACTTCTGAAATTCAGTCAAACGGTTTAAGGGATACCATGCAAACAAACCAAGTTCCCTTAATGTTACCTCACACCGAACCCCCCCTCCCCTCCCCCCCCCCCCCCCCCCCACACACACACAAACACACACATCCACTTTAAGACAAGGTACATACCTATTGCACGATGAGTGTAATTAAAAAAAACGCACAAAAGCTGTCGAAATGTAAACAGTCCAAATATTCGGCATTAACTGTCCAAGTTTATTTTCACTTACTGTCCGATTTTTTTCTGGTTTGACATCTAGCCATCCCGGCAAGCCGTGCAAAAGTATGTGCCGATAGACCGTGCCCGTTAGATCTCAACAGCCATTGAAACTTCAATTGGGTGTATAAATATCTATAAAAGGTAAAGGTAAAGGTTTCCCATAGCCTAATAGCCGTAGGGGCAGTGGGGGTTAGAGACCCACTGTTTCTTGGGCACAGCTGATGAAAGGCGGAACCCATCCCTCTCCTTTCGCTGCCTTATCCTTCCCTGATTCGAAAAAGGTACCCATTTACTGCTGGGTTGACAGAGAGAGTTTTCCAGTCATCGTATGGCGACAGTGAGCAGCGAACTCACGACCTTACGGTGACTTTCTGCACAATAGCCGACGCCACTCTAACCACTCGGCTACCGCGCCTCTCTTTCGACATATCTATCGTGTCTTTCAAAAAGATTGCACTCATCAGCAAGAGCCATTAGCTCAGATAAAAACGCTGTGACTTTCTGTTTGCTTCCCTGTACGACGAAGCTCTACAAAATAGATGATCTTACACGAGTGCACATTTATTTCTGAAGTCATTTAACAAGTTGGGGAAAAGAGAAGCTACGAGGCGATGCCGAGCATTTTATCGGTTTTCCCCAACCAGTCCGAGCATGTGCTCGGAAGCAGCCAATCGGTGTGCTTCATTTTGTGCTCGGAAGCAACCAATCGGTGTGCTTTATTTTGAGTTTGAGAATGTACTCAAGTTTTATAACCTCGGGGCCTGGTCCCTCTACTTGTAGATGTCCCACCTTCAAGGATACAATTTGTTTAGACTCGATGGATAAACAGACTGCTTTATATTTTTACTTTTCGGAAGGTTATGTGTCCAGCTCAGCTGTCAGATATAGGGGACCATTGAACACATACTTGAAACTTTGAAAATTGCGTACCGTTTTAACTTTGAAAAGAAAGAAAAATTAAAAAAAAACACAAAAAAAACGAGTATAGCTTTCGACAGACTTGCAAACGACACTAGGGGAGACTCGGTCACTTCGGACATCGGGTAAATTCGGACAGTGACATTGTTTCCTTTATATGTCAGTTGTTTGAAGTAAAACAAAAATAACTTGGCAAACAGTGAAAATCCTGATGAGCCGTCTCATCTGGATTTTCACTGTTTGCAATGGTATGACCGAATTTACCCCAATGTCCGAAGTTACCCGACTCTCCCCTACTCCCGTTCGAAGATTCTCAATAAAACAGGGACAGTTATTGTCTTTCTTGGGTTTGTAATTTGTTTCCATGGACAATTTTTATAGATTTTATTTTCATTTGTATGTGCATTTATTCTCAACATCACTTAATAGGCTTTATCTGCTAGTCAATTGATAACATTTTCCATTTCTTGGAGAAAATATACTTAAAAAGTATAAACCTCTGTGTTTTATAGGCTTTTTTAATTAAGTCATGACAATAGACGTTGTAAAGTTAGACGGATTATTTACATTGATGACAGACTAGACTTTATTGAGACATTTCTTTGAGTAACTTGGCCGCTCCAATTAATATTT
Source organism: Ctena decussata (assembly GCA_963989385.1). NCBI lineage: Eukaryota > Metazoa > Mollusca > Bivalvia > Lucinida > Lucinidae > Ctena > Ctena decussata. The sequence continues at coordinate 29,873,224 of OZ022501.1, read as the reverse complement.
ATTTGCTTTATACAACTCAATCATCAACAACAGTTTACCAAACAACAGTTTTATTCTTTATATAAGCGGCGAAGATAGTCAAGTTACGCATTTAAAAAAATCAACAACAAAAAAAAATACCCGTAGAAATGTGTCCCTAGGACATGGATGCCCCCGCCTAGTGCCTTGAGTTAGATAGCACATTGATTAAGGTACTGGTACTTGGCACTACTGGATGGCTACGATGAAATATTAGTTGAACTGCATTTATTCTGCAGTTAATTCTCAGACACAAATATGACGCAAACATGCTTTCGTTAAAGCCTATTCACTTAGTTTAAGTTTGTACTATGACCATGACCTTTTAGCTAGTCACATGTTACCTGCATGCATCAAATGGTCTTGCTAAATAGTTTTGAAATCCCAGCTATAGCCTATACTCAAAGTTTATGTGCAAAGTGTGACCTTGAACTTGGAGCTAGCGGAACGGTTCTTAAAGCGACACATTGCCTTCTCACGATGCTCATTTATGCCAAAATATTTTGAAATCCCATCATGCAAGACTAAGTAATGGGAACGACATGATCATGGGTCACTGAAGCCTAGTCGGCAAGTTACAAATTCTTGCAGACAGCACATAATCTTATCATGATAATTATTCATGCCAAATAATTTAGAAATCCAGTAATACAGGACAAAGTTATGGGCCGGTCACTAGCTTATGTATAAAGTATAAGTGCTCAGTGTAACCTTGACCTTCAAATTAGCAACATGGCTCTTGCATGCGACACGTTGGTTTGCCAAGATGATCATTTATGCTAAATATTTTTGACATCCAACCATGCAGGATAAAGTTATGGGCCGGACACGAACATGCTCTCACTATAACCTGTGCACAAAGTTAAAGTGCGCAGTGTGACCTTGACCTTTCAGCTATAGAAAAGTATTTTGCACGTCGTCTTCTCATGATGAACATTTGTGCCAAACAATTTTTAACTCCCATCATGCAGGATGAAGTTATTGCCCGGACACGATTCTGGTAACACACAAACCCACATACATACACATACACACACGCGCACACACACACACATACACACGCACACACGGACAGGGTAAATTCTATATGTTCTTCCGCCATTTTATGGCGGAGGCATAAAAAAGACGCGTTCATAATGTTCATATGCTGTAATGCCTATAGCTTTATTATATTCTGAATCAGTTTGACGAATAAAGCAGGGAGTACATTTGCATTGACATCTAAATATTTCTCTCAGCTTGTTTTACTTCGTGTGCCGTCTCAGTTTGGTTTCCCTTTCCCATTTGGCGTTTGGGTAGGACGTGGGAATCGATTGTGTCGATTCCTGGGCATTGCGTTTCCATCTGATTTGAAAGGGTATATTAATCGACCAAAATGACCGAAGTCAGATTGGGCACCAACATCATCCTTCAAACTTATATTTATTTATTTATTCAAAATTAGGCCAAAGGATTGGACTTTAGGCTTGGCCTATATTTGCCCTCTCCGGTAGGCATATATTTGCCCTCTCCATTTTCAAACTAATATGAAAGCAACGATCAAATGCAGCACTTTATGTACTGTACCGTCCTTAATAACATGAGGGACATGAGGCCCTGAATCGCTCACCTGAGCAATTGGCAAAGTGGCTTTTTCTTATGTCTGAAATTGTCAAAATATGAGTCTTTGGTCAAAAGTCAAAGAATAACCATGACCTCTTGTACTCGTAAATATTTATGCACTCATTAAGACAACCATATATAGATCTACTATTTTAGGTTAAAATCTTCAAAACTTTCTATGAAATCTTATGTTGTTGCATTTTCTCTTTATTTGACCATGCCGCAAAAAAGGTCAAGGTAGACCCAAGGTCATCATTTGAACAGTCTTGGTAGTACTATAGTACTCCATGCTACTTACCAAGTTTCAAGACCATTGGTGTATTGGTTCTGGAGATGTTTCCATACATGCCATGGGCACGACGGCAATGTTGGTTATGTGACCTGGACCGTTTGAACAAATTTTTGTTCAATCTACCCCTGGAGGCTCTATATGAGATGTGTTTAAAATTGACCCTCCGGCGTTCGACGAAATGTTTGAAAATGTCAAAATATGAGAGATCTTGGTCAAAAGTCAAAGAAGGACCTTGACCTCTTGTACTCAAAAATCTTCATGACCTCATTAAGACGACTGTATATACACCAATTTTTAGGCCAAAATCTTCAAAACTTCCAATGAATCTTATGTTCTAGCATTTTTCGACATATGACCTTGTCGTAAAAAGGTCAATGACAATCAAAGGTCATAATTTGAACAATATTAATAGTACTGGAGTACCCAATGCTATATACCAAATTTCAAGGCTATCGGTCAAATGGTTCTGAAAAAGAAAACAATTAAAAGTTTTTACCATATATAGGCATGGCGGCCATGTTGATCATGTGACCCAGACCATTTGAAGAAATTTTCGTTCCTTCAAATCTTGAAGGCTCTATTTACTTGTTGGTTACAATTTGCTCAGTTGCTTTTAAGAAGAAGTTTGAAATTGTCAACCTTTGAGAATTCAGGGTCAAAAGTCAAAGAACGACATTGACCTCTTGTACTTATGAATCTTTATGTACACATTAAGATAACTGCATTTACCACTTTTTAGGCCTTAATCTTCATAATTTTCCATGAAATCTTATGTTCTAGCATTTTCCCATATTTGCCTTGCCGTAAAATAGTCAAGTTCAACCCAAGGTCATCACTTTGAACAATCTTGATAGTACTGGAGTACCCAATGCTACATACCAAGTTTCGAGGCCATCGGTCCATTGATTCTGGAGAAGAAGATTTTTTAAAGTTTTAAACATATACGGGCGTGGCGGCCATGTTGGTCGTGGGACCTGGACCGTTTGAACACATTTCATTTCCATAACCCCTGAAGGCTCTATATGAAATTTGGTTACAATTGACCCAGTGGTTTTTGAGGAGATTGTTTGAAATTGTCAAAATATGAGAGATCTGGATCAAAAGTCAAAGAATGACCTTGACCTCTTGTACTCACAAATCTTCATGTACTTTTAAAGATGACTGCACATTCCTATTTTTAGGCCTGAATCTTCAAAACTTTCCAAAAAAAACCTTATGTTCTAGCATTTTCCCATATTTAACCTTGCCGTAAAAAAGGTCAAGGTCAACCCAAGGTCATCATTTGAACAATTTATAGTACTCGAGTACCCAAGGCTACATACCAAGTGTCAAATGCATCCGTCGATGTGTTCTAAAGAAGAAGATTTTTAATGTTTTACCATATATGGGCGTGGCGGCCATGTTGGTCATGTGACCTGAACCGTATGAATACATTTTTGTTCCCTCAACACCTGGAGGCTCTATATGAAAAGTTTAGTATCAATTGGCCCAGTGGCTTTTGAGGAGATTGTCTGAAATTGTCGAAATATGAGAGAGCAGGGTTAAAGGTCAAAGGATGACCTTGACCACTTGTACTCACAAATCTTTATGTACTAATTAAGATGACTGTTTTTACCATTTTTTTTTTTTGCCAAAACCTTTAACAGTTTCCAAGAAATCTTATGTTCTAGCATTTCCCATATAAAAGCACCAAAGACCAAATTTGAATTTACTGTTAAATAGGTCAAGGTCAAGCAAGGTCATAGTTTGAACAACCTTGGTAGTACTTGCGTACCCGATGCTACATACCAAGTTTCAGGCCATCGGTTTATTGGTTCTGGAGAAGAAGATTTTTAAGGTTGCTGCCATTTATGGGCATGGCGGCCATGTTGGTCCGTTTGAACAACCAAAGACCCTAGGAGGCTACACATGAAATTTTGTTACAATCGGTCCAGCGGTTCCAGAGAAGAAGTCATTTGAAATTGTGGACAGACGGACGGATGAAGGAGCCTTCCCATCCTGTAAGCTCTCCCGCAGCCGCTGGCTCAGGTGAGATAAACAGTTATGGTTATCAACCTCAGTGTATCTTGAAAACCGTCCTAGTCATATTTGTAGGTTTATGATGAAATTCCATAATAGTTTCACGTGACGTTTTGCAGACGAAAGACAGTGGAATACAGAAAGGCAGTTGATGTTTCAAGTTCTGTATTGCTCCTTATGAAACATTAGGATGACCAAAACGTGAAAAAGTTCCGTCCGTATTCTGTACCTACATCCCATGTATCCAATATACTACCGAATTTCCGACTTCGGAGATCAGGGGCCGTATTCATAAAGCCACTTAAGTCGTTGCTATGCTGTTGCTAAGGCTAAATATCTATAAAGGAGATTCTCTACAACTATGAAATTTGGTCTTGAGGAACAGTCTTTATAAGACTGTTCCTCCAGAGCAATTTTCATAGTTGTAGGGAATCTCCTTCATAGAAATTTGGCCTTAGCAACAGCATGGCAACGACTTAAGTCGTTTTATGAATACGGCCCCAGAAGCAACAAGACACGTCGCGCGCAATGGAGGTGACAGGAAAGAGGACCATTTTTTCGTTTTGTTCCTATTTAGAAAAAAAGGTGAGCTGAAAGTTTTGGAAGAAGCAAAGCATACTTCACTGCTCTTTTCATCAGCCCCATTCTATTAAATAGCTTCTCTAAATGCCAGAAAAAAGTACATTTACCCGTGGAACATTGAATGAGTAACACAAAGCCCGTTTATAATCGCCGATTCCTTGGCTCCTGCTCTGTTAAACGCCGCGTGGCTGTTTCTGTACATGCAATAAACATTCCTTGTCTCACAACAGCAAAAGATATTATTCAAATCAAACAGGTTTTCTCAGAATATTGTCCCAAACACACTTGGGTCGCACCGTATGGATGCAACCGACTTCAGTATGTGTTTTGGGGGTGCACCCGACTTAGACGAGCTTTCGCCAAAAATGATGCAAGGGACTTCGTAATATGCGGCAGAAAATGATGCAACGGACTTCTTGGAAATAAGAGTTGCAACTCGGAGGACAAAAACTTCGAATCAAAGCTATCAAAGCGAGGCGATTCGAATCAGATAACACAACATATATTGCAAGTCAAAAAGGACATTGTCAAAATTTCTTATCAAATTGATAGCTACCCTTTAAGGGCACACCGCAGACTCTGCTCATTCGGGATCAATTTGATAAGAATTTTTGACAATGTCCGTTTTATCAAATTATCTAGCTGGAATATTACTGTATGCAACTCCAACAGAAAGGGTTGGATCCTGACCAGAGAAATTTTGATTTTCAAATTTACGGTATCAGTATCTGTATTTTTTTTTTTTTTTTTTTTTTTGAAAACTGGCTGAAAACTAATGGATAATTGCAATTGCGGTCACAGCATTTGTGATGTTTGTCAGGTTTTTTTTAGTAATCATGGCTGTAGAAGAAATGGCCTGATCAGAATCCCAATAAACCCTAACAAATATAGATACTGATGTCAATATCTTCAAAATTTAACCAAATTTGTTTGAAAACTGAATCAGGAGTTGTGGCTACAAGGATTGATCGAGGGTTGTATTTCTGGTAGAAAGTGTCCTAGTTGAACTCCAATAAAATAGGATCTTTCCTCTTTCTCTGGTTTGATATCCAGTCATTCTAGCAAGCCATGCTGTACTGTAGCTTTAGATCTCAACAGGCATTAAAACTTCCAACTTATGTAAGTTACAACAACCTAGTCATAAGCTATATACCGGGTGTATAAATATACTCGAAAAAATAATTAAAGGGTCAAACTTTTACCCTGCGATTTCTGTATCATTTCAATCATTTAGTAAAATAAACCATTTCTAACTTCCATTTTATTCATTTTGCAAGTTTTATACACATAAAGTTTGAACCTATAGTTTTTGTCTTGACCACGTGCAGGCTTACAGTTCAGACTGCCCCTAAAATTAATGTGTTTTGAACTCCCATAGAGAATCGATAGTGAGTCAGTTTGGTCGGGCATATCTTCTAAAACGGCTATGACTTTTAAAATTGTTACAGCTTGCAAATGATTAAATTTGATGACTATCGAACAGTTTTGTAAAAAATTCATGAATTGGCGAAATCGAAAATTTTGGTGAATTTGCTTCATATGGACTTCTGACAACTTTGATTTTGAGGGTTGTGTAATTTGAAGGTTTGAAGGACTGCTGTGCTAAATCAAAACGGTAAACAATTTTAAAATTGATGGCATTACAAAGTGCAATAAAAATGCTAACTCATCATATAAAATAAAATTTGGATAAATATCTGAAGAGCCAAAAAATGCAAACTCAAATGTTTGACCCCTTCATTTTTTTCGAGTATAGTTTGCGTGTCGCTTAACAAGATTCGCACACATCAGCAAATGACTTGAATTCTTTCACTATAGAGTGTTGATGTACTTAAATATTTTTCAGCCATAGGGTCAAATAAAAACAACTTTTGTGGCCTCTGTTTGATTCCCTCAACGACGAATCCCTACAAAATGGGGATAATTCTTACAGTCCAAGGACCTGCACTATGTCCTTTAGGACTTTGCCCTCAAAGAGAAATAAAGCAATAATGACATCGGCACATGTGCTTCTCCTAAACGTGTACCTATCAAGATTCAGCAATTTTAGCTGTTTGTCGGCTAAGTCTATAGTTGCACAAGAAATGAGCAGCTACACGAGAAAACCAACAAAGTGGCATGTGCGCTCCGCCCAGTCTGCTCAGAGTCTTCGCTGTCCGCATGGAGCCAGCATAGTTCCTTGTTAGCTATTCTTTAAGCGCAACTAGCAAAATATCTGATCAGACGTGGCAGATGCCCAGGATGATCTGAGTCTTCGCCGGTCGCACATGGCACTTTGTTGGTTTTCTCGTGTCGCAGCTTAAATAGAAATGAAATAATTTTTCGATAAGGTTTCTCTAGAACAAGAGCTTAACCTTTGGTATTCGCTCTGAAAGCTGTTATCATTCAATTAGCTACGTTGTGTCTGATTGGTGACTTGATAGGATCATGTTCGCAATATTTGCAATCCTCTTTATAGCATCAATTAGCATCGTTTGATTTCTTATTTAGATGGCTGTACTTTTGTCTTGCAGAGCACATTCACATTATGTAAAATATAAATGATGATGCAATGATATCTAGTGGCAAAATCCTGATATTATTTGAGCTTTGGCACTGGAATAATGTGCCTTGGTTTGTGTACGAATAGTGATCGTAGACTGAAACAGACGTCTCTGTTTGCTTCAACTATCAACAAGCAATCCAAAATCTAGAATATGGGAAACAGAGACACACAGAAAAAGGACTGCCCTGATGGGCGGACTAATATTAAGTTCCATTTCTCAAACATGATTCATATATTATAAAGTCCCCCAGCTTATGACATAACCAATTTAGTGTGGAAAGGAAATTGTTTGGAACTGATTTAATCAGTTTTGTTTACACAGGCGATACATTACAGTACGAGCAAAACAGTGAAACAAGGAAACGTCAAGAAGCGCAATCGACAATAATAACAGACAGAAACAGGTTGTGACGAAACTCAGCGGCTTACTGTTGGCCACATCTATTCTGCATTTTTTTTCACAATATATGAGCCACGACACAACACAACCAACAAAGTGATATATGCACCCATAAATGAAAGATTGGTGATCAAAGTACCAAAATCATAAGTCCGACTTCATAAACCATAGAACCGGTCAATTTGGTGAAGCCGAAATATTTAGTCACACAGACATGGACCCCCAAAATGAAGTGTGACCAGGTAGTAAGCATCATTGCGAATTATAATACACCCGCAATGTCTATCTGATAGACACGTCAATGAAAGCCGGTTACTGAAACCATCTATGTTTCGGTCATGGCCATAAGTCAAAATTAGCTTAGAAACGGCCACATGGTACGGATCAATGAGGTATTGGTGTCTCACATAAAACATTTTACAAACTTTGCTCTACGATAACCCTGCGACAAAAAACAATCTGGTGAGTAGCTTCCATGTATTGACGAATTCTTGGTAACTGAAACAAAACATTAAAACACGACAAAAAATCTACGCCATAACAAAATCCCAGCCAGCCATACTTGTTTTCTTGTTTGTAGGTATCTTTGCCATACCTTACCATAATCAGACACTTGCATCAGACACTTTGTTGTTCGGTTTGCGTTGAAGATTCCTAGCCATAACTATGTAAAAATATGACAACGGAAATCCCAAATCAAATATGCATCTTCAGATCATGACAGAACATTCTGCATAATTTCAAGTCAGTATGATCTGGCAGTCAAATCAGGTCAGTAAGACCTGGAAAGTGCGGGGCAAGGACGGAGTCAGTATGGGCCATTACTTGGTCAACAAATATAAAGCCTCACGCACATTATCATACCATAGAAAGTCTCCAAATATCTCTGACAAAAGATGTTTGAGGAGTTGCATGTACAAGATTTCCGACAGGTGCCGGATGGAAGGAAAGCCGGACCGACGTAATAAAGCATACGCGGACAGATGAGGGTCATTACTATAGTCAACCTCCGTATATGTCTTGTGACAATTAGGGGAAACAACATATTATAACGTAGATTAACGAGCAGAGAGGGACAACGCCTTGGTGCTACTGAGGGATTAAACCAGGTTTACGGCGGTCCACCTATCGCCCCGGCGCGATTTATGTAACATTTAATTCGGTCTGCCATAGTGCTTGATCATATTGGGCCATTTAGTTATTTAAGAAAAAGCAAGTAGAAAAAATTTCAGGAGCTGACACAATTCAATCCCAGATGCTACCCAAGACACCATGTGGGAAAAATACAAGACAAAATTTGTCACAACCAAAGACATCACCAGCGGCAGCCATGTGAACAGCCACTTCCCATGCAGATGGTCACCAGGCTATCCTTAACATTTCAAACAATATATCAGTGACAGACAAAGCAACAAACAACACATAAAACAACCAACAAACAACACATAAAGCAACCAACAAACAACACATAAAACAACCGAGAAGAACTAAAACGTGAGTGCCGCCTTGGGACGGCAAGATATGAAATTACTAGGGTGGTGGTGGTGGCGGTGTGTGTGTGGGGTGGGGTAGGGGCTTAACCGGTTTGTGGTCGACCTTGGTTCATCAAAAGCTGTTAGTTGTTCAACACGACCAAAACAATTACCACCCACACAACATACCAACGGAATTAAAAGCTTAAAGAGTTCCTTCAAGAGCAGAGAATACATTCAGAAGGAACATGGGTCAGACTACGTAGTTTCGGCTTATAAAGCCTCATCAGTGACCCCGACAATATCTGGTGACGATACCAGAGAAAGTATCATTAAGAGTCATTTTCGCAATAGAGTTGTGCATAAGCCGGTCATGGTGTCATCTGTAGAACTTTTTTACAATTGCCACAAGCTTCGCTCTGTGATAACCCTGTGACAACTATGAATTGTTGAGTACATGTAGTCTCCCTCTATCAACAAGGTCTTGATAGCTGAAACAGGCTCCAGCATAGCGGACAAACTGAGAGACATAATTCCGTATGCAGGTACCGAAGGAACATTGCTACTAAAAAATCGAAAATTATCAATGGGAAAATTGAAGCTATCCTCTTGTCATAAAGCCTAGTAACAAGCTTTTCATTTTTAAACCGAGTCGGTTAATTTTGTTTCTTTTGTGTTTTTCTTGCCTTCATAGACTCTCCTTTACAAAATTCGTTTGCCTCTTTTCTACTGGATGTCATTGGAAGACTATAGTATGTGAGCCGCGACACGAGAAAACCAACAAAATGCATGTGATTCAGGGTCATCTTCGGTATTTCCATAGTAATTATGATTTCTTGAGAATCAAATGATATGAAAGATCTGTAGAGCTTGTAAATCTCTACTAAAATTATGTAGAAACGTTCAACATAGTTTTGTTTCAATAATTTTGATAAAACTGTCAAAATGATACCTATAAATTTTATTGAAATTATTAAATGAATAGACAGGTATCTCAAAAGGGTGTGTTAGAACCATTTCGCTAAGTGTATTTTTATATATTGCTCGTTTGCGATGGAAATATCTTTCACTTTCGAATAGATCAATAACATCTTTAACCTTTTTACCTAGCTGTATATAATGTCTAGGGTTTTGAAGATGCTCGTTTATAAAATCACAAAGAAGAAATTAGAAAACAACAGCTGATGTAAGAAGATAATTTGCTTCTGGTAATGCTCTGCTCTGATGACACCTTGTCATTTAATCTTTGGAATGGAAGAAGTGCTTTGAAGAATATAAGACTAATGATTTATAACATTCCAGATAATAGAGGTTATCTAGTTCGGTGGAAAAAAAGACTAATAAATCAAACTATATCTGACATTATAAAGGTTACAAGTTATGATTATGAATGGTATCTCAAATGCTTCTTAGGAAAGTAATAAAAAGTAATAAAAAAGGCAAAGCAAAAGGAAGTCATTAATTAAATGGTAAGCCAAAATTCGTTCGTCCATAATACTGAAGCCATTACCTTGGTCGCGCTAATAAGCTTAGACTTTCCCATTAGTTGCTGTTGCACCTTCAGTTATTTCTTATAACCTTCAAAAATTAAGGCACATACGTATTGGCTAGTAAACTGTAGGAACTGACTAAGGACTTCTACGATTAAGGCGAGGATTTTCCCCATTAGGACGGCGCGACAGGTCCGAATTTTCAAAAGTATAAAGTATGCAAATTTTTCTTAGCAGAGCTTCCACAAATATGTAAACCGTATGAAATCAGATCATTTGTGATTCAGACCCAAAGACATGGGGAGATAATCCAGTCAGACTCTACCTACTCTAAATTCAAGGTTTTCGCATACCTCGTTTTTTGAGGTAATAAAAATATTGAAATTAGTCATTCATTCCATAATTTTTTCTCATAAATGCATGCTAAATACGAGCATACATGCATATCACAATACAAAGCAATGGTTTTACGATAGAAATCACCAAATGTACGAAGCGGCACTTCTAACTAGATGTTATACTCAACACGCTCTCCGTCCACTAATTGATTCTGAAATCAATCATAAAAGAAATTTCATTAAAATCCCTTTCATTAACAAAGGTATTGACTTTATAGATTTACCTAGTATATTTCAGGATAAATCTGTTACATCTTCCATACCTGATTATTTCCAAAATTCTGAACCACCTATTATTTGTTATAAGTATAACAAACCAATTAGAAGTATCATATTTAATTTCAATAAACTTGTGTCTGATCTTGACATCGATGCTAATACTCCTGATTCATGAGATTGTAAAGATTCCAAATTTATTTACCCATCAGCAGGTCATGTTGTGACTGGAAATTTGAAGATCATCCCGGATTCTAGAATTCGTAACATTGTTTCTAAGGGTCCTAAGTATAGATTCCCTTCCCATATCGATTTCAACAGATGTAGGGAAGAAATTGCATCTGCATTAAATGATTTTGGTAATCGTTGGTGTAAACGAGAGGGTGTTGAAAGTAACGCTTTAAAGAAATGGAAACTAAGTATCTTTAATATTGTGGATAAACGTATAAAGTTTTATTCACACAATACTAATCTTTTACCTCCTAAGCCTAAATCTTCCTTTAGATATTTGAAGCAGGGTATCCAGGATTTTCATAGGAAGTATGTTTTGGTTCCTGCTGACAAGGCCGCAAACAACATTGTTGTTGTTTGTCGGATGCACTATATTAACACTTTGAAGCAGGAACTTAACGACACCACGGCTTACGAAGAGACTTTTACAGATGGGAAGACTGTCGTTAATAGCCACTCAAATAATTTGCCTTTAAAGTTTGCTGTTAACGTTAAGGAACGCCAAGACAAACTTCCTACGATGTATTGGTTACCTAAGCTTCATAAAAAACCGTATAAAGCTAGATTCATTGCCAACTCTAGCTCTTGTACTACTACAGAATTATCTAAATTATTAACTTCTTGCCTCACTGCTGTGAAATCTCGTGTCATTTGGTACTATGAGACAGTGTATGAGAGGTCAGGGAAAAATATGTTTTGGTCTATAAAAAATTCTGGTGAGGTACTTAGTAAACTGAAGTCAAGAGGGTTCCGTGCGACTAGTTTGTCCTCTTATGATTTTTCTACTCTTTATACCACATTACCCCATAATTTAATAAAGGAAAAACTTGTTGATTTGATTGAGAGGGCCTTCAAAAAGTTCTCCAAAAATGAAGATACCCTTTATATTGCCTGTAACGATAAGATAACACCTGAACTTAAATTGAATAAAGCTAATACTTCAGATACCGAGGCCCCCTTTTTGGATTTACATCTATCTATTTCTAACGGTTTTGTATCTTCTAAAATTTATGATAAACGTGATGACTTTGACTTTGATATAATTAATTTTCCATTTTTGGATGGTGACGTTCCACGTCGTCCCTCTTATGGAGTGTATATTTCTCAACTTATAAGATTTGCTAGAGTGTGTAGTCATGTAGATGACTTTAATGCTCGTAATAAATGTTTAACTGCTAAACTTCTTCAACAGGGCTATCGGTATCATAAGCTTAGAAAGGCTTTTTCTAAATTGTATCGCAGACACCATGAATTGGTTTCAAAATTTGATGTCGGATTAAAATTTCTTTTACACCAAGGCCTATCGGAACCAGAATTTTATGGTGACTTAGTATACAAATTCAAAAAGATTAAGGGTAGGACTGATTTTTCTGATCAATTCCGAAAAATAATAATACGTCACAAACGTATTGGCTATAATTTAAATGTTATGCGACAGTCTGCATGCTTAGTGATTAACCCAATTACGGTTGATAGCTTTGCTGCACTCTTTAATTGCACACCGGGGGATCGGTCGTCAGACTCTATGATGGCCCCGACCTAAAGCTATATATTTTAGTTGGTTGGGACCGGAGCCTTTTTGTCTGTTGCTTGGTCCACCGGGGCTCAACTGGTGACCTTCTTTTGCTTCAGATTTCCAGTGGGGTTGTTTGGCAGGACAGGGATCTCCACCTGTCAGACGGCCCGTTGTATCTGTTGAGTCCTCGTCTTTGCTTCTTCATGGTGTTGAAATTTGATTTATGTGTTTACCGTGATGATTCAGTGACGAGTTAGAGGGTTATCATGCGAACCGAACAACCAACTAAATGTTTTGTACCACTTCAGAAACTGAGGGTGAGGTTGGGCCTGTAAAATCGATTTAAGCCCCCCAGTAATTCATTACTGACCGTTCCAAGGCGGTAGTTCTGTTGTGGTTCTTTGTTGCCTGTTTTTGGTGTCAGAGTTTCTGTGATGTTTTACCTTATGTATGTTATTATTATTTTTGGTTCGGTTTGGGTTGCTGAGTGGCCACCTTTTGGGAACAAGCTGCTCACTCGGTTGGCCATATGTTCTCTGTATCTTGATTATTTGTAATCTTAGTTGTTTCCAACTATGGTTTGAGGGCTGGATTTGGATTTTGATTGTTTCAGTTCCTGGTCTTTGCATACTTTTTACTTTTCTTCTTGTTACGCCTGTTTGGCATTTAAACATATAAAACCGTAGTTCTACTTCCGGTCAAAACGGCCAAAAGGGAACGTTTCACTATAACTAAAGTACAAGTACTCCCCCCCCCCCGTGACCCAGCATTTTCTTCATGCAGCGGACTTATGCAATGCAAGTACGCAATATATATGAGTGGGGAGCTGGGTCACGGGGGGGGGGGGGGGGAAAGATACTCAGTAAGCCAAAGAAGAAGAATGTTCAACAGTAGCACTGTGATCTTCAAGGATAATATTGTGTACCATGACCTTGAATTGAGGTCAAAGTCACATAGATATAGTCAATTAAAATCTAAAAAAGTTCCTTCAAGAGCAGAGAATACATACAGAAGTAGGAATATGGGCCAGACTACGTAGTTTCGGCTAATAAAGCCTCGTCAGTGACCCTGACAATATCTGGTGACGAAACCAGAAAAAAGCATACTGTAATTTCTTAATTTTAATTGGGTAGTCGATTCAAAGACTCATTAATTTCAAAAGAATCCACATAATATAAAAGACGATGATCTAGAATTATAGTCTAAATCGATCTGAAATTTTAGATCTCTCAGAATCTATCCTCTGATCTCAAAGGATGTAAATAAAATATAATCTGCACTATGGATGATGTACGGGGAGACTATCCAGTGTTGTCTGTTATGTAAGTAATGTATGTCAAAAAAGGGTGAGATGGGTACAATCAATCATTTTTTCAACGATTAGTTTGAGAATAATTTACCATTTATGTAAAAAATGACGTCAACGTCAACGTATGTTTAACGTATTTTACATAGACACAAACACTTAAAAATTCGTTTGTCATGCAAGTTACATGTAATAGTCATAAATGCAAAGCAGAAGTCAGTGATCCGTATAACTTTTTAATCATGGGGAAAATTCACGCCTTAAGCATAGAGGTCCTTTGTTAATATATTTTTGAATAATCATTTTCTGACTAAACGCTTAAGCTTTACATTGACAGTCTCGAAGTAAAAAAAACACCAGACATATATCAAACCTTAGACAAACTGACCTGAGTAAACTTAGAAACGATTCACGTAGAATTAAAAAAATAATGAAATTCGCAATGTCAAAGTTGCGGAGAGCCACGAACGGCTGTATTCCAATTGTCAAATAACACTGAATTAAATAACTTAAGAATAAGTCTTTGTTTGAGAAAATCTGGAGTTTCTGTTGTAAAAATTTCAGTTTGTAATATCATTTAGAAATTTATGGAGCATTACATGCATTGTTTGCCCGGAACCAATGACGTCATATCTCTTACCATAGCAACTTAGAGTTCTATTGACAGTGACGTTATCGAGACGTCATTCTGCAACGGTACTAAGCACAACAGTTGGTAATTCCATAGTTGCTATGGTAACAGATCTATGGCATTATCTCACTAACAATTCGAGAGGTGCATGACATACAATGTAAAATAAGTGTAATATGAGCGAATTATAAGTAAGACGCTACCTGAAACTCTTACTGTCGAAAAGTGTGATTCCCAAACCTATAATTCATTTTCAAATAGATTAATTCTCTTTCAAAATATGCCAGTGAAGAAATCTGGAGCTTTCAAATTGCTAAATTGTTAACTTATATTGGTTTTTTGTGTGTGAAACACAACCGTCCCGTACAACTATACAAGCTCATTTGGTGGGCAATCATTTTCCGAAAAAGCATGCCAAGCCTACATGTCCAAAATAAAGTCAAGGACTGCCAGACAAACTAGCACGTTTCGTTAGGGGTCTTTGCTATATTCTTCCCTTTGTTCACCCAGCATTTATCTTTTTGTCAATTAGTTGAGGTGCATTAAGGACGACATCCCAGAGCTTGGGCTACGTGGGGTGTGGGGCGGGGAAGGAGGGGGATTGCAATTTTTAGCCGACTTTATATTGTCTGTTACTGTGGGTTGAAACCTACTTAGGCGTTGTCTGTCCTATCAAACTTTTCCTTTTCCCTCACTCTTTGAGATGGCTCGATATAGGCTGAAATACTATCTCAAAAAGCAAAAAGCCTTTAAACCCAAAACAACCAATCAACCATTAGGGCCGAAAACTTAGAAACTTGTACTTGGAAAAGTCTTGCGTTAATTTTGGATTTGTTTACTTATATTTCCAAACTGTCTGCTTGGAATCTTTAGTATTGTAAAATGGATAATTTTGATGCTGTAAGAAATTAGTTAACATAATATGGATAATAATGATAGAAGTTTAGATCCTTTAAGAGCAAAGAAAACATTCATAAGTAAGAAGTTGGGCCATACCGCGGTTTCGGCTATTCAAGCCTCATCAGTGACCCTTTAAATCTGGCACAAGGAGCCAGAGGAAAAAAACAGTAAATTTGCAGTTTTAACATGGCAGTCATCTCAAAGACTGATATAAGTCGAAAAATACCAAAATATTTCAAATTTGTTTAGAAAATGAATCTAAACTTATGATCATTTCTGACTTCTCAGAATATATTCCATGATCTCAAAGGACCAAAAGGAAAATATATGTTTCTAAATATATTTTTCTTTTGGTCCTCAAAGGACCAAAAGCAAAATATGGATGCTGCTGCTGGAATAGGCTTAAGGTTGTGCTATGTGGTGGCCCTAAAGATCTCCCCGTACATTCAGTTAATGCTCTTATTATTACAGTCCTCAGGGATTGTTTGCTAGCACAATTCAGTAGAAAGAGCTGCTTATTCGGTTTGGCGTGTGTGTCTTACGTGAACTTGTGTCAATTTTTCCGTGTGTGCTTCTTACCCTATTGGTTTTGAGAGCGGGATGTGGGATTTGATTGTAATGATTCCTGATCATTGCCTATCTTTTTACTTTACTTAATTTCCGATACTTAGAAAATAGGAAATATTTGTGTTTAAGTATTTCATTTATGTTTGTATTCATTAGCTCATATATCCTAACGTCTAAATGCAACGAAATGTTTGTGACTCAGTGTACTCTAGCAATGACACTGATCAGCTGGTTCACCAGCTCGTAAGGGTTTGTGCTGTCTGCAGGTTTCAGCATTTATGAAAATATCAGGTTTGCTTTGATTTTTATCAAATAACGTTTCAATGCCAGTTATGTCCAGTCATGTCACCGCCTTATCGGCGCTTTGTACAATCGTTTTGGAGTTATGAGACAATTATCGTCATCATCGTTTATCCTTTTATCTGTCTGAGAAAGGTGATTATGTAGCTTTTCAAAGACTCGTTAACACCATCCCAAACCTGCTACTACGGTTAGCTCAAACACAGATCCAGGAACCTGTATAATGCTGATTCAAAGGACCGCCAAAATTTTCGGCCCCCATTCAAATTAACCTAATTCAGCGAGAGTTCTACTGTTTATCATCTATGTAAAATGGAACATAGAGAAAATATGTTTCTTCTGCTTATTTTATCAGAAAAAAATTCTTTATATGCCTGTGTTATTGCAATAAAATAGAAGAAAACTGCAAGAAAAAGAGCCCTTCCTGAAATAGGTAAAATAGAAACAACATATTAAAAAGCACTTGATTGCAGATTTTTGTTGATACGCAAATGATTGCAACAGTACTACTAACTAGCCGTGCACTCTGCAAGGCTTGGTCAAGATTCCCACCACTTAAATTTGAATTAATTTTCCCGATCGCGAAGCAAATATGTCAACGAATCAACCAACCGATGCTTCGTCTCATGGTATCATAATAAAGAAAACAATTGCCCCCGCACACCTACCCATCCAACCACACGCACACACAAAATGTTGTGCATGTCTTTACATTATATACCAGATATAAAGCAGACACGGATGGGTCTCGGTGTCACTCACGGTCTAATATGCAAATAGGCACTGTGTATAGGAGAGAACATTGCTCTTAACAATGTGTGGGTGGTAAGATGCAACGTCTCTATGGCTGCTACCATGTTAACTCTAAAGTTTCGAACAAAATTGCGTGATCCATGTGTAGACGATGATCTGACTCAATGTAAGATTCTGGATGCTATTTTGGCGTTTGAAATTTGTAATAAAAGCATTGTGACTCAACAGCTTCGAACTCCGTCTACAAACCGATGAGAAACTGTCAGAAAACAGATTTCCCCATAGTAATCTATCCCCTCGGAAAACGGTCTATAATTTTTCAGTTCCTTCCTTAGGGCGCTTTATTTACTTTAAATTTCACCAAACGCTCAGCCTCCTTGCATTTTATGTAATCACACAAGCGTTTAACGTTGACGCCATCTTGTTTTTCTCAAACAGAACGTTTGACGTCATTACGTAACGTAGCGACAGAAAGACTGTACGCCCTGTATTTCTTATTCTATTTTTGTTTCGTTGATTTCTCATCGAACCAGTCTAATTATAACTTTCGTTTTGATGTCGTTACGAAAGAAATTCCATTGAATGTAATGTATCTTACAGATGAAAATATGCCTTACCAATCCTCTACCATAGAGCTTACGCTCTTTCAAAGCTCCTTCGGAGGTTTGACGCTGCAAGCGAGTGCTCGCTATTAATTAAGAATGAGTAACTGTCACAAGGTGTTGTTTCATGCAACGCAAAATTTGTAGAGAAATTAAAGCAGTTGCACAGTCGTACGTGCAAAAACAACGCGCGTGAGCGAAGCTCGCAAAGCGCGTTGGCGCTGTTGCACGCCTATAGATAAATGCATTATTAAAAAAGGCTACTTCCGCAATACCCTCTAGCTTAAAACTTTTGGACAAATATGACTGCGCTGTTAGGCTGTTTACATTGGATTTGTCCCGTTTCTGTAATGCAAAGTAACACTGAGCCGAGATCCATCCTCGATCACATGACCTTCTATCATGAAGTTCCGCTTCTGAGAGAGTGACTAAAACAACTTTTCTTCAACACTTATTTCTTTTTGTTCTATTTTTAAAGGCGGTCATTCCAACTTAGAAGTCCAAATAAGTAAACGGTTACTGATTTAGCTGTGTATCAGCAAAAAAAGTAAAAAAACTGAGTCATAAATCACGTGTCATTAATCTCATGCATCGATTCGTCTGTCAATTGATGCAGATTATATGCCCTCAGCTTTGAAAAACAATCTGCTTTTGCACGCATTTTGGTATCTGCTATTTCGTATTAGTGCGTCTTACACTGGCCGTTTATATTACGTAATGACTGCATTTGCTTTGATAAGATAGTGCATGGTATATTCGTCCGCATACAGCATATTCTCGAAAACATGTTTTCGAAAGACACTGCACAAGTAGCGCACAATCTGTTTTACAAGGATGTATAGACTGGTCTACAATTATTTATGTCGTAAGTTACCCGGGTATGTTCCCACTTATGGAATAATTGTAATAGGCATAATTAGCATGCGACTTGAGAACATTAAACGTTTATAAGAACTGCTAATTTTGCAATGTCATCATCATGTTTTGTTTGATCTACGATATCTAGTTTTCACGTAATTACGAGGATTGATCCAGAAGTAATGTCACTGCAGCTATAAAATCGTGAGAATTAAGGGAGCGCAACAAATATTTGTATCCAAGTACCTTAATCTATTTGCAGTATGGTCTGAAAATGTCATAAAAATATAGTGCACAAAAATCGAGATGTCCAGATAGACAGAAGGCGTGGTAACGACACGCGCCACACGTCAATGACGTTGTTGACGTTCCAGAGGAAATTTCGATATTGTGTCAGGACCAAAATAGCATATTCGTTATTCTAGCTAATGACTAATGTCTGTTCCTCCATGTTTATCACATCTTTCAATATTATTTGAACAACCCCGCAGCTCATGGTCAAGAATTTACACAATTGCAGAACATCGATCTTTATATATGGGGTCCAAACAAGTGTGACGTTATTGTTTGACAATGCTCATGAAGGTCTTCCGGTATTCGAATGATCCTCTAGCGACTCATCTGCACCCTTACAGCGCTGATTGCAGCTTTACACAAGCCTCATAATCATTGTTATATAACCGCATGCCTAATTAAACAGTCTGGAATCTCTAATTGCGATATTCCTAATTTGTGGCCAAACTGCATTAATATGCGCAGACGCGTTTGTCAGAATTCAACATTTTTCCCTCGGCAGAAACTAGCGTTAGCACTACTTAGCGAACCTCAAACTGTAGTGACGATATCAAAGTTTCAACAGTGGGCGGCAGAAATATATTTCATCATCGTATCAAATTTTTATTTGATTTAGCGCGTTAGTTTGATTTTGATTTGTGTATGCCTTTGAAAATTATGCTCATGTAATTAACGTTATGGCGCCGGTTGCATACTTTGAACATGTATACTTGGAACGGAAAAATAAATCTAACTTTATATTTATTCTGTTAATCAGAACTGAATCAAAGTGTAGCTTGATATAATCTTTATAATAATGCGACGATGAAAAAGCGTGCAATGGACACAGTGACATTACTTCTGGATCAACCCTTGTATGTTTGCAGAACAAAGTCATTCAGCTATAGTTTGGTGTGATATTTAATGAACTTGTGTTGTTCTCTGATGTTTCTACATTTCTACTATTATTAGATGGTATAGACGTCGGCCCGAGAATTTTCAAACAGTTTATGTTCAAGTTCAAGTTCTTTATGTTAATGTTTCCCGATAGGTTTGAATGAGTTTTAGAATGATCTTGTCCATTTATTACCAAGTGAGCCGCGACACGAGAAAACCAACAATGTAGGTGTGCGCCCAGCACAGACTCAGATCAGCCTGGGCATCCACTCAGTCTGAACAGACTCTTTGCTAAGCGCTTAAAGGGTAGCTAAGGGTCTAAGCTTTCTTCATGCGCACAGCGAAGACTCTGATCAGACTGGGCGGATGCCCAGGCTGATCTGAGTCTCATAGGGAACTTAATGCTTCAATATGGCGGAAACTACCGATAGCGACTCACGGGTTTATCCGAGAGCTTACCTGTTCAAAAAATGTCGAGTGTTATATGCAATTACATAGAAATATAATATAAAATGTGAAATTAAATACATATATGATATTACGACAATTTTTTATAAGTTATGATCATAAACTTCAGTCTTTGTACGTTCATATGGTATAAAAATATACAAATTAACTTCATGTTTTGATACTTCCATCGGCTTTTGAAGTTTGAAGCTTCAGTCACATGAAATTATATAAGAATAATGTCGAAAATGCCTAAGAAGCTATGTTGAGCCTAAAATTGGAAAATGATCGGATTTTCTATAAAACTTTTATAAGTTATCACCACTGAGAGATTTTTATAAGGTTTACATTGATGTAATTCATTATAAAATAAGTATACTATAAGTTTCTTCCATCGATCTCTAAACATACAGAAAATCGCGTTTCGAAACAACCTCGCTCATAATAGTTTCAAATAGTTTGAGTCCAAATCCGCCTATATTGCTCAAAGGCTTACTTACCACTTCATTTCTTGGTACTCGTGTTTTGTTTATGTTTTTATATATGTGCTTTTATTATCTAACTAAGAAAGGAAGAATATTCATATTGTCTTATTAAAGTTATATGGTCTGTAACTTTTGATCATTTTGACAACTTTTAAATGTTTTACTTTTAGCAATTTTAAAAGTTGAGTAAAACTAAGTTCTCATCATAAATCTATTCATTACACCTAGCAAATGCATGAAAAGGCCATAACCTCTGTGAAAACAGGAGCTTTTTACTTTCAAGTAATTACATTCAGGACGAATGAAATTCTAGACAGTTAATAGTTTGCCTAAATTACTATTGTTTTTGTAGCAGTACTGGCTTAGATTTGTTATTATCACGAGTGTTTCATGGCCACCTGGACTTAATTACTGTATTCTCGAAAATAAGAAACATTGCCACCAAAAATAAATTCCTTGAAGTTACAGACCATATAACTTTAAGAAAGAAAGAAGGAAAGAAAGAATATAGGAATGAACACAAGAAAGGAAAAAAGAGAAAGAAGTCACGCAACTCCTACACGTGACCATCAAAAATGAACAGACAGTTAAAGGTAGGTTCCTGGCCTAGTGATAACAATTATGTTCACAAAATAATTTTCTCTTTTTCTGGGTAGTATTGAATTCTCTTATTTTTCTTAAACTGTTGCTACTGAGAAAATCGTCAGATGTAGTAGAAAATAGTCGTTTTCTCTTTGGTTTATTTTCTTTTGTTGGAATTCCAGTTCTAAAAATAAATATGTATATATGTCTACAAGTCCGCAATTTCTGATGTCATTTGCCAACGGTTAATTTTCTCTTGCCGTGAGCTCTTCCAGAGGTCCTGGCAGGGCGGATGGGTTAAAACTATCACGAAATGCACTGCAGCATGACGTCAGCTATGTTATCTATTTTTGGCGCGAACTAAAAATAGCGCTAACTGGTGTGCGAAGCAGAGTTAGGACATCCCTTGCAAAGTGACTTTTCTACGAATTTTTTATTTACAATTTTTAGTGAAAATTATTCATTTCCTCTTTATAAGTGCTTTCTAACAACTTGGATAAAAAATCATCAAAATTATGATGCATTCCAAAGTACAGGAACCTACCTTTAATCGACTACTTGTAGTTTTAAAAATCCCTTTATAAGCTAAAAAAAAAAAAAAAAAAACTTTGCAAACCCATTTCATTTTTTTCATTTTTTGTTTGGTAATGTTCGATCAGTCTATTAATTATTATCATAATTGCTAATGTTTGTCCTAACATTTTTGATTGAAATTTATTTGAGTGTGCTGGGGCGTTTTTATTAAAGAAACCGAAATATGTTTTGTGTATCCCATGGGTAGAATCTTAGAATCCATAGAATTATATTTTTGACTGCCGGATTTGCTCATTCATAATCAGGAGACACGAAGATACATACACTGTATTGCTCTCTTAAGATATTACTGTCGAAAAAAATAATGTAAGAAACTAAATCATGGTGAAGATTTTCTCGTAACCGTGGTAGTGTAAGGATTAATCACTATGGGAATAAATTGCTATGAAACATTTTTCTTGCAAGGCTATAAATTAACTTTATTAGTAATATTTCTGTTCATAATGCAAGTTTGTCACTTTAAGTTTATGACTGTTTTAGTGAAGCTAGCAAGGAATATTGAAAGATATTTTTGTGATTCTTTTTTTTGGTATTTTTGCTATGATATGAGTACTTACGATAATAAACCTGTGCACCTGCGGACACTTATCAGCCTCTGATATGTGCAAACTGATAAGACTGAACAATGTCTGATCAGTTTGCGCAAGCTGATCGGAATTTGTTGACAATATACAGTACAATAAACATACTTATAATTACACGAGGATTAATCGATTATCGATCATAAAATCCGATATTACCTCTAAACTGTTATCGTAATTGTCAAACCGTTAAAGTTTGTTAAAGTCATCATGAATTGAACAAAAATAAATGCAAAAATATAAGGCTGCAATAGTCAATTTATGGAATAAATTATGTATGCAAACTGACTCAGACCAACTTATGCACTTGCAAAACACTGGTCTGAGTTTATGATCAGTTAATAATTTGTCAATTTTAGTTGAATTTTAGTTTGTACATAACCTTACCCGTGTTTCTGCACAAACCAAACTGACCCGAATTTCTGTTCAAAATATTTTGAACATGTGTTATCAAATCAGGCTGTGACTGTGCGAAAACCATTTAAAATTATCATGTGGAAATTAAATTGAAATAGAATTAAATGCAGTAAGAAATACGGAAAGAACAGTTGAAAGCTGCAAGGCACTCGTCAGCGTTCCGCCCATGGACAGGTCACTTTCTTTTCTGCTCAATGTTCAAAAGTTTCCTCATATGAGCCGCAATACGATAAGACGAACAAATTGGAATGTGCGCCCAGCGAAGACGCAGATCAGCCTGGACAGCCACCCGGTCTCAGCAGAGTCTGAACTACATGTATGCGTTTAAAGGGTAGCTAAGACTCTAAGCTACCTCCATGCCGATAGCGAAGCCTCTGATCGGATCAGGCGGATGCCCAGGCTGATCTAAGACTTCGCTGGGCGTACGTGCACCTGTGTCGCGGCTCATTTAATTGTTTGCTAAAGACATCAACTGAGTAGTCGCTGTCGGTCGGAAGGTGTGAAAATACAGTTGGTCACACGTCTTGTCAAAACAATGTAATTTCAAAATTAACACCTGCTAACGGCAATGAATGTCAGAAATGGATATTTAATCCGAACGTCATTCTTTTGATTATTTTGTATGAAACAGTAATTTTCAGTCGCGTCGGAACAAAATCAACGCAGTGCCATAGCGCCCTGCCAAGACTCAGATCAGCCTTGGCAGCCGCCCAGACTAATCAGAATCTTCGCTGTGCGCTTACAGCACAGGCAATGGTCTAAGCTACCTCTATGCCGACAGCGAAGGCCCAGATCAGATGGGCGAACGCACACGCTATTCTGAGTGTTCGCAGGGCGCACATGCCAATTTGTTTTTGTCGTGGTATGGCTCATTAGTTTATTTATTTTTGTTCGCAGAAAAACAGAGAAAGTCAGACTAATCTTAAATTTCTATCTTTATTGTTTTATATAGCGCAGCTTAGTTACATGCCGAAAGACACAGTTTACATAAAACTTTTAAACCGTTTTGTCAAAACAGAAAATCAAGAGAAAACGTTATCGTTCCTGTTGAGTAGTGTTTTAACGTCCCAGTAAAAAAATTTAGTCGTCGAGATGTTGCCTCTGAATTTGTGGGACTGCAAGTATTGCTCGGCCTGTGATAAATGACACCCAGGACTAGCAGCTCTGTCGCAGAAGCACCAGGCAGCCTGTCTATTTTGCGAGCCCCGATGGGCGGGGTAAAAGAAAAAAAAAAGAAATTAGAAAAACTATGTGGGTGGATGGGTATCTGTATCAGGCTTAATCTTTCCATAAAGATGAGACCGTCAAAGGGATAGAAATATCATAATTTCATTATTATAAGTAATTTTATGTTTTTGTTGTCAGAAACTAAAACAAACCGCTGTCAAAACTGACCAATAATCAGATTTATTTTCTCGCCAATTCTTACGAAATTTGACCTAAATATCAGAGACAGGGAAAAAACGAGACTTATTAAAACGAGAAGGAGCAACTGAAAAAGTAAATTGATTTGATCTGAGAAAAAGAAAATGAAAATCCACATTGTTAAAAATTAAAAATGTTTCCATCCAGCGCATTCGTATTGTTAACACAGTGATGACAAAACCGGCTTCAGAGAAATTCAACACCTATCCTGGGATATGGACATCGATATGACATATCGATTAATGCCTATCGCTTCCCAGGTCTAAGGGAAATAACTGCATTCACATTAATACTCTCTCCAGGTAACAGGTAACCGATTATACTACTCAGCCCGTATTGAAGACATAAGCTCCAGTTGTGCGCTGGACGCACGACCGCATTGTTGGTTTTGTCATGTCGCGCCTCAAGTGTTTCTTTGCTCCAAGCGCGAATTTGGAAAGGTGTGAAAATTGGCTGTGTGTTGCAACTCAAAAGAAAGCCCAGGCAAGTTGTAAGTTTCATTACCATTATAACCATTAGCCAATTTATCAATCTATGCCAAATGAGCCGCAACACGACAAAACCAACAATGTGGTTGTGCGCCCAGCGCAGACTCAGATCAGCCTGGGCATCCGCCCAGTCTGATCAGAGTCTTCGCTGTCCGCATGGAGGTAGCTTAGACCCTTAGCTACCCTTTGAGCGTTTAGTAAAGAGTCTGAGCGGACTAGTCGGATGCCCAGGCTGATCTGAGTCAGCGCTGGGCGCACAACCACATTGTTGGTTTTCTCGCGTCGCGGCTCAAATGGACTCTTCTTTTATCTTTACTAATTGGATGAGTCCATTTGTCAATTTATAAGTGTCTGGTTTATTTTATTTAATGTTTGTTTTCTTTTGCATTTTATTTTAAGGAGAAATACCCATTTGTCTTGTGAAAATACAGTAGACGATGATCAGACACGGCGTTTTGCGGCCTCAGCTCTGTTCTGCACCGGTTCTATTTATGAGACACTTAGCATTAATGGGTTGATGTTGAATAACATGCTTACGGTGTTTACAGGTACACCACGCGCGGTGTTTTTATCACCCGCCGAAGGCCGAGGGATATTGTTTTCTCCATCTCCGTACGTCCGTCTGTCTGTCCGTCCGTCCGTCCTTCTGTCTCTCCGTCCTTCCGTCCTACCGTCCGGAGCCATAACTAAGTAACCACTAAATTGAATTTCATGAAACTTAATATAAATATATATCATGATAATGCGCTGATGCACGTAAAGTTTTGTCAGACTGGCTTCAGTAGTGCATGAGTTATTGCCCTTTAATGCACTTAGAATTAATAAAATGAGTCATAACTTATAAAACAGTTATCAAAATTTCATGAAACTTAAACTTAAAATAGGTATCACCATAACGCGGCTATGCACATAAAGTTTCGTCAGAATGGCATCAGTAGTGCATGAGTTATTGTCCTTGAATCAATTTAAGGTGGGCAAATTCAGCCATAATTAAATATAATTCCATGAAACTTAAACTTAATATGTATCCCAATATCACATTGGGGCACCTTTATGTTTTGTCGGAATTGCTTCAGTAAGCAATTAGTTATTGCCCTTGAATTGGTTTGAAATCAACAAATTGAGTCATAACTAAGTAACCAATGAATGGAATTTCATAAAACTTAAAATAATTCTGTATTGTCATGATACAGCAGGGCACATTAAGTTTGGTCATAACCGCTCCAGTAGTGCATGATTTAATGCCCTTGAATTGATTTGAAACCCACAAATTAGCCATAACTAAGGTATCGGAGAATAAAATTTTCTTTTAACGGAATTAAAAATGTATCATCATAGTGCAGTGATGCTGATACACGTGTTTAAGAACAGCTTCAGCTTATGCCTCACTTATTCCAGAGTTATTGCCCTTGATTTTATTTACAATCCACAAGTTCAGCCATAACTAAGTAATCAGTGAACAAAATTTTATGTAACTTAAAATAAACCATAAACAAATCGGGGCCACTGCGGCGGGGGATATAAATTCACCGAATTTGCTCGTTCATCCATATTCTTTAAAACGGTCAACGTCTGTCACTTCTGGTTTTCTTTCCTGGACGGCGAAAATAGAAGTCTCTTTAAGGAAATCAATTGCTGCTGCAGCAAAAGAGTTTACCCATTTAAGAAGGAGGAAGTGAAGAAAATGGCAGAACTGCTTCACCTGAAAGTGTTTTCATAGTGGGTACAAAACGAAACAATCAAATTCGGTGAATTTATATCCCCCGCCGAAGTGGCCTTGATTTGTTTATGGTTGTTTAAAGTTTCATAAAATTTTAAGTTTCATAAAATTTTTTTCACTGGTTACTTAGGAGGCTGAACTTGTGGATTGTACATAAAATCAAGGGCAATATCTCTGGGATAAGTAAGGCATATGCTGGAGCTGTTCTTCTTAAACCCTTGCCTCAGCATCACTGCACTATAATGATACATTTTAAATTCGTTACAAGAAATTTTATTTGTCAGCACCCTACAAAAGGGCTAATTTGTGGATTTTAAATCAATTCAAGGGCATTAAATCATGCACTACTGAAGAGATTATGACAAAACTTAATGTGCACTGCCTTGTCATGACAATATATAATTATTATAAGTGTCATGAAATTCCATTTATTGGTTACTTAGTTATGACTCAATTTGTTGATTTTAAGCCAATTCAAGGGCAATAACTCATTGCTTACTGGAGCAATTCTGACAAACTGTAAGATGCACCAATGTGTTATAGTGATACATATTTTGTATAATTTTCATAGAATTCTATTCAGTGATAAGTTAGTTATGGCTGGAAATGGCAATCTCCCATTGATCCAAGGGCAATAATTCATGCACTTTTGATGCCATTCTGAAGAAACTTTATGTGCATATCCACTTTATGGTGATACATAATTATTCAGTTTAAATTTCATGAAGTATTGGTTACTTGTTTATGCCTCATTTCACTGATTTTAAGTCAATTAAAGGTCAATAACTCATGCATTACTGAATCCAGTCTGAGGAAACTTCATGTGCATCAGCACATTATAGTGATATATATCTATTTTAAGTTTCATGAAATTCTGCCCAGTGGTTACTTAGTTACAGCTCATTTTATTGATTTCAAGTTAATTAAAGGGCAATAACTCATGCATTACTGAAACTAGTCTGATGAAATTTTATGTGCCACAGCAAGTTATAGTGATATATACTTATTTTAAGTTTCAAGAAATTCCGTTTGGTAGTTACTTACTTATGGCTCATTTCATTGATTTCAAGTTAATTAAAGGGGCAATAACTCATGCATTACTGCAGCTAGTCAGATGAAACTTCATGTGCCGCAGCGTGTTATAGTGATATATATTTAGTTTAAGTTTCATGTAACTCCGTCCAGTGGTTACTTAGTTATGGCTCCAGATGGACAGACAGAAGGACGGGCGGGTCAATTAAAGGGCAATAACTCATGCATTACTGAATCCAGTCTGAGGAAACTTCATGTGCATCAGCACATCATAGTGATATATATTTATTTTAAGTTTCATGAAATTCTGCAGAGTTGTTACTTAGTTAAGGCTCATTTCATTGATTTCAAGTTAATTAAAGGGCAATAACTCATGCACTACTGAAGCCAGTCTGATGAAATTCCATGTGCAGCAGCGCGTTATAGTGATATATACTTATAATAAGTTTCAAGAAATTCCGCTTAGTGGTTACTTAGTTATGGATCATTTTATTGATTTTAAAGGAGCGGCTGTAGCGTAGTGGATAACACTCCAGACTACCAATCCAGGGGTCGCAAGATCGATCCCCCGCTTCTCCGGTCTTTCGGATGAGACTTTAAACCGAGGTCCCGTCTCCATATGACCGCGTTGTTGGTGGGACGTTAAACCCGAGTTCACTCACTCACTTACTCACTCACTCATTGATTTTAAGCCAATAAAGGGCAATAACTCATGCATTACTGAAGCCAGTCTGATGAAACTTCATGTGCCGCAGCGTGTTACAGTGATATATATTTATTTTAAGTTTCATGAAATTCCGTCCAGTGGTTACTTAGTTATGGCTCCGGACGGACGGACGGAAGGACGGACGGACAGACAGAAGGACAGACAGACGAACGGACGGACATGGAGAAACCTATATCCCTCCGCCTTCGGCGGGGGATAACCAAGCAATAAGTTTAAAGAAATTCCGCTCAGTGGTTACTTAGTTATGGATCATTTCATTGATTTTAAGCCAATAAAGGGCAATAACTCATGCATTACTGAAGCCAGTCAGATGAAACTTCATGTGCCGCAGCGTGTTACAGTGATATATATTTATTTAAAGTTTCATAAAATTCCGTCCAGTGGTTACTTAGTTATGGCTCCGGACGGACGGACGGAAGGACGGACGGACATACAGACAGACGGACGGACGGACATGGAGAAACCTATATCCCTCCACCTTCGGCGGGGGATAACAACGTCGATGAAATCTCGTGTCGACCCAAACTCAGATAAACGTCGATGCAACGCCATTACATTCATCGATATTGGTTCTATGCACAGTGTCCATTGTGTTGTATCAAAGCTGTTTGAGAAAATATAGATAGGTCGTTGAGTAAAAATTAACTATGTGGAGGTCAGTTGTAAAGTAGAATATACCGGGTGTCACAAATGCGGAACGCGAGTTTTATTTCTACTTAAAATTTACCACCAAGTTGCTTGAACCGACATGCATTGTATTTTGACTTATATACTCAAATTATTTTAAATCATCGGGTTGAGGATCCCGCCACAATTCTACACTGCAGCATGACGAATATATGCATGTTTAATATGACGATTTAATGATACAAAAAAGATGCTATACCATCAAGTACTGCCATCGCCCTGTCACAAAATCATCAACAAAGTATTAGACTCGCGCATTTGGAATGTTGATTGGAAAAAAAATTAAATCACGAAAAGTCTCCATTGCCAGTTTTAGGCGCACAGAGGCAGTATACAACTAACCCAACATTAGGTCCAACGTTTAAATTGCAGAATGACTACTTGCAAATATATGAGCCGAGACACGAGAAAACCAACAAAGTGGTTGTGCGCCCCGCGCAGACTCAGACCAACCTGGGCAGCCACCTAGTGTGATCAGAGACTTTGCTAAGCGCTTAAAGGGTAGTTAAGAGTCTAAGCTACCTCAATACGGACAGCAAAGACTTTGATCAGACTGGGCGGATGCCCAGGCTGATCTGAGTCTGCGCTGGGCGCACAACCCCTTTGTTGGTTTTCTCGCGTCGCGGCTCAATACAGTAAGCATGAACTTACGATATTTATCCTCAGTCAAGGAAGGCGAAGTAAGGTGACTGGCGGATGAGCACGTAGACTTATACTTTGCGCACATTTTTCTTCTGATAGTTAGAAAAAAACGCGTTTTTCCTATTTCTTCTGTATATCAGTTACTGTAGTAATTCTACCTATGCACTTATTGCTTTATCATTGTCCTGCCTGACTGTAGAAGATTTCAGGAGAAAGTAACAAGAATGATTTGTTATTCCGATGTGTCTGATTTTCTTATTTAGAAACTAATGCCGTCCATTTACAACAGTGACACAATCGATAGGGCTTTTAATGGAAGGATTAGAATGGTGAATATGTTACATAATTTTAACAATATCAATTTTTCGAGAATAAGTATCAACTGATATGAGAGATTAGCTGTACTAGGTGGAACAAAATATAATCGTTTGTTGTCGGGATAACAGTGATAATTGTACACATGCATGTTTGCGTACGTGTTGTGTGTGTATGTGTGTGATCGGAAGAACACTCTAGCATGTGCAGCTTTATCACTGAAAAAACTTGCGATTCAATGACCATCTTAGAGCAAATGAAACATATTTGATTCCACTCAGAAGGTATTAATTAGTTATGTTAGTTAGGTTGCTTGCAACATTTGACCATTTCTATAACATGTGGTAAAAGAAAACATATAGGGCCTTATGTGAGACTTTGAAGTCTCACATTTCATAATGAAACTGTATAACAGTACTACGTCTGGTACCACATTGACTAATGTGGAACCAGGCATGCTACTTGTATACCCTTTTATCTATCAGAAAGTGGTACTGGTAAGTTGGAGAAACATCCGGCATTTGAGTATCCTACAGACTTATATGCCTTACCTATTTATTTTGATTTAATTGTGAAGACAGTTGAGCCGCGACACGAGAAAACCAACAAGGTGGTTTTGCGCCCAGCGCAGTCTCAGATCAGCCTTGGCAGCCGCCCAGTCTGATCAGAATCTTTGCTGTGCGCTTTATAAGTAGCTAAGGGTCTAAGCTAGCTTCATGTGGACAGCGAAGACTCTGAGCGCACATGCCACTTTGTTGGTTTCGTCGTGTCGCGGCTCATTTATATAGGGACGTTTTGAAAGTACAGGCAGCGTTCTTTACAATATTTTGAGCATTGTAGTTTTACCAGGGTTCCATCTCCTGTGCGGTCGATACAACATTCGCTAAAGCTCGTGCAGTATTTTATCGTAGACAGACAAATCGTACCTGCACTGTCATTTGTGCTCACTAAGCCGCCTGGATTATCTGCGTAAGGTGAACAAACCGCATTACATGTACATAATTGTATAACTAATACAGATTTGTATTTTTCGCACCTTTTCATCTTAAAGATCATATTTCATTAGACTCTTACTTCAGAGTGTTTCTTTGGTGTAAAAGTAATGATGACAACGTGTCGACTAAAAAGATGAATGATGCTGACAGGCTGTATGATTAGTTTGTCACACATTGTTAGATAAGTGCCATGCTTTCAACTTTTGATTCTCCTGTCAGTTATCTGAGAAGAAGCAGATGTACACGCCCCCATCACCAGTTACTCCGCAATTGATATGAAAACACAAACCTATATAGAGATGATATTTTTTATTGTTGTTAGTTTGTTTATAAATGGCTTTTGTGGCCCATTAAAGAATATCTAACTTATGTCGAGCCGATCGGTAAGCAGAGGTGGGTGAAAATCGTAGTGCCCAAGGGAATACACCTGGGCCCAATTGTTCAAAGCATCGTTAGGCTAACGAGCTCGTTAAGCTGTCAACCAGTTAAGTGTTTTACGACTTTATAGCCAAATACACTATTTTTTTGTTGAAAATATGTTAGAAGCTTAGCTTCTCACATTTTTTTCAACAAAAAATATTGGCATATTTGAGTTATTAACATTTGAAATTTTAACGTCACGTTAACTAACGACGTCGTTAGTTTTGAAAAACTGGGCCCTGAACTTCTAAAGAGATAAAGATGCACAGAATTGCTACAATCTCAAAATACAACTTTTGTATGAAAAACAGGAAGTGTGTTCGCTTAACGGCATCAGTTTGTTATCGTATATTCCCGTTATAAAACAGTTTGGTCACATACCGTTTCGAGGGAGTTTCTTTTTTGTTAGAATAAGTTCGAGAGTTTTTGTTGCATAAAAAATCTTTAGTCATAAATGGCGGACAACATGTAGCATCCGGGTTGTAACAAAGCCGTATAGACGATGTAACTATCGAATCCTACGATACATATAAGTGTTCTTACAATCATTTAGTGTTACAATTGTAAATTATCAAACATCTCGGGCTATGAAAGAAGCAAATAATTATTTTAAGAGTAGACCTCAGTTTCGAAGCGCTACATATACGTCCTCCAGCGGATAGTCATATAAATTTGTCTCCCTCTGTAAAAACGGCGGCAAAACATGAAAGTGTACCAATTTACCTTAAACGACGTCGGCAACGTATGAATTCATTAAGTATCGGTGTCTCACCGATGTCAAACGAAGTTTTCACCGATAGATTTGACTTAGTGTGCCATGGTTATATACAATTTCTGACACTTCAGTGAGAAGATTAGTAATGTTTTAGCCTGAAATAAGAAGAAGAGAAAGAAGAAGAAGAAAGGTGAAATAAAGAAATTAAATGTCGAAAAGGTTCCATTACTTCCCAAGGACATACAAACCGATATCAAAACGTTTTGAGCCTCTAACAGAAAGTGCAAGGTGTTTGTATTAATACTACTTTTTTTTCAAAATAGTCTTCCAACTTCAATCACATGTTCAATCTGATTTGCCAGTCATTGATACCAAATCGGTATAATTCCCAACGAGTCCTCCACAGCAGCAGTCAATGCATCCTCATCATTAGATCTCCGGCCGCAAAGTTTGTTTTTTTTTCAGCTTGGGACAGAGGTGGAAGTCTTTGGAGACCGGATCTTGAGAATATGGGGGAGTAAGGAGTGCGTTGCTACAATCTCGCACAGCTTCCATCACGATGGTGTGGACTGGCGCGTTGTCCTGGTGGAGCAGAAACCCACGACGGATTTGTCCGCGGCGTTTCTCCTCCATTGATTGGCACACCTGTTTTAGTAGGCTTGCGAAATATTCCCCATCTAAGGCAGATAGACGATGTGGAACCTTCCTTTGCTGTCCCAGTAGATAGTCGCCATGACCGTCTTTGCTGACCTGGTGGCTTTGAACTTCTTTTCCCTTTGAGATGCTACGTGTTTTCATTCACGATTCTTATTTGCTCTTCGAATCATAATGATAAAGCCAGGCTTCGTCACTTGTAACAACACGCAAATGAAAATCATCTACGACTCAGTAAGGCGGCTCAACTGATGTTGATCCTCGATAGCTGTCATCCGAATGCATTCTCGTCGTCTTCGAAAGTCTCTCTGCCACGCTGGAATTCCTTTACACAGGCTTTGATTGTTTGAAAAAAAAACCCTGTTCGTTCGGTTTACCGTGCGTGTCTTTCGTGAACGTTTGTCAATTTATGTAATACTTCTTTCCCTTTTAGGTTTTGGGGGTAGGCTATTGGATCTGATTGTATAAATTTCTGACCATTGTCTATTTACTTTACAGAAGATAGGGAAGACTCCCTATATACGGCAGTCAGTCGCTCTTAAACCTCTTCGGCAAACTAACCCTCTAGGTCTAGGAAACTTTATCACTGTTCTGTACCCAGTTTTGTCCATTTTGCCAACTCACCGGGTGGACGGGGGGAGGTCCGGTTGGGAAGGAGGGTATGGCTCTTCTACAATTGTGGTGTAAACAACTACAGCCAGCAGTGTGATCCTACATGGAATCAGTAGCTAAGACTTTAATGTACATCAATGTGGTGCATTGTAGTATCCAAATGGAAAAATATGCGAGGTTTAAACTTTTGAGATATCCCATCGTACATGTGAAGTCATGCAATATTTCATAGTGAGAAATCGCTTAATTCTTTACTCTAGTATTTCGTCCTTTAGAATGATCACAATAAGCCGGTGTACCGTGAGATGCTTAAGATCCGTGAGTGATTTCAGAACGCATGCGCAAACGAAAGCGGATACAGAATTGGGACAGCTCCGTTTGAGTCGTGAGAACTCTCATCATTTCCGGCACCATATGACTTCCTGTTAGGGTATATTCTACAAAATAACTTAAAGCAAATAGACGTGTTTCGTATCAGTGAAATAATTTTGTTTTGTGGTTTATTTGATAAATGCTGATATGTTTGACTTTGATGCTCGTGGATATACTCGAAATAACTAATTTGCTAAATTTAGAGTCTTTCTCTCCACAATCATGACAATAATCAGCCCGGTCACACCATTATTAGGTTTAAAACCGTTTAAAACAACTGTAAAGCGCAGCAGCAGTGCAATGCAGTACTGATTCCAGTAAGCTACCACGCTTTACTTATTTGTCTACAATTTGAATACCGAAAATATTGCTCAAATATTAATCGGATACGCAGCCACAACGGTAGCCAATTCAAAGGAGGGATCTACAGAGGAGCAGCGATGCAGTTTTTAACAAATAAATTAACCCTTGATTTTCGCATAACAAAAATTGAAAATAAAAAAAAAATCATGTAAATATTTAGTTCAATTTTAGGTCGCACCAAGAATGACCTACATTCTATCATCGAATGTAACGGTAGAATCACTGTTTGTAGTTAAATGTTTAGGCGTTTTATTACTGGCAGGGCAATCAGGCCTTTAACTCATATTTTGTATCTTATTATACTTAGCAATGAGACATATAAGAACATTTATTAAATTGTGTCCGCCACATTTATTCAAGTATATGATTTTGAGGTAATAAATATGTCCCAAAACAATTTTGGGATGAACTGTCGTCAATAAACTTACTGTTTTATATATGATATTAGTTTCAGCGGGAATTTATGCTGTGCCGGGTATTAATATAGAAGAAAGGTCTGACATAAAACAAAAATCTCTGAATTAACCCATTTGAAACGCGACACGAGATAACGCACAATGTGGTTATGTGCCCAGCGCAGACTCAGATCAGCCTGGGCATCCGCCCAGTCTGATCAGAGTCTTCACTGTCCGCTTGGAGGCAGCTGAGACCCTCAGCTTCCATTTGGCTTAGCTACCCTGAAAGCGCGCAGCAAAGACTCTGATAAGACTTAATCCAAACTGATCTGAGTCTGCGCTGGACGCACAACCATTTCGTTGGTTTTCTCAAGTCGCGGCTCACTTATGCCTAGAGTACCATAAAAGAGACATACACAAAAAACCAGAGCGCCGCCACAAAACATGGCATTTGACCAGGGTCGTCACTGCCATTATAGGAAAAATAGTACTTGTTTTTAAATATAAAAATAAATAAATAGAAATAAGCTAAACCAAATCCCCCTTATATGACAAATGGATTTATACCATGTATAATGACTTGAGTGTCTACTAAGCATTTTTGCGTTCAAATACATTGACATACGATGCAACAACAGATACAGGAAACGAATGCCTTTTTACGCCATCTTCGGTTGAGAAGTGTAATGGGGACAGAGAAGTTACAGCATATTAAACAGGTAAAGATAAATTAGCCTGTGCTATTGGGATAAACAATTCATGGTTGAAAACCCGCTCATTGTATAATACTGGACTAGTACAACTAACGCTGCTATCGGCTATTGACTAATGACTAAAGACTAAACTCACTGTTTAGAATAGTGAACGGCTATATATATATATCCATTGAAGCGTCCAATTATGACTGTAGATATCGACGTTGCCAAACCGGATAAAAATTTACATCCTTTGCGTCACATCAAATATAAATCATATTGAATCGGGAAAACTGATTTGTATACTACAATGTAAACTTTAAATGATGGGGTATTCGCCCCGAGGTTCTTGAGCCGGATAACATTAAATTTTGACCCGGTGAAAACATGACCCCACGCGTCAATTCTCAATGTTGAAACTTGACCCAGGTCAATTTTCAACACTGAAAAATGCTCTATGGGTCGATATTCAACATTGAAAAGTGGCCAGTTGGGTCATTTTTTCAACAGGTTCAAATTCTAATATTACACCAGCAGTGGCCCAAGATTTAGGTATGTGGCTAAATTAAAACGAGGCCTACAGAGACGAATGGCAGCCTGGGCCCAGTTGTTCAAAGCATCGTTAGCCTAACGAGCTCGTTACATGTAAGAGGTCAACTCGTTAAGCGTTTTATGACTTTATATCCAAATACACTGATATTTTTTGTTGATAAAATGTGAGAAGCTTTTGCAGTGCTAAAGCTTTTCACATTTTTTCAACAAAAATATTAGCTTATTTGAGATATTAACGGTTGAAATTTTAACGAAACGTTAACTAACGAGGTCGTTAGTTTTGAACAACCGGCCCCTGGACTTTTTGTAACAATACGAGACGCGTGGAAAGTTTGAACCTCAGTGTGAATTATGTTTAGAACTTGTACTCAACATTTTCCCAATCCTCAACAATAAGTAAGAAAGGCTAAAGGTCACCTGAAAAAAAATATTTAGGTAAAAGAGTTCACGTCGATGTTTTTCCGCCACTTTTGGAAAGGGAAACAACAACAATGTTAGTGACTTCCTATTTGCTTCCCTGGAAGATAAAAAACATTAAAATGGGGTCTGCGCTTAAAGGAAAGAACTTTTCTGCACGCGGAGTGGGGGGGGGGCAGTTATTCTGTTTATCACTTGACTCTCGTTGAAAAGGGAGGCAAAAAATGAAAATGGCAGAGTTGTTTCCTTTGAAAGTATACCCATTCACCTTAGGGTAAGACACTGACTCTTATTTGTTAAACGTAACTTCTATCACTCCAACTTCAAAGCGTTCAAGTGTAACGTCACGACATGGCCGAGCCCAAAGCGATAACTGCTCTCTCTTTTGCTAGAGCTGTTACCTGTATGACTTCAAAATGTGATAGATAGATTATGCGATTTACGAGTGTTTTCGTTAAGCCGATGTCAACATTAACTTTGCACTGCACGGCGGTCCTGAACGTTGAGTAACAGTAAATAATGAAAACCTAAAATATAACTTGCTTGCAGCCAATACTTGAATTGGCATTTGGTTTGATGGTTTGTTGTTTGTTTTGCTGAGTAATAATATTTGAGTTACGCCGAGCCGTCTCACAACGCGATAGTAGAAAGGAAAGATAGGGTTGAGACAAAGACGAGGCAGAGAAAATTATAATCCCACAGGACTCCCAACCCCTCCGCCCTCCCCAACTCTCCGCGCCGATCTGTTGCAAGCATTTTAGTCTTGAAGATGTAGTTTGTCCCTATTCGAAAGTCCATCAAACCAAACAGTGGCAGTCTGATGACAGTCATTACTTAGCCAGTTAGGAGCCATTTTAAAATGAAAAACTTGCTACCCCTGGACAATTTTAAAAGGCAAATGGTCCCTTCCTTTAAAAGTTGTCTTCTGCATTACTTAGACAATCACGTGAATTTTATTTTATTTATCTAGGATTAGTCTAGAGTCGCACCTCGCTTTGTTTCCTTGAAACCGGTTGATACAGTCCAAACATATTTGTGATACAATCTTGTATGGACGGACACACGGCGCCAAGTGTGTGCAGCTATGGTTACGTACCGTTGAGCCACTTGGGTAACGTCGATAAGAGAATTGAACTGAACTGAACTGAACTAGAATCTTGTATAGCATTTTTTCCTTGGGAGGGGGGATTCGTCTAGGGTCAGTCTGGAGTCGCAACTAGCTATGTTTCCTTGAAACTAGTCAATACAGTCCAAACATATTTGTGATAGAAACTTGTATAATATTCACGTATTGCGCATCTGCGGCTACATGTTACATCAGAATGAGGTCCTGTTCATACATTCACGTTTCGTTCACACATGGACAGTCCCATTAACACGTAGAGAATCCGCTGAAAAATGCAAGCCCCGTTCCTATATGGACATCCCGTTCGCATATGTAGTTCCCTTTCGCATGTACAGCCTTGCATATGTCGTTCACTTTTGCAGACCCCGTTCACATGTAGCGGTCCAATACACGTGGAGGTCCGTTCACTCGTGGAAGATCCATTTACAGGTGGCGGTCCTGTTCGCAAATGCAGTTCCTGATCACATATGGAGGACCCGTTCACAAATGAAGGTTCCTTTCTCACATGCGGATCCCGTTAACACGTGGAGGTCCCGTTTACACTTCACAGGCGCAGAGCCCGTTCAACCGTGGATTGTCCGTTCGCCTGTGGCGATCCCTTGCATACTTGGATAATCAGACTGCATGTCCCGTTTTACGTGCTGGATCTTTGAAAAATACAGGACCCGCGAAGGTCTCCATCTAGCGTGCAGCACCTTTTCACAGGTGGGTGTCTTGTTCATACGTACATATGTACCTATCTCGTTCACACGTCCCGTCCTGTTTATATGTGGGGATCTCGTCCACACCTGGAGAAGCCATTCTAACAAGCAGAAATGTTCATACATGGAGGCCTTGTCAGACGTAGAATACATGTTCACACGTGCAGGTCAAGTTTACATCTTCTTGTTTGGTTCACCTATAACGGCTTCGTTCACACGTGGTGAATCCTTTCCGACCATGGAGGACCCGGTCACTGGAGGAGATTCAATTCACATTACCTGTTGTTTTTTTGTTGTTGTTTTCGTTGTTTTCATTGATGACCCGCCCGTTTACATGCCAAGGTCTCGTTCACACATGGAGGACCAGTTCAGGCACGAAAGGCGTTACACATGGAGATTCTAGAAATCACCTTTACCCTATGCAGAGAGTTTGGTACCCTCAGAATTTAACATGTGTCCTACCGAGCCGTCTAGCGCAGTCGGCAGCACGTCGGTCTGCAGAGCAAGCGGTCGCGAGTTCGGTTCCCAGCCCGGCCCCTGAACAGTCGTGAAGATTGATCATGAAATATTTTCTACGCTCATTCTCTCCCTTCCGCTGACTTAAGGACAGTTGTGAGTTTGTTTTGTTGAGTATTTACGGCCCAGCAAACAGCTAAGGTCATGTCGAGGCGGTCAGTTAACCTACTCAAACTGTTCCATGACACTTTCCATGGTATGGCCCATGTTCCTTCTTTCGAATGTGTTCTCTGCTCTCGAAGAAGCTCTTTAAGATTTTAATTAGACCTCCTAAACGTTTAACTAGTACTTAGTGCACATACGTTCGCCAGTAACTGACAACTGCCCTTCTTCAATCAGCAGAAGGGAAAGAATGACCGTAGAAAATATTTCATGATCAGTCTCCACGAGCGTTATGTGGCCTCTCTGGGAATCGATCTCAGGACCCCTTGAACTGCAGTCTGACGCGATGCCGACTGCGCTAGCGGGCCGCCGGCAAGGGTAGTTGTCTGTTACTGGCGGAAGTATGTGCACTCAGTATTGGTAACCAGGTTAACCGCTTAGTATGTCTAAGCCTGCCCAGACACTGTGACGGCAGATGAACTGACAGGCTTGTAGTCCCTCATCCAGCCTCGTTGAGGCGGTTCGGATGAGGGGTTTATACGCAGATCTGACAAAAATTGTCACCCAGTGCCCACTCGCATCTAGAACTCTGCAACTTATTCTCCTAATGTTGTCATTTTATTCTATTCTGAAGCTTTCTTCAAAGTGTTTTACATGCAATTATGTTGCATTTAGACCTATACCTCGGATAGTGGTGCTGGTCTTGTAAGTCTACTGAGCGCTTTACACAAAAGCATTGCTTAGCCGTTCGTATGAGCGTTCTTGTCATATATTTCGACGTTTCGCTCTTCTTCTATTCCAGATAATAATTTAAACCTAGGCCCCAATCAATCGGTCGTTCTCAGGCACGTTTTGGGGCGGCTAGGTCGGATACCGATCCCAGGAACAACGTGCACACTATCTTTGAATTTGACACAGATGACAGACGGACTCGGGCACCCAGACGGTTCTATTATGGAATCGTTACGCGGAACCGCTGGGAAGGACCCGTTTTTGGAGGCACTGGGGAAAATGTGTATGCTAGGTCACTATCGCAATATATTTATATAGGCTCTACACTGTTAGGAGCTTACTAGAATTGGCAAAATATCCGATTTGCCCCGTATGCTACGATATTTTGCAAAACAATGAGAAAAATTGAAAGCTCTGGAGGTGATGAAAATTAATGAAACCATTTCATTGATAATTTCGTTTTACTTTTTTTTTTTTTTTTTTTTGGGGGGGGGGGGGGGGGGGAGGAGGAGGAGGTGAGGGCGAGAGAAGGACAAAATAAAGAGCTGTGACGCGTTAAGATGTTTGAAAATATTTGCTTTCAGCCGGAGCCCATATACAGGTCCGACTCTCATACCATTGCATCAGGGTACTATATGTAGTTGAAGGATTTTTTAAAAAAATATTTCTTTGTTTACGACAATGACAGCGGGAGGTAATTAGTTGTTTGGTCGTTTAGGTTTTAACGGCCCTTTGAGATAGTATTTCAGTCTATATCGAGCCGTCTCCCAGAGAGTAGGCGAGAAAGGAGAAAGGACAGATGAGAGAAAAATGTCCAAACAACCCTTCCCGTATCTACTGCAAGATAGCAAGCACTGCCGGTCCTTGCTCCAAAATAGTCAAAATAAGTAGGACGCACCAGTACTGAAAGCTACCCATCACCATCGCCCGACCCGACCGCCCAGTTAACCCACTAGAGGTAGAAAACACTCCGAGGCTTTCTCGCCCTCAGAGGACTTTTCCACTCGAATTTTCATCCTACTCATGTTTGTTCCACTGGCTTGTTCAGCCATTTTCAACCCAAAAATGAATAACAACAACTCATTTTAGTAAAGATGTACAACTATGCACAACCGTGAAATACACGTCAATGGACACGGTTAAATAAATAACAAAGCGTGGCGGATCTAGCTCGTTTTCCTTTTTTGCTTTATTTGAAAAGAAGGGGTTGTGATTTATTATTTTATTACTATTCAAGAAAGAAACTGGAAAACTTTGTTCACGAACTTAGAGAACTTATATATGCCACCAAAGGTTTCTGAAGTCGGGAATTTCGTTTTCGCAAACTTGTCAGACAATCCGCCATCATTAGTTTAGTCGTTGGTCGTTAGTCGAGCCTAGTTGTACTAGACTAGTTTGAATAGCGCTCAACTATCAACTATAACTAAGAACTAAGACTATCGGGTGGCGGATTCACACCGGATATATCAACGGATATATTTTGATTTCTAATAATACCAGGTAGCCTACAGTTTACTGAGTTTCACTTCATTTATGTGCCTTGTGTGGAGACAAGTTTGTAAAAACCCGAAGAACTCATTGAATAATAATGAAATTTATGAACATATTCTTTAATACCAAACGATGATGAAAACTAAATCCGTCCAGTTACTCAAGCGCATCAGAAGCGTGCGTATTTCACCCTTGTGAATAGATATTCTGCAAAACTCTTAAAAGAATAGTATACCGTGAGTTGGTTGGTTGAGTTTAAACATATTTTATTTCTCTTTGATTGTAACATACATATTACAGCACAACAAGAACTGTTACAGTATGTAACTAATGCCCCCGAAGGCCCCTTAAACTGACCTTTGACCCTGATTGTGACCTTGAACTTGGGCAAGGAAGCCCAAACTTTGCAAGTGAGACGCCTTTCTATCATGCTTTACCTTTCTGTGAAGTTTGATGAAATTCACTTCAGCAGTCTCCAGTCAGTTTGGAGATATAACCTGACCCATGTGCCCTGATTGTGACCCTGACCTTGGGAATGGGAACCTAAATTTCATTTGTGACATACCATCTCATTATGTCTTACCATTTCAGGAAATTTGATACAGTTTTCTTAAGAAGTCTTTTTAGTAATTGGGGAGAAACGACCTTTGACCTCAGAATGTGACCTTGAACTTGGGTGTGAAAGCCTATATCTTGTGTGTGTCTTACCTTCTCATTAAGCTTCATCTTTCTGTAATGTTTAAGGAAATTTGCTTTGGTACATTTATGAGCAATTGTTGAGACATGATTTGACATCTGACCCCAGATTGTGACCTTGACCTTAGGTTTGGGAATATAAATATTATATATGTGTGACAAACCTTCTCATTATGCTTTGAATTTCTGTCAAATTTGATGAAATTCAGTTATTTGACCTCTAAGCCCCGAGAGTGACATTGACCTTGGGTTTGGGAATATAAATATTATATATGTGACAAATCTTCTCATTACTCTTTACATTTCTGTGAAATTTGATGAAAATCAGTTAATATGTAGTTTTTAAGTAATCGCAGAGACTATTTGACCACTTACCCCCGACAGTGACCTTGACCTTGGGCGTGGGAACCAAACTCTTGTGCACAACACACCTTCTCATTGTGCTCTATCTGTCTGTGAAGTTTCATCAAATTTGCTTCAGTAGTTTATAAGTTATAGCTGAGACACGATTTAAGACATGATTTGACCTTTTACCCATTTGTGACCTTGACCTTGGGCGTGGGAATCAAGCTCTTGTGCGCGACACACCTTCTCAATGTGCTTTATCTTTCTGTGAAGTTTTATAAAATATGCTTTTGTAGTTTTTAAGTTATCGCTGAGACATGATTTGTTTCGGACGGACGCACGGACGGACTGACGGACAGACGGACGGACGGTGCGATTTTAATATGCCACCTAAAGTCCCTTCGGGGGCATAAAAATAAATTAGGATTAGAGCGAAATCAAATTAAAATCTCAAAGTGTTCCTTCGAGAGCAGAGAACACATTGAAAAAAAGGAACATGGGTCCATACTTCGAAGTCTCGGCTATATCAAATTGCTTATTTGGTTTTTCCCCGAAAGGGGCTTTACAACCTTTAGTCTGTATAGAGCCATCTCACATAGAAAAAGACAAAGGAAAAGAAGATAACAGAGTTTAAATACGGTTAAAATACTCCAATCCCACACACGCTGCAAGTGCAGCCGGTCCATGCCATCCTGATTTCCAAATTACATGTAGTAAGGCGCTCCGACACTGAAACTTACTTATCACCGTCGCACGAATAGACGACCCCAATTCACGATTAGCAAAGGCAGCTGACTTTCCAGTGCGAAGCGTCTTCTATACGGACATACCAATGTGTGTAGGTGGTTTTCATTTTATTTGAGTCCTATTTTTTTTTATATCGGGCCATCGACTAGCTGCCTGAGAACTGGCAAGATAGCCAGATAGTTTCAGCTTGCTCAATAGTTTGTCTTATTAGGGCTCGTTTATGCAACTTGATACCTTAAAAGGCTGATTAAGATGTTAGACGAGTAACTTGAATATATAATTTTTTGAAGTACAGATACGGGCCTCTGTGGCTTAAACATAAGGCATCTCACCGCTGTGTGTTCAAGCCTCGGCCGCGTACATGGAGAAGACCAAGTTCTGCCTACGGAAGGTTTTTCGCCGGATGCTCCGGTTTTCATCAGCCGCCGCTTAACTGCTTGATAGAAGTGAAATATTATTGGAGAGCCGTAAAACCCATGTCCTATCCTCTGTACAAATAGATACATTCTTTGTCATTCTTTCGAAGCAATTACAAAGACATGACGAGACTTTTTCTTTGAACCCTCACAGAGACACTAGCACTGTAAATGGTATCGAAGGTTTTGTCCTCCTACCCCGTATCATTATCTTCAACAGTTCTAGAAGGTTTCCCATAGCCTGTTAG
The DNA here is from genome assembly GCA_963989385.1 of Ctena decussata. Classification (NCBI taxonomy): domain Eukaryota; kingdom Metazoa; phylum Mollusca; class Bivalvia; order Lucinida; family Lucinidae; genus Ctena; species Ctena decussata. The sequence goes on along the minus strand of OZ022501.1, from coordinate 29,829,904 downwards.
CCGTAGGGGCATCGGAGGTTAGAGGCCCACTGCATCTTGGGCACAGCAAATGAAAGGCTGAGCCCATCCCTCTCCTTTCGCTGCCTTATCCTTTCCTAATTCGAAGCAGGTACCTATTTACTGCTGGGTTGACAGAGATTGTTTTCGCCTGGCGAAACCTGGGCGCGATCTCACGACCTTGCGGCGACTTTCTGCACTATACCCGAGCATTTATATCCACTCGACCACGGCGCTCACGGTCAGACAAGAGTCGATTGGAGGAGTCATTTCAAGGCATAAGAGAAATAACATATGAGGAAATATCTGTAAAACTTAAGCTGGTTTTGTAAATAAGTTGTGTTTAAGTTTGATCCTTTGGAAGCAAGGAATACACCAGAGCAACGAAAAGAGCAGACTCGGTATAATTGAATCTGCTTATTACCAGTAATGAAATGTGCACACTGGTCACTCTCCCTAGCACCGGCTGAAGCAGAACTCTATTTTCAACATCTTTCGAAACGAACTCAATGATCCCTAAGGACCAGAAAATATAAGCTTCCAATATGATGGTGTACGGGAAGACGTTTTACGGCCGCCACACGAAACAACGCCAGCTGTAGTGAATATGAACGACTTCTGAACAGTTAGATATGGACGGACAGTCGGCGCCGAATGTGTGCAACTATGGTTACGTACCGCTGAGACACCCGGGGAACGTCGTTACGAGAACTGAAACAACAACAACATGAACAGTTACATCCTTGAAAGCAAGGTATACACCAAAGAAATGTAAACAACAGACAGTTTGTCCTCAATCATAACTTTCTCCTTGTCAATGACAACATGTAAAAGGCTGAGAAGGCAACACAAAAGGCAAACAGTCGAAGGACGTTTTATTAAATAAACGTTGATAAGGTGATCTACCCCATTACCCAGAATTTGCCAGAGTCGGAATGAGAGTCGGACGGATCAGGATAAATGCAAGCCAAAAACAACTAAGTATACTTTCATTAGCTTCAATTGTACCATACAAATTGGAAAGTATAAAAATCTCCATAGTCCTGCTTGTGGTAAAACGTCTGAACACAAATCCCTATGAAAAAACGCATCAACATTTTATTTACGTTTAGTTATAAAGTGTGGGTTGATTTGCATACCCTGAGTCAAACTAATGGCGAAAAAGTTGGGAGAGCTTGCTTTTGGCAAATTGCTCCAGAAAGTATAATTTCCTTCTCAGGTGCCTCATCGAGCGATTCAATATAAACAAAAGCGGGATAATGACTGGGTCTTTAAAATTTGCTAATCACGATCATTAACTATCACAACCTTTACACGATACCTCACGATAAACCATTTCACGAAAGAGCTATGAGGCCTCTAAAACGTTAGTTGAGAATTGAGAAACTTCTCTGCGAAGTACGTTACATACATGTACATATATGTGAAGCCAAGTATGAGATATGAATTATAGAACACAGTCGTGTTTTAAGTTCTGAATAATTATTAAGTTTTTTTAATAAGTTACAAATCAGATTTCACTCTTAGGTGCCCCGATGCTTTCCCAGTAGATGAACTCGTGCATAATTTTATTGGGAGATATGTCTTGAATCGTTTCACTACTGTTTTACTCAGGTAAATGATCGTGGTTGGACAGCTTTCAACAACACAACTCCTCGAGTTTCTTTAAAATGTTGAAAAACTTTCACATTCAACTATTCAACTGAATAATTTCACATGTAATTGGCCTGTTTTCGAAAATAAATACTTTGTTATATGGTACAACTGGAGCTTATGTCTTCAATGCGGGCTGAGTAGTGTAATCGGTTACCTGTTACCTGGAGAGAGTATTAATGTGAATGCAGTTATTTCCCTTAGACCCGGGGAGCGATAGGCATTAATCGATATTTGGAATGTCATATCGATGTCCATATCCCAGGATAGGTGTTGAACTTCTCTGAAGCCGGTTTTGTCATCACTGTGTTAACAATACGAATGCGCTGGATGGAAACATTTTTAATTTTTATCAATGTGGATTTTCATTTTCTTTTTCTCAGATCAAATCAGTTTACTTTTTCAGTTGCTCCTTCTCGTTTTAATAAGTCTCGTTTTTCCCCTGTCTCTGATATTTAGGTCAAATTTCGTAAGAATTGGCGAGAAAATAAATCTGATTATTGGTCAGTTTTGACAGCGGTTTGTTTTAGTTTGTGACAACAAATACATAAAATTACTTATAATAATGAAATTATGATATTTCTATCCCTTTGACGGTCTCATCTTTATGGAAAGATTAAGCCTGATACAGATACCCATCCACCCACATAGTTTTTCTAATTTCTTTTTTTTTTTCTTTTACCCCGCCCATCGGGGCTCGCGAAATAGACTGGCTGCCTGGTGCTTCTGCGACAGAGCTGCTAGTCCTGGGTGTCATTTATCGCAGGCCGAGCAATACTTGCAGTCCCACAAATTCAGAGGCAACATCTCGACGACTAAATTTTTTTACTGGGACGTTAAAACACTACTCAACAGGAACGATAACGTTTTCTCCTGATAAACTGTTTAAAAGTTTTATGTAAACTGTGTCTTTCGGCATGTAACTAAGCTGCGCTATTTAAAACAATAAAGATAGAAATTTAAGATTAGTCTGATTTTCTCTGTTTTTCTGCGAACAAAAATAAATAAACTAATGAGCCATACCACGACAAAAACAAATTGGCATATGCGCCCTGCGAACACTCAGAATAGCGTGTGCGTTCGCCCATCTGATCTGGGCCTTCGCTGTCCGCATAGAGGTAGCTTAGACCATTGCCTGTCCTGTAAGCGCAAAGCGAAGATTCTGATTAGTCTGGGCGGCTGCCAAGGCTGATCTGAGTCTTGGCAGGGCGCTATGGCACTGCGTTGATTTTGTTGCGACGCGACTGAAATTACTGTTTCATACAAAAATAATCACAAGAATGACGTTCGGATTAAATATCCATTTCTGACCTTCATTGCCGTTAGCAGGTGTTAATTTTGAAATTACATTGTTTTGACAAGACGTGTGACCAACTGAATTTTCACACCTTCCGACCAACAGCGACTACTCAGTTACAATTAAATGAGCCGCGACACAGGTGCACGTACGCCCAGCGAAGTCTTAGATCAGCCTGGGCATCCGCCTGATCCGATCAGAGGCTTCGCTATCGGCATGGAGGTAGCTTAGAGTCTTAGCTACCCTTTAAACGCATACATGTAGTTCAGACTCTGCTGAGACCGGGTGACTGTCCAGGCTGATCTGCGTCTTCGCTGGGCGTACATTCCAATTTGTTCGTCTTTTCGTATTGCGGCTCATATGAGGAAACTTTTGAAAATTGAGCAGAAAAGAAAGTGACCTGTGATTTGATAACACATGTTCAAAATATTTTGAACAGAAATTCGGATCAGTTTGGTTTGTGCAGAAACACCGATAAGGTTATGTACAAACTCAAATTCAACTAAAATTGACAAATTATTAACTGATCATAAACTCAGACCAGTGTTTGCAAGTGCATAAGTTGGTCTGAGTCAGTTTACATACATAATTTATTCCATAAATTGACTATTGCAGCTTTATATTTTTTGCATTTATTTTTGTTCAAGTCATGATGACTTTAACAAACTTTAACGGTTTGACATTAGAGGTAATATCGGATTTTATGATCGATAATCGATTAATCCTCGTGTAATTATAAGTATGTTAATTGTACTGTATATATTGTCAACAAATTCCGATCAGCTTGCGCAAACAGATCAGACATTGTTCAGTCTTATCAGTTTGCACATATCAGAGACTGATAAGTGTCCGCAGGTGCACAGGTTTATTATCGTAAGTACTCATATTATAGCAAAAATACAAAAAAAAAATCACAAAAATATCTTTCAATATTCCTTGCTAGCTCACTAAAACAGTCATAAACTTAAAGTGACAAACTGGCATTATGAACAGAAATATTACTAATAAAGTTAATTTATAGCCTTGCAAGAAAAATGTTTCATAGCAATTTTTCCCATAGCGATTAATCCTTACACTACCACGGTTACGAGAAAATCTTCACCATGATTTAGTTTCTTACATTATTTTTTTCGACAGTAATATCTTAAGAGAGCAATACAGTGTATGTATCTTCGTGTCTCCTGATTATGAATGAGCAAATCTGCCAGTCAAAAATATAATTCTATGGATTCTAAGATTCTACCCTGGGATACACAATTCTTTGATAAAAACGCCCCAGCACACTCAAATAAATTTCAATCAAAAATGTTAGAACAAACATTAGCAATTATGATAATAATTAATAGACTGATCGAACATTACCAAAACAAATGTAATTGGTTTGCAAAGTTTTTTTTTTCGCTTATAAAGGGATTTTTAAAACTACAAGTAGTCGATTAACTGTCTGTTCATTTTTGATGGTCACGTGTAGGAGTTACGTGACTTCTTTCTCTTTTTTCCTTTCTTGTGTTCATTCCTTTATTCTTTCTTTCTTTCCTTCTTTCTTTCTTAATAAGACAATATGAATATTCTTCCTTTCTTAGTTAGATCATAAAAGCACATATATAAATACATAAACAAAATACGAATACCAAGAAATGAAGTGGTAAGCCTTTGGGCAATATAGGCGGATTTGGACTTAAACTATTTGAAACTATTATGAGCGAGGTTGTTTCGAAACGCGATTTTCTGTATGTTTAGAGATCGATGGAAGAAACTTATAGTATACTTATTTTATAATGAATTACATCAATGTAAACCTTATAAAAATCTCTCAGTGGTGATAACTTATAAAAGTTTTATAGAAAATCCGATTATTAACAAATTTTAGGCTGAACATAGCTTCTTAGGCATTTTCGACATTATTCTTATATAATTTCATGTGACTGAAGCTTCAAACTTCAAAAGCCGATGGAAGTATCAAAACATGAAGTTAATTTGTATATTTTTATACCATATTAACGGACAAAGACTGAAGTTTATGATCATAACTTATAAAAAATTGTCGTAATATCATATATGTATTTAATTTCACATTTTATATTATATTTCTATGTAATTGCATATAACACTCGACATTATTTGAACAGGTAAGCTCTCGGATAAACCCGTAAGTCGCTATCGGTAGTTTCCGCCATATTGAAGCATTAAGTTCCCTATGAATAATATAAGGTACACGAGCAGCCCTGGATCCAGGGGATGGGCTTTGGGGCTTCAGCCCCGCCATCTGGGTGTCTGAGTTATGGTTAAAAATGGCCTCCGGATAATTATGAGTACCTGATGACAGTTTGAGATATTTTATCCTCGTGGTTGGATTCAAATATATGTTGTGGCATCTCATTAGAATCGCCCCGGTGAGGCGATTCTAATGAGACATCACAACATATATTTCAAGGCAAAAAAAAGACCAGCATCTAGTAGAAAAAAACGTGTAGTAATCAAACGTAAATGTTGGCATCAAACCGTTAATGTGCATCTGCTTGTTTTTAGATATTTAAACCACTACGACGACTATAGACTTTGAATTCTACAATGTAGATCTATTTACAGTGGCGAATGCATAAAAGCACGAATCAGTGTGAAAAGCGGTTCACATCTGGCGATAAAATGCGGCTTACTTTGCATATTAAATCATATAATTGTCAATACTTCGGAAAAACTAAAAAAATCTGTCCTCAAATTACAATTCCTTTTCTGGTTCCCTGTCTAGCAATGGACCCTCTGTCGGTACATTGTATTTTTACCGCTTCATAGGGCCCTGTCTGTGCAGTGTATTTTTACCGCTTCATTCAAGTTATGATAGAATGACCTAAATCTTTTCCAACCCTTTTTTACGGGAAACTCAGTGATGTTATATTTGTTAACAGCTTGCTAATCAGTTCATTTACAATGACAAAACTGTTGTTTAAAGCTTCCAACTATACCAATGATAAAGAAAGGGGACCTTTATCTAAGTGTGAACTGTAAAGTAGGGTCTGAAATATGAACAGGAACGTATGCAATATGTTTGTAAGTTCTCGTCTTATACTGTATACTTCATATTTCACAGCTCAACATTTAGGCTTGATTCCAGACAGCTCAGATCTCACACCTTGTTTCATAAAGTGTGAGATATAATATGGGAGTACATTAAAGGTTTCCAACAGACTTGTGATCGTAGTGACAGTGAGTGGGTGTTAAAGAGTTCGTCTCTCTTTATTCGTTGTCATAATTTTTTAAGCATAAACTGTAAAAAATGCCAACTGAATTATCAAATAACTATGCGCCTGTAATACACGAGACTTCAAATAATACTGTTACTACTTCACATCTTATACTTCATTTTGCATGTTATATTGCAAGCTGCGATATATGACGCTTCAATAGTGAAGTGTGACGTGTATGGTGTGAACTGTTAAATTCGACGATAAATGTTCAAGTTTCCATTCTCTATTAATTGACCACAAATTTGCGTTAAGGGCTACAGTTGGAGCAGAAAAAATTTATACGCAGTTTTTCTACTTACAGCGGAACAGCGTCATGACATCATAACGTCGCCTACGTCCAAACAGATGGTTTATTTTGACGTCACTGAACTCATGTAACGTGGCGTGAACCGATGTAGTTGCTGAAGTATAAACTTCATTACGTTCTAATGGTTTATCATAGGGCTTTCCAATAAATGCACTGAGAATGTAAATACCAGCCAACACGCTCTTGTTGGTATTCTTTCTGCCGTACTTCATTACGAACAGTGTTCACCGAGATAGTTTTAGTATAGTCCGATAGTCGATAGTTTGAGCTTATTTAAACTAGTCTACTGGACTAGTACAACTAAGGCGACTAAGACTAAAGACTAAACGCTATGCCAAAAACTAACGATGGCGGATTGTCTGACAAGTTTGCGAAAACGAAATTCCCGACTTCAGAAACCTTTGGTGGCATATATAAGGTCTCTAAGTTCGTGAACGAAGTTTTCCAGTTTCTTTCTTGAATAGTAATCAAATAATAAATCATAATCCCTTCTTTTCAAATAAAGCAAAAAAGGAAAACGAGCTAGATCCGCCACGCTTTGTTATTTATTTAACCGTGTCCAGTCACGTGTATTTCACCGTTGCGCATAGTTGTACATCTTTACTAAAATGAGTTGTTGTTATTCATTTGTGTGATTGACATTTGGGTTGAAAATGGCTGAACAAGCCAATGGAACAAGCATGAGTAGGATGAAAATTCGAGTGGAAAAGTCCTCCGAGGGCGAGAAAGCCTTGGAGTGTTTTCTACCTCTAGTGCGGTGACTGGGCAGTCGGGTCGGGCGATGGTGATGGGTAGCTTTCAGTACTGGTGCGTCCTACTTATTTGGATTATTTTGGGGCAAGGACCGGCAGTGCTTGCTATCTTGCAGTAGATACGGGAAGGGTTGTTTGGACGTTTTTTTCTCATCTGTCCTTTCTCCTTTCTCGCCTACTCTCTGGGAGACGGCTCGATATAGACTGAAATACTATCTCAAAGGGCCGCGAAAACCTAAACGACCAAACAACTAATTACCTCCCGCTGTCATTGTCGTAAACAAAAAAATATTTTTTTTTTTAAAAAAATCCTACAACTACATATAGTACCCTGGTGCAATGGTATGAGAGTCGGACCTGTATATGGGCTCCGGCTGAAAGCAAATATTTTTAAACATCTTAACGCGTTACAGCTCTTTATTTTCCTTCTCTCTCCTCCCCCCCCCCCCCTACAAAAAAAGGAAAACGAAATTATCAATGGAATGGTTTCATTAGTTTTCATCACCTCCAGAGCCTTCAATTTTTCTCATTGTTTTGCAAAATTTCGTAGCATGCGGGGCAAATCGGATATTTTGCCAATTCTAGTAAGCTCCTAACAGTGTAGAGCCTATATAAATATACTGCGATAGTGACCTAGCATACACATTTTTCCCCAATGCCTCCAACAACGGGTCCTTCCCAGCGGCTCCGCGGAACGAATCCATAATAGAACCGTCTGGGTGCCCGAGTCCGTCTGTCATCTGTGTCAAATTCAAAGATAGTGTGCACGTTGTTCCTGGGATCGGTATCCGACCTAGCCGCCCCAAACGTGCCTGAGTACGATCGATTGATTGGGGCCTCGGTTTAAATTATTATCTGGAATAGAAGAAGAGCGAAACGTCGAAATTTATGACAAGAACGCTCATACGAACGGCTAAGCAATGCTTTGTGTAAAGCGCTCAATAGACTTACAAGACCAGCACCACTATCCGAGGTATAGGTCCAAATGCAACATAATTGCATGTAAAACACTTCGAAGAAAGCTCCAGAATAGAATAGAATGACGACATTAGGAGAATAAGTTGCAGAGTTCTAGACGCGAGTGGGCAATGGGTGACAATTTTTGTCAGATCTGCATATAAACCCCTCATCCGAACCGCCTCAACGAGGCTGGATGAGGGACCACAAGCCTGTCAGTTCATCTGCCGTCACACTGTGTCTGGGCAGGCTTAGACATACTAAGCGGTTAACCTGGTTACCAATACTGAGTGCACATACTTCCGCCAGTAACAGACAACTACCCTTACCGGCGGCCCGCTAGCGCAGTCGGCAGCGCGTCAGACTGCAGGTCAAGGGGTCCTGAGATCGATTCCCAGACAGGCCACATAACGCTCGTGGAGACTGATCATGAAATATTTTCTACGGTCATTCATTCCCTTCTGCTGATTCAAGAAGGGCAGTTGTCATTTACTGGCGAAAGTATGTGAACTAAGTACTGGTTAAACGTTTAGGAGATCTAATTAAAATCTTAAAGAGCTTCTTCGAGAGCAGAGAACACATTCGAAAGAAGGAACATGGGCCATACCATGGAACAGTGTCATGGAATAGTTTGAGTAGGTTAACTGACCGCCTAGACATGACCTTAGCTGTTTACTTGGCCGTAAATGCTCAACAAAACAAACAAACTCACAACTGCCCTTAAGTCAGCGGAAGGGAGAGAATGAGCGTAGAAAATATTTCATGACCAGTCTTCACGACTGTTCAGGGGCCGGGCTTTGGAATCGAACTCGCGACCGCTTGATCTGCAGACCGACGTGCTGCCGACTGCGCTAGATGGCTCGGTAGGACACATGTCAAATTCTGAGGGTACCAAACTCTCTGCATAGGGTAAAGGTGATTTCTAGAATCTCCACATGTAACGCCTTTCGTGCCTGAACTGGTCCTCCATGTGTGAACGAGACCTTGGCATGTAAATGGGCGGTTCATCAATGAAAACAACGAAAACAACAAAAAATAAAACAGGTAATGTGAATTGAATCTCCTCCAGTGACCGGGTCCTCCATTGTCGGAAAGGATTCACCACGACTGAACGAAACCGTTATAGGTGAACCAAACAAGAAGATGTAAGCTTGATCTGCACGTGTGAACATGTATTCTACGTCTGACAGGGCCTCCATGTATGAACATTTCTGCTTGTTAGAATGGCTTCTCCAGGTGTGGACGAGATACCCACATATAAACGGGACGGGACGTGTGAACGAGATAGGTACATATGTACCTATGAACGGGACACCCACCTGTGAAAAGGTGCTGCACGCTAGATGGAGACCTTCGCGGGTCCTGTATGTTTCAAAGATCCAGCACGTAAAACGGGACATGCAGTCTGATTATCCAAGTTTGCAAGGGATCGCCACAGGCGAACGGACAATCCATGGTTGAACGGGCTCTGCGCCTGTGAAGTGTAAACGGGACCTCCACGTGTTAACGGGATCCGCATGTGAGAAAGGAACCTTCATTTGTGAACGGGTCGTCCATATGTGAGCAGGAACTGCATTTGCGAACAGGACCGCCACCTGTAAATGGATCTTCCACAAGTGAACGGACCTCCACATGTGTATTGGACCGCTACATGTGAACGGGGCCTGCACAAGTGAACGACATCTGCAAGGCTGTACCTGCGAAAGGGAACTACATATGCGAACGGGATGTCCATATAGGAACGGGGCTTGCATTTTTCAACGGATCCTCTACGTGTTAATGGGACTGTCCATGTGTAAACGAAACGTGAATGTATGAACAGGACCTCATTCCGATGTAACAGTTAGACTCAGATGCGCAATACGTGAATATTATACAAGTTTCTATCACAAATATGTTTGGACTGTATTGACAAGTTTCAAGGAAACATAGCGAGTTGCGACTCTAGACTGACGCTAGATGAATCCCCCTCCCAAGGAAAAAATGCTATACAAGATTCTATAACAAATATGTTTGGACTGTATTGACAGGTTTCAAGGAAACAAAGCGAGTTGCGACTCTTGACCAACCCTAGATAAATAAAATAAAATTCACGTGTCTTGTCTAAGTAATGCAGAAGACAACTTTTAAATAAAGGGACCATTTGCTGTTTAAAATTGTCCAGGGGTAGCAAGTTTTTCATTTTAAAATGGTTCCTAACTGGCTAAGTAATGACTTTCATCAGACTGCCACTGTTTGGTGTGATGGACTTCCGAATAGGGACAAACTACATCTTCAAGACTAAAATGCTTGCAACAGATCGGCGCGGAGAGTTGGGGAGGGCGGAGGGGTTGGGTGTCCTGTGGGATTATAATTTTCTCTGCCTCGTCTTTGTCTCAACCCTATCTTTCCTTTCTACTATCGCGTTGTGAGACGGCTCGACGTAACTCAAATATTATTACTCAGTAAAACAAACAACAAACCATCAAACCAAATGCCGATTTAAGTATTGGCATCAAGCCAGTTATATTTTAGGGTTTCATTATTTACTGTCACTCAACGTTCAGGACCGCCGTGCAGTGCAAAGTTAATGTTGACGTCGGCTTAACGAAAGCACTCGTACATCGCATAATCTATCTATCACATTTTGAAGTCATCCAGGCAACAGCTCTAGCAAAAGAGACAGCAGTTATCGCTTTGGGCTCGGCCATGTCGTGACGTTACACTTGAACGTTTTGAAGTTGGAGTGATAGAAGTTACGTTTAACAAATAAGAGTCAATGTGTTACCCTAAGGTGAATGGGTATACTTTCAAAGGAAACAACTCTGCCATTTTCATTTTTTGCCTCCCTTTTCAACGAGAGTCAAGTGTTAAACAGAATAACTTGCCCCCTCCCCTCCCCCCCCCCTCCACGTGTAGAAAAGTTCTTTCCTTTAAGCGCAGACGCCATTTTAATGGAATTTATCTTCCAGGAAAGCAAATAGGAAGTCACTAACATTGTTGTTGTTCCCCTTTCCAAAAATGGCGGAAAAACATCAACGTGTACTCTTTTACCTACATATTTTTTTCAGGTGACCTTTAGCCTTTCTTACTTATTGTTGAGGATTGGGGAAATGTTGAGTACAAGTTCTAAACATAATTCACACTGAGGTTCAAACTTTCCACGCGTCTCGTATTGTTACAAAAAGTCCACGCTTCCACTCGTCTCTGTAGGCCTCGTTTTAATTTAGCCATATACCTAAATCTTGGGCCACTGCTCACACCGGGTAGGCGGCAATCGAAAACGCTCTTAACAATCGATTAACGCGGGTCAAAAACCGTTAGAAACAGCGTTTTCGATTGCAAATTGGGGACAATTTGCAATCGAACACGCTGTTTCTAATGGTTTTTGACCCGCGTTTGTCGACTGCATGAGCGTTTTCGATTGCCTCCTACCCGGTGTGCTGCTGGTGTAATATTAAAATTTGAACCTGTTGAAAAAATGACCCAACTGGCCACTTTTCAATGTTGAATATCGACCCATAGAGCATTTTTCAGTGTTGAAAATTGACCTGGGTCAAGTTTCAACATTGAGAATTGACGCGTGGGGTCATGTTTTCACGGGGTCAAAATTTAATGTTATCCGGCTCAAGAACCTCGGGGCGAATACCCCATCATTTAAAGTTTACATTGTAGTATACAAATCAGTTTTCCCGATTCAATATGATTTATATTTGATGTGACGCAAAGGATGTAAATTTTTATCAGGTTTGGCAACGTCGAAATCTACAGTCACATTGGACGCTTCAATTGATATATATATATAGCCGTTCACTATTCTAAACAGTGAGTTTAGTCTTTAGTCAATAGCCGATAGCAGCATTAGTTGTACTAGTCCACTAGTCCACTAATTATATGTTGTACAGTGATACTTGTTTAAAGATTTCTCAACGCACATTAAGCACGTTTTATTTGTTTGTTTGCTTTGTCTGAAAACACGATTACTTTTAATGCCAAACTGTTGAGCCTGCAAGGTGGTTACATGTATCTATGTACAATTTAGAAAGGCTAAACTAAGTCATTTAGAACACTCTGTCTTCCCACTTTTAAAGGTTACATGCTTTTCTTGTCGTATTTATATTCTTAAACAAGCGGTAATATTATCAAGTGTACAATATTAGACAGAAAACATATTTCTTTTATACTAAATTATAGAGTTTTCTCGATGAAACCAAAAACTAACAATCTCACTGTTTCAAACACTGAACATTTCACGTTAGATTTCACTGTTTCAAAAATCGGAATTTCGTGAAATAGTCTCATACATTTGTTGATTAACTGTCTAAACCTTATCCGGCTTGACATAAATTACGTTTGCACGACATTTAGACGTTAAGAACGTAACTAAAAGCACCAACGTAATGTTGTTAACGCACGAGACGTCAGTTTCCTGTAGGTATTTTTTCTTATAACCTTTCTTGGGATATGCTAATCGAAATAAAAGTTCAGGCTATTTTGTTTACAACCAATACCATACATAGTAAACACGCTGGAAATGTCAAAATTCACACAAAACGGTTAGAAATAAAAAAATAAACTAAACTGTTGCAGTTTTATGGCAAAAAAGAAACAAAAAATCTGCTTTTTGTATGAAAGATCGATTTTTATTTCATTCAGGAACACAAAATGTTGTATTTTCACTAAATTAAATGGCTTTGCCACTCGTGAAAATACTGCTTTTGATGTTCATTCTGTGGAATAAAAATCGATCTTACAATGAAAAAATCAGGTACTTTCTATGGGTGCGGGGGACAGATAAGCAAGAAGGCAAATTTGATTTAGAGACTTTGGTTATTTGCGATGCAATTAAGCGATTTTCGCACTTTTATATTTAATTTAAGTCGTTTAGAACACTCTGTCTTCCCACTTTTAAAGGTTACATGCTTTTCTTGGCGTATTTATATTCTTAAACCATATAAAATCGTTATGTCTACAACAGCGTTAAGTTTAGTCTTGAAAAATGCTTTTAAGTGTGATTTTAAGCTGTAATTGCCATCAGTATAGTTTATCATGATTTGCCTTCATTTAAAGGTCTGCTTTTAATTCATTTGGAATCATCAGCACCGCCAAATGCGTAACATCCATAATAAACTGAGAGATCGATTTGGATTTAACTACCAGTTGATGCAGCATTTCCGTAGAAGAACTGACTGTCACACAAGGGGAGAAAGGAGGAAAGCAGGAGCCAAAAAAACAATAAAATTAGTTCACCACAGGCAACTGTCCTTCCTTAAGACAATGATAAGTAAAACGCCTATATATCGGATGTCCAAAATGTCTTCGTTCTACCCTACCAAGCCCATTATCCACTTTAGAAGTACACACATGTACTTTGTCACGTTTAAAAGCAGTAAAAGTTTTATGGAAATCTTATAGTAATTAGCACTGTTATATCAGAGTTTTCCCTCGCAGACCTGATTAGTAAATATCTCAAATATGAACCAGAAGAACATTTTTGCAATCTCTAGTAAAAATTAGATTCAATCTGAGCAATTAAAACATAATTTCTTTTACGATTTTTCCCATTTACACTTCATTTTGTGTCAGAATACTTCAATATGACATAATGTCCAGTATCGCTTTTGCTTCTTGGTGTTAATCGTAAATAACTAAGATCAGATCTACGATCGAGTTTAGTTTAAACACATTTCATTGCCATATTATTATGCAGTGGGGTTGGGCCACAAGTTCTACGACCTTCCTTAAAAGATGAACAAAGGCGACACAAATGCATGGAGTATAAGAAACAAATGCAAATACAGTATTCAAGGAAAAGGGAGAAAGGTGTCAAAATATACTATGCAAATAAATATAGCAATTTTTTTGTACGTGTCATATCCACCATATTAGGATTTTATTGTCACTTTACTGCATAAAGATATAAAGGACGATCATTCGAGATGGACTGGCAGGTAAAAGAATCAAGATTGCTCAATTGTAGCGTATGAACTATCGTGACGTCAGTTTTTAAGACCTTTGTATCTGAACGACATTTATGATCAGGTACAAAAGCAACAACCATAATGAGGCGGCTAGTTTGCTGTTACAATAAAGGAAAACGCTCTAAAACATTTGAATTTGCTACGAGTATTAGGTTTACAAAGTTCGAAAATTTGACGTTTTCCCTTGTTTTTACGTTATCGTCTTAAAAACTTGTTTCTTATCGGTATTTCTTGAATCCCTTTTGAGTGTATGATTGTTTGATATCTACCAATATGATAATGTAAACAATTTAGAAAGAAAATTCTTTCCGGTTACTGGGCACAAGTCAAAAGTCTCAGACTAACGTCAGCATTTTCTCACAGTTACGTTATACTTCAATAAAGAAACTTCACAGTTAAATTAATCATGTTGTGACCTTTCACTTATACGTATTGTTTTTCTCGGGTTCTGATTCTGCATTGAACCTAAGCACCCGCGAATCATTGCACATTGCACCGAATTAACACGTTTTAACGTTAATGGCGCATGCTAAGATTCGCCAGTTGTTAAGCTTAACCATATGTTTTACACAATCAATAGCTTTGACAAGAAAACTGAGCAAGAAAATGTTGAGAAATACCGTACAAAAAATCACATGCTTATCATTTTTATGTTGCTTTTCAATGGGTGCGAATTTCGGCTTATGGCCCCATCCGCGCTTATCGCTTGTCCCCAAGATCGTTGTTAAAGATGGCTTCTGTAATCTCATGGTATCTTAAGCCCCAAATACGATTCCTTTCAATTAAATTTTATTTCGCTCAATGTTGCACTTCAGTAATGAGAAAAATTGGAAAATATAAAAATTTGCTAAATATATTTTGCATAGTATAGTATCATCAACTGACATAGACTACAGTAAAAAAGAATAAAAGTAAAAACCCAATAGGCGCACATGATTCAACACTAAATCAACGCCGATTCAACGTCCAGACACTGAATTAAAGTTTTCCCGATGTCGATTCAACGTCGCTCGCCTGTTGGGAATGTAAGTTAAAAGAGAGAAAACTAAATGTTAATAGAAGTAAGAAGAAAATAGAAAAAAATAAAGAAGACAAAAGGAGACGAATAGAACGAAATTTGGCGAAATCGCGATAGAAGGCATCAAACACCATGGACATACAATAAATGCTCAAACCAAGTCCAAAACATGCACCTTCCGATTAGGGTATCTACTCCCGGATAACTAAAATGAAACAAATTCACCGTAAACGTCTGAATACTGGGACAAACAGGTCTGGGCAAACAGTACTGACCAAACCAAACTGCTCCCGAAGGTCCCTCCTTTGAGGGATGGATGGAGACGTAGATGAATGACTTGCAATTATGCGTTATATTAGTCATATCAGGACGATGAGAGGGTGATTATGAAAGGTTGTTTGCAGTTAACCTCCTTTTACGATTGAATATAGTTTCGCCTCCAGCCAGAATCGAACCCTGGAATCGCTAGATCAGCACGCCAGCGCTTAACCCACCGAGCTGTCCGGGCCCTAACACCGCCTTGGAAAAGTCAGCAAATTATGGGAGACCGTTTCATCACCAACTTTAAGCGCTGAAATATCGGAGTAAACATGAACTATTGCTAATTTGCTATTTAATGTTCATATTCATTTTTATTTATGAAACTTAAATACAGATTTATTTTGGCAAAAACCCTTTTATAAATCGGAAATAAATAAAAACAGTAAATTGTAAACCGTGTTTAAATACATTGCGAATAATAGCCAATTTAAAATAGTTTTATTTACAATTTGATAGTGTCTTCTTTCGTACAGTCAAATGTTTAAAAAAGGCAAGTTCGCTGCAATATGAACAAACACTCAACGAGTGACCTGTAATAATTTAATTTGCAATGTTACGTAGATATTGGACAATAGCAGTGTCAAGCTGCTCGAGGATGGAAGCCAAAACAATCTAATTTTGTCTTTTATTTACAGCTGTTAACGGTTGATTACTCTGTCATTCTGTCTCATTAGCCTTGTTCTAAACAGCGCCTTCGCATCAGAGGGAAAATCACGAGCACATTCCCGACTGTGGTGTAGCCTTTTTTACAATTGAAAACGTAGAAGGTTCATAAATTTGTTTGCACTTCGTTTGCTTGATTCCGTTTGAATTCACACGTATCAATACTTACGACTGGAATAACGTTTAATTGTAACTAGTATCATTTCATTCGTAACCTGACCATATTCATATTAAACAATCAAAATAGTCCACAGCAAACTCAGCAATATATTTTCCGTGACTACCACGTTATTTAACAAATTAGAGTTAAGCCGCGGTCTCATTTGAAATTGCTTTTTCAACATCGCACACTTTGTGCGGATTTTGCTGGGCTAAAGGCCAGTTACATGTGTTGTCTTTATTCTGACTTTTCGGTTACATATAAACGATCACTCTGAAACTGGTCGAGCGAAGATTGGGTTTTGGTGTCACAAGTTGTTGCACTCAACGGTTGGAGGTGGCAAGACTTAGGGTCAAGTCTGGTTAATTCGGACAGCAAGTAAATTCGGACATACCATTGCAAACAGTGAAAATCGAGATAAGACGGCTCATAATCTCATTAGAATTTTCGCTGTTTGCCCAGTTATTTTTTGTTTAATTCCAAACAACTGACATATATAGGAAATAATGTCACTGTCCAAATTTATCCGCTGTCCGAATTTACCCGACTTTACCCTATCGTCCTACTGCTGTGCTACTAAATATGCCCGAAGACCTCCCTTCGACTCTATCGTCCTGAGACTGCACATAATCGCTAAGATTAAGTATGTCACTTTTCTGAGATTACCTGCAATTTGCATGCTCATTCGGCGTATCGCGGTTGTATGGCAGATCTGACTTTGTGGTTGAGTTTGCTCAAATAGATTATTTACCGTGAACATATAGTACCCTTTCAGACATTTGTTTGGGCTTTAGCATGACTATATACGTAGCAGGAACAAAATAACTTTAAGTTATTACTATAGTCGGAGAAACACAATTGTACCAGTTATGCATTATGAAACGACCATATTTATATCTTGTAATATCTGTGTAATATGAATTAAAGTCTTAAAGAGTACCTTCAAGAGCAGAGAACACATTCAAAAGAAGTTGCTATTATTCTGCGGCTAAGGCATTCACAGCGTTCAATGCACTCACCACCCCCAAAAATTCTGATGCGAACAGGCCCAGAGGTTATAAAACTCGAGTACATTCTCAAACTCTAACTGAAGCACACTTATTGGCTGCTTCCGAGCACATGCTCGGAAGCAACCAGTCAGTGTGCTTTATTCTGAGTTTGAGATTATTCTCAAGTTTTATAACCTCGAACCCTGAACCCCAACCAGAGATGATAGGACCAAGATCGATCCGTCCATGGAACAATCTCCACCTAAAACTATAGTTATACACTCCACGCAACAATATAAATGAAGATACCGAGTCGGCTCTTTTCCTGATCGTATCATTTGTGCACTGTCATTTCGGGCATTCATTTAACTAGCCTTATGACCACCTATCTTAGGAAGAGCTGTTCAGTTTGCTATCTGCTTATGTTGATTTACTGGTTGTGTTCTTACTTCATTTAACGCAATTCCTGCTTCTAGGGATCTTCCCTCAGAGTCTAGTTCATATGATGCTTTCCACAATTCGCACCTTTAAGATCCCGGCACTAAGATTCTGACCGAACTGCATTGGCCCGCCTTTGCCTTTATTCCACGAATGTTCACAAGCGTTCCTTTACCAGCTGTGTCATGGCTTTTTGTTTCTCCAATTGCATTGCCGGAATTACAAAGCCAGTGTACGAATATGGTCTATGAATCCCGGTAAATATACAGGAAGAAATGTATGAAGACCCTAGGTGAGCCGCGACACGACATAACCAACAATGTGGTTATGCGCCCAGGGCAGACTCAGATCAGCCTGGGCCTCCGCCTCATATGGTCTATGAATCCCGGTCAATATACAGGAAGAAATTTATGAAGGCCCTAGGGCTGAGCCGCGACACGACATAACCAAAAATGTGATTGTGCGCCCAGCGCAGACTTAGATCCGCCTGGACATCCGCTCGGTCTGATCAGAGTCTTGGCTGTCCGCATGGAAGGAGCTTAGTCCCTTAGCTACCCTTTAAGCGCTTAGGGAAGACTCTGATCAGACTGAGCGGATGTCCAGGCTGATCTGAGTCTGCACTGGACGCACAATCACATTGTTGATTTTCTCGTGTCGCGGCTCAGGTAGTTTTGTGCAGATGGCAGACAAATTTTACTGTATTGTATGCACATGACTTAAGGTTCCTTTTCACGCGACGCCAACAAGACAAATGTAGCCAGACTCTAAATAGACCTAATACAAAAAGTACTAAAAGTTTTAAATGAAACTGAATCTCAAATCTCTACAAAATTAGAAAACAGTTCAAATTCAAACAAGATATCTTCAGTAGTTTATAAGATATAGCAGCTGGAAAATACATAGGGAATTGATACATATGTACCGATTCCGTACAAAACAACAGTTGTGGTTTTTCATTAGCATGGGTTTAAAAAATAAATTTTATTCGCAATACACGCACCTTTTATTCCCTAAACCTAAGTCTACTTTTCGACATCTACAGCGAGGTATCCAAGAATTTCATAGAAAGTATGTTTTGGTTCCAGCAAACAAGGCCGACAAGTTGTTGTTTAACGGCATTTTACATTACATTGACACTTTAAACCAGGAACTTGGCGGTACAAGGGCCTACAAAGAGACATCTACAGAAGAGAGTTCTGTAGTTTAAGGACATTGTAGCCATTTACCCTACAAGTTTTCTGTTAATGATAAGGAACGCCAAGGAAGGTCTTCCTACGATGTATTGGTTACCAAAGTTCATAAAAAACCGTACAAAGTTCGATTTATTGCAATTCTATTTCTTGTACTACAACTGAACTTTCTAAATTATTAACCTCTTGCCTCACGGCTGTAAAAAAAAATCATGTCATAAGGTACTGTGAAAAAGTTAATGAAAGGTCAGGTAAAACTTTCTTTTGGTCTATTAAAAATTCTGGTGAGGTAATCAATAAATTGAAGTTGAGGGGGTTCTAGGCGACCAGTTTGGCAACCTATGATTTTTCTACACTCTATACTACTAAGCCACATAATTTGATCAAGGAAAAACTTATAGATTTGATTGAGTGGAACTTCCAAAAGGAAGGTTCGCCTTTTTTTGCCTGTAACGAAAGAAACGCTCCGTTTACTTCTGAACACCAAAACCGATATAAACTTTGGTCATGTCAAAATATGTGTGAAGCATTAACATACCTTTTAGACAATATTTACATTAGATTTGGTACTAAGTTATACAGACAAATTGTTGTTATTCCGATGGGTACTAATCGTGCTCCTCTTGTAGCGGATTTGTTTTTATTTTGCTGTGAACGAGATTTCATGGCTTCTTTTCTAATGATAAACAATCTGAAATTATTGAAGCTTTTAACTCTACACCTAGATATCTAGATGACCTTTTAAATATTGACACTCCTTACTTTGAAGGCAGGGTGAATCAAATTTGTCCACCTGAGCTATAGTTAAACAAAGCTAATGCAGCCGATACTGAAGCCCCATTTTTCGATTTACATTTTACTGTTTCAAATGGATTTGTTTCATCCAAATTTATGATAAACGCGCTGACTTTGATTTTGACATAGTAAATTTTCCATTTTTGGATGCTGATGTTCCCCGTTCTAATTACATTTCTCAACTTATTCGGTTTGCTAGAGTGTCTAGTCATGTGACTGACTTCAATGCCCGTAATGTAGTTTTAACTGCTAAGCTTTTTCAACAGGACTATAGATACCATAAACTTCGAAAAGCATTTTCAAAATTCTTTCGCCGACACTATGAATTGGTTTCTAAATTAAATGTCGGATTAAAACGTCTTTCGCAACAGGGCCTATCGGAACCAGAATTTTATGGTGACTTAGTCTATAAATTCAAAACATTGTAGGTAAGTCTGACTTTTCTGATCAGTTCAGGAAAATTATCGTTCGTTACAAACATACTGGATATAATATAAATGTAATGCTACAGTCTGCATGTTTAGTTGTTAACCCAATTATGGTTAAAAACATTGCTCCCGTCTTTAATTGCACGCCGGTTGGTCAGGCATCAGGCTCAAAGATGGGCCCGACATAAGGCTACTACATATAGTTGGTTTGGGCTGGAGTTTGCCTTGTCTGTTGCTTGGTTATTCGGAGCTCAACTGATAGTTTTCTTTTGCTCCGGTATTTCACTGGTGTTGTCTGACTTCCCAGGAGTCTCCTGGTGTCGCAATACGTTCTTTCCGTTGAGTCCTTATCTCTGATTTATCACAGGCCTTATCCGTGATTTGTTTGTTTCCGGTGATGATTCATTGATGAGTAAGGAAACCTTCATGCGGACCAAACCAGGTAACTTAATGTTTCGAACCACTGCAGAAGCAGAGCGAGAGGTTTGGGCCCAGTAAAACTAGTTTAAGCCCCCAAGTAACTTATTACTGACCGTTCCAAGGCGGTACTTCTATTGTGGTTCTTTATTGTTGTTCTTGTGTCTTAGTTAATTTGTTTGTGGTCTGCTAGCAATGTGGCCACCTGGTAATTCCGCAGCTGCCCGCTTTGCTTACTTTTTTGTCTTATAATAAAAGAAAGAAAATAGGTAAAATTAATTGTTAAATGTTTTTCGTCTAGTTTGTTCAGTCTGTTGTGTGGTATAAGCATTTTTTTGTTTGATTGAACCGTTGCGGAAACTAAGGGCGAGGTTTGGGTCCGGTAAAACTAGTTAAGGCAAGAGTACTATTTTTAGAAAAAAACATTGACATCTTCATTTATTGTTATGTTGCTGATGCTAATGAGGTCAGTCTTGGATATTTAGTGTGAATTAATGTGCAAGCTACAAGAATATTACGACTATTAGCTGGGCAGATATGTGAAATAATTTTGCACTTTTTGATAAAAGCATGAAATTTGGCACAATGCGAGACAAAACTATTCTAAGCATTTTCAGGGTGGATGCCAAGCCGAAAATGTCCATTTATGGCGGCCATCTTGAATTTCGAAATGGCCGCCATTGAAACTGCATTTAATGGCAAACAGAATCGGAAATCATTAGAAAGGCCAGTTCTGTGTTTCTGAACATGTTAAGCTGATCTTTCACCATGATTTTCTCAAACTTGTCTGCTATTCGGCATTTCTGATCTATGCTACTGGGCGTAGACATGACATAATCGAAAATTACATGTCTGTTAGTATGGAAATGGAAGACAGGAAATCACAATTCCTCACCACCTGGTGAAAAAAACTTTCCAAAATATCATTGTTTTGCAGACTGAATTTTTTTGCAGTGAATAAAACTTGTTAACTGGGTGACAATAGCAATTCTTTTACTTGTTAAAGTTTTCTTGTTGCTTTAATCTACATAATAAATCATTTTGCATAACTCATAATTTATAAAAGAAGCAGAAACAGGATTTAATCCATCAATGTATTTGAGTTTATTTTAATGCACAATGCTAAATAGGGTTTTAAAAGATAAAAAATAATCATATTTGATGTGTAACGTACACAACAGTAACAAAGGTACTAACAAACAAAAATTTTCTAAATAAACCGAAATTTTGGTTGATAAATGTGGCCTTTACTGAACAAACACTATTATTCATTTTCAAATTATGCATATACTAGAGAGAACTGATTGGTTCCTTTTGAATTTGTCAGTGCAACACCGGAAAATTATTTGAATTTAGAACGAAACGTTTTTGTAAGAGTCTATACAATTTTGAAGAATGACATCGAGAAATAGATATACGTGTAAAGGGTAAACTGTGTATCCTCGTTTTGATCTGTATTTCATCTTAAGTAGCCAGAAGCATATGCCACTATATATTGGAAACCAACCGTTGTATGTGTTTAACTATAACTACATGATTTAAACATGTATATGAAGGTAGGTTTAGGGGTAACGTTGAGTAACACAATTGTAGTTTGTATATAATTGTTAGTGGTGTCATATGATTAGATTTTCAAACTGTTGTAAAGAGACAGTCTCAGACTGCAGCTAGGCTTTCAATGCTTTAAGTGTCCAGATATATTCAGATACATGTAGTATACGTATTTTCAATATTTCCTATAGTACAAAAGGAAAAACGAAGATTTTTACGAATGACATACTCTCGCTCTGACTCGTTTAAACATAGTTTTAAAGCAACTTCACTAGAATAACCATTCTGATACATTCGACAAGTAAATATTTTGATCAGGGTTTAGCTTTAATATTACGTTGAATGTGTACCTGCGGAGTGGTAACAAACATTATCTGTTTGTATAGCTCTCGTCAATTATACTGCTGCATATTAGGGCGCGTTTACACGACCAAAGTTTCTATGACAAAGTAGGTTTGTCACAGAAAAATTTGCTCGTGTAAGTGCCAAAATATGACAATGTTTCTTTGACAAATATATATGTTAAAGTTACTTCGATAAATTAAATTTGTCCGTGTAAACGGAGAACTTTGCTAAAGATTTTGTAACAAAGAACATTGCTACAAGCGTGGGAAATGTGACAAAGATTTTGTTTCATAGCTGCAGGTAACTTTGACGAATAATATTTGGTCGTGTGAACACTGCAGCAAATATTTCATTGCCAAAGTTTATATGACAAAGATTATATGGTACATTTTCTTTAACAAATAATTTGCTCCGTGTAAACGCAAAATGTTTGTCATACTTTCTTTGTTAAAGTTTCTGTGACATAGAAACTTTGCTCGTGTAAACGCGCCCTTACTGTAAGGAAAACGAAAAAAGTGCAAATCTTTATGCTGAGACACGAAAAATAGAGCTTCCCATCATCTGTCTGTTCCCGAAGTGTAACTGTCACAATAAAAAGACCTACTCTTTCCTGATCAGGTAATTTTGCATCATCTTTGCATATTACGATTTACCGTTATTATCAACACCTAAAATATTACAACAGCATAGTTACTTTCAAACAACTTTTAACATATTATTTATTGTATTAGTATATTCTTGGATATTGTCAAGTTGTATTGAGGATGCTGTTCATTACAGCAGGACTTCATCAATAAATTATTTACTCCCCACCCCCACCTCCCCCTACCCCTTTACCGAAATGATTACAACAAACTAGGCTCTTTAAGGTTAAAAGATGAATTAGAATAACATTTAATTTGGTTAGTCCTTGAAATGTATAGGTATAACTTATTTTATTTGTTTCTGCCCTATACATAATGTTTTACTACATATAAGGTGTGACTAATTAGTAAATTGCCCAATAAAATGGTTGTATACATTACTTGTTATGTTTGTTCTCGTTTAATTTCTAGTTATACTACAAGGTACAGTTAGGAGATGAGGAACCGAGATTTGCCTCTAAATCCCTAAGTAGTAACATTAATATTGATTAACATAAATTATGTAGTCTTTTTTTTCATTTGTCATTGCATTTTGTGCAGTTGGAACATAGTAGATTATCATTACTTGTAAAAGTAAAATATTTGTCAATAAGAACAAACAAAGGTCCCATATTTAGGCACCCCTAAAGAGAATGTTGAATATATAAGCGTTGACAAGGTTAGGAAAAATAATTAAAAAAAACTGCGGCATAGAATGAAGATTGTCGTAAAAGGAAGAATTAATCAAAACCAACTTCTAATATTCACATAGCCTATTACTCAACTCCTCGTATCATAAGCTTTCAGTTCATGTTTTGATATTTTATTCCCAAAGTCCTGCTTAAGGCATCAGAGGTAGGAGCATTATAAAATAGACAACGTAAAGCTGTGTTGTAAAACAAATATAAAGTATATTGGCATTATGCAGTAATTTTTCGATTTTATATGATGATTTTAGTTGATAAATGGCATTCTTGTGTAACATATACCAACTGTAGAGCCTTAATAAAGTAAATGTGCTCTGCAACCCAAGTCTAACATTCTGTTCCCAAAGTCTTCAAATGTCGGTTTATATTTCTCTAATGAACAGTCTTTCTTTTGTATGCACTTAATATGCTATATCTTTTCAATAAACACTGTAAGACATTGTTCTTGTATGTTTTGTAGATTACAAGTGATACTAGACTCTCTTATACCACTTAATCAACGCTTTTCAGGCGCTTTTTGTATAAGACTGACTGTTGACTGTTTATCTCTTGACTTTACTTCTACATAAAAAGTGCTGGCCTACAACGGCAGGGCTTTATTTTCTCTACAGTTATGTCATTTTTTTAAAAAAATATTTATTTTTATCTTTTTTAATTATTTTTTATGCTTAATATAATGTATGCTAGTGTCATTAAAAGGATGGCAAAACAGTTGAGTAGTTAGGCAAGTACGTTATTAAAACTGTTGATTTAGGTAACAAAATGAATGCCAGAAAATAGTGATTGTCTTCAGAACATTTCATGTCTAGAAACATTATTAGTTTGCAGTATCCTATTTTTCGTAACGTATAAAACACACGTCATGACACCCTAAACCCAACTATTAAAATGTCAGAGGTCTCAAGAAGCAAAGTTTCTTAAGAACTGCAAGAATGTCATTTTTGAGACATAATGAAGAAAGTTCAAAAGTTGTATTATAATGGACTATGATGACTCAATGTTATTTACGTTACCTCCAGTAGTGGAAAATGATAAAAAAAAATTATACAGACTGTAGTTATTCCAATATTTGAAGATAGGAAAACAGGGAAAAAAGCTGACAGAAACAAAACGAAATAGTTTTGCATTCAAATTATATGGGTCTATGGAAACATTCATAGTTAACAAGTAATCTACACGTATAGGCTCAACCCATAGTCAGAAGGTTTACACAGGTATAAAGCAACATAATTTTAATAGGAACTTCTGCAAACGCTATCTCTAGAGTTCCTCCATTCGACAGAGGGACTTTTGTCAGCTCAAAGTCTATATAAAATGTAATGGGCTCCGATCAGAATAAAACTTAACTATAAGGCAGACGCCATTTTGAAAAATCAAGATGACAGCCGAAATAGGCAAAATTCAGCTTGGCATCCACCATGAAAATTCATATATTGGTCCAATCTAACTATGTACCAAATTTCATGCTTTTATCAAAAAGTGCACAATTCGGCCAAAATTTGTTACATATCTGCCCTGCTATATGCTAGTGTGACAATAGTTTCTCTTCAACAGCTTCACGTGATCGAAATAGATATAAATGATTTGCGTAGGCAGTGCATCAGATACAAAACTATAAGGTTATCTATAGTAGAAAGGCCATTTCAACGACCTAATGATACAGAACGAAAATGATAAATGTCACACTAATTAGTCACTTGATAGGTAGCTTGTGCGCTTATGTTCTCATGTACAGCTGTTAACGGGTGTATGACATGGCAGAATTTCTATTCCCAGCATGAGAGTAATATAAAATCAGATTTCATTCTCAGGTTTGTCGCCGACATTCAGAACTGATGATGCAGAAATACATCGAATGAGCCTAGACACGACAACACCAAATCAGAGGCAAGACTCAGATCGG
The DNA here is from genome assembly GCA_963989385.1 of Ctena decussata. NCBI lineage: Eukaryota > Metazoa > Mollusca > Bivalvia > Lucinida > Lucinidae > Ctena > Ctena decussata. The sequence continues at coordinate 29,804,188 of OZ022501.1, read as the reverse complement.
CCTGGGCACCTGCCAATTTTGGTCACAGTCATTGCTGTCCGCGGGGACCTAGCTTAGACCATTAGCTACCTTGTAAATGCACTGCAAAACTCTGATCAGACTGGGCGACTTCTAAGACTGATCTGACTCTTTGCTGGGCGCACATTCCACTTTGTTGTTTTCGTCGTGTCGCTGCTCATTTATTGTTTTTTCTAGCCTTCTGGTCACTTGTATAGATGTCCACTTGGCTTTATGTTTTGTTTTGAAGTTTAAGATAGAACATAGGTAAAATGGATATATTTCATGTTTGACGCACAAATCTATCAACTTAGGATAATACAATTTTAAGAATGTTTCCTGTTCCAAAAACTAAGTTTAAAAGCGCGGAACTATTGCTATGAAAACAAATTTTCTTGGTACAATTTAAATAAATTATAATTTGATACAAAAAGGTGCATATTGCAATTATATTGATTTGTGCGGCGAAGTGCATTTTTCGTGGTCAATCCAAATACGGTTGCCAACTTTGTAACTGTCTTCAGTCGAACATCAGAGAGTCATCCTCAGACCACATCACGGAACACTCTCAATTCTGTATACACCAATGCTTTGTTCGGATCAATCATCGACCATCTAGTGGTTTCTGTTCTTCTGGTTTTAGACTCCATCTGAGTCGTCAAATATGTTACAACATAGCATTTTCATGCATTTATGTTTCATTACTTAGTGATTCATTAAGGGTTCATCACACCACCAAGTGGGTGGGAAATGGTCTGAAAACATACTTTGAAATTTTTTACTTATACTTGTGAAATATGAAGTTTTGCCTATCCCAAATGTAAGTTCTATGTGTTAGCAAGATATATTGAGAGGAACTTTAAATATAATATTTAAAATGAGAAATTAGAGGAAAAATACAAGGTCGCCAGGACTTCCATTAGAACTCATAAACCAGAGATAATGGCATAAAACTATTTCGGCATGTTAAAAGTGTCAAGCATGAACTACAATCTCCGACAGTTGCAAAGCCTTTTAACTGTCAACTTTTTAAGAAACCCCTTCAATGTTGGCCTCGTGTATCATGAAGTCACTGAGGTCGCCATTTCTTCATTCATTAAAATTGTAAACAAAAACTTTCAGTATCCGCTCTCACCAAAGCAAGTATTGAACACTGCATGACTGTATCAGTTAAAAGCAAGTACTATTCTAAATGCAAACACATGCATGATATGGACGATCAAAGCACAGATGTTGACATTGTAGCAGTAAAATCTATAAGGTCGTAGATAAGTTTTTGCATTGTTTTGATTCTCACAAGAACACACGAGCCGCTTCACAATTTATTCTTGCGCATTTCGCGGGGTTGGTAAAACCCCGAACCACTTACCAAAATCCGGAACCAATTTCCCGGTACCAACCTCACAACAATATAGTTTGCATTAATTTAACAGCCTAAGTCTATCTTATTCATTGTCATGAGACAGTGCCAGGTCTTTGAATCCTGTCTCCGTGTCAAAGAAAAAAATAATGAGACAATATCAATGATGAAAATTGTGCTCCAGTACATGTTCAGAGTTCACAAAATTTAGCATAAATTCACTATACAGTATCTAAATAGGTTTGAAATCTATGAATTTATATTTAGGAAAAAGCTGTATGATCATTATAACATAACAGTGGGCTTAAATTTACTGATGCAACTGTGGTACCGGAATCGGGTCCCGGCTTTTCAATTGCATTCTCGGCTTTTAGATGCTGCATGGGAGACTAATCTTGCTATCTTGAGTAACTCTTCGAGAAACAATAAATAATCGAATTCAGATGATCAAAAAGATATGAAATATAGTTAATTATTATAGCGCTTATCGAAGGACTATTCCATGTTTTCAAGCAAAACAGTCTGTGTTATAAATAATGAAATAAGGTGGGTAACTATATTTCATGTCGCATCGTTTTCCAGGTGAGTTGTTAGGCCTTTCCGATTTTACTTTGCAAAACATAAACAAATATGGAAACTTAATTTTTCGCCAATATATTCTGAAGAAAGCGGTGATCGAGGGAAGAATTGCTGAATAAAAACACAGACAATTGTTGTCTATCGAATGAAAATAATCTGCGATTGTGTTACGTTGATAAAGGTAGTTTATAGCTTCTGAAACTAATTTACACATTTCAATGACACGTGTTTACGTGAAACTGCCGAAGCACGTGTTGGGCAAGCTGTTTGGAATGTTAGAGAGTAGGGTGGCACATTCGTACAATGAACAGATGTTTATGAGATAAAAAATAAAGTTGTGGTTTCTAGGACAAGTCACAGCAGTAACTATTTTGGCTTAGTTTTTAAATATATACTGGTGTTGTGGACACATCAGTGCAAATTTATTGGAAATTAATAAGGAAAAGAAGATGCAGAAAAACCAATGTTTCGGGGCAGCAGTTCACGGAAGCATCTTTTATTTCAAGATTTTGAACAGAAAAAAAGTGACAGTGATAAATTTTCCACATTATCATCATATCAGGTAACCAGAGGCCATTCCTGTTAGTTACAGAAGTCCATATTGTTGACATTTGGAACACATTGCCAGACTGTTGTTTCGGCAGCCTTTGCTAACGTGTTCAAGAATCGTTTGAACATTCACTGGCATATCCATCCTTTTAATAGAAACGTATCCATACCAATTTTAGTGCGACAGATGCGTGTTTCTGTATTTAACTTCTTCTGAATCAGTTTTGCTAAACCCCAATTTTTGAAAGAAAAGAGATGATGGACTTTAAATGTTCTTTAAATTTTATCCCACATGCTACATGACCGACAACAAACAGGATAGGACAGAAGCGCTTACAGAAAGTGAGAAAGCTTAACTGAGATTTACAGAGAGATTCTATTTTATTGTCTGACCTGCGGCTATCAGAAGTGATACATAAGTATTGCTTTTATGGCATCATTATGAGTGTCAGCGGCCTAAATTTTGGCAACTTCTCTGATTCAGCTCTCTTTTGAGACAGTGCTGTGACAGTGGAGATACCGTCAACCCTGCAATTATTATTACATTTCCACCACTAGAAATTTGTCTGTTGGTTAAAGTAAAATTAGCCATTCGTTCATTTCCTTGTGAGTGAATTATTCATTTTATACTTGATTTAAGTTCATTTCATGTGAACTTCGGGAAAAAAATAAATAAAAAACAAAGAAAGATCTTTTTGTGAAGTTCCTTTTTTGGAAGAAAAATATTGTAACTGTGTACTATAGCTACAAAGTATTAGACTTTTACATTAGATTTTTGCACAGTGATCCAGATAAGAGGAGGTTACAGGGATTCTGATACTTCTGCATGAAATATAAGTTCTGACCCCTCATTAGAACCACCTCACTGAGACAGTTCTAATGAGGGGTCACAACATATTTTTGGTTAAGAGATATGAAAAATAGAAAAAGTATCTGAGAATTATCCTCAAAAAACACCTTATCTGGAGCCCTGAAATAATTTTACACTTCCACTTTTTTTATGGTTACAGAATTTGAAGGCTAAAATCGAAGTCCTCATAATAAACTGTAATCAATTGAATCGATGAAAATTCTTCAAATTTGTAGGTGAGCTGTCTCTAAAATGTGTGTTGTTGAATACTGTCTTAGTTGGGGCATGCATGGTGATTTAATTATAAGATTACTCAGTTACTGGTTTTTATACCCCGCCACACGTTAGTGGCGGGGTATTATGTTTTCCTGCTGGCTGTCCGTGTGTCCGTCGTACGTACGTCCGTCCATCCATCCGTCCGTGAGCACTTCATTCCGTTCGATAACTTTAGTATTTATGAACGGATTTTCTTCAAACTTGGCTTGTGCATTGGTCTTGAGAATATCTCAGTTGGGATTGTTAATGGGCAAATTTCGATTTCTTCTGATGGAGTTATTGCCCTTTTCAATGTCTTAAAAATAGGTTTTGGTCTATAGTTCTTTTACACTTTGAAATATCTTGATGAAATTTCACAGAAATGATTGCAGTAACATAAGCTTTCTGTTACAAGTGGATTTTTGTCCACCTGGGGTATCTTCCCCTGCCCTGGTGCTATATACATGTATTAAATAATGAAAAAAATGTATAAAATCAGAGTTGAAAGGGGATTTTCTGAAACTTGTAACAAATTATCATATTGATATAAGCTTTCCGTCTTGATAAAAACAATTGTTCCCCAGTGGTTACCTGCCCCTGACACATGAAAAATCTATATAAAATCAGACTTTTGGTATATCTTGATGAAATTCCACAGAAATAAGCTTTCTGTTACAAGCAGAATTTAGTCCACTTGGGTTACCTGCCCCTGCCCCAGGGCTATATACATGTATAAAATTATGAAAAAATCTGTATAAAATCAAAGATGAACAGGATTTTCCTGAAACTTGCAACACGTTATCAAGGTAATAAGAGCTTCATGTCATGATCAAAATTTCGTCCCCAGCAGTTATCTACCCCTGCCCCAAGGCTATATACATGTATGAAATGATAATAAAAATCGTGTAAAAAATGTACTAAAAGGTAAAAGAAGTGATATTGGTTGGCAGTGGCGGGGTATTACGCAGTCGTTTACGATGCTTTTATTCCAACATATTTTTGTTTGAGTGGATTATCATTTTCAGAGACCCTCAAAGTTTGGCAGTTTTAACCCCTTTGTTCAATTTTTTGCATCAAACTCAATACCAGTGAGGGAGAAGAAAGTTTCAAAAATACAATATTATTTTTTCTTCTTCAAAGTTGAAGAGGCGTATTGTTTTTGCATTGTTTTGTTTTTAATTGGGTTGATTTGTGAGTATTCACCTTTCATTATCTTCACTAACTGCTAACTTTTGTATTTGTGTGTGTTATGGAGGGGGAGACCGTGGGGGAATGGAAAGAAGAGATAGGAGAATAATATTTATAGCTGTCCAAAACAGTTGTGCTGGAAACAGTTTATTACTCAAAGCATGTTCTTACTTTCATGGTCTGTAATTATCTCCCCAAGATTTATTTTATTGCATATAATGTCCACCATACCTTTATTTTGGAACTATTTTGTGACTAAAACATGGTGGATATTTCAGATTTTTTTTCAGGTAGTGGGTGTCTGTTGAATTGATTTTTGTATTTGTTATTTGTTTCTATGCAATTTTCATTCTGGGAGATTGTAGAAGGGTGTTTGGAGGTTTTATCAGGGTAATTATTTTTGGGTAGAATTTCATCCACATGGACTTTGGGCGTCCTTGGGATAGCCAAGTCTCAGATATGCTAATTGTCTTCATAATTGCTTTTATTATACATGTTATACCCTAGAATGATGTTCAGGTGGTATGTAACATTGAAGGCTTGAAAGCTTTGTGACAGACCCAGTTATTTTTTAAAAAAATGTAACTCACATTTTTCAACGTACCCCACCCACTACACATTGTGATGAACCCTTAATATGATCCGCATGAGTCTTGTATGTATGAGTTGCCGTAAAATATTTGACCAACCAGCAGGATTTGACACATAATTGCTTTCAATGCAATGCAGATGCACCGTCGCTTGTGTCATGTTATAGGAAGCATTTCAAATGTAACAGATTATATCATTAGGTCAGGAAGGATTATATCATTACGTCAGGAAGATTTATTCCATAAAGTTTACCTCTCTTTGGCTCCAGCACAGTATATTGAACATTTATTTACTTGTCTAGATCTAAATTCATGATGTCACTTAATCTCCTGCCGTGGGAGTGCAACTTTAGTAATAATCGGTCAACTGCTTTAGTCTTTGCCTCTGCATTCTTTTGCTATAATCAGCTATATCAACTTGTTTATATTTACTTAACTTTATTATATTTCTTATTATATGAAATTGTCTTGCACAGCTTTTTTCTGTTCTGCCTATTTTCTGTACAACAGCTAACAGGTGAGTATTTACAGATATTAAATCTCTGTGCGTCTCTTTCTGTCTGTCTGTCTGTCTGTCTCTCTCTCTCTCATTTTCTCTCTCTCTCTCTCCCTGACTTTTGTGAACTTGTTTGCAAAATTGGTTTGATATTCTTTGTACCTTGCCATTCACATATACTATACTTTTCAAATTGCTTCAGGAGATGGCTTTTATATAATGCACTTTGCTTACTGTCAAATCCTGTACCATTATTTATATTTGTACTACATATATTTTGTAATTTCTACGAATAAAACATGAGCCGCGACGCGAGAAAAACAACAATGTGGTCGTGTGTCCAGCGCAGACTCAGATGAGCCTGGGCATCTGCCCAGTCTGATCAGAGTCTTCGCTGTCCGCATGGTGGTAGCTTAGAACCTTAGCTATCCTTTAAGTGGTTAGCTAAGAGTCTGGTCAGACTGGGCAGTTGTCCAGGCTGATCTGAGTCTGCACTGGGCGCACAACCACATTCTTTGTTTTGTCGCGTCGCGGCTCAAATGTAACAGTCCATTGCTATATGTACTTCAATACACCAAACATTAATTAACTGGCTGTACTATCCCAAGAGGACTAAACTATGATTTGGAACGACAAACACGTGTGAATGTCAGTGTCATCACATTCAATATTAAACAACATATTAGCAGCGAATTGAAGTACTTGACAAGCGTACTTGGTTACCTCAGAGTACTTTTGTAGTACTTGGCACTGAACTAGTTGTGGTTTAAGTCTCTCTGGTAATCAGCTCCTACTGAAATATTTTGTTGTTTCTTTTGAAGTTTCTCATTAAAGACGAAATGAGCCGCGACACGAGAAAACCAACAGTGTGTTTGTTCGCCCAGTGCAGACTCTTATTAGCCTGGGCATACACCAAGTCTGAGCAGAGTATTCCCTAAGTGCTTAAATGGTAGCTAAGGGTCTAAGCTACCTTCATGCGGACAGCGAAGACTCTGATCAGACTGGGCCGATGCCCAGGCTGATCTGAGTCAGCGCTGGGCGCACAACCACATTGTTGGTTTTCTCGTGTATCTCTCTCGAGGAACAAAGTCATTTCTTTAAGAGAAACCCGCATTTGGAATGACATCGTCGGTAGTAGGAAGGCATGAAATGTTTTGTAGAAATGGTGGAAAACATACACTCTGAGGTGTACATTGAAAGACAATTAAAAATGCAATCCAGTAACAGCTTGAGCGAAAACAAGGCTCATACCTTCAGAAATTTTCAAAATATCTCTTCCAGTGTGGGAGAAATCATGAAAGTATGAAACGGCCTTATATAGTCATTTCACAGAAAAAAGCAAATATTTCCATTGGATTACTGACAAAACATGTATAACTGTGATAGTATTTACCTCAAAAGATTTTACTCAGACATAACATTACCAAATATAAAAGCAATTGCAACTACAGAAAAAAATGTGTAAGAATCTATTTAGAAACCAATCGTGTTTTTAAGAGAAAATTCTACTTTTATATCAAATGGTACAAACGCACCAATTTTCGATATATTTTTTCTGTGTTTTCGAACTGCTATATCTCATAAACTGCTTAAGATATCTTGTTTGAATGAGAAGCGTTTTCTGTTTTTATGGAGATATGAGATTCTATTTCCCCAGTGATGGTCTAAAGTTAGATGAAAGAATTATAAATCTAATGAGGGAAAAATTCTTTTTGTAATGGTTGACCCAGAGTGGGATCAGAAAATTTACTTTGAGATATCAGTAGTTTGGGAAGAGCTTCGACTTTGAGATATCGAGAGTTGACTTTAATTGAGCCACGACACGACAAAACCAACAAATGTGGTTGTGCCCACAGCGAAAGCTCAGGTCAGCCTAGGCATCCGCCCAGTTTGGCCAGACTCTTCGTTAAGTGCTCAAAGGGTAGCTAAGGGTCTAAGCTACCTCCATGCGGACGGCGAAGACTCTGATCAGACTGGGCGGATGCCCAGGCTGATCTGAGTCTGCGCTGGGCGCACAACCACATTGTTGGTTTTGTCGTGTCGCGGCTCAATTACACTCGGTTATTATTTTGATTGGTGGTTGTTTGTCGTTATTTTATTGTTTTACCTCCACGGTAAACAATGTTGGTGGTTGAATGATATATTGGTATATATATATAAGAAAAATATCTACATTTTAATGCTAATGCCTAGTTACTGGATTTCGTTCAGGAAAACTTCAAAAGGCCAGAGTGAATTTACAGCTCACCCAAAATGGAATTCTTTCAGCGCAACTACAAATCGCTATTAACTGTAGCAGCGCCCCGAGGTAACGTCTTAAAGAGTTAAATCAAATTCTTGACAGCTTCTGAATGAATTTTAATTCCCTCCTACAATCAATTATTGCAATATTGATTTCAACTCTAGTTAGGAGACGCCATTCACAAAAGGGGCTTCCATAACTTCGACGACTTTCCTCTGTCGTACTTGACCGAAAATCAAAAATCAGTCAGTGTTGCCAACACTTTATAGACGATAGTCTGAAATAATTAATTAATCTGTGTCTGTCGTTTTCGGCTATGTTCATAGGTGTGTATGTGCATGTATGTGTCTGCATGTGTGCATGTGTGCATGTGTGTGTGCCAGCGCACGACTGTGTGCGGGGTTATGTGTTTGTTTCCCTCTATTTATTTTCTCATTTATTTATCTTTATTTCGTAGCTATTGTCATTATTATTAATTATTAGTTTCATAGTAAGCATTATTTTATTTTATTCATTTTTTTTGTTTCCTCCAAATCATCTTTCTATGAACATAAAAATCTACCGGATTAGAAATGACAATTGAAAATGGAATAGTCGTTTATTTTGTATTTTGTAACGTAGAAACAGACTTACCGGCTGTCTTAACTGAGGCCTTTTGGGGTTTTGTAGTTGTGATACAAATCGCAATGTTAAACTGAGTGATTCGGCGAATAATTTCTCACAAAATGAATAAAGGTCAGTATTACTTTACCTTCATACAAGGCCTCTGAGTTGATTGGTCTTCAGCCTCGGACAAAACAGAAACAGAAATGATGCCGAGGATCTTATCTGAACAGACAGATTACACTTTAGATAGAATTAACACTTAATGCGTTAAGAAAGAAAATAGCTGAAGTTGCAAACATCGTAGATCCGGGTGAAGCATAAGCAGATTTGAAATCATAAAGCACAATTTAATTAGCCGCGACACAAGAAATACAACAAAGTGGTTGTGTGCCCAGTGCAGACTCAGATCAGCCTGGGCATCCGCCCAGTCTGATCAGACTCTTCGCTAAGCCTTCTAAGGGTAGCTAAGGATCTAAGCGTCGTATAACATCGATGCGTCGTAAAAAAATATCGTTAAAACGTCGAACCTTTGGTTTAAACCATATTTTATTAACTGTAATATACATACATATACTGTATTATGATGTCACAAGTAAAAGATTTTGACAGTTAGCAAAATGCCTATGTATAAAGTCATGTCCTGGAAACGTCAGATCTTAAACGACACATCGACTCTTTGAGCCCGCTAATTTGATCTTACCTCTGTTTCGGGTTCCATGTCTGTTTATCTGAATATTTCGGATGAAGCAATACTTCTATGGTTTATGATTTCAGACTTACGATTTTGATACTTTGACCGCTTCCACTAATGAAGTCACGTGTCGGTTTTAGAAACTTTAATTAATCAACAGAAACACTGGTCTGTATATTTCATCTACCGCTAGTTTTGCCACTAATTAGTGTTATAATGATAACAATGGGGTCAAGTTAGTTGTTGTACACCCATGGTCTTGTTTGTACATTCTGTCAAATGGTCAATTAAACTGTATATAAAGACAATTAAGGAAACTGTCATGCTGACTCTCCAAAATTGTGGTGAGTGACATCTCTCCTCAGCATTGGAGACTCAGCATTGACCTGACTGGTTCCAACTAGCATGCTATAAATTTCTGGTTTCAAACAAACTCTTGGGACAAGTAAATAAAGTTCATGCTGACCCTCATATGTGGTGGTGAGTTTGACCTCTCCTCAGAATTGGAGACTCAGCTTTGATCTGACTCTTCCCAAGTAAATATACTTTAACAAACTGATTTGAATCCAAAAATATCCAAAGCATTGCCAAATTTGTGTGTATATGATAACAATGCTGTTGAATGGTCATTCAAGTGTCTGACTCTTCCCAAGTAAATATACTTTAACAAGTTGATTTGAATAAAAAAAAATCCTAATCATTGCCAAATTTTTGGTGTATATATGGTAACAATGCTGTTGAATGGCCATTCAAAGTGTGTGCATTCTGTAATATGGCAATTAAAAGTTCTGTAATAAGACATTTAAGGAAACTGTCATGCTGACTCTCCAATGTTAGGGTGAGTTGGATCTCTCCTCAGCATTGGGGACTCAGCATTGACCTGATTTGTTACAAGTGTGCATACTTTGATAAACTTATCTCATTCTTACAGGTATCCTTTGAATAGCCAAATTAATTGTTCCTATATGATAACAAGGGTGTTCAATGGGTTGTTGTACATTTTGACAAATATGGAAACTGTCATGCTGAAACTCCAATGTTGGGGTGAGCTAGAGCTCACCACAGCAATGGAGACTCAGGATTAACCTGATTTGTTCTAAGTTAGCATACTTTAATAAGCTGATTTAACCTCCTAACAATTATTATTTGAAATGCCAAATTAAGTGTGTTTATATGATGACGATGATGTTAAATGGGATGTTATATGGCTGTGGTCTACTGTATACATTCTTTTTCATGGTGCATGGAAGCTGTATTTATAGAAAGTTAAGGAAACTGCCAGGCTGTAATTTTGTTCCAGTACTTACATTCTGTACTATAATGACTAACAGCTATACCTAAAGACAATTTGGGAAATTGTCACGCTGACTCTCCAATGCTGTGGTCAGTTAGATCTCCCCTCAGCACTGGAGACTCAGCATTGACTTCATTGGTTACAATTAAGCATGTTCTAACAATATGATTAAAAACTCCCTTAGCTGTAAGATATTAAAGGTATTATTGTCATGCAGACTCTCCAATGTTGGGTGAGTTAGATGATCTTCCGGCAATGAACTTGACTTGTCCCAGGTTAGAATATTTTAACAAGCTGAGCTAACAAATAGCCTTAAAGTCTGTACTGCCACCTGTTGTGGGTTTTGCATGATAAGAATGGTAATGAATGAGCTATTGTACACCTGTGTGTGCATTCTGTCTTGTGGAGAATAAAGGCTAAAACTGTGTGCAAATAAGGACACTGTCAAGCTGACTTTGGATCTCTCCTCAATATTGGAAACTGAGCATTGACCTGGCTTGTTCCAAGTTAGCATATAGTAACAAGCTGATTTCAGTCTATCAAGTATCCTTTGAATTTCCCAAATTCAGTGTGTTTATATGATAACAATGGGGTCAAGTTAGTTGTTGTACACCCATGGTCTTGTTTGTACATTATAGCAAATGGTCAATTAAACTGTATATAAAGACAATTAAGGAAACTGTCATGCTGACTCTCCAAAATTGTGGTGAGTGACATCTCTCCTCAGCATTGGAGACTCAGCATTGACCTGACTGGTTCCAACTAGCATGCTATAAATATCTGGTTTCAAACAACCTCTTGGGACAAGTAAATAAAGTTCATGCTGACCCTCATATGTTGTGGTGAGTTTGATCTCTCCTCAGAATTGGAGACTCAGCTTTGACCTGACTCTTCCCAAGTAAATATACTTTAACAAGCTGATTTGAATCCAAAAATATCCAAAGCATTGCCAAATTTTGTGTGTGTATATGATAATAATGCTGTTGAATGGCCATTCAAGTGTCTGACTCTTCCCAAGTAAATATACTTTAACAAGTTGATTTGAATAAAAAACAATCATAATCATTGCCAAATTCTTGGTGTATATATGGTAACAATGCTGTTGAATGGCCATTCAAAGTGTGTGCATTCTGTAATATGGCAATTAAAAGTTCTGTAATAAGACATTTAAGGAAACTGTCATGCTGACTCTCCAATGTTGGGGTGAGTTGGATCTCTCCCCAGCATTGGAGGCTCAGCTTTGATCTGATTTGTTACAAGTGTTCATACTTTGACAAACTTATTTCATTCTTACAGGTATCCTTTGAATAGCCAAATTAATTGTTCCTATATGATAACAATGGTGTTCAATGGGTTGTTGTACATTTTGACAAATATGAAAACTGTCATGCTGAAACTCCAATGTTGGGGAGAGTTACATCTCTCCTCAGCAATGGTGACTCAGCTTCGACCTGACTTGTTCCAATTTTGCATACTTTGACAAGCTAATTTCAGTCTAACAAGTATCCTTTGAATAGCATAATTAAGTGTGCATATATGAAAACAATGGTGTTGAATGGGTTGTTGTACATGTATGATCTTTTGTGTACATTTTGTTTTGTGGAGATAAAAACTCTATAAAAAGACAATTTAGGAAATTCGTATGCAGACTCTCCAATGCTGTTTTAACTACCTAATTCCAAACTAAAATCTTAGGACAATTAAAGATAGTGTCATGCTGATTCTCCAAAGTTGTGGTGAGCTAGATCTCTCCTTGGCATTGAAGACTCAGCATTGACCTCTTTTTCTCCAAGTTAGCATACTCTAACAAGCTGATTTCAATTTAAAAATATTCTTTACAGTGCCAAACTTTGTGGTTTTATATGACAACAATGATGTTGTATGGGCTGATATACACTTGAAGTTTAGTGCATTTATTCTTATGGTGAATAAAAGTCCTATATAAAGAACTTTAAGGAAACTGTCATGCGGCCTTTCCAATGTTCAGGTGAGATCGATCTCTCCTCAGCATTGGAGACTCAGCATTGACCTGACTTGTTCAAAGTTAGCAGACTTTAATAAGCTGATTTTGGATATCATATTGATATTATAGAAAATTGTAGAAGTTAAAAGTGGTAATTTGAGACAAGTTTATTCTGGCTCTTCAATTTTATAGTGAGTCAGGTCCTTCCGCAAAAATTTTATAATGTAGAAGGTATATAAGTAATATTATTGTGCTTTTGAGAGACTAAAATAGATGAAGTTAAAATTTGACATTAACGTGAGTTTCTAAGAGATAAATTGGATTCTCTTACTTTTCGTTTCGGTAAGAGGATTTTTAACCTTAAGGTTTATATATTTAATATGCAACCCTTTTGAGATATATGAAAAGTTAGTTAATTAACTTGCAGTGCTCCTTTGTGGAGGAAAATAATGTTTAATTTCGGCACGGGGGATAAACAATATTGCACGTACTTCATATATGTATCCTTCTCAGAAATCAGCTGGGATGGCCAGACTCCTGTAACTTTGGTAACCGGAAGGACCCTGGGCAATAAAGAATTAAGGTGATAATGATAATTATGTCAAAATTTAGGTTAAGAAGATAACTTATCTGGTGTGGTAAAGTCATTTAAGTGCAAAAAAGTAATTTCACATAGGTTCAAAAGTATTTTTATACGATCATTGGCTTCTGTTGAGGTGACTTTGCGGTTTTATCGACCTGCAAACTACATAGTGATCGACGCGAATGCGGAGGTCAATATGTTATGTTTGCGGGTAAAGGGAGCTGCGTGTTCAGGGAAACAGAGGCCAATGATTGCTTTATTATATGCCAATTCTATAACTAATCTCCATAAATACCATAAATCGACTATACTACATTGTATGATAACGCGAAGTACACCAATAACATAAATATATACGCCACATTAGGTTAGAAAACTACAAGAGATGTGAGCTTAAAAGTAATCTTCAATGACTAATTAGTGAAAATCGCAAAATACTAACTGGCACGTGACGTCGAGTCAGCCAATGAAATTGTTTATCTCTTCGTTTTATTTAATAATTGTAAATAATATGTCTCAATTGTCCTTTGATGTATATACAGTTGTGTAGTGAATTTGTGTAAATAAGTTAAATGTTCCGTTTAAAAAATTTCTTGAGGTAAACGTTTGGCTTGAAAAGTATATTGACAAAGTACTCTTTTTTTTCATGTATCTGGCATAGATATTGAAGTCAGATTGTCGAATAGAAAAGGAACATGAACAAATCAATGTTCATGTTTTGCGCCAAAAAGGAAACGTTGTTTCTTTTAATTTTTTCTTCTCTAGTGTTTTAATTTATGTATTGTTCTGAAAAATTTAAAATGCCACATCTCTCTTTTACTATTTCGTCACACGTAAAGTCAAACATAAGTATCTATTTTGTTTGCTCCATGAGTCGCATAAAAATTGAAACTTATTCTTACCGTACAAATGGAATCACATAATTTAATTAAACTATCAAGCACTAATGTTAGGGGTATGCACGATTCTCAGAAACGTAGAGATATGTTCCACCATTTGAGACAAATGAAATTCCAAATACATTGTTTGCAAGACACACATTTTACTGAAAATTTAGAACCTTACATACGAGCTGAATGGGGTGGAAATATTCTCTTTAGTTCAAACACATCAAATTCGAGAGGAGTCTGTATTCTTTTTAACGATAACTTTGAATATAAAATTCTGAAGTCTAAACACGATGCAAACGGAAATTTTATAGTAGTTAGTTTAGAAATTGAGGAAAAACAAATTACACTTGTCAATATTTATGGTCCAAATGAAGATTCCCCAAATTTTTATAGTAAAATAGCTGATATTATTGAGGAGTTTGAAAACGACACATGCATTATTTGCGGTGATTTTAATCTAGTCCAAAATCAAGAGTTAGATACTTATAATTACATTCATGTAAATAACCCAAGGGCAAGAGAATATTTACTAATAATGAAAGAAGATTTTAATTTAGTAGACCCCTTTAGAGAATTAAATGACCAAAAAAGAAGATATACATGGCGTAAACCAACCCCTCTTAAACAAGCGCGATTGGATTTCTTTTTAATATCTGAATGTATTATGCCTAGTGTTCAAACCCTCGACATTTTACCAAGTTACAGAACAGATCATTCTACTGTAGTTTTAACGTTGCAGATAAATGAATTTAAAAAAGGAAAAGGTCTCTGGAAATTCAACAATAGTTTACTTAAAGGTACACATTATATAGAATCAGTAAAAAGATGCATAGATACAGTTAAAGAGCAATACATGATCCCAGTTTATGATTTAGAGTTTTTGAACACTATGGAAAGTAACAATATTCAATTAACGATTTCAGACCAATTGTTTTTAGAAACACTTTTAATGGAAATTAGGGGAAAAACAATTTCATATTCTTCATATAAGAAAAAGCAAAGAACACTTCGCGAAGAACAATTACTTGAAGAGATAAAAAAATTAGAACAAGATACTAACTTAGACTTAAATAAAATAGATGAAAAGAAAAAGGAATTGCAAGATCTTAGAAAAGAGAAAATACAAGGTATAATGATCAGGGCAAGGGTAAGGTGGGCAGAAGAGGGGGAAAAACCTACTAAATATTTTTGTGGTCTAGAATCCAGAAATTTTACAAATCAAACTATTTTTAAAGTAAAAACAGACGATGGTAAGGTTCTTAATAAACAGGAAGATATTTTAGAAGAAGTGAAAACTTTTTACTCTAAACTATATCAAAAACAAGAAATGGAATCGGAACTAGATATTGAATATATTTTAAATAATTTACAGGGCCTAAACTATCAGCAGAAGAGAAAAGTAAATTAGAGGGAGAAATTACGTTGGTCGAAATCAGTCATGCCCTTAAAAAAATGAAAAACAATAAAAGTCCTGGTTCAGACGGTTTTACTGTAGAATTTTATAAGTTTTTTCATAAAGATTTAAAAACATTTATTCAACGGGCTATAAATGAAGGTTACAGAATTGGCAAACTTTCAACTACACAACGTCAGGGGATAATAACTTGCTTACCGAAGGGAGATAAACCTAGAGAATTTTTGAAAAATTGGCGCCCTATCACTCTTTTAAATGTAATTTATAAAATAGCATCTAGTTGTATAGCAGAAAGGCTTAAATCTGTGTTACCAAAACTTATTTCAACTGACCAAACAGGGTTCATTAGTGGTCGTTATATTGGTGAAAATACTAGGCTAATATATGACATTATGAGCTTTACAGAAGAATTTAACCTTCCTGGGCTTCTACTTATTATAGATTTTGAAAAAGCTTTCGATACTATTTCATGGGATTTCATTCAAAGAGTACTGCATATGTTCAATTTTGGGGAGTCAGTCAGGCATTGGATGACAGTGTTTTACAATGATATAAGTTCAGCGGTTATTCAAAGTGGGTTTTTATCAGACTTTTTTCAAACGTATAGGGGGTGTAGACAGGGAGACCCATTATCACCTTACATATTCTTACTGTGTGCTGAAATTTTATCCCTGATGATCAAAAAGAATGAAAATTTAAATGGAATAAAAATAGGTGAGATAGAATACAGACTCTCTCAATTTGCGGATGACACTACGATTATATTAGATGGTACCGAACAGTCGTTTGTTGAGGCTATGAATATCCTTAGACTTTATGCAAACATGTCAGGTTTAAAAGTAAATAACTCGAAAACAAGAGCAGTATGGATAGGCAGTAAGAAGTTTGGTGGTCAAACATTCAATCATAGATACAAACTGGACTGGAATCAAACAGATTTTACTATTCTGGGAATAAGATTTTCGTGCAATCTTGAAAATATGATAAAAATAAATTTTTACGAAAAAATCAAGCAAGTTGAAAGGGAACTAAAGCAATGGTCCAAACGTTTGCTTACACCCTTTGGTAGAATTACAATTTTAAAAACCTTAATCATATCGAAATTTAATCACTTATTTATTTCTCTTCCAAATCCTTCCCAAGAAATAATAAACAAACTTAATAAAATATTCTTTAACTTCATTTGGCAATCTAATATAGACAGAGTAAAAAGAAATGTGATAGTGCAAGAATACGACAATGGTGGACTCAAAATGATACAATTAGATAACTATATTTTGGCCTTAAAATGCACGTGGATACGGAGATTGTTAATTACAGATGCAAATTACAGAGATATTTTTCAAGTATATTATATGCAAATAAGCGAGTTAATTACAAGAGGAGTTGAATATGTGCGACGACTAAAAATGAATAAAAACAATCAATTTTGGAATGATGTGCTTGATTCTTGGATTAACTTGAGTAATCTTAACAATCCTACTACGTTAGAAGATATCTTATCAGTTAACATATGGGACAATAAAGATATTAAAGTTGCAAATAAAACAATTTTTTACAAAAGGTGGTTTAATAAACATATATACTATATCAAAGATTTATTTGATGCAAATGGAAATTTTATGGATTTAGATACATTTTGCGATCAATACCAAATTCAAGTTAATTTTCTAGAATATGGGGGGGGGGGGGGGGGGGGGGTCAGGTCAGCTGTAGAAAATTATATTAGAAGAAAAAGAATAATACTTGAAACACCTTGTACTTGTATGTTTTATATTTTTTTGCCTTATAATATTAAACAAATAATGAAAAACAAAAAAGGATGCAAGGAAATGTATGCTGTATTTAATAAAATAAATCTACATATAAAAAGTCAAGATAAATGGAATAATGTTTTTGAAAACACTAATTTAGATTGGAAATTGATATATAATTTACCAGCAAAATGTTGCAATAATACAAAAATTCACTGGTTTCAGTATCGTATATTACACAGGATTTTAGCTACAAACGATTTGCTGGTGAAAATGAAAATTAAGCAAGATAACCTTTGCAGTTTCTGTGGATCTCTTCCGGAAACGATTCAACATTTGTTCTGGCATTGTAATCTAGTCATGGAATTCTGGGAGAATATTGAGAACTGGTTCTTAGAAACTGTTCAGTATTCTTTAAATATAAATAGGCAGGCGGCAATATTTGGTATTACATATAACATATCAATAAATAAACCTATCAATTATATACTGATTTTAACACGCTACTATATATATAAATGCAAAATTAATAATAAGCAACTTAATTTACAAGTGTGGAAAAAAGAAGTAAAGCAATATTTGACTATTGAAAAGTACATAGCAATTAAGACAAGTAGCTATGAAAAGTTTTCAAAAAGTTGGAATAAATGGCTCTTGCTGTTTGAGGTTTGACCTAAAAATTAATGAACAAATGAATAAAATGGAGATAGGAAAAGCAAAGTACATTCCATAATATGAACAATTTTACAAGGGCTTTCTAAAAAAAAAAGAGAACGTGTAATATTCTGAAACTCTTATTCACCTGATTCTTTTTTTTATGTTATATATTTGATTTAATTTTTATTTTTTTTGTATACTGACAATACTTTGAATAGTGTGTACTTGCTAACATGTAATACATACCGTATGTAATATTATATTCGGACATTTCAACACCTCGCTTATGTGCTCTTTTGTGTTTCTTTCTTTTTTGTTTTTAGATACAATCTCACATCAATATTAGGAGAACATTTTATAAATGTGAAAAAGAGTTGTAGACGATGATCAAGCTGCTTTAAACGCTTTGATCTCGGTCACACTGTTTGCGAAAATAGCTTTGTATAAATACTTTAGGTTAATACGGTAATTACATGTAGCTGCATATTAGTAACAAAAACTGAATTTTCCTCTGAAATACATAAAAGTTGATAAAAATGCCATACCTCCAGTCCAGTTTGTGTTGCAAGGTCTCTTACTCAGAAAAATATACACCTGCGTTATATAAATCCAAACGAATGTGTGCACCATGAATATTTGCTGTCGTGGCCGGCACGTCTATATATACATATTGTACATAAATAACATAGTAAGTGAAGCGAAACTTTAGTTATCAGTGTGTATTTACTTGTCTAAGTGTCGGCTTGCTAGAGAATAGTTTCTATATTTGCAAACGTCGAAAGCTCTTAAAGGACTTAACATTACTGCAGTTTGGTCATAGCTGTTTTTAGAATAAATACTTGAAGGTCCTGCGGAGTGTGTGTGGCCAGCAAGGGCTCAGACCAGACTCATATGCGAAGACTGGTCTGGGCATGCGCTGTTTCGCATACGCATCTAAAACCTCTTTATTAGTATTTTTTTTTATTAGTGGCCATTCAAAACCCATTGTACATTGACCCAATGAATGAGGATAGATGGAAGGAACTGATCTCGCAATGTTTACATTGATAACTTCATAAGGATATGATGTACTTGTTACCAGTTGCATGAACGAGGGTTTTGTTGTTGGGGGAAAACTTTTAAGTATTCATATGTGTGCTCCAAAAAGGTAAAATGTACGATAGATAGTTAGTTAGTTGAGGATTTTGATGCTACTGTGTGACTCAATTTGGAAATGCTATATGGAATCATGATTTTAAAAATGCACCAATTTATATACTGTATATGTACTGTGTCTATGTTTTTGTCAAAGATGAGATGTGTTGTTTTTCAAAATAAATTATAAAAAAAAAGTTTTGCCACTAATTCTAATGTTTGATCAAGTAAGCGGAAAAACTCAGCATTATTTATTATCCAACTAGTACGAATGCTTAATCAATTGATTAGGCATAATAGATTGAAAGCATGAAACCTAAAAAATACCATCTCTACGGACAGAAAAAATAAAGTCAACTGAGCCGCGACACGACACAATCAACAATGTGACATGTGCGCTGAGCGAAGACTCGGCTCAGCCTGGGCATCGGCCCAGTCTGATCAGAGTTTTCGATTTAATTGTGGAGCAAGTTAAGACCTTTAGCTACCCTTTGAGCGCACAGCGATGACTCTGATCTGACTGACCGGCTGCTCAGGCTGACCTGAATCATTGGTAGGCGCACATGGCACTTTGCTTGTTTTGTCATGTCGCCGCTCAAATGCTCTCATAAAAAGCATTCAGTGAGTGACATAATGTACGTTCAGATATAATTGCATTTTAACTTCCATAACAAGTCTTTGACGGGTAGCTTTAAGACAAACACAGCGGACGATGGTATGGATAAAGAACTACAAAAACTGAATAAGAGTCGATAATTGTTTACTTTTTTCATCACATTTTTATACCCCGCCACACGTTAGTGGCGGGGTATTATGTTTTCCCGCTGACTGTCCGTGTGTCCGTCCGTCCGTCGTATGTACGTCCGTCCGTCCGGTCGTCCGTCCGTGAGCACTTCGTTTCCGTTCGATAACTTGAGTATTTATTAACGGATTTTATTCATTCATGGCATGTGCATTGGTCTTGGGAAGATCTCGGTTGGGATTGTTAATGGGCAAATTTCGATGTCTACTTATGGAGTTATTGCCCTTTTCATGGTCTTAAAAGCAGTTTTTGGTCTGTAGTTCTTTTACACTTTGAAATATCTTGATGAAATTTCACAGAAATGATCGAAGTAACATAAGCTTTCAGTTATAAGCAGAATTTTTTCCACCTGGATTATCTGCCCCTGCTCTAGGGCTATATACATGTATGAAATAATGAAAAAAAATGTAGAGTAGAAAGGGATTTTTCTGAAACTTGTAACAAATTATCATATTGATATAAGCTTTATGTCTTGATCAAAATTTTGTCCCCCAGTGGTTATCTGCCCCTGACACATGCTGTATACATGTATGAAATCATGAAAAAATCAATATAAAATCAGATTTTTGGTATATCTTGATGAAATTTCATAGAAATGATTAAAATAACATAAGCTTTCTGTTACAAGTAGTATTAAGTCCACATAGGTTACCTGCCCCTGCCCCAGAGCTATATACATGTATAAAATTATGAAAAAATTCTGTTCATGAGGTTCATGTCATGATAAAAAAAATGTATAAAAGATAGAAGACGGGGTATTGGTTTGCAGTGGCGGGGTATTACGCAGTGGTTTACGATGCTTTTATTTCTTCACCCTTTGTAGTACATGTAATAAGCATATAAAACCATTTTCTTGGTAATCCAAACAAAGTACACATTGCTTATACTTATAAGAAGAAGAGGAATATGATATATAAATAAACTAGAAGATGTGTCTGTAAAACACTATGCCCCCAACTATATGCCTGCCTTTAACAAGATCAATAAAAAGAAACAAAAATACAAGTGTGCTAATTTTTTATTTTCTACCTATCTCTGGAAATTTCAAGGCCAAAGCAGTTATGGTTCTTGAGTAATAGATCAACCCTAAAATATTATGTACAGACATGAAAAGGGACATACCGGTAACTCTGTCAATAATGAATGCAACATAATGTAATCATCATTAGATTGATCCACATATCAAATATTATTCATATACCAAAAATGAAATGTCCAGGTCGAACAGTTTAAAAGTTGAAAAACTGCCAAAGTCAATATAGGGGCATCATTCAGTCAAATATTTACAAAATTAGCTCAAAAGCTAATCGGGTGCTCTGCACCTTAGACCCTACCAGATTGCCAAATATGGACAACCTAGCTCAACAGCTTTTCCAAAATTTTGCTAACAAACTTACACTTAATTTTTCAAGAAGGGGCAGAACTCTGTCAATAATGAACGCAACATGACTTGATTATCATCAAAATGATCAACACACCAAATACTATAGCTACATCAAAAATAGCCATCAGAGGAGATGGCAAATCCCCCGACCGAAGGCCCCTTGCGCTTTGGTAAACACAGTGCCCTTCAAAACACATATAAATAGTATACTGTCATTCTTTTATCCTCCTTATTGACAATATCTGTTTAACAGATGCATGATTATCTAACACTCAGACCAAAACAGTATGCCAGATTGCTAAAAAGAGGTAAAATCTCAAATAGTAACCATGTAGACAATGTATTGCATATGATACATTCAACATTTCAAAATGTGTGAATAACTTCTAAAGTACAAGCCCTACAAATCTAATTTTGAGCTCTCTAGTAAGTGAATTTGGACAAAGAATCCAAATCTGATTTTTTTTTTTTTTTTTATTTGGGGGGGGGGGGGGGGGGGGGGTGGGGGGCACTCGGAAAAGTATGAAAGCAAGAGTTGTCATTCTTGTATGAGACAAACTGTCATGATCTGTTCTCCATATCTGTGAAGTATCATAAAAATATTTCAAAAGGTATTCATGTTATGGAGCGGACACGAAATCACACCTAAAACCATCAAGGGGAAATAACTTAAAAACTTAGAAAGCAAGAGTTGTCATTCTTGTTTGCGACACATCAGCATGACCTGTTCTACGTAACTATGAAGTATCATGAAAATATTCCAAAGGGTATTCAAGTTATGGAGCGGACACGAAATTACACCTAAAACCATCAAGGGGAAATAACTCAAAAAGTAAGAAAGCAAGAGTTGTCATTCTTGTTCGCGACACATCGTCATGACCTGTTCTACATATCTGTGAAGTATCATGAAAATATTTCAAAAGGTATTCAAGTTATAGAGCGGACACGAATTTACACCTAAAACCATCAAGGGGAAATAACTCAAACAGTAAGAAAGCAAGAGTTGTCATTCTTGTTCGCGACACATTGCCATGACCTGTTCTACATATCTGTGAAGTATCAACAAAATATTTCAAAAGGTATTCAAGTTATAGAGCGGACACGAATTTACACCTAAAACCATCAAGGGGAAATAACTCAAAAAGTAAGAAAGCAAGAGTTGTCATTCTTGTTCGCGACACATCGTCATGACCTGCTCTACATATCTGTGAAGTATCATGAAAATATTTCAAAGGGTATTCAAGTTACAGAGCGGACACGAATCTGCCAAAAATTCACCAAAGGGGAGATAACTCAAAAATTACAAAAGCAAGAGTTACCATTCTTGCACGCGACACATCATCATGACCTGTTCTACATAACTGTGAAGTATTATGAAAATATTCCAAACGGTATTCAAGATATGGAGCGGACAAGAAAATGTTTACGGACGGACAGACGGACGGACGGACGGACAGACGGACAGACGGACGGACGCCAGGCTCATCGCTATATCCCCCGAAACTTTCGGTCGGGGGATAAAAATCAGGTGTCTAGGTCAATCGGTTCAAAAATTGGAAAAATGCCAAAGTTAACAAAGGGGCATAATTCAGTCATTTTTTTACGAAATTAGTCCAAAAGTTAATCAGGTAATCTACACCTAAGGCTCTACTAGTATGCTAAAAATGAACAACCTATCTCAAATATTTTTTGCAAAATTTTGCTAACAAACTTACATTTAGTTTTTCGAAAAAGGGCCATAACTCTAAAACTACATGGTCTGTGGAAAAGAAAAAAAATACCGGTCTGCTAATTTTTTATGGTCTATCCACTTATGAAATATCAAGGGTCCAGCATTCACAGTTCTTGAGTAATGAATCATACCTACGACGATTTGCAAAAATAAGAAAAAGGGGCATAACTCTGTCAATAATGAACTCAACACAATGTAATTATCATCAAAATGATCAACACATCAGATACTATAAGTATACCAAAAATCAGGTCTTTAAGTCAAACAGTGCAAAAGTTGGAAAAATGCCAAAGTTTAAAAGGGGCATAATTCAGTCATTTTTTTACGAAATTAGCCCAAAAGTTAATCAGGTGATCTACACCATAGGCCCTACCAGCATGCCAAATATGAACAACCTAGCTCAAATACTTTTTCCAAAATTTTGCTAACAAACTTACATTTAAATTTTCGAAAAAGGGGCATAACTCTGAAAGTACACAGCTGACGGAAAAGAAAAAAAATACGGGTTCACTAATTTTTTATAATCTATCCATCTATAAAATATCAAGACCCTAGCCTTTACAGTTCCTAAGTTACAAAGCATACTTAATGTGTTACGGACGGACGTAACGGACGGACGGACGGAAGGACGGATGGACAAGCCAAAAGCAATATGCCCCTTCAACTTCTTCGAAGTTGGGGGCATAATAAGGACAACACTCGGACTCGCAACTGACCTTGCACGAATGTGTTTATCGCTCCGCTATTCGATCGACAGGCCCCGATGGCTCAGGCACAGGCACCAATTTACCGGCCTCGATACCTCAGCGGAAGAGGGTTCGCTTCGGGAGGTCGTAAGTTCAAATCCCGGCCGCGCCACACCAAAGGCGTAAAAATGGTAATAGGAGCCTTGGCTGACGCTCGGTTATAAAGGGTAGTCCTGGGAAGACAAAAATAAGTAATCAGGTAGGTATGATTTGTTACTGGATACCTTGTTTGTCGCAATAAAAGCTCTACAGCGCTTATGTTGTCTGTTTCTAATATGCGACGTTAAATAGCGCTTCTTTATCTTTATCGAACTTGTCCGAGTATATAATAAAAGAAGAAAAGAATGCCACAAACACATGTATTCGTTTGTCGCAGGTTTTTACCTCATCTCCTTGGTCAGTGCATATGATGGCTGACAGGCTGCGACAGGACAAATATGATTGCTGCCTTTGGCCAGCATTTTTATTTCTATTTTCTATTAGATGTATGTTTATCAGCTTAGACAACCTGTTGATACAGCCGACTTGGTCCAGGTCAATGTCAGCTCCTTTATAATTCACCTTACAGTCTCGTCCCTGAAGTGTATTTGTATGTTTATCACGGAACTCTCTTTGACCCACTTACCAAGCAGAGCAGCTGGTAGCACAACGCATGCGTTTTTATAAACAACATAACGGAATGCATTTAGGTATATGTATCCAATAGACCTCAGCAGATTACGAGTATTATTTGATTCACTCTTAGTGTAGTTAGGTGCTGGGCAATGTGTGTGTTCCATTTTCATGGCTATTCTGTTGTGGCTGGGTAATGTGTGTGTTCCATTTTCATGGTTATTCTGTTGTGGCTGGGTAATGTGTGTGTTCCATTTTCATGGTTATTCTGTTGTGGGTGGGTAATGTGAGTGTTCCATTTTCATGGTTATTCTGTTGTGGCTGGGTAATGTGTGTGTTCCATTGTCATGGTTATTCTGTTGTGGGTGGGTAATGTGTATGTTCCATTGTCATGGTTATTCTGTTGTGGCTGGGTAATGTGTGTGTTCCATTTTCATGGTTATTCTGTTGTGGCTGGGTAATGTGTGTGTTCCATTGTCATGCTCGTTCTGTTGTGGGTGGGTTCCATTGCCATGCTTATTCTGTTGTCGCTGGGTAATGTGTGTGTTCCATTGTCATGGTTATTCTGTTGTGGGTGGGTAATGTGTGTGTTCCATTTTCATGGTTATTCTGTTGTGGGTGGGTAATGTGCGTGTTCCATTTTCATGGTTATTCTGGATGGGTAATGTGTGTGTTCCATTGTCATGGTTATTCTGTTGTGGGTGGGTAATGTGTGTGTTCCATTGTCATGGTTATTCTGTTGTGGGTGGGTAATGTGTGTGTTCCATTTTTATGGTTATTCTGTTGTGGGTGGGTAATGTGTGTGTTCCATTTTCATGGCTATTCTGTTGTGGCTGGGTAATGTGTGTGTTCCATTGTCATGCTTGTTCTGTAGTGGGTGGGTTCCATTGCCATGCTTATTCTGTTGTCGCTGGGTAATGTGTGTGTTCCATTGTCATGCATTGTCAAAATATCTCCTCCAGTTTGGGAGAAATCATGAAACTTTGAAACGTCCTTATATAATCATTTCACAGAAAAAAAGCAAATATTTCGATTGGATTACTGACATTACATGTATACCTTTGATAGCATTTACCTCAAAAGGTATTACTCAGACATAACATTACCAAATATAAAAGCATTTGCAGCTACAGAAACAAAATGTGTAAGAATCTATTTAGAAACCTATCGTGTGTTTGACGAGAAAATTCTACTTTTATATAAAATGGTACAAACGCACCAATTTTCCATATATTTTTTTCTGTGTTTTGGAGCTGCTATATCTCATAAACTGCTTAAGATATCTTGTTTGAATTAAAGGGAAATCGCCTCAATGTTCGTGCGCATACATTTTGACGCAGCGTCATTGTTTCTTGCTATGGTCATCATGACGTCGTTTACCGTAACGCTAAAACGTTTACGTCACTTTCGAAGACAACATGGGCTCTTTGTTGAAACAAACGTATAAGATTTTTGCGACAGAAAAATGGTAAATATATAAAATTGGAGAAAAAAAACGACAAAAATATGGCTCAAGAATTTTATACGGAAAAGAGAGCGCCAATTTTTGTGGGGTAGTGTGTAAATTTTTCAGGAATTATTTGTCAGGTAAAGAGAGGCTGTGAAAAATGCAAGTGCGTTTTGAATCTCGTAATTACTTAATGCAAGTATAGATACAAATAAGCACTTAGTCCTTTTGGTTTAAGTTATGAAATACCCATGCAAACAGTGAAAGCGGAGATCAGACTGAGCAAATGCGCAGGTTGATCTAAGCTTTTATTGTTAGCTGGTGTCGTTAAGGTAATTATGATTTTTTCTTTTTCTTTTCTTTTTGAATAGTTGCCTATAAGATTTAACGCAATTGACATAAGACGAACAGCCATATTTTTCTCGTAAGATATAAATTTTACAACGACTAGGCGGCGACACTTTTATTTTTCACTAATTGCCCTAGACTTTTCACAGGATTCATAGATTGTTGACGCGAACAGGGAAAAAATTTCAAAATGCGCATCATCCGAAATTGGTCTCAGCATTGGTTTAAACAATATTTTATTAATCAATTCACATTTTATAATTTACAATCTCAAGTATCAGGATCTGACAGTAAGCTATAAGCTTATAATGGTCATCTCAGCATTAAATGATAAATTGAAATCATGCACCACGGATCAAGCTTTGCCGATGTTTCTGTGAAAATACATGTCGGGCAGTGGCCGGGTCCGATAAGTTGACTGTTCGCACATTAACTTGTTCATCAGATATAAATGTGATATAATCTAGACCAAGAAAAAAGTTCAAAATTCTATTAGAAATAACAATGAACATGCTGCCTAGTTTCAGTTCTTGGAATTTCTCTCATTAATCTGTTGTCTGCATACGAGAAAATTTTGAAGGCGACAATTTCATATAGACTACATGTTTAAGACATAGGAACATTGCTGAAATTGAATAGGAAATTATATTGTATTGCTATCAACAAGCATCGAAAGGTAAGAGCGTTATCCATATGACCGTTGATGGCGCCAAATAGAAAGCGACGTCAACGCATAAAACATTGACGTCAACGCGCTAACATGAAAACCGCACGAAATAAAAGTGGTTTTCCTTCCATAACTCAAATATTTGGTCGATGACCTATATTTTTTATTTGCTTATTTCCATGGGGTGGATCATTCCTTTACTATACCTAAAGTATATAAAAATTTCAATTGTGGAACTTTATATATTGAAGAAATTCCACGTTTTTTCCAGTAATGGGAAATGGCGGGAAACTAAAAACTGAAAATAACCTATATAATGAGACACACGACGATGATGATTTTGATGGGCAAACAAAAAGACAAGAAAGAGGAGTTAATTAATCTTTATTTTGAAACGATCGGTCATCTATTTTCTCGGATAAAGTGTTCGAAATAGACATAGGCATGTTTCAAACAGGCACATAGATGGCGCTGCATTATCTCAAAAAGTAGTACGGTGACCCCCATTTTTTTATTTCATTTTTTCACTTAGCACATAATATTCTACCACTGTGAGAAGTTTCAACAAAATTTCAATGGCAGTTTTTATGGGGTGATTTCCCTTTAAAAGCGTTTTCTAATTTTATAAAGATATGAGATTCTATTTCCCCAGTGATGATCTAAAGTTAGATGAAAGAATTATCTAATGAGGGAAAAATTCTTTTTGTAATGGTTGACCCAGAGTGGGATCAGAAAATTTACTTTGAGATATCAGTAGTTTGGGAGGAGCTTCGACTTTGAGATACCGAGAGTTGACATTAATTACACTCGGTTATTATTTTGATTGGTGGTTGTTTGTAGTTGTTTTAATGTTTTACCTCCACGGTAAACAATGTTGGTGGTTGAATGATATATTGGTATATATAAGAAAAGTATCTACATTTTATTGCTGATGCCGAGTTACTGGATTTCGTCCAGGAAAACTTCAAAAGGCCAGTGAATTTGCAGCCCACCCTAAATGGAATTCCTTCATCGCAACTACCAATCGCTATTAACTGTAGCATCGCCCTGAGGTAACGTCTTAAAAAGTTTAATCAAATTCTTGACAGCTTCTGAATGAATTTTAATTCCCTCCTACAATCAATTTTTGCAATATTGATTTCAACTCGAGTTAGGAGACGCCATTCACAAAGCGGGCTTCCATAACTTCGACGACTTTCATCTGTCGTACTTGACCGAAAATCGAAAATCAGTCAGTGTTGCCAACGGTTGGAATGATAAATTTCATAGACGATAGTCTGAAATAATTGATAAATCTGTGTCTGCCGTTTTCGGCTATGTTCATAGGTGTGTATGTGTCTGCATGTGTGCATGTGTGTGTGCCAGCGCACGAGCGTGTGTGGGGTTATGTGTTTGTTTCCTTCTATTTATTTTCTCATTTATTTATCTTTATTCCATGGCTATTGTCATTATTATTACTTATTAGTTTAATAATAAGCATTATTTTATTGTATTCATTTTTTTTTTTGTTTCCTCCAAATCATCTTTCCATGAACAAAAAAATCTATCAGATTAGAAGTGACGATTGAAAATGGAATAGTCGTTTATTTCGTATTTTGTAACGTAGAAACAGACTTACCGGCTGTCTTAACTGAGGCCTTTTTGGGTTTTGTAGTTGTGCTACAAATCGCAAAGTTAATCCGAGTGATTCGGCGAATAATTTCTCACAAAATGAATAAAGGTCAGAATTACTTAACCTTCATACAAGGCCTCTAAGCTGATTGGTCTTTCAGCCTGGGCCAAAAACGGAAACAGAAATGATGCCGAGGATCTTATCTGAACAGACAGATTACACTTTCGATAGAATCAATACTTAATGCGTTAATAAAGAAAATAGTGCAAACATCGTAGATCCGGTCGAAGCATAAGCAGATTTGAAATCATAATGCACAATTTAATGAGCCGAGACACAAGAAAATCAACAAAGTGGTTGTGCGCCCAGTGCAGGCTTAGATCAGCCTCAGCATCCGCCTAGTCTGATCTGACTCTTCGCTAAGCATTCTAAGGGAAGCTAAGGGTCTAAGCGACCTTCATGCGGACAGCGAAGACTCTGATTAGACTTGGCGGATGTACAGGCTGATCTGAGTCTGCGCTGGGCGCAAAACCACTTTGTTGGTTTTCTCGTGTCGCGGCTCATTAAATTGTGAATTTCTGTTTCCGTTTTTGGCCCAGGCTGAAAGACCAATCAGCTCAGAGGCCTTGTATAAAGGTTAAGTAATTCTGACCTTTATTCATTTCGTGTCGCGGCTCAAATCCAGTCTATTGTCTTTTTAGGCATGAATAGTTTAAAAACATACTAATGTATATGCAGCTGTGACATACATTTGCGTTGACGGAGCTTACTTAGAGTAGCAAACGGATTTTAGGGTGCGTGGACAGCGTTGATGATAACATAAAGGACCAGGCACTGTTATTCTACTACCCTAAAATTTAGTTGAGCTGTCATTTCTCCTAACTAAAAGTGATGGTTGCCATTTTGTCACCAATTACTCCGCTATTCCATGTATAAATGGTTTAATTGTTGCTTTACATTTCAATGCCTTTCCCATTTTTTCTAACTGTTCGTTGAATTTTGTTTTTATTTATTTATTTATTTTTTATTTTTTCATATTTAGAGTTTTTGTAGTTTAAACTTTGTTCAAGTGAATGGATTATTTCCTATCCATTTCCTATATGTGTTTACTTTTTTCAATTTTGCCCCCATTTTTCTAGAGGTAACAGATGTTAAGACGTGTTGTGTCCTCTCTCAAAACTGGAAGTAATTCTTACGAGACAGAATGTTCTATCAAGAGCAAATTCTTTCATTTTAGAGTTAATCGCCATTAAGATGGATGGCAAAATATAAAATGGAAGAATCATTTACCCTGGATGGGTATCTATTCATCTGAAACCGAAAAAAAAAAAAAAGAAAAAAAAAAAAAAATACGCAGCAAACTGGTTATCTGTCTTTTCTAGCCAGCAGGCTCTCAGCGCCATTCAACATTTATAAGTCGTCAAACAGTGTAAACGTCGAATGACACTAATCGTCGTATAACATCGATGCGTCGTCAATAATCAGCGTTAAAACGTCGAACCTTTGGTTTTAACGATATTTTATCAACTATAATCTACGCACATATACTGATCTACGATGACATAGGTAACAGGATTTGACAAAAAGCAAAATGCCTATGCAAAAGTCAGGTCATCGAAAAGTCGAACCTTTGCCGACGTATCGATGTTATACGACGCTGAGTGCGGCTAATCTGGTCACATCTTTGTTTTGGGGTTCCTTGTCTGTTTATCTGAATATTTCGGATTAAGCAATACTTCTATGGTTTATGATTTCAGACTTACGATTTTGGTACTTTGACCGCTTTCACACTGTAGTCACGTTTCAGTTTTAGGAACTTTAATTAACCTACAGAAACACTGGTCTATATATTTCATCTACCGCTAGTTTTCCCACTAATTCTAATGTTTGGTCAACTAAGCGGAATAACTCAGCATTATTAATTATCAAACTAGTACGAATGCTTAATCAATTGATCAGACATAATAGATTGAAAGCATGAAACCTACAAAGTACTATGTCTTCGGACAGAAAAAAATAAAACCAAAAGAGCCGCGGTACGACACAGCCAGCAATGTGACATGTGCGCCGAGCGAAGACTCAGCTCAGCCTGGGCATCCGCCAAGTCTGATCAGATGTTTCGCTTTGCACGTGGAGGTAGCTAAGATCTCTAGCTACCCTTTAAGCACACAGCGAAGACTCTGATCGGACTGACTGGCTGCTCAGGCTGATCTGAGTCATTGTTAGGCGCACATGCCTTTTTGCTTGTTTTGTAATGCTCTCATAATAAGCTTTCAGTGAGTGACATAATATACGTTCAGGTATAATTGCATCGTAACTGAAAACAAATCTTCCATATTAAGTCTTTGATGGGTAGCTTTATGACAAAAAAGCAGACGATGGTTTGAATAAAGAACTACAAAAACTGAATATGAGTTTGTAATTGTTAACTTTTTTCATCACATTTTTCTTCACTCTTTGCAGTAATAAGCATATAAAATCATTTTCTGAATAATCCGAACAAAGTAAAAATTGATTATAATAATAAAAAGAGGAATTGGATATGCATGTATAAATAAATAGGGACAGCACTCGGACAATTGTGCTTGCAACTGACATTGCACAAATATTTTTATCGTTCCGCCGTTCGACCGACCGGCCCGATGGCTCAGTTACAGGCCTCGATAGTTCAGTTTACCGGACCGATACCTCAGTAGAAGAGCATTTGCTTCGGGAACGGGAGGCCGTGTGTTCGAATCTCGGCCGCGCCATACTAAAGGCGTAAAAATGGTAATAGTAGCCTTGGCTGACGCTCGGTTGTAAAGGGTAGTCCTAGGAGGATAAAGTTAAGTAATTAGGTAGGAATAATTTGTTACTGGATACCTTGTTTGTCGCAATAAAGGTTCTACAGGGCTTATGTTGTCTGTGTCTAATTCTATTCTATTCTATTCTTTTCCATAACCTTACTAATTCTTTGGGTCACCACATATGACTTAGTAACAATCCCTTTCCACCTTGTCCTGTTTTCAGCTGCCCTAGTTGAGCTGGCAAAATCCATGCCCCTGTCCACTCTTTAATATCTTCTTCCCATCTCTTCTTCTGTCTACTTCTTCTTCTTTTTCCATTCACTGTGCCCTGTAGAATCGTCTTTGCCAAAACAGAAGACCTTGAGACGTGGCCAAACCACCTTAGGTTCCGTTTCTTGACCAGCCTCAGGAGTTCATCATGCTCTCCAATGGCTGCTTAGATCTTTCTGCGAACTTCCTCATTGACTATATTGTCCTTGTACGAAATGTTCAGTAACCTTCGGTAGCATCTCATCTCAAAGTCCTGCGTTCTTTTCTCTAACTCTGCTGTCAATGTCCAGGATTCACAGGCATACAGAAATATGGACATGACAAGGCAGCGCATAAGTTTCACCTTTAATCCATGACATATGTTGTTATCTCTTCAAATCGGTTTCAGCCTGCTAAGAGCTGAAGTGGCTTGTGCAATCCTTGAGAGGACCTCCTTGTTTCGAGCCATCATCTGAGACAATTGCTCCAAGGTATTTGAAGCTTGTTACGGTACCCAGCATCTGCCCTTTTACCTTGATCTCCCTCTGGATGCCATCTGCGCTGTTCGTCATAAGTCTGGTCTTCTCAGCACTGATTTCGAATTTATACCTTGTGCAGGTTTGGTCGAGACTTTCAGCTACAGCTTCTATTTCCTGCTCTCCTATAGCTAGAGCGTCTATGTCATCGAAAAAACGCAGATTGGTAATGTTTCTGCCGCCTATGCTAACCTTTCAGCCATGTTCTTCCAGCGCATCAGACATGATCCGTTCGAGAAAAATTTGAAGAGGATGGGTGACAGAAGACATCCTTGTCTTACTGCAACTGTTGTTCTGAACCATTCTCCTGTGCTGCCATTTATCAGGTCTACACTTGTAGCCTTGTCGTATAGCTACGCAATGGTGCGAACTAGATTTGCACTGATATTGTACTTCCGCATGGTGGCCCATAAGGCTGCATGCCATACCATGTCAAAGGCTTTTTTGAAATCAATGAAGACATGGTACAGATTCTGCTGATGTTGGAGATATTTTTCACACTGGATTCTAAGGTTGAAGATCTGTTCTGTGGTGCTCCTTCCTGCTCGGAACCCAGCTTGTTCCTCAGCAATTATCTCTTCGGCTTGTGGTTTAAGCCTGTTCAAGATGACTTTCAGCATGACTTTGCTTGAACGATTGATGAGGCTGATGGTTCCGTAGTTCTGGCAGAGCTGTAGGTTGCCCTTTTTAGGGAGTGTAATAATCAGCGACTGAGTCCATGGGGTAGGCCATTCTCCTGTTTCTAATTTGCGATGTTCAATAAAGCTTCTTTATCTTTATCAAACTTGCCCGAGTATATCATAAAAAAGAAACAACATGTCACAAATACATGTATTCGTTTGTCCCAAGTTTTTACCTCATATGATGACTGACAGGCTGCGACAGGTCAAATATGATTGCTGCCTTTGGCCAGCATTTGCATTTCTATTTCCTTTTAGACGTATGTTCATCAACTTAGACAAATTGTTAAAACAGCCAACTTGGTCCAGATGAATGTCAGCTCATTTATAATTCGCCTTGCAGTCTCGTCCATGAAGTGTGCACGTGTATTTGTATGTTTATCACAGAACTCTCTAGAACCCACTTACTCATCAGAGCAGCTGGTAGCACAACGCATGCGTTTTATAACCAACATAACGAAATGCATTTAGGTATATGTATCCAATAGATCTCAGCAGACTACGAGTATTATTTGATTCATTTATAGTGTAGTTAGGTGCTGGGTTTGTGTATGTTCAATTGTAATGCTTATTCTGAAGTGGCTGGGTAATGTGTGTGTTTCATCGTCAAACTTATTCGGTTGCCGCTGGGTTTCATTGTAATGCTAATTCTGTCGTGGCTGGGTAATGTGTGTGTTCCATTGTCAAGCTTATTCTGTTATGGCTGGGTTCCATTGTCATTCTTGTTCTGTTGTGGCTGGGTAATGTGTATGTTCCATTGTCAAGCTTATTCTGTTGTGGCTGGGTTCCATTGTCATTCTTATTCTGTTGTGGCTGGGTAATGTGTATGTTCCATTGTCAAGCTTATTCTGTTGTGGCTGGGTTCCATTGTCATTCTTATTCTGTTGTGGCTGGGTAATGTGTATGTTCCATTGTCAAGCTTATTCTGTTGTGGCTGGGTTCCATTGTCATTCTTATTCTGTTGTGGCTGGGTAATGTGTATGTTCCATTGTAATGCTTATTCCGTTGTGGCTGGGCTCCATTGTCATGCTTATTCTGTTGTGGATGGGCCCCATTGTCATGCTTATTTTGTTATGGCTGGGTTACATTGCCATGCTTATTCTGTTGTGGCTGGGTAATGTGTGTGTTCCATTGACATGCTTATTCTCTTGTGCCTTTTCATAACAACCTTCCTTGGGTACATGTAACTCCATTTCTCCTTTCAGCTTTCTTTAGTGCACAATATATGAATTGAACTGCGTGTCTCTAAGAAGTTTCCTCTTAGTTCCAAATTGTAAAGGCATCGAGGACTCAATTGTTTATTATACTGTCTTCAAAGATTGGAATTCTCTTCCTGGGTGGTTAAAACAATTGAAAAGCCCACAGCAATTTAAAATAGCCCTAAAAATATCTGATTGAGAATTGTTGTGCAACTGAGCAAGAGATGTTCTTCTATTATTGAGCATGTAACATTCCTTTTTTTGTCTGTGATAGCAGTGCAAACAGCCGAGTTAATCACTCATAGTGCTATCATGCTTGTAGCACACACATTTGGCCCTCCGCATGCTCTGGGCACACTGTTCCTCGGGATACGGGGGTGGTTTGTGGAGAAGCTTAAAGTGACACTCCGGTTCCAGTTTCTTGACGGATCAGTATGTGATGGCCTGCGGGTTCGCTCCCTTGGTCCACTTGTGTGTGTGACCGATATTACCATTGGTTTTGTCTTTCTTTTTCGAGCACTCTTCGGTGATAAAAATCGTTCCTTTAAAGAGCTTTTAGTGTTAATCTGTGCAATATTTCATACCTTTCCATGCCAAAGTCTTGTTCATACGTAAATGGACCTCATTGGAAATAAGCCATTTAGGCTTTATGGGCTATCCATGGGTATTAAGATCGAATCTTTCGAATCAGTGAAAATGGGTGTGTGTGTGTTAGTTTTTTTTCAAGCAGCCTAGCCCATTTCAAAACTCCTTAAGTTCTATCCAAATTCACTGTGATAATTTTATTTGTCTTAAGTTAAATATATATAGATATATTCATACTGCTCTTAAATACTTCACTTGTTGATTAATTTTTAAATTTAATTTCAAAAATCGCTTTGAATAGTATATGTTACTTTGTTAAATGATCTTACTACCTGCTTAATCTTAATCTTTTTAAAATTAAGTATTAAAGAAAGGCATTTAATATTGTGTATTACAGTCACAAAGTAACAAACATACTTACACAACCCCGATGACCCAATATGAAGTCTTCTTGATGTCATTATAATGGTTCTTCAAAATATCAATATGTTACCTAAGTGCTTTTTATGATTGTAAAAACTGTTAAAGGTGAATTGCAATTAATTAACGAGAATAAAAAGGTAACGTGACAGAGACTTCTGTTCGATACTTACCGCTATATCTTGATAAATATAATGATAAATGAACAGCGTTCTCACTGCAATTAGTAAGTATGGTTGGATTTCTCCGAGGTAGAAGAGTTTTTTTACCAGAAATTATTTTCATTCTTAAACATAGGGTTTACACGCGAAGGAAATGAAGTTGCTGTCCAGAGATCAATTTTATCTTCATTCGTGTTCACTCTCTGGCAGATCCTACCTGGGTGTGTTGGATTAGTTAATAAGTAAAGGTGCTCAATGCAATAAAACACATGAGCGCGAGACGTGAATACCAACAAAGTGGCATGTGCGAATAGCGAATACTCAGATCAGTCTAGGCATCTGCCATGTAAGTTAAGAGTTTTTGCAGTGCGATTAAAAGGTAGCTAAGGGTCTAAGCTAACCTTTAAGCGTACAGCAAAGCCTCTGATAAGACTGGGCGGATGCCCAGGCTGTTCTGAGTCTGCACTGGCAACACACGTCATTTTGTTGGTTTTGTCGTGTCGCGGCTCATATATGTTTAGTTACTGACCATGTATGGAAATAAAGGGGATCTATGTGACTTCGTAGGGTGGTTAGCTTTACCTTGCCCCTATGAGCATACACTGACCTCCTATCTTTCCAGTGAGGGCCAGCAACTAACCACCCAAGTAATAATCTTAGCTGTTCATGTTATTTCTACAGTAAGTTCTGTTTTTCATAATCAAAACTAATATCACTCATTACGTATTAGATTTCTAATGAGAGAAAGTATGGATGCGAAGTAAAAAAAAAATCAGTATTTAATTAGAACGCAATAATTGTTGACGTCTCATTAAATGACGAATCCGTCCTGAATTGATTTTCAGAAGAGAAGCTCCAGACCACCAATGTCTTGAAACGGGCTCTCCGTGTTCTAACAAGCGGCTTCAGTAGATTATTTTGTGTCCTCTGTTTTATCATAGCATTTGTATGATTTTATTTTATGTGCTTTCTGTGCTCTATCACTGACGCGGTGTAGAAGCCCCTTCGCAAACGGAACAATTTCTAGACAATATGAGCTGCATTAAAATGTGAGTATACATTCAAGGGATGCAAATCTGCCATTTTACTTTTTTGTCTCCCATTTCATTTGGGATTAACTTATGTAGGAGCATATTCTTTTCTTTACGGGTGGACCCCATTTTTAAGGTTTAAGTCGTCATTGGAAGCAAACAGGGTCCGAGGTTATAAAACTTGAGTATAAACTCGCACTCCAAATAAAGCACACTGACTGGCTGCTTCCAAGCACATGCTCGGAAGCAGCCAATCAGTGTGCTTTATTTTGAGTTTGAGAATGTACTCAAGTTTTATAACCTCCGAGCCAGGATATCTGAATAAATTGAGAAAAATAGAGTTACATGAAGTAATAACATAAGTAGCAAGATGATAAGAGTGGATAGCAAATAAACAGTTATTTCCCAGGTAGGTGGTTACAAAGCTATAAAAACCAAACATAAATGAGCCACGACACGACAAAACCAACAAAGTGGCATGTGCACCCAGCGAAGACTCAGTTCAGCCTGGACATCCGTCCAGTCTGATATGAATTTTCGCTGTCCGCATGATGGTAGCTTAGACCCTGCACTACCCTTCAAGCGAACAGCAAAGACTCCGATCAGACTGGATGGATGCCTAAGCTAATCTGAGTATTCGCTTGGCACTTACGCCACTTTGTTGGTTTTGTCGTGTCGCGGCTCATTTATGTTTGGTTTTTATAACTTTGTAACCACCTACCTGGGAAATAACTGTTTATTTGCTATCCACTCTTATCATCTTGCTACTTGTGTTATTACTTCATGTAACTATTTCTCGTTCGGTGTCGTATGTGGAATTTGGAATTTGATCGAGTTCGTTCATGAACACTGCCTTTTGACAATATGTTTTCTAGAGGGTTCTTTTTAAGGCGAACTACCGATGTCATCAGAATAGACCGGACTGAGGCTGTTTTAACGACGTAATCAGGTTAGGCTATGTAACAAACCACGCGGTAGAAAGCTGTATGCTCACAGATTTAGAAAAGAACTTTCATTGTCACAGACTATAAAGGTGTATGGGAACAACTTCATGTTTTCCCCACCATTTGTTAAAAGGAAACAATCATTCTGTCTTTCTACTTGCTTTGTTGGACGATGACGCCCTTCCAAAACGGGTTCTACTCTTAAAGGACAGAATTTTCTCCTTCGGGAGAAAATTCTTTCCTTTTAGAGTTGATCCCCCTTGAGAAGGGATGCCAAAATGAAAATGGCAGTGTTGCTGCCCCTTAAAGTGTTACCGTTCACCTTAATATTCTGTTTGTTTTTGGTTGATGCGAAGAAAACTTTGATTAGGCTGCTCAGTGATCTATGCCTACCTTTAGTCTACCCTTCACACACATGACAAACTTAATATTTTCTCTGATTGCACTGTTTTGGAATAACAATAGCTAAGGTCAATCTAAATAGGGTCCAATTAGAATTGTCTGGCTATGAAAACAAAAAACAAAATATTAAAAGAAAAACTGCGTGGCTCGTTAATCTGAGACATATATCATGCGAACTTTAAGACAACAGACATGCTATCCATAAATATTGAACCATGCTCAAGAAAAGAAATTTGTAGCAGAACTTGTATAGGTATTTATAATTACAGCAATTTATGAGTACAGCCATGATGTACATGAAATGGGGAATGAAAATACATTGTCAACTCATGTCATATCTGCAGCAGCCGAAATGTGCATGCATTCGCTCGCACAGCAGAAATATATTGTACTAGTCCATGCAGATTATAGAATTTCGTAACTTGAGTACTAAGAGGGTACCTTTTCACTCGGCATTATATAATCGTTTCAAGATTTCGTAAGATGTAAACGCATCCAAGCAGGTTATTTGAATGACAATAACAGATCGTTAAACAACTGTGCATCTAATTTCGAGAAATAACTGATACTCATTTTGTTATAGAGTTTGAATTATTCATGAAATCAGTATATATGATTCTGGCATGTTCTCAGACATACGAAAGAGAGCCGATCCCGGTAAATGATTTCCGGTCAAAGGCGAAAATTGCATACCCGGATCAGTATATCTATACAAGTTTAGCTTAATAGTTTTATTGATTTTAGTAATCATTTCACATATCTAAGCCCTCCTGTGACCTTGAAAATGAGGTCAAGGTCTTCAAACTCAGCTCTTTAGCTTATTCCAGTGATACATACATGCAGGTTCGGCAAAATTCCATCAGTTTGTACCTGAGATATCGTGGGCACAAGAAATTGCCACGCAGATGCCGACGCCGACGTCCTGGATCCGCACTTTTTGTCCCCATCAACTTTGGCGTGTTTGTGTTGCTGTGTGTGTTTGTTGGGGGAGATGGAGGATGAAATTCCATTTTAGTTACCTGCTTTTATAAAAAGTCTTTCCCTACGCGGTATACGACACGAGTATAACACATTTGCATTAGGCACTTTTCCAACCTAAGTCAATTACACAATATGATTATTCACAATCCACCGCGTTTCAAATGCCACTGCCATTTAAAGTGAAAATGTCTTCTTCAATTTGACAAGAGAACTTGAAACCTTAATTCTATTTACCAAATAAAACTCACTGACATTCAAGCCATGCATTTTAAACATTACTGTAAGACTTGCTGCAGCAGCATCATGAAAGACGTTAATGAGCCGCGACACATGAAAACCAATAATGTGGTTGTGCGCCCAACGCAGATTCGATTCGGCCTGGGCATCCACCAAGTCTGATCAGACTCTTTACTAAGCGCTTAAAAGGTAGCTTAGGGTCTAAGCTTCTTTCATGCGGACAGCGAAGACTCTGATCAGACTGGGCGGATGCCCAGGCTGATCTGAGTCTGCGCTGGGCGCACAACCACTTTGTTGGTTTTCTCGTGTCGAGGCTTAATTTTTGAAATAGATGTTTATAAGAACCAACAGTAATGACAAAGCACTAGGATTAGTCCTGTCAGTCTAACAGAAATGATATGGACTTCTTTTTCTTGCTGGTGCACTTAGTGCTCATGTTGAACGATTGTTAGCCATCACCTTCTGTCTCCTTCTGTGCGTTGTCTTTTCGCGATGCCTTCATATGTCATTCCCTTTACATTTTCTAAGGTTAGAGCTCGTGAAATGGTCCCCATCAACTTTGGCGTGTTTGTGTTGCTGTGTGTGTTTGTTGGGGGAGATGGAGGATGAAATTCCATTTTAGTTACCTGCTTTTATAAAAAGTCTTTCCCTACGCGGTATACGACACGAGTATAACACATTTGCATTAGGCACTTTTCCAACCTAAGTCAATTACACAATATGATTATTCACAATCCACCGCGTTTCAAATGCCACTGCCATTTAAAGTGAAAATGTCTTCTTCAATTTGACAAGAGAACTTGAAACCTTAATTCTATTTACCAAATAAAACTCACTGACATTCAAGCCATGCATTTTAAACATTACTGTAAGACTTGCTGCAGCAGCATCATGAAAGACGTTAATGAGCCGCGACACATGAAAACCAATAATGTGGTTGTGCGCCCAACGCAGATTCGATTCGGCCTGGGCATCCACCAAGTCTGATCAGACTCTTTACTAAGCGCTTAAAAGGTAGCTTAGGGTCTAAGCTTCTTTCATGCGGACAGCGAAGACTCTGATCAGACTGGGCGGATGCCCAGGCTGATCTGAGTCTGCGCTGGGCGCACAACCACTTTGTTGGTTTTCTCGTGTCGAGGCTCAATTTTTGAAATAGATGTTTATAAGAACCAACAGTAATGACAAAGCACTAGGATTAGTCCTGTCAGTCTAACAGAAATGATATGGACTTCTTTTTCTTGCTGGTGCACTTAGTGCTCATGTTGAACGATTGTTAGCCATCACCTTCTGTCTCCTTCTGTGCGTTGTCTTTTCGCGATGCCTTCATATGTCATTCCCTTTACATTTTCTAAGGTTAGAGCTCGTGAAATGGTATAATACTGTGAAAGACCAAATATCTGCTGTATCAAACTTTCGCGTTTTTTGGAAGTAATATATTGGCGTAGATTAATTTGGCGTTCGTAATAAGCCATGGGTCAGATGATATTGAAAAAAAATACTCAGGCACACAACGTTTAACCAATATTAAATCAAACTGATTTAACGTCATAGTGTTGAATCAAAATTGATTCAATGTGGATTCAACGTTGTGTACCTGCTGGGCATCTTATATAATGTCATCGAAGGCTACTGAATATCTCGTACAAGAACCAAGTAAGGGATGAGGATGCTGCAATTAGCCATTGGAGAATACGACAAGATTCTGAACATCGCCAGAAAACGGAAACTAAGATTATTTGACCACATCCAATGGTTATCTGACTTGGTAAAATAATTCTACAGGTCACAGAGAAAATTAAAATAAGAAGAGATAGACAGATAGAAAGACAAACACAATACATGAACAGGAATGGACTTCTCCAGCCCTATTAGTTGGTTGATTGGTTGGTTGTTTTGTGTTAACTGGCCCTTTGAGACAGTATTTCAGTACATACCAGGCCGTCTTTGAGAGAGAGGGATATAGAAGGAGAAAAAAATGTCCAAACCATCAACTCTCGCACCTACTGCAAGCACAGTAGTCACTTGCCCTAATATTTCCCAAATTAGCAGGACTGCCTGGCACTGAAAACTACCCAGCACCATCGCCCGACCTTATCACCCACTCAAGCACAATTGGGGCAGCTAAAAAAAGGTCAGTGTTGAAGAGAGATGGTTGTAAAGTAATTCGTGGCGCTCCAACAATCAACATATCATAAAATTGAGAACATTTTTGGATTGATTCGTCTGTGATTTTTTTTGTTACTTTTCAGAACAAAACAATGTGCACTTAGCTGGGATTCTTTGAAAGACTTTACAAATCGCTGTTAATATCAACCTTGCCCCGAGGAGTCTTCTTAAAGAGCTAAATCAAATTTTTGACAGCTTCTGAATGAATTTTAATTCAATTCTAAAATCAGTAATTAGAATTATCGATTTTAATTTGTGAGGTTATTAGCTTGACAAGTGGAACCGTTTGAATTTTCCCATTTTCGTAAGAAATAGGGCTACACTGTCATTGAATGAGGGGAGAGAATTGTTCCGAAATAGAAGAGACTTCTACTAGATTAATCCATTATCAAATGTGGCACCCTGGGTATAAGCAACACTGTTGAGATAATGTATACGTACTTTTAAACGTAGCGATTGAGTAATGCATGATCTTACGGTAAGCATAACACTGATTTCTCCTTTCCTGGGTACCCTTAAAGTACCATAAAAGCACCCTTAAAACAACTCTCTAGAAAGAGCATTTTAGTGAAGCTAAATACGAAAATGGAGGGAATATGAAAATAGTTCCCTCCAGTCTCATATTGGGCTACACTTAAAAGCTTTTGCTATAGTAACCCCACTTGGAGGGTACCTTAACATCATTAACAGTAGGGTCGGTTACTTCGGACAGCGGGTATATTCGGACATGCCATTGCAAACAGTGAAAATCAAGATGAGAAGGGATTTTCACTGTTCGCTCAGTTAGTTTTGTTTTCATTCCAAACAACTGACATATAAAGGAAACAATGTCACTGCCCGAATTTACCTGCTGTCCGAATTAACCCGACTTTACCCTAGGCAGTACACGCCTGGTACACGCAACATTTCATTGCCACTTGGAAGTTGAAAATTTGTGCTCTTACAAATGGATTACCAATTTAAAAAAAAGTATATTACACGACTTTTTTACTCGTATGTATGTTCAGCATATATCCGGCTTGCAGAAGATAACCTGGTGGGGTTATCTCAAAACTCCTGAAAGTGGCCAAAACAAAATTTGTTTTTGTTAATGAAGCAATGCATTAGAAACAAATGTTTGATCGCTGTTCTTGTATAAATTCAACGAAATATTCGTAAACTTTGCGAAAAAATATGGCACTACATTTTGTCACCATTTGACAGCCAACGCGATAGTGTGTCTTTTTATCAATATCCGTTTTCCTGGCCCGAGAGCATCAAGTCATTCAATATAGCTGCCGTCATCCTATTCAACTTCAGTATTTCGGAAAAGTATTCGAGATGGTCGTTGAAGTGGATGCGATTTAGAGTGCAAGTTCATCAACAAAAAGCAGGTACCTTGAGCAAAATTTTTCATGCAAAACAAGCCTCATCCATTCATGCACCCTCCTGCAGCTCTTGATTGCTGAAAGCTTGGGATACGTGTTTTCTTAGACTTTAACACTTATTTACTCTCCATTTGGCATCGTTAGAATGTACTCAACATAGCTTTGAAACCTGTGTCAAGACTCAACAGCGCGTGGACAATCCCTTGGCTATGCACGGTTTTTTGCCGGTTGATTCACGGCAGTTAATACCGTACGGCACTGCTTTTTATGCAATTATTCTTATTCTAATAGCACTGGAATAAACGTAAAAAGTTAGCATAATAGATACCTGCGATAATGGACACATGTGATTTCATTTTTTTCTTCTTCTTTTTTTCTTTAATCGAACCGAATGATGTTTGTTATAGGCCCCATTGCTCTATCAGCATGAAAAATTTTATAATGAGGAATCGCTGCAAGCTTCTCCGTACAGTTTCGTCATTTTATGTATTCGTGATCGGCGGCTTTAAAAAATTAAAACGTTTTTGAGTTTCTCATAAAATAGATTTGAAAAAATATCTAGGTCATTTTAGTTGGCAACCAATATGACCTACTTTCTATTTCACAAAATTAATAACGTGATAAAAATACAAGGTAAGGAGGTAAAAATACAAAGTACAGTTGTTTTAATAGATGGTATAAATACAATGTAAGGCAAGGATCCCATTTATTGTCTCGGTGTTGCTAAATTTCGTTGCTCAACGAGGAACCAGAAAAGAAAACTGTGTTTTTATGGACAGTCTTGTCATTTTTTTCCAAAAACCTTGTTTCTCCTCTTTTGCCAGTTATATGAAGCAAAAAGCACATCAATTGACATATTATCATCATTTCTGAAGGCTGTACAAGTTTTATAATGATTTGTGCTTCGACCATTTTTATCACTGGTAGGACTATGGAGACTTTAAACGCCACTTCCAGGGGCGTAACTAGGGGCAATTTCATAATACGCACAA
The DNA here is from genome assembly GCA_963989385.1 of Ctena decussata. Taxonomy (NCBI): domain Eukaryota; kingdom Metazoa; phylum Mollusca; class Bivalvia; order Lucinida; family Lucinidae; genus Ctena; species Ctena decussata. The sequence continues at coordinate 29,761,010 of OZ022501.1, read as the reverse complement.
CCATGTTTTATTCTCTACTTCTTGAAGGAAAAGCTAGTATTTCAGCCACTTTGGTAATTGGTATTGAAATCTTGTCTAATTTATAAATTTTCAGCATGCGAATATGCAGGTGCGTTTTGAAATTTTGTCAATTTTGACAAAATTTCAATACGCACTTGCGTATTTGCCGTATAGGTAGCTACATGTACGCCCTTGACTTATAGTTTATTGCAAATGAAGACACTAATGAGTATTTGTCACACTTACTTCTACCAAATTAATTATTAAACAATGATTAAATTGTTCAGAAGGGCATGAAAACAGTTTTACTATTAATCTAGAAAGTACATCGGCCCCAGTTGGATCAATGACCAAACACGAGCCAAGATTGAACCAACCACAATATAATATCCCTAACGACAGGTGCAAAAACAAAATGTTGGATAAACCGGCACAGCAACGCAGTCTGGTTAATATACTTCCTATCAGTCATATCTTTTTTTTTTTGCATATCTCGGGAACCATCGGCTGGTCATGTGACTAGGACTAATTTGAGTCTTGCATGTTAGCACCGCCGTCTTTTTGACTCCTGTCACGAAGGCTACACCAGATGCACTTCAGTTAATAATAAATTACCTTAACAAAGACTAGAATTTCGCGAACTTTTCAATGACGGTGTAAAAGTACATCTTCTTCCGCCATATTTTAGAGACGAACTTCTTTTGTGACATCATACTGCTTCCCTGGTCGACGAAATTAACCTTCTAAAAAGGAGCGTACATTGAAAAGAAAGAAATTAGAGGAGCAATTTTTTTCCTTTCAGAATTTACCCCGATTCAGAATGGAGGCAACTATGAAATTCAGACTTGTTAATCATTTATCTCAACCAAGACTCTATTTCTAGAACGTTTTATTCTATAGTATCAAAGAGTTTCTAATTTATTTCTCACACTTAAAAAGTCTACGCTTTTGCAAGGCTACGCTTGAAGTATATCAAGTAATACGTGGAGTCGGTCAGAGGGCCAATATTTCGCTGCCGCTTGTGCATATGTAGAATCTAGTCTGGCTACAGACCCTATGTTCAATATATCCCCAGCAAAGGAACATAGGAGTAATATACAGATTCGACTGTAGCCAGGCTAATGTAGAATCATGCACCTTTCTAAAAAGAAAAACATTTCATGCGCAGTCTTGCATGGATGTTTTTTGCCTTTTCTTTCTTGTTTTCAAAGGCGGAATCTGAATGCCCTTCGCTACACAATTCAACGCTAGAATTGATTCGAAAGTTCTGAATGAGCATCCTCCAAGGTTGATTGAACTGTCTGCCGACAATCCTTATAAAACACCGATAAAAGCATGCATATTTGTTTCTTATTCTTTTAAACAAATATTTACATATAAAACAGATTATTGTTTTAGTATTGCCGTAATGTCTCTCAAGTGTGGACATCAAAGCCAGCGAAAACCGTGTAGAGCCAGATCAGACTGCTCCTAAGGAGCAGTCTGATCAGGGCCTGCACGTTTGCCATTCGAACAGTATTTCTGACACATTGCAAGGTATGAAAACCGTTTATATTTGTGTCAAATTTAAAAAAAATAACTTATTTATGTGGCGCAGTATTTAGGTGGTTTACGGTATCGTCATAAAGCTTCTTTACTTCGTCTTGTGTTTTAACAGCGCTAATTAAACTTGAGTACATTGCTGTGCCACAGTAAACATCGCCCACGAAAACAATAATTGGGCACGCAATCTCCTTCATTAATGATTGATTAGTCTAAGAAAAAGTCACATGACTTCTTACATGTCTTGTAATTCTGTAAACATACCGCCAAGCTGCTCTTCTTTTGGCATTTTACTTTATCTGATTCCAAGGTAATTCAGTTCGAAAAAGACAACAAAAGAAAATATATACATGTTCTTTTCTTTGACAAAAAAGCTCCATCTTTTTGTGTTCTGGCTCAACTAGGGAGCTGATACAAAACGAGAACAGTACAGTGTTAAAAAGTATATGACAATTCCCAGTAAAAGTATGCAATATTTCGAAATGATTGGTGCAAAACTGTATGAGGAGTGTTGCCTACAAGCGCAATGTATCTATACTCTTACATGTAAGGAGTATTTGAAACTGAAAAAAAATGCGTTCGAAATACAAGAAAAATGATATCCGGCATCAGACCATTAACCAAAAGTTATACACATATTTTAAAGACCATAAAAAGAAGCTTGCAAGTTTTCAAAATTATTCATGAGTATCTGTTGGAATAGTTGCGCATACCTAATTACCGTCTAATTAAGTTTTCCGATGCTGAAAAATAAGAAAGTTCGCAAAGCGTAAAAATGTAAAGTTATCCGACCATAGCTTCTAAGTCACAAGCACATTTACAGACCATTAATAAAACGCTTGAACATTTTCAAAAATGATTCATGGAAAAGTAAAGAAGAAGTTGCAGATCCCAGTACGACGTATCCGCGGACAGACGGAACTATGAAACACCCAAACAGAACCTATGTAAAATCGAATACCCTGCTCTCTTGCTTGTCTTAAAAAGGGCGGGATACGATACAGATGGTTCAGAACGAGAAACGAAACGTATACCAACAAAACAAATACTATATACAATACCACACTTCCAACAAAAACGAATTGCAAATGAAGAATCGCCTTGGAACGGCCATTTACAGCTCCTAGGGGCTCAAACCAGTACTTCTACAGCTGACTCTCGTTTTCTCAAACACTAATATATCAAAGTACTATCGAATATTAAAGAATATAGTTTGGACACATTTTCTCATAAATATACCAATTGGTGTTCTTGTAGAGTTATATAACCGAATCTAGAGACTAGACGTGTCTTCCTGCACTAGCATCAGCAGGATCCCAAATTTATTGCCCACCAGACTCACAACGCCGATTCAAAGCAGAATCAACGTCGATTCAACGTTGTGTGACGTTGAATCAACGTCGGCTAAACGTCGACTCAACATCGCGCGCCTGCTGGGTGAACATAAGCATGTGGGGCGGACCTTGGTCCAAAACACCCAAGGGGCATAGCAAAAGTGACTGCCCCCATCAGGGATACTGCAAATGCTCCATGACATGTAGCCCATCAGAACTGGCAAATAAGAGCAAACTGACTATTCAATATTCAAAAGCAACAATGTCTATGACAATTACAAAAGCCAGTTGAGACGTTTAAAAGTAAGTACACGAATAATCTTAACTATATAGTATCGCTATTCTTATATTAAGGAACCTGTTAATTAACGTATTGTTTGCTAGCGATCCGGCAAAATCAGTTTCAACCTCTCAGCAAGCACAATTTGCTGCAGCAACGTCGTACCTATACAACGTCGTACCTATAAATAGAGGAATAAAGTTTAAATAGTTTTGCAATAAAATGAACTCAGTGCATTCCATATCATGTAAGTCATAGCCAATATACTCGTAGTTCGACTCTAACGCCGTACACGTGGACCGGTTTGCTCATGTATTTATACGCAAATTTGGATATAAGGCTCAGTAATAAAGAAGCTTTTATTTTTCTAACTTCATGCGTTTTAAATCTCAAAACATTTTGGACTTGCATATCAGAAAGTGGAAGTTTTCTCTACATTGTTTTGTCGAATTCTCTTGGCGAAAACCATACAACATTTTAGAAAACCTAAAGAAATGTATGTTTTAGACTTACAGTTTTCATCGTTTTTGGCAGAAATACTCCTGGTTCCTTTTTATAGATTTTTGATCATGTTCGCTTAGTAGTACACTTCTGCACGCGGTAAGCAAAATTTGCATATACGCAAATTTACTCACACGTTCAAATGTGTTAGTCTGTATTGGGCTAAATTTAACATAAAATGCCAAAGAGAGCTTTTGCGCTCGGTCAGCAGGGTAATGTAATCAGCTTGCGCTTGCATTAAGTTAGTATATACGGTAGAGCGTTATTCTATATTTTTAGGTAAAGACAGAAAATAGAAAGCGTTTTTGCCTTTTTTGGACACACTCTATTTCTACAAAATAGGTGAGGCCCAAATGAGGCAGCCATTAATACCACCTACGACATAACTGACATAAAATATTCATACTGTCACACACACACGGTTTACGCTGTGCCACAAGAACAGAAGTCTTATATGTACGTACATGTACATTGTGCGAACAGGAAAGACTTAGTTCAGACTACACTCGTGCAGTCTGATCAAAGTCTTCCCTGTTCGCACGAGCAATATATTGATCATGGAATGTGGACCCTGAAGTTGTGCAGATGCCGTTTTCACTTGCCGTAAGGCATCTGTTTTAACAGAGCTTGGCTTATATCGGTATTATAAGTATTTTACAGATTTATCTCCTGCCATGAAAGCATCAGTGATGTTCAGGTATACTCGAAGGATTTCAGATTGTCGTTTTACATTGATCTTCATCCGCCGTTTCTGGCGTATTAATTCTATTTTCATTGTTACAACGTGTCAGCGTGGCCTTGAATACGCTTTATGTTAACAAGCAGCTTCAATTAAAGACACTGTTGATATTTACTATGTCCATAAAAACAAGGCAATCATTTGCCCACGTGAAACTCAGGACATAAACTGTTGTTGTGTCACACGATACTGTTTTCCCAGTGGAAAGATGGTGTAGGTGACGTAAAGTCAGTTGTTTTACCTTTACTCTCAGGAATTGTTGAGGAAATTCATAGGTCAGCAGAGCTGAAAAGATGTGTTTGTGTGTCTGTTTGTGTGTCTGTTTTTGTGTGTGTGCTTAATTTTTGCGTTGGTGGCGGGGGTGGTGGGGTTGGGGGCGGTAGTGAAGCTGAAAAGTCACTTTTATGACAACGGTTAATTACAGTTAACGCTCGATATTTCGAAAACTGATATTTAAAAGTACCTCTTATTTCAAAGAAAAACGTTTGGACAAATTCCCTTCATTTATTTTCATTTCAACTCCTCTTATCTCAAACTACTAATATCTCAAAGTAAATTTTCTAGGACCAAAAAATTACTTTGAGATAGCAGTAGTTTGTGAAGAAGTTTGACATTGAGATATCGAGAGTTGACCGACTTCAAGTTTTCCACAGTATAGCAGTGTCACGGTGGTGCATAAAACACTAGTACAGACTTTTGGGTGCAGCCGCCTTTTATGTCGACGTTGTAGAATGGCCGGAAATTGGTAGAGGTTCAGCAAAGAAGTGCTCGCTTAAAATTTGAATAGTGACTCATGTCACACCAGGAATATTCCTTCAAGTTTATGATTTTCAGACAGTCTGTTATGCTAGGGTCAGAAGTTCTAGCAATACTTTCTATGAGTAAATGTTCTATGAGAGACACCGTGCCATTTTCAGTCTCTACAATGTGTTCGCCTCTAAACTAATTCACAATGTGATGGCCATTGTCGAAACAAAATTTAACAACCTACCCAGTTTTTTTTTTTTCATTTTTTTTATTTTTTTTTTCCATCAGCGATGCTAATTAAAGGCCCTATTGCTCTATAAACATGACAATTTTCATTAAGAGGTATCGCTGCAAGCTTCTCCCATAGTTTCTTCATTGTAAATGACCGCGATTGGCCGACTTAAAACAAATAAAACATCCATGAGTTTCACATAAAAAGGGTTTGAAAACTTATTTGGGTCATTTTATTTGGCAACTAAAATGACCTACTTTCGATTTCATGCCCTTGAATAAAATGGTAAAAATACAATGTACAAGGGTGAGGCCTCATTCACTGTGGCGCTTTTGTTTATATTGCATCACTCAACCGGAAACCAGAAAAGGTAAACCATATTTTGTTGAGCGATTTGTAGTTTTTCAAAAACCTGTTTTCCATACTTTTTGCCAGCTATTTTGGTCAATTTATGCACATCAACCTACATTTTATCATCAAACGTGAAGGTCGAAAGGGTTTTCGTAATGATTTGTGTTTGGGCGTTTTTTACACTGATAGGACTATGGAGCCTTTAACCCCGTTATGTCCAATGGATTATTCTAGCCTTATCAAACGAATGAGTTCACTTTTTTCTGGGCGCCTGCTTGAGTTTGATTATATTTTTTACTCTATTTCATAGAATAACACCAGTTTGTCTAATGCAAATAGTGTGGGCCCTGATAATCCGTTTGGTCAGGATCCGTACATAGGTTTAGATGAATAGTATTATTCATTGTTATATTAAAGGCTCCATAGTCCTATCAGTGTAAAAAACGCCCAAACACAAATCATTACGAAAACCCTTTCGACCTTCACGTTTGATGATAAAATGTAGGTTGATGTGCATAAATTGACCAAAATAGCTGGCAAAAAGTATGGAAAACAGGTTTTTGAAAAACTACAAATCGCTCAACAAAATATGGTTTACCTTTTCTGGTTTCCGGTTGAGTGATGCAATATAAACAAAAGCGCCACAGTGAATGAGGCCTCACCCTTGTACATTGTATTTTTACCATTTTATTCAAGGGCATGAAATCGAAAGTAGGTCATTTTAGTTGCCAAATAAAATGACCCAAATAAGTTTTCAAACCCTTTTTATGTGAAACTCATGGATGTTTTATTTGTTTTAAGTCGGCCAATCGCGGTCATTTACAATGAAGAAACTATGGCGAGAAGCTTGCAGCGATACCTCTTCATGAAAATTGTCATGTTTATAGAGCAATAGGGCCTTTAAGAACACTCATAGACCAAATCTTGGGTAGTCGAGATAAAAGAACCGACTCTATGTAAAACTTGCACATTATCAAAACAAATAAAGTTCAAGAAATATATATGGTATTGCCTACAAGGATTGAGTCTAGAATTGCTGAAAAGTGTTTATGCTGCTTAATCCTACCGGAATCAGCAATCCTATATCTAACCTACATATTGTCCACATAAAAGAAAACCATACTAGAGAAAAACATGGTGATCGATTTGTTCAGTCTTTAGAAAGAATTAGGATTTATTGCAAATTACCTGTACAAGGCGGATCAATTTGTTAATGGCATGTTGGAGAAAATCACTATCGGAATTTCTTTTCCGACAGGTTATGTTTCTGTAGAAATATGATATTTGAGCCACGACACGACAAAACAAACAAAGTGGCCTGTGCACCACTCGAAGACTCAGATCAGCCTGGGCATCCGCCCAGTCTGATCAGAGTCTTCACTGTCGGCATGGAGGTTGCTTAGGCCATTAGCTACCCTTTAAGCGAAAAGCAAAGACTAGGCTGATCTGAATCTTCACTGGGTTCACATTCCATTTTGTTGGTTTTGTCGTGTTGCGGTTCTTTTTTTTTTTTTTTTTTGGTTTACTACCATATTTATTCGGCTAATAAAAGCATCGCAAACGACTGCGTGATACCTGGCCACTGCATAACTCTTCACTTGTCGATTTTTTCTGATATGTTTTTTTCCCCACTGTATTACTACATGTATTACCTTAGGGCAGTTGTATGTTTCAGAAAAAACTGTTAAACTTATGATTTTATGTAGATTGTATCAAGATTTTATGCACGAATGTAGCCCAAGCACAGGGACAGATAATCCTCAAGCAACACACGAAACATTTACTATCCTGATCATTTGCTGTAAGTTTAAGACATGCTGCTTCAAAGTATGATTGAAAATATAGATTTTTTCAAAAAATTATGTATGTGGGGACAGGGGCAAATAACCTCTAATGGGGAAAATTTTGAGCATTATGGGAAGTTTTTATTATGCTGATCATTTGTTGTAAGTTTCAGAAGAATTGCTTTGAACTCTGATTTTTCTACAGACGTTTTCATGATTTTACACATGTACATAGCCCCAGGGCAGGGGTAAATAACCCCTGAGTACAGATTTTTTAAAGTTATGTAAAGATGTTGATACTTCGGCCATTTCTGTGAAGTTTCGTCATGATACTCCGAATAGTAAAGGAACTAGAGGCCTTAAACCAGTTTTCATACATTGACAAGTGCCATAACTCTGTCAGAAATTATCCAAATTTGTCCATTAACCACCCCAAGCAAGACATTTTTGGTACAAATGCATATGCAAAATTTGAATGGAATCCGTTTCTAAATACTTAAGTTATCGCACGAAAACGAAGTGCGGACGGACGGACAGATAGACGACCTACGGACGGACGGACACACGGACAGCCCACGTGAAAACATAATACCCCACCACTAACGTGTGGCGGGGTATAAAAAGGAGGTTCCCCTCTCTAGACTAACCCCATATATCTAACTCAGTTATATGAAATCATGTTATAAGATGGGGGTTTCCCTTCCGAAACGGCCTAAAAAACTAGATTACTGTAGTCTTGAAACCAGTGGAATGGGGCGTGAACAGTGTTCAACATTACATTACACTGCTCATCAGCTCTCTCAGTTGTACAGAGTATGCTATACGTTTTATTTATTTTTTATTTATTTATTTAATATTTTATATGTGCACCTTGCTTCTAGAGGATCTTCCTCCAGCATTTGCAGCCCATGCACCTGGTGGTATGACATGTGGTGGCCGTATAAAGACTCCTTGAACATCACCATAGTAAAGATTGTATATTTCCTGGCCCTTCGAGAGCATTGGGCTCATTCGGAGTCAGTCTGAGGGCTCAATTAAACCGATTCGCTATTCCGCTAGACTGTTATTTTCATGTTTTGGGTTGAGTTCATTAATCCCACAGTTAAACCAATTCGATGTTCTGCTAGACTGCTATTTTCACTATGAACGTATCGAATAAGTATAGTGAAGGGCATATTCAACTTGGCATCCCCTACATTGTATTAATATCTTTACTATACATATATGTATACAATAGTTTATTGCGACAGAGGCGAATTTCTGAATTTATTTATCAGTGTTACTGGACCCCAAAAGCTTTTAACTAAAAGGTAACGTAGAGGCACCGCCGCCCCTCCTTCTCAAACGGAATTAATGACGCAATTTGTGTCAGAACAGCCACCGGCATCTGTCGGGAGGCGCCTGTCTGTACTATTGTCCGATAGCATCTTTAAATGACCACCTCGACTCCTCTGGCAAAACAGACAGAAAGCTATCATCATGACAGGAATTGTCATATAAAAGCAAATTCTGCGAATGAAGAAATCGCTTTCTGTCTGTTTAGCCCGATGAGCCGAGGTGTTCATTACAAAAATTTTATAATTTAAATCCTAAAACGGTAACACCGGTTAATGTTTAATCAGGTCCCACTGTTCAAAGCATCTTTAGCGTAACAAAGTCGTTAGCCAAGGATTCGTTAAGTCTTAAAGCACTCATAAAATCAACTGCAGTACTAATTTTGCTGAAAAATTATGAGTAGTTTTTTTGCACTGCAAAAGCTCCTCACTCTTTCCCCGGCAAACAATGGTTGAGCTTTTATAATACGTTTAAAAATTAACGTCTCCTTAACTAACGACGTCGTTACATATGACCAACCGGGCCCAGGACAACTAAATAATACAGCATTATACATATATAGGAACTCCTGCATAAGATTATATAATCCCAGTGTACCTCAAAGTTCTTGGGGGAAGCCTACCTTCGCAACAGGTGCTAAAGCCTTACTCTTAAGGTGGTGATAATCACTGATTTGGGGCGAAGTAACAATCTGCATAAAATGCTGAAAATATAACAGATCTTCCCCAAAATTAGCAGATGCCTTCTTTATATTGTTTCTCACGATTCAGAATCCAAAAAAGCAGGACTTGTTAAAGTTAAAAAGGGTTTATATTAGATCATTTCAAAGGGTAATTTTGTGCGCAAAAATCTGAAAAACAACCATCGTTATTAAAAATGTAATAGGGTCTGAATGTTCTTTAATACATTATGGAGAGCGTCTTAGCAATTTTTTCCCATTTTCTTCCACACAATTTCAGGCTGAGCAGATAAAAAAATGGTCCCCTCTGATTCTAAATATTTGCCAAAATACACAGTAGAGTTCATTTTCAAGGTTGAACAATTTCATATACACACGCCTGTAATTCGAAATATTGGGACACTAAAAATAATTACCATAACCGTCCTAAAATTGGAACAGTTTGGTTTTACAGTGCAGTAATGTGCCCAAGAATTCAAATGGCATGGCAAATAGTGTAGAACCCGATCAGACTGCTCATGTCTGATCTGAGTTTGCACTATTTGCTCAGACCTAACTGTCCCAATATATAGAATTTTTATGGTATACTGTGAGTATGATAAAGGTGTAACTGCTCTACCTGTATTTAATTAATGCATGCAGTGTACACGCACCATGCATGGTCAGACATTTGAGAAAAAGTGACTGTTTTAATCTGGTCTACCCTACAAATTTGAGAAAGAGTTGGAACAAATAATTGCTAGGACGCTCTTTTTAATGCATTAAAGAAACTTCAGAGCTAAGTATATTTTCAAGAATGAAGTTAATTTTCTAGATTTCTGCGCACAAAATTACCCTCTGATTTTTCCATATAAAACACTTTTTGTTAACAGCATGTCCCTCTGTTCTGTATTCTTAACTGTAGAGAACAACAAAAATAAGAAGTCAGCAAACTTTCAGGGAGGTATGTTAATTTTTTATGGTTTTATGCAGATTTTTGTATTTACCACAAATCACCACCTTAACTCTGAGACAAAAATTACCTCCTTCTGAATTGAGCAAAACAAAAGGAAAGACAAATCATCGCGGTGTACCCAATTACCTTGAATGCAACCTTATATGCATGTTGAGCCATGGTTATAGAAAAGATTTTTGGGGCAAGTAAACCGCTTAACCGATCAAAATCGTCGCTGCTCGATTTACCATAAGTATTTATCCTGAACACTCTGATTAGGCTGAGCAGGCTAGTCCAGTTTGCGCTTTTTGAAAATCTTGTTAGGCACTAATTAAAATGGCGTGCTTCATTATATGACACTGACATGCAATTAAATCTAGCAGGCGGTCAGCAATTTCCTTCATCAATCTGTTGGTAACAAAAAAGAAATCTTGGAATTTTATTAAAGTATTTGAAGGAAAGATTCTGTAACCCGATATCAGCAATTTCCAATTTCCTATCTTACATCTACTAAAATTATCTGATATTTTCAGAAAACAACTGCGCGCAATCGTTAGTATTGGCATTTGGAAGCCTTTGGTTTCACATTCGGAATACTGAAATATTTGATCTGCAACCTGCAAAAAAATGTGCTCAGCCTTTCTGCGAACAGAAAACTCTCAAACCAGTCTGCGCATCCGCGCAGTCTGGTTTGAGCATTTGTTGTTCACATCTACCACGCACTGAGCTTGAAGAATCTTCAACTTCATAAAATAAGCTGGAACTTGTCTGTACGGGTTTACAAACTAGTTCGAACAATCGCTGTTTGCCTAGACGTTTAGCCAAGCTTTTGTGTGACGCGGCTCATTTATTGTTGTTCAGTGAATTGATGTTGGAGCTGTGAGGAGTACGACATGATGTCTCTTAATCGTGATATATTGCTTTTAAAGGAAGATTAACTCTTCAAGAGAAAGTAATTATTTGTCAGTGTAACACTTTCATCCTGACAAAGTGCCCTTCGAAATTGATTAAAAAATTACAAGCATAGGATTGGCAACCGCCAACGGACAAGAGACATAGAAACAAGGCAGTCTTGGATTAATTGTTTTTTAATGACTTTTTTCAAAGACCTCTTAGAAATGCAAGAAGAAGAGTATTCCTGAGGAAAATACTAGTTCTTACAGGCCAACCGGTCAGTTTTCATGCGAAAGTGATTTGCACTGTAGAATCTAGGTACGTATTAGTTTATTGCTATGTCAAATTTATTCTCGGGCAAGTTCTTATTCCGCCATGTTCAAAAAGCAAAAATTCAAGGGTAATTACTGAATACGGTTCTTGATAAAATAATCAACTGATTTCAAGAACATTGTAGACTTGAACACATTATATGTCCAAATTTATTACTATAAATGTAGCAATAACAATATGTAACAGCATGTTGTTTTTTCGGGGTATATTCATGAATTTCTGCAAGTGGCCTCCTAATTTTGTTTAGGGGCATACTGGGGACAGATGTATGTTGCCTTTACAATGGTACCAAGCACTATACAAATACACTTTTCCTTATTACAACCCATTTTATGAGGCCCCAGTCATACAATTGGGCAACTTTTATATGTAAATTCTTTTCAATGTAATTGAAGTATTAAACAGTTCATTCAAGAACTCTCTCTCATTATAACTTTAGTAGAAAAGGCTACTAAATAACATGCAGATAGAACAAATTCACGGGAGTGTATGAAAAAGTAAGGAAAAAATTCTCAGGAACTGACACAATTCAATTCGAGATCCAACCTAATACACCATGTGGGAAAGATACAACACAAAACTATTCATCATATAAGACAACTCTAGCGGCAGCTATGTGAACAGCCATTTCGCATGCAGGTGGTCAACGGGCTAGCCTGAACATCACAAACAATATATCGATAAGAATATAAGAATATATATGCGCTAATCCATCTAATAGTCTTACTACATACCAACCTGTAGGAGAAATTATTCGCAAACCAAAAAAAAAACAAAAAAAAAACATTACGGACAGATGGACGCCATCGCCATAAAATATTATGTCCTGCAGAGCTCTAGATAAGAGGGGTATTTGATGATAATTCAGGGATATTTTTTTTTATTTCTCATTGAAACCATATGTTGTGACCCCTAATCTGAACCGTCTCGTCGAGACGGTTCAGATGAGGGGTCACACCATATGTTTTTATGCAGAATTAGCAAAAATTATCTCTAATTATCATCCAATACTCCCTCTTATCTAGAGCCCTGGTCCCGTATTCAAATGATCGTTTGAAACTTTCCAAAGTTGCTTCCGCTGAATGTATTCAACTTGAATGTGTTTTTACAGGTTTGTAAATTCATCCCTCAATTACATAATTAATTTTTATAAACGCTTTTCACTTATTAAACAGAAGCAATATACATTCCTTTTGAGTACACAGGCAGCTCTTGCCCCTTTTAATCATTTTCGGTTTTATCTTCTCCTTCTATTTATTTCACAAGTTAGTTGTGTTGTGTGGTTGTAACCTTTCTTTGTTACCACTATTTGCGTTCTTAACCCTTTTTATACTAGGTACCCGTTTTAGAGACATACGCAAACAGTGGATGTCTTATCAGGATCTACTCTGTTTGCTAGAAGGAATTTCTATGTAAAATGCAATCAAAATGAAAATATTCACTAGAAACCCTACAACTGGAAATGGACTCATCCAAATGATAAAGTTGGTCAGGTCTACTGGTTAAAAACGGGTTAAAACCAACTAGATACAAAAAAAAAAGTTTTTATGTCATTTTTTATATTCAATGTTTGTTGCAACAAAGAAACGATGGCAATTAGTGTTTGACACACAAGTTTGCCCTTCATTAAAAATGAAACATTAATCCATCAATCATCATTCTCAACGGACAAAAATACGATATGAGCCGCGACACGAGAAAACCAACAATGTGGTTGTGCGCCCAGCGCAGACTCAAATCAGCCTGGGCATCCGCCCAGTCTGATCAGAGTCTTCGCTGTCCGCAAGGAGCTAGCTTAGACCCTTAGCTACCCTTTTAGTGCTTAGCGAAGAGTCTGCTCAGACTGGTTTGATTCCAAGGCTAATCCGAGTCTGCACTCGCCGCACAACCACATTGTTGGTTTTCTCGCGTCGCGGCTCATAAGACGATGATATTCAGCTTCTATACACAGTATTATTAAGGAGGTTTATTATCGATGAAGAAAGATAAAAACAATGCAACGTATTACATGTTCTGCGGATAATTTCACCAAAATCATCTTAAAGAGCTAGACAAAAATGAAGTAAATCAAGACAAGACTACTCTGTCTTGAATAGTTTTTCAAGCAAATGCCCCGAAAAGGTCGGATGTCATGATTTTGTTTCAGACTCTGATGCTGGAACTGTTTGGTTGTCGAAACATGTAAAGGGAAAATTTAAGCATTACAGAGCGTGGGGGATAGGAAAGATGTACATCCAGCAGCGTATGAGAGCAACTAAAGCCCAAATATGTCTTATGTGGGCCATTTTGGGCCTTTTAGCACCAATTTTCTTTTCAAAGTATATCGAATACATAATGGACAATTTCAACTATCACATACTTTGGGAATGAACCTAATTTGAATCATTTTAATACGAGTGTTTTCTTGCTTTTTTTGTTCCTCGTAGAGGCTGCAAAGTATTTTGTCTACCCAATTTTTGTTTCGCGTCGCAAAACCTGCCAGTTTAAGCGGAAAGGTTACCTCACATAGTTTCGTTTAAAGGTTTTCTGACTTTCTCGGACACCCCAAATTCAGTTTCCATTTATTTAAAGTCACTTTTAAGGCAATTTTTTTCCATTTCAGTGTATATTGAGGGACACCAATTTGTAGAATACAGGAAAGTGCTAAAAGTCAGAGACTTCTAAGTGTTGTACCTTTTTATCTCGGTCTAGTTAAATGTCTTGATAGTTTAGGTAACTAATTTGTCCCAAGGCGGTACTTTCGTTGCGGTTGCATTTGTTTTATGTTCGGTGCTGTTTAGTTTATTGTGTTCTCATTTTAACCGTTCTATAATAAAAATAGAATATAGGTAAAAATAGTTGTTAAATGTTTTTCGTATCATTTGCTTAGTCTGTTGTAACCCTTCTGTAGGTCTCAATTATTTAGTTCAGTAAAGTTAGCTGAGTTGCCACCTATTTGGGAAAGAGCTGCTGACTCGGCTTATCACTTGTAATTTGTTGTTTGTTGGGATGTCTTTGTCAATCTTTCCCTTCGATGTTGGTGATAGGGTTTGGGATCTGATTCAGTCAGTTCTTGAAGTGTAGTTACTCTTTAAATTTAGTCAAACGTGTCACTTAGCAGTTCTTACATAAGCAATGGTACAGCTCAAAAATACGGAAACCAGTCGAGTACAATGCGACAGTTGCGAAGGACCTCCTCAATGGACTCGGTGGCAAGGTTGCTGCCTGGTCTTAAGAAGTCCAGTGATACACTCACATGCTGAGCCAAATATTATGATGACGGATGTATTGCTGCATACAATATGTACACAGCACTGAGTGAGTGAGTGGGCGAACTCGGGTTTAACGTTAAACACATAGGTTATAATGAAGATGGGACCTCGGTTTAAACTCTTATCAAAAGCGGGGGATCGAACATGCGACTCTTAGATTAAAGTCTAGCGAGTTAGCCGCTTCTTAAAACAATGCAAAGACATGTATTCGCAATATGTTTACGACATAGAAGCTCTAACAAATTGACACAGTAAAAAATTAAAAGCAAAATGTAAAGCGGATAATAGTTATTTAATAGCAACGGTCAAATCTGATCGGCAAAAGCGATGAAAAGGCGTCTGATATTCAAAAGACAATGTTTTGGTTAGATTGCACTCTTTAACAATTAACATTATTATGTCTCCCCCCTTTAAGGTCGGGAGACATATTGTTTTTCCCCGGGCGTCTGTCCGTCCGTCTGTCCGTCTGTCTGTCACAAATCGTGTCCGTTCTATAACTTGAAAACATCGTGTGTCCACTGGGAGTACTTCTATTATGATTTAGCGAGATCTGTCATATCTATACAGGCTAAGATTCTATAATGCATGATTAGTTCGAACTTATTTTGGTGAAATGTTCATGTACATGTTCTCCCTCGACCTGCAAATATCCTCTTTCCGGCTGGTATGCAACATTTATTTGTGCCTATAAATGTTGCAGGCTAGTTGAAAGATGATGCTTGCGAGGCAGTCTTAGTTATCCGTTAGATTCGTACCTTCACTACTGTTGCCTACTTATAATTTCAAGAGTTATATGTTAATCCTCATATGTCATGTTTTATATGACTTGAGTGAAATAAAAGTTTTTGTCTGTCTGTCTGTCTGTCTGTCTAAAAACCGCTCAAGCTATATTCGCGAAACTTCATATAAATATCAATCAACATGAGACGACGTGCAGAGTGCAAGAATGGTACTTTTTGAGTTATTTCCCATGGAACTTAGTCCATCACAAAGTTGTGTTTCAATTGTGTCCGCTCTATAACTTGAAAACTGCTCAAGCTTTATTCACGAAACTTCATACAAATATCAATCAACATAAGGCGATGTGCAGAGTGCACAAATGGTGACTCTGGAATTTATACTTTTTGAGTTATTTCCCTTGGAACTTTGTCCATCAGAAAATTGCGTCTCAGTCGAGTCCGTCTATAACTTTAAAACCATTCAAACTATATTCATGAAAGTTCATACAAATATCAATCAACATCAGACGACGTGCAGAATGCAAGAACCATAACTTTAGCATTTATACTATTTGAGTTATTTCCCTTAGAACTTTGTCAGTCACAAAATCGTGTCTCAGTCGTGTCTGCTCTATAACTTGAAAACCATTCAAGCTATATTCACGAAACTTCATACAAATATCAATCAACATTAGAAAAATTGCATAGTGCAAGAACCATAACTCTTGCATTTATACTTTTTGAGTTATTTCCCTTGGACCTTTGTCAGTCACAAAATCGTGTCTCAATCGCTTTATTACTTGAAAACCGGACAAGCTATATTCAGGAAACTTCATACAAATGTCAGTCAACACTAGATAACCTGCAGAGCACAGGATTTATACTATTTGAGTTATTTCCCTTGGAACTTTGTCATTCACAAAATCGTGTCTCAATCGTCTAAGCTCTATAACTTGAAAACCGTTTAAGCTATATTCATGAATATAGCCATATTCATACAAATATCAGTCAACATATAAATAGACGACATGCAGAGCACTGTAACTCTTGCATTTACATTGTTTGACAAAAACTAAATATGAATATCAGTCAACATTACATGACATGCAGAGCATAACAACTATAACTCTTGCATTTATACTTTTTACTTATTATGAATCCTTGCTTCAGGGTAGGAAAACATATTGTTTTTCCCTTGGCTTCTTAATGACTGATTCTTTTGACATCAAAAAGGGGTGATCCTTTTGACATCAAAAAGGGGGGAGACATCTGTTTTTTCGTAGAAAAACAATTCTAGTTTTCATTTAGTAATAGGCTATGAAAAATCTGGCCCATGAAAGCAATCAGATCATTCATAAGATTAGAATAATAATGATAATGATGACAACAATTACACTTAAAAGTTATACAGTCTCGGATTATATCATGAGCCTTGCTTAAAAGTCTCGGCTGTTGAAGTCTCATCAGTTACTCTTGGTAGTCATCTGACAATGTAAGCAAATTATGGCCACATAAAAGGGGAACCTGTTCTTCAGGCACACAATATTGAATTAACATAAAATCAACATTGATTAAACGTCATGACGTTAATCAACGTTGATTCTATGTTTAATCAACACCTTGCGTCCGATAGGTGTGGCTGTTGATGGCTCTGCAGGCACACAATGATAAAACAACATAGAATCAACGTTTATTCAACGTCATGACATTGAATCACGATGATCAAATGCTTATTCCACACTGTTTCTCCGATGGGATATGGCTGTTGATGGCTCTGCAGGCACACAGTGCTCAATTAATATAGAATCAACGTTGATTTAACGTCATAACGATGATGAAACGTTGATCCAAGTTGAGTGCCCGATGGGTGTGACTGCTAATGCCTAAAGTACACCACCTTGTTGTTCTGATATTTCTACAAAAGGGTCGTTTGAATTTTGCGGGACGGAACGGAATGGAACAAAGATATTTTACGAAATAAATCGAAGTGTAAATGTATTATATCAACAGGGGGGGGGGGTGTAATTAATGCGTTTTTTCCGTAACATAATATGCAAATTTAGCAACCAAATTTATTTTCATAATCAATAATAACTTATTTTAGAAACCGGTAGGGTGGACGGATAAGGGGCAGGGGGTGGCTAGTAGATGTTTCCTGCCACGAAATACCAATAGTCTACAAAAGGAAGAGGCTATTGCTACTGTTCCGTTCCGCAAAATACACATATGTACCAATAACCAAAGAAGACATCTTTCGTAACTTCGTGTTTGCTCCCCTCGGCGATCAACCTTTCCAGAAAAGAAGGAAAAAATAGACCTTTGAGCAAATTATTACCTTTATGAGTTGGCTCTGACTTAGAGGAAAGCAAAATTAAAAATTGCACATTTTCTTTCCCTAAAAGTGTACTTGGAATGACATGACTGGTATAAAAGTACCAGAACATACAAACTGCAATATGCTGAAGCACAGGGAGAGGCTTGTGGCTGCCATATGTTCCTCACCCTAAAATAATCTGAAACGTAACCGACAACTCGTCACGAGATTGTCATGAAATTGAAATATCAAAGTGCGTTGACTTGTTTTTGACTTTATGCAAATGCACACATTGATAGTTGACATTTGCAAACTATATATGTTGGCATAAAAAGTTTTACCAGTGTAAGTTTAAAATGTTTTGAATCAGTACCTTGCGCAAATATTATCAGGCGATGTTTCTCAGCGTGATCGTCATAATTGGGATGCCAATGAATTGGACCATTTTTATCTTCTAGTTTTCTACAATCAGCTGGAAGGATATTTAAGAATATTATAAGACACAAATAAATAGATATTAAAAGAACATACACTGTAAAAAATCCGTAGATTTTACGGTAAAATAACTGGCAACCAGCTGCCAGTCCTTTTATCGTTATTTTTACGAGCGCCCGTAAAAATTGCAGGAATCATCAAGCAGAGTGGGACAGAACAGAGCAGGTGTCGTTTAGGTGAGATAACACTTCAACAATTCAAAGTAATTTTCGAGTGCGTCCAGTTAACATAAAACTTCCATTTCGTTATTTCCAACTATGTCTTACAGGCAAACGCCCGTAAAAATAACGGGAAAAGGACTGGCAGCTGGTTTCCAGTTATTCTACCGTAATATCTACAGTATTTTTTTACAGTGTACATGTTTATTCCTTTGGAAGAAAAGTTTTATCAGAAGGCAGTCAGATCTCGCCGTTCTTGTGATTTTTCAATTTTGACATCAACAGAGGATCAAATGGCATTCTTTCTGCATTCAAATTTAAAAAGCAAGTTCCCTTCACTTGTTAAGAATGTAGCCCTGGGATCATAACTGAGCCGCGACACGACAAAACCAACGATGTGGCATGTGTGCCGCGCGACGACTTTGATCAGCCGCGACATCCGCCCAGTCTGACTAGAGTCTTCGCTGTCCGTTTAAAGGATCGCTATTGGTCTAAGCTACCTCCATGCGGACAGCGAAGACTCTGATCAGACTGAGCGGATGCCCAGGCTGATCTGAGACTTCGCCAGGCGCACATGCCACTTTGTTGGTTTTATTTGTCGCGGCTCAATACTGTATCTGTCAACTGGTCATTGTTCTAAAAGTCCATCTACCGCTTTTGTACTTGAGTTTATTATAATCTATCTCAGCGGCTTCAGCTTTCAAAGCAATTTGTATAAGACATGCCTTCTGAAATAGACACGAACGGATCTTCAGGCAATATCTTTATCAAATATGCTATTTGGAACTGTAAATGAAGACAACATTGTCTTTATATTATCAGATGCGAAGAACATAAAATTTAGCGACGAACGTCAACAATCGTACAGTCTTATAAAAATAAAATGAATGAATAAATAATAAAAACGAAGGAAGAAATTTAAAAATTAAGGACCTTTGCCACAAGAACCAATGTCTATACAATGATTGAACGCAACAAAGGATCGATTTGGAAAGACCAAAAGCAACACTTCGCAGGTGTTGTTGATGTAATAGGGGAGGGGGGGGGGGTGCGGTGCGGGGATTGGGAGGGGGGCAGTTAAGGTACTGAAGTGTACCTACATATATGACAATGACCTTCCTTTTTCAATTTGAGAATGTAAGAACAACCATAAACACTTGTAAACAATATTACTACCAAACGAATAACCAGATGGGAATACAGATTTCACAGATCTATATGTAGCTTGGCATTCATAAATAACTGAAATACTTTTTCGTGAAGCCGGAATATAATTTGATCAAACTCGTAAAAGCAAGAACCATCAACGCTCGATACTCAAATTATTGCTATTTCAAAGTAAAATTTCTGGTCCTAGAAAATTTACTTTGAGATACCAGTAGTTAAAAAAAAACAGGAATTATAATAAACGAAAAAAAAATCCAAACTATTTTTTGTGATATAAGAGGTTATTTTGAGCTATAAGTGTTTGAGATAACAAGAGTCGACTGAAAAGGCATATCGGCAAATACCGTCAAACATAGTCAGTCATGGACATACATATATCCGCAATTGAGTTCTCTATCTGTTAAAGGTCAATTGCCTTCGTAACCAATGAGGGAATTACATGCATCAAGAACCGGCACAGTCATTTAGTACGTCCCGCCCTGAAAACCTAATTTATCATGCATCTGCTGCAAAATTCACCTGATAACAGGGGTATGATAACATCATGTGATATGTTACTTTAGAACTGCGCTTGCGCGAAAGTAATGAGGCGATGCCTTTAGAAGCTATCTTTAAGACGATTGGCTACATCCTGACATTGGCCATGATAACAGCGTTCGATTGGTTAGATGACGTCTCCAACTTACATCACAATGCATTCGCAAAGTCAACACGTTTGGACATAATAGCGTTTGCTTTTCATTTGTTTGACTCTCTGTATGCCGTAAAATCTTCTTATGTTGCATGATAAATAGAAAACCATGATAGTGTCTTTTGATATCAAGTTTATCAAGCTCAACCAGAAACAGCGTAGGAGTGGCGAGGCAAAAATCAAGTTTATCAGGCTCGACCAGAAACACGTCTGACTGGATCTGCAATTCTCGCTATTCCTACGCTGTTTCTGGTCTTTTGATATCAAGTTTATCAAGCTCAACCAGAAACAGCGTAGGAGTGGCGAGGCAAAAATCAAGTTTATCAGGCTCGACCAGAAACACGTCTGACTGGATCTGCAATTCTCGCTATTCCTACGCTGATTCTGGTCTTTTGATATCAAAGTACACGAACATGGTATTCTCTATTTATCTTCCTTCAGTGTTAGAAATATCTATAACTTTGATTGTCGGACTGCAGAGTCCAAGTTAACGCATATGCTGAGTATGTCATGATGTGTCGGTCATATTGTATTATGCACTAAAATTATGTTTTATACTAATTAAAGCATCATCATATTAAATGTCCCAATTAATTTTTGTTTGATATGTCAAAAAGACAAAGTGTATTCAAGCTGTGTGTATAAGAAAGGTTACACTTGAATATTTTAGAAAACTTACTCATAACAAGCGATATATGACGTTATAATTTTATCCACTTAATGTTTTAATTTGACAATTAGTGATTAACAAGGTACAGTTAATAGCAAGTCAGTAATGTTTTTGCAAGCTTGTGCAATATTATTTTAAGCAAACATATAAAATACTGCGGATAAGTAGAAATCATTCTTTAGTCACAGGTAAGTCAAATTCTTATGATGATAAAATCAAAGGTTGGGGAGGGAGCGGAGATGTCACTCAAAATAAAGGCAAATCTATTGATATTGTTTTTTTTCAAAGAGAGCCAATCGTTTAATTTACGCTGAATACACAAAAGAATCTGTAGATTTTATGGTAGAGTACTTGGCAACCAGCGTCCATTTCCCGATATTTTTGAGGGCGTCTACCTGTAAAACATTTTTAGAAATCTCTATATGGTAGAGTTATGCTGACTGACTGCACTAGAAAATACCTAGTGTTGAAGGGCTATACGACCAAAACAATACCTGTCTTATTCTACCCTACTCTTTGTGATAATTCCTCCAATGTTTATGGCCCTCCGTAAAAAATAACGGGAAATGGACTGGCAACTGGTTGCCAGGTATTCAACCGTAAAATCTACGGAAACTGTTTACAGTGTAGGTTAAGTTTTTACAAGAAACACCTCTTCGATTGTCATTTATGCCTCCCTTCTCATTTTTGTCAACTGTAAATTAGAAGGGCTCTGTCATCCATGGACGCACACATAAGTTTCAATAGTTGTTCTTCTTTGCAAAACAAACCCCCAAAACACCGTAACAATATTCCAATCGAGATGACTGAATATTCAACGAGAACACAAAATGCAAACTCCGAGTATCAAAGCTGAGTACACTTTTACAGTGGCAAACCACAGAGGTTTAGTCATACACCCCATACATCTTAGCTTTGCTGCGTTATGAAGAAAGGCGCTTACAGACATATGAGCCGCGACGCGAGAAAACAAACAAAGTGGTGTGCGCCCAGTGCAGACTCAGATCAGCCTGGGCATCCGCCCAGTCTGAGCAGAGTCTTCGCCGTCCGAACGGAGGTAGCTTAATCCCTTAGCTACTCTCTAAGTGCTTAGCGACGAGTCTGATCAGACTGGGCGGATGCCCAGGCTGATCTGAGTCTGCGCTGGGCGCACAACCACTTTGTTGGTTTCCTCGTATCGCGGCTCAAAACAGCCAAGACACAATCGCCTACCACATCTTGTCGAGAATACATGTACCAAATAGGAAAGCAGAAATAAAGACGGCACATAACGCCAAATGCCAAAAGATCAAAACGCCAGTCCGTTGACATAAACTGATCAGGCTTTGCTTTTCATCACATGCATTAGACAGAACCCCTTGCAAACGTTATAAATGCAGATGGGGTGGCTGAAACTCGTGTCTTCTTGTTCATAGTGTTTATTTTTGTATTTGGTTTTATTGATATTGTTGTACATGCATTTGGACAACTCTTTCTGTTTAATCTCAATGTTTCAATATACAGTTGCCTGTCGTCATCCCAAACGCTGATATTTCACTAGGGCGTAGGTGCGTAGCTACGTATAAGGCAAATACGCAAGTGCGTATTGAAATTTTGTCAAAATTGACAAAATTTCAAAACGCACCTGCAAATTTGCATGCTGAAAATTTATAAATTAGACAAGATTTCAATACCAATTACCAAAGTGGCTGAAATACTAGCTTTCCCTTCAAGAAGTAGAGAATAAATCATAGTTGTGCGAATTATGAAATTGCCCCTAGTTAGGCCCCTGTTTCATAGTAACCTCTTATGTAAGAAAACACATTTTTGACAAAATTTCTATTTTTCGTAACATTTCAACACATGTTGTTTTAAAACTACTGGTATATCAAAGTAAATTTTCATGTCCCAACTGGTGTCTCAAAGTAAATTTATTGGATCTGAAAATTTACTTTGAGATAGTAGACCTTCGACTTTGAGATAACGAGAGAGGAATGTATATGTATTTAGAATACTACTTATTTGTTTATGTTATGGTCACTATTTTCAATAATCGTTGATAGAAGGCAATGTACTCAAAATTTTCTTACATTATTGGCATGTCAGATGACACTACGTGGGAACAGAAAAAATAGAAAGTCATACAGAAACTCTCATAGCAATCAGTAAAATCTTATTTATCTCGATGTCTTCATGACTGTGTTACTTATAAAATGTTTTCAATACCATTATAACTGACTGCTTTTAATATCTCCGTTATCTTGCTGCCTTATTGTTCTCGAATTGAACAAGAATTGAATATGATATTTATTGTTTGAAACAAAGAATATTTATTTCGGAAATAGCATCTTATTAGAAACAACTGGCTTCATATTGTCAGAAACAATTGGCTTCTTATTGTCATCATGGGCGAATTAACAGCACGATTAAATTCATGGCCTATTTAAGTCAGTGACAACCAGTATGACATTTACATACAGTCTTCAAATATCATAACATCATGTAGAAAGAAAGTATATTGTGAATATAATTATTCAGGTTGTAGGAAGGCTAATCATGATCAAACAGTAACCAGCGTTCGAGATCAGCTTACATTTTCATGCTGCTAGGCGTTGCTTGCTGTTTGCTTATTACCTACTGAAATGCATTTGCTTTTAGCGTCCACATCATATACTCAAAAAAAGTATTAAAGGGTCAAACTTTTATCCTGCGATTCCTGGAACATTTCAAACATTTGGTAAAATAAATCATTTTTACCTTCCATTTTATTCATTTTGCAAGTTTTATACACATGAAGCTTGAACCTATAGCCTTTGTCTTGACCAAGGTCAAGCTTTAAGTCAAACTACCCCTAAAATGAAAGTTGTTTGAATTCCCATAGAGAATTGATAGTGTGTCAGTTTGGTCGGGAATAACTTCTAAAATTGCTATGAGTTTTAAACTTCTTATAGCTTGCTGACCTTAAAAATGATTAAACTTGATGACTATCGAGCAATTTTTAAAAAAATTCATGAATTCGCGAAATCGAAAATTTTGGTGAATTTGTTCCCTATGGACTTCAAACAACTCTGATTTTGAGGGTAGTGTGAATTGAAGTCTGGACTTGGGCAAGATATAGGTTATATTTTCGAACTTCATGTGTATAAAACTTGTAAAATGATTGAAGTGGAAGGTGGAAATGATTTATTTTACCAAATGTTTGAAATGTTCCAGAAATCGCGGGGTAAAAGTTTGACCCTTTAATATTTTTTTCGAGTATAATTGTCATCTTATAAAAACATATAACAATTTAATTGGATGATTCGACGTCATGTATTCGGCGATTCGACGTCACGTTGATTCGATGTCAACGTAATTTTATGTTGACGTCATTTGAGCCGCGACGCGAGAAAACCAACAAAGTGGTTGTGCGCCCAGTCCAGACTCAGGTCAGCCTGTGCATCCATCCAGTCTGATCAGACTCTTCACTACGCACTTAAAGAGTAGAATAGGGTCTAAGCTACCTTCATGTGGACAGCGAAGACTCTGATCAGACTGGGCGGATGCCCAGGCTGATCTGAGTCTGCGCTGGGCGCACAACCACATTGTTGGTTTTGTCGTGTCGCGGCTCATTTGTATTTTCGAAGCTTGCACATACATTAATAATTACGGCGTTAAACGTGTAACGGGTCTCAGTTTAAAGTGACATACAAAAGACCTGAGAGGTGAGCGATCGAACATGCCATCCGTAGATTGGTAGTCCAGCACCAAAACCACTACACAACTGCTGTTCCTGATAATGATAGAAGACTCCATCAGACATAAGTGGTTTGTTGGTATCAGATGTGCCGTTGGAGGTGCGGTATACAATACAGTAGGTGCAGCTATGTCAACGGCCGACCTGTGCACGCGTAATTCCACACGGGGGAACGGACATGGAACCGATCCCGTTACACTTATAACTATGTAACTATGTATCTGTATCGCCTTTGTTCACCTTTTATTTGTATTGTGTGGGTAGAACTTGTGGCCCAACCCCTTTGCATAACAAAATGCCAATAAATCTGTTAACTAAATTAATCAATAACGTAACCAAAGTATGCAATTATCAAAATGGCAATCTGAAACCACAATAAATATACAAGTATAACTTTCTAGTTGATAACCCATTGTGTTGCTTTGAAGTATTAGACGTTAACCCCAGTTGTACTTCATGTAATGAGGGCTAGGTTTTATCACGGGTTTAAAACGCAACAAAACGGCAAAATACGTGGTATAACGTAGCGAAAACGTATTACAAGGGCACTGTACAGGGCCAAGCCACGTTTGAGATGAAATGTTCAACTCAGACGCGCCATTTCGATACACGCTACGTATACCTAGAAAATTGATGTAAAACGGAGCGAAAAGTACTAAAGCGCATATAATTCGTACAAAAATGTAGAAGCACAGCCTGAAGGTCCAATCTAACTGTCGCGTGTTAAAGGATGTTTTTTTTGCGTTTTTTTTTTTTTTTTCGTTTTGTTAAACGTCGCAAAACAGTAATACGTGTAGTAAAATATAGTGATTGAGTTGGAAGTGCAACTCAAACGAAGCATTTTGATATGCTTGTATTAGCGTATTTTTTCAACGCATCTTCTTATTGGTCAAAAAACAACACAAACCAAGGAAAATAAATCCCATCGTATTTATATGACTGAAGTACTGTTGAATAGAACGTAAAAAAAAGGAAATAAAATGTAGTCTAAATGTATGAAAACGTAGGGGAAATGTTTTAAATACCTAGCCATACCTGGAAGTAATCTACCTACTTCCACTCGTTATCTACGATTCCCTACGTCTGACTAGTTAACACGCTTTGCGACGTTTTATTTTACGTTTTATTGCGTTTCAGTTGGTTTTGGAATATCTATAAAAATGTTATTTAAACCACGTTATTATCCCTGACACTACCAGTTTCTAGCGAATGGTAACAGGCTAGATAATGTTCTCATCCCGTCTGAAAGCGTGGCACTAAGCCGTTCGATAACCGGGTAATACGTAGTAAATTGTAGTTTACTGTAAGAAACGTAGTAAAACCTAAACGGTAATTTTTTTGCCAAACGTAGAGGCGGTAAACGTAGAACAGCTTAGTCCTAAAACGTAGCAGTAGGGCTGTGGCTTTAACAGAACTTTCCTGTACTGATATCACTTTAATTTCCATTACTTGTATTTTTACTTGTATTTAGTGCACAGTTATCAGCGCGCAACTTAGAGCTTTTAAAATGCTTAATTTCATATGACAGTTATACGATTTTTAAATATTATAGCAGAGCTCAACAGCAAGCTCATTTAATGATAAAACATGTATGTAGGTGTAAGCCGCCAAAGGACTATGACAAACTTTAATTTTTTAAGCAGTCCGTTACTTGAAGTATTCCAATGGTTTGTTTCAGTCAGTGTCTGCCAAGTATTGTTCAATGATTCAGAAATCTTAAGCATTAGCGTCTAGTTTCGTATACAGAAGGCCATAGGCACACAGTTTAGATACTTATCAGACACCAGATATCGATGAATTACTGTTATACTTTAATAAAGAATTGCTAGGAGGCTCTGACTAACATGTTAATGATGTTTTGTTTAATCAATGATATATACACACTGTGGATTACAAACAGCAATACAAGACCATTCAAGCAGCTGCAGACTCACCTTAAAATATAGATGTTTAAAGTTCTACTACACTATATTTACATTATGACATTTACATGTTGTGCAACAGACTAAATAAATAAATCTCATTTTACCTTGTATATTCACTGCAATATGTTAAGCTAATGTCAACTAAGAAAAAATGCCCCTGCAAATGTTAACAAAAATAGAAGAGGTCAAAGCACCAAATTCATACTGTATGCCCGAATTCATAAACAAAATATAAATGAAACATTAATAAATCGGAAATGTTTAGATATGAGAATAACGCTGTGTTCCCGTTCAGATTCATTTTAATTTCATCCATAAATCCTTATGCTCGAAAGACGAATGTGTGTGCCTTGACCAAACTTAAGATGTGTCAATTTAGCAGTTTGATTTTTGCCGTCGATTCATTGCATTAAGGACGGTTCTTGTCCGATTTGTAGACAAACCGGAAACGGAAAGACGCAAACTACGGATATTAAGTATCGAAACATCCGACGCCGTAGAAGATTAAGGGCAAGAAACTAAGCTGAAAGCGGAATTCAGAACACTTCTTGCAGAACAGAATCACCAGTTCTTCTTCCATTAGTTAATTATAGTTGCTGTAACTGGACATTTCGCCATTGTCAAGCACCAATAATTAAATCTTAGGATTTCCACTGATGAGACGTTGCGGGGGAGAGCCATTTATAGCAGTATCGGGTTGTGAAGTGACAAGCTAGGAAACACTTCAGAAGCGCCTCGCTGTTGTTTATGAGCATTGGATTTTTCTCGCTGTTCTCTCAAGGGGCTTTTAATGCTAAAACATGGAAACATAAAACATGAATGGAAATGTCTCTTCGTCAGTGATCACATTTCTGCTTTTGTGTTAGGATACTTGAACTCAACTAGGAATATAAACTTGTCGTGTTGAAGAGAATAGCAAACAGGTTTGATCATTTTTAAGTTATATATTTAATGTTTCATTCTTTACTAGTATTTTTTCCAAGTAGAAGTTATTGTGACCTCATATTTCTTGAAAAATAAAAGTGTCTTTTAAAGTACACAATATATAATATCCTCAACTACTGTTTTCAACTGTCGGATCTGGAATTAAATTGTGTCAGCTCCTGAGAATTTTCCTCCTTACTTTTTTCAGAATGATTGTGCTAAAGCCATAAAAATCTAATTTTCAATTTACTTAAAATAGAAAACATTTTCTATTATAACTGATTTGAAAGCAGTTTTCTTCGGCAATCTTATTTTTCTTTTATTCATTATAATTATTATTACTTTTTTTTTTTCAAATAAATTATATGGTAAAAACATGAGTCACCGATTGAAATGCGACACAGGTGGGTACTTGAATAGATAATAAAGACCTAAACATTTATGAACTAACGAAATTTCATTTAGATCACTCATTTGAACACACACCTACAAGATTGATTGCACTTACACGTCTTACAGTACTTACAATACTATTGCTATGAAATGCATGAAAATATAAATGAAGGTACACAACCATCTAAGACGTCGACAGAGGAGCTTACGCCTTCAAGCGAAAGCGAAAGGGCTAGAGAGCGCATAACCTAAACTGAAACTCCCTTTCGGTGCAGCTCCAACAATGAGTAGATGTCAATAGGCGCAAGAACCACGTGACCCATCAGTAAAACTTATCAAATCATGAAATTATGCTAAGGAAAATTCGAGGACTGTTTGCAACCAAACATTGAGTAAACTAGATGATATTTTCAAATATTTTACAAGAAATGCATACCTTTCACCTTGATAAGGCTCGCCATTAAATGAGCACTGGTTGCAAATAGTCAAAATCACCCCATAATATATATTAAAACAAACTTTTTTTCAAAAAAATTACATTTTCTTGTACTTTTTAATGGCAGAACTTGATATGACATCTTTGTTAAAACAATTAAACTCAATTATTAGATATTAGTAAAAGGTTCCTCTGTCACCCAAAAGAGCTAACTCTGAGCACAATTTTCTTTCTATTTCAAAAGATATAACTTTGATTATCATTCCAAAAATTATGGTTCCAAGAAAGCGACAAAGGCTCTTGATGATCAAACAGAGAAAAATTGACAAACTCTCATCTTAAATGGCGGTTCTAGAAGACAAATAAGTAAACTCTCCTGAAATTAAAATCTTAAAAAGTTCCTTCAAGAGCAGAGAATACATACAGAAGTAGGAACATGGGCCAGACTACGTAGTTTCGGCTAATAAAGCCTTATCAGTGACCCTGACAATATCTGGTGACGAAACCAGAAAAAAGCATACTGTAATTTCTTAATTTTAATTGGGCAGTCGATTCAAAGACTGATCAATTTCAAAAGGATCCAAATAATATACTCGAAAAAAATATTAAAGGGTCAATTTTTTACCCCGCGATTTCTTGAACATTTCAAACATTTGGTAAAATAAATCATTTCCACCTTCCATTTCATTCATTTTACAAGTTTTGTATACATGAAGTTTGAAAATATAGTCCATATCTTGACCAAGTCCAGACTCAAATTCATACAACCCTCAAAATCAGAGTTTTTTGAAGGCCATTGGGGAACAAATTCACCAAAATTTTCGATTTCGCCAATTCATGAATTGTTTTAAAAATTGCTAAATAGTCATAAAGTTTAATCATTTTTAAGGTCAGCAAGCTATTAGAAGTTTAAAACTCACAGCAATTTTAGAAGTTGTTCCCGACCAAACTGACACACTATCAATTCTCTATAGGAATTCAAACAACTTTCATTTTTGGGGTAGTTTGACTTAAAGCTTGACCTTAGTCAAGACAAAGGCTATAGGTTCAAGCTTCATGTGTATAAAACTTGTAAAATAGAAGGTAGAAATGATTTATTTATGACCAAATGTTTGAAATGTTCCAGAAATCGCAGGGTAAAAGTTTGACGCTTTAATATTTTTTTTTGAGTATATAAAAGACGATGATCTCTCAATTTTCATATGATATTGTTTGTTCTTTTTTGCTAGGTTGTCCCTTTCAATGCTTTTTTTGTTTTGTTTTGTTTTGTTCTTCCATACCTTTTTAATGCTGGGAGGAACTGACTTCAGTACAATTTTACTGATATATACAGGATTTTTTTTCTGACAGTCGGAGGTTGTTGGAGGGTATCGTTTGTGGTGTTCTACAAACGCGCAAAAAAAGAATACAAAACAAAAACAAAACAAATATATCGGAAAAGTAAGTAGAAAATGCAATACCGACTGTCATTAAAATACATAAAATGAAATGAGCAATAAAACATATATGTTCAAGCGGTATTCATCAAGATAGTAAAACCTGGTAACCATAGAGAAGTGGGCAAAGCAGGCGGAGGCTAATGCCCGATGTAAGCTTGCAGAAATTTAAGCCGTGTGTGTAATCGCGGCATTGTGTGTGTAATCGCGGCTTTGTCTTAAAATGTTATTCAGCTAGTGCTTCACATAAATATAGACGGGATTAGACTGATACTTTCAGTGGACACATTCGGTATTTTTGAATGGATAAATCCGAGCAATACTTAGGTATTCCTAAGTCTTTTCAAAGATATCTACTTTTGCTATACTGGACACGTTCAGCATATAATGGCTATTCGAATATACATTGTATATTCTACTTTTGCTATACTGGGCACTATGGGCATATGATGGCTATCCGAAGATAAATGCATATACTGTTTTCTATACTAGGCATGTTCGGCATGTGTGGGCTATACGAAGATGCATGTATACCTTTGCTATACTGGGCACGTTCGGCATATGTTGGCTATTCGAAGATGCATGGGCACGTTCGGCATATGTTGGCTATTCGAAGATGCATGGGCACGTTCGGCATATGTTGGCTATTCGAAGATGCATGGGCACGTTCGGCATATGTTGGCTATTCGAAGATGCATCTTCGAATGGCCAACATATGCCAACGTGTCCAGTATTGTAAAAGTAGATTAGAAGGCAATGAACAGGAACCTACTGGATCGATTAACATATCCTGCCAGTAATGCCAAATGGGAAAGGGGAACAATAATCAGGCACAAACACCAAAAC
Source organism: Ctena decussata (assembly GCA_963989385.1). Taxonomy (NCBI): domain Eukaryota; kingdom Metazoa; phylum Mollusca; class Bivalvia; order Lucinida; family Lucinidae; genus Ctena; species Ctena decussata. The sequence continues at coordinate 29,730,185 of OZ022501.1, read as the reverse complement.
CAGACAAGCGAAAAGCCATGAGGTCAGCTCTTTCCTAGCAGATGGCCTCAAGGTTATTCAAATAATGGAATTGGTGTTACTTATTTGAGCCGCGACACGACAAAACCAACCAGCTGATCAGACTCTTCGCTGTCCGCATAGGGGTAGCTTACACCCTTAGCTATCACTTACGCGCTTAGCGAAGACCCTGATTATTCAGACTAGGCGGATGCCCAGGCTGATATGAGACTGCACTGGGCGCACAACCATTTTGTTGGTTTTGTCGTGTCGCGGCTCATTTGTTGTTTTGGTTCAAGCATTTGAACAGAACTTTTCTGACTGATGTGATCAGCATTTAATTTGTGCTTGCCTTTTCTGTCCTTGTGAATAGAGTGCATTGTTATACAAGTTACAGGATAACTTGTTTACAAACAGTTTGTTGTCAACAATGTGTTTGGATAAACGCTTGAAGGAATTCCGAGCTGCCGCTGTCAGTATGCCACTTGCAGACTACATGAGCCACGTCGTGAGACAAGCTGTCTACATCTTGCGTTTGCGAATTGAGCATGCTCTAAAGCTGGCCTGTGCAGAGAAGCAGTCAGATCAGAGGATGTGTCATTCAGTTTCTGAAATCTACAATGTTCCTTTATTGTCTGGAAGAACTGTGCCTGTCTTTTTTCTTGAGTCCGAGGGTCTGCTCATGGTCATAGCAAACAGGCAATAAGCGTTTTCTTTTTCTCGTAGAGGTTTAGAATTAATGTATTACTCGGGGATGTCTAAATAAGGAAAAGTTCTATTTTAAGTGATTGTTCCTGGTAACTATTCTACGTATCGTATAATAAAAACATTATGTAAACCTGTATAGCTGCCCAATTTGCATTCAGTTTTTTTTTTTTTTTTTTTTTGAAATTATGGAAAATAGGTAAAAATGGATGTTACTGTTGTTTCGGTTGGGACAGCTGAATGACCACTTGTTTGGGGAACGAGACTTACAATGCGTGTCGGTTGTGAACTTTATGCAGTTTATGCAGGATATGAGATTTGATTGTATTAATTTCTGATGATTGCCTGTCCTGATATTTTACATGTCGTTTTATATGGCATTTATGTAAGCGATCATGTTTTCTTTCATAACGTTTTATTAACAAAAGATAACACACACACTTGGAACCTGTAACAGGTATAGCAAGAGGACTTCGCAATATATGGGTTTATTTAAGAAAATGACATGATAGGAGCTTGCCAAAAGAAAAAAAATCCTTTTAATGGCGTCAGTTATGCATAAGTTTTGCCCTCGCATGGACTTAAAGTGTCCGCCCGGAGCCATAACTATGTATATAACTAAAAAACGGAATGTGGTGAAACTTTAAACATGTTAAACAAATATGTTATTTTAAGGCGCTGATGCACTTCAAAGTTTGCAAGGATGATATCAGTAATGCACGAGCGATTACCCTTGCATGGATTTAAAAGGTCCGCCTCGAGCCATAACTAAGTAGCTAATGAACGGAATTTGATGAAAATTACAGTGAATATATACATGTACCGTCATATTGCGCGTATTATGCATGTCAGTTTTAAAGAGTAACTCTAAGTTTTGTAAGAATGGTCTGGTAATGCAAGAGATATTGCCCTTGAATTTATTTAACGGGACGGTCGGGTCGGGCGATAGTGCTGGATAACTTTCAGTGCCGGGGCGTGTTACTAATTTGGATAATGGAAGGGGAATTTCTTACCGTGTTTGCAGTGGGTGCGTATGGGTATTGAAAAGATATTCTTTTGTCTCTCTCTCTATCAATTCTCTTTTCTTTCTCCCTCTATTTGGAAGTCCGCCCGATAGAGACTGATATACTGACTCAAAGGGCCGATAAACCCAAAACAACTAAGCAACCATGAATTGATTTAAAATGCCAGTCCAGCGCCATAACTTAGTGAACAAAAACGAAACGAAACTTAAAACAAAGATATGTCCCCATAATGTGCTGATGCACATCAAGTTTTATAGGAAATGCATTAGTTATGATTGAGTTATTGCCCTTGAATTGATTTGAAATAAAAAAAAAGTCAGCCATAACTAATTAACACACAATTTCATGAAACTTCTAATGATTTTGTATAACTATAACGTGGATTTGCAAAACAAAATTGTCAGAGCGGTTTGAATAGTGCAGGAGTTACGTCCCTTAAATCTGTGAATTAACAAATTAAGCCATAACTAGATAACCAACAAATAGAAAATCATGAAATTTTATAATAAATCAGTATCTTTGCAGAGTATGTTTTATCAGTTTAGCTTCAGTAGTGCAGGAGTTATTGCTATTGAACTGTGTAAAAGTAACAAATTGAGCCAGAACTTAGTAACCTAATAAACAGAATTTTATGAAACATAATTTATATTATATTTGTATAACATTACGTGGTGATACACAGCCTATTTATTCAAAAAATGCATCATTAATGCATGAGTTATTGTCCTTGAAGGGCTTTAAAATAGTGAACCAATGTAATGAAACTGAATATGAATATGCATCACAATTTTGCCTAGATGCACATGCAGTTTATCAGAATAATCTCACTAATGCACGAGATAAGGCCCTTGATTTTATTTAAAATCTGCAAGTTTAACCGTAACTTAATAACCAGATATTAACAAAATTGTATGAAACTAAAAATGAACTGTAAACAAATCTTTTACTTCGGCGGTGGATAAAAAATTACCGAAATTGCTTGTTTAACTAAAGGAATAACTAAAGGGGTCCCGTCCCCCTTGACAGTAGGTAACTTGTGTGCGTAACTGTTCTTACATTTTTAAAACACCTTTTTGTAACTTTGCAGGCTTCTTCCTTTTGAATTAGGGTTTATGCTTGGATATTTCTTTTACTTTTTTCGCTTTGCTAACTTTTTATCATCAGAAGCCCTACTGAGTATATACCTTGTGTGCGTAACTCCTCCTACTGTTTTTCATGAATCTTTCTGAAACTTTGCAGGCTTCTTTTTCATGATCTGTAAATATGTATGCAACTTAGGAGTTGTGCTCGGGTAACTTTTCATTGCTTTTTTTGCTTTGCAGATCTAGTCATTTTTCAGCATCATAAGACCTATTGAGTGGGTCTCTTGAGTGCGCAACTCCTCCTACAGTTTTTAAAAATCATTCTTAAACTTTGCAGGCTTCCTTTTCATGGGATATAAATATGCTTGTGACTTAGGGGTTATGCTCGAATAAATTTAACTACTTTTAGGGCTTTGCAAACTTCCTTATTTTTCAGCATTAGAATACTTACTAACTAGACTTCTTGTGTGCGCAACTTCTCTTACAGTTTTTTGTTAACCGTTTTGAAACTTTGCAGAATTCTTTTTCATGGTCTGTAGATGTGAATGTGACTTAAAAGTTGTGCTCTGATAATTTTTACTACTTTTTTTCGATTCGAGAACTTAGTCATTTTGCGACATTAGAAGACCCATTGAGTAGGAACTGCTGCTACAGTTTTGATTCTTCAAAGGCTTCTTGTAGATGGTTAGTCTGTTGATGTGCATGTGGCTTTGTGATTACAGTCTGAAGGCGGGGGACATAAATGCATCGAATTTGCTATTTCTTCATTCAATAGAAAGATTATAGCTACGTTGCCTGCCAGGACCCGTCCATCACCGGTTTTCTGTCAAACTTTTGGGGGTTACCGAAACTGGGGAGGTTTGCTACGGAGGCGCGCATCTTTCGCCTTGGGTTTTCTAGGTCTTTGTTTATTTTGATAGCATAATCATCCTCAAAATTAGTCATTGCCAGGATTTCTGAATCTTTATTAATTTACTGCCTATCTCCTACAAGAGAAATAATCAATTCCATGTTCGACAAACAGACCTTCCCTGAAATATTCATATCAATAAACGGATCGACCCCATTGCACAAAATCAGTCACTTCTCAATCCAACCCCGCTGACAGTTTCAAATGAATATTTCGTCACAGTTTACAGAATATCTGCCTTTGACATCATTAATTTCAAAGCCAAGTCAATGCAGCAGATCTAATCAAACTGATCTACTTTCTTTACTTTTAATGCATAAATTAGGAAAGCAATTAGGATATAGTTATGAAGGGTCAGGCATTAAAATAATGAAATAGAATTACATGATCAGCATATATTTGACACTAAACTTAGGAAATTGAAGCTTATTTATAGTTTATTGTGTAATAATAACAACAATAACAAAAAAAAAAAAGTACAATTTTAGGAACTATATGATGTTCATTTTAGTTTTACGTGTTTCTTCCATTGGCAGGACAGGGATCTCCACCTGTCAGACGGCCCGTTGTATCTGTTGAGTCCTCGTCTTTGCTTCTTCATGGTGTTGAAATTTGATTTATGTGTTTACCGTGATGATTCATTGACGAGTTAGAGGGTTATCATGCGAACCGAACAACCAACTAAATGTTTTGTACCACTTCAGAAACTGAGGGTGAGGTTGGGCCTGTAGAATCGATTTAAGCCCCCCAGTAATTCATTACTGACCGTTCCAAGGCGGTAGTTCTGTTGTGGTTCTCTGTTGCCTGTTTTTGGTGTCAGAGTTTCTGTGATGTTTCACCTTATGTATGTTCTTATTATTTTTGGTTCGGTTTGGGTTGCTGAGTGGCCACCTTTTGGGAACAAGCTGCTCACTCGGTTGGCCATATGTTCTCTGTATCTTGATTATTTGTAATCTTAGTTGTTTCCAACTATGGTTTGAGGGCTGGATCTGGATTTTGATTGTTTCAGTTCCTGGTCTTTGCATACTTTTTACTTTTATGAATCCTTCTATCATAAAAATAATCCATAATCCTTCTATCATAAAAATAGAAAATAGGTAAAAATAATTGTTAAATGTTTTTCATATAATTTGCTTAGTCCGTTGTAACCCGTCTGTTGGTCTAAATTATTTAGTTCAATAAAGATAGCTGAGTTGCCATCTATTTGGGAAAGAGCTGCTGACTCGGCTTATCACTTGTAATTTATTGTTTGTTGGGATGTCTTTGTCAATCTTTCCCTTTGATGCTGGGGATAGGGTTTGGGATCTGATTCAGTCAGTTCCTGAAGTGTAGTTACTCTTTATATTAGTTTCGTTGGTCGAAAATAAGTGCTTTACATACTTAAAATCATTGCAATAGCAAGACAGTCTTTTTCTTGACCATTCTATGTAAATGTGCAGTTTGTAACATTTTGTCTGTTCTGTAGGGGATAGGGATACTTTGTTTTTGAAATTTGAACTGTATGTAGATTGTATTCATATGTAATATGCAAAGTGCCAAATAAAATAAAATTATGTGTATGCGTAGGCCCAATCTGATCAGTCTTCGCTGTCCGCATGGATGTAGCTACCCTTTAAGCGTTCCTTCTCAATGGGGATCAACAAGTTTAGGACAGAATTTGTTTTCGTAAGAATGGAACCGATTTGTAAAGGTGATCTTCGCACAGGGAAGCTGACAGAACATCTCTAAAGTTTTTTGTCCCCCGCCTTTTCGAGAAAATCGGAGGGACATAGTTTTCGGCATTCCGTCCTTCCGTCCGTCCTTCTGTCGCCCTTAAGTAGTAGGTACCTTGTGTGCGCAACTCCTCCTACAGTTTTATGCCGATTCTTTCGAAACTTTACAGATGTTTTTGTCATAGTCTGAAGATATGCATGTGGTTTGGATATAATCCTGAGATTATTTTTTATCACTTTTTCCACAAGTTGAACTTAGTCATTTTTTTAGGTGTTTTTACTATCAAAGTGACTAGATACTTTTTTTTTTTTTTTTTTTTTTTCTATATGCTTGGTCTTCTCGTGATTTTCTTAATGGTTTTATGTTTCTTTGCAAATAACTGCTGAAATAAACTTATCACTGCTGAAATAAACTTATAAAGTTACTCTTTAAATTAGAACGAAAATAACAAGACAGAAAAAGAGAAGAAAGAGGGAAAGACTTGTAGCAGAATAAAAAAAACAACAACAAAAAACCAAGTCCGTGCGCATCTGACGTCATGAGAAAAATAATTGGCATCATACATTGTGTAGCTAAATATGTATCCTATCGATTGTACTGTCGATTTCACTCATCAAGTAGCCAAGTCAAAATTTAGGATCAACTATTCTCTACCCCCCCCCCCCCTCACCCTTTTCCAGCGAGTTTCTTGAAACGTCTGGCCGTCGAAAGGTTAAAGACAGAACTTCTCTGTCGGGGTTCTGGTTCCCAGCATTTAGAATGTTACCTTACAGGTAAAGGTGTTGAAATTGGTTTAACTATACTGAGCAAAAGTGAAAACGCTACATTATAGATGACAGTTTGAAACTAACACAAAACTACTTTTAATGCCTGGATATATACTTTTGGTCGTGCGAGACAGTAAGCAAAAGAATGCTTCTAAAATAATGCATCTGATACTCTTCGTAACACAGTTACCCTCCCTTACTCGATTTTAGCCTATATTGTCATACATCGATTATGCGCATGCGCAAATGCACATTTCATTGTTGCTCTAAAGCGTTGCGTCCAGAGTGGTAGAAAAAGCAAAAAATTACTCATAATTGCTACCCAGAAAATTAAGAAATAAAAGCTTTATTTTTCAAAATTACAAATTATCTCCCTTTGCATTGAAAATATAGTGATTTTTAATTTTCGACTATTCCCTTGTTTATTACTTTTTTGAACAACTTATTTCGTGTTGTTGTAGTACAGTACATCATGCATTTTACCGATCGTTAGTTTCAAAGAAAAATGAGACAAATTTGAGTGAACCTCAAGTTAATTTCTTATGGGAATATCCATTTATCAAGGTTTCTTACTGTGTTTTCGAAGAAATAGCGATATTTCAACACTGGTTTTCAAAGACATGAAAGAGCATACTGATGTGTGCTTTCGTTTTTGACATTTCTGGAACACTGATTGTCTGCCTAAGCCAAAATAAGGATAACTGTACGGTGTACTCCTTGTTTTTAATCAAGTGTAAAATGACAGATCGACTTCCTTTATTTGCACCGAAAAAAACTGGACCCGTGTCCACTTTGAAATGTGTTCGCTTTATCTGAAAAGGCTTTTACAATTTTACTCTAGTATCTTGGCCTTACACATGCATGTAGCTTTAAAATGCATTCTTATTCATTAATTCTTCTGGCTCCATAAAAACAGAAAATTTGAAGAAAAATCACGTGTAGCGTTTTCACTTTTGTTCAGTATATTTGAGTAGAATCACAATATGGTTATTTTAGTTTAAACAATATTTTGTTTGTATAAACAATCATAATTCACAAACATATCAATATATAATGTATATTTATATTACGTCATATAAATGGGATTCAAAAGGAAGTCATAAGTCTTTTGTGAATTTGTATCCCATAAGGTTATTTTATTGCCTGACTAGGCATGTTGCCAGTATAGGTAGACAGAATGACATTGCAGTACTTAATCCTCCTTAAATAGTCCCATCCCTATCTTTCAACTAATTTTCAGAGAAAAGAATCATGGTCTTTCTTTGCGAATATGGCAACGTACCTTACATATAATTATGAACTTAAAATAATGACGTCGATGCTATTGTATGTCGGTAACTTGTTTACAATTTTACCTTTAAAGCAGGTTAATGCCATCGATTTGTCACTTTCGTAATAGCAACATCTTGAAAAAGGTCTTTATAAACTGGAATTAGCTCATTGATCTGTTTTGCTAGAACCTGGAAATCAGTAAAAGAAGAATTGATTTCTTATGATATTGAAGGCTTCAGAGGTTTCATTTGTAGGCGGAAAGGTGATGAGGCCATGTCATACTTAGAACAATACTCTTGATAGGAATAACATTGACTATACTTTGTTCGTAGCTTTACTTCTTTCTTTATGGAACTTAAACTAGACTACGAAACCTACTTAGTTTTCATTTAAACCAGATTGGTAGATTTTTTTGTAGATGTCGCTGCATGAGATATCTTCTTAACCCTTAAAGCGCTAAAAAATAAAATTGTTGAATTGGCAAACAGTGTAGATCCAGATGAGGTGGCTCATAATGAGCCATCTCATCTGAATCTACACTGTTTCCCCTCTAGTGTTCAAACATTCAATATCATATCACTTGGACGAGTCATTTTTTGAAGTTCTGCAGACGTAAATTTTGTCGTCTGCTCTTTGGCGCATTAAGGGTTAATGTCGTCTTTCTCCGGCCATACTGGGACTCCAGCGCAGCGCTCGCAAGTTAATATATAGGAGTCTCAGACCTGAAGTCTGCTCTCGTTGATGTTCTAGGAAGATATTCTGTCTAAGCTAGATATACACTGCTGGCTGCAGTGAGCACGTTCGGCATGACTACTTACCATGGGTAAACCCGAGTTATACCAGGTATTCCGCGGGCTACTCGAAGAGATGTGCATGTATGCACATAATGGTGAAAGTTTCTGGCATTTTCAGCCTTATGGAACGAAAATCGGAAATTTTGTTTTTAACATTTTCATATTTACTAATGCTTCCTGAATAGAGGTCTAGAAGCACAAAGCAATAGCGCTAAGGTTTACTGCAAACGCAAACAAAATTCACACCAACCCGATTTTTTTTTTTTTTTTTTTTTTTTTTTTTTCACTGATTGGATACAATTTACATACTGGCTGAATAAACTATTATAACTCTGGTTCGTGACATCGCTTTTCAAAGAGATCTATAAAGCGGACATTCTTAAGAGATAGTAGATGAAGAAAATTAAAGACGCCGACAGAAATGTTTCATCACGCTTTTCAGGTGACGCTTTGAAATTTTTAAGTCAGTGCGCGGAAATCCAGTTAACTTTACGTGCAAATTTTATGACGTCACTTTTATTTCACGTAGCCTGACATCAATGTCGCACCTCCACAAGGATCAAAATGCCAGGCACTGTCACATATCTTTGAGTAGCCCGATGTAATTGCGCGGGTTTATCCAAGTAGTTATGCTGTATGTGTCCAGTATTTCTGTATAAAAGCTTTTGGTACGTAGAAGCAGACTTACCTGAAATAATGGGTTTTGTGTGAATTACGTCTGGACCTAAGTCGTACATAATTTGTTTATGCTGATTCAGTAATTACATTTATAGACAATTTTTTGTGTCTGTCTTGCAGCCAAACTTTATAGACCTAATTGTGCAAGTATGGAAGATATTGTTTTACATTGGGAGTACACGAGATGCGCAGCTAAATACCACGTGCACAAAGCTGTTTGAATGTATGGTCGAATTTAGCAAAAATCATTAGTATTCAAATCATCGAATTCACATGTTATTTCGACATTACTTTACAGTTTCTAGTCACAATAGCGGTCACTGCTTGACTTGGAGAAAGCATTGCCGTTACACGCTAAACTTCTACTTCACGCATTACATGATAAAAAAAATCTGAAAAAAACATGACTTCGTGAGACGTTAGTTCTCTTCTCTGCAGTTAGCATTTTGCCACGTCATTTGTCAGCGTCAGTTCCATTTCATTGCCATTTTGGTGAACTTTCCTGAAATCAAAATTCCAGTGTTTTGTTTTTGTTTGTTTCCTTTATTTATCATAGAGGTAGCTCGGATAAGAACGCTTGAGATTACGAGTTCATACGCAGATGTGTTCTCTTACCTGATATCTTCGTGGAATAAAACAGTATTGTGTGCATTGAGTGAGATGTGCGTTGCCTGCCAAGATCTGTCCATCACCTTTGTCTTTTTAACATTTTTGGCCTTAGTCACACTGAAGAAGTTATGAATAGAAATGCGCATCTTGGGCATTATAGACTTTTTTGTTGATACATTTATTATTCCAACATTGTTCTTTCTTTGAATTAGTCTGCTCTGCCAGAATTGTAATCAACCACGGTTTTCGATGGATTGACATTCACCAAGATTCAACACTTGCCCTGTGGGCTAATTTTCAATACCTTCCTGAAAAGCAGTTGACAACATTAATTGGTAATCCCTACGTTCAAAGGGGTGGATGTGGTCGGGCGAGGGTGCTGGATAACTTTCAGTTCCTGGGTGTTCTACTATTTTGGATAATAGTAGCACAAGGGCCTACTGTACTTGCAGTAGGTGCGGATGGGGATTGTTTGAGCATTTTTTCTCCCCTTTCATGTCTTTTTCCATTCTCTCTCTCTCTCTCTCTTTCGCTCTTGGAGACGGCTCGATATAGACTGAGGAACTGTCATAAAGAGCCATCGTTAAATCCCAAACAACCAACGGACTAAATTCCTACGATCAAATGATACATCCTGCTATAAGTTGATGTGCAATTGGTAAACACTTTTCTATGGAAGAACCGTTAAGTTAGAAATTTAAATAATGGGACAGATAGGTCTGAGCAAACAGTTCAGACCCAGATCAGACCGCCCCTTCGACAGTCTGATCAGGGCCTACACTGCTTGCCACTCCATCAGCATCTTTCAGACACATTATTTCAACGTCTGTTCAATCGTTTTGGCAGTTATAGATTTCTTCTTTGGTGTCCATATTTTTAGTTTTTCTTTTTCATGGTACTGAAAAGCTAATCACCTGAAGACCAGACGTTGCGAATCGAGTTTGATTGGTAGGCCATTACGCAACCATCTGTAACTGACATTCAAACCAAGTAAATGACAACTCCAGCGCAAGCTGGTTTGGCCGTGGTCAGCATAAATACTGTTTGACACAAAAAATATTTGAAAATACACGGTCAAGCCTGCACATGAATTATTTCTTAATTTGAGTTATATACCATCTCCTTGAAATGTAGCTTCTTCAAGCTTGACAGGTAACGTACATGTGCGTAGAATCAGCACGTTATAAATAATAAATCACGCCGTTCGCATATTTACACACTATAAGGTACATTTGGCAAGACATATGCTCATTTGTCTTACTGAAATAAGATCAAGTTGTTGTCACGGTCACCCCCGCAAAATCCTGTCAGTGGAGACAGGAAACATAATACGATTTGGCTTACTGTGGAAAAGAAGTCCCAACAAATTATCGGTATAAATAGGACCATATATCTCGTTTATGATTTCTTGAGGTCCCAACATTCTACTATAGAGGAAATAGATATCACATTCAAAAAAAACTTTCAATTCATTTTTGTCTCAGATAAGTTTATCCGCGAGTTTCAGCTGTATACAAACAATTTTTTTCTTGCAGACCACACAAGGTTATCCGCGAGATTTACCACTGTATAGACAACTGATCCGTTGAAACCTGTTGATCAAAGTCAAATAAGGTGAAATTCTCAAACAAACGCGATTTCTGTAAAGTTACAATAATTTATTAAGTATTTCCGAAACGCGGAACGATAAGAATATTTTCTTGCACACCACGTGTGAAAGCTCGAGAGATTAACCTGTACAAGCAATTCTTTACATGCACACCTGATAAGGGTATCTGCCAGATTCACCTGTACAGACAGTTCATCTTATTATTGTGAAAACACTCATCCAGAAACGTGCACCACATTTTATCGAAGTACTGCCTAAAATGTTCTCAGTCTTGGTATAAAAACGTTTCTTGTAAGAAGCCTGAACTAGGGCTGCGTATGCTGGAGTACAGTCACGTAGTAATTATAGGTTTCTTCAACTCATAAACATCCACAGAATTCATCACAAAGGGGAAAAACTCCCCTTTTTTACCGAAACCGGATGAATTTCCAATACCCTGTAGAGTTAGTACGCTTGGTTACCTGAATAACGGATTAACTGCCATTCGAGGACACCCTCAGGTAATATTGTCACAGTGTCTTGCGATAGCTAATTTTGGCGGTGTTATAACCGAGGTTATTACACAGGTATTTTCATTATGGTGTATTTGAAGAGTGATTATAAAATCGACTCTTTGTATTACTTGTTTGCTTCCCAGTTCTATTTATCCGTGTGTGCCAAGCTAGGTCTGTGGTTTTCAGCTTTTAAAGAGAACCGTCTCACAAACAGTTCAATTTATCGGTACCTTAATAATTCTAAGTATTGGGACAGATAGGTTTAAGCAAACAGTGCAGCTCGAGAACAGACTGATTGTCGAAGAGCAGTCGGATCAAGGTCTATTCTGTTTGCATTTAACCATACTATTCACTGTTTTGTAAAATTACAGTAATTATGTTAGGTGTCCCAATATTTAAAATTTTAAGGCGTATTTATGAAAATAAATTTCCTCATCTAACAGGTAATACAGTAAACACATGAACAAAAAGAATATAGCAATCCTGAATGTTTGCGCATTTTCAATATTGTATTAAGTCACCAGTTTTGCACTACTTCAATGCTAATTCAAAGCATTAATGAAATGCTAATTCAATTCCTTGTTTTAGTCAAAATTCATTGCATTACTTGCAATTCTTTAAATTACTGTCTAACTGAAATTTTACAATTAGAAAAAAACTGTAGAATGTTAAATCTACATCAAGATGATAATCCTATTAAATATCAGCAATTACACATATTTTTCCATTTACATTCATTTCGTTTAGTTTGCTTGTAAAGACTGTTAAACATTTGAAAATGGCGTGTGCGCCAAACAAGGTTCAGACCAACTTGCGCATCCGCGCAGTCTAAACAAGGCGCGCACCCAATGGATTAACCATAAATATTTCAATATCTTAAATGAAAACTTCTGGTACAACTCTTGTTACTTTATAGATGCCATATCCCATAGATGGCTAATACAACCAGCGAAGTCTATGATTAACCTGCGCGTATGCTCAGTGTGAACTGTGCCTTAACCTCACGCAACCAACGACGCCTATGACCAAACTGCGCGTATGCACAGTCTGACTTGAGCCTTCGCTGGTCTTAATCAGCGAAATGAGCCTTCGCTGGTCGTACATGCCATGCCGCTTTACTGTCAATCTCAGGTAAAACTCATAAAATTACAAGAGAAATACATAGATAATGGGCCACCGATAAACAAGCCAGCTCATTGTAGAATTTACAACCAGCAACAGCTCAAGAGATCATAGTAGTAATAATAATGGTAACAAGAGGGCCATGGTGGCCCTGAATCGCTCACCTGAGCATTAATCAGTTCACTGGCTCTGGTGAAGATTTAAAAGAGTTTTACTCTACATGGGAATGGCTGCCACCTTGGTCATGTGACCAATATCATTTGAAGAACTTTCAATCCTTTGACCCATATGCAGGCTCCATATGAAATTCGAGTTTAGTCTGCCCAGTGGTTTCAGAGATGTTTGAAAATGGTATGGACGGATGACAGAGGCAGCTAACACCAATACTGTAAGGCTCAGGTGAGCTGAAAATGGCAGAGTCGCTTCTCCGAAAAGTTCCTGTTCATGTTGATGGATTTGAACTAGACTGAACTAGGCAAACACAGATGATAGAATGGTAGTATCATTATCTCACTGTGGTGAAACTAATGTATTCCAAGGAGTTTGTGGCTGGCATCATTGCAATGTTAGTTCTGATTCTTGCAGCATAACTTAATATAGATTTGACCTAGTGACCTAGCTTTTGACCCGACATGACCCAGTTTCAAACTTGACCTAGATTTTAGGGAGATAAACATTCTGACAAAGTTTCATGAAGATTAGATCAAAACTGTGCCCTCTTAGGTGTGCACAAAGTTTTTCTAAGATTTGACCTAGTGACCTAGTTTTTGACCTGACATGACCCAGTTTCAAACTTGGCCTGGATATTGTGAGGATAAACATTCTGACAAAGGTTCCTGAAGATTGTATCAAAACTGTGTCCTCTAGAGCGTACACAAGGTTTTTCTAAGATCTGACCTAGTTTTTGACCCGACATGACCCAGTTTCAAACTTGGCCTAGATATTGTGAGGATAAACATTCTGACAAAATTTCAATAGGTTTGGATCAAAACTGTGACCTCTAGAGCATGCACAAGGTTTTCCTAATATTTGACCTACTTTTTGACCTGACATGACCCAGTTTCAAAGTTGGCCTGGATATTGTAAGAATAAACATTCTGACAAATTTGCATTGATATTGGATCAAAACTGTGCCCTCTGGAGCGTATACAAGGTCATTCTTATATTTGACCTAGTGGCCTAGTTTTTGACCCGACACAACCCAGTTTCAAACTTTACCTAGATTTCATAAAGCCAAACATTCTGACAGAGTTTCATGAAGACTGGATCAAAACTGTGTCCTCTAGGGTGTTCACCAAAGTTTTCTAAACTTTGACCTAGTGACCTAGTTTTTGACCTGACATTACTCAGTTTCATAGGGGGCTTACATATACCATCGACGATAAACATTTTGACATAGTTTCATGAAGATTGGATCAAAACTATGCCTTCTAGTGCGTACACAAAATTTTTATAAGATTTGACCTAATGACCTAGTTTTTGATCCGACATGACCTACTTTCAAACTTGGCCTAGAGTTTATAAAGATAAACATTCTGACAAAGTTTGATAAAGATTGGATCAAAACTGTGTCCTCCAGAGCGTACACAAGGATTTTCTATGATTTAACCTAATAATCTATTTTTTGACCTGACATGACCCAGTTTCAAACCCCTCCTACATATTATGAGGATAAGCATTCTGACAAAGTTTCATGAACTTTGGGTCAAAACTGTGCCTTCTAGAGTGTTAACAAGGTTTTTCTAAGATTTGACCTAGTGACCTAGTTTTTGACCCTACATGACCCAGTTTCGATCTTGGACTAGAGTTTATGGAGACAAGACATGACCTAGTTTCAAATTTGTCCTGGCTATTATGTGGATATTAATTTGGACAAAAATTCATGAACTTTGGATACATTCTGTGCCTTCTAGAGCGTACACAAGGAATTTCTAAGATTTGACCTAGTGACCTAGTTTTTGACCCGACATGACCCAGTCTCGAACTTTGCCTAGAGTTTATGTAGATAAACATTCTGACAAAGTTTCAGAAAGATTGGATTAAAACTGTGTCCTCTAGAGCGTACACAAGGTTTTTCTATGATTTGACCTAGTGACCTAGTTTTTGACCAGACATGACCCAGTTTTGAACTTGTCCTAGATATTATGAGGTTAAATATTCTGACAAAGTTTCATGATCTTTGGATGAAAACTGTGCGTTCTAGAGCGTACACAAGGTTTTTCTAAGATTTGACCTAGTGACCTAGTTTTTGACCCGACGTGACCCAGTTTCGAACTTGGCTTAGAATTCATGGAGATAAATATTCTGACAAAGTTTCAGAAAGATTTGATCAAAACTGTGTCCACTGGAGCGTACACAAGGTTTTTCTATGATTTGACCTAATGACCTAGTTTTTGACAAGACATGACCCAGTTTCGAACATGTCCTAGATATTGTGAGGATAAACATTTTGACAAAGTTTCATAACCTTTGAATGAAAACTGTGCCTTCTAGAGCTTACACAAGGTTTTTCTAAGATTTGACCTAGTGACCTAGTTTTTGACCCGACATGACCCAGTTTCGAACTTGGCCTAGAGTTTATGGAGATAAACATTCTGACAAAGTTTAAGAAAGATTGGATCAAAACTGTGTCCTCTAGAGCGTACACAAGGTTTTTCTATGATTTGACCTAGTGACCTTGTTTTTGACCCGACATGACCCAGTTTCAAACTTATTCTAGATATTATGAGGATAAACATTCTGACAAAGTTTCATGAACTTTGGATGAAAACTGTGCCTTCTAGAGCGTACACAAGGTTTTTCTAAGATTTGACCTAGTGACCTAGTTTTTGACCCGACATGACCCGGTTTCAAACTTGGCCTAGAATTCATGGAGATAAACATTCTGACAAAGTTTCAGATAGATTTGATCAAAGCTGTGTCCACTAGAGCATAAACAAGGTTTTTCTATGATTTGACCTGGTGACCTAGTTTTTGACCAGACATGACCCACTTTCGAATTTGTCCTAGATATTGTGAGGATAAACATTCTGACATAGTTTCATGAACTTTGGATGAAAATTGTGCCTTCTAGAGCGTACACAAGGTTTTTCTAAGATTTGACCTAGTGACCTAGTTTTTAACCTGACATGACCCAGTTTCGAACTTGGCCTAGAGTTTATGGAGATAAACATTCTGACAAAGTTTCAGAAAGATTGGATCAAAACTGTGCCCGCTAGAGTGTACACAAGCAAAAGTTGACGGACGTCCGGACGTCCGGACGGACGTCCGTCCACACGTACGACGGACGACGGACATCACAGTATCCCAAAAGCTCACCCTGAGCACTTTGTGCTCAGGTGAGCTAATAACAAAAATATACAGTGAGCCAAGAAACATTTACATTGTCTACAGTATTTACAGATAGTGGATTCAATAGATTGTTGATTTTGTCGTGTCGCGGCTCAAATATGCATGTCAAGCCAAAATGTGTTTTATGACCTATGCATTAAAAAGGCCCAAACTAGCAAGCACATAACGCATATGCGCACGCTGATTGAGAGCAAAGCAGAGCTTCCCGTCTGAAGAAGCGTGGCTACCAGCCTGTGGGACTCGGATCAGCAGTACTGCGGTGAAATCATCTAAATATGAAATGACACTAATGTCCATGGGTAATCTATTTCTAATTAGACCTTAATTTAATTCTAATTCGTCGTTCTGAGTGTTTAGTTCATATTATGGTATCTACCCTTCAGAAATAAAAAAAAAATGTCATCTAATTTATGAGTCAAACAATTACTCTGTTTATCTTATCGGTTTTGTGACCGCATGTTGTATATTGTCAGATAAGCTGGGCAATAAATAAATCGTCGCGTGGCCATATTTACCGCAGCAATAAAACTAGTAAGTTGTTAACACAGGTCTATCAAGTTTGATTTCTTTGTCAAGAGGGGCAATTTAATAATAAAACAAATAAATTAAGAACTTAACTTGAAAAAGTATTTAATTCCTTAACATCTCAAATAATACAAATGCTGAGTGCACTCTTTAGGAATCGCCTCGGCGAGGAGATTCTGAGCAACATATCAACGAGGAGATTCTAATGACTATCAGTATTTTATGCAAAATTAGATTCCTAAATTAACCCTTTTGGTGCATCTAAGAAGGAGATATGATTTAATGGTAATAAATGGGCGTAACCTGGCGATGGTTGCGCAATGTAGTTGTGTCAATTAATTCAGCTATTTGAGTAATAAACTTTTCACACTTTTCAGTTAATCTTCAATTAATTTTAACAAAAGGACTACTTCAGATGCGAAAGATCACAGCGACCTTTTTTTAATGACGCCTAATTAGGAAGACACACCGAATCTTAAATGTTAAGACAACAATTATAGAAAAATGTAAGCAGTCTAATGACACGCTAAGTTTTCGAAAGACACGGGCCGCATTTCAAAAAGTTAATTGCACATCAAGGAGCTAATTAAACCTGCTAATTGATAATATTTTCTTTTTATTAAGTTAATCATGGAATCCTATAATATTATATAATTTAGATAGATTAATGGGCACGTAGTGTTACCATATTTTACCATATTTTAATAGAATGTCTTCAAACATTAATTTAAAAACATTACTAAAACCATTCCACACGTTTTATTATTAATATTATTACTATTATTATTGTTATAATTGTTGTTAGTATTACCTGTGTATGCCAATATCTAACAGTTTTAACAGTGGAATAGAATAGTGCTAGGTATGAATTGATCCGTCATCAACCGCTTGCTGCAAACCGGTCTTACACGGTAAAATGCAGTTTTAGTTGCTTCGTCCACTAGGCTTTTTTGAAAAATGACCTAACTTTTTTTAAAAGCAGAAATATGAATTATATACCTTTAGAAAGATAAATCTTTCTAGTTTTAGGAAGTATCAGCAATTTTGTATTTAATGGAAAAAATAATGTTGTTTTAATCGGTTATTTAATCCAAGGGGTGTCGTTTTTTATGATTTTTACATTGAAGGGTATGGACATTAAATATAAAAATGACCTAATTTTTTTTCATCCAAAATTTATGAAAGTTAGATATTTGTAAAGTAGAGTTAATGTAGATTTAGGAATCATCAACAATAATTTGTTTATCTAAGGTTTTAACAGTTTTATTGGCTCAGAAAATAACATGTCCTATGTCAGCCCATTATAAAATGAACGTGTCACTTATCGGCTTATTGAAACGTTGGCTGGGTAAATCTACACTCCATTTCTGCCCATGAAAGTTGTTTTCTTTTTTTACTCAATAAACTATGCATTTCTCTCTATAAAATATTTGTTTATTATTCCTGGTATTTATGTGTGTTTGTTCAGTCAGTTATCTATGGTTGCCAGACATAGCTCATATCTAGTATTACTATATGGTTCACTAATGAAAACCATTTTTACAACTTTTATACGTGGTCCATAAACAACAACCTTGGAGACTAATGTCTTTTATAACAAAGACACGCTTTTACAAAGCAGTATTCAGAAAGGTTAAGATAGTAAGGGCTTCAAGATGGAGTTTTCATATATTCTGTAAGCAAAGTTTACAGAACTAGTGCAAAATACGGCGTCGAGGTTATTTATGCGATATGAATAATATTTAGAGGTTGCATCGAAATCTTAAAGAGTTCCTTGAAGAGCAGAGAATACATGCACAAGAAGGAACATAGGCCAGACTACGTAGTTTCGGCTAATAAAGCCTCCTCAGTGACCCTGACAATATCTGGTGACGAAACCAGAGAAAAGCATACTGTAATTTCTAAATCTTAATTGGACAGTCAATTCAAAGACTGATTAGTATCAAAAAGTGTCCAAATAATATATAAAACAATGGTTTAGAATATGAGTATAGACCAATCTAAAATTTCAGACTTCTCGGAATATATCCTCTGATCTCAAAGGACGAAAATAAAATATAATCTGCACAATGGATGATGTACGGGGAGACGTTTTACGGCCGCCACACGGCACAACACCAGCTGCAGTGAGGTAAAATTAAAATCTTAAAGAGTTCCTTGAAGAGCAGAGAATACATGCACAAGAAGGAACATGGGCAATAGGGAAAAAATCTAAGACATGGAGCAAATAGATGATTTTTCGGGTACTTTCTTTTCCAATCTATAAAATAGGGACGATAAACAACGGAAGTGTAAGAGGCAAAGGAGTAGCAATTTAACTCAATATATGAATAATTACGACAGTCGCCTTCGTAGACGGTGATATATACTGAAGGGATTTAGAAATTTCCACCAGTACGTTTCAATAAAATTTTCAAGTTTAATACATGGATCTTATTCCAGCTTCTCCAGACAATGGTTCATGGTGAAAAAGTTTGATCAAACTGGTTAATTGTCCATGGTATATCACCTTGCATTGTCTATGGGAGTTTCAGTGTATAGCATGAAAGTCTTAGTCAAGTGACATGAAAAGCGATTTTTCCAAGCCTTGTGCTTCACTGATCGACTCTTTGGAAAATACGAATTGGACCGTTTTTGTAACAACCAGTGCCTGATAAACGTCTCAGAAGTGACTTGCTCACATGGGCTGATAACTTGAGTAAAATGCGGGTCCTCAAAAAACACTTTAAAATACACTTTCGAATTCTGACCCCTCATTGAATGAAACTGATCTGGAGACAATAATCTCGCAGCTCATGTTGTGATATTCATTTTCTGAAATACGGAAATTTTTTGTCATTAAGACATAAGATTAAATTGGCCAAATCTTAATTTAGATTAAAGAAAGCATGCATTGAAAGTGCACTATGGTTCAGTATAAATACTCTCTTATGCCCAGAGATTATAAAACTTCAGTACATTCTCAAACTCAAAATAAAGCACAACGATTTGCAGCTTCCGAGGACATGCTCGGAAGCAGCCAATCAGTGTGCTTTATTTTGAGTAATGTGCTCGGAAGCAGCCAATCAGTGTGCTTTATTTTGAGTTTGAGATCATTCTCAAGTTTTATAACCTCGAACCGAGGTAACCTGTATGCAAATCAGTCTTGTATCATAACTGACCTGAGTTATAGGCGGGCACACATTATTCCGGAAGACACTAAGCCAAAATTATACTTCTCGTAACTGGCGATGAAGGTGAGACATCGAACTTTGTGAGATATATTGATACTCACATCTCTGTCTAGACATCAGGAAATATATTTCGGTGTGTTTACTTTCTTTTTGCATAATCCATAACGTGCCGCAAAAGTTCTGAAATTGGAACACATACAAAAATTCTGTATTTATGCTGAAATGGCTTAGCTTGGTTTTACAATGCAGCAATGCGTACAACATATGCAGATGGAATGGCGAACAGTTTAGGTCTTGAACAGACTGCTTGCTCCTTCTGGGTCTGCTCCATTTGTGCAGAGCTGTCTGTCCCCACATTTAGAACAAAATACAGATTTAAGCAACGTCTTGAAAAAGTTCCTCTCCAAGTATATGCGCATGCCAGACCATACTGGGCATGTACAGCCTGTTCGTGGCATTCTCGTGTATTTGAAAGTTTTATTCTGTGTTAAGGGTCAAAACGTTGCCAGGGTGTCTCATGCATGCAGTCTCCGTATACGTAAAAAGCAGGATTCCCGCGTCCAGTGCATGCTTACGGAAGGGCTACCTCGAGATAAAGAATATAAGTGTTAGTCATCTGCTCGAAGACGTTCAATCCGGCAGATTAATTAAAGCATTCTGTAAAAACATGTAGTATGTCCAAATGTATGTCATTTCGTCCAGATTTGCACTGTTTTATTTTGTTATTATTTTCATTCTAGTGATAGCATTTTGTGGCTGATACCGCCTTCTCTTATAACGCATATCTTGAGATCGGCTGATAGCTGAGCTATAAATATATAACAGAGAGCACGACTTTTAGTTCTTTAATCAGTATGCATTTTAATCTTTGCTTTATATGTGTTGAAAGTCTCTAGAGGTCGTGATTTCAGCGAATTTACCGTAATTTTTATACACGAATTCGAGCAAAATTACATACAATGCGCTCATTCAATTTCATATATTGCTAATAGCTTCCTCGTGTTGTGCATTTGGGACCGTTGCTGTATAAAGTTAGTCGTCATACAATATGATGAAAGCCTGATTTTGATCATGATACAAGAAATGGGTCGCTATGACATGTACAGTATGATCAAGCATGGCCCACATCAGACTACGCAAACCAGAATCTAAATATAAGGTGAATGGTTATAATTTCAGGGAAGGCAGCTTTGTTATTTGCTTTTTGCCTCCCTTTTCGATGAAGGTCTACTCTTAAAGGAAAGAATTTGCTCCTAGAGGAGCAAATTCTTTCCTTTAAGAAAACGCTCCTTGTTTGAAGGATTCCATCCTCCAGGGAACAATACAGGAAGTCATAAAATTTCTCAGTTGTAAAGAAATGAAGAAAAAAAGAACTCTATACATTTAGATTCCTAAGGACCCGAAGACTGTTCAATGCTGGAAAAGAAAGCTCGATCACTTTGAACAAACGCTTTAAAGTTGGCCATGTAATGAAAGACAATGTTCGTCTACCGCAGCTAAAATAGTATATCTTGGTGGCGTGTAATCCCTTAGATGGATTGAAGGCTTGCGTTTATTGAACAAAACCAAACTAGAATCAAAAGAGAGAAACTAAAAAGTAACAATGTACTAGATAGATTTAACAGCTATAATAGAAGGCCTGCTGCACAGTGACATTAGCCTCAGGGGATGTTGCAGATGCCATTTACCCACGTGCAAAAATACATGGATAAAAGTAGATCGTCATAAACTTGTGTTAACAGTAGCACCCAAAGCGCCTGAAATAGAATAGAATTAGGTGATAACTTTATTAAAAATTGTCATTTTGGGAGGTAAATCGTAGGTGTTTTGGTCCGAATTTCATTTTACGGCAACGCATCAGCGGAACACTTTTTCACATTTTCACCTTTCAAAGTGTACTTCTTTGGACCAATTGCAAGCGCTTTCAGCAGCATAAAGCAAAACGTCAGCCAATGAGAAGCGACGTTTTATAATGACGTCAGGTTAGCGACAGTATATCGCTGAAAATACTGTTTGAAACTTTTGACGTTATCCAATCAGGTGTCGCGGTACATTTGTAAGTGCATTAGAATAGAAGACTTTGGACACAGCGTAGTTCCTGACTGCCTGATATTAAGTAATTTATTTAAGGAATGCAGTTCATTTATCTGAAGTTTATCGAAGTGTAAAACAACATTGGGTCACGTGCAAAGTGACTGAACCCAGAAGGGGTTCTTGTAAACTTTACTAGTTACAATTCGATATATCTACAATCGTTTCAGTCAAAATCTTGATGAAAAATCTTACATAAGCGCTAAAATAAAAGCAGTAAAACATTTACACGCAGTATGCGTGCTAACAGCGGAACAGCCTCAATGAGGCATGTGGTCACCCACGTCCAATCAGATTTTAGAAAGCCATGGTTTATTTTGACGTCATAAAATTCATGTCACGGCACGCGCCTCAATGTAATTATTGGAATGTAAACTACATTACGTTCCAATGGTTTACTATAGGACGTTTCAGTGAATACACTCAGAATGTAAATAATTAGTTGTAAGCTAAAACCCATCCCTTCTCCTAAATTGAATTTAAAACATAAAACATATAATCGAAAAAAGACAGGAAAAACGTTCGTAGATTAACACGGAACAATAATATTACACAATATGAAGCAACAGTATCCCAAACCTATGACAAATTCTAGACGGGCTATACTCTTGAAACTATCACTTTGTTTCCACGAAAAGAAATATCACAATTATTAGGGACCGACCATTTGATATTCGGGTTGGGGGGTGGGGGTTGGGGGGGGGGGGGGCTGGTATTCTTGATGCAGACAGGACATTTTATTTCACTGGCCATTGGAAACAATTAGCTTTTTTTCACCTTGTGGGATCTAATTTCTTCAGATCCTTGTTTACTTGACCTTCATATCCTTTTATTTTACCCACATCAGTAGTTTTTACACCTTTTTTTCTCACAAAAAGAACACGGTGCTGTCTGTATCCAGGCTAAGGGCATGGCTTAGCTTGCTTTTGCAAACCAGTGCATGGAGCATGTTACTCCCTGTTAGTTTCAATGAGTTTTGCTTGTTTGTTTGTTGGTTGGTTAATATGTTAGTTTTTTATGTTGTATTGTTTGATTAAGGACCATATGTGTTTAGCCCACCCCCACGTTCGTTAATTAGTTACTTACAATGAGCTTTGCTTGTTTGTTTGTTGGTTGGTTTATTTGTTAGTTTTTTTTATGTTGTATTGTTTGATTAAGGACCATATGTGTTTAGCTTTATAGCATAAACAGACTGAAAATGTATTGATCACTGATTTTCATTTCTTGAATGTAGAAAATTAACTTCGTCAAAAGAAGTTACATTCCTTAATAGGAAAAGATAATGAGTTGAATCCGTCACGTTTCCAATAAAACTACGACAGAGCTTCATGTGACATCTCTAATGCTGATATTAGAAGTCCAAGATATAATTGGGAAAACATGACGAAAGTGATGAAACATCTTGGTGATTGTAGGCCTTTGACTCTTGAATAGTCATTAGAAGTACAATCAATTCCAAGATTTACTGGATCAGTCATTTTTCCGGTCATCGACGCTTATCATTCCTATAGGGATAAAACATATTTTTGTTTATACAGTAGTATTAGCCAGGTCACGAGGCAGTTGTTGAGCACCAATGCCGAAAGCGGAGGTTTTTAAAAGCTATCAAGAGACCTGCGCAAACGTTAATACAATGAAAAAAAAGTGTTTGATCACTATTATTTCTTAAATTCCAAAACAATGCTAAAAAAATGAATGAAAATGTCTCGGTACTATTTTTCGGCCCCATCGCCATTACCTACACGCATATGCATTTCTACAGAATCCTCGTTTCAGGCCATAGTCAGCTATCGTGATTTTTGCCCTAGTCTTTATTTTTAGCAACAGTACACGAGTCAAAAGCATGGTCACCAAGTGATTTAAGTCGATGTCGCCTGCAATTCTATTTTTACAATGTTCGAATCTATATAACTCTCAAAAACAGGTCTTTTACTACCCGCTTGCTTCTGTATCAATGGAGAATAGTCCTTAAACTTGAAAAACTGCAAAGCCGTTTATTATCAGCACGTGAGTTGCCTTGCTAATGCATGGATTTTTGACTGTAGAAACACGAATGATGATAATTTGCGGAATGCTTATTTATGTTATAAAGTGAAGTAGTAAAGATCAATGTTATCTACGCCATTGGTGTCAAAGGGGACCAAGCTTTGTGACTTTATGGGGATTTAAGTTTTCTAATTATTTCAGCTTGGTCACTGTTTCTTTTGTTAACGAGTTTGGACTAAAGGTTTTGGTAGTTTTACCACTTCTACCTATAAATCATTTTGTATATGGAACATTTCTGAACACTATTTGCCTTTTATACTCTCTCCTTACATAAAACATCTTGAGCCATTAAAAGGACTACCGGTAATCAAAATTTAAGGACAGCAGAATCTTTTTTGGAAAACGAAATCGAGAGGTTATATCAGACTATACTCATGTGGCGTATGACCCCATTCTTGCACACCGGATAGAAAATGCCAATCTTTTCACCTGGGATAGAAAATCTTATCTTATCCAAGTGTTCTTACCCAGGACCGGATAATCACGAGCATTCAATGCATTGGTTGTATTGGAGGTCACGTATCTGCGTCGTCAAGTGACGTTTGTGTTTAAGATGATTACGTCACGAAGATAGCAAAAATGACGTCGGTATATGCACGCCAGGCGTTGACGTAAAAAACGAATGGCGATAGTGAGCCTCGTGATGCCGAACAGTGACCCTCGTGACGGATTTTTCTATCTACACCTCACACCCATGATAGATACTTATATTCTTCAATCAGACAACGTTTAGAGATCGTATCAAAATTATGCTAAAAATTGAAGGAAATTTCAGTAAGTGCCAAGTTACCCCATTCTTCAAACAGACAACGTTAAGAGATCGTATCAACATTTTGCTAAAAATTGAACCAAGCTACTGCTTTATAAGCAAAACAAAAACTTTTAGGGAATTAACGCCATCCTCATGCAATGGTAGATCTACATGTGCGCATACGTTAAATTACCTTACGGGTGTAGGAATTGGACATCCTGATTGTACTTATAAGTTTCTTATTAGATTATTGGAGCCTAACCGTTGCATGATAAATGCTTATTGCATTTGCTGTACTCTGCAAACCGTAATTTTCTCATGAAATACGTGTTTATAATAGCAAGTTGTTTCAGATGAGGGATGTTGTTTGAATTGGTATAATGCTCGATTTAAGCAACAAATGAGCCGCGACACGACAAAACCAACAATGTGGTTGTGCGCCCTGCGCAGACTCAGATCAGCCTGGGCATCCGCAAAGTCTGATCAGAGTCTTCGCTAAGCGCTGAAAGGGTAGCTAAGGGTCTAAGCTACCTTCATGCGGACAGCGAAGACTCTTCATGCGTTTAGCGAAGACTCTGATCAGACTGGGCGGATGCCCAGGCTGATCTGAGTCTGCGCTGGGCGCACAGCCGCATTGTTGGTTTTCTCGTGTCGCGGCTCAAATGTTTTCTCTAGAAATGCATAAACCATTGTTTTTGACATAAGATATTTCTAATCTTAGGAATATCTTTTTCGTCCTAGAATGGAGTTCTATTATGGTTGGTTGGCAATTTGATGAGGCTGAAATGTAAATATTCAACAATGTACATAACGGCATGTGCAAGCGTCACAGACTCATATTAGCAATTGCAGCTGCGGTACCTGTCCAGAGTTTTTCTTGTTCAGAAGAACACTGATAGGTATATATAGTTAACAGACAAAGCCTGAACAGTTTGTGCAGTTAGAAATACAGGTTCTCAGCAGCCGTAGAGGAAGTGGGTGTTAGAGTCTGACCGTATATATGACACAGCATATGAAAGACGGAGGTTGCGTCTTTAGCCTTCCCCAATTCAAAACAGGGACTCATTTACTTCTGGGTTTACAGAAAAAGTTCCGCAGTTGCTTACTAGCCCGTTGGGGATTCAAACCCGCGATATTCTGCCCCGCCTATAACCCTTAGATCAGGACGAGCTTTCCCGAAAATTAAAAGCAAAGAGGAAGTAAAAAAAGTTGTTCCCCTTTGTAAAATGGCGAAAAATCATGGCTGTGTACTAACATATCTTAGGTACTTTGCAAATGCCAGTATGTAGGTTTCACCTTGCTGAAGCTTTGATTTGTAAAGGACTTCTTTGATTAAGGCGTGAATTTTCCCCATGATTAAAAAGTTATACGGATCACTGACTTCTGCTTTGCATTTATGACTATGATATGTAACTTGCATGACAAACGAATTTTCTAGTGTTTGTGTCTATGTTAAGTACGTTAAACATACGTTGACGTTGACGTCATTGTTGAGATAAATTGTAAATTATCCTCAAACTGATCGTAGGAATAATGATTAATTGTATACGTTTCACCCTGTTTTGACTTACATTACTTACATAACAGACAATACTGGATAGTTTTGACTATATGTATGTGACCTTGACCTCATTTCAAGGTTATGGTACGCAATATAATCCTTGAAGATCACAGTGCTACTGTTGACCATTCTTCTTCTTTGGCTAACTGAGTATCGTTCCCCCCCGTGACCCAGCTTCCCACTCATATATATTGCGTACTTGCATCGCATAAGTCTGCTGCATGAAGGAAATGCTGGGTCACGGGGGGGAAAGTACTTGTATTTTAATTATAGTGAAGCGTTCTCTTTTGGCCGTTTTGACCGGAAGTAGAACTACGGTTTTGCATCTTTAAATGTCAATCAGGCGTAACAAGAAGAAAATCGTTGCTTTGTATTTTGATATTCGTGTATTTAGCATGCATTTATGAGCAAAATTTATGGAATGAATGACTAATTTTAATATTTTTATTACCTCAAAAAATTAGGTATGCGAAAACCTTGAATTTAGGGTTGGTAGGGTCAGACTGGATTATCTCCCCATGTCTTTGGGTCTGAATCACAAATGATCTGATTTCATCCGGTTTACATATTTGTGGAAGCTCTGCTAAGAAAAAATTGCACACTTTATACTTTTGAAAATTCGGACTTGTCGCACCGGCCTAATGGGGAAAATCCTCGCCTTAATCGAAGAAGTCCTTAGCCATTTCGAGCTACTTCACTAATTTTTTGGCAGACTTGTAGACCTGATTAGTTCGTTATAACATTATCATTATGTTCTGTTCATCTTGAACTCTCGCATATTACATTTTAGCCGTGACATGACAAAACCAACAAAGTGTTGTGCATTCGCCCAGTCCGATCAGACTCTTCGCTAAACGCTTAAAGTGTAGCTAAGGTTCTAAGCTACCTCCATGTGGACAGCGAAGACTGATCAGACTGGGCGGACGCCCAGGCTTATCTGAGTCTGCGTTGGGCGCACAATCACTTTGTTGGTTTTCTCGTGTCGCGGCTCATATAATGTACTGAATGACACCACAACAGATTTTATTGGAACTGAAAATAAATAGTAAGTTTATGTTATCCATGGACATGTTTTATTTTGCTTTGTAACCTAATACTATAATGTCAGGTAAAACTCCTAGACACGGGCGTTGCTGTGCTTACTGCCCACTCCTTGCAATTATCTATCTTTTCTCTCTCTCTCTCTCTTTTACTGAGTATCACCAGAAATAAATTGGTTGATTATATATAATTTCTTGTCACTGATCAGTTCCACGATTAAAGAATTACTTCTTTAATGAGGTAACTAGGTACTGCATAAATAATCTCGATTGCCTTACCCGGAAATCTTTTCCTAAGGCTCAATAGTCCGCTATCACCAATAAGCTCTCTGCGTTTACAAACGTTTAAGCAGAACTGATAATCGGTAAAAGCAAACCCGAAAATGAGTATTCGGCAGGGCATGGGTATCTAACTACAGTAACTGTTCTTGGGAATGTCGCATGATCTGACATGGAAGCACATACTGTACACATTCTAAAAGTTAAACACCCAATATAAATAACGTAATTGTCCTTGAAATTGAAGAGTTTCGACTTTACGATAATGCTGTGTATATGATGCAAATGGAATAGCAAATAGTATAGACCCTGATCGGACTGCTCGATGCTTGTTTTTCTCGAACCTGCTCTTTTTCAGTGTCTTTGATGGGTTAGTCCTCTTGATTTATTATTTTGGGTGGACTATGTGTTGTGATTATGATTTTGTCATGGCATCTTCACTTATTTTCTCGAAATTACAGCTGAAAATTATACTTGTACAAATACATGTCTCAGACAATTTAGAATATAATATTTTAAACAGAAATAGATGCATACACAGGCAGATGACAAACTGAAACACAAGAAAACATGTGTTTAATACCGTCTACTCACGATATTTCAAAGTCGAAGTTTATCTATAACTACTGATAACTCAAATTAAATTTTCCGGTCCCAGAAAATTTACTAAGAGATACCATTAGATTGAAATAGCAGCAGTTGGAATGTAAAGGAATTATGAAATGAAAACTGTATTGTTTGATATGAGAGGATACTTTGAGATATCAGTGTTCTAGATAATGAGAAACAGCTAAATATAATGTAGATATATATAGTAGGCGTTACATGAACGCCAACAAGTATGTAAGATTGTTTCCCTAATCTAATATCAAACCGCCTAGTGAGGACAATCAATCAAATATGTCACTGGTGACGGAGCCACAAATGGAAGCTCATAGTAAAAATAGATATGAAATTAAATAAAGATAAGAATCGGAGAGAAGTGACACAATTGCATGTATATTAGTATATCTTGGCGACAAAAAGCTTAATCGTAGAACTTGTTTTTTTTTCAAAATTAGTGTACAATTCTATTCAATATAAAAAGGGAGTAGTTTTACCCCACATGTATTAGAAGCCAGTGTGAACCGAAAAGAATAACATAATAAACTAAAAGCTTCCGCACCTCATAGATCTACGGAGGAAACTATTGTTTGTCACAAATTTATTTCTATACCAAATTTAAATGACAGAGTATAAAGTTTTAACAGTGTAATTTAGCAACATCATGTGATTTCCTACAATGTGGCAATTTTGTCATGTGATATTCAGATCATCTTTCTCAATAACACAGTGTACCCAGAGACCTTGCTGTTGCTTGTATGGCTTGGGCCCTTTCCGTATATGGCTGATATGACAAGCAAAGGCTCTGTGCAGTCTGATCAGAGCCTTTGCTTGTCACCAATGCCACATTGTTTGAAATCACATGGTGTTGCTCATATGTATAAAATATACCAATCGGAGGCCAGAAAGTGCCATGTTCATAGATCAAAGCAATTCAAAGGCACCAAGAGAACGAGGAGGAGAAAGTAAGCTAACAATCACACATACCGCATATATGTTAGCAAAAATAAAGAGCCACAAAATAACCAGCTGTGCCTTCCCAAAGTAGGTGACCACAACGCTAAATGGGACTATTTAACCCTTTTTGAGTAGTGGGCTTGTCAAAATTACGGTCCCGGGTGCCTCCCGACATAGCTCACTTGAGTCATATTCATGATAGTTATTGTCAACTCTTCGCCTAGAGACTTATTACAAAACACACTTCCATTTAATCTGCGCCAGATATCTTTTTTTTTTTTTTTTTTTTTTTTTTTTTTTTAGATTTTTCTTGTCTAAGCTGAAATAGAAGTAATTGTGAGACGGCAATCAATTAAACCCTTTCCCTAATACTGGCTTTCAAGCATTTCCAACGCAGATCTTCTATTGTGGTTGCTCTTTGTTGTTAAACTGAGAATATCAGTCATCGAACATCTCGTACTACAATTAACTCTCGATATCTCGAAATCCATTCAAACTACTGATATCTTAAAGTAAATTTTCTGGTCCCAGATAATTATTATGAGATACAACTAGTTAGAGATAACAGAAATTGAAATGTATAGAAAGTAGGAAACATATCCGATCTGTATTCTTTGATAGAGTGCACTTTGAGATATCAGTGTTTGAGATAACGAATAACAACTTCATATTCCTTTTAGTCACTTCTGTATATTATTTCCTTTGCTTTCCTCGCTTTGGATAGCTTGATTCTGACCTGTCCTGGCTTTCTTCATCTATGTTTAGATGGTTAGAAAATACAAGTAATAAAAATAATAATAATAATAAAACAGCTGATGCCAATGCAAAAGTGCCCAGCAAACGTAATTCATTTGTTGCGTTCCCATTCTAAACACGTTCATTTTCACCATATATATTTTGCGGTTCATTTACCATGTTCACCTTTTATGAATACATTTAACCACCTTTTGGCATTGTCTGTATAAAAGTATTTTGTCTACGGTTGACCACATCTCAAACCCTCTTTGCTGACAAATGGCTAATAGTTGTTGCGTCTATTACAATATATTTCACTTTAACGGTGATGGAAGCGGCTTTGTAGCAGCATGTTTGCCTCTCAGGATGAGAAATTTAAAGAGTATTGTCTCTGATAATGGAAATTGTATGTTAAAACAAAACTCAGGGCCTCTTTACGAGCTTCTGCACAATAAAATTAATGCTGTGAAATGAGTTCCATAAAATGCTGAGATTGCAGTGCATATAAAACGAATGAAAGCTTTTGGTTTCTGCAGACTAGCCAGGAATGTAAACATAATGAAAAAATTCCCAAGCCATTTGCAAAGAAATAGTACACTTTCAGGGGAAGAAACTCTGCCAATTTCATTTTGTCACCCCTTTTCAATAGGGTCAACACTTGAAAAGAAAAAAAAATTAGCCGCGACACGAGAAAACCAACAAAGTGGTTGTGCGCTCAGCGCAGACTCAGATCAGCCTGGGCATCCGCCCAGTCTGATCATAGTCTTAGCTAAGCCTTTATTGTGTAGCTAAGGCTCTACGCTACCGTCATGCAGACAGCGAAGACTCTTGTCAGACTGGGCGGATGCCCAGGCTGATCTGAGTCTGCGCTGGGCGCCCACCCACATTGTTGGTTTTGTCGTTGTCGTGTCGTGTCGCGACTAAAATGTTCCTTTTCTTTAAGGGCAGAGGCTCACTTTCGGGGAGGCAACATAGTCCAGGGAAGCAAGCAGGATGCCACTTAAAAACGATGGAAAACCTTGGCAATAGAGCCATACACTTTTGGAATGGCTGTCTTAAGGTATATGTGACTACGCATGCGCAGCCCTGGGTCATCTGAATCAAGCTGACCATGAAGAATTCAAACAGCAAAAACTGCACATGGTCTAACCAGACTGTCGGTGTGGACTTGCAAGGTCAAATACGCTTAAGTCCTCGCGACGGTGTTCATTTTGCATGCAGCTTAAGGATGATTTCGATAATATCTTGAACTGAAATGGACATTTTAAGGACTACTGTAGGAAACACAGTAGAACTGAAATTTCCACTCGATCACTTTTTCACTTCATAAACATTGTCTGTCATTTTATATGACGATGCCATACCGTTAGCTTTATTTTTGTTTTCAATAATCTCTTCTATATTACAGAAGGCGGTATTAAAATACAAATAAAACTAGGTTAGAATGCCTAGAACTGTCTGAATTGGTTTGCCCGATTTATAAATATATCTTTAATAGAACTCATGTGGAAGATTAGTTTTTTAAGTGAACATGTATTAGCATTAAAAATGCATGGTGTTGTATTATTACCATTTTATTACTTTTTGAAATGTAAAATGTCAGATTCATGATATAGGAATGATAATGATCGATTTGCGTGCATTCGATGTAAACACTTCAGTCAGGATAAGCTGTGCTCCTAGTCTAGGCTTCACTCGAAAGCTTCAAACCGGAAACCTTAAGGTAAATGGGTACACTTTCAGAGATAGCAACTCTGACACCATTTTTGCCTCCCGTTTCAATGGGATTGATCTTTTAAAGGCAAAGTATTTCCCTAGGGGCTAAGTCTTTCCTTTAAGAGTAAAGCCTCGCTTTGGAAAGGCCTTGTCATCCAGGAAAGGAGACCGAAATCCTGCAGGAGCCATTTCTTTCTTCTAAGAGTAGATCCCCTTGACAAAGGGCTATATTCTCAATGGAAGACTGAACATTACACCCAAGGACTGATATAGTATTTAGTTAAAAACTTTATAAAAGATGAAGTAAGATTAACCTGACTGATGAGGCATTATCTAATATGAAATTCTAATCAGTAGTGTTGCCTTTGTCGCGGGCGTAAAACTTCAGCCTATACTTCGATATAGTGCTTTTACTTACAATTTCTTCCTTTGGGACTTTTTAGTTTCTATTTTAAAAGAGAGCTATGCTTATGGCACTGCCAGCGGGCTAGTAATAATATTACTACCTTAGTCCCCCGGACACGGTAATAATTTTAATGGTGCTGTTAAAAAGTGATTCACTTTTTATATATTAAGCTATATCGGAGATAAGGATATAATGTGCTGAACATAACTTAGGCCTTGATGAAACGATAATTAAGGTGTTATTAAAGCATAAAAATTTAGGAAAACTCCGCTTTAAAATACTTTTAAAGAGTGTCAGACACTTCGTCCTCCTACGTTTCGCTCCAATGTCAATTCATTTCGAAGATTTGAAAGTCAAGTGTAGATAGTTTGTCATGCTCTAACAACTCATTCAACAAGTTTCTTGATATACTTTAGGGAAAACTTGGTAAAATAAAGTGTTTATTTATTATTTTTATTTTTTTAAATTTTGTTAGAAAAGTGAATCATTTTTCAACTGCACCATTAAAATGATCGTACGGAAATATTATATTCAAGTGGTAATATTACTACTAAAAGTGGACTTGAGCGGCGTTGCACTATCTAATATCTTGCAACAACTTTTAAATCTTGGATGTTTCCGACTGACAGCTTAACATATTTTTATACGCAAACTCGATGGATGTGGGTAAATGGGTATACTTTCAGGGGAAGTAACTCTGCAACGGCCTATTTGCTTCTCTGAATTGAAGGTCGATTCTTAAAAGCTTCTCTTGAAGTCAATTCTTTAAATGTAGATCTACCTTTTGAAAGGCTACGTAATCAGGATTAGAAACAGGAAACAAAAAATGTGTTTCTTGTTCTAAAAATTAAAAAACAAAACAAAAAAACAACAACAAAAAACAAAACAAAAAAAACCCAAAAAACAAATGAATAAATAAAGGAATAAAACATTAGAAATAAACAAACAAACAAACAAAAAAAAAACACATGGATATGTACTCACCCAAATACCCGTTACAGTGGAGGACTGTCCATATACTACAAAGATTGTTTGAAAGACAAAATTAAGGTGGTAGAAAAAAATCAAGCTGGTATTATTTGGTTTAAAATTCTGAAAGATGTATTCTCATTTAATCAAGATGTGTATATATGTGCAACCTATATTCCCCCTTCGGGGTCTAAGGTATTACGAAGTGAAGACACTGACATTTTTGAGCAGTTGGAACTCGATATTATTAAATATAGCAGGTTAGGTAAAATTTTCTTAACAGGTGATTTTAACTGTCGTACTGCCAACGAACCAGATTATTTAGATTTTGATCGTTATCTTGACGATGAAGACATTTTTATCAATCAATCTGTTTTACAACCTAGAGTAAACAAAGACCACGTGGTTGATTCACATGGTAGAAGGCTATTATTATTGTGTCAAAGTTCAAGGCTATTAATGGCAAATGGGCGTGTACATGATGACGCTGACAAAGGTGAACATACCTTTATGAGTCTTAACGGTCTTAGTGTGGTTGACTATCTGCTCGCAAATCCCAGCGATCTCGAATATTTATCCAGTTTTCGAATTTTAGACTTTAATGAATTCTCCGACCACGCTCCGTTATTTTTTTCTTTCCCGTCACGCACGTCTGAGCGAGAATCACGGGCCCAGGAAAATCCACGCGCCAAGTTAAAAATAGTCTATGACGAATCAAAAGCCGATTATTTTAGGTCAGAGCTCATGAATAATAATGAGGTTTTACAACGGCTAATTGAATGTGTAAATGATAACGGCCCTGTAAATAGCATTGTAGACTCTTTCACCGATCACATGTACACAAAAACTGCACTTGTTTATGGTAAAGAAATATTTTCGAAAGATAACGTAAACATACAATTTTCCAGCAATAAATGGTTTAATGAAGAATGCTCAGAGGCAAAGAAAGAATTTAAGCAAGCAAGAAATTCATTTATCAGGCACAAAAGCGTTATAAACAGGCAAAGATTTATAGCTATGCGAACAAAATACAACCGAATAAAATGTAAAGCTAAGCAAAAATACAAAATAAAGGAAGGATTAAATATTTGCGACATGGCCAAAACACAACCCAAAAAATTTTGGAAAACATTAAAGAAAAAATTTAAAACTAAATCACGCGAATCTGAAACATTAACGGCAGATGAATTAATGAACCACTTTCAAACTGTTTTTGGTATTGATAATGAGATATTACACCCCCACCCACAACCCACTGCCTCATCGCAGCAAGCCCCACCCCCATCCCAGCCACCGCAACCTTCGTCTCAGCCCGACCCGCAACTTGATGCCGAGATAACAGAAAGTGAACTAAGGGACGCAGTATTTCATCAAAAAAATGGCAAAAGTCCTGGCTTAGACAATTTACCAAGCGAGATTTTTAAGATATCTTATGATATTATTAGTCCCTTTTTACTTAAACTCTATAATAGATTATTTCAAAATGGGGAGTACCCTTATAGCTGGGGGGAAGGGATAATCTGTCCAATATTTAAAAGTGGAGACGTTGATCAAGCGGAAAATTATAGGGGGATAACTCTTATCAATATTATGGCGAAAATTTATTCTCAAATATTATTAAACAGATTGACTAAATGGTCAGAAAAGGAAAATAAAATATCACAAAATCAGTTTGGATTTCAAAAAGGAAAATCAACTGTAGACTGCATTTTTACTTTTTATTCAATCATTTCAAAGACGTTACACGAGGGTGAAAAACTATACTGTACCTTTATCGATTACGAAAAGGCATTTGATAAGGTAGATAGAGCTCTTCTCTGGCAAAAACTCGTTTCTGAAAATATTAGTAGTAAGCTTGTGAAGGCTATTTCTTCCATGTATTCTGTAGTTAAATCTTGCATTAGATACCGCTCCTCATATTCAAATTTTTTCACATCTAACATTGGCCTTAAACAGGGTGATCCGAGCTCCCCGCTTATGTTCATGCTATTTATTAATGACATTACTCAAAATATAAACTCTGACTTTGACAGTATATTTACTATTGATGAATTACAGATATTTATGCTTCTGTATGCTGACGATGCTGTAGTATTTGCGAAATCTCCAGAAAAGCTACAATCCATTCTTAAAGATGTGGAAGCATATTGTAAAACCTGGGGTCTAAAAATTAATACAGCTAAAACAAAGGCGATGATTTTTGAAAAAGGACGCCATACGAGCTTTGATTTCTTTTTAAATGATACCAGATTAGAACTTGTTACTTCATTTAAATACTTAGGTATTCATTTTTACAAAAATGGTAATTGGGCTCGAACACAGAAACGAATATCTGAACATGCATCATACGCCCTGCATAATCTCTTTTCTCTTTTTAAACAAATAGAACTACCTGTTTCTGAGAAGTGTAAACTTTTTGACACTTTTATTGGTTCCATTTTGAATTACAGCGCAGAAGTGTGGGGTGCTCATGACGCTAAAGACGTCGAAATTATACATACCAAATTCTGCCGTTGGATTTTGCACGTTAGAAAATCAACAAATCTAACTGGTTTGTACGGAGAATTAGGGCGGGTACCATTTAGTATATCAAGGAAAATTCGAATGATAACATACTGGATTAAATTACTTAGGTTACAGGAAAATGCTCTTCCTCGAAAAATTTATATTATGCTTAAAAATGACGCTGATAATAATGTTTCTTACAGAGGGTCTAACTGGGCTTATCAGGTCAAGTCACTCTTGGCTGAACTAGGTCTTTCCTATATATGGCAACAACAGACAGATATTACTATTCCTTTTAACTTAATAAAACAGCGTATACTTGATTCATATTACCAAAGTTGGTATGCAAACATTAACAATTCTAATCGACTGCAGATGTACTCACGATACAAACATAACTTTCAGTTCGAAGATTACTTAGATTTTATATATGAGAAAAAATTTAGAACTGCTCTTACAAAATTTAGAGTTTCTTCCCACGATTTAGCCATCGAGCGTGGTCGATATGAAAATATACCGAGAGATGAAAGAATATGTAAAAATTGTAATTTAAACATGGTTGAAAACGAGTTTCATTTTTTATTGGTTTGTCCGAAATATAGAGATCTAAGACGAAAACATCTAAAAAAGTATTATTGCCATTGGCCAACACTAAATAAGTTTGATGACCTAATGAGCAACACTTCAAAACCGGTGATTATTAATTTGGCTAGATTTTTGTATTTTGCTATGAAGTTAAGGGATATTGTATAAGACGTAAATATGACTATGAATTGAGATGAAAGAATTTGAATAAAGTATCCAGTTGCTCCTATGCTAATATTTAATATATGCTATGTTTTTCATGTTCTCATGTTCTGATGTAGGCTAGAAACATATTTTGTATGTTTAATGCTGAATAAATTTATTTGTATTTGTATTTTGTATTTGTAAATACCTTAATTCATATTTGAAATGTACATT
The DNA here is from genome assembly GCA_963989385.1 of Ctena decussata. Taxonomy (NCBI): domain Eukaryota; kingdom Metazoa; phylum Mollusca; class Bivalvia; order Lucinida; family Lucinidae; genus Ctena; species Ctena decussata. The sequence continues at coordinate 29,693,737 of OZ022501.1, read as the reverse complement.
ATCAGGTGAGCCTAAACATGTGAGCGGTATAGTCTAGCCAAGCGCTCTTTGTTTTGGATTACACTAAGAATCGTGAAGCACGTTTCGCGCGTTTCGCCCGGTGGAATACGCGCTAAGACTGGTTTTCATTTCGACAATATTTTGGCAATCAAAGAGGTAATGTTGCATAGCCAAATGAAATAAGGTTCAAACGTCGATACCGTTTAGGATATTTTGACAGAACAGCATACAGATTGTGGCCTTCCTTGTGTGTTTTACTTCAATTTTTACGCCCGATAGCGAAGTCGGTTGTTGTGTGCAAACAGATAATAGACTAGATCTATATCTGGTAGATTTACTTGTATAACAAATGCTTTTAAGTTGTATAATTTTGTCTTTTTCAGTTTGCTGGACTTTGAACCCATGATTGGAAATACCTAACAGAATATCAAGAACATACATCTGGTGGTATGACCGAGATAGAAAGTTTATGAAAGGGCGATTTCGAGAGGACGTTGGATTCGGACGTTACTATCTTAATAAAACTGCATGTAAAAACGGAATTTCTAATAAAGATTTTATTCAGCTATCGATATCAAAATAAACAGTGAGCTATCTATACGTTATTTATTACTTCATCAAACATAGAGAGAAATTTTGAATGAAAGAGAAGGTGTTCTCATGCACATAAAAAGAAGTATTTTCAGACCAGCGGTGGATTTCACCTCGCATATTTTCGATGCAAAACACTTGGAAGCAATTTATAATAAAGTGAAATATTATTTGATGTTTTGATAGTCAGGCAAAAACTGTTTTGAAACCATTAGGCGGCTGTTATCTCCTGCAAGCAACTGGCTAATAAAACTGTTTGCCTGGAGTAAAAATTAGCTCGTATGAAAGATTGATGAAAACTCGTTCCAAACGTATTTCATCCTGGAAAAAAAAAGATTTAACAAACTACGTTTGCTATTCACATCTCGTCATAAATGCATTTTTGCAGCTAGATGTAGTTTTAAGAGACAGCAGACATCTTCAGAAATTTAATATCAATGAAGAATTTCTTGTTTTCAATAAAACTAACATTTAAATGATATTCTATAATGATAAAAGAAAACATTTCAAACTATTACGTTTCAAATGTGTAACAAAAGAGATGTTTATGCTTTACTGTGAAATTATGAGGCAAAGAAACAACCAATAAACAGCCAAATGTGTGTTACTGAATGGATCAAACTTGACATGTTATGACTAAGACAAGTCACAGTGGGAAAATTCGACAAGCTAAATGTCTGTAAGATGAAGAGATAGCTGCACATTATTGGCATTTCCAACTGCAGTAAAGTTTAGTTTGGTGTCTAAGGAAGCGTAGGTGCGCTCAATAAGGAGCAACAGTTATAAGCAACATGACAACATTGTAATATAAGAAGCATATCACTTGTGCGGTTTCTGTTTATTCATACGGTATGGAATGGAAGCTACGCTTATTATTGTACATTACAATTTGAAAATATAGATTAAGCGTGTGTCAGCTGTTAAGAGTGAAGATACAAAAGTGCAAGGAAGTATGTTTAGTCAAACTTAATGATCTCGTTATATTTCTCACTATGCGATTATGACTTCGCCGAGCAACCGTTTGGGAAATATTTCCGACATAACGACAGAGCGAACTGCTGAACGCATGGCGTTTATTGTCATCAGCAATTCCAGCGGCAATGAAGGCGTGGCGGACTCAATAACCGGACTTAGTGTTCAGTCAACATCAACAATAGAGCAAATTTTGACCGCTGAGGAACAGCGGGTATCCTCAGGGTATGTGTTGATTGGAACTTTTCTGTTTCTCATCATTTCATTAACTATCGTAGGAAACTTACTTGTGTGTATCGCTGTTGCGTTGAATAAAAAGCTACGTTCCGTGTCTAATATGTTTATAGTGTCACTGAGTTTGGCGGATCTGTTAGTTGGAACTATTGTGATGATTCCAGCAGCGATAAGTGAAATATTCCAGGAATGGATATTAGCGGAGTCCTTCTGTTCTGTCTGGGCTGGCTTTGATGTTATGTTATCTAGTGCCTCAATTCTCAATGTATGTTTGATTAGTTTAGATCGATATATAGCAATCATGTCACCTCTGAGATACAAGGTACTGATGACCTATAAGCGCGCGTTTGGAATGTTAGCTGTAGCCTGGGGCATAGCTGTTGTTGCTTCATTCATTCCACTTCAAACAGGACTGCATAATCCAGATCTCCCGTCGTTGACAAATCTCACGCTCTTGTCAGATGTTCCAGTATGTTTATTCATTCCGAGCCTTATTTATGTTTTAATTGCCTCAACAGTGACAATTTTGCTTCCCATAACAATTGCACTGATATTATATTATCGAGTGTCGAAGGAAGCTAAAAGACAGGCTTGTTTTGTTGGTGTTCTCATAGCTCCTAGCAACATGTTACTAGGGGCAAAAATAGCTAACAAGCACATAAGGGAACCTTTCACACGCAAGGCCACAGTAACGCTAGGTATAATAGTGGGCGCTTATGTTGTGACTTGGACGCCATTTCTTGTTACAAATATTATTGACGCAGCGTGCAGATGTGTGCCACCTAAACTTTTTGGAAGTTTTGTATGGCTAGGATGGTGTAACAGCCTAATAAATCCTATTATTTACCCATTCTTTATGAGAGATTTCAGGAAGGTATACTTGTCAACATTCTTTCAAGTATGTCCATGCAAAACTCTTAAAAAAGTGAAAAAAGACAAAATATTCTACAGAGAATCTGAGATTACTCGGACCTCTTTAAAAACAAATTTTGAAGAAACTGATCATAAGGTGTGATATTTAGTTTTCTATGTTATATTCTGTGATATTTTGTTACGTTAAAATTCTGATAAAAATATAAAAATGATACGTTTAAATTTTTCATTTCAAGCCAGTTACAGTTGTACTACCAAAGGTTATGTACAGTAAAGTATAGCAGCCACATACAGAAAGTTTAGCATTTGTGGTTTGGTGTAAACATATTTTATTTCAATTTCATACAAGTTATGTACAGGTTACAAATAGTATACAATAGCAAAAGGATCTGAACGGAAGCCAAGGGCTTATTTAGTTCATCTCCTGTGAGATTTGTGGTTTGACACGTCATTTCAAACATGTCGACGTTCAGAGTAACTACACACAAACACATCAATGCCATTTCTAATAAAATTTTCATTTTGCAAAATGACACACTAATACTTTCATATGCAACCTTAAAGTATAATATTAATTACTCCAAGAAAGATTTATTTTAAAATCACCGGCAACCTCTGTACTGCCTCTATTAGTTCTATGTCTAAAGTTAGCCAGCTTCTAATATGATTTTTCATCAGTGAATGTTCAAAAGAGCATGCACTCAAAACACCGAAATTTAGAGCGCACAAATACTGCATTGCAAACACATATCACACACATATATATGAAGGATTAAAAACATACATTTTGTTAAGAAAGAAAAGATGCCTTTAAGTACCATAACGAAAACCATTCACTGACTTTATAACACAAATATGCATAAACGCATAAGATTTTTTTTTCTTACTGTCTTACAACACATGCTTCTGCATTAGGTAAGTTTTTTGTTTTACAAAATGCCAGATATATTTCAGGATCAGGCCTGTATTTTCAAAACTTTCAATTTCTAGGCTACAAGTGATAGGTTGCACCTCAACGTTTTTCCTGCCATTTTGTCCAAGAGTGCCAATATTTTTAGCCGCAACACGACATAACCAGCATGTGCGTTGTGCGGACACTCAGATCAGCCTGGGCAGCCGCATAGTCTGGTCAGTCTTCGCTGTCGCCCTAGAGCTAGCTTAGTCTCTTAGCTACCTTTAAGCGCATAGCTAAGATGCTGATCAGACTGGGTGAATGCCCAGGCTGATCTGAGTCTTCGCTGGGCGCACATGCCACTTTGTTGGTTTTGTCGTGTCGCGGCTCAATTTTGTGATCCTTAGTTTGCTTTCCTGGGGCCGTATTTATAAAACGAATTAGGTGGTTGCTATGCTGTTGCTAAGACTAAATTTCTTTGAAGGAGATTCCCTACAACTATGAAATTTGCTCTGGAGTAACAGTTTTTCAGACTGTTCCTCCAGAGCAAATTTCAAAGTTGTAGGGAATCTTCTTCAAAGAAATTTAGCCTTAGCAACAGCATAGCAACCACTTAAGTCGTTATATAAATACGACCCCTTGAGCATGACGCCCTGCAAAATGGGTTCTTCTCTCAAAAGAAAGTCTTTGCTGACGTCAGAGGAACGTCTTTCCTTTTCGTGCTGATCCGCTTTTAGAAAAGTATTAAAACGAAGATGGCAGATTCTGTAACTAACCTTTAATGTGTATCTTTTTCCTTCAAGCACTGTTTTATTTTCTTTGTACATAAATCGGCTCAACTTAAAATACAAAGGTAAAAGGGTAAAGCAGGAAAGAAAGATGTGTTATAAATACTATTTAGACAGTCGTGCATGATTCTTCATTGCTTACACTGGCATTAAAGTAAACAGGTCTTAAGCCTCATTAACACGGGCAAAGTTTCTGTGACATAGTAGGTTTAGCAAAGAAAAAAATGCTCGTGTGAATGGAAAAGTATGCCATATTTTCATTGCCAAATCTATATGGTAAAGTTTCTAAGACAAACAAAATTTATTCGTGTGAACAGAAAGTTTGCCATAGAATATGTAACAAAGAAACTAGCTATGGAGAAGAACACAGAAAACTGTGCTCATTCACATATCAGTTTGATTTTGAACAAATGTATTTAACAAAGAAAATGTGGCACAATTGGCCGTTTACACGAGCAAAGTTTGTTTGTCCAGGTAACTTTGACGAGAATGCTTTGTTTGTGTGAACATGACAGCAAATATTTTATTTCAAAAATAATTGACAAAGATTCTATGCCACATTTTTTCTTTAGCAAATTATTTGCTCCGTGTGAACGCAAAATGTTTGCCAAACTTTCTTTTATTACAGTTTCTGCGAGAAAGAAACTTTGGTCGCGTGAACGAGGTTTAAACAAAAACAGATTTATATTTACGCATATCCTTTGAAAAGCTTAGGTGGGACAAAACAGTTGCGAATCGAACATGCTACCTAACATCACTCAATCCTTATGTACTGTACTGTAGATTTGACAGTGAAAGACCTGGCAATTGGCTGCCTGGTCCTTTAACGATAAAAACGGGATAGTACGAAACCAACCGCACTGGGTAAAAACTCTGCTTTAAATTATATAGTCATAATCAATAATCAAAATGATAAACAATTAGAATTGAACCAAGTTTTTTTACATAATGCAATCATTTGCATCGTAAAAATTACGGCACTATCCCGTACTTTTCACGGTAAAAGATCTGACATTCAGTTGCCCGGTCTTTTACCATAAAATCTACGGATTTTTTTACGGTATGTCAATGTAACATGCAGTTCACATGTACATGAATGTAGATGCAAGAGACACATTCATACACCTACATTCATTAAAATTAAGAATTGATATGAGCCGCGACACGAGAAAACCACGGCGCCAAGTGTGTGCAACTATGGTTACGTACCGTTGAGCCACTTGGGTAACGTCGATACGAGAATTGAACAGAACATAACAGAACCAAAAATGTGGTTGTGCGGCCAGCGCTGACTCATATCAGCCTGGGCATCCAGCCAGCCAGGCTGATGTGAGTCTGCATTGGGTGCACAACCACATTGTTGGTTTTCTCGCGTCGCGGCTCATATTGTGTACTGTTGATGAAGTTAAGACGAGCTAAAATTCCATGTAGCAAGAAGCGCTTCATAAAGGCAGTCTTCGACGAGCACTAGCTTCAGCACTCCATGAATGTCGAAATCTTATTTTTATATGAACACTTTACCTTAAGCCATTATCATATGCTTCAAATATATCGTGCTCCAAAACACACAAAACTATTGATATAATAAAGTTTTGTCCTGCTTTGAACAGCCGGGCTAAACGTCAATCGAATGATATGACGTCGAATCAAGTCGCTCAGTTACATGTATCACCTCATCGCGCTGACAATTATCTTTCACTGGCAGATGAAGTTAGTTGCTCCAAACAGGTTAGTTTAGGACAAGTCTAAATGAGCCATGACACGAGAAAACAAACAAACTGGCATGTGCGCCATGCGAAGCCTAAGATTAGCCTGAGCATCCATCCAGTCTGATCAGAGTGTGTTTGCACTGAAAGGATAGCCTAAGGTCTTCACTAGCTTTATGCTGACACCTTAGACTCTAATCAGACTGGGCGGATGCCCAGGCTGATCTGAGTCGTTGTTGGGAGCACATGCCATTTCGTCGGTTCTGTCATGTCGAGGCTCAAATAGCTTCGACGTGCAGAAAGTTTTTTTATTGTATTGCAAAAATGTTTATACTGAGATCATGGCAATGGATGATAGAGGTTTTTATTGTAGGAACAGCACACTGCTCAGCAAGTACACAGGACGAAACAACACGATATTGACGATGCTAAGACACCGTTTCGACGTTGTGTGCCCGCTTGGTGTACAATATTTCAAATGCCAGTATAGATAACAGATAGATAAAACTAGTGGTTGGTTGGTTGTTTTGTGTTTAACGGCCCTTTGAGACACTATTTCAGTCTATATCGACAGTATTTCCGTCTATATCGGGCCGTCTCCCAGAATGAGGGAGAAAGCAGAGAGAAACTAGAAATGTTTTTCAGAGAAAAACTGATGTCCCCCAACCAGCCCATTTCCCATCCCCTCTAATGAATAAAAAGCCTGAACAAGTAAAATATCTAGACAAGTTTGGAGAAAATCCATCCACTGGTTCTTAAGATATCCTACATATATGACTATGACCTTGAAAATGAGGTCAAGGTCACCAAAATCAAATCACCTCTTAAACCTGTCCAAATGATGTATCCACGCAAGTTTGGTGAAATTCCATCCATTGGTTCTGGAGATATAGTGGGTACAAGAAAATGTCATCTAAGTCCTCTAGTGACCTTGAATATGAGATCAAGTTCATCAAAATCTAATCAGCTCTTAAACTTGTCCCAGTGATGTATGCATGCAAGTTTGGTGAAATACCATCTATTGGTGCAGGAGATTTAGTGGGTACAAGAAATTGTCATCTAAGTCCTCCAGTGACCTTGCAAATGAGATCAAGGTCACCAAAATCTGATCAGCTCTTAAATTTGTCGCAATGATGTATCCCTGAAATTTTGGAGAAATTCCATTTATTGATTCAGGAGATATAGTGGTTACAAGAAATTGTCATCTAAGTCCTCCAATGACCTTGAAAATAAGGTCAAGGTCACCAAAATCTGGAAACCTCCTAAATTTTTCCCAATGATGTATCCATGCAAGTTTGGTGACATTCCATCCATTGGTTCAAGAGATATCACTGGTACAAGAAATTTTCATCTAAGTCCTCCAGTGACCTTGAAAATGAGGTCATTGTCACCAAAACCTAATCACCTCTTAAACTTGTCCCAATGATGTATCCATGCCAGTTTGGTGAAATTCCATCCATTGGTTCAGGAGATATAGTGGGTACAAGAAATTGTCATCTATGTCCTCCAGTGACCTTGAAAATGAGGTCAAGGTAACCAAAATCTAATCAGCTCTTAAACTTGTCCCAATAAAATTTATCCATGCAAGTCTGGTGAAATTCCATCCATTGGTTCAAGAGATATCACTGGTACAAGAAATTGTAATCTATGTCCTCCAGTGACCTTGAAAATAAGGTCAAGGTCACCAAAATCTAATCAGCTTTTAAGCTTGTCCCAATAAAATATCCATGCAAGTTTGGTGAAATCCCATTCATTGGTTCAAGAGATATCGCGCATACAAGTAATTGTCATCTATGTCCTCCAGTGACCTTGAAAATGAGGTCAAGGTCACCAAAATCTAATCAGCTCTTAAACTTGTCCCAATATTGTATCTATGCAAGTTTGGTGAAGTACCATTCATTGGTTCAAGAGATATCGCGCATACAAGAAATCTGTCACAGGGACGCCGACGCTGACGCCGACGCCCGGGATCCGCACTGAAAACAATATGTCCCCCTCACCTTTGGTGGGGGGACATAATGATAGAAGAGAGAAAAGTGTCCAAACAACCCCACTCGCACCTACTGCAAGCACAGTAGGCCCTTGCCCTACTATTATCCAAATCAGTAGGTCGCCCCGGCACTGGAAGTTACACGCAGCACCATTGCACCACCCAACCACCCAAATAAAACTAGTGGAGTCTTATGCAAAGAGTGTAGACCCTGATCGCACGCCGCGTCCTGCGGCGTCCGATATTGGTCAGCGCTGTTTGCCTGTGACTTATTTATGAGACTCTAGGCATTAATGGGCTAAACACAGATTTGCCATACCAAACACACTTAGTGCCAGCAACAGAACAATAACTGTTAAGTCTGCAGTGAACAAGACAGAGCAATTCAGATAGGTACAATTATGTCACGGATTTGTCACAATCTACTCAATATTATAGTCGCTTATACCTTGTAAAGGTAAATGGTTACATTCCAGGGGTAACATCTTAGTCATATAATATATACGCCTCGTCAAAAGTTTTATATACTACTGCTCTGTAGTATACTCGAAAAAAATATTAAAGGGTCAAACTTTTACCCTGCGATTTCTGGAACATTTCAAACATTTGGTAAAATAAATCATTTCTATCTTCCATTTTATTAATTTTGCAAGTTTTATACACATGAAGCTTGAACCTATAGCCCTATTCTTGACAAAGTCCAAGCTTTAAGTCAAACTACCCCTAAAATGAAAGTGATTTGGATTCCCATAGAGAATTGATAGTGTGTCAGTTTGGTCGGGCATGACTTCTAAAATTGCTTAGAGTTTTAAACTTCTTATAGCTTGCTGACCTTACAAATGATTAAATTCGATGACTATCGAGGAATTTTTCAAAAAATTCATGAACCGGCCAAATCGAAAATTTTGGTGAAATTGCTCTTTATGGACTTCTGACAGCTTTGATTTTTAGGGTAGCGTAAATTAAAGTCTGGACTTGGTCAAGATAAAGGCTATAGTTTCAAACTTCACGTGTACAAAACTTGCAAACTGAATGAAATGGAAGGTAAAAATGATTCATTTTACCAAATGTTTGAAATGTTCCAGAAATTGCAGGATAAAAGTTTGACCCTTTAATATTTTTTTGAGTATACCTTTGTTACAAAGTCTGCAGAAAATCTAGAGGACTTAAGCATATATCTGATTACATCTTTTGTCCCAAATTATCAGACTGAAGAACTTTGGCGGGTTGACTGTTTCGCATAAAATCATACGTATTATCTTTCATTTTCTGCATATAAATTGTTGTGCTAGGAAAAAGAATGTCTCATGTCAGACAGGAGACCACGGAACAAGTAAGTTACACATAAAATTTAAAGTGCCAGTATCAAAGACCGACATTTTTTCAGAAGGCCAAAAATGATAATTCATATGAAAGATGCATTATTCCTTTAAAAAAAAACAAGATTTGACAGTAGTTTCTTTTCTATCCGATTTAGAAATGACTGGACCACAATCAGTGTAGCAAATTACGATTTAACATGTCGTGTGCTCCCAATGGTAATTTGGTACGGCCAAAAACTAAAATTGATGATGTTTTGGGAGAGTTTTAAAAAGTAAGTGTCAAAATTTGTACTTTAATTACACTGGTCTTAACTGGTGTCTTGTGTATCCAACCAGCTGCAGGTTTTCGAAAATACAGTGTGTAGATGTTTTTATTGTACATTTCTGCCTCGGCTAGGATCAATAACCACACGTTGGTTTACTTATAAGAAGTCCCCCCTTTCAGTTATTTCTGATGCTACCTTCATAAATAATTACGCTAAACTTTTGGCGAGGAGTTTATATTTGCATTGAATCTTATCAGTTGGTTGCCTACGAGCAAACTTTTCCTCTGAAAACAGTTTTCGTTTCATACATGCGTTATAATTTCATGTAGTTTGCTTTCCGTTACAAGTACATGGAAATAATTTTGTGTAGTTTGCTTTCCGTTACAAGTACATGGAAATAATTTTATGTAGTTTGCTTTCCGTTATAACTAGCGGAAAATCCTAGTCATGAAGGTGTATCCATTAAACTTACATTGTAGACGATAGTGGCTGTACCCATCTGATTTCTCTTTTTGCCATATTATTTCAAAGAGAATTTGGAAAATATTAAACAGTGAAATGGACACTTGCAAATTTTATAAAATTTAAAGATAAGTAGCAAAGAGAGATATATGTTATATAGCGCATTATGTGCACGAAAGCTTATTCGTAGCCTAGGAAGTTTTTATTATATATTTAACTTGCATCTTTATTAAGCCCCTTTTATATATCCTCACCTGTAATATCCTCACTAGCGTGTGTGTCTGCTTGTGTGTGCGTTTGCGGGCATGTTTGTGTGCTTTCATGCATGGGTAACAAGGCTTCATACCAGAAAGTTCTTCCAAACCTCAATTTGGGGAGAATGATATTATTGGTTAATACTCTACAATAACTGGTTATCGCTCGTCAACTCTGAAAAGCAAGAATGTATAGGGCAGGAAACTTTCTTACTGCAGAAAGAGACTTAACGAATTTGATGGTTAGGCATTTTAAAATTCTGGATACTGAATGCAATGAGTGTTCTTCAGCGAGATATCTGCCTCCTGAATGATGTGATCCATAATATGGTCAGACCATACAATTCATCTAATCCTCGACAAAGCCAATTATAAAATCCTTTGAGAGAAAAGATATAAGATTTCCGTCACCAGCGACGTTGTACTTACCACTGTATCAAATAATTAAATGAGACACGTCCAGCAGGATCCTATTAGCAACACAGTCCGCAGTCGTCCGCATCGCACCCTAAGTAAGGGCTCTAAGGAAAAGGATAACAAATATGATTATGCCGCGGTTAATTTTGGTCTGCATTTTACCGACTCACATACGCGATGCATCTTTATGTCTGTTATTATGCAAAACAAGCAAATTCAATGAATTTATATCCCCCGCCGAAGTGGCCCTGATTTGTTTATGGTTTATTTTAAGTTACATAAAATTTCGTTCACTGCTTACTTGATTACGGCTGAACTTGTGGATTGTAAATAAAATCATGGGCAATAACTCTGGGATAAGTGAGGCATAAGCTAAAGCTGTTCTTAAACACTTGTCTCAGCATCACTGCACTATGATGATACATTTTTAATTCAGTTTCAAGAAATTTTGTTCACCGATACCTTAGATATGGCTAATTTGTGGATTTTAAATTCATTCAAGGGCATTAATTCATGCACTACTGGAGCGAGTATGACAAAACTGAATGTGCTCTGTCATGACAATACATAATTATTTTAGGTTTCATAAAATTCCATTCATTGATTACTTAGTTATGATTCAATTTGTTGATTTTAAACCAATTCAAGGACAATAACTCATTGCTTACTAAAGCAATTCCGACAAAACATAAGATGCACCAATGTGATATGGTGATACATATTCAGTATAAGTCTCATAGAATTCTATTCATTGATTACTTAGTTATGGCTGAATTTGTCAACCATAAACTGATTCAAGGCTAATAACTCATGCACTACTGATGCACTTCTAAGGAAAGTTTATGTACATAACCGCACTATGGTGATACATATTCAGTTTAATTTCATAAAGTTTTGATAATTGGTTACTTTAAGTAATGACTCATTTTATTAATTTTAAGTTCATAAAAGGGCAATAACTCATGCACTACGGATGCCATTCTGACGCAACTTTATGTGCATAACCGTGTAATGATGATACATATTCAGTTTAAGTTTCATGAAGTTTTGATAAATGGTTACTAGTTATGACTCATTTTATTAATTTTAAGTCCATTAAAAAGCAATAACTCATGCACTACTGAAGCCAGTCTGATGAAACTTCACGTGCATGAGCGCGTTATAGTGATATTTACATATTTTAAGATTTATGAAATTCCGTCCAGTGGATATTTAGTTATGGCTCTGGACGGAAGGACGGAAGGAAGGACGGATGGAAAGACGGACGGACGTATATGGAGAAAAATATATCCCTCCGCCTTCGGCGAGGGATAATAAACCCAGCCGCTTCTTTGGTTGATACAAACATTGCCTTTTCAAGTGTAGGAAGGCACCCCCTCGGAGAAAGTCGGCTCTTCACGGGATTGCCCTTACACAAAATAAATTATCACTAAGAAAGAGCAAATACTGTGTCTGTTTAGAGTAGCTTCACCGGAAAGAAAGAATCATCTACTAAGGAAGCAAATAAATATCTGATAAAGCTGACTCTTCACTCATTTGGCAGCCAAACTTCAGTGGTATACCTGGACACCAATAAAAAGCAATGTCACGTGAAAACATGGCGGATAGGACGTGTATTTGATACCGCTGTGGACAATTTTTTCTAAAATGTTACTTTTTGGTCCATTTTTGGAGGTCTTCTTATGATATATAATTCAGTTTAAGGCTTGTATATTTGTGAAGGAGCTGGATAACTAACAAACGCGACAGATAAGATATTTTATTCTTCTTCATACTAAAAACTTAAACCCTTTCATATGTAATTTTATTCTTCTTCATACTAAAAACTTAAACCCTTTCATATGTAAATTAAGTGGATATGCTAATGTAGCACAAGCCTATATTCTAACTGTAAGCTTGGGAAAGTGAACTGAGTAAAACAACCCCTGGCAAAATTTTCGGAAGGTTCAGGTGATGTTCAAAAGTAATGAATAGTGACAGTGTCCGGAATACACCAAGCTCATCTTCTATCAGTATGAAAAGGGAACTGACTTCACCTGATTTTGAGACTGAAAGCATGAATAACAAACTGTTATCTGCTTCATCGGAATCAGATATTTGAGCCGCGACACGACAAAACCAACAGTGTGGTTGTGCGCCAAGCGCAGACTCAGATCAGACTGGGCATCCGCCCAGTCTGATCAGAGTCTTCGCTGTCCGCATGGAGGTAGCTTAGACTCTTAGCTACGCTTTGAGCGCTAAGCGAAGAGTCTGATCGGACTGGTTTGATGCCAAGGGTGATCTGAGTCTGCACTTTGCGCACAACCACATTGTTTGTTTTCTCACGTCGCGGCTCATTTCAATATCGGAAAAACAGCCAGCTTCTAAGTCAACTATGGCTATCAGCATACCATAGGCGATGGAAGAAACCACATATAATCTGGTGCCGTATTCATAAAGCCACTTAAGTCGTTGCTATGCGGTTGCTAAGGCTACATTTCTATGAAGGAGATTGCCTACAACTATGATTTTTGCTCTGGAGGAACAGTCTTTTGAGACTGTTCCTCCAGAGCAAATTTCGTAGTTGTAGGGAATCTCCTTCATAGAAATTAAGCCCTAGCAACATCATAGCAACCACTTAAGTCGTTTTATAAATACGGCCCCAGCACATTACAATTCCAACATCAGAGACGATAACACTCTCTGTCATGCTACGGGAGACGTTTAGAAGTGAAACTGAGTCGCTTGTTGATTCTGTGATAAAAGGTGTCCTTAGAGGGCCGCAGGATTGGATAGATTCACTCGAGAAAACAAACGCTGAACATTACCTTATGTTCGAAAGTGGTAACACTCGAAAAACAGATCCAGCAGACAAAACAGTACAGCAGAAGGAACTGCTTGCGAGCCTCGGGGCTTAAGGAGGAAGTCAACAAGGATACTGATGCGCTGATTATGAGCTTCAACAGTTTGGTCTGATATACAGATTTCAGACATAGATCGTAGTCACAGGATAGAGAATCCCAGATAAAACGAGTTCGTCCCAGAGACATTATTTGGAAGTTTTCGACGTACCGCTCACGTCAAAATTTCTTCAAACATCGTACAACATTGAAGGAGACTGGTTATCAGGGTGTGTTCGTTAATGAAGACTTGACCAGACAGTGAAGTACTATATTATAAGAAGCGCGTAAGCTTTTTTACGTCTTCACTTATCAAGGGTGCATGGTCGTCTGATGGACTATATTGGAGATAGACCTTTCTGGTCAGACACGTTCTTCGCATTAACAGTTTATTGGACCTTGGTGCGTTTGGGGCATTGCGAGTGTCGACTGCTGTTCCTAGGTAGCTACAGTTAACTACAGTAAACTGCAGTGCTTGACTTTTGGCGTGCTGTACATGTTGTTGTGTTATTGTTTAACGTCCACGGTAAACAGCTATGGTCATGTCGGGGCGGTCAGTTAACTTAACCACACTATTCCTGGGCAGGCTTAGACCTCCTAAGCGGTTAACAAGTACTAAGTGCACTTACTTTCACCAGAAACTGACAACTGCCCTTCGTGGATCAGCGGAAGGAGACATGAAAGTAGGTGGCCGGACCGGGTTGCGAACCCAGGATCTCTGGCTTACAAGTCAGACGCCCTACCGACTGCACTACGCAGCCCGGCGTGCTGTACATGTTTTTAACACTTCAAGAAATAACGTTTCAAAAGTCACAGTCCAAACCCTCGATGTTTTACGCTGAAAATTAGTTACTTTGACCAGTCTGCATATTGTGCGGTCCTTTGATTGTGACATTTGCTGTTCAGTTGTTGGTATATGTCTGACCAGTATTGTCGCTGCAGTCGCTTGGAGCGTTGACTGTTTTTGGTTAGCTGGTAAAAGGTCAAGGTCAACCCAGGGTTATCATTAAAAAAATCTTAGTGGTACTGGAGTGCGACATACCAAGTTTCAAGGCCATTGGTCAATTGGATCTGGAGTAGAAGCTTTTTTAAATGTTTTACCATATATGGGCACGCCTGCTAAGTTGGTCATGTGACCTGAACCATTTGACCAAATCTTCTGGGGACTCCATATGAAATTTGGTTACAACTGACCCAGTGGCTTTTGAGGAAATATACGAAATTATCCAACTATGAGAGACCTGGGGTAAAGGTCAAATAATGACCTTGAGATCCGGTACACAGGAATCTTCATGTACTCATTAAGATGACTATACATATCAATTTTTAGAAAAAAAATCTTCAAAACTTTTCATGAAATATAATGTTCTAGCATTAACTAATATTTGACCTTGCCATAAAGAAGGAAAAGGTCAACCCAAGGTCATCATTTGAACTACCTTTGAAGCACTAAGGCACTTAATGCTACATACCAAGCTTCAAGTTCATCGGTCAATTGGTTCTGAAGAAGAAGACTTTTAAATGTTTTTACCATATATGTGCATGGCAGCCAGTCAAAATATGGGAGTCCTGGGGTAAAGGCAGAAGATTGACCTTGACCTCCTGTACTCACGAATCTGTATGTACTTATTAATGTGACTGTAAACATGTATACCAATTTGTAGGCAAATATCTTTAAAACTTTCCATGAAATCTTATGTTCTAACATTTTCATATATTTGAACTTGCCATATAAAAGGTTAAGGTCAACCAAAGGTCATTATTTGAACAATCATGGTAGTACTCAGGCACTAAATGCTACATACCAAGCTTCAAATTCATCGGCCAATTAGTTCTGAAGAAGAAGACTTTTAAAGGTTTTTACCATATATGGGCATGGCAGCCATGTTGGTAATGTGACCTGGGCAGTTTGAACAAGTTTTTGTTCCCTCAGCCCTTTGAGGCTCTATGTGAAATTTGGTTACAATTCGCCCAGTGGTTTCCGAGGAGATGTGTGAAATTGTCAAAATATGGGAGACCAGGGTCAAAGTTCAGAGAATGACCTTCACTTCTTGTACGCATAATTTTAAAAAACTCATTAAACTGACTGTATATACCACTTTTTAGCTAAAATTCTTTAACAGTTTCCAAGAAATCTTATGCTCTAGATTTTCCCATATAAAAGCACCAGAAAGCAAATTTGACCTTTGCTTAAAAAGGAAAAGGTCAACCCAAGGTCATAATTTGAACAATCTTAGTAGAACTCATGTACCCAATGCTTCATACTAAGTTTCAAGGCCATCGGTCCATTGGTTCTAGAGAAGAAGATTTTATAGGGTTTTACCATATATGGGCGTTGCGGCCATGTTGGTCATGTGACCATGCCCGTTTGATCAATTGTTCGTTCCCATGAGCCCTGGAGGCTACATATGAAATTTGGTTACAATTGGCTTAGTGGTTTCAGAGAAGTCGTGAAATTGTAGACGGATGGCTGGACGACGGACGGACGGACGACATGGCCTGTCTACATTGTATACTATAAGCTCCCCCGGATGAGGTATTGTCAAGCCTAAATGAGAGCTGAAAATAGTCGACAGCACGAGGGTCGTCCATAAGTTCAGTCACTGGCTTTATATATCAACAAGAGGGCCATGATGGCCTTGGATCGCTCACCTGATTATTCTGTGAACTTAACTTCAGAGACATCCATAATAGATACAGTTTCACAAAGATTCAATGGAAAATGAACCCTTTATTGTATACCTTACGTTTTTATAAGATTTAACATAATGACCTTGTTTTTGACCCCACATAACCCAGTTTCAGAACTGGTCTAGATTTCTTGGATATAAACATTCTGACAAAGTTCATGAATATCATATCAAAACTGTGCCCTCCAGAGCGTAAACAATGTTTTTCTAAGGTTTGACCTAGTGACCTAATTTTTGACCAGACATGACCAAGTTGCACCCTTGGTCCAGATTTGTTGGAGATAAGCATTTTGACAAAGTCTCCTGAAGATTAGAACAAAACTGTATGCTCTAAAGCGTTCACATGGTTTTTCTAAGAACTGACCTAGTGACCTAGTTTATGACCTGACATGGTCCAGTCTAGATTTCATAAAAAAAAACATTATGACAAAGTTTCATGTAGATTATATCATAACTGTGCCCTAAAGAGTGTACACGTTTTTCTAAGATTTGACCTAGTGACCTACATTTTGACCCCACAAGAATCAGATTCAAACTCGGTCTAGATTTTATAAAGATAAACATTCTATCAAAGTTTCATGAAGATTGGATCATAGCTGTGCCCTCTAGAGTGTGCACAAGATTTTTCTAAGATTTGACCAAGTGACCTAGTTTTTGACCTCACATGACCCAGTTTCAAAGTTGGTCTAGATTTTATGAAGATAAACATTCTGAATAAGTTTCATGATGATTGGATCGTAACTGTGCCCTCTGAGTCATTCTAAGATTTATTTCTATTTTAAGCTCCAGCGGCCGGTTCAGTGGAGTGAAACCATTTCAGCAATTTTGGTAGAGGGTCTCCTAAGGAACATTTCTGTATTTTAAAATCTACCAAACAGTTTCGGAGGAGAAGTCGTTTAAAGGTTTTTCTATAATTAGCTCTGGCGGCCATATTATTCAGCGGAGTGGAACCATTTGAGCACTTTTGGTAGAGGGTTTCCTAAGAAACATTTCTGTGAAATTATTTCAAAATCTGCCAAGCAGTTTTGGAGGAGAAGTGGTTTAAAGGTTTTTCTATTTTTAGCTCTGGCGGCCATTTTGTTTAGCGGAGCGGAACCGTTTTAGCAATTTTGGTAGAGGGTTTCCTAACAAACATTTCTGTGAAATTATTTCAAAATCTGCCCAGCAGTTTTGGAGGAAAAGTCGTTTAAAGGTTTTTCTATTTTTAGCTCTGGCGGCCATTTTGTCCAGCGGAGCGGAACCGTTTGAGCAATTTCGGTAGAGGGTCTCCTAAGAAACTATTTCAAAATCTGCCAAGCAGTTTTGGAGGAGAAGTCGTTAAAAGTAAAGGTTTTTCTATTTTTAGCTCTGGCGGCCAGTTTGTTCAGCGGAGCGTAACCGTTTGAGCAATTTTGGTAGATGGTCTCCTAAAGAACATTTCTGTGAAATTATTTCAAAATCTGCCAAGAAGTTTTTGAGGAGAAGTTGTTTAATGGTTTTTCTATTTTTAGCTCTGGCGGCCATTTTGTTCAGCGGAGCGGAACCGTTTGAGCACTTTTGGTAGCGGGTCTCCTAAGGAACATAACTATGAAATTATTTCAAAATCTGCCCAGCAGTTTTGGAGGAGAAATCGTATAAAAGGTTTTTCTATATTTAGCTCTGGCGGCCATATTGTTCAGTGGAGCGGAACGGCTTGAGCAATTTTGGTAGAGAGTCCCCCAAAGAACATTTCTGTGAAATTATTTCAAAATCTGCCCAGCAGTTTTGGAGACGAAGTGGTTTAAAGGTTTTTCTATTTTTAGCTCTGGCGGCCATTTTGTTTAGCGTAGCGGAACCGTTTTAGCAACTTTGGTAAAGGGTCTCCTAAGGAACATTTCTGTGAAATTATTTCAAAATCTGCCAAGCAGTTTTGGAGGAGAAGTCGTTTAAAGGTTTTATTATTTTTAGCTCTGACGGCCATTTTATTCAGCGGAGCGGAACCATTTGAGCAATTTTGGTAGAGAGTCCCCTAAAAAACATTTCTGTGAAATTATTTCAAAATCTGCCCAGCAGTTTTGGAGGAGAAGTCGTTTAAAGGTTTTTCTATTTTTAGCTCTGGCGGCCATTTTGTTTAGCGGAGCGGAACCATTTGAGCAATTTTGGTAGAGAGTCTCCCATGGAACATTTCTGTGAAATTATTTCAAAATCTGTCCAGCAGTTTTGGAGAAGAAGTCGTTTAATGCAAAAGTTGACGACGGACGCACGACCGGACGACGGACAAAGACCGATCACAATACCTCACCATGAGCACTTCGTGCTCAGGTGAGCTAAAAACGAAAGGTGAAATTCACCCCCAATAAAAATCATTCAGAAACCCAGTTTATCGTCACATAGCTGTAGAAAACTGATCTTTGTATCATTGACATAACGTTCACAATATGCTTTAAAAGAAGGGTACTCTCACTCTACTGACAAATTAGCAGAAATACCTTCAGTAATGCCCAGAAAAGCGATGCCTATTACCGCTGCCTGGTGCCTTCGATTTCCCAGGTACTAATTATCACAGCGAAAAATTCTCCAAGTCATTCCATGCATTTGATTTTGTTTACAGCATTTCGTAATCTGATCTTAATGCAAACAACGCCATACGAAAATCGACAAGGTCATGTTCTAAGTACTATAGCTCCATAGATGTACAATATTTCTTCTTCCAAAAACGCAAATTTTCTGAAGTAGATCATGACAATGTGATATTATTCAAACACTAAAAAGCTCCCTAAAATGACGGTACGGTGGTTCTTTGGAAATCACATTACCATGAATTTCAACATTTTTCTGTGACACCATAGATATCAATTGTTTGCGTCGCATATAGTGGTTAGAAGTTGCTAATTTTTTTATGCATTCCCTGACATTATACAACAGACAGAAACCCCGAATTAATCAGACTCTTGCTTTATATAGTTGACGAGATATGCAACATGTATCACAATCGAGAAGAAACACAAAACTCATGAAACTAGGCCAGTGTCAATAGCTATGTTTGTATTTCAGCTTATAACTCTACTAAAGTGCACCCTTTCACCATGTAAATGAAATCAGTTTAAAGATGAAAGAGTTTTCTTTTGATTGTTGCAAATCGTGATAAGCCAACATGTCTGTGCCCAAAGTTATGAGTACAGTGACAGGTCTTTCAGGACGATCATCGTACACCTAATCAGCCGAATAGGGTACAAATAGTGGCGCAAAACAATCAAGAAACGAAAGAATGAAGAAATTTGAATCTAAATGACTGGTAAGGAGTTAAACTCTCGTATAACGTTAATCACGCCTGGTAAACTATCACAGGTACCTCCGTCGGAGGTACCGATAAAAAGTTGTGACAGGCACCTGGAGCTGCCTGTGACTGTCCAAAAATTGACAACATACGGTAGTATTCCTCTTTTTTGACAAAATATAAAATAACCAGGGAGTTTATTAAAAATCAAAAAGTGCTATTCGACCCTTATAGACATAAAGTTTTGTCACACATTATATCCCCCCGAACTTTCCATATTAACCAAAGATACGAGTTTTGAAGTGGCTTTGATGTCAGCCCACAGTACTCAAAACATAGAGAATTTGGCCGTTTTTGGTCTTTGTTGCAGTGATCTTGCATACGATTCTGTTTTTCTCGACACACTGGTGTTAAGGTAACCTCCTTGCTTAAATATAAATGTCGATTGACTAGACATAAGGCTTGATTTTTCCAAACAACAGCTGGAGGTGCCTGCAATGGTGTGGAGGTGCCTGTGATGTAAGCAAATATAGTGAAAATCTGAGTAGTTATTGCAGTCGGAAATACTGACATCTTCTCTTAAACACTGCCTGGAAAGAATCATTCATTCAACGTCTCATTAAGCTATCATAATGCGTATATCATGAAATTTCATGTTAAAATTTCTATAACACCATCTCTCAGAGTTATTGCCTAATTTGTTTCCGCTTCTGTTAGCCAAACATTGACGAATTTCACATAGTTGCTGAAAATTAACTGCCTAATTCAATGTTAGAATCGTTATGAAATGTGCGCTTAAATATGTGACTGGTGATGACTGTGATCGGGAGGTGCTGGCTGTGAGTCATTCCAACTTGTCAGAAATTGTCGAGGTCACACGTCATGGCAGTTACACGTATGGTGTGTCAAATTGTCAAAATTGCCGATACCCGTCAACAGGCATACACGTACAGGTATCTATAGTGTTGATCCTTGTGGTACCTCATATGTGTCGCTCGCATGTGTCGTATGACGCTCGCTGTATGTGTTAACTTTGTGGTAACTGGAGTGATAGGTGCTACAAGTGATTCAGTCTGGCTAGTTTTAAATCGTTGGCGCTAGAATCCAAATACATCCGTAAGGCCTACAGATTAATTCATCGGCAGGTGACATGTTCTAAATATTACACCTTTTAGTATATTGAAGTGATCGGAATCTTACTGTAAATAACGTGTAATTCAAAGTCTCCGAATAGCCACTGCATCAAATTTGGTAACAAAAGAGCACTTTTACTACATAAAAGTCATCTTCCGTAACGTTGTTCTTGCAAACGTTTCGAGTAGCTAGCCTGGTGTATGACCTCGACAATTTCTAACGATTTGGAATGACTAACAGGCAGTCATCACCATTCACAAAAACGCTGCCTCTTATTTAAGCCTCTTATTTAAGCAAATTTCATAACTATTCTAACACTGAATTAGGCAGTAAATTTTCAACAGCTACGTACGACTTGTCAATGTTTGACTAACAGATATGGAAACAAAACGGACAATAACTCTTTGAGATGATCTGCTTTGGATTTTGGATTTCTGTTGTGAAGCATCAATGTTACGTGTTCTTATGTCCGCTTGTCTGTAGTCTTCTAGCAATAAGGTCACCTGTACAGCTGCCCACTTTGCTTTCTGGTTTGTTTTGTAATTCAAAATATAAAATAGGTAAAACAGAAGTTTGTGTTGTTTTCATTTGGGGTAGGTGAATTTCCACCTGTCTGGGAAAGAGATCTTTATTCCGTTAACCATGTGTGTCTTTTATGAACTATTGTCAATGTATATTTACTTCCATCCTGGTTTTGAGAGCAGGATGTAGAATCTGATTGTATAAGTTCATGATCATTGTCTGTCGTTTTAACAAAAATATGCTTGTAGTTACTCTTTAAATTTGATATTCGCATTATGATAGATTAAATTGCGACGTTGAATGTACGATTCTTTCAAGGCAGTGGTCTAGAGATGAAGAATATCAATATTTGCAACCGCTATAAATCTTCAGATTTTCGCTATATTTTCTTACATCACAGGCACCTCCATTCCATCACAGGCACCTCCAGTTGTTTTTTTACCGATCCAGCCTTATTTGGAGTTTGTCGGCATTTATGTTTGGGCAAGGAGGTTTACTTTACGTCAGTGTATCCAGATCAACAGGTTCTTATGCAAGAAAAGTGCATTTAGGACCTAAAACAACCGATTTATTATTGTTTTGAGTACTTTTGACTGACCTTAAAGTCACTTCAAAAGCCATATCTTCTGTATATATGTAAAGTTCCCGGGGATATACTGTGTGACAAAACTCAATGTATATAAGGGTCGAATAGCATTCTTTGATTTTCAATAAACCCCCTGGTTATAATGTATTTTATCAAAAAAGACGAATACCTACCGTTTTTTGTTTATTTTTGGTCCATCACAGGTAGCTCCGGATGCCTGTCACAACTTTTTATCGGTACCTCCGCGGAGGTACCTGTGATAGTTTACCAGGCGTGTTAATTAAGGAATGAATTTCATTTTCTGATGTTCATCGAAGTATAAACTACACTGTGTCGCGTGCAAAGTAAGTGAACCCCAAAGGGGTTCATGAAAACTTTGCTAGGGACCCGATGTAGTTTTTACTTCGATTAACACCAGAATAATTAACTTCATTGCTATATATATACTCAGAGGCAAAAGAAAGTATACAGGTAACGCAGTCTCGATTTTTCTACAGATGTCAACGTATCTGCATAATACCTTGGCACTTTAGATAAATACAGGCATTTTCGCAGAATTTGCTTCAATTTTCAGTACAATCGGTCAAAGGATAAGGAATTGACATGGTTTTACACAAACCAGGGGTCTGCGTCAACATTGTCGCTGGAGTAGCTCCCCTTTAAGCATACAGCTTGGGCAGTAGAGATTGATTTTATGCATTTTTATGCATCACATTTAAAAAGTGATGAAAGGTTTGTAAGGATATGTAGCACACGCATATAAAAATATGGGGTAAAGCATCAAATTTTTGTACCAAGAAACAATGTTTTTTGCGTCTTCTGGTATCATGCTTTGACTTTGCATTGCGTTCTAGTGAGAAGTTTATTTGCAATTTTCTTTCAAATAAACAAGTCTATGAAGTTTCTTTCAAGTGTGTACAAAGGCAAGAAGCCAAACAACAATTTTCCGAAATTTTCAAGTGAAAAGTTCTTACACCAGGTAAGATAGAGAAATAGTTGATTCCATATGATTTTAATTAAAAGGGAGGTAATTTGAGACATGTAGCATTTCTAACTATGGTTAAAGACGTTTGGTCGGAGTTTCAGATTAACTGACGATGTGGTTTTACTCACAGACATTGGCGCTAGATATTCGTGAAGTGCAAAATGCCATCTGTCCTGTGCAAAGCGAGTTTTGTTTGGAACTACTGATTTTGAATTAAGGGCCATAACGTCACTATTAATGACTGCAAAACAATTTGTATTTGTGTTTTACAGCTAGACGTTTGCCAAAATGACACTATTAATATGTCTACGCAAGCATTTTCAGGAGGTCCAGTATTCAAAATCAAAATCTGTATACTTATTATTGCCTCTGAGTATATTTATATTCTTTTCCATTATTTGACCGCAACTTTGCGTTAGAGACTACAGTTGAAGCAGAGAAACATTTATACACAGTTTTTCTACTAAATGCGGAACAGCATCAACGACGTAACAACAACGTCATAACGTCCAATCAGACTTGAGAACCTTGGTTTACTTTGACATCACTTAACGTCATGTAACGTCGCGTGAACCGATGTAGTTATTGAAGTATAAACTACATTATGTCTTAGAAGACTAATAGTTTACCATTAAAGGGTTTTGCAATAAATGCACGGATAGTATAAATATCATGGAATAAACCACCACAATTTTGAGAAATCATAAATATGTGGGCCAAATATGGCCCAGATAGTACCAGACCCTTACAGCTCTGCAAACTGCAATCCATCAGGCATTTTTGAACTTGGATTCTGCCCTTAACATAAACAATCAGGGTCCCAAAATGTCGATAGAAAATGTCTTATTATGTCTTTGAAAATCACCGTTGCAATATGCTGGTTCCTCGAAAACACAACAAACCAAGACCAATGCATTTTTTTCCTGACGAAAACTAATTTATGCTTAGCTAGTTTCAATTTTCCTTCAATCTTTTTATGGGTAAATTGCATTAGGTTCTATAAAACACTACAAAATGTGTTTGTAAAACACTATGCCCCCATCTATATGCCTGACTCTAACAAGATCAATGAAAAGAAACAAAAATACAGGTGTGCTAATTATTTATTTTCTACCTATCTCTGAAATATGAAGGCCAAAGTAGTTATGATTCATGAGTAACAGATCAACCCTAAACTATTATGTACCGACAAAAGAAGGGACATAACTCTATCCATAACGTAACCATCATTAGATTAATTGACATATTAAATACAATTCATATATCAAAAATAAAATGTCTAGGTTTAACGGTTCAAAAGTTGAACAAACTGCTAAAGTTAATTAAGGGGCATCATTCAGTCAAATATTTACGAAATTAGCTCAAAAGGTAATCAGACGATCTAACCCTTAGACCCTTTACGAAATTAGCTCAAAAGGTAATCAGACGATCTAACCCTTAGACCCTACCAGAATGTCAAATATGAACAACCTAGCTCAAATGCTTTTTCCAAAATTTTGCTAACAAACTTACACTTAATTTTTCAAGACGGGGCAGAACTCTGTCAATAATGAACTCAACATAACTTGATAATCATCAGAATGATCAACACACCAACTACTATTTCTACGTCAAAACTAAGGTCTCTAGGTCTAACAGCTCAAAAATTTGAAAAATGCCAAAGTTAAAAAAGGGGCATAATTCAGTCATTTTTCTTATGAAATTAGTCCCAAAGTTAATAAGGTGATCTACACCTGAGGTTCTACTAGTATGCTAGAAATGAACAACCTACCTAAGATACTTTTTCCAAAATTTTGCTAACAAACTTACATTTAACTGATGTGTCGAAAAAGGGCCATAACTCTAACACTACATGGTCAATGGAAAAGAAAAAAATACGGGTCTGCTTATTTTTGATGGTGTATCAACCTATGAAATATCAAGGCTCCAGCAGTTATAGTTCTTGAGTAATTAAACATACCTAAGATGATTGAACAAATAAGAAAAAGGGGCATAACCTTTCAATAATGAACTCTAACACAAAGTCATTATCATCAAAATAATTGACACATCAAATACTATAAGGTTATAAACAAGAGGACCATTGGTCCTGTAGCTCACCTGGGTCCATTCAGCCTCAGTACTCTAGGGTAAGTTACTCTAAGGCCATCGGTCAATTGGTTCTGGTGAAAAAGATTTTTAAAGGTTTTTACCATATATGGGCATGGAGGACATGTTGGTCATGCGACCTGGACGTTTGAAAAAAATTTCATTCCCTTGACCCCCTCTGAGGCTCTGTATGAAATTTGGTTTCAAAATTGGCCCAGGGGCTTTTGAGGAGATGGTTTGATATTGTCAAAATGACAGAGTTCTGGGTCAACAGTCAAAGAATGACCTTGACCTCTTGTACTCATGAATCTTCATGTACTCATTAAGATGACTATAGATACCAATTTTTAGGCATAAATCTTCAAAACTTTCCATGAAATCTTATGTTCTAGCATTTTCCCACATTTGACCTTGCAGTAAAATAGTCAAGGTCAACCCAAGGTCATTATTTTGAACAATCTTGATAGTACTGGAGTTCCAAATGCTACATACCAAGCTTCAAGGCCATCGGTCAATTGGTTCTGGAGAAGACGATTTTTAAAGGTTTTTACCATATATGGTCCTGGCGGCCATGTTGGTCATGTGACCTGGACTGTTTGAAAAAAAATTCATTCCCTCAATCCCTGGAGGCTCTATATGAAATTTCGTTACAACTGGCACAGTTTTTTTAGGGGATTGTTTGTCAAAATATGAAAGTTCTGGGTCAAAGGTCAAAGAATGACCTTGACCTCTTGTACTCACAAATCTTCATGTACTCATTAAGATAACTGTATATACCAATTCTTAGGCATATCTCTTCAAAACTTTCCACGAAATCTTATGTTCTAGCATTTTCCCATATTTTACCTTGCCGTAAAAAAGATCAAGGTCAACCCATGGTCATAATTTGAATAATCTTGATAGTAATCAAGTACCCAAAGCTACATACCAAGTTTCAAGGACATCGGTCAATTGGTTCTTGAGAAGAAGATTTTTAACGGTTTTTACCATATATGGGCGTGGTGGCCATGTTGGTCATGTGACCTGGACCGTATGAATAAGTTTTTGTTCCCTCAACTCCTGGAGGCTCTATATGAAATTAGGTTTCAATTGGCCCAGGGGCTTTTGAGGAGATTGTTTGGAATTGTCAAAATATCAGAGTTCTAGGTCAAAGGTCAAAGAATGACCTTGACCTCTTGTACTCATAAATCTTCATGTACTCATTAAGATGACTGCAGATACTAATTTTTAGCCCAAAATCTTCAACAGTTTCCAAGGTATCTTATGTTCTAGCATTTTGCCATATAAAAGCACAAGGAAGCAAATTTGACCTTAACGTAAAAAGGCCAAGGTCATAATTTGAACAATCTTGGTAGTACTCCCGTACCCGATATTACATACCAAGTTTCAAGGCCATCGGCCTACTGGTTCTGGAGAAGAAAATTTTTTTTAGGTTTTTATCATATATGGGCATGGCGGCCATGTTGGTCATGTGACCAGGACCGTTTGAACAATTTTTTGTTCCTAAGGTCCCAGGAGGCTCTATATGAAATTTGGTTACAATCAGCCCAACGGTTTCAGAGGAGAAGTCGTTTGAAATTGTGGACGGACGGACGGACGACGGAGCCTGACCATACTATAAGCTCCCCCGGAGCCTCTGGCTCAGGTGAGCTAAAAATCAGGTCTTTTAGTCGAACGGTTAAAAAGTTAGAAAAATGCCAAATTTAAAAAAGGGGTATAATACAGTCATTTGTTTCGAGATTAGCCCAAAAGTTAATCAGGTGATCTACACCAAAGGCGCGTCTAGTATGCCAAATATGAACAACGTAGCTTAACTACTTTTTCCAAAATTATGCTTACAAACTTACATTTATTTTTTTTCGAAAAAGGGGCATAACAAGTACATAGCTGACGGAAAAGAAAAAAATACGGGTTCACTGATTGTTCACAATCTATCCACCTATAAAATATATCAAGACCCCAGCCTTTACAGTTCCTACGTTACAGAGCATACTTAAAGTGTAACGGACAGATGTAACGGACGAACGGACAAACCAAAAGCAATATGCCCGTCAACTTCTTCGAAGTTGGGGGGATTAAAAGAAATCAGAACCACAGCAACCATGCTAAAATAATAAACCCATGAATCGTCAGAAATGGAAGATTGTTTCTGTTTAATGCCAAGGAAAGTTTTTGGTTATGTTGAAATAAATAAAGGTTTAAGACTTTATTATGTTTAGTTGGTTATTGTCGACTTCGCATTTTTTTATTTGAATAACAATTACTAGTAGACTCGGTTTGTGTAATTTATCATCCTGTATGTAAAAGCTTCAGATCAGCAAAGAAATGTCCATCTGCACATGCATACAGTTGGTGTTCGGCATAACATACTAAATCGGATAAGGTATGATAAATCTGTTTTAAATGAGCCATACTCAAAATTTCTAAGACTTTCTTTTGTGAATAGTTTACACATTTATAATTTGTATATGAGGCAAAACATAATAGTATGTGAATTACAGACTTTCATATTTAATGCAGCTCTTTTACTTTCGGTTGGTATATGTTTGGCATATCATTCACGAATTACAACAGTATAATTAAGCAGAATACATTACACAAGAATTCCGCAGAATGCTATTTCGCATCTGCCTTGCTCTTCCACAGTAGCAGAGATCATGGTTAGATTAGGGTTGATGAATTCATGTATAAAGATTTGAGCAAACTGGACTTGCAACCAAAGAAGGATGCAATCCTGGACATAAAATTCAACAGTCAACAGAGTATGAAATAATCATTAAAAGTGTAAAGTAGGTAAACAATTCAAGAGACAAGCTTAAGAAAACATTTACTGCCATGTCTGATGATTGTAAGAGGGTTAGTTTGTGAGAAATGTACTTCAATGCCAGAGTAAATACAAATGTGGATGGCAGGTTAACCTTCAAATTTCCAAAGCCAACAGAGCATGAAATATTATACATCAAGCATAAGATTTGATGCTTATACCATTGTGTTTAAAGAGAAATAGACTTAAATGCCAGGGTCAATGCAATGTTGGGCGTAAAAGCAGCCCTTGAAATAAAGGTCAAGGGCAGAAAGAAGTGCAACATCCCTGGAGACCTTTTTATGAAGAAACTTTTTGCCAGGTTTGATGATTCAAGGTATCATACTTTGAAAGAAATGGACTTAAATGCTAAAGTCGATGTAATTTTTGACGCGAAATTTTCCAAAGTCAGCAGACGGTTAAATATAATTCAAGGGTAGAAAAAAATGCAACATGCCTCAAGAACATTCTAAGAAGAAACTTAGTACAAGGTTTAATGATTGTAGTTATCATAGTTTGAGAGAAATGGACTTAAACACTAGGGTTGAGGTAGTTTTGCACATTAAATTAGACGAAGTCAGCAAAGCATGAAATATAGGTCAAGGGTAGAAAAAAGTGCAACATACATGTACCTCGAGAACATTCCCAGAAGAAACTGTATACCAGGTTTGATGATTGTAGGTATCATAGTTTGAGAGAAATGGACTTAAACGCTAGGGTCGAGGTAATTTTGCACATCAAATTTTACAAAGTCAGCAGAGCGCGAAATATAGGTCAAGGGTAAAAAAAAGTGCAACATACCTCGAGAACATTCTCAGAAGAAACTGTTTACCAGGTTTGATGATTATAGGTATCATAGTTTGAGAGAAATGGACTTAAACACTAGGGTCGAGGTAATTGTGGACGGACGGACGGACGGAAAAGTGAACTCCCATATTGCACCTTACTAAAGCAGGTGCGACAAAAACATAAGATGTTTTGTATCTGACCCTGCGTACTCTTTACACATGCTAATGCATTTATCAATAAAACAGTTTCCCCTGTGAATATAGAGATAAAAGGTTATATTCTCTATGAAATATTAGGCTGTTGAAAGCTGTTACTATCTGTAGATGATAACAAATAGCATAAATGGTTTATTAATAACCTCAATGAAAATTATGCTACGGATAAACAAAAAGGCAATACCTTCTGAACATAAACACACACGTACACGCGCACATGCACCTCCACACACACACACACACACACACACACACACACACACACTCACACACACACACACACTGACTTTCACTGCTGTGGCTATTTGTTGATACCGACTGTTATCCATCAGAAAAGACATATCTGATGCACTAACAGATTTGGAGCACATGCATCTAGCAAATATTATGAACCTCGCGACACAAAACTGTCTCGAAAGGGTTTTGTTAATATTTTGCATCTTTTCAAGAACTTGACGTCAAAGGCAGTCCTCAATACATTGTGCAAACATGGCTACTGTTTCCTCTATTGACACTTTAATATCAGTGGTTATAGCACGGTAACAACAATAAAGAATCAAAGTGTAATATATCCCGTTTTCTGTTGACGTTTGAACATGTGCAGCTGCTTTGTTTCTAAAATGTGTTTCGTCACTTAATGACAACAAAAGCATTTAGTATTTGCTGAGGTTTGCCCATCTCATGGACTAAACGTACGCGGTTTATTAGATTTCAATAAACAAACAGCTATCTGAGGAAATCGCAAGGAAAAGATGGTCGTTTGCGTTGGGTTAAACGGCTCTTTGAGACAGTATTTCAGGCTACATCGAGCCGTCTCCCATAAAAAGTGGGGGAGGGGGTAGTAAAGATGTATAATAGAGGAAGAAAAAATATCGCAGCAACCCCACTTTCAGAACAGTAGGCGCTTGCCCAACTATCATCCAATAAGAAGAACGCCCTGGCACTTATAGTTACCCAGGAATTTCCTGCTCAGCATATTACGCTCGCCATATGTTTCCATGAAAATAAAAATATACCCTAGGGTTTTGACCAGGCATATAACTGAAGTTTCTTCCGAGGTGAACATGTCAGAAATAGGAAAATAACCCTGTGTCAACAGTCTGGAATTAAGCAGTTTCCCTTTGTACAGGTAGTCGTAATACTTGGAACAAGCTCTGACATACCAACACAAACTCTGTATGCGAGTGCTGAATATTGCTGCTCAGAATAGGAAAGTCGACCATGGGACAGATGAAGCAGACGTAGTAGACTCAGTAGTCTCTTTGATTTCCGGCTTTCCCTAGAATTTAGAACCGATTGTTCATCAATCTATATACAAATGTGAATATGATTTGTTTCTATTTTCATGAGATTTTGAATATTAGATCATTTGGAAGCCAGAAATACACAATAGCACAAAAATAGCAGACTCAGTTTAATTTAGTCTTACCATGATAAGTTATCAAATGTGCAACACTAACCAAGCCCCCTGGCACCGGCCTTAAGCAGAACTCTAGTCACGAAAGACTCTGAATGAACCAACTGATCTCAATAGACCATCAAATGAGCCGCGACACGAGAAAACCAACAATGTGGTTGTGCGCCCAGCGCAGACTCAGATCAGC
The DNA here is from genome assembly GCA_963989385.1 of Ctena decussata. Lineage (NCBI taxonomy): Eukaryota > Metazoa > Mollusca > Bivalvia > Lucinida > Lucinidae > Ctena > Ctena decussata. The sequence continues at coordinate 29,663,440 of OZ022501.1, read as the reverse complement.
CTGGGCATTCACCCAGTCTGATCAGACTCTTTGCTAAGCGCTTAAAGGGTAGCTGAGGGACTAAGCTACCTTCATGCGGAAAGCGAAGACTCTGATCAGACTGGGCGGATGGCCAGGCTGATCTGAGTCTGCGCTGGACGCACGACCACATTGTTGGTTTTCTCACGTCGCGGCTCAAATATAGAATTCTCACTACGATGAAGTACAGGTAAACGGTTTTAGCTGCAACACGGCGCGTAGCAACAGCTAAAGATGATGAAATTTATGTTTGTTTGCTCTTGAAATTTCTGAATATGTAATCGTGGTAGTATGAGAGTTTATTGGAGGGTATACGGTATAATATATAGTAGGCTTACTAAGTTATAAACTGGTTTTGTCAAGGTATACAATCACATGATGGCAATTTTCACGTGGAAAACGAAGTTGAATTATAGTACTGAATCATTCGAGCCAAAGCCAGCGACAAAGAAACACAAACATTTGCCCCACCCATCCACCCCGAGCAATGAGTGAGTTCTGAGGATAAAGCTTTAGAAATCTAGAGTGCATACTTTTTCTGTCATTTTGAGTGTTTTAAAAGGTAGAATCAATTCAAGCGAATTTGAAGCTACGTAAATTTATCATTACACATTCAATTGCATTATAATATCAGCATGTGAAAGGCCGAAACAATTTTTAACCGTTTTATATAGTTTACTGAATAATATACATGTATGTCCATTAATGTTAATAATTTAATATTTATAGCAAAGAGAAGCCACAGGATCTATAACTTATCATGGATACAGGAGGATAATACCCCGATCCGTGCGAAGTGGTAAGTATGACTGACAGAGGCATCTGTTCTACAATCCATACACAGGAGGGTAATATTTTGATTTTATAACGTAAGGTATTTTAATACGGTTTCATAAAATAATAGCAGGATTTTTCTTTCTCTATGAATATGTTCAGTGGGAACGCAGACTCATCACATTTGAGTAAATCATTTTCTGAGCGGTCGTCTACGCACAAAGAAATAATCCCTTTTTTTCGCCGGAAAAAATGGCGGGAAATTTTGAACAGAAACAGTCCCAAAATAATGCTCGTTTGATAAGATATGCAGTCATAATTTTCCAACGGACCAGATCAGAATAAAATTTGATGTCTTGCTATTGAAATCAGACGCATATCGGTACCTCAATGCAGTTTGCACACCCAAAACAACGATCACAGTTTGACAACCGTTTTTTCAGAAAAGTAAAACCCTACGACAGTACCCCAAAGTTATTTTGCAAAGAAAATTGTCCCAAAAACCAAATTAGATGCCATTATAACTGAACACTCATACATTCGACCGTCTTTTAGCGTGGTATATCTTCGGGAGAAAGTCTATTTAGTTTGAAAATCGATAATGAAGTTGGTCATTTTTACGTATACATGGCACGTGCGTTCGTCATCACACAGACATTTTTTCAGCTGGATCGACTTGAGGAGACCAACTGTTTCTTCATTTATGGTATAGTAAAGCTTGTAATCATTTAGCATACTGTGAATTTATTAAGATTTTGCGTTAGTCTGTCTGCCTGCGATTTTTTGGGCTTCTGAATTTAGGCTACACGCCGAGAACGAGAGAAAGCAAAACAAACACACTGGTCAACCACAAAGTTTGACAAACGAAAAAGCCACAAGACATGTCGCCCCATCTTCAGGTGACAACTCGCCCAGATTCTAAGAAAACTCCCCCAGACAACTTCCCCCAAGTTAACGCGCCCCACATTCTGAGACCACTCGCTCTTCTAAAGAATTCTGTCCCGAACGACGCCACCCCCCCCCCCCCACCCCTACCCCCTCAACACACACGTACCATTTCAGAAGTCATCCAACAAAAAGGACAAGAGACAGCTTGTCCTTCCTCATAAATCTGCCAAAACCCTGTCCCGCTAGGCGCTAAGGGACCGACCATTTGATATTCTTGGGGGGAGTGGGGGATGGGGGGGGGGGGGGGGGGCTGGTATATTTTTCGAAAAAAATCCCTGTCTTTGGAAGAAAAAATATGCAAGTAAAAAATATATCAGCTCATAAGGGGATTTCAAAAAATAATCTGGCCTCAAAAATCAGTGAAAAAAAAAATAACCTGGCTCCACCCAAAATTTCCAAAAAAAGAGTCTGGGCCCTGCACTTTTGGTGGGTAGATAGCAACTGCTTACCTACACACCAAAATTCACCTTACCCCTCCCTCCCTCCCCCCGCCCTTCCCCCCCCCCCCCCAAAAAAAAAAAAAAAAAAAAAAAAAAAAAGAGATGGCCACTTGGGACACCCTAGATCTATTTTTTTTATTTAACGGCACATTTACCGTGATCAACCTGCATAGTAAGACAAACAGGTCTGAGCAAGCAGTGTAGACCCAGGAGCAGTCTGATCTGGGTCAGCAATTTTTCATTAATACCTGCACATTTTGGGTACTCCATTTGTGGGTGATATAGATATGTTCAAAATGTAGGATGCTGTTATCTTAGTATTATGGGTAATTACTGTAACTGTGTGTGACATTTTTTGTAGAACTATTATTTGTTTTGTTGTTTTCATAGTTTGCAGGGATTAAAAAGAAAGCCTACCTACCTAAGTACTCTCCAAAAATCCTAGTCAATAGGCAACTGCAAACAAAATACTTTTTATGATTGGCCTGTGGCTGAGATGGGAGGAGGGGAAAGGGGCATGAAGAAATACATATTCTATAGAATTAAATGCCAAAAGTTATGTTTTAGCTTAAATCTCATAAAGAGAATTAAAAGGCTCATATTGAAGTTATATTAATAGAAATGATACCATAAACTGAAAAATAAAAAAAAAATTATATTTCCTGATTAATTTAATCCATCTTAAATGTTTGCAGCTTCTGACCAAAGCGAAGAAACTTGTAATTACTAATCAGTTATTAAGTTACTAGAGAGAAAAGCTTGATGACAGACATTAAATGATGAGTCATGACTGTAAAGGAATGCAGTTTAGTGCAGTTGAATGAGAGGTAGCCCCTTCCTGTCTATCCCTACCCCCAAACACACACACACACACCAACCTATTAAAAAGCATTTTCACAGAGGATTTTATTGGCCAAAAATTTAGGACTTTATTATGCTAGCAAGCTTTTTTATATCATTATAAGTGCACAAAATAATGAATGGGGCATGCCCTGCTAACTGATGGACCCTGCACTTTATGTGGAATGTTGCATAATGCTGTTTGTCCTTCTACAAGTCAAGACTATGTTAGAATGAAAACAATTACACAGTTCCACCATAATTGTTGCACCAGCATCAATGGGCTTCATATTAACACCTGTTGTGCCCTCTCATTAGAAGCACTTCAGCAAGAGCATAGATGGTTCTATTAATGGATCACAACAAATGTTTTTATGGCTGAATAAGACAGAATTCCCAGAATTGCTATCATGCTCCAGCTGAGTCTTTGTATAATCATTATCATAAAACCATCACTTGTGGAACTGTCTCCAGAATTTTTTTTTCTTATTATGTACATATGTTATAATTTATTTTGGCTATTTATTTATTTATACTTATAGGGAAAACACTGAAGGGCAATGTCAGACTGCATGTGAATATAATAATTTGATCAGAGCTTTATACGTTTAGAATACCTATATAGTACTAATTTGTTCATTTGAAAATTGTTTTGATCAAAAGCAACTGTGATGAGACACCACAACATACTGTACATTTTACTTGAAGAGAAATGATAAAGAATAACTCCACGTTGGCTCACTAGATATTGGCCTATTATTTTTCTTGTTTAATCATGTTTATATCTTACCATTATTCAACTTAGAGAATAGATTACCAAGTCCTGAGCCTTTGCCACATATTTAATCAAGTTTTCTGGTTTGCTGGACAGCTGTGCTTTTTATTTGTTTTGTTTTTTGTGAGTGTGACTCAGAATCATATTAGAGAACACATCACATTGAACTAAAATTTTGAGAAATTCTCCATTCTCAATGAAAAGTTAAGGTACCATTCATTATAAATTATATAATTTTTGCATGAGATTTGCCCCTACTTATAGATTTCCATGAGATTTTTGGCAACAGTTAGAGCAAATCCCTCAAAAGATCACTGAGTATATAAACACACTGTGGCATTTTAATTTATGAACCAAGGGCATTGCAGAGCTGACAGCCCCCACCCCCACCTGATGATCTAGTATATGACACACCTGGCATTTCATAATAATATGTATTTTATTAAATCCCTGGTTTCTTCTTAGGAAGAATAAATAAATTCTTGTTAGTTGTTTACACTCTTAAAAAGGGGATAAACAACTAACAAGTAAATATATATGTTGTAACCCCTCATTAGAACTCCTCATTAAGGTAGTTCCACAGAGGGTCAAAACCTATGTTATAAAAATGCATACTGCAATTTTAATGGTCAAAAGCTCATTTAACAGTACATATGCTGATTCTCAATGTTGGCTGAAATTATATGGAGTGTAAAGGAGTGTATAAGTATGTATGGCCCAGTTATTTTCTAAGCTTAAAGTTGAAACAAAATCTTCATAACTGCAATTGTCCTACCACTTTCACCATCTGACAGTGTGTCGAAATTGCTGGGAAAATCAAATAGTACTGACCCTGATAAGACTGCTGTTTTGATAGTACAGTCTAACCCAGGTCTACACTGCACTTTTTAATCAAGGATTTTAGTCAATGAAGTTTTGCAAGTAATTGTTATGGCTAAACATGGCTAAACATCTATTATATTTTGCTTAGTTTTTCATGTAAAAGAAAGGTTAGAAGTTGTGTGCGTGTGTGTGTGTGTAGGGGTGGGGGTTGGGGATGGAGGAAGGCAGGGGCGGATCCAGGAATTTTGGATAGGGGGTTCAAACTAGCTGAAAGGGGGGTTCGATTTATGCAGTTTGACCAATTTTTCCTGAAATTCCACATGAAAATGAAATAATTTGGGCTGAGAAGGGGGTTCGTTTGAACCCCCCGAACCCCCTCTGGATCCGCCACTGGAAGGGTGGAGGAAGAGGGGGGAAGGGGTAGAGGGGCCTTAAGTTGGGTAGGGTGATCGTGTGAGTTGCAGGAGAGGCTTTGAAATATTGGCACGTGCAGGATTAATTGGATGGCAAAATTATTTTTTTCTAGCAGTCCCTCTGATTGTGACCAAAATGTACCGGTCTTAATAACTTATAAGCAAGTAAATGCGAAGTTTGAAACAGTTGACGCAGTTCTGTAATTGCGTCACAACTGTCATAAATCGATCGATTTGTTTACAGTATGGTGTAGGCTACTGATCAGAATTCTTTTCCCAATCATTCTGAAGAAAGTACAGAAAAAAATATTGTTGTATGTTGAATTACTAGATGCGTTCCTCTTCGTGTGTCGGATTTCAGGATTCAAGAACATTTCGGTAATGTTTAAATTTATTACAGATTATTTTGCTGTCTATCGATCAGGTAAAAAATCCGCCATTAATTTGAGAAAATGAAATAGGGTACCTAAACATTATTTTGCAAAGGAAATTGTCCCAAACACCGAATTACTTAATTTTTATAATGGAGAAAGGGCAGACACCATGGTTTTTCATGGCATATGTCCGCCGACGGGAGAAAGTCGATTTATTTTGAAAATTGCTGTTGAAGTTGGCGGATAAGAGTCGTCTTTACATGATCACGTAAAACGTTCGATTGCAGAATATCTCGGTGTTTAGCTCTGCTCTTAAAGGCATAGAGAATTAAATTAAGATGTAAGGAATAAAACCATATATTATTTTCGGCTTTGTGTAGCATGATTCGCCGACAAAGCATCACTGAAAGTGCGACACGTTCGTCGATTGAATCTGAGTCTAAGAAATTTCGAACGTTATTTCGTTGCTATCTGTATAAAAATATCACTCCGCCATGGATACGCGTTCCCACTGGTTTGATTTTTACTGATACTACTACTATTTATGATAATGATAAATATAGGCAGAGTGGTGTTTAGAATTCGAATATGGTGGTGATAGTGCAGATTTTGCATTTCAGTTAAAAATTTAATTTTAGAAAACAGATCAAACATATACACAAGATACTTAAGAAATTTTAGTCTGTTTCAGAGTCAAATGTCGTCACCCAGTTTCACGTGTAGCTGTAGCTGTTGCTCTGGTTTACGAGATGATCGGGTGGTTCATTGGGGTGACAGGATGTTCTGTGGGCAGAGACTGTCTTTCAACAACAATCATTTTATTTCTAATTTCTTCTCACTGTCATTGAATCAATACACTACTCAAGCAGCTGGCTGTTGGCACATCCTATATTGTAATTATGTTGTCAATGATTAGGAAGTTTCCAGGCTTGTGCTGGAACAACAAAGTGGTTGCTGTTATGAGTTGTGGATCCTTCTTTAGAAGATAAGTGAAGTGAGGTGAGGGGCTCTCAAGGCAATAAAATAAATGATTTATGTTCGGATGAGACGGAGTCGAAGGAGAACATAAATATTTACATTCTCAGTGCATTTATTGAAAAGCCCAATGGTAAACCATTTAACGCAATGTTGTTCATACTTCATAACTATATCGGTTCACGCGACATCACATGGCGTTAAGTGACGTCAGAATTAATAGTGGTTCTCTCCAATCTAATTGGACGTTGACACTGTTCTGTGGCTATTAGAAAAAATGTGTATAAATGTTTTTCTGCTTCAACAGTAAATGTTTTTCTGCTTCAACTGTAGCCCCTAACGCAAATTTGTGGTCAAATAATAGATAGAAAATAAGGTAAATATGAGCAATGAACTTTATTTTTCTGCTGTTTATCGAAGTATAAACCCTTGTAGGCAATGTATTTTTCAAATCACGTTTTATATGTACTTTTCTGTTATTGCAAAATGGGATACAGACTTGAATAAGTCAGCTGACTTTCTTCTGAATCCCGTTTTATATAACATATGATATATTTTGTGAATGAATGTACTGTTTCATATGTTGGTTATACAAAGAAAAATAAAGTTTAAACCAAGTATAAACCCTTTCTTGGTTCACTTACTTTGCACGCAACCCAATGAAGTTTATACTTCTATAAATATCAGAAAAATGAAATTCATTCCTTGAATAAGTTCTGAAAACTATGATTTTGTAAGCAAATTTAAAGAGTAACTACACTTCAGGAACTGACTGAATCAGATCCCAAACCCTATCCCCAACATCAAAGGGAAAGATTGACAAAGACATCCCAACAATCAATAAAGGACCTCTGACAGTTGTAATGTTAATTTGCCTATAAAAGTGGTCAAATATGAACTTTTGGTATACTTCAAAATTTCCACTGAGATGTATATCTCGGAACTCCCTTTAATTGGCATGAAAATAATTTTCCGATTATTAAGCACACAAACTGAGATTTTTGGTGTGAAAAGTAAGTTTTTATAATTGAATGTATGGAAAGTAGGAAAAAGTTTTATAAAGATACTCCCCCCCCCCCCCCCTGTGCCTCAGCTAGCCACTTTGCATGTATGTGTGTACTGTCAACATACACATTATATGTGAGTAGCAAGCTGAGGCACGGGGGGGGGGGGAATGATAGTCTACAACTGAAAAGTGGGTGGAGTAATTAGACCCTCTGCGCCTTAAAATAAGGCTGGCATACTTTTTATTTACACCTAACTGTATGCTATATGCAGTTGTAGTGTTTACTTTATTTTATGCATGTTTTACAAATAAAATTTAGTAAATTACGAAAATCAAAAATTTGATGTATTTTGGATGGCCGAAAATTCCACGTACCCCCCATTGACATAGTCAGTGAGAGTTAGTCTGCAGACGTGATATTGTTTCAAAATCAATATAAAAACTTCTTTATAATGCATAAGTCTACATGTTAATGCTAAAATCATCAACATTGACTTCCCATGGAAGCTGTTGTAATTTATCGAAAAATAGGCAAATATGCATTGAAACTGTCAGAAGTCCTTACACGTGATAAGCCGAGTCAGCAGCTCTTCCCCAAATAGGTGGCAACTCAGCGATCTTTACTGAACTAAATAATTTAGACCAACAGAAGGGTTACAACAGACTAAACAAATTATACGAAAAACATTTAACAACTATTTTTACCTATTTTCTATTTTAATTTAAGTAGGGTTTAAATGAGAACACAATAAATTAAACAGCACCGAACATAAAACAAATGCAACCGCAACGAAAGTAAAAAGTATGCAAAGACCAGGAACTGAAACAATCAAAATCCAAATCCAGCCCTCAAACCATAGTTGGAAACAACTAAGATTACAAATAATCAAGATACAGAGAACATATGGCCAACCGAGTGAGCAGCTTGTTCCCAAAAGGTGGCCACTCAGCAACCCAAACCGAACCAAAAATAATAATAACATACATAAGGTAAAACATCACAGTAACTCTGACACCAAAAACAGGAACAAAGAACCACAACAGAACTACCGCCTTGGAACGGTCAGTAATGAATTACTGGGGGGCTTAAATCGATTTTACAGGCCCAACCTCACCCTCAGTTTCTGAAGTGGTACAAAACATTTAGTTGGTTGTTCGGTTCGCATGATAACCCTCTAACTCGTCAATGAATCATCACGGTAAACACATAAATCAAATTTCAACACCATGAAGAAGCAAAGACGAGGACTCAACAGATACAACGGGCCGTCTGACAGGTGGAGATCCCTGTCCTGCCAAACAACCCCACTGGAAATCTGAAGCAAAAGAAGGTCACCAGTTGAGCCCCGGTGGACCAAGCAACAGACAAAAAGGCTCCGGTCCCAACCAACTAAAATATATAGCTTTAGGTCGGGGCCATCATAGAGTCTGACGACCGATCCCCCGGTGTGCAATTAAAGAGTGCAGCAAAGCTATCAACCGTGATTGGGTTAATCACTAAGCATGCAGACTGTCGCATAACATTTAAATTATAGCCAATACGTTTGTGACGTATTATTATTTTTCGGAATTGATCAGAAAAATCAGTCCTACCCTTAATCTTTTTGAATTTGTATACTAAGTCACCATAAAATTCTGGTTCCGATAGGCCTTGGTGTAAAAGAAATTTTAATCCGACATCAAATTTTGAAACCAATTCATGGTGTCTGCGATAGAATTTAGAAAAAGCCTTTCTAAGCTTATGATACCGATAGCCCTGTTGAAGAAGTTTAGCAGTTAAACATTTATTACGAGCATTAAAGTCATCTACATGACTACACACTCTAGCAAATCTTATAAGTTGAGAAATATACACTCCATAAGAGGGACGACGTGGAACGTCACCATCCAAAAATGGAAAATTAACTATATCAAAGTCAAAGTCATCACGTTTATCATAAATTTTAGAAGATACAACTCCGTTAGAAATAGATAGATGTAAATCCAAAAAGGGGGCCTCGGTATCTGAAGTATTAGCTTTATTCAATTTAAGTTCAGGTGGGTAAATTTGGTTAACCATGCTTTCAAAATAAGGATTATCAATATTCAGAAGATCGTCTAAATATCTAGAGGTTGAGTTAAATGCCTCAATGATATCAGCTTGATTATCAACAGAAAGAGAAGTCATGAAATCTCTTTCATAACAAAATAAAAACAAATCGGCCACAAGAGGAGCACAATTTGTACCCATCGGAATACCAACAATTTGTCTGTATAACTTATTACCAAATCTGATGTAAATATTATCTAAGAGATATGATAAGGCGTCACATACATTCTGACATGACCAAAGACTATATCCTCTATATATTTTACGGTCAGTAGAAGTGAAAAACGCTTTCTTATCGTTACAGGCAATATAAAGGGTATCTTCATTTTTGGAGAACTTTTTGAAGGCCCTCTCAATCAAATCAACAAGTTTTTCCTTTATTAAATTATGGGGTAATGTGGTATAAAGAGTAGAAAAATCATAAGTGGACAAACTAGTCGCACGGAACCCTCTTGTCTTCAGTTTACTAAGTACCTCACCAGAATTTTTTATAGACCAAAACATATTTTTCCCTGACCTCTCATATCTGCCTTGCTCCCTCGGGGATGCCATTTGCTCATTGAAAAAACGTGTCCTCTGAATTTCAAGAAAAGTTGCTGCTAAGAAATTTCACGTTGTTATGATATCCGTTTCTGAGTATTTGTTGGGTTATTCTGAGTGATCCGCAACAAGGTATTTTTCGGAGTAGCTTACAAAGTATGCAAAACGACGAATTGAAACATGATGTTATTACGAAAACTAAATATAAAAGTTAATACAGTTGGCACTGACTGGTACTATTGAGATATTCCCTTTCAAATTGTGAGTTATACTGTTTTCGTAACTATAACAACCACTTACTTGCATCGCCAGATCAGTTCGAAGTCCTAGCAATCGAAAATAAAACCGGAAAGAGTTCCTTCAAGAGCAGATAACACATTCGCAAGAACGCATAGGTCATACTTCTAAGTTTCGGCTACTGAGGCCTCATCAGTGACCCTTACATGATCTGGTGACAAAAGCCAAAGAAAACATTCTGTGATTTCTTAATTTCAACATGGCAGCTGATATAATGACTGATTAGTTTCAAAAAAGTTCTAGATAAGGAAGGAGCGATAGTCTAGGATATGAGACTAAACCAATCATAAATTTTATGATTTCTGAGGAATATATTCTCTGATCTCAAAGGAGATACATAATGTATTATGTGCACTCAGATAAAAGAAGCCAGCCCTTTAAAATAACCCGACACTGCTGTTAGTCATTTGTGGATCCTCAGGAATTATTAAAAGGGTAGTTTTGTGGATAATTTTAAACCGATTCTCACAAATGTTCAAACCTACACAATAAATGACCTCAACGGTACTGTCGGTAGCTGTAGGCCTTGGACAAAGGTGTTAAGCGACAATTACCGTTATTATTATCATTAGTGATAAAAAAGATAATATATTTATCATTATTCTAATTTCTACATCGTACATGTTATTACACAGCAGTATTTAGTCTGCACTAGAGACAGCATCTCTGAATTTATTACCGACATGAAAGGAAGGAAATGATAATGTCGAGACAACAAATATAAATGATTTTTTATTTAACCGCAATGTGGTCAATACGTGCAGCGACGCAATTCTCATCGTTTAGGTTCTTAATACCGCGATGACCTTGAATATTGGACAGACGTGCCCCCGCAAAGAATAGAGATTCATGGAGGGGTCTGATCAGGGTCCGTGAAGACTGAAATCCCGCAAGCCAACTTTGACACGTCGCCGGAGATAGAGATGCACCTTTTTCAGATTTTAGGAAAAGTATTGTAATTGGGAAAAGCGTGCAACTATTAAGAAAATTACGGTAAGCCCAATTTATTCGCAGACAATTTGCATTTCGTTTTATCAAAATATCGAAGAAGACAGAATATCTGACATAGCTATGGTTATTTTTAACAAAACGAGAAATGGTTGTAAGTAACAGACGTCATCAGTCTTTGGTCGGAAATTACTGTTATCATTTGAGTTACATCGTGCAAAAAGAGCCCTTAAGATACGTGTGCACTGTAAATGCTCAAGTCCGCTTGAGCATGAATTCAGTTTGATCTGAATCTTTTCGTTTTTGCCGTGCAAATTTCCCGAGATCCGTAGAAAGTTTAAGCGAACAGGGAAGACTCTGTTCTGTTTGCGCTAATGCGCAAATTTATTAGAACAATTCCTTGTTTGAGTATGCTGCAACATACATTTTCATGAGATGTCAGTCATTTGTAATCACTTCATATTTGATCAGCAGAGATTTATCGGGAATATAATTGCAGTGTTGATTGTGCCTTGAATTGCTGTTGAAAAGCGATTTAAGTTCTGTCAGGCAAAAAGATATACTATGAAAGTCTCCTGAATGACAAACCCGGTACGCTGTCTATAATCTGTCTGTCTTAAAGTATTTTCGGCATTGAAATCATATAATTTGTTGCATGTAAAGTACTTTTAGACCTAGATGAGTCAGCTGTTCAAGTTCCATTAGACTAAGTGTCATGACAAATGGGTTGTTTCGTTTTGTTTTCATGCCTTAGGCATTTTCATTTTCTTTCGAAGCCTTGTGCTCGTTGTGCTTATGATTGTGTACTTTATTATTTCGACGTGACAAGAATTGTAAATTGTACTTTTAAAATGTATTCTATGTGCACCGAATTACTAATTTAAAAGCTAATAATGCTCTCACTCGTTTTTCTGAATTGGAGAGGAAACGGACATACTCGGTGCAAGAAGGTGCGAGATATGGATTCGTTCTAAAAGTTCACCCAAAACTGTTTAAAGACTATTCTAAAAGCAAAACAGCTGATTTAACAGACTTTGGTCACAAGTATCTTCTCAAAAGATAGTACCTTTAAAAGCAAGGAATACACAAAAAAATAAAACAGCAGACTCGGTTTAATTGAGTCTGTTCATGACCAGTAATGAAATGTGCAATACCGGCCACACCACCTAACACTGGCGTAAGGAGAACATTGTTTTCAAAATGAATCTTAATTAACTCCATGACTATAAAGTACCAGAAAATATAAATTGCACTATGATAATGTATGGGGAGACGTTGTACGGCCAGCATGCTGGAGCGAAGACAAATACAGTTACCTCTGTCGCGGAGATTCCGCGATTTTGATATTTTTTATGATATCTTATTTATATTTTAATGTTATGTCCTATTTCTGTCTGTTTGCTAATTGTTGCCTCTGTGCTATATTTATCATTATAACGTCAAGTAACGTAACGTTACTTAACGTTGGCGATAGGGTGATTTTGACGTTAGTTACATTAGGTTAGTGACATGAAGATACAACAGGGATAACAGGAGGACAGATTAATTACAATCATTCAGTATAAAACAGAACAATTGGACAGGGTTGGCATTCAGACATTTACAAGAACAGTGGCTATATAACAGTGAAGAAAGGGAAGAGATTTGTTCATATTTAGATAGAAAACATTCAGATTGAGCTTTACAAAGACACTTAGATAGGACTCTGGACAAAACAAATTATTTCGATGTGGCTATTAAGTAAACTGTAATTTATATGTAAATGGAACCAGTGAATATTGCTCTTGTTTGTATATTTGCCACAACCTCTCGATATCTCGAAGTCGAACTTTAGTCCAAACTACTGATATCTCAAAGTAAATTTTCTGGTACCAGAAAATTTACTTTGAGACATCAGTAGTTTGAGATAACAGGAGCTGAAATGTAAATAAAAATAGGAATTACATTCTTTGATATAAGAAGATACTTTGAGAGATCAGTGTTCGAGATATCGGGAGTTGACTGTACGTACTGAATAGATAGAACCGTTGGAAGCAAAGAATACACCAAGGAAATGAATAGATTGAACCGTTGGAAGCAAAGAATACACCAAGGAAATGAAACAAGCACACTCGGTCTAACTGAGTCTGTTCATATACCCCTGCAGAAAGGCTACGTGAAAAAGTGTTTAAATCGGCTCTGTGTACTCGAAAAGTGTATCATGCGGCTATTTACTTTGATAAGCGCCTGATTATTTGATAGTCTTACTGACATTTTTGGTATTATTTGAAGGCTATGTGCCGTAAGTTTAACATATATATTCTTACATGTATGCGTTCATAACTGAAGTAAACTGAAGGCGACTGATAAAAAAAGTCTCATTCGTATTGCTTAAAATCACAGTTACTTTCATCCAAAATAATGAGCTCCGGAAGCTGCATGGACAGTTCTATTATTATAAAGTTAACCCCGTATACAGTTCTGCAAGCCTGGATAAAATTTACTTTTCAATGATCTAGCGTGCCTTACGCAGGTTAATGTTATATACTGTGAAAGCCCACCTCTTCGTATGCTTAACGCTGACGTCATTTCCTCTAATCCACATCAAAGTTTACTAGGCTGGTTCCCGCTTTGTGCATTACTGTGTTATTCGATAAGCTGACGATTTACTTTGAGTGATTTTTTAACTGCAAGAGTTAACCTTATTCTTGCTTCCAACTCAAATATCTTGACCAAGTACTTATATGGAAATAAGTCAAATCTCGACATCTCGAACATTGAGATCTCAAAATATCTTCTTGTATCAAAGAATATATTTCCTATTTTTCCATTATATATTAGGATATATTTTTCTATATATTAGAACTCCTGTTATCTCAAAATACTGATATCTCAAAGTAAATTTTCTGGCACCAGAAAATTTACTTTGAGATTATCAGTAGTTTGGGCTGAAATTTGACTTCGAGATATCGAGAGTTGACTATAATGACATTTCACATTTGGAGCGGCAAAAAAATAAGGGAGAGAAATCTATCAAAATAAACGCCCCTGAAAAAGTTAAAACCAATTAAAGCCTTAGCGTGCCTCTGTGAGCTGAGGCATTGACAAAAATGTAAATGAAGATTTGTAGAAATGGCAATAATTACAAAGCACAACTCCCTGAAAATGAACAAAAGAAATATAACCGACAAGACTAAAATAATGATTTTTCTTCATTTATCAGTTAAATGCAATGATTTTCAAAGCCACTACGAATATGTCCTCTCTGCTCCGTATTGGACAGGACACGGACCGACCTGTGCCAGATGGTTAGTGTTATGGATTCCTTCTTTTTTAAGCCTCATGGGAAACATCATTATGAGAACTGGGTCCAGTTGTTCAGCGTCGTTACTTAACGAGACGTTAAAATTCCAAACGTTAATATCTTAAATGTGTCAATATTTGTGTCTCATATTTTCAACAAAAATTTGCTGAAAAAATGCGAAAAGTTTTGCATTGCAAAAGCTTTTCACATATCTCAACTAAAAATATCAGTGTATTTGGCTATAAAGTCGCAAAACACTTCACAAGTTGACATATTTCCTAACTCGTTATGCCAAATGATGCTTTGAACAACTTGGCCCTGAAGGAAAAAAAATACTCTTTACTGACCCTGGATGCACAGTTGCTGAACTGTTGCAATTAAGGAGAGAATCAACACACAGCACTGAACACACTTTAAATGTGAGGAAAATGGTTTAATATGACGTTGCGATAAGACTTTGACGATGGTTCTTAAAAGGCTGCATGTTCAACCCTTTGGACTCTATGGCATCATCAGTCGAAACATAATGCGCAAACAATGGCAAGACAAGTTGAGAAATTGCGTGTACTAAACTGACCTCCTACAAGTGTTTAGATGAGACCTTCTGAAAATGAGTTATATGGACATAACCCAAAGTGCTAGTAACTGGTTGTCTATTTTCTAAATGTTATTTTTACTCAAGTGTAATGATGGCAAAAAAGCAATTTACCAAATCGATGACTCGTATATAAATAAATAAAAGGCTTATAATGCATCAGTCAATATCAATATCATGGCCTTAGTGTCTGATGTGCGTTGAAATCGGGCAAATAGTCTGAAAATTTCGAAAGACCAAACGGCTGTACCTTTATGATGCTGTTTTTCGGAGTATGGAGTTGTTTTGATTATACGTTGACACTTCCTATGGCTGGTAGCTTTGCCTTTCGTTGTATTCTATACGCCTTTTTAGTTTGATTCTCTTCCTTTTCGTACCGTATACATTAAGTCGGTTAAAAGATGGGTGTTTTCCTTTCAAAAACAATCTCACAAATCAAGATCCGTCTTATATGACTGATTTAGATTGTTTGGATGTTTTTAAAAGGAAAACCCACTTTTCACTTTATTTCAAAAATCTAAATCCGTCTTAGAAGACTATTCAAAAATATCTAAATCCTTCGTAGGAGACAGATCTATAATTTTGGAATTATTTTAATCTAGATAGAAGACGGAATCAGATTTTGGTACATGTATTGTTTTTGAAAGGAAACAAATAACATATGAAGCAGAATTTCATATGGCTAGTATAGATATTTAAGGTCGTTCAAGAGCTGGCAAAACACCGTTTCGTAGCCAAATACATAACGAAAGTATTATAATATTATTGTTTGTAAACTGTGGCACTTCCTGTTTATATTTATTAGCATTGTGCTAATTACATGTAACTGAGCCGCGACACGAGAAAACCAACAAAGTGGCATGTGCGCCCAGCGAAGATTCATATCAGTTTTGGCATCCGCCCAGTCTGATCAGTATTTGCTGTCCGCATGGAGGTAGCATAGAACCTTAGCCACTCTTAAAGTACTGAAAATGTAGCGCAACGTCTGATCAGACTAGGCGGATGCCCAGGCTGATTTGAGTCTGCGCTGTGCGCACAACCACTTTGTTCAATGTTGGTTTTCACGTGTAGCGGTTCAACTCATTAATGCCTAGTAGACTCTTCTATTCCGATAAATTAGAGGAGTCAATTTATCTTTATAGGGGTGTGAGGTATAATTATTGATTATCATTTTATAAAACTATCGTGTTTCCCAGTCTGATATGGGTCTGCATTATTTGCCTGGTTCCTTTTCGAGACGCTAGACATAAATGGGTTAATACAAGACTCAACTACGGTGTTAAGATACTTAAAATTCCTTTCGGTCCAACGTCGATGTTATCCGGGTGCCGCGACAAAGATCAATGCCAGATAAAAACATACTTTTCGACGATTTTCAGTCAATTAATCCCATGCCTACCTTACATGGACTAGAATGACCACCATCATCAGTTCGTGAAGCTATTTGTTCGGGCTTCCGTGCGTGTCTTTCATGAACTTTTGTCATTTTATGGATATACTCCCACCTCTTTTGTCTTTGACAGTGAAATGTGGGATCTGATTGTATAAATGCCTGATCATTGTCTTTCATTTTACGTTGATCCTTCCAATCCTTCCACTTTTTTACGAGGGATGTTCGAAAAACCTTTCTAACGTGTTTCCGATTGATTTCGAATGTTTTGCTGCGGAAGCCCGAGTTCGACCAAGCACATCCCTTGATCAGACCGACTGATATGGTGCCTGTAGTTTTCAATGCAACTGTGTAACGTCTATACAAAATAGCAAATAAGCCTAGTTTATATTTCATTCACCTCATAGAATTTTGTAAAAACATCTTTAACAGTGACAAAGTGAAACATTTAGTCTTCAGCTACAACAGATCATATTTCTTGGTCACAATTAATGTGCCAATAAAATTCCAAACTATGTCGCATTTTATAGTGTTTGTTGACGTCATAAATATAACACGTGTTAATTGACCAATAATAACAAAACCACACTAAATTAGGGCATCTACTAAAGATACTATTTTCAGAATTATTGATGAAAACTGAATAATGAATGAAATCCAGCTGACCTAGTATGACCACTTTCATAAGAAAACAATGTATCGATGTATCAATTCTGAGCTGGAATCTGGATCTGGAATTAAATCGTGTCAGTTCCTGCGAATTGTCCTACTAACTTTTGTATCCGTTTAAAATTAGGGGTGTTCAAAGTTGCTGATTCGTTTTCAACTAGCACCGCGTCACATTGCTGACTTGATAAATGGAGTAAACATTTAAAGTTAAAAATTTTAAGCAAGAATCCATTACCAAATCTATTCAAGTCATGAGACAAACAGCTGCATATTTAAAGGACAATATTAAACATTGATGTTTGGCTATACCAATTTAGAGTGTGTCTGTGCACACGCAGACTAGGAAAATATATCGTACATGACATCTTTATTTCTCTTGGTATTTACAGACGCTATCTTACGGAAGACCAGTGGTGACTGCTAACTCTCTACTTCGCACTTTCCACTTCAAGGAAGTGAGAAAACGGAAGTGAGAAATAAGAAAGGAGAAGTTCACACTTCCTACTTCACCATTCTTACCTCTGACTTTCAACTTCTTACTACCTTTTTCCTGCTTAATACACAACGAATACCATGTTAGTGTCTTTTGATATCAAGTTTATCAGGCGAGACCAGAAACAGCGTAGGAGTGGCGAGGCTTGCCGAGCCAGTCCAACGTGTTTCTGGTCGAGCCTGATAAATTTGATATGAAAAGACACTTACATGGTTTTCCATTTACCATGCATCATTAGAATATTCTCAGGTGTACAGAGCGTCAAACAAAAGAACAGCGAACGCTATTTTGTTTGAACTTGTTGACGTCGCGAATGCGTTATGACGTAAGTCGGCGACGTCATTTAACCAATCGAACGTTGTTATCACGGCCATCGTCAGTACGTTGCAAATCGTCTTCAGAGATCACTTCTGTAGGCATCGCCTGAAAACATTCGCGCAAGCGCAGTTCTAAAGTGACATGATATCACATCATGTTATCATACCCCTGTTTATCAGGTGAATTTTGAGCATATGCATGATAAAAAGTTATAGGAAGTGAAGAAAAAATGTGTGAAGTGAGAAGTAAGATGTAGGAACTTCTCACTTTCAACCTCCTATTTCTCGTGTACGATTGCGTTTTGTGTATTTTATTAAAACTAAGAACTAAGAAGTTGGAAATGGGAGAGTGAGAACAAGGAAATTAGAAGTCACCATCGGTCTTTCGTGCTGTCTTGACCAAAAGGCCGAGTGATACGTATCACCAAAATTGAAGAACACTTATGCAAATAAAGGACGTCAAGCATTAAGGTGTAGAATTTTCCTGCTAGGTACGTTAAGATGGATGTACTTAATACTTTCACTTTATTTTGACAGGTCTGTGTGGCGCTAAATTCTGACCAATAAATACACAAGAATGTTTGAGATGGTCGGGTCAGGCGATGGCTCTGTGTAACTGTCATTGCCGGGGCGTCCTGCTAATTTTGATAATAGAAGGGAAGGGCCTGCTGTGCCTGGAGTAGGTGCGGGTTGGGGTTGTTTGAATGTCTTTTTTTTTCTCTAGTCTATCATCTCATCCCACCAACTCATAGCATACTATAAGGAAGCAGTATGATAAAAAAAACAACGGTACAAATAGAATTGTTTCAATGGAGCTCTACATGTTCTGCCGGAGAGGAGAAATGTTATGCGGGGGTTGGTTGGATTGGGTTCAACGGCTCTTAGAGACAGTATTTTATTCTATCCGAGCCGTTTCCCAGAGAGCTGGTTGGTCGGTTGTTTTGGGCTTAACTGCCCTTTGAGACAGTATTTCAGTCTATATCGGGCCGTCTCCCAGAGATGGGGAGAAAGAAAAGAGAAATGATGGACGAGAGAAAAATATCCTAACCACCCCCACCCGCACCTACTGCAAGCACAGTAGGCCCTTCCCCTTCTTTTATCCAAATAAGTAGGACGCACGGCACTGCAAGTTATAACCGGCACCATTGCATAACTCACCACCGAGAAAAGAGATATGGTAGGGGGATTAAAAAATATCGCAACGTCCCCCGCCCGCCTGCAAGTGCTGCAGGTACAGACAACCCTTGTTCTACTATTAGCTAAGTTATAGGTGAGGGAAATAGCCGCCTGTTTGCTGACCCTTTCAATTTGCGTTTCAGTCTGCATCGGACAGCTTCAAGGGAAACGGGTGAAATAGATTAAGAAAAAATAAATGCACCCACTGCAAGCACAGCAGCCTCTTGCCGCAACTTCAGTTAATATCGGTAGGCAATTGACGCTTGGATGCCTTGGAACTTTCGACACTGGGGCAGGAACCTGCTGTGATTTCGGTGGGTGGGAGATTTTTGAGCAGTCTAGCCTTCTTTTTCATATATAACTTTATGTCGCGGTCATCGTTACGTCGGACGCCCGACCCACCGATGTGCACTTAAAGATGGCAGCAAGGTTATAGCAGTTACTATGACTGGGTTGCATACAATCGCGTAGCACGCAGACTGTAGCATTACATTCATGTTACAGCCAATACGTTTGTAAGCATAAGCGGTTTAAGTACAATGATCATTAGTTCGTAGAAACAGTGACAAATCTGAAATATTTGAGCCGCGACACGAGAAAACCAACAAAGTGGTTGTGCGCCCAGCGCAGACTCAAATCAGCCTGGGCATTCGGACAATCTTATCAGAGTCTTCGCTTTGCGCTTAAAGGGTAGTATAGGGTCTAGGCTACCTTCATGCGAACAGCGAAGACTCCGATCAGACTGGGCGGAAGCCCAGGCTGATCTGAGTCTGCGCTGGGCGCACAACCACTTTGTTGGTTTTGTCACGTCGCGGCTCAAATTTTATTCAGATACAGTAACACAGACATGGATCCCAAATCCGAATTGTGATAAGGTACTCGCGAGTAGTAAGCATCACTTGCTTATTTTTAAACACCCGGCATATCTCTCTCTGTGATAAGTCAATGAAAAAGAAAGTCCGGTTACTGAAAGCCATCCTTTGTTTCGGCTGTAGTCTTGAGGTCGGAAATGATCTTAGAAACGACCACAATGTACTGATCAGACAAATCATGGTGTCTCCCGTAGAACATTTTAAGTGAATACACAAGCTTTGCTCAGCGATAAACCTGTGACAATAATTTACTTGTGAGAAGCTGCCCTCTGTCAACAAAGTCTTGATATAGTATTAGGGCGCGTTTACACGAGCAAAGTTTCTATGACAAAGTAGGTTTGACACAGAAAAATTTGCTCGTGTAAATGCCAAAATATGACAATGTTTCTTTGACAAATATATATGGTAAAGTAACTTCGATAAATTAAATTTGTCCGTGTAAACGGAGAACTTTGTTAAAGATTATGTAACAATGAACTTTGCTATAAGCGTGGAAAATGTGACAAAGATTTTGTTTCATTGCTGCAGGAAACTTTGACGAATAATATTTGGTCGTGTGAAGACTGCAGCAAATATTTCGTTGCCAAAGTTTATGTAAAAAAGATTCTATGGCACATTTTCTTTAACAAATAATTTGCTCCGTGTTAACGCAAAATGTTTGTCATACTTTCTTTGTTAAAGTTTCTGTGACATAGAAACTTTGCTCGTGTAAACGCGCCCTAAAGGACAAACTGCGTTCAGCTGCCTAAACAATATAGCTACACAAAAATGGAAACTATTGAAACGTATGATACCTTTCTGAACTAATCATAAATATCAGTCCTACCTACATTTGTGTAGATTATGTACTAAGTCACCATCAAGTTCTGGTTCAGCAAGGCCTTCTCAGTCCGACTTTGAATCCAATTCTTAGTATCGGCGACAAAATTTTGAGTAAAAGTACGTAGGAAAATCTCAGGAACTGTCAAATTCAATTCCAGATCCCACCCAAGACACCATGTGGGAAAAAGACAACACAAAATTAGTCACCACCATAGACATCATCAGCGGCAGCCTTTCGCACTTGAAGATACCGATAGCTTTGTTGGAGAAATTTTATTATGGGCATTGAATTTAAGAAACAACGGGGACAGAAAACTATGAGCTACAAAATCTTGAACCCTTGCTGAAGATGAGCTAAAATTCGTAGCTTTTTTAATAGTGTATACATATATAAAAGCTGGGGCATCATTATCACACCTCATTTTAGATAGTGGTGTGTATTAATAACGCTGAGTGCGTATCAGCTGCGAATCTTGTTAAGTTACAAGTACATAAAAAAAACTTTATTAAACTTTAATGTTTATACCAAAGATAACTTCCATATGTTCCCCATAAAAGCTTTTTCAATAAGATCGCTGAATATACTTGTCCATATGCACTATATCGACAGAGTTTGGAAATATTCTTTTCAAGTCAGCTTCCATCATTTAAGTTCCTGCCTCCTGAAATTTCTAAGGTTGCACTGCATTTTTGTCAGATCAAAGATTCCGCAATCGATATAAATAAGTAAGAAACATCAATAATTGATGCATTAGATGCATCATTAAAAGAGGATTAGACTCAAGAGTAGAGAACAAAGGCATACAATAAAATAAAACTGAATAATTGCAAGGGAACTGCATAATGATCTCACAGCATTCGATGAACCTTAACCCATTAAAGCCTAGTGAGCTCCACTATCAAATCATAGCAGTTGCGATATAAGTATAACCTGATTTGAAAACATGATTTGAAACAGTGTAGGCCACCCGACGAAGCGTGCTTGTTATATGCCTAGCGTCCCAAAAATGGGACATAAGCAAACAGTGAATATCCAGAGATCAGACGCCGCGTGACGCGGCATCTGATCAGGGTCTTCACTGTTTGCCAAAAACTCAAGCATTTCTGTAAAAGAATCAAAAGTGAAAATTTACCGGACACCCCTAAAATGATGAATGGACTCATCCATTTCATAAGGGTAGAAGAATCCATTCGTCATTAATGGGTTAACTGTTTGCCAACAGCATGTACGCAAGGCTTCAATGACTTACGATCATTCGGTTCCTCATTTTCAGTTAAACTGACTTACCTTTATTTTATTTTTGTATTTGTGCGGTGACAAAATTACAGTCCATAAATACAAAACAGCAATGAGGACAACATTACTCTTTCATTGCAATGCGTATTGGAACAGGACAAAATTATCAATTTGCTTCCAAGATCCTTTTTTTAATTTTGACGAAAACTGTAGTAACAAAGTTAAAGTTTACTTGTCTTATTATTATTATTACCAAACAACTATTTCAGCATCAGCAAACAATTTTAAATTGAAATATTGTGCATGCAACTACTAAATGTATTTCCTACTTTATCCACAGCTGACAGTACTTTTCTTTGAAGTTGCCAGTACTGATAAATTCTAGTGACTGTATAGTTATCATGTACTGTTATCATGTACAGTTATCATGTACAGTTTTGAATAGACCAATCATTACTGAGCTGCAATTAAAAAAACTTCTATTTCAGTAAACTCTGCTGTTACCTATTGGTCCCAGAAATATTTGTAAAGGGTATTCATTTGACTCCCCTCGCCTAGGTGAGTCTCAACAACATATAATATATGACAATATTCCATTAAACCATATCATTGCACTAGACTCACCTCAGAGGCTATTGATGGCTACCATCTTTTTTGTGCGCACTGAGTAATGAGCACTGAATGAAGGTCACAGTTAATTTTTGGGGTAGGGAACCCTGCCATTTTCATTTTTGCCTCCCTTCTCAATGGGGGACAACTCTTGAAAGCAGGAATTTGCTCCTAAAATCATTCCTTTGAACACTTGGAACAGCTACGTCATCCAGAGAAGCTATTTGTTCCCTTTGCATAAACGGCAGAAAAACATGGATGTGTACCTATGTACCTTAAAGCATATGTTATGTTTACTCATCAATTAGGTGAGTCCCTACAACATGTTTTAGTTGAAAAATGTTAAAATCAACCACTGAAACTTGTTGGTAACCCATATAAAATGGCACACCAGCGCGGTTATTTCAGTAGCACAACATATGTTTTAGTTGAAAAAACCCTCTGTGTCAATGAAAAAAAAAAGCTCTGTGTCATGGGTTCTGATGGACCATACACAGTATACCTTGTAATTGAAAAAAATAAGGGCTAAAACATACGTTATTGAAATAATCCAAACAATGTAAGATTAGTGAATATCTTGAACATTTTCTTTGTGATTAAAAAGGAACAGCAGAGCTTACCCATCAAAATTTGTTTAAACTGCAGCCTAAATTTCTGGTCTTTCCTCTTCTGTGTACAATGTTTAAAAGAGACAAACATTCTAATTCAAATTTTCCTCTGATCACTAAAGCTATTTCTGATTGGTCAGGTAACTGATCACCTAAGTGCATCAGACAGGAAGGTTGATTTTTCAGACAAGGTGAGGCAGGTTGAATTAGATAAATTAAAATAAATTAATACGATAAAATATATTTGTTATTGGTTTAATCATTTGTTTTTAGGTGAAAAGTTGAATAAAGCTGTGGATTAAAACAGATATATAAATTTCCTTTTGAGATGTATTAGTAAATATCAGTACTGATTGTTTGGTGTACAAGATAATTGGACTTGCCCTAAAAGGCTCATCAGTTATTCTGTACACCTAACAACCAGTACAGATATTTACTGATACATCTCAAAAAGAATGGATATATGTATTATTTCTTTTATACTTTTCAATGAATTATAGAGATTTCTCGGTGAAATCGAAACTGATAATCTCACTGTTTCAAACAGTGAAATTATCACTTTCGATTTCACTGTTTCAGAAATCAGATTTTTGTGAAATAGCCTCAAGTTTTTTGTTGATTAATTGGCTAAATCTTATCTGGCTTGACAAAAATTACGTCAGACTTGTTTGCACGTCATTACGACTTTAATGACGTCACTTAAAGCGCCAACGTAACATTCTAACTGCACGCGACGTCAGGCCGCCTGAGTCTCCTGTAGACATTCTTTCTTGGCAAAATTTTCGAGATCTGCTTATCAAAATGATGTTTCAAGCTATTTTTCAGTTGCAAACTACGTTTACAACCAAAATCATACCCACTAAACACGCTGGAAGTATCAAATTTGACGCAAAACGGCTAGAAAAAAAATTGTGTTTCTGTCGTGACGGCTGACGCTCTTGAATAAACAGAATTATTGCGATTTTCAAGCATAAAAGAAATAGAAAATTTGACTTTTTTCAGTGTAAGATGAATTTTTATTTCACTCATGAACACCAAAAGTGGTATTTTCACTCGTGGCTTCGCCACTCGTGAAAATACTACTTTTGGTGTTCATTCGGTGAAATAAAAATCGATCTTACACTGAAAAAGTCAAATATCCTCTATATATTTTTACAGAAATGAAATCTACATAATTCTTATAATTTTTATATGTACATGTAGAGTGCAATAATGCCACTTTATTTTTACAGAAATGAAATCTACATAATTCTTATAATTTTTCTATGTACATGTAAAGTGCAATAATGACAAACTGTAGATTTCACTCCTTGTCAAATAAAAAACAATTTTAT
The DNA here is from genome assembly GCA_963989385.1 of Ctena decussata. NCBI lineage: Eukaryota > Metazoa > Mollusca > Bivalvia > Lucinida > Lucinidae > Ctena > Ctena decussata. The sequence continues at coordinate 29,638,776 of OZ022501.1, read as the reverse complement.
CAAATCATCAGTCAGCAACACTGTCAATGACAACGTCTTTTAACATCAGTTTCTTTGTACTGAATTTTTGGCAGGGGATATTGAACACTGATAGAAAACATTCCTATATGAATGAAAGCAACGCTAAAGATATGTCCCTTTGGATTTCAATGACAGTTCTGAGAAAGAGATATTTCTAGAGTGGTATCTATGTTGCTGATAAGACGTGGATGAGGATCTGTGCTGTGAAGATATGGTCTGACATAGTCTGATGCAAAGACAAGGGTACTACTGATGACTGATGAAGTGAGTATAGCTGGGCCTATTTCGGAACATTTTACTTTTTTACCGTAATACTTTTGTAGATAGAAGTGTCGATGTGGCACATTTTTGCTTGGAAGTTGAAGTAACGATAATTGTTACATAAAAGGTTTCTAAGACCTAGGACTTTCACAACTTTGGTAACGGGGTCCGTATACATAAAACAACTTAAGTGGTTGCTATGCTGTTGCTAAGGGTGAATTTCTATGAAGGAGATTCCCTACAACTATGGAATTTGCTCTGGAGGAACAGTCTTTTTCAGACTGTTCCTCAAGAGCAAATTTCATAGTTGTAGGAAATCTCCTTCATAGAAATTGAGCCTTAGCAACAGCATAGCAACGACTTAAGTCGTTTTATGAATACGGCCCCAGGTACGGTGTTATCAACAACTTTCTGGTAGCTGCGGACACTTGTATCTTACGTGCCGTCTCTAGCAGAGAATTTAGCTTCTAACAGTTATAGTACGGAACCTCTCAAAAATTATCGCTCGCCAGTTGCAGGTGAATGAAATAAACATCAGCTGCCAAGTAGAAGAGAAAGTGAGGTTTACTGAAGCTACTTGGGCATTTGTCTCTATACACTTTATAGTTGTTAACTGGCATATGTCAGGTGTAGCTGAGTTTCTGTACATACTGGGCATATAAATCCTAATATTCCTCAGATCCTCATCAGTTCTCGATTTCGCTTGCCTCTCAGTATACTCTAAATGTTCAGCACCTTGATCCTACACATAGCACAAGCTAACATCATCTCGTTGAATATTCCTGTGTTCCTCCTAACCGCCACGAACCACAAAGTGTCATGTATTATGAAGGCAAATTGTATTTTGATAAGCTTGTATGTGTTTCAATGACAAGTTCTAATGGTTCGAAAGAGTCAATGTTTTTATCATCCAGGACATCAGCAGCTTGCGGGTTGTTTCCCTTTCCAAGCTATTTGTGGTTTCTTTTTCTTTGCTTCACAGTGTCTCTATTGTGCCATAAAATCAGCTCCAGTCACAAGGCTGACCTGTAGCGCTAAAAGCTGTACAATAAACCTGCTAACTGTAAACTGAAACATTTCATTCAAACAGGTTTCTTAAGCTTACAGACAAGCATTACCATATGAGAAGCATACAAGAAAAAAAAACTGAGGAGAAATAGATCAAGTTCAGGTGACTGTATAATAAGAGGAAAGACATGAGCGAATAATGTCCATGGGGGACATATTGCATATTGTTTTTGGTGTGGATCCCGTCGGCGTTGTAGTCGTCTGCACTCTGTCTCATGAAGGGATAAATGGATTTTGACCAAACTTGCACGGATTCATGATTGGGTAAAGGAAAAGAACTGATTAAATTTTGGTGACCTTGATCCCATTTCTAAGTTCAAAGGTCAAAGAGTGTTGATAAATGCCTTGTCTGCACTCTATCTTCTGAATGGATAAATGGATTTTTACCAAACTTGCATAGATATATTACTGGGAAGGGATAAAGAACTGATTAGATTTGGTGACCTTGACCCTATTTTGGAGGTCGCGGGAGGTCAAAGAGGGTTGAAAAACGCATTGTCTGCACTCTGTCTCCTGAACGGATGGATGGATTTCAACCAAACTTGCACAGAGATATAACGGGGAGATGATCAGGAACGGATTAGATTTTGGTAACCCTGACCATACTTTCAAGGTCACAGGAGGTCAAAGAGTGTTTACAAATGCCTTGTCTGCAAACTATCTCCTGAATGGATAGACTGGTATTAACCAAACTTGCATAGATGTATGAATGGGAAATGATTAAGAACTGATTAGATTTTGATGACCTTGACCATGACCCCATTTTTAAGGTCACAAGAGGTTAAAGAGTGTTGAAAATTGCCTAGTCTGCCCTCTATGTCCTGGATGGATGGGTGGATTTTAACCAAGATATAGCACTGGGAGGTGGAAAAGAACTGATTTGATTTTGGTGACCTTGATCCTATTTGCAAGGTCGCAGGAGGTCAAAGAGTTGAAAAATGCTTAGTCTGCACTATATCTCCGGGATGGATAAATGGATTTTAACCAAACTTGCACAGCTGTATTACTTGGAGATATTAAAGAACTGATTAAATTTTGGTGACCTTGACTCAATTTTCAAAGTCACAGAAGGTCAAACAGTGTTGAAAAATGCCTTGTCTGCACTCTACCTCCTGAATGGATGGATGGATTTCAACCAAACTTGCACAGATATATAATTGAAAGATGCAAAAGAAGTGATTCTTTTTTGGTGACCTTGACATTGAGAGATGCAAAAGAAGTGATTCTATTTTGGTGACCTTGACCCAATTTTGAAGGTCACAGGAGGTTAAGGAATGTTGAAAAATGGCTTGTCTATCCCATATCTCCTGAAGGGATTAATAGAATATGATGAAACATAGGCAAGCAATGCTCTAGCTAGGCTGTTTTACAAGGGCGCTGCACACTGCCCTCAAAATTTGGGGCCCTGTCCTTTTGATAACGCCCTGCTCGAAAGCCAAACAGCTCTTAAGTTTTTTATGTACTGTAACTTTTAACTGTTAAACTGTGCAAAGTGGCTTAAATATTCTATTCTATTCTATTCTAGAAACACCATGGTGCTCAAAACAGGAGGCTCTCTCAAGGATTGTACAAGCCTTTTCAGTTCTTGCTAAGCTGAAACTAATTTGGAGAGATAACAACATATCTCTTGGATCAAAGGTGAAACTTATGCGCTCCCTTGTCATTTCCATATATCTGTATGCCTGTGAATCGTGGACCTTGACAGCAGAGTTAGAGAAAAGAACGTAGGCCTTTGAGATGAGATGCTAACGAAGGTTACTGAACCATATAACCAATGAGGGGGTTCACAGGAAGATCCAAGCAGCCATTGGAGAATATGATGAGTCCCTGACGCTGGTCAAGAAACTAAAACTAAGGTGGTTTTGTCACGTCTCTGGGTCTTCTGGTTTAGCAAAGACAATTCTTTAGGGCACAGTGAAAGGAAAAAGAAGAGGCAGACAGAAGAAGAGCTGGGAAGACAATATCAAGGAGTGGACAGGAATTGATTTTTCCAGCTCAACTAGGGCAGCTGAAGACAGGACAAGGAGGAAAAGGATTGTTTCGAAGTCATCTGTGGTGCCCCAACGACCTAGTAAGTTTATGGGATAGAAATCAACAGAATGGATTAAGGTCACTCAAAATGACATTCAGTTTTGTTTAAATTGATATAAGTGACACTGTATCCGGTAATTATTGAAAGGTGACAATTAGGAAATTATCTGGGTACAGTACCTTAACAATGCAGTGTGGCAGTTAACTCTCAAATCAGTCAAGTCACTCATTCTACGAGATAATCAGCTCACCTGTAAAATTAAAAATTAAACTTATTGTAATATTGGTAGTGTTGCTTTCTGACTCGCAGTTCTCTTTTAGGGCACTGTCACCCTGCCCTGTTCAGACCTTAGCTGGAACACTGACAAGTGTATAATCAGGAAATGCAAAAGAACTACGAAGTTTTGGTGACCTTGGCCCTATTTACAAGGGCACAGGAGGTCTAAACTTGGCAAAATTTAGGGAAAATGATACTGCTAGGAAAGCGCAGGTGGGGAAATCTGTTTTTGTCGAAAAACATTTCTAGTTCCAGTAGTAAATTTCATTACCATTAACCCTTTCTATCCCCGACCGAAAGGTTCGAGGGATATAGCGATGAGCCTGGCGTCCGTCCGTAAACATTTTCCTGTCTGCCCCATATCTTGAAAACCCTTTGGAATATTTTAACGATACTTTACAGTTATTTAGAACAGATCATGACAATGTATAGCGTACAAGAATGGTAACTCTTTTGAATTATCTCCCTTTGGTGATTTTTGGCAGATTCGTATCCGCTCTGTAACTTGTATACCCTTTGAAATCTTTTCATGATACTTCACCGATATGTAGAGCAGGTCATGACGATGTGTCTTGAACAAGAATGACAACTCTTGCCTTCTTACTTATTGAGTTATTTCCCCTTGATGGTCTTAGGCGTGCTTAAGTGTCCGCTCTATAACTTGAATACCCTTTAAAATATTTTCATGATACTTGACAGATATGTACAGCAGGTTATGGCAATGTGTCGCGAACAAGAATAACGACTCTTGCATTCTCAATTTTGGAGTTATTTCGCCTTGATGGTTTTTGGTGTGATATCATGTCCTTAACTTGAATACCTATGAAATGTTCATGATACTTTACAGATATGCAGAACTAGTCATGACAATGTGGCGCGAACAAGAATGACAACATTTGCTTTCTTACTTTTCGAGTTATTTCCCCTTGATGGGTTTTATGTAATTTCTTGTCCGCTCTATAACTTGAATACTCTTCGAAATATTTTCATAATACTTAGAGATATTTAGAACAGGCCATGACAATGTGTCACAAACAAGAATGATAACTCTTGCTTTCTTACCATTTGAGTTATTTCCACTTGATGGTTTTTAGGTGTGATTTAGTCTCTGCTCCATAACTTGAATACCCTTTAAAATATTTTCATGATACTTCACAGATATGCAGAGCAGGTCAGATAAGCCTGGTCCTCCGCCCAAACTGACCAGATTATTTGATGTCCGTATGGAGCTATGTTAAACACAACCAAGACTCTGAACAGACTGGGCGGCCGATCTGAGCCATCACTGGGCGTACATGCCACTTTGTTGCTTTTGCCGTGTCGCAGCTCTTTTTTATTGCAAAGTGGTTGGACTCAGATGAAAGTCTGTAATCGAGCATCGGTTTATAAAAAATGATCGATGATCGATTAAACAAATCTATTAATGAGACTAAGAAAATTATTTAGTTAAACACCTAATTTTGTCCAAAAGCTATTCCCATGCTGTGTTATTGCATCACGACTTAGGCCCATATTCACAAACTAAACTCAAACTCCACCTCGACTCGAACTTACCGGATAAGTAGCTTTAATTACCTAACGGTCCAAGATTATCTCGAGGTGAGGTCGAGTCGTATTCACAGACATGAGTGTAGCTGGAGTCACCTCCAATAAGTAAGGTTTGGTCGAGGAACGGTGAAGCTCCCTCGACGGCGACTCGAGTTAAGTTTTGATTTCATGGCTATGCTCTGACAATTCGAAGCAGCACGACTATCTAAAATATTGTTATAGGCCAGAGGACTTCTGTCTAATACACTATCAACAAATTTTTATTTGTCTTTTTGTGTTTTTTTTTTTGTGTTTTTTGTTTTTTTTGTGACAAATTCATACTTATCAGTAAGGGTGCTGCGTTTCACAGACAGACAGGGTTTTGGCATATGTCATATGTAATTCGAATCTCCTGACAGCCATAATGTTAAGAAAATATTAAGTCTATATTCAATTGAGACGTCTCCATGAGAGAGACAGAGAAAGAGAATCCCCCCTCCAACACACACACGGGGTCGGGTGGGGTGACGGTGCTTGGTATCTTTCAGTGTCGGCGCGTCCTACAAGTGTTAGCAAGAGCATGATTCGTCCGCCTGTACGGAGAGATAATTCACGAACTTTAGCGAGTGTCATATTAACCATGTACAGTCGAACAAACCGCGTTCTGTCTCACTTATAGCACGACACCCAATGTATGCATTGCACGTTACGGGGCATCTCATGCTAAAGTTTGAGTATCTGAGGATCATACTATAAATTTGGATAATAATAGGACATGGGCCGGCTTGTGTACTTGTGTCTGTCCTATATTCCTTTCCTTTTCCCTCTCTCTGGGAGGCCGAGCTCGATATATACTGAAATACTGTCTTAAATATCCGTTAACCGCCCCCCCCCACCCCCCCTCCCCCCCCAAAAAAAAATACAACTTCCCCCAAATCTGTCAAAAATAACTGATATCCTTCAATATAACTCTGGAAACTCTGCCATTATTTACACATTTAAGGTGAAAGCTGCAGTATCTATGAAAATCAACGACTTTAAAGAGTCGTAACTACTTCAAAAAGCGCGCGTCTACTGATCTAGCGGACCGGATTAGAGCCCTGCTTGAGGCGAGAATCTTTCCTACCATAAACGGTGTTCCATTGCACACAGCCTTTCACCATCACCGTCCAATTGTCCTGATGTAACTGGAATACTGTTGAAAGGGAAGTAAAATCGCAAGTCATCCATCTATCCGTCGCACACCTAATACTAGAACAATTTCTCTTATGGTTACCGAAATTCGAGCAATTAAAAGCCTTCGATGAAAATATGTTATCCGAAAGTTCCATGGACGGAACCAAAGACTTGTGGTATAAAGACGGACTGACAGAAGGACAAAGAACGGACAGACAGACCAACCGAAAACGAAAAATATATACATGTACCCCCATAGCATACATCATATATTGGGGTAAAATAATAAAGAAACTACGAATACTGAAAACGACCATTACAATTATTTATTGTATTAGCGAAGTCTGTCCATTACAAGCAACAACATCGTCCCCTTGTCACCATATATGCTAAGTTTGGGTAAAATCCGTAATAGAAAAAAAGCTTTAGGAAGCGTACATAACGTGGGAAAGCGAGGGGTGGTGGGGGCGTGGGAATGGGGGGGGGGGGGCAGCCGAGTCTGCGAAGAATACCCAAATAATAAACTACGTACATGTAGTACTGCCATGAGGTAGGGTCAAAAGAATAAATACGTGATACGAGAATAGGAATTCGATTTAAAGTTTCAGCAAAATACTGTAGAAGGACCGGGATCGAACCCATGACCAATGTTTAAGATGCAGGTAGCTTAATCGCTACACCACAGACGCTTCCGTAAACACAGGAACGTAAACCGGACGGACGCTCAGACGTCAAGCGGAAAATCATTGTTCCTGCGGTATATTTAATTATATTTTTACAAATTATACAGTTAGTACGATCTAGTTCTACACTGCCTGTTAAGTCAACCATGTCTCAAATTTGACATCATTACAGTTTATACGTTTTAGAAGGTCTGATCTGGGTCTACGATTTATTTTACATGGTGTGAGTCTAACTGGAGTGTAGCTGGAGTCTCCTCCACGAAGTCGAGGAAGAGTGGAGAACGTGAATACCAAATCTATACTTGAACTTCACTCACTCGAGGCGCCCTCGAGCGTCACTTCAACCGACCTTATTGGAGTTCGAGTCGAGGTGGAGTTTGAGTTTAGTTTGTGAATATGGGCCTTAGAATAGACTTATTAAGCGAGATGCAATAACAGTTCATGTTGTTCTTACGAATTAAGTCAAAACTTCAGAGATGCATTTTATATAAAGTATAATGCACAAACTGGACATGATGGTATGTACATATTTAAAAAAGTGTCACATCGATTATGTCAAATTGCGATCATTTAATCGTTTATTTGCTGTTAAAGTTTAACGCTTGAGTTACACGAGTAATCAGCAAAACAATATTGCAATGACCATATTTCTTTAAATATTGCCAAGGAGTTTAAGTGTGTTCTTTATTTATTTTTATTTTTTTTTTTAAATATTTTTTTTTCAATCTTTTGCATAGCGCTTTCAAAATGCTTTATTTATTAGATTAGTCTTTTGCTTGCTTGCAGTGTAAACTGCCCTGCTTTCCTATTGTGTCTATGTAAATATCGAAACGAAAATGACTCTTTTGGCATTTGAAAAAAAAACTTGCATTTGTAATTAAATGCAAAATTTGCAAATGCGCTGATTGATTTTATCAGAGACCTATTCTTAAGATATATGCCAGTTTGAGACTTTCCAAGTGACTTGGTGTTATAGTTGGTCACGTGTAATAATCACAAAAAAGCAATTTATCCCATCGATGAATCGTGCATTAATAAATAATAAGGCTAATACTTGTGTCAGAATAAATATCACAGCCTTGCTCTATAACCTGTTGTAGAATCAAGGAAGTATTGTGAGCTTCAGACAAACCATTCAAGACATCATTACGCATCAACAAATTACAGACCAATATCACGATTATGTCGGCGAAACGCTCTGTATGTAGTGAATAATTTATTAACGGATGCCGAAAACGTTTCTAAATTAGACAAGCAAAACATGAGATTGTGGTCATATGAGGTCTATTTCATGGGATTTAATCTGGCAGTATCGAAATGCACGAAGATAGTTGCTCAATACATTTTCAACATATATGAGCAGCCAAGTAAGCATTTGCGAGCTTATTTAATGCCGCACATGTCATAATAGACTGATTTCAGTCGAAGATCTTAGAAATTCTCTTAACCCTGTATTCATATTTTGAAAATTGTACTTCTCTCTAAAATATACTCCTGGCTCCATCATCTTCGAATATGTTGAGTCAGGTACAACAGTATCAGAGAGGGACAAGGGAAAAAATAAATAAAAAGAAAAAAGTCTAACATCTTCGGCTGACAAAAGTCTAATTTCATGAGTACCAATGCATTTCCTTTACCAACAATACATGTCAATATGCAGGATAATAATTGGACTGGTTCTTAATTTAAACACACAAATTCGTGAATGATGTAAAAATATTCAGTCTAAAAGTTGATTTTAAAATTTTTGGCCTCCGTTGTAGTGGCTGTGAGAGAGATGCTTATCCACTGTAGATTAGTTTTCAAGCACTTATTTCAAGCCGTATTAAACTCTCCAAACCATTTTGAAAGACTGTGTCGACTGAATAACAGCCATTTATATACAACGAGAACTTTGGTGGAAATGCATTCAATCAGGACTGTGTTCTTCAAAAAAATACCACGTCTTACATGTTTTCCGAGGCCGAAGGAGAAATTCACACCAACTGACTGCTATGTATACGTTACTATGATGCTGGAAAAGGTTATTGGTGGACCTTCAGGGGCGACAACTCTGTCAGTTTGATTTCCCCCTTATCAATAGGTTCCATTGTTGGGGAAAGAATTTGTTCTTCAGGAGCACGTTCTTTTCGTCAAGAATAGGCCGGCTTTTTCAAAGGACTTTGTAGTCTAAGGTAGCACACAGAAAGTCAAATGTTGTCCTGTTTTGTGAATATATAAAATGGTGTAATTTGCTGTGTCTGAATGCATCAAAATAAAAAAACGTGGGTTAGCCTGCTCTTTTATAAAATCTTTGGGTGAAATAAATAAAATCCTATCAATGTGATACTTCGTTACGCAACTCTTAAAATACTCCTTCAAGTAATCGAGATGAATGCCGTACTTTGCAAATGTAATTAATCTTATCCTCACAGAAGAAATTAACAAGGTACTCCTGGGAAAATGGCGGGAAGGCTTTTTGTCACTGTTATAGTACTTCCTGCGAGTAAAAAAATGGACTAATTTAATGAATAACGCTTATTGTTACTTTTAAGCAAACCGGCAATCCAAATTAATTCTCGAAACAGAGTCAAGACATCGAATGGAGGAGAACCAATTTAATCATGTGCATTCACGAGCCTGATTTGTATGCATTTTGTATTTCATTGAAGGCATCTTCGCGGAATGAAATACGCGTAAGTTGTATTCGATTGCTGAATGCAGTTAAATTTTGAGAAACCGTAGACGTCAAAGCAGGTATTGAATCCTAAAATTTAAAACACAAGTGGTTTATGCTTTTTCTGCAAGAAAAAATCACGTAGAAAAATCCGTCAGTTATGATATCTAATGCCTTGTCCGATATAAACGTCTTCGGAGAACTAGCAGAAAATGTTATATTTATATATATATGACTCTTTATACGACAAAGTTGCAAATGTCTGGCTTACAAAAAAAATGGCTGGTGAGAATGGGATTAAATATAGACAAAATCTGGAATTCGATGTTTTTCAATAATTTCTTTAATCACGGTAAGAGTAGGCCCATGCCCTACTTTTTCTCAATACTCCCTCCTATCCGGAGTTCTGCATATGTTGTTCTGTTTTAGAATAGTTCCTTTATTTTGGGTTGGTGTGTCTGCTATCGAAGATGTACTGGTCTGTTTTGTCATTTTCATTTTCCCCGTCTTCTTTCTGATTGTATACTGAAAGGATTTAAAAACTTCCACTTTTTATTGCTGGCTGCTGATCTGTTCACTCATGACAGTGTTGAATATTTAACGACAAAATGCTTGAAACTTATCAAATTTAAAGATTGCGCAGTTTATTCTTTCCATTTACTTAAATGGCGTCAGTGAAAGAGCGTTACGTCACTGAAATGAATAAGGCGATGACAGCGTTATCTTATTCAACACTTTTTTCGACCATCTCTTACTGTCTTAATATTGTGACGTCATCCACGTTGATTCGCAAGTATCATTGCGGATGATGCTGTCGCGCAAAGCCTATTATGGAGACTACGTCGACGTTAATTAACGTCATGGCCTCTGGTTTTCAATCTCGGTTAGGTGATTTTCTGACGGTCTTTTGGGCTTCCTGTAAACAGTGCACGTCGTCTGAGATTTTAAATTGCCGTAATTAACACATTAATTTGTCACGCGACGCCACTTTTTGAAATTTCAGCATTTATCTGGCCCAAAACTCTGCATCTGTTTGTGATATTTAGGCGCTGAAGGCTAAATAAAGCCACAGACCGAGTTCAAACTTCTAAAAATCAATTTGATATTGTAAGAGAAATGTTTCACCAGAAAATTGTGTACATGAAGCTATTCATCCTTATGTAAACGGTACTTAGAACACGAGGAGCACGTGCCTTTTCCTGACCGATTCGGTTGAACGATTTCAGAATCGGTATATTGATATAATCAGGTATAAGAGAATATATATGTTGTAAAATTTTGGTAGACGTAGCTGCATTTATTTTTGAGATATTCAAAATTAATGGGTGGAAGTTTTTAAATCCTTTCAGTATAGTTTGACTGTGGCCCTTCCTTGGTATGTTTTTGACTGTGGCCCTTCCTGGGTATGTTTGTTATTTATAAGACGTAAAACAGTATATTGCTGCTGAATATATGCATCAATGCATCATAATCACGAATTCACATAACACTATTGTTGTGCTTAGATCAACATCAGTAACTTTGCCAGCGAACTGATTTGACGAGACTATTTTCGTTGAAAGTCAAATAGCAGTCGTTTCTTATCTGTCAATTTGATTGGATAACGTAAAATTTTGCGACGGTATATACTGTCGGAAATACGACGTTATTTAAGGAATGAATTTCATTTTTCTGAGGTTTATCGAAGTGTAAACTACATTGGGCCACGTGCAAAGTGAATGAACCCCGAAGGGGTTCATGTAAACTTTGCTAGTACCCAATGTAGTTTACACTTCGATAAACATCAGAAAAATTAAGTTCATTGCTTATATTTACATTCGTTTCAATCAAGTCATTCATGAAATATCTTGTATAAGAGCTAAAATTGAAGCATTAAAACATGTACACGCAATTTCTTCAGTTAACAGCAGAACGGCATGCATGACGTCATGACGTTGCTGACGTCCAATCAGGTTGTAGAGAGCCATTGTTTATTTTTACGTCATTGACGTCGCGTGTCTCAATGTAATTATTGGAATGTAAACTACATTACGTTCCAATGGTTTACTATAGGGCTTTTCAGTAAATACACCAAGAATGTAAATATTATTAAGTAAAGTCGCTTCTCATTGGTTGACGTTTGGTTTTTCGTCGCTGAAAGCGTTTGCTATGGTTGTAAAGTAGCACACTTGGATAGGTGAAAAGTGCATTAGAATAGGGGAAAGTGAACTGAAAATTGTCATTTGAGGAGGTAAATCGTCGGTTTTATTGTCGCGAAACCGACGATTTACCTCCATAAATGGCAATTTTGAATAATCCTCTAATTTTCTGCAGTGTCATTGGAGGGGTGGTCGGGTGGTGCGGCGGCGTTGCGTGTACCTTCCAGTGCCGGGAGGTCCTACTTATTATGATAAAAGTAGGGCAAGGGTATATTGTGCTTGAGGTAGGTGCGGGCGGGGGTTATTTGGCTATTTTTCTCTCATCTATCATTTCTCTTTTCTTTCTCCCTCTCTCTGGGAGACGGCCCGATATAGACTCAAATACTGTAAATAGGAGACCCTCTATCAAAATTGCTCAAATGGTTTCGCTTTGCTGAACAATATGGCCGCCAGAGCTAAAAATATAAAAAAACCTTTAAACGACTTCTCCTCCCACACTGCTCGGCCGTTTTGAAATAATTTCACAGAAATGTTCCTTAGGAGACCCTCTACCAAAATTACTCAAACGGTTCCGCTCCGCTGAACAATATAATATGGCTGCCAGAGCTAAAAAAAAAAAAAAAAAAAAAAAACTTCTCCTCCAAAACTGCTGGGTGGGCATATTTTAAAATAATTTCACAGAAATGTTCGTTAGGAAACTCTCTACCAAAATTGTTCAAACAGTTTCGCTCCACCGAACAATATGGCCGCCAGAGCAAAAATAGAAAAGTCTGTAAACGACTTCTTCTCCAAAACTGCTGGTCAGATTTTGAAATAATTTCACAGAAATGTTTCTTAGGAGACCCTCTACAAAAATTGCTCAAACGATTCCGCTCCGCTGATTAATATGGCTGCCAGAGCTAAAGATAGAAGAAACTTTAAACGACATCTCCTCCGAAGCCAGTGGCTCGATTTCAAAAAACAAATCACAGAAAATGTTTGACTCATGGGCTGATCAAAAATTGCTAAAACGGTTCCACTCCGCAGAACAATATGGCCGTCAGAGCTAAAATAGAAATAAATCTTAGAATGACACAGAGGGCACAGTTATGATCCAATCATCATGAAACTTTGTCAGAATGTTTATCTTAATACAATCTAGACCATCTTTGAAACTGGGTTATTTGAGATCAAAAACTAGGTCACTAGGTCAAATCTTAGGAAAACCTTGCGCACACTCTAGAGGGCACAGTTATAATCCAATCTTCATGTAACTTTGTCAGAATGTTTATCTTTATAAAAGCTAACCTCTAGACCAAGTTTAAATCTGAGTTTTGTGGGGTCAAAAACTAGTCTTTAGGTCAAATCTTTGAAAAACCTTGTGTACACTCTAGAGGGCAAAGTTATGATCCAATCTACATAAAACTTTGTCAGAATGTTTATTTTATAAAATCTAGACCAGATTTGAAACTGGGCCATGTCAGGTCAAAAGCTAGGTCACTAGGTCAGTTCTTAGAAAAGCCGCGAGAACGCTTTAGAGGACACAATTTTGTTCCAATCTTCATGAGACTGACAAAATGTTTATCTCTAATAATTCTGGACCAAGGGTGCAACTTGGTCATGTCGGGTCAAAAACTAGGTCACTAGGTCAAACCTTAGAAAAACATTGTGTACAGTCTAGAGGGCACAGTTTTGATCCGATATTCATGAAACTTTGTCATAATGTTTATATCCAAGAAATCTAGACCAGGTTTGAAACTGGGTTATGTGGGGTCAAAAACTAGGTCATTAGGTTAAATCTTATAAAAACCTTAGGTACACATTAAAGGGTTCATTTTCCATTGAATCTTTGTGAAACTCTGTCTGTTTTTTTTTTCTTTTGGTGAGTATATTAAAAATATCAATAAAGAAGTTTATTAAAGTAAGACAAGTTTAGGTGAGCCAGCAAGACGGTCATTGAGGAGGCACAACAGAAGTACAGCATTGGAACAGTCTGAAACAGATTTCCCGTAGGAGGCGTTTGAACTATTTTTACTGAATCCTAAACCTCACCCTCAGCTTCTGCGGCGGTTCGTAAAAATGTGCAACAATGTAGCTGTTTGGTCCGTTTGAATGTTTCTTAAACCATTACTGAATCATCGCAGGAAAAAAAGTAGACAAGTAGACACACTCAGAAGGTCGTAGCAAACTTCTACCGATGAATATTCATTCCATTTCCATCTGACTGATATTAGTTAAGAGATACGAGCCGCAAAACATTACTGTAACAGTGTAGTTAAGAGATACGAGCCGCAAAGCATTACTGTAACAGTGTAGTTAAGAGATACGAGCCGCAAAACATTACTGTAACAGTGTAGTTAAGAGATACGAGCCGCAAAACATTACTGTAACAGTGTAGTTAAGAGATACGAGCCGCAAAGCATTACTGTAACAGTGACTTTGATTTATACTTAAAAAATCTAAGAGATCGCAATTTCTGTTTTTGTAAAATCTACTCGTAGCTCCAGTAGTGGAAGTCAGTCAAAATATGAATATATCAATAAAATGTATTGCTCATAAATTTGATGCATTGCTTAAATGCAGACACTGCTGTTAATCCCAGTGGTATGCAATAATATTCTTAAAGCAGAAAGCACAATGTTCTGCAAGATTTCTCCGAATCATCAGGTCAGAATATGGTCTGGAGTTGATTTCCAATAATCCCACTGCTATAATATAGACGTATAATTAAATTGACAGAGACGTAAATAGAATTCGTTGAGACGAAAGAAAAAGTATGGACCAGATAACCAGCTGGTAATGAATCAAAATAGTTGTTAAAGTATTTAGTAGGTCCTTAGCTTTTCCTTGAAGTGGCGGTTACTGCATCATGATCACAAATACACCAATGTGTATACCTGTACAATATACATTTAACGAAATAACAACAAAAAGCAAAGCAGCTTGCTCTCCCTTTAACAACGGGGTGATCATAACGATCCTAGAACAGCATCCAGGCCCCGAGGTTATAAAACTTTTTTCGTGCTCAACTCAGCTGAGCATGAAATTTTCTCTGCTGATAAATATGAAAATGCCAACTAATGTTGGCATTTTCATATTTATAAGCAGAGAAAATTTCATAGGCAGCCAAACTGAGCAAGAAAAAAAACGTACTTATCAATAATTTGCTATTTATTAGCCGGTAAAATTTCATGCTCAACTCAGCTGAGCATGAAAAAAGTTTTATAACCTCGGGCCCTGGCGCCATACAGGTAACTTTTTACACATGAAACCACCTTTGGTTCTATCCCTTCCACCTCGCTGCTTACTTATTTAAAGTGTCTGTTTCAATGCGGAACTTCTGATACGGAAACAGAATACAAAAGCACGACATGTTTTGGGATTCACAGGGAATTACACAGCCGCTGGCCTACACTTAAGCACGAGAATTCAAGAGAAAAATGCAATCAAAATAAGGCTTTATGAGTTTGCAGTACCACTTGCAGTATTTGTTTGGATACATAGGTTTCGACGCCTCTGTGCGTTTCAATATGCCACTTATATCATTGTCCGTTGCATATAATTCATCTAGTTGATGCATATTTTAAAATACAAATGGCGTACCAAAACATCGTTTCAAATTGCAGAAAATGGTTCTAAAGTTTAATCATATTTTATTGCAAGAAACATAAGCAATGGGGTTGGGCCACAAGTTCTCACAACATTAGTTACGGCCCTTTCGGCTTATTCTATTTCGGCTTACCTTTCATAGATGCCATGCAAAAAGCGGCTTGTTTTTACCGCTGCTATATTTGTTCATACGGCTCTGATTAGTCGGCACAGTAGTAAATGTCTATCCTGTGACCACAGGGACTTCTCTATGAGCAACAAGAACATATATAAATGACATATAATGAAACAAACTGACGTTTTGGTAACATTGAGTATTTTCTTTGTATATAAATAAAAGTCGTTAGAAGAAAAGAAATTCTACAGTTCGCGTTTCCCTCTGATATGCAGCAAAAAAAATTCTTGCATAATTTAATGACTGAAAAGTGCAAGAAAGTAATTCTAAAGGGACTTTCATAGTACTTATTCTTGGATTTTTATGATCTTTAATGGTTCTCGCAGTTCATCTTCAGTGACAGCTTTGCCACTAGTCTGTATTGAGCAGTCTCCCATAGAGACAGAGAGAGAGAGAGAGAAAACAGATGATACGCGAGAGAAAAATATTCAAAGAACTCTCACCCGCACTTACTGCAAGCACAGTAGACCCTTGCCCTACTATATTCAAATTAATAGGACGCCCCGTCTCTAAAGGATATCCACCACAATCGCCCGACTTGATTACCCACTCCATTGCTGAAAAGGGAAACAGAGAAAAGCGTTTAAAACCGATTATTTAGCGTTTTCACAGGGTATAATCGATTCCGCTAATTTTCGCTTCCTGCAGAGACTGTACATCATATTTGGCTTCCGCCGAGACTGTCCGCGATCTTTTGCTTCCTGCCGAGACTTCTGTACATGATAAATGGCTTCCTGCAGAGACTGTCCGCGTGATTCTGCTTCCTGCCGAAGCTTACGGCAGGAAGCAGAGTCACGCGGACAGTCTCGGCAGGAAGCCATTTTACGAGGACAGTAGTCTCTGCAGGAAGCAAGAGGTCGCGGACAGTCTCGGCGGAAGCCAAATATGACGGACAGTCTCTGCAGGAAGCGAAAATTGGCGGAATCGATTATACCCTGTGTTTTCTACAAATGCTTACAATGCTATTTTGCGGACTTTAAATTTAACTTATTAATTCCGTCTAAATTAGTTGAATACGTACCAACCGGAAAATGTTGACCTATTGCATCTCTTTTTTTTCTGTCTGTCTCTAGTTATTTACTATATGCTATATGTCATTGTTGAAATTGTTAACGTCTCATTTGTAAATTGAGATGAAACAATAAACCATTCTAATTGTAATTGTCTACAAATCCGTCTATACCGGGTAGCATATTGCAGGCATATTCTCGTACCTTCCAGAAAAAGGACGAATTCTATTTTATCAGCTAGTGTGTGTTCTGAGAATCTGTTTCAGAAAAGCTCTAAGTCACAGATGAGGCATTAACCCATTGCGTTCTGGGTATTTTTTGTCGTCTACTGAAATTGTCGTCTGCATGAAAAATCAAGAATATTTTGACAATATTGATCTAACTAACTCTTGTAGAAATGATGTCTAGGCAGCAAACAATTTGGATCTCAGATCAGGCCCCCTTTTGTGGGGCCAGATCTGGATCCCAATTGTTTGCCCCGATACCCCCCCCCCCCCCCCCCCCCCTAAAGGGGTATCCCGAATGGAATGGGTTAAGGCTCATGGGTAAACCTCCATATTTTCTGTCAGATTTACAAAGGGAAACAACATTTGTGACCCCCTGATTGCCAATGAAATCCTTCCATTAAAGGATCTACTCTTAAAGAAAACAATTTGCTCCTTGCCTTTAAGAATTGACTCCTTTTAAAATGAGACAAAATGAAAATGACGGAGTTGCTTCCTCTATATTTGTAACCATATACCTTAAACTCAGGGCATTGATACTAGTATGCAAATTCACAAATTCTTTATAAAAAAGCAAATCTAGCATATGCATGTATGCAAACTCAACCGTTATTAAATATCCATACATCCATATTGCACGTTTTAGCTCATAAATAAGATGTTTTGTTTATGCCTGATAAAACAAAATATCAACCAGTCGCGTTTAATTACATAAATCACAAAATTCTCCGTTTCCAATTTTCACAGCACTTAAATATGACAACGTCTTTATCTTTATATCGCATTTAGAGCTTTGTCTTAAGAAAGTGCGTTCACATTTACGCTGTTTTAGTACTGCAAAGGACATAGTAAGTACATTTAGTTTAAAGGTGTCTTCGTCAAAATGAATATGAAGCCTTAAATTCAGACCGCGATACCATTTATACTTTAATGGATTCGGCAGAAACGTTTTTAGTACCTCATATGGTACTATCAAGTAGATGGAGTTATTTTCAGATGCAATTTTTAAGTTTCGACGTCCATCAGGCGATGGAGTTAGTGGGAGAATCTTGACTGCTGACCGTCAAAAGTTTCCTTTATGTCACCAGTTACTACAATGAACTTAATCAGATTCCCACCAAATATGATTTGCGGGACAATTACAAGCCTTAGAGAATTTACAATTTTGACGAGAAAGGGCTGTTAATAGTGCACAAGCCGCCATCAGTAATCGCTGCTATGAGTGCAAAGCCACCAGATGTCATATCAGACTCCCCTCTATTAGTTGCAGATACATACTGTTTTGAGATGTAAGAATGCACTGGGGTGTCCTGTTCCACCGTAAATTGTGTTTCCTGGTGCAAGAAAGAGTAGGGAGTTACTGGAGGGTAAACTAGCTGATACTGATGGCACAGTCACTAAGTCTAGCTAAAGTAATAGTAGGAAAAAGTCAGCTAAATTCTGACAACAGGTAAATTCGGACATACCATTGCAAGCAGTGAAAATCCAGATGAGACGGCTGCAGGAGTTTCACTGTTTACCCAGTTAATTTTGTTTTAATTCCAAACTACTGACATATAAAGCCTTAGGACACAATGTCACTGTCCAAATTTAACCGCTGTCCGAATTTACCCAACTTTACCCAAATATAACGTATTACAAAGGTATTTCGAGAACCAACTTTTGAAGTACTTGCCGTCAAGAAATGTAAAAAAAATCCATTTTTGCAGTTATATGATAGACATAATTCTCATGTCAATTTATGTCTGACTGGCTGGGAAAAATAGCCATCAGAGGAGATAGACAGATGGATAAGAAGACAAGGGTAAAACATAAAACCCTCTGACTATCGTCACGGATGTCATAAGATGGACTAAGATATTTCAGTATCCAGGTAAGAAATAAGGAAAAAATAAAATACAGTAATAATTTATGAAAATAACAAATTTCATTACAAACCATTTGAGAACAGATTCATCGCAAAAACGTGACAAACCCATCAAAGTGCTAGACTGTAACTCATATCAATCGGAAAGGACCTGGTATGATTTGGGCAGTTTTTGGCCCCCTTTTAAATTTAGTTAAAATTACATCATGGTTTCTGTTGCTCATCATCTGAGTAAACAGGTTTATACAGAATTAATGTTTCTTCTTTGTAAATCCTCAGAATAACATGATTTCAGACATGCCTGTTTTGTTTCAGTAATTTTAAATAAAACGGCAAGAAAACTGTGATTAGAAGTAATAAGACATTTAATACAGCTTAAGAGAGCAATTGATTATAGGTTTTTAGTGGTACACAAATAAGTGGTACAACACTGCTAAACAGATGTGTACTGTTCAAGGCCTGTCCAGTTACCCCACCCACTAAACTTAGCAAGTAAAGAGGTGCTAACCAAAACATTTCAACGGATCAAAATAAAATCTATACCAAATGATTCCCTGTGTTCTAACTAAGAAAATGAATACCCACAACATATGTTTATTTTATCTATGAGCGGAGATATGGACATTTTATGTTGTGATCACTGTTAAAATGTTCAAGAAACTTTCCAAGGTTTTTGATAAAAGTATAAAATTAAGTGTTAGCCCAGTCAAGTGCACAGCTGGTTTTGTTACATATTGTTGACATTATTCAAATGCGTCTTTGTGCAAAAAATTAGCTGTGCACTTGTCTGGGCTGAAATATTTTATAGCCTAAATGCAGGCGAAAAATGGTTGACAATGCCAAACAAGTAGCTGGGTAGGGTGCAACTGGACGCGCAAAAAACAAAAGAACTACAAAAAAAAACAAAAAAAACCCATAAAAATCGCAAAAATGTGGAAAAGCTGTATGATAATAGATGGTTAAAGGTTTCACCACTCATATATCATTAACGAAAGTTAAAAGATACGATTTTGAAAATTCATAAATATAGGTGCCAAATATGGCCAAAATCATACCAGGCCCTTTACAACTTGCGATGAACTCGCCTTGGAATATGAATCCACTCCTCCTTGAGAGCCCGATGTAATTCTCTAAGATTTCGAGGCGCGCTGCGACGTTGACGTAACCTGCGGCCTAATTCAGCCCACATGTTTTCAGTTGAATTACAATCGGGTGACATTGCAGGCCATGGCATAACGGGAATGTTATGTTGGCTTAGAAAATTAGTGGTAGCTCTAGCTCTGTGCGGAGGAGCGTAGTAATGTTGTTATTGCAATTTACAAGTTCCGACTTGAAGGCATAATTTATCGCGCCCTAAACCATAACGCTGTCCCCTCCGTAACGTTCGTGCTCCACAATACAGGTCTTAGAATAACGTTCATTACGTCGTCTAAACACTGCGTCTACCATCAACATTAAACTGGCGTGCGACCAGTGGTGGCCGCATACCAGCGGTGGCCATTTGCACTCTGCACTCGCAATTACGTATTTATTGTGTCTCAGATTCGGTCACTTTGTAAAAAGAAACAAACAAGCCCACAAAAAAGATGGGTAAAATTCTCTACCTGGGAGGCAAAAGGTAAACTATTTCCTGGAGCTACCCTCTTATCAAAATCATTGCCTTTCCGGGGTACTACAACCCTTGACACGCTCGAAAATAAATACACAAATAAACATGTACACATTGCTGTATTAATGTTCACCTATCACGAAAAAGGTATAATCTGCATCCAACCTGCGAAAAAGCATCGAAATTCTTCTTAATCACAGCACACGTGTAACCATTATTTGACTGTTTTCGACGTAATATGTAGCGTGTGCCTACGAAATGGCTACGTCACAGTTTTAAAGTCATTTCTGATAACTGTTTCTGTTGCTTATATTCCGCCTCTGCCGAACGAGCTAAAACTGTTAAAATGTGACAAAGACCACAGACTAACAACAGCATATCGTCAAAGTTTAAACCCACAACAAGTTTTTGAAACATGCAGTATTCAACACAGGGCAATCCTGAGGGCCACCGCTGGTACACTACGTTCGTATCTTAATGCTCGTTGGTGACCTAATTTGAGAGTTTGTCACAGGCACATGTTATAGTCTATTTCAAAAAATAAATCAGTATTACAGCGACAAGAACTCCAAGTTTACTGAATCAAAATATAGAATCATTAAACACTACATGTAGGTAACATGATAAAAACGGGTTATACACAAACGGCCACCACTGGTAGCCTGCCAGAAATTATTAGATCTTGATTCATCTGAGAATTCAGCATTTCTCCAGTTTCTGTTTTGCACGTTTTGGCGAGCCCACTGCAACCTAGCATTACGATGTTGACGTCTATGCAGCAGTCCTTTGTAAGGTCTCCGACACCGTTAAGCATGTGGTTGTAAATGATTTGCCTAGGTCGTACGATGTATTGGTCTACCTCTTTTACCCATGATAACACGTGCCGTCGAAGAAGCCGTCAAAAACCTATTACGCAAATGACGTACACGTATGTCGATATCCTGACGTGGGGAGTTCACACGTGGTGCACCAGTGCGGGGCCGGTCGGCAACATTGCCGGAGACCCTTTAACGTTTCACAAGTCTGCTTGTGGAACAACGGCAATCGTTTTTAGCTCACCTGAGCCAGCGGCTCCGGGGGAGCTTATAGGATGGTAAGGCTCCGTCGTCCGTCGTCGTCCGTCCGTCGTCCGTCGTCCGTCCGTCGTCCGTCCGTCAACAATTTCAAACGACTTCTCCTCTGAAATCGCTGGGCCAATTGTAACCAAATTTCATATGTGGCCTCCAGAGGAAGGGGGAACGAAAAGTTGTTCAAACGGTCCTGGTCACATGACCAATATGGCCGCCATGCCCATATATGGTAAAAACCTAAAAAAATCTTCTTCTCCAGAACCAATAGGCCAATGGCCTTGAAACTTGGTATGTAGCATTGGGTGTGTGAGTACTACCAAGGTTGTTCAAATTATGACCTTGGGTTGACCTTGACCTTTTTTACGGTAAGGTCAAATTTGCTTCCTTGTGCTTTTATATGGCAAAATGCTAAAACATAAGATATCTTGGAAACTGTTGAAGATTTTGGGCTAAAAATTGGTATCTACAATCATCTTAATGAGTACATGAAGATTTAGGAGTTCAAGAGGTCAAGGTCATTTTTTGACCTTTGACCCAGAACTCTGATATTTTGACAATTTCAAACAATCTTCTCAAAAGCCACTGGGCCAATTGAAACCAAATTTCATGTGGAGCCTCCAGCGGTTAAGGGAACAAAAATCTATTAATATGGTCCAGGTCACATGACCAACATGGCCGCCACACCCATATATGGTGAAAACTTTTAAAAATTTTCTTCTCCAGAACCAGTTTACCTATGGCCTTGAAACTTGGTATGTAGCATTGGGTACTCAAGTACTATCAAGATTGTTCAAATGATGACCTTGGGTTGACCTTGACCTTATTTACGAGAAGGTCAAATATGGGAATATGCTAGAACATAAGATTTCATGGAAAGTTTTGAAGATTAAGGCCTAAACATTGGAGTATGCAGTCATCTTAATGAGTACATGAAGATTCATAAATACAAAAGATCAAGGACATTCTTTGACCTTTGACCCAGAACTCATATTTTGACAATTTCAAACAGTCTCCTCAAAAACCACTGGGCGAATTGTAACCAAATTTCAGATAGAGCCTCCAGGGTTAGAGGGAACAAAATTCAATTCAAACGGTCCCGGTCACATGACCAACATTGCTTTAAACCTTTATTCCAGTACTATCAAGATTGTTTAAAATGATAACCCAATGTGTAAAATGATGACCTTGGGTTTACCATGACCATTTTACAGCAAGGTCAAATATGGGAAAATGCTGGAACATAAGATTTCATGGAAAGTTTTGAAGATTTAGGCCTAAAAATTGGATAATACAGTCATCTTATTGAGTATATGAAGATTTGTGAGTACAAGAGGTCAAGGTTGTTATTTGACCCTTGACCCTGAATTCTCATGGTTTGACAATTTCAAACTTCTTCTTAAAAGGCACTGAGCATATTGTAAACACATTTCATAAACAGCCTTCAGGGGTTGAGGGAACGAAGATTTCTTCAAATGGTCTGGGTCACATGACCAACATGGAGGCCATGCCCATATATGGTAAAAACCTTTAAAAATCTTCTTCTCCAGAACCAATTGACCAATGGCCTTGAAACTTGGTATGTAGCATTTGGTACTCCAGTATTATCAAGATTGTTCAAAGTATGACCTTGGGTTGACCTTGACCTTTTTTATGGCAAGTGACCCAGATCTCTCATAATTTGACATTTTCAAACATTTCCTCAAAAGCCAAAGGGCCAATTGTAAACACATTTCATATAAAGGCTGCAGGGCTTGATTGAACAAAAATTTGTTCAAACGGTCCAGGTCACATGACCAACATGGCCACCATACTCATTTATGGTATAAACCTTTTATATTATTCCTCTCCAGAACCAATACACCAATGGCCTGTAAACTTGGTTAAGTAGCATGGAATACTAGTCCTACCAAGACTGTTCAAATGATGACCTTGGGTTTACCTTGACCTTTTTAGCGGCAGGCTTTTATATGGCAAAATGCTAGAACATAAGATTTCATGGATAGGTTTGAAGATTTTGGCCTAAAAATGCTATGTATGGTTGTCTTAATGAGTACATGAACATTTATGAGTACAAGAAGTCATGGTCATTCTTTGACTTCTGATCCAAAACTCATATTTTGGCAATTTCAGACATAAGAAAAAGCCACTTTGCCACTTGCGCAGGTGAGCGATTCAGGGCCTCATGGCCCTCTTGTTTTATGGAGGAAGAAGTAAAATTTCTCTGAATTATTAGCATATTCCCAACGTACCGGTCGTAGGCTGAATTACCCACGTTGCGAATGAAACTCCCGACATCCCATAACGTGCCAGACCTTTCCTATATTGTTGCCTTTCTTGAAGTTGATTTGTAACTACACGGATGCTTTCTTCCTTATTTCTTTATTCCTCTTTATCTTCTTTCTTTAGGATGCCATCAGCTATAGCTTCTATTTTTTCTATCTTTGTCTGGACGACAACATTTCCCGAGGGTTCTGGTGATATGCTGCTTCTCCTTTCTCTATTTCTTATTGAAGTTCCATCTGTTGTGTATATAAGAGTGCCATCCTTTGATCTCTCTCCTTGTCCCTTTGTACCTTTTGCTGTAGAAGTCTTTCCAATCTTTCCTCTTCCTGATTCAGTACTGTTAATCTCTCACTACGTTTAGCTTCTTCTCTGCTTCGTCTAAATCTGGTTTGAATGTATCTTAACCTCTCAACCAATTCTTCCTCTGCTTTGTCTCTCATCTTAGTTTGTTCATCAACATTTTGTCTTGCAGCTTCAGGAATTGTATCCTATCTACTATGTCTTTTTCTTGACTTCGGCCGTCTGCAGTTGCACCGACCAAATTATCATCATTGTCTTGTTTCATGTGCTCTTGTGCTTTCATTCTGTCAGTGTAGTTTCCCTCTCGTCTCCATGGAAATTCTTTGTGTTTGGATTGACGTCTCCTTTTACTTAGTAATTTCATTCAGTTCCCATGAACTTTACCTTCTTTGGGTTTTCTTTTCTTTCTGTCAGTTGTAGCTGACATATATTTACATATACTTTATATATAGTACAATACATATTTCTATCTACTGTAACCTTATGGAATATCATCTCAAGTTATCGTCAGGTGCTCCTTATTACCTACATTCCTGTTTTATATTGGACACAGAGTCTCAGATGGCAGGGCTTAAATTCCAAAGCCCATCACCCTGGATACGGGGCTGTTAATAGTATATACCTATTTTATACCCTTAAAGCGTGACGACACCCTATGTTTGCACATTGTTGTTTATTTATCAATTTCATAATTTAGGCTAGATGTATACTTTTACCATAACGCATGCTCACTTATTTTTTTATATATATAACCGAATGATTCTTTTTTCGAAAACACAAAACGCAGGCCAGTTACACTTGAAACTACTTTTATTTGTGAGCGGGACACAGAAAAGGCAATGTTTTGACAAAAGCAGGTTTATTCTGCTGGACCATCTAAGAAAGCATTCCGCATGTAACCAGTAGTCACACTCATTGCTATCACACCCTATCCAAAGCTTTTGCATCGAACTGGTGTTGATATTTAAGAGTGTGCCACAGAGACGGCACTGCTTGTCAGTCCCCCCGCATGGGATAGCAGTGACAGATGTACACTGTACGCTATTGTCTCGGCTTGATTTAGTGGATTTGCACGTTTGTGTCTTTGATAGGTATTTCACAGCTTTAGAACTAAGGCCTGGGTCTGCCAAAGCGGGTAAAGGAATTGTAATGGTTTTCTAGCTGTGGAATCCTCTGACGGATTACTGTTGCAGAAAGTGTGACCGTTGTTTCCTCATCTTTTCCGTTTATGGCAGGACTGGTTTTCTGTGTATAACAAAAACAGTGAAAATATTTTACATGTGCAATGACTTGCGTAATGCAGAGATTAAACTGAACAATATTAAACTGCCATTCGTTATATTGCAGGTATATACTGTATTAAAAGTACATTGAGTTCACAATGTTTCGCTTATTATTATTATTTGTTTTATCTGAGATGGCAGGAACATCTTGCAATGTCTTTAATTGATGGCATGGGATCATGTGTTTTTTTTTTGTTTTCACAGGCTGCACAATAATGGCGCTGTAAATGAATCTTTGTTTACGGCATCTTATTATTTCACTTTAAAATGTTTTACACTCGTTCAGCTATACATCGCTTTTCAGTCCACGTCTTTCTGGCCGAAACTATACTTTGATTGGACCGCAAAGATTCATACTCTGCACGGATTCTTTCGCCGCTATTTCTAGTTTCAATATTTCCCGATTGAATTTTGTGACATCATCCTTGCTCAAATTAAGAATCCTTGCTCAAAAAGAGAATATTTGCGCTACCATCAAAGTGTCGTTGGAATCGGGAAGGTGAACTGGCAAATGATGCATAACTCCATGATTTAGAAATATCAAAAGAGAAATAACAATCTATTTACTTGGACTGAAACAAAGATTCACACATATTTTTAATTTTCAGTGCGGCGTCGTATGGAAAAAGGAACAATAAAATAAATGAAAACGATAATAGTAATTATGATTAATAATTATAATAATAATAATAAAATGTGATTCCCATCCTGTAATTAGTTTCGGTTGGTATGCATATATTGCAAACCGTCATTATTAAACTGATTTCTGTATCTAAATTGAATATAGCGCTATACAATGCCTACCATATTTCTCTTAATAATTACCTTCACATGCTGCTCCGTTGAAAATCCGGTTTCTCCGAGTCAAAATATTCATCTTTGATTATAATTTTCAGTTCGATTCCGGTCAGAACTGCAACTCAAAAGCCCGATGGAAATATAGGACACATGGATCCTGACAATTCACAAATGAGCCGCGGCACGAGAAAACCAACAATGTGGTTGTGCCCGCAGCGCAGACTCAGATCAGCCTGGGCATCTGCCCAGCCTGATCAGACTCTTCACTTAGCGCTTAAAGGGTGGCTAAAGAACTAAGCTACCTCCATGCGGACAGCGAAGACTCTGATCAGACTGGGCGGATGCCCAGGCTGATCTGAGTCTGCGCTGGGCGCACAACCACATTGTTGGTTTTCTCGCGTCGCGGCTCAAATAGTTTTAAGCTAAGTCTGTGCGACCGGATAACTACACGTTAAACGTACAGTAAATATATTACAATTTACTGAAAAGAGAACTTTGCTCAGTGAATGATAATATTTTGTGTAAGCTATTTCATGTTTTTTCTTGAATTGTACAGAATGTGAAATGAGTATATTACTGTTTATTGATAAATGCATGATCTGCTTTTATGCCAAGTTTAGTCAGTGTTATGTAATTTTGTCGGTAAAACAGACTAATACTACAAGTATCAATTTACTAATAGGTAAAATCCGACATTAAACACAATTTCTTATATATTTCACTCTTGTAAACCTTTGACGTCATACACATCATTAGACACTTATGTGGATCTTTAACGTCATACACATCATTAGACACTTATATGGACCTTTAACGTCATACACATCATTAGACACTTATATGGACCTTTAACGTCATACACATCATTAGACACTTATGTGATTGAGTTTAAAGGCTCATCATCTCGCATTACAGACATAGTAAGGCAACGATTTGCATTCACCTGATTAAATCGTAGGTGTTAAACATTACTAAAACCTTAATGTGCCATTACGGTTATACCTAGTCGGCACATGACGTCGAATGACGCCGTATTGACGTCTATGCGACGTCAATATGTCGTCTTTTTTACGTGTGCCCGCTGAGTATTCCATGCTGGCTTTCCTATCCGTAAAGACTCTCTTGGATTCCTTGAGTGGAGCCTAGTAGGATCCCTAAGGTTTAGGCAAGACTTCACATATCTCAAACCAAAGAATGAACAATTTTTTTCCGAAGGCCTTGTACTCTTGTAGACTGTGGTTTCATTCTTTTACGGTAATCTGGTATATACGTCACATCTACAGGACCCGTTCGCCTTCTTTTTTATGCAGCAGAACTCCCTTGCGAACCGATCTTTTTTTTTTTTTACTTCTTATTGATGTGCCACCATTTCCTATCCAACTAGAAGGTACATAATAATGCGCATGGTCCAGTGACTACGGTAACATACATGTGAACACTAGATGGCTGTCGCCAGCATACTAACTCAACTCTTGCTCAACAATACAAATAAATAGAAAGTTGGGTAAAGACGTGGGTGTGGGGAGCGGTTGTTCAAGCCCATAAAGTCTAAACATAAAATGAGTATTTCTGATAGCTTTGAAAAATCAGATTTCAAGAGGCGGTAAGAGGGGGAAAGTACTTCATAAAGGGGGGAAGTACTTCAATATAAAGTACAAGAAAGTGTCTGGAATTTGTCATTTTCACCGTGACATATTTTAGCTTTTTCATATGCAATAAGATACGCCAGCGTAACATTATCCTGAGATTGTATGCACAATTTTGTACACTTTAAGAATTTGGGTGTGCGTCATGGTTTCCTCATTGTGTCATAAGTATTGCTGCACACTGAACATAGGTTCTTGCATTTAATCCCCCGGACAGTACTTAATTCGGAACTGTCAAAATGAAAAGAAAATATTTTTCCATCTCAGCATGTCAGATAGGGAAAATCTACACCTTAAAAATAGAAGGCTTTGCAAACCTGGAAACAGCTACAAACTTGTCCTATTGTTTTCAGCCATTCGTTTGCTTGGAAAGTTTATGTTGAAAAGTCTATAAAAACTGTCTGGCTTTACGTGGCACTAGCATAGTTGTTAAAGTTTTAAAACATTCTGATGTAAGCACGTTACAACAGAACCTCACTAAAAGTTCTCCAATGACTTGTAAGTGTAATGGCCTCAGGCACTTTATCCCATCAATGAATGAATAAGGCTAATACGTGTGTCAGGATACAAGTCACAGCCTTGCTGTATAACCTGTTGTGGTATTAAGGAAGCATTGTGCGGTATCAGACAAACCATTCAAGAAATCATTACGAGTCAACAAATTACAGACAAATATCATGCTTATGTTGCCGGAACGCTCTGTGTCTAGTGAATTATTTATTAACGGACGCCAAAAACGTTTCTGATATAGACAAGCATAACATTAGGTCGTACTCATATTAAGGCTGATTTAGTGGAATTTAGATTGGCAGTCACGGAAAACAAGAATACAATTGCCTCTGATTGTTGTGCGGTACGCTGAAATATGTCGGACTATGAGAAAGCTTCAGGCACATTCACGGTCCGCACGTTCAAACTTCAAAACTTTTTGAGTGTGAATCGAAGAATTTCTTTAACCTTATATAACTAATTTCGGTGCGATTTGCGGTAACGGACCATTCAAAATTTTCGAGAAATGAATATAATTTGAGTTCATAAAATGATCTTTACAATAACCCCATGTACGAAGAATTTGAAACTAACCACATTATCCATATATTTGAAGTTTAGTGTACATGCTTGCATTAAAATAAAAGGGGACAAAAACGGCCCAAATTATTCCAGGTCCTTTAGCACTATTTTATACAGACACATTAAGGTTTCCGTTTTGTACAGATTGTGTGCATTCCTTCTTTCAAACTTGTTTTGGTTGACTTTATGTCTCTTTCTCAAAAAAGTTAACCCGATATTATTAAAGAATTCTGTTAAAATTCCATGTATGCATATGTACATGACTTGGTGTTTTCTTTATGTTTTTGTTTTTGAAAGTACGGCAGAAGATCAAAATTAATGTAGCCAAAAAACCTTCAACTTTTCAAAGCAAAGACCTTCGATTTTTTGGAGTAATATTATAACAACTATATCAAACTGGGGCGTAACTAGGGGCAATTTCATGATACGCACAACCATGTTTTATGCGCTACTTCTTGAAAGGAAAGCTAGTATTTCAGCCACTTTGGTAATTGGTATTGAAATCTTGTCTAATTTATGAAATTTCAGCATGCAAATATGCAGGTGCGTTTTGAAATTTTGTCAATTTTGACAAAATTTCAATACGCACTTGCGTATTTGCCGTATACGTAGCTACGCTCTTGTCGAATCACATTATCTAAACACGTATGGCAAACGACGTCGTTAGTTAAGTCTTCCACGGTATTGTACGAGGTCATCCAAGAAGTCTTGCGAACACCGTCAGAACTTTTTAGCTCACCTGAGCCAGCGGTTCGGGGGAGATTATAGGATAGTAAGGCTCCGTCGTCCTTCTATCCGTCCGGCCGTCCCTCCGTCAACATTTTCAAACGACTTCTCCTCTGAAGCCGCTGGGCCGATAGTAACCAAATTTCAAGTGGAGCCTCAAGGGGCTGGGGAACGAAAAGTTGTTCTAATGATCCTGGTTACATGACCAACATGGCCGCCACGCCTATATATGGTAAAAACCTTCAAAAATCTTCCCCAGAATCAATAGGCCGATGACCGTGTAACTTGGTATGTAGCATCGGGTAGGCCAGTACTACCAAGATTGTTCAAATTATGGCCTTGGTGTGACCTTGACCTTTTTTACTGTAAGGTCAAATTTGCTTTCTGTAGCTTTTATATAGGACTAGAATGGTTGTCCCTGGACAAGTTGTTGAGCCCGCTGTTTGATTTAGTGACCTATAAACATGTCAAAACTAACTGCTTCAATCTAGAAAGAAGCCAAACAACATCATACTTAGACAACACATTTCTTTTTAAAATTTTCATTATGGAAACAAATGGAAGTGATGGCCCGGACAGCCTCAATTTATGACAATTTTATCATTTGACCTTCAACTGTGACTATGACCTTGGACCAACCTTTTTCTAGCCGTTTTGCGTCAAATTGGATGCTTTCTGTGTGTTTATTGGGTATGATATTAGTTGTAAACAAAAATTGCAACTGAAAAATAGCTTCAAATATCATTTTGATAAAAAGATCTCAAAAAAATTGCCTAGAAAGAATGCCTACAAGAGAATTAGACGGCCTGACATTGCATGCAGTAACAATGTTACATTGGCGCTTTTAGTAACGTCATTAACGTCGTAACGACGTGCAAACATGCTTGACGTAATTTTGTCAAACTAGATAAGATTTAGCTAATTAATCATCATAAAACTTCACAAAAATCCTATTTCTGAAACAGTGAAATCGAAAGTGATGATTTCACTGTTTGAAACAGTGAGATTATCAGTTTCGATTTAACCGAGAAATCTCTATAAAATTCATTGAAAAGTATAAGAGAAATACTGTTTAAACCGAATGAAGTAAACCATATCTGCTGTTGACCAATATATCATGGCTCAATGAACGTAGAAAAAAAAGCTTCGACAACTTTGTTTAAGTCAGTTTCTCAGTAACTGCAAGAGGTAGAGTCATAATATTTGGTATACCTTTACAACAGAATCAGGTGTTGACTATATTTCATGGTCCTGTGATTTTGCCTCATATTTCTAATACTATTTCATGAATTTGCAATTTACTTGGGTTAATGATTTAGGCTGAGGCTCTGAGTGGCCTCATACTAATTGTAGGTGAGTGGGACAAGTTGCGTAGTCCAGTGATTTTATTCAGTATCTTGAACCCTGTTTTTCCTTGACTTGCATCATACTTGGTGCAATGGTACATTCAGATACAGTGATTGACCTCATATCACTTCTATGTGACTGGCCTATATTTAACTGTTCAGTGATGTTGTGATATCTCTGGCAATATTTTAGGCATTTGAATAATTCTTAGGACAACTATTTGTAACAGGTTGACCCATTGTATTGACCCATTGTAGTAGGTTGGATCTTCGCGGGGTCCGATGGGGATTTTACTTTCATAATAACAACTGATGTTGGGTATCTCTAGGGTTTATTCATCATATCCCTACCGCCCAAACCACGAGCCACTTCTGCCATTAAATCACAAATATAATCTTAATGGAAAGATTATAAAGAACATATAAAGATGTCGTCCTGACAGGGGAACGTAAGTTACCCCTTCGCCATACAATGATGGACTGACCTCGCGGTTTGGGTGTAAATACTCAGTTACTCAATTATCAACAAACGGTCAAATATGCATGATATTTCACAAATGACATGATAAATGTATGAATAGAAGTAAACGCATATCTGCAATTATATCACAAATATAATCTTAATGGAAAGATTATAAAGAGCATATAAAGATGTCGTCCTGACAGGGGAACGTGAGTTACCCCTTCGCCAGACAATGATGGACTGACAAAGGAAAGCCCGCTGTTAGTTGGCGCTTGCTAAGTGACATGCATTCAAGTGCATTGCGCGCGCAACATGCGTAGAACGACCGGATATGGTATAGCGCTTAACTTTTAGAATAACATTAAGATGACTTAACTGTTAATGGAACATGGGGAGGGCTATTTTAATGATGTGAAATATAGGAATGGGATTTATAGGACTTTTAGGACCTGCGGGACATTCATTTTATTAGCTCTTCAAGCTGACCCTGTGACATTTTTATTTTGCACCGCAGTTGATCTCATTTCACTTGGCCCGTATTGTCCATAGTAGACATGCCCTTGTTAAAGTCAAACTTCTATAAGTCCCGCTTTGTTGTCTTCTGACCATTCTTGTTTTTTATGAGGTAGTTTCTCGAAAAGTATCGTGATTTTACTTTGAACAAAAATGCCTTGATCTGCGACAATATTTTAACTTTGGTACCGTATACTTACTTCAGTACTACTTTTCGTTTCTCCAAAATTCAGATATGTACAACAGGCCCGGATCCAGACCATCACGTACTGGTGGGGCTCTGGATAACTGGTGGGGCTGGGAGTTGCCGAAATGTATGTGTGTGGGGGGAGTGGGCTTGAAAATATGACATATTTATGATTCAATTTCAAAAGAATTCATATAAAAAAAATCCTTGAAATATATGTTGTGACAGCTCATTAGAATCGCCTCCCCGAGGCGATTCTAATGAGATATCGCAACATATAATTTGAATATTTTGATCTAACCACATTGGATATTTTTTCTCAAACTGTCATCAGATACCTCTTTTTATCTGGAGGCCTACATATTATACATAACACAGAGGCCAAATGGCGGGGCTGCAGCCCCAAAGCCCACCCCCTGGATCCGGGGCTGTACAAGGGTTTTGAACAAAGGGATCTCAAACAGACGACCAGAAGCAAACGCCGCATTTGCAAGGTCATGGCTCTCCTTGAAATTGTTGACTGGAAAAACAGGAAAATGCAATGGACGAATGTGGTCCGTTTGATTCGCTGCCTGAGACACAGTCGTTTGCAGGACTTATTGGATGGCCCTCGATTTCACAAACACTGGCATGTTCGCCGAAAAAATGTAAGGAGCTTTTGCATTTTGTCGCTCTTTCTAACAGCAAAAATAATATTAGCTCGCTTGATTTTATATGTACAAGAAGACTTAACGATTCCTTGACTAATGACTCCATTTAGCTAACAATGCTTTGAACAGCTAGGCCCTGAATGACTTTGATCATGTTTGATTTGAAAAACGTAGATTTTTGTGTTCGAGTACCATATGATATTTATATTTTGACTACGTAAATTGACGTAAGTGAGACACCGGGTGACTTTCTTGATTGAAATGCAATTTTTAACTAATGACTGCTGCCACTCTGTTTCGTTGTGCGCTCGGAAGGGTATCCATAATAGGCTGTTTTCTAAATGGAAAGATTATGCGCCTCTGAAAGCTTATTATTTCCTTCAAAGGTCGGCCAGGCCGCGTAGCGCATCTGACTTATAAGCCAGAGGTCCTGGGTTCGATACCCGGTCTGGCCACATACTTTCGTCACAAGTTTCTCCTTCCCTTGATTCGAGAAGGCCAGTTGTCAGTTACTGTCGAAATTATGTGAACTTAGTACTGGTTAACCGCTTAGGAGGTCTAAGCCTGCCAAGGAATAGTATGATTAGGTTAACTGACCGTCCTGACATGATCATAGCTGTTAACCGTGGACGTAAAGCTAAAATCAATCAATCAATTAATCCTTCAAAGGACGACCTCGGTTGCGAAAGGATGCACAAATTAAAAATGGCGGTGTTGCTACCCTTAAAGTATACCCGTTCACCTTAATTAGGGCCGCGGCATCACTATTTCTGTATAAGATTCATCTACCTATAAAGTTTTGTAGGTTACTGCTAATCGTTCAGGCCCTTAGGTTATAAATTAAAATCTTAAGTTCCTTCAAGAGCAGAGAATACATTCAGAAGAAGGAACATGGGCAAGACTACGCAGTTTCGGCTTATAAAGCCTCATCAGTGACCCTGACAATATATGATGACGAAACCAGACAAAAGCATACTGTGATTTTTTTTAAATGGGCAGTGGATTCAGAGACTAAATAGTATCAAAAAGGCTCGAAATAATATGAAAGATGATGAACTAGAATAAGAGTCTAAATCTAAAATTTCAGATTTCTCAGAATATATCCTCTGATCCAAAAGGACGGAAATAGAATAAAATCTGCACTATGAATGATGTACAGGGATACGTTTTACGGCCGCCACACGGCACAACACCAGCTGCAGTGAAGTAAAATTAAAATCTTAAAGAGTTCCTTCAAGAGCAGAGAATACATTCAGAAGAAGGAACATGGGCCAGACTACGCAGTTTCGGCTAATAAAGTCTCACCAGTGACCCTGACAATATCTGGTGACGAAACCAGAGAAAAGCATCCTGAAATTTCTTAATTTTTCAATGGGCAGTCGATTCAAAGACTGAATAGTATCAAAAAGGCTCGAAATAATATAAAAGATAAAAAACCTTTTTCATGCTCAACTCAGCTCATAAAATTTTCTAAGCTGATAAATATAAAAATACCAACTAATGTTGGCATTTTCATATTTTTAAGCAGAGAAAATTTCATACACAGCCAAACTGAGCAAGAAAACAACTGTACTTATCAGTAATTTGCTGGTTATTAGCTTGAGTTGAGCATGAAAAAAGTTTTATAACCTCGGGGCCAGAAGCTGTACTGCTATTGCAGTTCATCTTTGTGAGAATGAGAGTGTATGTTGTCCCATATTCCGTTTTGACATTTGTGTGTCACGTACTTTCTTCTGTCGATGTCTTCGATGGGCTGTGCTTTATGAATGTGCCTTTCCTGTTTGGCTTCCTCACTATTTTTGTCCTTTTTTACATATATTTTCTTATTATTTTTACAACATACGACGCCCAGTTCCATTTGGCCCAAGACCCCGTAAACCGTGTTTAAATCTCTTTGCTGGATTTTGAGAAATATTCAGTTTTATTAGCCATGTAATTTGCACTTGTCACCGGAACATACTCGCTACATACAGAGGCATACTTTGTGTTGAACTAGCGAGTATGTTCCGGTGACAATAGTTTCGGGGTCTGGGACCGGACTGAATTGGGCATCGTATTTTATGAAATTCATAATAAAATACGAATGACGCTTATAGAAAAGTCAGGTAGATATTAGGGTCACCACTAAAAACTAAAACTGAACAATAACAATACTTGGAAATACGTCGATCCAAGCGAACGTTTATATTATTTGCCACACCACTGCCTGTATTACATGTAGAAATGTATTCTTCGGTCCCTGATATGGCTCGTTTGACTGATGCATATGATATATAGTCGGAAAATTTGATAAAACGAAGCACCTACCTAGCGCGTGTTAACCGCTCCGCCATCTTCGGTGGTCTGTTCCGTTTCCTGAAAGGATGTTCCGGATCTCGATCCAGACAGTGAATTCTGAGTATGTTAAATCCGGCAAAACTAATCCTCCTTCCTATAACGAATGTAACGTCGCTGATTCTTATAACCATGCTAGCAAGTATTCAATTCAGAAAATATATTTTGGAAGTACGAAGTCCAAAACTTTTCTATTATCTTTACGTGCAAGAATGTGGCCAAGTCTCAAAGAGAGTGCATTTTTGTCAGAGAGTGGAATTGGACTACTTTCTTCACGTATTAAACGCTTTGCAAATGTTTCAACTTTCGCAGTCACGTGAAAAATAATCGCCCTATCATTGTTTATGATATTTGATAAAACGAGACTACATACGAAAACATAATGGATACTTCTGTAGGGGGAGAACAAGGGTCTCTATGAGGTGGGGACATTCCACTGTATAGTCATCATTCCTTTAGTCATTTTCCCGGGGGATGTGGGTGGGTGCGTGGAATGGGACTTTCAAAAGATAACCTTTCGTAAAAAAACTGATTTTTTGTTTCATTTTTCTCAAAATGACTAAAGACTGCAAATGAGAGAGGTTTCTTGCGGGAATTTGAGCGAAAATTGAGGGACCAGTTTATACAAAAATGGTGGGAGGCAACTGAACTTAGTCATAAACTTGTACTATATAAGGGTTACAAAACTAGATTTGAGTTTGAAAAGTATCTGGATGTTTTGAAAGTATGTAAATTTAGACATATATTATCAACTTTTAGACTATCATGTCATAACTTAGAAATAGAGACAGGTCGAATATAAAGCCATAGATAGGGAACATAGAAAATGTCATTTTGGTTGTAATAGCGTCGAAGATGAGTATCATTTTCTAATGGCTTGTGATAAATACCAAAAAATACGAAAAAATATTTGCCAGATAGATATGTTAATAATCCGAATTTACACAAATTTAACGTCGCAATGTCAGCTACAAATGAAACAGTTATACATTCCTAGTCGATGTATTTGTATCATGCATT
This sequence comes from Ctena decussata, assembly GCA_963989385.1. Lineage (NCBI taxonomy): Eukaryota > Metazoa > Mollusca > Bivalvia > Lucinida > Lucinidae > Ctena > Ctena decussata. Next base: position 29,602,775 of record OZ022501.1, on the reverse strand, counting down.
TAAGTTAAGACATGATAGCTTAGAATTGGTCTAATTTATCTGTCCAGTAACTCATACATTTACAGTCACATTGTATATCATTGTATATATATATGTTCTTTGTGTTATGGGCCGGTGGCCAAAATCACAATAAACTACTAACGGCTATATTCAAGAACGCCACTCACACTCCACGCATACTCCACTCATTGAGTTAAACGTCTAGAGGTCACAGGTAGACTCAACTAAGGGCTCGTTGGTATTCACAAAGGTTTGGGAGCTCTGAGTGGACTCGATAAAGTGAGTGAGTGTTGAGTGAGACCGATACCTCCCTCGAACTCAACTCAAGTGTTGTTTATGAATACGAAATAGAACTTAACTGGCTTTGGTGCGCAAGCTAGTCCGATCATATGCCGTTTTACATGTTTATCTTTCGTGTTTGGTCATATTTTAGACGAGTCGTCATTTATATGGTATTGCCCCATCCGTCTGTCTGTCCGTTACATAATATACACACTCTGTCTTCCACGAGAATGGCCGGGCCGGGTAGCGCAATCGGTAGGGCACCTGACTCGTAAGTCAGAGGTCCTGGGTTCGAATCCCGGTCTGGCCACATACTTTCGTTTCTCCTTCCGCTGATTCAAGAAGGGCAGTTGTCAGTTACTGGCGAAAGTATGTGCACTTAGTACTGGTTAACCGCTTAGGAGGTCTAAGCCTGCCCAGGAATAGTGTGGTTAGGTTAACTGACCGTCCCGACATTACCTTAGTTGTTTACCGTGGACGTTAAGCATCAAATCAACCAACCAATCCACGAGAATGGTGGTCGGGAGATGGTGCTGGTTATAACTTCCAGTACCGAGGTGTCCTACTTATTTGGATTTAAGTAGGGCAAGGGCTTACTGTGCTTGCAGTAGGTGCGGGCAGTTTTTTATATATTTTTTTTAATTCTTTTTTCCTGTCTCTCATTTCTCTTTTCTTTTCCCCTCTTTCTGGGAGACGGCCCGATATAGACTGAAATACTGTCTCAAAGGGCCGTTAAATTCAAAACAACAACAAACAACAGCTGTACTCCACTGAGTATCACCTGAAAACATGTGTTATCTTACCAAGAAAATACACTTTGAGAATGTCGGATCAAGGTCGCTGGTGAAGGTCAAAGTTCAAATATTAATATTTTATGTCTGCTTCATAATTTTATAGTAAACCCTTCAAGATAACTGCATGAAAAATATGCAGAGAGAAAGAATGATGTGCTTGACCATACTTCTATTTCAGCTCACTTGCGCCAAACGCTCCGGAGGACCTAATAGGATAGACAAGCTCCATCATCCGTCAGCGTCCGTCCGTCCACAAATTCAAACAACTTCGCGTTTGAAACCTATGGGCTGAGTGTAAGCAAATTTTGTATACTGCACCAGGGCTTGCGGATGCGAAAAGTTGTTCAAATGGTCTGAGATACATGACCAACCCGGCCCCATTCCAAAATATAGTAAAAACCTTTAAGAATCTTCTTCTCCAGAACCATTAGACTGATGATATGTAGCATCGGGTACACAAGTACTACCAAATGACGACTTTTGGTTGAACGTCACCTTTTGTACGGCAAGGTCAAATTTGCGTTTTGGTGCTTTTAACTGAGAAATGTTCGAACAGAAGAGTTCATGGAATTAGTGGAAGATTTCGCTACAAAAGTTGGTAATAGTCAACTAAATGAGTACATGAACGTTTTTGAGTAAAAGATATCAAGGTCATTCGCTGACTTTTAACCAACGTTTCTCATATCTCCACAGTTGGGCTTCATGACCCTCTTGTTTTGTCCGTATGTCTGTATTTCTCCCTTTTCTTGCCCGCTCCTTATCTTCTGCACCAACAGGAGGATTTTCTTGAAACTTTGATGAAGCCGTGTCAAAGCTTTGTGCAAAACATATTCTAATGATGTTGGATCGGTCAACTGACATTTTGTGTCCGCTCAATCACCTTTTTCTACACCAAATATCAAGAGAGAGAGAGAGAGAGAGAGAGAGAGAGAAAGAGAGAATTGACTTGCGATTTTATGTCCTTTTCAACAGTATTTTAGTCACGTCATATCAGGACGACGGGAGGGTGTGCAATAGAACTGCCTTTGCTTTTGAAAAAAATTATATAGCCAGTAGGAATCAAACCCGGACCGCGGGTTGTGCAATATGAAGCAGAGACAAAATTGCACTAAAAACATATAAACATTAGAAAATGTGTGTATTTTACACAGATGATGCCCCCCTTCCCCCCCGTAATGTGTCTGTCATCCCCACCCCACACCCTAAACCTCGATCCTCTCTCATTTCAAAAAGAAATAAAAAAAGTCAAATGCTTATCTTTGATAGGTCTGTAAAAGCTGTGCAAAGTTTCATATTCATTGCTTGATTCCAGAAAATATACAAAAATTTAGGCGCGATGGACGGACGGACGGACAGAGGTAAAACTATTTGACTGACTCGCGTCACCGATCCATAAAAAAGGTGTTTTGCAACGTTATTATTTACTACTAGAAACTGGAGTGAAGCTCGAGTCACACTTGGGAAAGGTGAGGTTGAGATAGCTTCGTGAATACAAAAGCTGAACTCCACTCACACTCTTGTTAACCCCACTCCAGCCACACTTGAGGGATACTTACTCGAGTTTGAGTCGAGTGTGAGTTTTGTTCTTGAATATAGCCGTTAGTGTTGAGTGAGACCGATACCTCCCTTGAACTCAACTCAAGTGTTGTTTATGAATACGAAATAGAACTTAACTGACTTTGGTGCGCAAGCTAGTCCGATCATTTGCCGTTTTACAAATTTATCATTCGTGTTTGGTCATATTTTAGACGAGTCGTCATTTATATGTTATTGCCCCATCCGTCTGTCTGTTTGTTACATAATATATGCACTCTGTATTCCACGGGGATGGTGCTGGTTATAACTTCCAGTACCGGGGCGTCCTACTTATTGGATTTAAGTAGGACAAGGGCTTACTGTGCTTGCAGTAGGTGCGGGCAGTTTTTTTTTCTCTTTTCTTTTTTTATTTTTCTCTCATGTCTGTCATTTCTCTATTCTTTCTCCCTCTCTCTGGGAGACGGCCCTATATAGACTGAAATACTGTCTCAAAGGGCCGTTAAACCCAAAACAACAACAAACAACAACTGTACTCGACTGAGTACCTCCTGAAAACACGTGTTATGCGTCTATCTTACCAAGACGTGAGAAAATACACCCAATATCAGGAGAGAGAGAGAGAGACGACGCGATTTTATGTCCTTTTCAACAGTATTTCATTTATGACATATCAGGACGACGGGAGGGTGACAATGAAAGACTGTGTGCAATAGAACTGCCTTTGCGTTTGAAAAGATTTCTATAGCCAGTAGGGCTCGAACCCGGACCGCTGGTAAAGCAGGCCAGTGCTTAACCCATTCAGCTACCGGGACTCCTGAGAGAGAAGAAGAAACATACCCGGCTGCATATGATAAACTTTTTTATATTCAGATTCGGAAAAACTTGAACTACCCCCCCCCCCCCCACTTCATTACCCCTTCATCCATCACCATAATTATGAAGTCTTCGTGATCCATCTTAGATTTCTTATGCATGACTTTTGTCATCTTCTTGAGCAACAAACTGTACATATTCAATCAAATAAAGAAAAGAATTAAATCATTTAAGAAAAAATATTTTTCAAATGCATGAATCAAGGTTTTCCCTTGGACTTGTATTTAAGGAGTTTTTGGGACCCACATACCACTTTTTTAAGAGTCCAATGCCAGAAGTAAAGGGTCCTGTACTCTGAAAAATGTTATAAAATGTCCAAATCAAATATCAGAATTTCATAAATACTTTATTTTGAAAACCATTACTTTGTATTGTGCCAAGAATGATATACTTATTATAAGAATTCTTCACTTTGAATTGGGACTTGGAATTGTTTTGAGAGTCCCACTGGATGCACAGATTTTTTTCTGGGAGTCACAGACACCATTTTGGGGGTCTGAGACTCTCAATCTTGAGTCCGGGAAAACCCTGATGAATTTATTTTACATAATCATGTGTCCTTGTAGATATGGCGGTTGGGTGGGGTGGGGGGGGGGGGGGCATAGCTCCGTTATTATGGCAACTAGCGAATCAGATTTGGCCTGGGTTTGGTAGCTTTAAGGAATGCCAAAACAGGGTATGACCCTTTTTTCAAGGGAGTACGAGTACACTGTTTGTCCGTTCAGACCTGCATTGATAGTGTAATGATATATTTCATGTCTCCCTGTGTTAGAAAATTAAAACATTAGAAAATATGTGTATTTTACACAGATGATTCCCCCATACTGTGTCTGTCATCCCCATCCGCCACCCTAAACCTCTACTCTCTCTCTATTTAAAAATAATAATAAAAAAAGCCAAATGCTTATCTTTGGTAGGTCTGTAAAAGCTGTGCAAAGTTTCATATTCATTGCTTGATTCCAGAAAGTATACAAAATTTTAGGCGCGACGGACGGACAGATGGACAGAGGTAAAACTATCGACTGACTTGCGTCACCGATCCATAAAAAAGGTGTTTTGCAACGTTTATTATCTACTACTTGAAACTGGAGTGAAGCTCGAGTCACACTTGGGAAAGGTGAGGTTGAGATAGCTTCGTGAATACAAAAGCTGAACTCCACTCACACACTTGTTAATCCCACTCCAGCCACACTTGAGGGATACTCACTCGAGTTTGAGTGGAGTGTGAGTGTGAGTTTTGTTCTTGAATATAGCCGTTAGACTAAGACTGGCCCAGTCACCTTTTTGTACTAAACCTTTCAATTATCCCGTTTAGGTGCCGTTTTAAATGCATATGAATGCAATTCACCAGCAATCAATTACAAAGGTTGCAATGTCTGAGACATATGGCTGCAATTTATCTGCACCGATATATACACCTATAAGTAACACTGCAATCCGAAAACAGCCAGAAAAGCAATAAACCTTTCAAAACAATAATAAATTGTTCTTTGCAACTAAAAACATCCGTGCACCGAGAAATTGATGTGTTTAGGTGCACGGGTATGCTTTCAGGGGAAACAATTCTTGTTCAGTTTTTGCCTTTCTTCTCAATTGGTGTCAACCTTGAAAGAATATGCTCCTCTAGAACCCAATTGTTTCCTTTAAGAGTAGGCCTCCTTTGGAAAAGACTTTCTGCTATATTCAAGAACAAAACTCACACTCATCCTCGACTCAAACTCCAGTAAGTAACCCTCAAGTGTGGTTGGAGTGGGATTAACAAAAGTGTGAGTGGAGTTCAGGTTTCATATTCACAAAACTATCTCAACCTCACCTTTCTCGAGTCCGACTCGAGTTTCTATAGCTAAATAAAAACTGTTGCAGAGCACTTTGTTTTGGTTTGTATGGCCCTGTAATACTAGTAAGTCGATAATATTATCCTTGTCTGCCGTCTGTCTGCCCGTCCGTCTGCCTAAAAAGTTTGTATACTTTTTGTAAATCTATTTGAAACTTTGCACAGATTTTACAGACATACCAAAGATATGCATATGACTTTTCATTTCTTTTTTAACAGAGGGAGTGAGGGTTAAGCGTGTTGGGGAAAAGTGGAGGTCTAGGGGGTGGGGTTGAGGGCGGAGGAGATGACAGACACAGCACAGGGGATTGGAGTATCATCAGTGTCCTAAAAATACACAATTTACCTGGTGTTTTTAATTTTTAAGGCCCCCAACTTCGAAGAAGTTGAGGGGGCATATTGGTTTGGGCCTGACCGTCCGTCCTTCCGTACTCGCACTCCCTCGCAGATAAGTTTGCTATCCTGGTTTTGGCATGCATTCTGATACTGGTGTACAGAAAATATATCGGACATAAAATGTTGGTTGACAATTAAATTTGATCTTGAATTCGATCCGACATCATTAAAATGTAAGTTTTGTACATTGTTTTCATAATATGGTTTCAAGAAACTCCTCCCACTGGCCCAGGAGATATCGAGTGGGCAAATTAGAGAGAATGACAAACATACGGAATGTAAATGGGAGAATGGTTATGCTCATATTTCTTTTTTCTCTCTCTCATTTTTCATGAAGCAATCTGAAACTGTTTACAGACATAGAATATTAACATTTTAACTTTGACCTATTCGTGTGACCTTGATCCGACATTCTTAAAGCACACATTCTCACATTGTCTTGATTAGATACACGTATGATACAAGTTTCAAATTAATACAGAAGAAATATGTTATGTTAAAGGCAGACAGACAGACAGACAGACAGACAGACGGACAAACCCAGAATATGTGACGACCGTCATAAACATGTCCAAACACGAATGCTAGATACGCAAAAACCAACTGATCGGACTAGCCTACGCATCAAAGTCAGTTAAGTTCTATTTCGTATTCATAAACAACACTTGAGTTGAGTTCAAGGGAGGTATCGGTCTCACTCAACACTCACTCACTTTATCGAGTCCACTCAGAGCTCCCTAACCTTTGTGAATACCAACGAGCCCTAAGTTAAGTCTACTGTGGCCGCTAGACGATTATCTCAATGAGAGGAGTGTGAGTCGAGTATGAGTTTGGTTCATGAATATAGCCGTTTGACATCCAGGAAAGTTATCTTTTTAAAAATTTGTGAGAGAGAAAAAGGCGAGGTTTACCCATACATTTTCACGACCTGCATGTCTATTGCAGTTCTCTTTGTGCCTGCAACTGTAATGCAAAGAACAGGGGCCGTATTTATAAAACAAGTCGTTGCTATGCTGTTGCTAAGGCTACATTTCTATGAAGGAGATTCCCTACAACTATGAAATTTGCTCTGAGCAAATGTCGTAGTTGTAGGGAACCTCCTCCATAGAAATTCAGCCCTAGCAACAGCATATCAACCACCTAAGTCGTTTTATAAATACGGCCCCAGAGCAGGTTTGCAGATTATATTTTATTTTTATCCTTCGAGACCAGAGGATATGTTCTGAGAAATGAGAAATTCTAGATCAAAGTTTTAATCATTTGGACTCATTTCCGATACTCACCGGACTTTGAATTGACTGTTTTATTAAAATGTAGAAATTACAGTATGCTTTATACCTACTTTTGTCGCCGTATATTGTCAGGATCACTGGTGAGGCTTGTATAGCTGAAACTTTGAAGTATGACCCACGTTCCTGCTGTTGACTGTGTTCGAACTTTTTTTAGATTTACATTATATTCATTCAATAATAAGGGGAGGGGGGAGGGAGGAGTTGGCGTTGGTGGTTACAACGTACATATGGCCTTACTACGTCTCCTTATCGACGTATCAGTTGATGAGTGATTCGTATGTAATAAAAATCTTAAAAGAGTTCTTTCATGAGGAGAGGACATATTAAAACGAAGGAACATGGGCCATACTTCGAAGTTTCGGCTATTCAAACCTCATCAGTGACCCTGACAATATCTGGTTACGAAAACAAGACAAACGCATAATGTGATTTTTTACTTTTAATAAGGCAGTCAATTCAAAGACTGATTAATATCGAAAAGGGTCCGATCGATTAACAAGGGATGATTTAGAATAAAAGTCCAACCAATCAAAACTTTCTGATTTCTCAGAATATATCTTCTGATCTCAAAGGACAATAATAAAATGCACCATGGATGATGTACGGGGAGACGTTTTACGGCCGCAACTCGGCAAAACACCAGCTGCAGTGAAGTCAAATAAAATTTTAAAGAGTTCCTTCAAGAGGAGAGGACATATTTAAAAGAATGAACATTGGCCATACTTCGAAGTTTCAGCTGTTCAAGCCTCATCAGTGACCCTGACAATACCTGGTTACGTAAACCAGACAAAAGCATACTGTGATTTCTTACTTTAAGGCGGTCAATTCAAAGACTGATTGGTATGAAGGGTCAAATCGATTAAAAAAATCGATGATTTAGAATAAAAGTCTAAACCGATCAAAAAATTTGATTTCTCAGAATATATCTTCTGATCTCAAAGGATAAAATTAAAATACAAACTGCACTACAGATGATGTACGGGGAGACGTTTTACAGCCGCCACAGGGCACAACACCAGCTGCAGTGAAGTCAAATAAAAAATCTTAAAGAGTTCCTTCAAGAGGAGAGGACATATTCAAAAGAAGGAACATGGGCCATACTTCGAAGTTTCGGCTATTCAAGCCTTATGAGTGTCCCTGACAAGTTTACACATCGATTAAAGCCACAAAAATAAATTCCAGTCTTATAATACCTCTGGCTCAAGCCTCATGAGTGCCACTGACAAGTTTACACATCGATTAAAGCCACAAAAATAAATTCCAGTCTTATAATACCTCTGGCTCCGTCCTCAGTTTTCAACACCTGCCTTATATTAAAGAATGGAAAATCGTGTTTGATCCCTCCAATGTTATGCTTGGCAATTATGCATTCTTTTGATGTTTTTTTTTGTCCCCCGCCTTTTCGAAGAAAAGCGGAGGGACATAGTTTTCGGCTTTCCGTCCTTCCGTCCATCCGTCCTTCCGTCTTTCCGTCCCCCTAAAGTAGTAGGTACCTTGTGTGCGCAACTCCTCCTACAGTTTTATGCCAATTCTTTCGAAACTTTACAGCTGTTTTTGTCATGGTCTGAAAATATGCATGTGGTTTGGATATAATCCTCACATTATTTCTTAGCACTTTTTCTACAAGTTGAACTTAGTAATTTTTTAGGCGTTTTTACAATCAAAGTGACTAGATAGTGGGTACCTTGTGTGCGCAACTCCTCCAACAGTTTTATGCCGATGCCTTTGATACTTCACAGGTGTTTTGGTCATGGTCTGAAAATATGCATGTGGTTTGGATATAATCCTCACATTGTTTTTTATTACTTTTTCTACAAGTTGAACTTAGTCATTTTTTAAGCGTTTTTACTATCAAAGTGACTAGATAGTGGGTACCTTGTGTGCGCAACTCCTCCTACAGTTTTATGCCGATTCCTTTGAAACTTCACAAGTATTTTGGTCACGGTATTAAAATATGCATGTGGTTTGGATATAATCCTCACATTATTTTTATTACTTTTTTCGCAAATTGAACATAGCCATTCTTCATACATTTTACTATTAAAGTGAATAGATAGTAGGTACCTTGTGTGTGCAACTCCTCCTACAGTTTTATGTCGATTCCTTTGAAACTTCACAGGTGTTTTGATCATGGTCTGAAGATATGCATGTGGTTTGGATATAATCCTCACATTATTTTTTTATTACTTTTTTCACATTTTTAACTTAGCCACTTTTCCAGCTCAAACACTAAATGTATATATGTTGTCGTCAAACTTGGAATTTGAAAAATCTCGAGATTGCTCACGGTCAATCTTGGAATTCTAAGTTTACTCGAGCAATCTTGAGATTTTTCATCGATTACGGCATGGACTTTGAGATATTATAATCGTGTTTATATTGTTTGAAATAGCTAAAGACTGCATCTGTTAGCGATTAATATTAAGTTTATGGGAATTTATTAATATTATATCCATATTTCCGTTAATTGAGACAATTTCAGGCAATAGCGGAGATGGCACATTTCATCACCAATGTTTTCATTTAAGATTTACCACACCACTGTTTTCATTTAAGCTATCTAGAATTAATACTAAAAAAAAAATAAAAAAATAAGAAAATAAAAAAAAAATAATGGGGTCCCACACTGTAGAGGCCATAAGGCAGTGGGGTCATAGGTCACTATATCTTAGAAGTGGGGCTCATCCCTCTCCTTTCACTGCCTTATCCATCCCTGATTCGAAACAAGGTAGCTGTTAACTGCTGGGTTAACAGAGTTTTCTAGTCACCATCTGGCCCATCCCGGATTCAAACCTATGACCTTCCGAATCATAATTAAACTGCTTTAATTAGTTGACCACATGTGTCTATGGTGTACCAAAAGAGTCCAAACTACTGATACCAGTCCTCACATAAAAATATAGGTGCATCGTTTAATTTCAGTGGCACGTGCATCTGTAAATTTTATCAGTGGACCAATAAATTTCATACTGTAGTTGGAGGAGAATAATCTGCAAAGAAAATTTCATCAAGCGCCCCAACCGGGGAACCGATCTCAGGACCCCAAGATTATAAAGCAAGCACACAACCACTAGGCTAAAATGTCCAGACCAGTTAGACTGGTCAGTTATACACTCTATATTCCCATATATATATTAACACATCATTAATTGGCTGTACTACTCACCCTCCATCCTACCATAGAACATTTTACCAATACAGGTCTATGTATAAAAAAATATAGGTGCACCGCTATTTTTCAGTAGTGGTGCACCTGTAAATTTTACCAATGGACCAATAAATTTTAAACACTGACCACTAATTTACAGCTCCACCAATATTTTATCAATCCACCGACATCAAGCATGTATCAGTGGACTGATAGAATTTACTGGTGCATCAATAACTTACAGGTGCACCTTTAGAAGTATTAGTGGACGGATCAATTTTATCGGTCCATCGATAACTTTTTCAGGTCCAATGATAAAATTATTTGTCAGTGATAAATTTTTCATGACCCATTTTGGCGGTGATCTTTTAAATATCAAACAGCCAATTAGATGTCTATTCCATCTGATACTGAAACCTGGTTGGGCTAATTATGAGAGTTAAAATCACTACTCTTATAAAATATGTGTGCTGCGATAATATCAGTCCACTCAGAGAAATATCTACAAAATTTAATAGGATATTCCAAGTTTGCTCGCGATCAATTTTGGAAAATTTGAGATATTTGTCATTCTGTACTTCCCCAAGCCCATAGACTCATATCAATGGTGTCATACCATTTATTTCAGCCTATTTGTTCAAAAATTTTCATTGTGTATGAAATATCTATGAAATTTAATAGAACATTCCAAGTTTGCTCATGATAAATTTTAGAATATATGAGATATTTGGCATTTGCTACTTTGGAAAGCTCTTAACAAGTATCAACAATATCATGCTATTGATTCTAGTCTATTTGTTAACAGTTTTACATTACATGTCATATCAGTCAACAAAATTTAACAGAAATTCCATGTTTGCTCATGATCAGTTTTGGAATATGTGAGGTATTTGGCATTCTTTACTTCCCAAAACCCATGACTCAAACCGTTGGTGTCATACCATTACTTTCAGCCTATTTGTTTAAAATTGTTCATTGTATGTCAAATATCCACAGACGGAAGTAAAGACCCCACAGCTAAAGCAGCAGGGGCAGCCTTTGTTGTCCCCGAGATGGACCATGTCCACAAAATTAGACTAAATCCTGTCCTTGCGGTCTTTACCACTGAGTTGATTGCCATCGAACATGCCATCATCTGGATCCTTGAGAGCAGGATTCCAAACTCAGTTATTCTCACTGACTCCCTTAGCTCCATACAGACCCTTCAATCGGGTAAATCAAAAACGAGGCCCGAGAAGGTAAACAAAATCCTATCCCTACTTAATTTAGCCGCCACAGTAAACTTCAACATTTCCATGGAATGGATCCCTGCCCATGTAGGGATTGATGGCAACAAAAAGGCGGATGGGGCGGCAAAGACAGCTATGACCACAGGCACTTACAACCACACCAAACCCTCAAAAATGGAAGTTTACCCCCTAATAAATGAAGCAATAGCTGAAAAATGGCAAATCCAATGAACCAATAGCAACAAGGGCCGCACCTTCCATTTCCTCCAACCAAAGGTTAAACACCGGCCTATGTCCCAACTGCAATGATGCTGATGACCTTGACCACATCTTCTTTGACTGTGTAGCTCACAGCAACCAAAGGCGAGACCTCGAATCCACCATATTTAGGCTAGGATATCATACAATAGACCTGAGACTGCTCCTGTCCCCCCCAAAGAAACATGCAAGTGCAATACAGAAGGCAGTCTTTGAATATTTGGACAAAACTAATATCATTGCCAGGATATAGGTAGATCCCAACACAATAAGGAAAAATCACCCCCAAAACCTCCTTAATCTCACATCCAAGCCTGGTCACCTGGAAAATAACTGAATCATTATAAGGTTCAATAAACTAGCCCCCTATAGTCGTACAAATAACCTCTGTACGACGAAAATGACTAAAATTAAGGTGTATCCAACCGCCTTAATCTCACATCCAAGCCTGGTTACCTGGAAAATAACAGAACCATTACAAGGTTCAACACATTTGCTCCTTAGAAACAACAGAAAGAAACCACCCTCCTTTCCCAACAACTCACAATAAGAAATAAGCTACAGTCCTGTTGTCCATCAATAATACTCCCCACTTCACCCCAAAAAAATAATGTGTCCCCTGGCCCCCTCAAGTTTACAAACAGGCTTGGTATCTTTGAAATCAACTGAGCCATTACAAGCCTCAATACATTTTCACCCTAGAAATATCCAAAAGAAACCCCCCACCCTCCCCAACAACTAGCAATGAGAAAATAGCCACGGTCCACTTGTTGTCTCATTAAATTCTTCACTTCCCAAAAGATTGGAATACTACCAAAACTCCCAGGACCAGACAAATCCCTAAAACTCTAAATATGCAATATATTTTGAAAACAACTAAACCAAAATAAGGTTTAGACCAAATGCTAATGATTTAAGTCCTAAATGGAATCTTGACCCCACCTACATCCACAAAAACAAAATTTAGCTACGGTCCTCTCTGTGACCAACAGGCACAGGCAGCTTCTTGAAATCCGGGCAAACTCAGTTACAGGTAATGGCCACAGGGACGGAGACGGTTGTAACCTAGATCACCACCAATCCCATGTCCCCCCGCCCCCCCCCCCCCCCACAGCCCATGGCACTAGCAAAGATGGGAATTTGCTCCCTACCCAAGAATTTGCTCCCTATTTTCCTCTTCTTTTTTTTTCCTATACCAGCCCTGGGCCCAGCCAAGACAGGGGGCTTGTTCCATCAGAACCAATAAAGCGAAGTCTGATGGAGGCATGCAGTTTGGGGAAGACAGAACGTATGTTGACAACAGCCCAAAGAGAGCCCGCGAAGGCTGTGCGCATGGGAAGTGATTTATGCGGAACTGCGTACAGGCCCATTTGGGTGCGATCCCACTGCCACTTGATTTATTCCTGGGATTTTTCCTTTTTCACTCTCCTTTTTATATTTTCTGTCCCCAAATAACTAGACCCCACCTAAGAATTAGCATCCTGACGTGTTCCAGGCAATCCCTAATTACTTATACCACTGCAAACTGCATTAGTTAACAACGGAATTTGCCCCCCCCCACAAAAATTTGCTCCCCAACCAAGAATTTGCTCCCCAACCAAGAATTTGCTCCCTTTTTTCTTTTTCTTTTTTACCCTAATTTCTGTAGAAGAAATATTACAGGACCCTAGTGGCATATTGATCAGGAGCTGATGTAGTTGGGGAAAGTGATTCTTTTTTAGTACAGAGTTTTGTTTATGTTCTGCACCTTACTATGGTTTGGTTTGTGCCCATGTAATTGGACCTAATGTTGGATTTAGGTTGCTTAAATACAAGTTGGACTTTATCCTAGTGTCGATGAGAAAGGGTAGTAATACAATGGCATGACTGCAGTAGAATTCTTATTGTAAGCAAATGGTTGAAGAAAGCGATACTTTTTGCTCTGGAATTGTAGTATGGGTATCAAAGCTTACTCTAGTGTGGTTAATGTCCAAGTATTTTGGTCCTTAAATAAGATTAAGGTGTCTGAATATATACATAATTTTTTCCATGTTGTCAGTGAAAAGAGATAATAATGCATGACTGTAGGAGAATTCTTTTTAAAGGCTAATAGAAAGAGCGGGTGATTATTATTTGGTCCAGCATTTCAGTATGGGGTCGTGAGGTCGATCCCCGTTCGGGGCCCTCGACAAAATTTTCTTTACAGATTTTACAGTGGTGCCTGGTGCCAGGATGATTACTGTTGGAGCCCAAGTGCAAAGCAATGGCTGCGGAGTCAAAAATAACCTGGATATAATTATTTTATTTCCTAAACATTTGATACAAATGTTCTTTTGTAGGATGGAGGAGTGTAGTAGTTTGGCAGGGGTGGATCCAGGAATTTTGGAAAGGGGGTTCAAATTAGCTGAGGGGGTTCAATTTATGCAATTTAACCATTTTTTTTCCTGAAATTCCCCATGAAACTAAGTTAATTTGGGCTGAGAAGGGGGTTCGTTTGAACCCCCCGAACCCCCTCTATTCTAAGTTTGCTGGCGATCATTTTTGGATTATGTGAGATATTTCCCATTCCATACCTTTTGTATTGACAATATCATGCCATTAATTCTGGCCTATTTGCGAACAACTTTATATGTTAAATCATTAATGTCCACAAAATTTAATAGAATATTCCAAGTTTGGTTGTGATCAATTTTTAAATATGTAAGATAAATGGCTTGTATTGACAGTGTCCTGCCATGAATTGCATTCCGGCATATCTGTTAATTATTTTACATTCTGTGTCAATGTGTCAAATGTCAACAATATTTAATAGAATATTCCAAGTTTGCTCGCACTCAATTTTGGAATATGTCAAATGTCAACAAAATTTAACAGAATATTCCAAGTTTGCTCGGGATCAATTTTGGAATATGCAAGATATTTGCCATTCCGTACTTCCCAAAGCCCATGAATCAAATCAGTGGTGTCATACCATTTAATTCAGTCCGTTGCTTTATTTTCCCAAATTTTTTATGTTTGACAATATCAACAGAATTCGATAGAATATTCGAAAGTTTGCGTACGATCAATTTTGGAATATGTGAGATATTAGGCATTCAATAGTTTCCAATGCTCTTAACTTGTATGATCGAAAATGGCATGCCATTAATTTTGGCCTATTTGTTAATAATTTTACACTATATGTCAAATGTTGACAAAATTAAAAAGAATATTCCAAGTTTGCCCGTGATCAGTTTTGGAATATGCGAGAAATTTGAGATTCTGTACATTTGAAAGCTCTTTTACTTGAATTGACAATGTCATGCAGTTAACTGCAGCATATATGTTAATAATTTTACATCATATGTCAAAACCATTCAGCAGAATATTCCAAGTTTGTTCGCAATCAATTTTGGAATATGTGAGATATTTGAGATTCAGTGCATTCAAAAGCTCTTTAATTTGTATCAACAATGTCATGCTGTTAATTGCAGCATATTTCTTAATTACTTTACCTCATATGTCAAATTTCAACAATTTTAAGAGAATAACTCAAGTTTGCTCATGATCAGTTTTGGAATATGTGAGATATTTGGCATTCCATAGTTTCCACTGCTCATAACTTGTATTGACAATGTCATGCAATTAATACTGGCCTATTTGTTAATTATTTTACACTTTATGTCAAATGTTGACCAAATTTAACAGAATATTCCAAGTTTGCTCGCGATCGATTTTGGAATATGTGAGATATTCGCCATTCTGTACTTTCTAAAGGCCATGACTCAAATCAATGGTGTCATACCATTTATTCCAGCATGTTTGTTCAATATTTTTTTGATGTTTGTCCATATCAACAAAATTTGATAAATTTGATAGAATATTCCAAGTTTGCTCGCGATCAATTTTGGAATATGTGAGATATTTGGCATTCAATAGTTTCCAATGCTCTTAATTTGTATCGACAATGTCATGCCATTAATTCTGGCCTATTTGTTAATAATTTTACACTATATGTCAAATGTTGACAAAATTAAAAAGAATATTCCAAGTTTGCTCGCGATCAATTTTGGAATATGTGAGATATTTGAGATTCAGTGCATTCAAAAGCTCTTTAGTTTGTATCAACAATGTCATGCTGTTAATTGCAGCATATTTCTTAACTACTTTACCTCATATGTCAAATGTCAACAATTTTAAGAGAATATTCCAAGTTTGCTTGTGATGAATTTTGGAATATGTGAGATATTTGGCATTCCATAGTTTCCACTGCTCATAACTTGTATTGACAATGTCATGCAATTAATACTGGCCTATTTGTTAATTATTTTACACTTTATGTCAAATGTTGACCAAATTTAACAGAATATTCCAAGTTTGCTCGCGATCAATTTTGGAATATGTGAGATATTCGCCATTCTGTACTTTCTAAAGGCCATGACTCAAATCAATGGTGTCATACCATTTATTCCAGCATGTTTGTTCAATATTGTTTTGATGTTTGTCCATATCAACAAAATTTGATAAATTTGATAGAATATTCCAAGTTTGCTCACGATCAATTTTGGAATATGTGAGATATTTGGCATTCAATAGTTTTCAATGCTCTTAATTTGTATCAACAATGTCATGCCATTAATTCTGGCCTATTTGTTAATAATTTTACACTATATGTCAAATGTTGACAAAATTAAAAAGAATATTCCAAGTTTGCTCGCGATCAATTTTGGAATATGTGAGATATTTGAGATTCAGTGCATTCAAAAGCTCTTTAATTTGTATCAACAATGTCATGCTGTTAATTGCAGCATATTTCTTAATTACTTTACCTCATATGTCAAATGTCAACAATTTTAAGAGAATATTCCAAGTTTGCTCGTGATCAATTTTGGAATATGTGAGATATTTGGCATTCCATAGTTTCCACTGCTCATAACTTGTATTGACAATGTCATGCAATTAATACTGGCCTATTTGTTAATTATTTTACACTTTATGTCAAATGTTGACCAAATTTAACCGAATATTCCAAGTTTGCTCGCGATCAATTTTGGAATATGTGAGATATTCGCCATTCTGTACTTTCTAAAGGACATGACTCAAATCAATGGTGTCATACCATTTATTCCAGCATGTTTGTTCAATATTTTTTTGATGTTTGTCCATATCAACAAAATTTGATAAATTTGATAGAATATTCCAAGTTTGCTCGCGATCAATTTTGGAATATGTGAGATATTTGGCATTCAATAGTTTCCAATGCTCTTAATTTGTATCGACAATGTCATGCCATTAATTCTGGCCTATTTGTTAATAATTTTACACTATATGTCAAATGTTGACAAAATTAAAAAGAATATTCCAAGTTTGCTTCACGATCAATTTTGGAATATGTGAGATATTTGAGATTCAGTGCATTCAAAAGCTCTTTAATTTGTATCAACAATGTCATGCTGTTAATTGCAGCATATTTCTTAATTACTTTACCTCATATGTCAAATGTCAACAATTTTAAGAGAATATTCCAAGTTTGCTCATGATCAATTTTGGAATATGTGAGATATTTGGCATTCCATAGTTTCCACTGTTCATAACTTGTATTGACAATGTCATGCAATTAATACTGGCCTATTTGTTAATTATTTTACACTTTATGTCAAATGTTGACCAAATTTAACAGAATATTCCAAGTTTGCTCACGATCAATTTTGGAATATGTGAGATATTCGCCATTCTGTACTTTCTAAAGGCCATGACTCAAATCAATGGTGTCATACCATTTATTCCAGCATGTTTGTTCAATATTTTTTTGATGTTTGTCCATATCAACAAAATTTGATAAATTTGATAGAATATTCCAAGTTTGCTCGCGATCAATTTTGGAATATGTGAGATATTTGGCATTCAATAGTTTCCAATGCTCTTAATTTGTATCGACAATGTCATGCCATTAATTCTGGCCTATTTGTTAATAATTTTACACTATATGTCAAATGTTGACAAAATTAAAAAGAATATTCCAAGTTTGCTCGTGATCAATTTTGGAATATGTGTGATATTTAAGAATCTGTACATTTGAAAGCTCTTTTGCTTGTATTTAAAATGCCATGCAGTTAAATGCAGCATATTTGTTAATGAGTTTACCTCATATGTCAAATGTCAACAAATTTAAGAGAATATTCCAAGAGTGCTCGCAATCAATTTTGGAATATCCCGTACCTCAAATTTCCACTCCGCAGTGCGGAATTCCGCAACTTTCATGCGGAAATATCAATGCGGAGTATTGGAACAGTATTTCCGCACTTACACAGAAGTGAAATTAAATAAAAAGAATGGAAAATAATCATTTGGTAGATTCTCCGTTCTTTTTCCGCATTGTGTGGAATTCCGCTGGCTCCATGCGGAGCTCCGCTGGAAACATGCGGAATTTGAGCTTTATCAGAAGAATGCGGAAATCCAATCAATGCGGAAAATATGTTCCAATACTCCGCATCCATGCAGAATTTCATGTGGAACTCCGCAATGATGTGGAGTATTGGAACACTTTTCCGCACAGGAGAGATGCGGAACTCCACAAGATCTCCGCATGATGCGGAACTCCGCAAGATCTCCACATGATGCGGAACTCCGCAAGGTTTCCACATGATGCGGAACTCCGCAAGATGCGGAACTCCGCATTATATGAAGGTTGTAGAATTTTTTGCTTAGCATTTAGCATCTGAGAGCAAGGGTCACAACTCAGGTTTTTACTTTTGCAGCTGCCACCCTTTGAAGTTTGTGAGTGTATGTAAAACAAGAGCTGTCGCCTGACAGCATAGCTCGCCTGAATAGGTGCTTGCCCATCACAGTTGCTTTGGAGGTGTGGACTTCTATGCATAAAACTTCAGGCAAGCATGTCCATAATGACAACACATTTATAAACAAAAGCTATCTAAGAAATAAGTCTTAAAATAAAATTAAAATAAAAAAATCCACATGAAATTTCAAAGTCCAAGAGCTTGAGATCAAAGAACTAAGCGTTGTGTGTGTGTGTGTGTGGGGGGGGGGGGGGGGGGAGGGGACTAGGATGTAACAAAACCTTGAACCATTATCTAACATCAGTCCAAGTATTAGTATCAACTGAGTCCATCATGGCACTGTGAAATTATGTCTTCATAAATTCATAAATATAAAACTTTAACCAAAATCTTTAAGACAAAATTCTAAGTCGATGACCTTGACTTCAAGGTCATCCAGTGGGGTAAGTATATAGCGTTTTGTAAAAACTCAAAAAAGTGTCTAACATCAGTTCAAGTGTAAACTAAATCTCTGCCAAGCATTATGAATCAGTATGCAATTAGAAAACTTTAATAAAGAACAAATTTCCAAAGTCTGTGACCTTGACATCAAGGCAAAACTTTGGACTAATATCTTACTAAAGTGCAAATATAACAAGAGCTGTCGCCTGACAGCATAGCTCGCCTGAATTGGTGCTTGCCCATCACATAGCCGAATGGTGGTGTGGACTGCTATGCATAAAACTTCATGCAAGCATGTTCATAATGAAAGCACATTTATAAACAAAAGCTATCTCAGAAATAAGTCTTAAAATAAAATTAAAATAAAAAAAATGAAATGAAATTTCAAAGTCCATGAGCTTGAGGTAAAAAAAAACTGACGGATAGGGGGGGGGGCTATGTGGACTGCGTGGACTGCTATGCATAAAACTTCATGCAAGCATGTCCATAATAATGAAAACACATTTATAAACAAAAGCTATCTCAGAAATAAGTCTTAAAATAAAATTGAAATAAAAAATTGAAATGAAATTTCAAAGTCCATGAGCTTGAGGTAAAAAACTGACAGGTGTGTGTGTGTGTGGGGGGGGGGGGGGGGGGGGGGGGAGCTAGGATGTATCAAAACCCTGAACCATTATCTAACATCAGTCCAAGTATTAGTATCAACTGAGTCCATCATCATGGCACTGTGAAATTATGTCTTCATAAGTATAAAACTTTAACCAAAATCTTTAAGATAAAATTCTAAGTGGATGACCTTGACTTCCAGGTCATCCAGTGGGGTAAGTATAAGGTGTTTTGTAAAAACTCAAAAAAGAGTCTAACATCAGTTCAAGTGTAAACTAAATCTCTGCAAAGCATTATGAATCAGTTTGCAATTACAAAACTTTAAAAAAGCCAAAAATTTCCTAAGTCCCTGACCTTGACATCAAGATCACTGAGCGGGGTTGGGGTAGAACTCTGTAGATCTAAGTACAGTGCAAATATAAAAAGAATTCATCTATGGGTTCAGGAGATATGTGTCTTTAAAAAACTTTAACCAAAACATCCAATCAATAAAAAGACAATATTCTAAGTCCATGACCTTGACATCAAGGTCACAGAGGGGGGTGGGGGTAGTACCTTCGAAAACTTTAGACCAATATCTAACTTTAGTGCAAGTATCAAAGGAATCCATCTATGGGTTAAGGAGATATTGGGCTTTATAAAACTTTAACCAAAACATCCAGTCCAATAAAAATTCCAATTTTCTAAGTCCATGACCTTGACATCAAGGTCACGGAGTGGGGTGGGGGTGGTACCATGTTAAACCTTAGACCAATATCTAACTACAGTGCAAGTATCAAAAGAATCCATCCATGGGTTAAGGAGATATAGGTCTTTAAAAAACTTTAACCAAAACATCCAATCCGGACGCCGACGCGGACGCTGACGCGGACGCTGACGCGGACGCGGACGCGGACGCCGACGCCATGGTGACAACAATAGCTCTTCCTGAACTTTTGTTCAGGCGAGCTAAAAAGAATATTCATCACTGGGTTCAGGAGATACGTGTCTTTAAAAGACTTTAACCAAAACATCCAATCAATAAAAAGACAATTTTCTAAGTCCATGACCTTGGCATCAAGGTCACTGAGGGGGGTGGGGGTAGTACCTTGGAAAACTATGGACCAATATCTAACTACAGTGCAAGTATCAAAGGAATCCATCCATGGGTTAAGGAGATATTGGGCTTTATAAAACTTTAACCAAAACATCCAGTCCAAAAATACACCCAATTTTCCAAGTCCATGACCTTGACATCAAGGTCATGGAGTGGGGTGGGGTGGTACCCTGTTAAACTTTGGACCAATATCTGCCTACAGTGCAAGTATCAAAAGAATCCATCCATGGGTTAAGAAGATATAGGTCTTTAAAAAACTTTAACCAAAACATCCAATCCGGACGCCGACGCTGACGCGGACGCGGACGCTGACGCCGACGCCGGGGTGACAACAATAGCTCTTCCTGAACTTTCGTTCAGGCAAGCTAAAAAGGTGTATTAATCAGCTTTTCTCTGTAACATCAACCAAATCAATTAAGATAGCATAGCTGCAACAGTTTCATTAAACTATCAAATTCTGATTAAGTGTGTAAGGCCAAATGATTTCAAGGGTGAGGAGAACAATTTAATTGTGGTGTAAAAAAGAAATACATCAAGTTTGCATGAGATCAGCCTTCAAACTGTAGGGCTATGCTGTTTCAGTTTTGACAGGCAGACAACAGCATCTGAAACAAATCCAAGCTATAGTATCACCAGGGAGGCTCCTCAAGGTTTGTTAATTCAGCTTTGCTTTGAAATTGTCTGAATTACTTTAGAAACTTTCACTAAAATGTTCTGCATAAATTCAGGCTGAGCATATGGGCAGCCATTTACTGGTGCAATTGTAAAATAGAAACTTGGATTATCAGCACAGGCTAAAATATATCCACACCCCACCCACTTAGCAAAATACATGCACTGCATACAGTTTGTAGTGTTTCAAATCATAATTCATGTGACTGAACAAAATTCAAGTATTATATTGAATACTTACAGTGACTTTTGTTTGCTAACTATTCCTAAACAATCCTTGAATGAAACTTTCAAATTACAGTGTTCCTGTTAGCTCCACCATTCACTGTGTAAAGTTTCTGTAAATTGTTTGCTTCAAACACACTGAATTCAAATCAGCCAATCAAAAGAAAGCATTATGGTATCATTTAATTGAATTACTGTCTTTGAGAGATGATGTGGAGAAAACTCCGCTTGAATTCCGCATTAAAAAGTTTTCTAAGACATTTCCCAGAGCTAAAATAGACTAAGTCCATAATCTCCGCTAAAATTCCGCATGAGGAATAACTAAGTAAGAAATCTCCGCACGATTTCCATATCATTCCGTACCAATGCGGAATTTCATATGAGGAATTGACTGGAAAAAATTCCGCAAGCAATGGAAATAGTGCGGAATTCCGCATTATTTAAGCATTTCCGCATAAAATCCGCTTGAAATCCGTATAAACATGCGGATCTCCGCACTGTTGAGTGGAAGTTTGAGGTACGGGATGTGAGATATTTTCAAGGATCCAAATTATAGCATGTTTAATAGCAATCAATTCAATTCATGCAAATACAATACAGAAGGCAGTCTTCGAATACCTGGACAAAATCAATATCATTGCCAGGATATAGATTCTAATACAATAAGGAAAAAAATCCCCCCAAATTTTCTCTAATTCAAGCCCTTGTTGCTAACCACCTACCCAACCCATGTCCCAAAATCCCTGGATCCACATTAAACACCTACTAAGTACAATGCTCGTGACAAAACTACCAATCCAGTAAAAGCCCTAGAACCCATCTGTACAACCACAATCCAACTTTCCCTACTGTCGTATAAATAACATTTGTCTATTTATAATAAGGCTACAAGACCTGTCAGCTGGACAGGATAGCTTGCCTGACAGGGCCTTGCCCATCAACTAAAACACTTTAACGTAAAACTTTAATATTTTGCTAACGCTGCCGCCGCCGCTGACGCCAACACCGGGGGTAGTGCAATAGCTCTTCCTGTACATTCATACAGATGAGCTAAAAATTAATGTGTATCCAACCTCCATAATCTCACACCCAGGCTTAGTTACCTGGAAACTAACTGAACCATTATAAGGTTCAACACATTTGCTCCCTAGAAACAGCCAAAAAGAAACCACCCTCCCCTCCCAATAATTTGCAATAAGAAATAAGCTATGGACTTCTTGTCCATTAATAATATTCTCCATTTCCCAAAAAATTAATGTGTATCCAACCTCCTTAATCTCACACCCAGGCTTAGTTACCTGGAAACTAACTGAACCATTATAAGGTTCAACACATTTGCTCCCTAGAAACAGCCAAAAGAAACCACCCTCCCAATAATTCGCAATAAGAAATAAGCTACGGACTTCTTATCCATTAATAATATTCTCCATTTCCCAAAAAATTAATGTGTATCCAACCTCCTTAATCTCACACCCAGGCTTAGTTACCTAGAAACTAACTAACCATTATAAGGTTCAACACATTTGCTCCCTAGAAATAGCCAAAAGAAACCGCCCTCCCCTCCCAACAATCCGCAATAAGAAATCAGCTACAGTCCACCTGACCACAAATATTATTCTCCATTTCCCAAAATATTGGAACACTAACAAAATTCCCATGAACATAGAGACCCTTAAAACTTTAATTATGCAATATATTTTGAAACCAACTAAACCAAGATAAGGTTTAGAACAAATGCTACAGTTCTAGACCCCAAAAGTAATTTTTACCCCGCCTACCTCCCTCTCAACAGAATTAAGCTATGGTCCTCTCCGAGACCATAAGGCACAATTCTATGTAACCCAGGCAACCTCAATTACACATGAGGGCCACAAAAAACATGGGACAATCGCATTCCAGATCACCCTCAATCTCTTATCCCCCACTGCCCACTCCATTAGTTAATAAGGGAATTTGCTCCCCACCCAAGCATTTGCTCCCCTTTTTTTCCTCTAGACCTGGGGCCGAAGTGTGCAACAAATTGCCATGCATCTCCAGTGGCCCTGAATTGTATTGCTTAGGCCAACCTACAGTTTGTGAGATATTTGTCATTCTGTTTGTTCAAATGCTTGTTAATAGCACTGATAATGCCATCTCATTAATTTGAGACTATCTGATAATAATTTTACATTCTAAGTACCTTTCTGGCAAAACTATGGCGAATGTTCCAAGTGGGGTTGCAACGATCATAATTGTCATTAGTTCATTACTAGCAACAACCATAGAGGATAGGGATTGGGAGGGGCCTAAATTTGTTAAAATCTTCATCTGTTCCTTCTGTCTGCTTTATCTGTGGTAGCTTTGAACTAGGCCCTTGAAGGACCATTTAGTGTTCCTTTAAAGCTATTTTCTTCGATGAACCTGCAAAAGAAATACACTTCTTGGTCTGGAAATAAGAAATCCCGCAAATTTGCTCCCCATTTCCCTGGGGGGAAATGGGGAGCAAATTCTTGGGTAGGGAGCAAATCCCTGCTAATGCCATGGGCTGGGAGGGACATGGGATTGGTGATGATCTAGGTTACAACTGTCTCCGTCCCTGCGGCCATAACCTGTAACTGAGTTTGCCTGGATTTCAAGAAGCTGCCGGCGTCTGTTGGTCACAGAGAGGACCGTAGCTAAATTTTGTTTCTGGGGATGTAGGTGGGGTCAAGATTCCATTTAGGGCTTAAATCATTAGCATTTGGTCTAAACCTTATTTTGGTTTAGTTGTTTTCAAAAAATATTGCATATTTAGAGTTTTAGGGGTTTGTCTGGTCCTGGGAGTTTTGGTAGTGTTCCAATCTTTTAGGAAGTGAAGAATTTAATGAGACAACAGGTGGACTGGAGCTATTTTCTTGTTGCTAGTTGTTGGGAAGGGAGGGGGGTTTCTTTTGGATATTTCTAGGGTGAAAATGTGTTGAACCTTATAATGGCTCAATCGATTTCCAGGATGCCAAGCCTGTTTGTAAACTTAAGGGGGTTGGGGGACACATTATTTTTGGGGTGAAGTGGGGAGTATTATTGATGGACAACAGGACTGTAGCTTATTTCTTATTGTGAGTTGCTGGGAAAGGAGGGCGGTTTCTTTCTGTTGTTTCTAGGGAGAAAATATGTTGAACCTTGTTATGGTTCAGTTATTTTCCAGGTAACCAGGCTTGGATGTGAGATTAAGGCGGTTGGAGTACACCTTAATTTTAGTCATTTGCATCATACAGAGGTTTTTTGTACGACTAGGGGGCTAGTGTGTTGAACCTTATAATGGTTCAGTTATTTTCCAGGTGACCAGGCTTGGATGTGAGATTAAGGAGGTTGGATACACCTTAGCAACAAGGGCCCAAAGTAAGGAAATTTCGGGGGTGATTTTTCCTTGTTGTGTTGGGATCTACCTATATCCTGGCTATGATATTAGTTTTGTCCAGATATTCGAAGACTGCCTTCTGTATTGCACTTGCATGTTTCTTTGGGGGGGACAGGAGCAGTCTCAGGTCTATTGAGTATCCTAATTTGAATGATCTTACATAGATAGCTACTCCGCCTCCGGATTTATCTTTTCTGTTTTTAATTAATGGCTCTGAATAGTTAGGGTTTTTTGGAGAATTTTTCTTATCAGAGAGCCAGGTTTCTTTTAAGCCTTGTATAGGGGATGAGGGTGGGGAATACCTCATAGACAAGTTCCTCTGTTATGGTGAGGGGAGGGGTAGGTGAGTAAAATATGACCTTCACATTTTCTGTAGTTCTATTGTTGATGAATATTCTGTTAATTTCTTTAACCTGGGGGGAAAGTGAATTAAATGTATGTTCTTACTGTTGTAGATTGGCATCCCTCACAATGTTGCGAAGGATGCCCGTGCTCGTGGGTATGGACTCCTTCGATTTATTAAATTTTACATTCCTGCCTACCCCACTGGCAGGACGAAGGGCAGACTCGAAGTCGATAATATCCAAGGATAGTTTGTGTGATGTTTTGAAGGACCTGGCTTTAGAAAGGTGCAATTTTGGGATTTTGAAAGAGGGGCACAGGTTGGTATATTAGGGATATTTTGTCAGGTCCAAGGTGTTGGATGAAGCCATTAACAATGGCTTTCGTTTGATGGGCTGATGGGGCCTTATTTGGTAGGGATACGGTGAACAAGATAAATTCTGGTTCTGGGGATTTTGGGTTGTTGTATGGGCTAATAGGATCTGGAATGTCCATGAAAAAAATAAAAGGAGGAGCAAATTCTATGCTGGGGATCAAATACATTCCAAAATTCATGTTTCAATATTTGATGACCACTCTATGAGTCCACCATTCCCAAGGGAACTATAGACCGAGGGCTAAGCACCCAAACTGCTCTGTGTGTCATACCACATAAATCGTTGCCCAGGTACACAGGCTCGGTTGGTTGGTTGATTTGATGCTTAACGTCCACGGTAAACAACTAAGGTCATGTCGGGACGGTCAGTTAACCTAACCACACTATTCCTGGGCAGGCTTAGACCTTCTAAGCGGTTAACCAGTACTAAGTGCACATACTTTCGCCAGTAACTGACAACTGCCCTTCTTGAATCAGCGGAAGGAGAAACGAAAGTATGTGGCCAGACCGGGATTCGAACCCAGGACCTCTGACTTACGAGTCAGGTGCCCTACCGATTGCGCTACCCGGCCCACACAGGCTCGGCTGCTCAAAGGTAGACTACTGGCACCAATAACTGAAGAAAGAAATGTCCCACAATGGCTTTGGGACCATGCAGCATTTACTGAATTACAACCATGCATGACCCTTCTGCCTCTGATAAGCATCTTCCTCAGACACCTGCCTGTGGTCAGACTTGTGGCAAGGAGAATTAATAAAGAAGTGGGGGAGGGGGAGGGAAGAAAATTCTGAATTGGGGGTCAAATTCCAGGTAGTTGTAGTAATGACAGAGGGAGAGGATGGTAGTGGGGAGAGTGTGGTTGTGGGATAGGGTTTAATAGTGGTGTAAGTTTGTGTAAATATTGCAGATTTTATTTGTGACACATGGGAGATAATCCTGTTAGTCTATTAGAGATGTATTGGTTCTGTAATTAATGGATTTGGATGCCTGTTAAATGTGTTGGGCATAGCTGTATTTGTGCAATATGGGTGATAAAGCAATGTTAGCATGGGGGTAATACCATTTTGCCTCCCTGTCCTTTCGACCGAGCCAGTCAATTACCATACATGCAAAAGTGGCTGTCGACCGAGACAATCAACAGCAGTATCAGCTCGGTCAACAGCTATAACAATAGTACCTTTTATCGTTATTGGTAGTGCTTACGATTGTATTCTCAGTCGAAAGCCACTTTGTATAGTACAGACTTGGTCGAAAGCACAGGTAGCCAAGTTGGTATTACCCCCCGTGGTTAGTGACAAAGCCAGGCTGAATGGTGTTGAGGGGTCAACTGGAAAGTGGACAGAATATCAGGAAGTGAGAAGTCAGGAATCAAAGGGGAGTTATTAAGATATCAATAATTAGGCTAAATGTTTCCTGGGGATGGTGAACTTGTCTGGGTTGGGTGCAGAATTAAGAAAGAGTAAAATGATGGAATAAGGAAGAGGTTTGTCTATTAGAGATGCATCCCTGAAAAGAGACAGCAAAGAAGAACCATGGTATGCTAGTGGAAGTTTACCCTATTTTCCTGTGGAAAGGGTAAAAGAAAAAAGGACCATAGTGAAAATCTGAGAAATGGCTGCTATGTAGGAAGAGAAATGATTTTTGTGTCTAGAACACTGATATATCCCCTGTACCTTATCATGGTTTAGGTAGTGCCCAAGTATTGTAGTTCTCATGTATAATTAAGATTGCCTGACACTGGTAAAATTTTACCTAAAAAACTGTTAGAAGAATTATAGGGTGACAGTAGCTAAATTCTGACTGGAAGAAAATAGTCGGAGAAAGAGATTCTTTTAGGGCCTGGAATTGTAGTATGTGTTCTAAACCTTGTTATGGTTTAGTAGTTTCAAAACACATTGGTCGAAATGTGATATTAAGGTGTCTGGATACACATTCAATTTATCCCTATTGTTAGTAAAGAGAAAATACTACAGGACAGTAGGAAAATTCTAATTGTAATCAGGCAGATAGAGCTGCGTAGCTTTTATAAGGTTCATGATCTTAGTACAAGTGTTGTTATTAACAGAAAGTGCTGTTATTAACAGACAATTGGTTGATGTCCAAATATTTTGGTAAAAGAGAGATAGTTATTTGAGAATAGCATGACCATAGCAGAATTCTTATTGTGGGCTAGCGGTTGGAGAAAATATTTTTTTGGTTATGGTAATGTAGTAAGAGTATTAAACCTTATTACCGTTTAGTTAGTTTCAGAGAAATTAGCCTAGGTCTGTAATTAAGGTGGCCGGATACACACCCCCTACTGTCCACAGAGAGAGGTATTATGACAAGACATTGGAAAAGTCTGGTTTTAGTCTGACAGATGGAACTGGTGGTTTTTATTGGGCTCAGAATCTTAGCATGAATGTTGTACTTAACACAGATTTGATTCGTGTCCAAATATTTTGGGAGAAGAGGCATAGTTATGAGTATTTGAGAATGTTTGTTAGTGTTATGGAGAAGATATGGTGACAGAAAGCTTAGAAGGCCAAGATATAGATTTTGGAATATATGCTGTCCTACTGCTGGTGGTAAATATGGTAAATAGGGCTCGAAGTTGTTTTTGGGGAGTTGGGATGAATTGTTGAAGAGGAGACCCGGTAGCTAAGTAGGCTTAGTGCTGGCCTGCTGATCTAGCAGGTATGGTCATGTGTGCCGTGGTTATAGCTGCCTGCCTTTGCTGCATTATCTGCCATAATATGCCATTTCATTACCATCAGTTCCTACAAGGGCTGGGATCCATTTCAAAGAAATATTGAAATTTACTGTAGCAGCTAGGCTGAGTAAAGTTTAGGATTCTGTTTACTTTATCCAGACTAGTTTTTGATTTGCCTGACTGCAAGGCCTGTATTGAGCTGAGGGAGTCAATAAGGATGACTGAGTTTGGGATCTTATTTTCAAGGATCTAAATTATAGCATGTTTAATAGAAATCAATTCAGTGGTGAAGACAGATAGGACAGGATTGGACAGGACCTGTAAAATTCATGTGTGGACTGCTAATTTATAGGTCCACCTACATTTTATTGGTCCACCGATACTTAGAATTTATCGGTTGACCAATAAAATTACATTGCATGGACAAAAATGCAGATGCAATTTGCATCTATAAAAATACTGTGCATCTATAAATTTATTGATGGATGGACATTATCCCCGGTTGTATATATTTTATAAGAGCTGCGATAATAGCCCTCTGTATAGTTAGACCAGTCAGACATTAATATCAGCTGGAGTAGACAACTAATTGGCTGATATATACAAGAGCTGTCACCTGACAACAAAGTTTTCCTGAATTTGTACTTGCCTATCTCACAGGCATTTGTCACTATGGTTTGCACTAAAGAAACAAAAGCTTAAAGACAAAATTCTATATCAATGACCTTGACTTCAGGGTCACCCAGTGCTATGGGGTGGGGTAGTATTTTGTAAAAACACAATTAAGCCAGTATCTAACATCAGTTCAAGTAAAGTGACTGTGACCTAATTTTTGACCCTATGCCCCACCCCAAGGCCTCATCCAGGGGTACGATGATACAGAATATAAGGATATGCTGTGATATGATTATATTCCAAATATAAAAGGGTTATGGCCAGTGGCTAATTGTTTAGATTTAAGATGACTGTCAAAGGAGGTCATGAAAAATTTATACCTGGATCAATAATTTTATCGTTGGACATGTAAAATTTACCAGTGGACCCATAGAATTTATCAGTGGACCAATAAAATTTATCGGTCCACCCATACTTTTATGGGTGCACCTATAGTTTATTGTTCTGCCCCTGTAAATTTTATCAGTCCACCTTCAAATGCCAAATATCGATGGATCGATAAAAAATTGGTGGAGCAGTAAATTAGCTGCATTGTATGAAGTTTATCGGTCCATTGAATAAAATTTACAGGTGCACCACTTAATTTTAGTGGTGCACCTATGTTTTTATACTTGGACCGGTCAGTTAATTAGAGCCACTTGGTTATGGTGCAGAAGGTTGTGGGTTAATCCCGGTCTGGCCACATACTTTCGTTTCTCCTTCCGCTGATTTAAGAAGGGCAGTTGTCAGTTACTGGCGAAAGTATGTGCACTTAGTACTGGTTAACCGCTTAGGAGGTCTAAGCCTGCCCAGGAATAGTGTGGTTAGGTTAACTGACCGTCCCGACATGACCCTAGTTGTTTACCGTGGACGTTAAGCATCAAATCAACCAACCAATCAATTGAGTCGGGGGTGGGCCAGACTGGAAAACTCTGTTAATCAAGCAGAAAACAGGAATATTTTTTGGAATCAGGAAATGTTGTTGTTTTGTTGCTTTATGTCCACAGTACATGTAAACAGTTATGGTCATGTCGGGATGGTCATTTAACCTTACCACACTATTCCTTGGCAGGCTTAGACCTCCTAAGCAGTTAACGTGTACTAAGTGCACATACTTTTGTCCATTAAACTGACAATAGCCTTTCTTGAATCAGCAGGAGGAGAAATGAAATTATGTGGCCAGACTAGGTATCGAACCTGGGACCTCAGGCTCTTGAGTCGGACGTGCTACCAACTGTGCTATGCCATACGGCTAAACAGAGAAGGACTAGGCAGTGAAAGGAGGGGAATGGGCTTCACCTTGCATATGCTGTGCTCAAGATACATTGGACCTTTAATCCCCACTGTCCTACAGCCACTGCACTATGGGACCCCACTTTATTGTTTTGTATTGTAGCGTCCATCAAATCAAGCAACTGGTCACCCATCCAGGTACTAACCCCGATCTCCGTTGCTTAACTTCGTGAAAGAGCCTTCCACTCTACCCGTGTCGCCATAAAAGCCGGCTTCTACAGCAAGAAGTGTTTATATACCTAAACCGGTTACATTTCTCCCCCTCTTCTCTTGACTTCATCCCCAAGTCACCAACTGCTCACTTAGCAGACCCGAGGACGGAGCCTATGCAACGCAACCAGGGACGCCTTTTCCTGTACACCTGGGTCCGGAGATGATGGTCCTGTCATCTCCCATCCCACCGCTGCCACCAAATGTAGCATTAGCCAGGTTGTCCACCAAGTCAAGCAACCAGTCACCCATCCAGGTACTAACTGCGATCTCCGTTGCTTAACTTTGTGAAAGAGCCTTCCACTCTACCCTCGTCACCATAAAAGCCTGGAACAGACTACCAGCCTCTACTACAGACAGCCCAACTCTGGAGGAGTTCACAGCTGCCATTCAACATAATGTGGCAGCTGTCTTCGTCGTTCCATAAACAGCCGGTCTCCATGTTTTTAACCTGTACATACAAACTTTTTACTATTTTTATCTGGAAGGAGACGACTGTCCCATCCTCCTTATCAGGTCAACCTTACAGTCTAAGAAGACTTCTGACCTTTTTCCGGAAGACGAAGACGAAAGCCGGCTTCTACAGCAAGGCTGTAGAAGTGGATCGGGTATGAAACCCACCACCCGCACCCGTGCTCAAAACCCACCAACGGAAATTTTTATGAGATCTATAACACAGAAAGTCTAGAAAAAAAATGTTTTTAATAGTCCTACGGCTCTCATAAAAATTTCCGTTGGTGGGTTTTGAGCACGGGTGCGGGTGCGGGTGGTGGGTTTCATACCCGATCGTAGAAGTGACTATATACCTAAACCCGTTACATTATTACTCTATCTCTCAACTTGAATGAAAATAGTGGTGTAATAAATCTGCCAATTAACTAATTAAAAAGATAAAGGTTTCCCATCTAACTTATTTAGCAGCATATTAAAACATCGTTGTCATAATTGTGTCAAAGAACAACAACAAAAACTGTTTATTTTGCCATTTAGTGCCATAACTTACCACAGATCAAGTATACCAGCTCTGCTATTACATGAAAATGATTTAATTAACGGAAATATATGGGCATAATATTAATAAATTCCTATATGCTTAATATATGCAGTCTATAGCTATTTCAAACAATACAAACACGAATGAAATATATTATCTACGCCAGCGGACAATCTCGAGATTACTCGATCAATTTTGGGATACCTCGATATTCCAAGTTTGCTCGTTATCCCAAAAAAGTTCACATCATATACAGTGGAGACCTAGTTTCCTAGGCGGGGGACATAAATTCGTCGAATTTGCTTGTTTTGTTTTTTTGTAATAGGTTGGAGGATAAGGGACCAGCAACAAATGAGCCGCGACACGAGAAAACCAACAATGTGGTTGTGCGCCCAGCGAAGACTCAGATCAACCTGGGCATCCGCCCAGTCCGAGCAGACTCTTTGCTTAGCGCTTAAAGGGTAGCTGAGGGTCTAAGCTACCTCCATGCGGACAGCAAAGACTCTGATCAGATTGGGCGGATGCCCAGGCTGATCTGAGTCTTCGCTGCCCGCACAATCACTTTGTTGGTTTTCTCACGTCGCGGCTCAAATACCAGTTGAGCTTGGCCTTGCTTATATATGATCAAGGAATTTATGTTACGTCTCAAAAAGGTTGGTGTCCAAGATATTTTGGTAACTTGATTACCAATGTTTACATCCTAAAATGTTTATGCAAATCATGCCTACTACACCTCAAAATCCTAGGATAAAATTCGAATAGCTAACATGAATTCTGTTAACTATCAAATCTGAGATGTAACAGGGACACTATGTCAAGAAAGTCATCACAGATCTGTGACAAGGTGTCAATTTTATTTCAACTCTTTCATATCAATTATTGAAATATATACTTACCAGTTTGACTTTAATTACAAATTTAGGCTGTTTAGTATTATTCATATTTTCAGCTTATAGGGCAGAAGTAAATGGCCATGGAATTTAGATTTTTTTTTTTAAATTATCTGATCTGATGAAAGAGACATACTATTTCTAATGCCTGAATTAAGTCACTGTTACACAAAGATGTTTTAAGCTTCACACCAGCATCTTAACCTGTTCACAGATGCAAGGGACATTCGTTGTCAAACAGGATGTAACTGTGGACACCGAGATGTTGTATCTGCTAACAATCCTCTCTTTCTTTTTAATAAAGGACTTGTTTTAAATTTTGTTGTTTGATACTTACATGTTGCTTTATACATTCTCAAAATATGATTTTGCTACAAAATTTGTAAATTTCTTTTGATTTTGGCATGAGCTTAACTTTGTGCTTCTATATACATAGCATGGAAACCTTTTTCATCTATAATACTCTGCTCTGATACTTCCTCTATGTGCCCATAACCCATTAACTACCCTCTGTTGTATGCCGTGGTCCTTTGTAACATAACAGCAAGGTAGACAGATGCTTTGATATTGTGTAAGTATACTGTATTGGTATTATGTGGCAAACCGTCAGTTTCAAACCAAGAATCTGGATTACAACTTATTACTATGTCAAAGGACGACGTTTAGTATTTTATGATCTGCTCTGATCTTAGAAATTCAAATCTAAAGGAACGTTTGCTATACTTTGATGCTTTTAACAGCTCCTGTAGTATAATTTAGATTGCTAATGCTTGCACATGAACTAACAATGCATATTTCTGTTTTGGGTTGGAATATATTCAGCATTTGAGACATAGACGATCTCACATGAGTGGTCATTACACATGAAATTCATGAAACCAGACTTCGGCGAGTTTCACAAATTTCCTATAAAACGACCACGAGTGTACAATTCTGTTTAGTACATTATCATTGAATTTACATTTTTAAGTAAGCTGTAGTTTCCCTATTTCACTAAAAAGCATAACGTTGTCACAGAAAATGTGTGACGTTACACGCCATAACTAACATGTAATTACATGTGTTCTTATGGTTTTTAGCTCACCTAAGCCGATAGCTCCGAGGGAGCTTATAGGATAGGCAGGCTCCGTCGTCGTCGTCCATCCGTCCACAATTTCAAACGACTTCTCCTCTGAAACCGCTGGGCCAGTTGTAACCAAATTTCATATGTAGCCTCTAGGGGACAGAGGAACGAAAAAAATTGTTCAAACGGTCCTTGAAACATGACCAACATGGCCGCCACGCCAATATATGGTTAAAACCTTTAAAACTCTTCTTCTCCAGAACCAGTAGGCCGATGGCCTAGAAACTTGGTATGTTGTATCGGGTACATAAGTACATGTACTACCTAGATTGTTCAAATTATGACCTTGGGTTGACCCTGACCTTTTTACGGTAAGGTCCAATTTGCTTCTTGTGCTTTTATATGGGAAAATGCCAGAACATAAGATTTCTTGGAAACGTTTAAAGATTTAGGCTTAAAAATCGGTATATACAA
The DNA here is from genome assembly GCA_963989385.1 of Ctena decussata. Classification (NCBI taxonomy): domain Eukaryota; kingdom Metazoa; phylum Mollusca; class Bivalvia; order Lucinida; family Lucinidae; genus Ctena; species Ctena decussata. The sequence continues at coordinate 29,568,973 of OZ022501.1, read as the reverse complement.
TCATCTTAATGAGAAAGTGAAATTTTTTGAGTACAAAAGGTCAAGGTCATTATTTGACCTTTCAAACTGAGCTCTCATACATGGAGAAATACAAGCACATCCACCAAAGTTACAATGCCAAGTGTAACCAAATTTCATTTAGAGCCCAAAAGGCTGAGGGAATGGAAATTTGTTCAAACGGTCCAGGTCCCATGACCAACATGGGCATCATGCCCATATATGGTAAAACTTTTAAAAGTCTTCTTCAGAACCAATTGACCGATGGCCTTGAACCTTGGGATGTAGCATCGGGTACCTGAGTATTATCAAGATTGTTCAAATTATGACCTTGGGTTGACCTTGACCTTTTCTACGGTAAGGTCAAATATTTGAAAATGCAAAAACAAGATTTCATCATGGAAACTTTTGAAGATTTTGGCCTAAAAATGGTATATTGAGTCATCTTAATGAGAACATGAAAATTTGTTAGTACAAGAGGTCAAGGTCATTCTTTGACCTTTGACCCAAGACTCTTGTAGTTTGACAAATTCAAGCATCTCCTCATAAGCCACAGGGCCAATTGTAACCAAATTTCATATAGAGCCTCCAGGGGCTGAGTGAATGAAAATTTGTTTCAGAAGTCCAAGTCACATGACCAACATAGCTGCCATGCCCATATATCCAGAATCAAATGACCAATGGCCTTGAAACTTTGTATGTGGCATTGAGATTAATTAAATGGTGACTTTGGGTTGACCTTGACCTTTTTTACGCCATGGTCAAATATGGGTAAAATGCTGTTTCATATAATTTCATGGAAAGTTTTGAAGATTATGTCCTAAAAGTTGGTGTATTTAAATATATTTATGAGTGCAATGAAGATTTGTGAGTACAAGAGGTCAAGGTCATTTTTTACCTTCGACCAAGGACTGTCATATTGTTACAATTTCAAACATCTTCTGAAATCCACTGGGCCAATTGAAACCAAATTTCATATGCTGAGGGGACCAAAATTTGTTCAAATGGTCCAGATCACTTGACCAACATGGCAGCCATGCCTGTATTTAGTAAAAAGCTGAAAACATCTTCTCCAGAACCAATTGACCTATGGCCTTGAAATATGGTATGTAGCATTAAGTACTACCAAGATTGTTCAAATGTAGACCTTGGGTTGACCGTGGCTTTTTTATAGCATGGTCAAATATGAAAAATACTAAAACATAAGATTTCATGGAAAGGTATAAAGATTTTAGCCTAAAAATTGGTATAGAAAATTGTCTGAATAAGTACATGAGGATTTATGAGTACAAGAGGTCAAGGTCATTCTTTGACCATTGACCCAGGACTCTCATAATAAGAACATGAGAATGTATGAGTATAAGAGGTCAAGGTCATTCTTTGACCATTGACCCAGGACTCTCATATTTTGACAGTTTTAAACATCTCCTCAAATGCCACTGGACCAATTTCTCAGTTGAGCGCTTGTTATTAAACCACGTTATGATTCTACTTAACGCTGCGTTCATGTAATAAAATTGGCTTTCACTAAGTTTTAGTAACTTTTTTTGTATAATTTTTCATAGAAGGTTACATTTAGAGCAGGGACCGTATTCATAAAACAACTTAAGTCGTTGCTATGTGGTTGCTAAGGCTAAATATCTATAAAGGAGATTCCCTACAACTATGAAATTTGGTCTGGAGGAACAGTCTTTGTAAGACTGTTCCTCCAGAGCAAATTTCATAGTTGTAGGTAATCTCCTTCAAAGAAATTTAGCCTTAGCAACATCATAGCAACCACTTAAGTCGTTTTTTTAATACGGCCCCTTAATGCTGAAAATACTCCCCAGTCATGTTTGATTGGTCAGCCAGACAACCACAGTGCAAGTTGACCTTGGGGCTCGCCATAGCAGCTCGAGGAAAACATCAGAATCTTGGATTCATAATAAAAGTCAAGGTGTAAGGTTCAGTGGCAGTATAGGGACAAAGTGGTTTGGAACCCAGTGGGCTTCTTTAGTGCCAGTTTTGGTTGAAGTCCATAGTATAGTCATAGCTTTTGCACACTGTTCCTCGAATGGCATTATAACTCTGTCTAGGTGTAAACACCAAGATTTGGAGGGAAAATTGACCTGACCTTGCTTTTTAAGTTGAGAGTGCAAATTCTGCCAGATCCCCATGTATGTTCCACTTTTTGCGGCGTGTAGGTCCTCTGCTTCATAAATCCGTTCTATTGCGACTGAAGTCCGCACGTCACCAGCCAAGTACTGATCAGAAAACATAGCATAGGTGGTAGTTATTCTTCCTGCTTCCCTCTGATCTAAATTGCTTCCTCTACTTAAGTATTCGCTGTCTAAGGTAGAGAGCCTTTCTAACATACATTTCAACAACTATACGTAGCCTCATTTTCTTTGAAGTATGTTTCATCTCCAAATGCAAATACACTGCCTGTGCGAGCCTATGAGTACATCCCTGTCAGCCAGTGGTTGCCAGCCAAGTTCGTTCACCATTCTGGAGACACAGCCTGAAGTCCTGTCCCAATTATTGCAGTGTACAAATCTTGCTGCTGTCCTCTGAACCTGCTCATCAGCGCATCATCGACACAAAACCTAGTATTTGAAGATGCAGACTCTGGAAGGTCGTTGATAAATGCAAGAAAAAGAAGGGGACCGAGAACTGACCCTTGTGGGACTCCCGAAATGACATCTACTTCTGCAAATATGGATCCCTCCAGTAGTACTTGCTGTTTACGGTAGCTCAGGAAGGACTGTATCTGTCAGAGAGTGTTTTTTCCCCCTTTCCCCCCCCGGAAAAATGGCTATAGGAAGGACGGCTATATAGTGGATTGTCCGGACCTCATAGAGCCACTTTTCCCCCATAGTCCCTTTTCCCCCACGGGGAAATTGACTATTAGTGAATTTTGTATGACTATTGGTATTTTGCGGAACGGAACGAAACGGACCGTAATAGAACAGAGACATTTCACGGAATTAATCGCATTAGACATGCATCGGTTTTTCGACGAAGGTAATAAACGTGATTAATTCCAAAAAATCAATATGCAAATTTAGCAACCGTATTTTTATAATAATCAATAATTACTAATTATGAACTGAGCAAGGTGCAATTTCTTCCCATCGCAGATATTTATATAGGTACACATACGCATGCAAGTTTACAGGAAGATGTACGAACGGGTGTTTTGTCCAGTTATGTTTGATTTAGCAGGCAGTTTATTACATTGAAAATAATAATCGGAGGTGTGTCACGATGGGACTCGATCCCACGACTCCTGCATGAAAGGCGAACACTAGTCCAGGCACTCCGATGCGCGCACGCACATATGAACGCTTGTACAAACACAAAAGTATACAAATTTATGCTCACAACCACGTACACTCATAGCCGTTTTTGGCTAACATGGAAAAGCGAAATGTATGCCTGTTTTCCCGAAACAAAAATCAGACTGATGGACACATACATGCATGCGGTTCTAGCATCTGTTATCCATCGATGTTTTACGGACAGATACTCGTATTTTGTTTCACCTCACTATTATGATTGGAGAAGGAGCAAATTCCACTATGTAGCGTGTTTTTCTGCAATCATATTACCAGGGGGAAAATCCACTATAGAGGGGAAAAACGGCTATGCAAAAACACCTATAGTAGATTTTCCCCGGGGAAAATTGGCTATACAGTCATATTTCCGGGGGGAAATTCTACTATTTAGCCATTTTTCCGTTGGGAAATTCTACTATGGAAAAATCATAGTCATTTTTCCGGGGGGAAAAACTACTACATGTGTAGGGGGGAAAAGCTACTCTCTGACAGTATCCATCGTAGGATGCCTCCCTTAACGCTGTAATAGTCCAAATTGTGTAGTAGGGGCTGGTGAGACACTGTGTCAACTGCCTTTGAGAAATCCAGCAAAATGACATCAATCTGGTCTTCCCGGAGCGTAGCTGGCTAGTGATACCCTGTTAATAGATCATAGCCTACCCATGCCTCAATTTCTGGTTTATTGCCTAGTTTGTAAAACCAATTTTTTGGTAATTGTATGAAAAGATTGTGAAATTTTATCCGTTATATGTTGTGCTATGAAACACATTTTTAGTACCGCCATTGCTGATGTAAGACCTGTATAAACATGTACAATTGTTTGTAAAATGCTTACTCATATGATCTTTTTTATTTAGAAACAACTATATGAGCCGCGACACGACAAAACCAACAATGTGGTTGTGCGTCCAGCGTAGACACTGATCAGCCTGGACATACACCCAGTCTGATCAGAGTCTTCACTAAGCACTTAAAGGGTAGCTAAGGGTCTAAGCTAGCTTCATGCGGACAGCGAAGACTCTGATCAGACTGGGCGGATGCCCAGGCTGATCTAAGTCTGCGCTGGGCGCACCACCACATTGTTGGTTTTCTCACGTCGCGGCTCATATTTCGGGATTTTGTGTTTATACCGTATACAAATCAATCTTTAATATGTACAAAACATTATTATGCAAGTATTGCAGCCATCGACCAAATATCGTTTAGCAAGTATAAAACTGGCTTCATTGAAAAATTCTCAGACAATAAATATGGATCCCTGTGGAATTAAACGATTACGTTATATAACATAAAACGTATAAATCATAATATTAACTGGAATATCTGACAAAATTATAGGGTCAGTACATGTTTATGGTGTTAAACCGTCTACCATCAATCCAGCCGCTACATTATACTCCTCCCTGCGGGCAGACGTCGCACTGACATCGCTGCAACGTAATGGTGACATTACGACGTCATGTGCATGCTTGTGTAAATCCTGTGTTGATTATGCCATGCGAGAAAAAGTGACTGTAGCAATCACTAAATCTCGAGTAGACTGAAAAGTAAAGCTTTTTGTCGCAATAGATGTTTGGAGCAAACAGGGCAGAGTGTGATCGGAATGCTGGGTTGCAAAGACAGGGCTGTGTCTTCATTGTTTGTATAATTGCACAGAATTTAGGGAAAGAAAGACATAACTATAATGGTTTAGTATGCTATCAAACAGCCAAACCGTATGAATCAAAATGCGGTTAGATTATTTATATGGTCTTTCGGACTTCCTGAAAATGACAAGCAATAGTTTATGCCGATCTCTGTCGGCTCCAATTGTCCTAAGTGCCTGAGCAATCAGTATAGAACCAGCTAAGACTTCAAGGAATTTGAAGATATGCGTCGTCGCTAAATGAGTCATCGTTTCATTTCTGAATTTTAGCTGGGCAGATACGTGAAATAATTGTGCACTTTTTGATAAAAGCATGAACTTTGGCATTATGCAAGACAAAGCTATTCTTAGCATTTTCAGGGTGAATTTTAAAATGGCCGCCCCTGAAACTGCATTTTATGGCAAACAGAATTAGAGATCATTTAAAATGCCAGTTCTGTGTTGCTGAATATGCTAAGCTGAAATTTCAGCATGACCTCCTTAATGTTGTTTGCCATTCAAGCGTTTCTGATATATGCTACTGGGCGTAGACATGACACAGATCAATAATTACATGTTTGCAGGTTGGAAATGGAATACAGTGATTATGTCCCCACCACCTGGTGGATTGCTGTGCAGATTGTTTTTTGTTTTGTTTTTTTTTCTGGTGAATAAAACTTCTTAACTTATTGATGGTGGCATTTCTTTTACTTTTTAAATTTTATTCGTTACATTTGCCTACATAATAAATCAGATTAACTAACTCATATTGTTATAAGACATTCTCAAAACATAAATTAACTCATAGATACATTTGAGTATTTTGATGTGCATTGCAATATAAGGTTTTAAAAGATTGAACAATCATAATTGATGTGTAACGTAGGTAACAGTAACAAAATTACTTAAAAAAACAACAATACCTCGACTAAACCAGGGTTCACGGTTTGTAATTGTGGTCCACACTGAACATACACTAATATTCATTTTCAGATTCTGCACATATTACAGAGAACTGATTGATACATTTTGAATAAGTGTATTTAGCACTCACAAATCCAGAATCCGGACATTGTTCCAGTTTATATTTTGTATTACGTTTGTATCAGAAATCCTGACAGCTGAAGTCATTGTAGTCCGAGTCGTCAGAAACAACGGACTTGGAAGGTATGCGAACTTCGTATTTATGCCTCAGAGCGTCCTATAAAAAGGACATAACCAACCATTGCAGACCCAGATAAGACGCCGCAGAACGCGGCGTCTGATCAGGGTCTACACTGTTTGCATAGAATTTAAAGCAATTTCAATTAACCAGACGCCCCGGCCCTGAAATGATAAATGGACTGACCCAATTTATTCAAAAATAAGACTGGCCCCGGTAGCATGGGTAGTAGATGTGACAAGTCCTGTCAGGAATAAATTTTACACCACATTACTAATACATTACTGTAGAGTTATGTTAGAACAAACAAATTCGATGAATTTATGTCCCGCGCCTTTGGAAAAAAAAGAAGGGCGAATGCACAAGCCCAAAATGTACAATGTACAAAACAATATGAGGACATACATACACAAGATATCCATTGTCAATGCATCTTGAGATTCTACAAAAAACATGCAAGCTCTCAGACCATGTTTAAAACCACCTGCACCGTTTCAAAATGATTGGTTCAAAATCCTATGAGGAGCTGCACTCACAAGGTATCCTGGCACTGTATATACATTTTGGGCCTAAGTTCGAAACAAGAAAAAAATGACAAAATTATCAGACTGTAATCTTAGTCACATGCACATCTAAAGACAATGAAGAAAAAGCCTGCAAAGTTTCAAAATGCTTAAAAAAGCTGTGCACACAAGGTATATACTGTCAGTAGGTCTTCAGATGTGGAAAATGACTAAGTTCCTAAAGAGAAAATAGTAGTGAAATATTATCCAACCAGAATCCGTGAGTCATATGCATATCTACAGACCCTGAGGAAAAAGCCTGCAAAATTTCAGAATGATTCATTAAAAACTGTAGAAGGAGTTGCGCACACAATGTATAAACTCAAAAGGTCTTCTGATGCTGAAAAATGACTAAGCTTGCAAAGCAAAAAAAAGTGATGAAAAATTATTTGACGATATTCCCGAAGGCACAGACATATTTAAAGACCATGCAAAAAAGCCTGCACAGTTTCAAAAAGATTCATGAAAAACTGTAGGAGGAGTTGCGCACATAAGGTATGTACTCAAAAGGTCTTCTGATGCTGAAAAACGACTAAATTTGCAAAGCAAATAAATAATAATAATAAATAAAAAAAAAAAAACATTTGACGATCACCCCTAAAGCACATGCACATCTGCATACCATGGAAAAGAAGCCTGCAAAGGTTCAGAATAATTCATGAAAAACTGTAGGAGGAGTTGCGCACACAAGGAATGTACTCAAAGGGTCTTCTGATGCTGAGAAACTACGAAGTTCACAAAGCAAAAAAAGTGGTAAAAATCATTTGACGATAACCCCTAAGGCACATGCACATCTACATACCATGAAAAAGAGGCCTGCACAGTTTCAGAATGATTAATGAAAAAATATAGGAGCTACGCACACAAGGTACCCACTCTCGGAGCCACGGAAAGCCGACTACCGTGCCCCCTCGCTTTTCTTCGAAAAGGCGGTAGACAATAAATGCCAGGCCATCGGAATTAAAAATGCACATGTAATTGCTTGAACCATTTTGAAAACATATAACCATTTAGCTGGAAGCTACGGTGATGTGTTGTTTGTAATATAAATTTTCCGATCATTTAGACTCATTTTTCAAACATGTGCTCATTAACTACAACAGACCAAGTCTGGAACTTTTCTTTTGTGACATTCATTAAACTTTCTCTCTTCCAAACGTCGTATCCTTATATACTAACTTTGACTGCCAGGCCATTCTTTCAACCTGTTGAGCAGAAAGATTTACTAAATGTAATTACAAGACTTAAACATTTCTCATTTGTCAAATCAAGCATCGCATTCACAAATATATAATCAAGTGTAGTTTCTTTAACCCATTTTGTTTGTGGAATAAAACGTGCGAACTCTGATATGTACCCATAAAACGCATAATCATGGTTAGTTAAGCTTAATGCACGAATTAGCTTTGGTGCATATTTAACTTGAAAAACTATAACTGAACCTGATTAAAGACAAGTTACGTATCGAAATGGAACACCAGATTCAATATCTTTGAAATAGTCCTGATTTAAGGTGCATTGGTACACGTCCGTGTTTTATCGTCATTTTTAAAAATGGCGACAATGGCATCCAAAGGGAGATCAAGGTAAAAGAGCAGAGGCTGGGTGGCATAACAAGCTTCAAATACCTTGAAGCAGTTGTCTGAGATGATGGCACAAAACAGAAGGTTCTCTCAATTATTGTACAAGCCACTTCATCTCTTACAAAACTGAAGCCAATTTGGAGAGATAACAACATATCGTTTGAATCAAAGGTAAATTAATTCCCTCTCTTGTCATTTCCATATTTCTGTATGCCTGTGAATCGTGGACCTTGACATCTGAGTTAGAGAAAAGAACGCAGATTCTTGAGATGAGATGCTACCGAAGGCTACAGAATATTTCAATATGCACCGTGAATATGGTACACGGACCATATAACCAATGAGGCTAGGGCAGCTGCAAACAAGACAAGGTGCAAAGGAATTGTTTCGAAGTCATTTCCTTGTAAGTTTTTAAGATAGAATTGAATAGAACAGGTGGCTACCCTGGAGGACGAAGACCTTTCTAAATGTCGTCTTTTTTAACGGAAAGAATTTGCTCCTAGAAGAGCAAATTCTTTCCTTTAAGAGTAAACCCCAAATTTCTCATGAGAAGGGAGGTAAAAATAAGCGTGGAAGAGTTGCTGCCCCTGAACTTGTATCATTTACCTCAAGATAGACGCTTTCCCTCATGTCGTCAGCCCACTTTCTTTAAACAGATAGGTTAGGATGTCGTAAGAAATAGGAAATGAAATATTAGTTGTCTTTAGTTGTTGACTTTATAAAGAATTATATTTACATTTCTTCAGCAGATTCGACGTCTTCTGGCTTTGAGATAAGGAATTTCCTTGGCAGCGTCGTGAAGAACAGATCCTTACTGTCCTAGAGAATGTCTACAGCCCAGGTTAAGCCTTTGCATGTACGCAGTGAGCTCGGTCTTTCATGTCGACCGGAACAATATAACGCAAACAGCAAGGATTGTGATCAGTCTGCGACAATGCACTCCCTCTTCGGACTCTTGCTTGTTCGCATCATACCGTAAGATACCCTTTCATGCAATGCCGCCCAAATATGCATAGCATACACCCTTCTTTCAATCAAAACACAAGATTGACAACTTCGTAACAATCATTGCTTTGAAAAAAGTTATCAGAGTGCACGAAGGCGCAGACTCGTTGAAGTCTTCCTTGCTCTTGTGGTTGAAGGAGCCTAGGTAGCTCAGTGGGTTAAGTGCTGCACTGATACGCTAGCGGTCCAGGTTCGAATCCTGATGGAGGCGGTATTCTTTCCAACTATAAACATGGCTCCATTTCACAAGGCCTTCCATTTTCACCCATCTATGAGCTCGATGTAACTCAAATACTGCTGAAAGGAACGTAAACCCAAACTTCTTGCAGTGTTTTTTCTCATCGTACGGTCCTCGTTTTACGTCACTCGTAAGTCTCCTGGAACGGCACATATTTAGCTGAGTAAACAGATAAGAGAACCAATAAGCCCAACGACAAATGAGCCGCGACACGAGAAAACCAACAAAGTGGTTGTGCGCCCAGCGCAGACTCAGATCAGCCTGGACATCTACCCAGCCTGACCAGACCCTTCGCTAAGTGCTTAAAGGATAGCTTAGGGTCTAAGCTACCTCCATGCGGTCAGCGAAGACTCTGATCAGACTGGGCTGCTGCCCAGGCTGATCTGAGTCTGCGCTGGGCGCACAACCACATTGTTGGTTTTCTCCCGTCGCGGCTCAAATCGTCTTTCGTCATGACTGATGACTTAATGAGGTATAAATTCTCCTGATGATACCATCAAGAAGACAGAATTTGCTAATTAGAAAAAAAAAATAACGAAAATTAAATCAAAGTGAATGAAATAGAACGCACTAATTAAGTTGTTCTTCCACGTAAGGCAAACGTTGTCACTGGTATTCGCTTTGGAACTTATAGACTAAGTACATTACACTGCTCTAGATAATTGAAGTGGATGTTTATCTGCCATTTTTTACGACGGGAAATAACTTTTTTGACTTCCTGTTTGCTCCACCGGATTCAAAATGGGGTGTACGATTAGAGAAAAGACTTTGCTCCAATAGGAGCAAATTCTTTTCTTTAAGACTCCCATTGAGAAGGGAGGAAACAGAAAATGGCAAAGTTACTTCCCATGAAAGTGTATTCATTCACCTTTATCAAATAAATCATGCTAATGTAGGCCAAAAGAAACTCACACAGCATACACATGACGTCAAATTGAAGTCGAACTTACCTCGATGCGACGTCGCTACGTCGCATCGACGCCATTACGTCATTTTACGTCATTTGAGACGTCATGTGTCAACTCGGCAGTCCATAACTCTGAACTTTAGCCTCGCCATGTAAAAATACATGTCGCAAACAGCGATTACTCAGACCGTGCAGTGTTGTGAAGTCTAAAATCTCTAGAACTTCACACCGGATCGTTTTTATTCATTTCAGTTTGTGCGACAGCATCGAAGAAGTTTTGACTGACTGGAAGTGCCTCAGACTCATTTCTTCTCTTCTATGCATAAACCTTATGAGGAATAAACACCGAAATCTTTATTTTTTATTTACTGAGATCCCCCGCCCTCCCACTCCACCCCTCCCCTGCACACACACACACACACACACACACACACACACACACACACACACACACACACACACACACACACACACACACACTACCTCCACCCTCCCTAATTCTCCACTCCGTGAAAACAGTTGCTGACGGTAGAAATGTATGTGGTAATCAAATCGCATTGTTCTAGACCGGAACCTCACGTGCTGTGACTACATATAAAAAACACGCAACCGTCGCCCATTCAAAATGTCAATTTATATAGGAAGGTGAAGTTGGTTTGTTTTTCGTTTTTCGCTTTTCGTTTTTCGCTGTTCGTTTTTCGGTTTTCGTTTTTCGTTTTTCGCTTTTCGTTTTTCGTTTTTCGCTTTTCGTTTTTCGTTTTTCGACATTCAACCACTATTTTATCATTCGCACTGAAGCCGAATATCGAATTTTGACATTCGAAATCCTATTTTGACTTTCGAACAACTTAGGCCGAATATGGTATTTTGACATTGGAAATCCTATTTTGACATTCGCACTGAAGCTGAATATCGAATTTTGAATTTCGAAATCCTATTTTTTTCTTCGCACTGAAGCTGAATATCGAATTTTGAATTTCGAAATCCTATTTTGACATTCGCACTGAAGCCGAATATCGAAGTTTGACTTTCGAAATGGTATTTTGACATTCGAATTCAGGCCGAATATGACATTTTGACATTCGAAATCCTATTTTGACATTCGAATTCAAGCCGAATATGATATTTTGACGTTCGAAATCCCATTTTGAAATTTGCACTAAAGCCGAATATCGAATTTTGAACTTCGAAATCCTATTTTGACATTCGAACTTAGGCCGAATATGGTATTTTGATATTCAAAATACTATTTTGACATTCGCACTGAAGCCGAATATCAAATTTTGACATTCGAAATCCTATTTTGACAATCGATCTTTCGCCGAATATGGTATTTTGACATTCGAAATCCTATTTTGACATTCGTACTGAAGCCGAATATCGAATTTTGACATTCGAAATCATATTTTGACATTCGAACTCAGGCCGAATACATTATTTTGACATTCGAAATCCTATTTTGACATTCGCATTGAAGCCGAATATCGAATTTTGACTTTCGAAATCCTATTTTGACATTCGAATTCAGGCCGAATATGATATTTTGACATTCGAAATCCTATTTTGACATTTGCACTGAAGCCGAATATTGAAGTTTGACTTTGGAAATCCTATTTTGACATTCGAATTCAGGCCGAATATGATATTTCGACATTCGAAATCCTATTTTGACATTCGCACTGAAGCCGAATATCGAATTTTGACTTTCGAAATCCTATTTTGACATTCGAATTCAGGCCTATTATGATATTTTGACATTCGAAATCCTATTTTGACTTTCGCTCTGAAGCCGATTATCGAATTTTGACATTCAAAATCCTATTTTGACATTCGAACTTAGGCCGAATATGGTATTTTGATATTCGAAATACTATTTTGACATTCGCACTAAAGACGAATATCGAATTTTGATATTCGAAATCCTAATTTGACATTCGAATTCAGGCCGAATATGGTATTTTGACATTCGAAATCCTATTTTGACATTCGCACTGAAGCCGAATATCGAATTTTGACATTCAAAATCATATTTTGACTTTCGAACTCAGGCTGAATATATTATTTTGACATTCGAAATACTATTTTGGCATTCGCACTGAAGCCGAATATCGAATTTTGACCTTCGAAATCCTATTTTGACATTCGAATTCAGGCCGAATATGATATTTTGACATTCGAAATCCTATTTTGACATTTGCACTGAAGCCGAATATCGAATTTTGACTTTCAAAATCCTATTTTGACATTCGAAAACAGGCCTAATATGATATTTTGACATTCGAAATCCTATTTTGACATTCGCTCTGAAACCGAATATCGAATTTTGACATTTGATATCCAATTTAACATTCGAACTTAGGCCGAATATTGTATTTTGATATTCGAAAATAGGATTTCGAATTTCAAAATAATATTCGGCCCGAGCTCGAATGTCAAAATATGATTTCGATATTCGTCTTTAGTGCGGTTGTCAAAATAGGATTTCGAATGTCAAAATACCATATTCGGCGAAAGATCGAATGTCAAAATAGAATTTCGAATGTCAAAATTTCGATATTCGTCGTCAGAGCGAATGTCAAAATAGTAGTTCGAATATCAAAATACCATATTCGGCCTAAGTTCGAAAGTCAAAATAGGATTTCGAATGTCAAAATTGGTTATTCGGCTTCAGTGCGAATGATAAAATTGGAGTTGAATGTCGAAAAACGAAAAACGAAAAGCGAAAAACGAAAAGCGAAAAACGAAAAGCGAAAAACGAAAAACGTAAAGCGAAAAACAAAATACAAACCAACTTCACCTTCCTAATTTATATGAACGTGCTTTCATTTTCGGAAATCGAAGAACGTAATTCAACCCTAAATAATTACATTGAATTTCCCTTTTTCCTTACATGAACCTATTTCGGAAATTTCCATGAACAACAGGCGATCACGCGACGTCGTTGGTACGCAACGTCACATGTAAACAAACGACGCCATTGACCGTTGTATTTTCTATTTGACGTAACGTCATGGTGACGGCCGTAGAAAGTAAGCGGCTTACGTGTTGGTTATTGTTAGCTTTCCGTCGTTCATTTGACAAATGCTGCTCTTCAAAATCGAAAATGATGCTCAAAATAATTTTAAAATTCAATGTAATTATAAGACAAATTTCATTCTTCCAAATTCATGCAAGTAAGAACACAAAGGGCCATGTGCAAAGTTAACGTGAACGCCCTTCGGGAGTCACTTACTTTGCACATGACCCATTATGTTCATACTTCCATGAACATTGGAAAAATGAAATTTATTTTTTAAGCAAAACTGCACTTCTTTTCTGAGCAGTGTATGTTAACGAAGCATTCTCAATAATTTTCAAATTTTTGAATTGTTTCGTAACATGATCCCCACAAGCACCACATTCACAAAACATTTGAAAAGTGGCCAAATTGTGCATTGACAGATATGAAGTTTACCCCATTCTGCCTGGTGGACTCTTCTGTTCTTATAAATGGAATGGGTCTATTTGTCAATAACGGGGTGTCTACTTCCGCTTATTTTTATCATTTTTATTTTATTTTAAGGAGAAATGCCCATTTGCCATATACACAGAGTGTCGAACTCTGATTATACACCGCGCTTTACGGCGTCTGATGTGGGACTGCACTGTTTTCCATCGTCCTTTTTATCGGACATGTGGCATAAATGGGTAAAATGGCAGTAAAGTGGCTGAATCACACTGCCATTTTGGAAAACAAATATTAGTTAAATAGTTTTGTTAGATTTAACCCTTCAAGCACCAAAAAGCAGACGACAAAATTTGTCTGCAAAAATTCAAAAATATGTTTCATCCAAGCTATATCATATTGAAAATTCAAAAACTAGAGGATAAACAGTGTAGATCTAGATGAGGTGGCTCATTATGAGCCATCTCATCAGGATCTGCACTGTTTGCAAATTCTGCCATTTAAGTGTTAATGTGGCGGTCGTGGAGATAATAAGCTGAATTCGAAGTCTGGACAGAACGGCTGGAGACATTTATATCTAGTATAACTTTATGCACTGCTCAAAATATGTAAAGGGGCACTGCATTTAATATATACTGTTCTTCATTATCAAAACCCGTAAACATGGTAAATATGTCAGGCACCAATGTAAGAGACCTATGAAATCATATTCAGTGTACATCTGATATTCCCCATGTCAAAGATGCATAACCATATATCCGGCCGTTATTGTTGTCCAGAAAGAGTTGTCTCTCCTAAAAATCAGTTAAATGATGGTTTGCATGGTTTTACGACCCTTTCGAGCTTATGGAAGGGTGGTAATGACAGGCTGTATGCATTGCAACACTCTTTACGACCCTGAAGAATTATATCTCAAGCGGACCAGCGTTTAACCCAATGGATTACCGTGGCTATTAAACAAGAGCTGTCACCTGAAGCATAGCTCACCTGAATTGGTGCCTGCCCATCGAACAGTCGCCATGGTGGTGTGGCTTCCATTGCATAAAACTTCAGACAAACATGTCCATAATGACAACACATTCATAAACAAAAGCTATCTCACAAATGTCTTGAAATAAAATTGAAATAAAAAAAATCCACATGAAATTTAAAAGTACATGACATCGAGGTCAAAGATGTGGGGAAGTGTGTGCGGGGGAGGGGGGGGGGAGGGAGGAATCAATCCCTGAACCCCTGAACCATTGTCTACCATCAGTCTAAGTATTAGTTATAACTGACTTCATCGTGGCACTGTGGAATTATGCCTTCATAAATATGAAATTTTAACCAAAATCTTTGAGACAAAATTCTAAGTCCAGGATCTGGACTTCAAGGTCATCCAGTGGGGTTAGTAATATTTTGTTAAAACTCAAGTGTCTAACATCAGTGTAAGTGTAAACTAAATCTATGCCAATCATTATGAATCGGTTTGCAACTAGAACCCTTTAATAAAACAACAACACAAAAAAAACAGAATTTCCTAAGACTATGACCTTGACATCAAGGTCACTGAGCGGGGTTTGGGTAGTACCTTGTAAAACTCTGGAAATATCAAAAGAATCCATTCATGGGTTCAGGAGATATGGGTCTTTAAAAAGCATTAACCAAAACATCCTATCCACAGAAAGACAATTTTCTAAGTCCATGATCTTGACACCAAGGTCACTGAGTGGGGTGAGGGTGATAGCTGGGAAAACTTTGGACCAATTTCTAACAAAAGTGCAAATATCGAAAAAAATCCATCCATGGGTTAAGGAGATACCGGGCTTTATAAAACTTAAACATCCAGTCCAAAAAACTCCAATTTTCTGAGTCCATGGGCTTGACATCAAGGTCACTGAGTGGGGTGGGGGTGATGCCCTGTAAAACATTGGACCAACATCTAACTACTGTACACTGCAAGTATCAAAAGAATCCATCCATGGGTTAAGGAGATATAGGTCTTTAAAAAAACTTTAACCAAATCATCCAATCCGGACGCCAACGCGGACGCTGACGCGGACGCCAGGGTGACAACAATAGCTCTTCCTGAACTTTCATTCAGGCAAGCTAAAAAAAATCTGGAGCGGCTAATAGTTGCAACAGAATTCTATCACCATATGTATAAGAAGAATAAAGGGGCCAAAAATTAATATCTTTATGGCTTGTTTTGTCAAGCATTTTTACAACAGGGAATACAACTGTTTGCATCTTTGGTTGGATCAGTATACACAGTTCCGAGAATAGCTGCTAAGCTCCGCCTGCTTAGTTACTGTTACTACGTCTCACAAGCTTACACAAAGATGGCGGAAAAACAAATGACAAATGCAAGTGCCTGCTAAATGTTGGTGATCTGTGGCGAAGAATCAGCCTCCTCATGGCCTACACATGGCAGTTGGCGCATCATGCATTTCCGATGCGTTCTGTTCTTGCAAAGCATGGTAAATTTATCAAAAGTGGTGTTAGTGTGTTTTCTTTAAACAGGTATACATCCCTTCATTAACTGAAAGGTAAAATCACGGACTAATGTTGGTATTGACCACGTGCGATTTGTTTGTGAGACTATGTCACGTGCTAAGTTGTCGTTGCATTGGCCAGGTATACGATATCATGTGATTTTGTGTGACATTCTGGGTGTGGCTCGGAACTGTGTTTTGCATGTAAAGCTGGCATTCTGGATCGATAAAGACAACAACACGGTCACTTTTAACAAACTTTTTGTACTTTTACATATGAAATGTCAGATCTTCGGCTCCTTCAAGATTCATATGCGAAATGCAATTGCTCAGACTATCCTGAGCATCAGCGCAACCGTCTTAAGGTGTGTTTACACGGTGACACCAGTTGCATGACACATGACACATGTCGTGCAACATGTGTCGCCATGCAAACCCACCGTTACTTGTGATATGGTATATGTAAACAGAGCTACGAACGCGTACATTATAATATAAGCAAACAGCAAAGAATCAGATCATCCTGGGCTTCCCGCACAAGCTGATTATTGTCTTTGCTTTTATTCGGACCCCATATGCAGTTAAACCTGTCTTAATCAAGGCAAGCCGGCAAGCCAAACACTGCTGGCTAAATACATGTAAATTTGTATTGAAAATGCTACTTTTGGTCTCTTAAAACATATGTTTGTTTAAAAAAGGTGGTCTTTAAAAGGGAACAACCCTATCATTTTCGCCCTCCTTCAGCAGGGTCAACTCACAGAGGACAGAGTTTGCTTCTCTGGGAGAAAATTCTTTCCATTAAGAACATATCCCTTTTTCAAAGGGTTTCCCAGCCAAGGGAAGCAAAACAGAGTCACAAAAGTTTTGTTTCTTGCAGAAAAAATGGCTGGAAAACATGTCGGTGTATCCATAACTTCAGACAGGTTTAACTGTATTGCTGATGTAGATAAGGCAATGCGAATGCTCAGGATTATAAGTATCTTTCATGGGTGTGAAATCTGTCACGAGGTTCATTGTTCGGCGTCACGAGGCTTGCCGAGTGATGCCGAACAGTGATCCCGAGTGACGGATTTTTCTATCCACACCACACACCCATGAAAGATACTTTTTCTTGCACACCACATTTTGTTTTAACTTTAGAACTTGTTAAAATGCATCATTTTAGTGCTCGAGAGGTTTCTATTTGCTTTTGAAAGAAGGCGCCGCTTTCAACGATCGCCATTCGGTTCTTTACGTCAACGTCGGGTGTGCATAAACTGACATCATTTTTGCCGTCTTCGTGACGTCATCATCTACGCCAACGTCACTTGACGACGCAGATACGTGACCTCCATTACAACCAATGCATTAAATGCTCGTGATTTTTATCCGGTCCTGGGTGAGATATCATGGGTATGATAAGTTTTGTAGGTACAGGGGAAACACGCGGATATCCTTATCCGATGTGCAAGAAAACCTGAGTAGGTACTACTGTTCGCTCACTGTATAAGGCAGCGCTCCTCGTGGTACGTCGCAAATGAAAGGTAAAGAAAAACTGGCCATTTGGGTAACGAAAACACATAAAACAAATTAATGATTATGTCAGATACTTAACAATGGGGATTTTGAACCGATTTAATATGACAATAGCCCTGACATGGAATTACTAAAATTCTAATAGACGGGTTATGAATAGATATCAATACAGAAGGTCAATATCAATGATTTTATTTTTCTATTTCATTCTTTTAATATTATATTCTTATACTCTTATTCCAAACTGGCGCTTATTACAATAACATATACTTGAGAACATGTCAGATTTGATGAAGGCAACATTTAAATGGCAGCCGTGACACCGAAGCTACGCCAATGACTAACTGAGCTGCAACACATAAAATGGGTACTAAACGAATATGCGCAGTCATCAGTCTTTGTAGGTCGAACAAAATATGCACCATCTACATATGAGTTGCCATTTTACTATAAATTCCCTGTTTTAAGATATCACTTATCGAAATTAATATCACAAAATCGAATCAGTGATATCACAACATATGTGCGATTTAGTGATATCACAAAATCGAATTAGTGATATCACAAAAAAGAATAATTAATATCACAAAATCGATTTAGTGTGATATCACTAAATCACAGCTATTTTGTGATATCACTAAATCGACTTAAGGTTATCACAAAATCATACCCACTTTTTGATATCATAAACTCTATGTACTGATATAACATAATCGACTTAGCGATATCATAAGTAACATTTTGTGATATCAGTATCCTATTTAGTGATATAGCAAAATCGATTTTGTGATATCGCTAAATCGATAGAGCGATATCACACAGTAATAAGTGATATCACAAAGTAATAAGTGATATCACAAAATAATACGTGATATCACATATTCGATAAATCACAAATTCGATTTTGTGATATTAGAAAAAGGGGATTTATATTAAAACGGTACCTCATATTTACAGGGCAAAATGACAGGCTCCAGCTAAAAGACTTGTTTGAGTATTCGCTATTTGCCCCTACTTGTAGTTACATTTACGCAACTAAGCGGCCTTTTACGTGTTATGGCTCAACGAATCATCTATATATGCCATACCTCTGTAACTTTAAATGATTTACTACAAGTTTAAATGACGGGGAAAACATATTATTATGAAGTATTAATATTCTACCTCTGAAATAAGTTTAAGTTAATCATTGCCGGTTTCTTTTTGTAACAATACTACATGCATTGCGATGACATTCAAAGTAGGAACTTTTATAAGGTCTATAATCTGATGCTAAAGGGACAAAAAAAATAAAAACACATAAATAAATCATAGAGAACTAAATATGTGCCGATACAGCAATTTCTGTTACTTTACACAAGGTACTAAAAAGTGTGCGTTCCTTTTGCATGCATCTGATATAATCCCGTGGCTAAGGTCGAAAACGCCGATTGGTCGAAAAAATACAGCTGATGTGAGGACCGCATGCAGAAATGAAAACTAACGATGGTATTAGACTTATGGCGTTATATATAGGATTGTCCTATGGTTTTTTTTTTATTTTAATCTTTAAATTTTATCATAAATTGTATGTACGAAACAAATTATGCATCCCTCAAATGATCATTTCTAGGCTAGATTCACTTATCCCTTCTGCGTCCTCGTCCGTCGCAGCAAGGCGAGAACTTATGGGCGTGTGCCTTGGAAATGCGCTATCTCCCGAGTCACTATAATACGACAGTTTCGGCTTGTAGCCTCGGTTACTGTCACGTGCAGCAAGCGCCTCCGAGACGTTCACTAATGTTCTAGATGCTTTAGAGTTAACGTCAGTACCATTAGTCTGCGCACTTTGTTTATTACCGTGAAACGTGATTCTTATTGCCGGTGGAGACACAGACATTTCTGGCGACCTTTTAATTGGATTCATTGTAAAAGTCTCCAACACGGTTTCACTCTGGGACTTTTGCTTTTTCCGGCTTTTAATTGCACTATCGTGTGATTTTGACCTATGTTTCGTGTCTCTGTGTTTTCTGTTGTCTTTCTGTTTTGGAACACAAGTACGTTTACGCGAATATACTTCTAACGGGTCAAATTCCAAATCTCTAGAGCTTTCTTCAGGTATTCTTTCTTGCATATAAATTTGCTTCCTTCTTCCCACCGGCGTAGGCGGATTTTGTTTCATAAACGCACAAATTGTACAGTCCGTAGAATCTGACGCCGTTGAGTACGCCGGTTCAATCCGTTCACGTTTAAGCGTTCGTGACCTTTTCTTTGCCAGCACGGTGACTGGTAACTGATAACTGTCAAAAGTATGGTCTGTCGTGTACCCGTCTGATAACAAACCACTGTCTATATCCTTTCTAATTAACGAAGCAACAATGTCAACTTTCTTAGTTTGATTGTGTTTCTTATTGCAACTAGTGCTATTATAGTCTTTTAGCAAGCTATCCCAGCTATCGGTGAGTAAATGAGTCGTACTACTCACAACACTTCTGGGTACGTTTACCGAACACTGTGAACAAACACTACCGTCATCACCATGCCAACGCTGATGATACTCATCAGAGAGACCTGAACTATCTTCCGAATCAAGTTCACCGGTAACGTCCGTATTCGAGTCAAAGAATCTCTTATGTGCATAAGACCCTGAGGCTGTTAAGCTGGTATATTGTCTTTTATCATTCATACTTTCCAATTCAGAATCTCGGATCTGCCAATGTTCCCCTGAGGAGTTGAGCTGACATGACACAGATTCCCATTCGGAGTCAATCAGCGAGTCTTGAAGAATGTTTTTATAATAATTGCCATTAAAAAGCGCTTGCTGATACTGGGAGATCCAGCCCGCACTGAACGGTCGCTGGAGCTTAATATTATGCTTTGAACACAAACTGAGCCGACAATTAATACACCCGTCATTATCACAGACATGGCCCTTGTCTGTCTCTGAGGTAGATCCTACATGGAAGAACTTATAATATACAACGAGAGCAATGATGCCAGTGAAGAAAGCACAAGCTGAAATGAACACGACTGTGTTGACCTTTGTCCCGCCGTCTGATTGGTCAGCCTTAATGTACCACACGGCGGTCAAAACGGCATTCTCAAGAAACATTATGATATAAAACAAAGTATATCTGAAAATTGTGTTCTCGGAAGATGTATTAATGAAACAAAAGGAGTACATGTAGGCAACCATGATCCCAAGGAAGAACTTGCTACACCGGCTTAATCCACTTTTCTCGAACATTCCAAGGACTGAGGTACAAAGGCACACAAGCATTGTTAATCCATGTAATCCAAGAATAAGAAATATCCAGTAATAATACAGAGAAGTAAAAACTGACAATGAAATTATGCGCGATAACATCTCTCCGGCTCGCCACAGAAGTCGGAAGATAGTTCCTGGCCACGTGAGAACGATATCTTCGATACTGTCGCTATGGTGATGACGTCGAAATGATGCAATATACCAGCAGCTAGCAACAAACGTCAAGGCAGTAGTTGCGACAGATAATCCGTCAGTCACGTGAAAATGTAATATCATAAAGCTTTGTATAAACAAAAGAGGTAGCATTGATGTAAACGTGTGCAACATTTGTAATAAGCTGAGGTCTGCGAGGTCTTTGGCTTTCCATGCTGGATCCCTCTCACGGAACAAAGAAACGTGTCTCCAGAAGAATCCAAGCTGAAGTATGTGTAATACAGCAATTCCAAGTGATCGGCAAGAAGTTAAGTTGTCTCCTCTTTTCGCAAGTAATAAAATAACTGAAACCAACTGCACCAAAACTGTTGGTAACAGTAAAACTCCAACCATTGGTGTAAACCATGGTTTCCTCACTTCGTCGTTAAATACTGTATACACATAAATGCTATTCAGGATCATTTGCCCAATGTACAACAGCAAAGAAATTATCAGAAATATTCCAGAGCAGATTGAGATACAGGAAGCAGCCATCGTTGTCTCTTTACTTTCTACCTGGTGTCAGCGTTGAATGTATGACATGGTCAGGCTAACTGTCAACTGAAATGAAACATAGAATTTTAATGTTCTTTCATTGCTAACAAAATAAAAAATAGTTCATATATTTTATAACTACAGTGTAACAAATAATTTGATCAGCTGTGTTGACGTCAAATGTTGGAAAATCTCTTGCAAAAGCTCACCGCTTTTAAGCCTGTTGTCATCTGTGTTCTGGTGGCATAATGTTCCATAAATGTTTTAACGCTAATGACATTACGTCGAGAGTTAATACCACCACGCGTACTGTCAACTGCATCAAGAGAAACTGCATTTATCATATGACGTCGCATCTGAGAGTGTAATAAAGCCATGCATTAAAATCGATAATGCATTATTACGTTATGCGTTAACGTCCATAAGAAACGTCGAGTTTTCTTTTGGCGAAATCGTGACGTTTTAGTGCAAAATTCGCTAATAAAATGCAAGTTTAGTCTCAAATGATAAATAGAATCTTGCATTCTTGCTCCTGTATTATTGAATTTATTAAACCCGCTGGAGAAAACCGATAAGATGCTCGGCATAGCCTCGCATATAATCTTTTTCCCGAACTTGCTTAATAAATTCAATAATACATGAGCACAAATGTAATACCCTCTATTTAGTAAGGCTTTAAATTATCATATACATGTATATGATAACACTTGAAATAATTGTCATTTATTTGCCGGATGGTGATATACAACAAAGTATTCCATGACACAACGTCGTTATAAAAGTCGGACGATTGTTTCATAACGTTGCTTCCACGTTGATGCAACGTTATTTTAACATATTTGCTCACTGGGGTATTCTTCTGGCTGCAAACGGATAATAAATAAACTAGATGTTTTGTCTTCCAATATAAATGTTTTGACATCATTTTTACGGGGCTAAGATAGTTGCAAAATATTTAATTGTTGTCTGTCTTTTATCCCATCGAAAGATTAATGTCCTAGAAAATGTAAATACTTTGAAGAATTTTGTTAAACGCGCAAGTGATACCAAAGTATTTAGGCCTCTGTCTAAACTGTGTTTATTAGTGATACATGTAGTTCACTTCTATTAAACACGCAATGTTGCCAATATAAATGACGACAAGGTATACTTCACAGTATCCGAACGCACTGTACCATCTCTTCCGGTTTTCATAGTGTTGAATCGAGAGTACAAAATTCGCTTATAACCTGTAGCCGGAACTCATTATGTTTTGAGTTTTAATCTGGAATCTGCTGCGTCATTTATAGTTATTCAGCTTCGAAAATGTAAAGAGGTAAGTTTAATATAATTTTCTCTTCGGTCTTTTACTTTATTGCCCTGTACAATGAAAAACTCCTTGCCGTCGCAGATTTTTTTTCCAAACAGCTTAATTTAACACGAGATTGTGCCGTGCAAAACCTAGCTATCATTCTTTTATCAACACTAACAAACTGTAGATTGATAACGCCTTCCGTTTATTCTAAAGATTTTTTATAAAACATGTAAGAAAATGCTCAAAATGGTTTAAGAATCATGCCAAGGGCGATTTGAATACTGTACCAATTACTACCCACCCATACACGACATTGTACAGGGTAATAAAGTAAAAGACCGAAGAGCAAATTATATTAAACTTACCTCTTTACATTTTCGAAGCTGAATAGCTATAAATGACGCAGCAGATTCCATATTAAATCTCAAAACATAATGATTTCCGACCTCTGGTTATAAGCGAACGTTTGTACTCTCGATTCAACGCTATGAAAACCGGAAGAGATTGTACATGTAGTTCGGATACTGTGTACTTGGAAGACATTATGGCTTCACCATGGCGAGTGTCGCGTATTTGGTGGTTGAATTTCAACAACTTAAACTAATATCGACCATGGAGAAAAGACAAAGATTTTTTTTAATTTATCATTTTCTATAAAAACTGGAAATGTTCAAAGTAGATTTTGACATATTATTTTGCATCTTAGCGTTTTATATCAATATTTTACTCAAAAGAAGTTCTGCATCACACGCTAATAGTCATACATGTATGAGTAGCAATGAAACACATGGTTATTTTTGTATGATTAACCGTCTTATGTTTCGGTATGATTTGGGTTCCGTCCGTCTTAGTAGATATCATATGCTTTTAAAGAGAAAATGCTAATTCAGGATGATTTCCCATATGGTTTGTTAAGAGCCAATGCCACTAGTCAGTCAGAAACTTTTTATACCCCGACGGGAGTCAGTTCTGTCCTCAGTTTTGTCAGGTGTTTAATGTGTTAGTTACAGAAACCAAAAAGCAAAACAGAGGCATACCTTTTTTGTACACATGCTACCCCCGGAAATAAACTGATTTAGCAACATGTCTATGGGAAAATATATGAGCCACGACACGAGAAAACCAACAATGTGGTTGTGCGCCCAGCACTGACTCAGATCAGCCTGGGCATCCACCCAGTCTGATCAGAGTCTTCGCTGTCCGCATGGTGGTAGCTTAGACCCTTAGCTACCCTTGAAGCGCTTAGTGAAGAGTCTGATCAGACTGGGTGGATGCCCATGCTGATCTGAGTCTGCACAGGGCGCACAACCTCATTGTTGGTTTTCTCGTGTCGCGGCTCATATAGTGATTCAAAACTTCCTTTGAGTAGTGTAGTAATAAAATAATCCATCCGCAGCTATGAGGATATCCTTAAACACAAATGAACAGAGGATTTAAGAATATTCTTAACTTGAATCTCTCAGCCGATCTACGGAGGATATCTTAAATTTAAATCCCACTGCCGATTTACGGAAGATAACAGGAATTAAAATTCCCCGCCAATTTGTGGAGGGTATCCTTAATTTGAATCCAAAGGCGACTTCCGGAGGCCATCCTTATTTGAATTCTGTTGCCGATTAAAGGAGAATGTTTTTCATTTAAATGGTAATTTCCATTTACTGAAGATATCTTTGATTTAAAACACACTGACGGTCTACGGAGGATATCCGTAAATAGATTTTCATTGCCGTCGGTTGGTTGGTGTAGGTTTAACGGCTCACTGAGACAGTACTTCCGTCTCTATCGAGCCGTCTCTCATGTAGAAAAGGAAACAAAAGAGGTTTGATAGGCGAGAGAAAAAATATCCAAACAACCCCGACCCGCACCTACTGCAAGCATAGTTGGCCCTTGTCCTACTGTTATCCTTATTAGTAGGACGCCCGGGCACTGCAATTTACCCAGCACCATCGCCCGACCCGACTATCCCCTTCACTACCTTTTTATAGACTAAGTCCATAATTTGAAACGTACTGTTGATTTACAGAAAATATTCTTAAATTGAATCTTTCTGTCACTTAAAGGATGATGTCTTGCTTTGAATTTCACTCCCGATTTACGGAGGATGTCCGTTATTAGAACTTCACTGCCTACACACGGAAGATATCTTTAATTTGAAATTCGCTGCCTATATACGGAGGATACTGCATAATTACAATCGGGCTGTCGAATCACGGAGGATATTCTTAAATCGCACAACCGATTTAAGGGCCGTATACACTATCATTTTTCTTGTACAACTTTATTGTACAAGAAAAAATGAGCAAGAAAAAGTGACAATGATGAGGTGTATACACGTATCAAGAATTTTACTCTGCTGTCAAACTTTTTGCTGGAAATTACACAATAGTAGCAATGGAGACAGAAGAAGAATATGTTGCATTTGTTTTGTGCATTTTATGCATTGTGATTTTGAGAAGGAGATTAAGTACCAGATACAGACATGTGTGGTCGCGAGATTGCTTACTGCGGAGACATCAGCATAGTGCTTAACATACACTTCTACAAGAGCCTCGCAGACTTCAAGAACTGTCCTTTTTCTCAAATCTCTGTTCTTATAGTCTTTTGACCTAATATTCCATATAATCTCATTTTCTTCTATTAGGTCAATGAGTCTTGATGTAACCATGTCTGTCCAAATAATATCTGCCATTATTTGTTGGAACTGAAATCTTCTTGGAGCAATATTTCCCCGCCAAGTATTGGCCATGTGCTTTTGTTTACAATGCTGCTGCTACAAATTCTCTTGCTTTTGATTGGTTTTTTGGTGGCAAGTTTGACAAGTTATCATTGAAAATAGGATGAGTTTCTATTCATCAGTTTTTCTTGTACAATAAGAAAAATGATCATTTTCTGCTGTATACACGATCAAATTAAATGACATTTTTTCATGTACAATAAAGTTGTACAAGAAAAAATGATAGTGTATACGGCCCTTAACGGGTGTAACATGTATCCTTACTGAAGAGCCGATTTACGGGGGATGTTCCGGGATGGGAATGTTTTTCATATTTATCACTGAAAATAGATATCTACATATAGATAGCTTATAATGGTAGCGAAAATATCTAATTTTCTAAAGACTTCTTATCTAGGATTTTTTTTTCTTTCCGATAGAATTAAAATCGTGGTAGTGATGATCGTTCGTTGTACCGATTCCTAACGACGACGGTCCGGAAGAATTCATAACTGTATTCGTAGCGACAGTTACAAATTATTAGATTTCTATCAAACATATATGGAAAGCCAGAGGGGACCCCAGATTATTATTATTATTTTCCATATGTACGCTACACAAATATAATAATGTTTAGAATTTTAATAATAATCTCCGGGGGTCCCATACGGCAAAATGTGAGATTCTTCTTTAGACTCAATTATTATTATTATTATTATTATTATTATTATTATTATACACCCACCACTCTATAGTTAGGTTTACTACGGGCTAAAAAGATCATCCTCCGAAAATAAAAATCGTCGGTAGGAATAATTATCATTATATTGTCAATATTATGGAAAGCCAGAGGGGACCCCAGATTATTATTATTATTTTCCATATGTACTCTACACAAATTATAATAATGTTTAGAATTTTAATAATAATCTCCGGGGGTCCCATACTGCAAAATGTGAGATTCTTCTTTAGACTCAATTATTATTATTATTATTATTATTATTATTATTATTATTATTATACACCCACCACTCTATATAGTTAGGTTTACTACGGGCTAAAGATTATCCTCCGAAAATAAAAATCGTCGGTAGGAATAATTATCATCATATTGTCAATATCATGATCATTCACAAACACGTGGTTGCTGATTATTATTTTGCCGCAGATTATATTTTACAATAATAATCTATAACATCCGGGCACTCCAAATATAATAATGTTCTGTTTCCAAAAATAATAATCGTTAACATCCGGGCACCCCAAATATAATAATAATGTGGTGTTTCTAAAATTAGAAACAGCAGATTATTATATTTTGAGTGCCCGGATGCTATATAGATTATTATTTTTCAGAACCAGAACATTATTATATTTGGAGTAGTCCGAGTTGTCTCCCTTGTAATGTGATACATGTATGTAGAAACTGCTGTTGACATTCTGTCCGTCTGTCCGTTATTAAGACTGTGTTTATATAAATGCATCAAGCTAAGTATAAATTTCATCTACAGATTTTTTTCTGGATCCAGAAGTCTTAATGTTTAGTTTGGTACATTTATTTAGTAATAAAGCTTTATGACTTTCTATTGAAAATAGTCTACCTAAAAATATTTAATCAAATCATTTTTTAAATATAAAGTATCTAAAAAAACAGGTCACACAACATCAGTTCGCTCTCGTCCCAAATCGGGGCTAAATGAAAGGAAAAGTCTCTTTCCCACGAAACTGGCGTTCTCAATCCAACCCAGAATGACCGACCGCAGGAAGGGTCCTGTCGACCGGGGAAGAAAATAGAAATGGAAAGCACAAAAGTATGGAGGTGCACCCACATACCATGTCTATAAGTTCTCGTTCTATGTATACTGTCTCGAGGATTATGAGCAGGTGTTCGATGTACACTCCAGTTTTGCAGAATGAACCTCCTCGTAGAAATGTGTATACGAAAGGTATCTTTCAACTGCACAGGGGATGCCTCGCCCTGCAGAGGGTCCGGTTTAATGTCTCGATCCAAAAGACGGCACACTTTTTTTCTAATGTCATCTCTGCAAGTTAATGAAGTGTGTTCAGATGCCGAATTTTTAACGCCACTACCCGGGTTCGCGCTGACTACTGAACTACCACTTAAACACGCCAACTGTCACCAACGAAATGTTAGGTACATACAATTTCCAGATCCTGACTTCTGCTCGCTTACCAAGCATACATGTTAAAGTATATAAATGATAAGGTGACTGGGAAGTGACTCAGCCGCCCCAATCTCTGGGCACCTAAACCGGAGCCAACTCCTTAATGAAAGAATTTGCTCGAGAGCAGACCCCCTGCGAAAGCGTTACAGCCCAGAGAACCAAACAGGAAGTCACAAGAGTTGCCTCCTTTTGTGAGTAGGAAAGAATCGGCTCCCACTGGAGCAAACTCATCTCAGGTTCAGAACAGGGAAGCAAATACCACATACAAACACTTCTCTTTACAGTGTCCTGAGTGTTCTTTTTAGGGGAATGGAAGGTGTTCTTTGTAAAGCGGAACGCCATGCGTTCACCTTTCTAGTAGGGAGTCGTGGGTTAGACTCCCACCGGCGACTCATGGCCGACCACTTTCTTCAATCCAATAGGCCATGAAATCCGCACCCAGTGTGCCCTAAACTGGAATAAGAGAACTCGGTAAATTTTTATCCCTCCCTTCCCCCCCACCCCACCCCACTCCCACAAAACGAAATGCCTCTGATTTGTTTAAGGTTTAGATTTCCTTAACCTTAGTGACTGTCAATTTAGTGACGACTAAACTTGTGGATTTTTATAAAATACATGGGCAATAACTCATGCATTAGTGACGCTATTCTAGCAAATCTGTGAGTGTATCAACCTAATATTGCAATACATTATTTTCTTCAGTTTCATTAAATTTCATTCACGGGTACCTAAGTTATGGGCAATTTGCAGGTTTTAAATCAATGCAAGGGCAATAACTCTTGCATTAATGATGCAATTCTGACAAAACTTGACACGCGTCACCATGTTATGATGGTACATATTGTTACCGAAGTTCAATGAAATTCCATTTATTGGTTCGTTAGGTATGCCTCAAATTGTGACTTTAAATCGATTAAAAGGACAGGAGAGTAAAGGACTTCTATGCTTAAGTCGAGGATTTTCCCATTTGACCGGCACGACAGATTCGAATTTTCAAAGGTATAAAGTGTGCATATTTTTTGTTAGCGGCACTGCTTCCACAAATATGTAAACTGTGTGAAATCAGATCATCATTTGTGATTCAGACCCAAAGACATGGGGAGATAATCCAAGCCGACCATTCCTACCCTATTTACCTCATTTTTTTTGAGGTAATAAAAATACTGAAATCGGTCATTCATTCCATAAGTTTTTGTCATAAATGCATGCTAAATATATGCATATCACAATAGAAAGCAATGATTTTATTCTTGTTACGCCTGATTGGCATTTAAACTTGCAAAGCCATAGTTACACTTCCGGTCAAAACAGCCAAAAGGGAACGCTTCACTATAATTAAGATACAAGTACTTTCCCCCTCGAGACCCAGCATTTCCTTTATGCAGCAGACTTATGCATGGCAGGTTCGCAATATATATGAGTGGGAAGCTGGGTCAAGGGGTGGGGGGGGGGGGGGGGGAGGGGAGGGGGGGGGCGATACTCAGTAAGCCAAAAAAGAAGAATTGTCAAAAGCAGCACTGTGATCTTAAAGGATTAGATAGTGTACAATAACCTTGAAATGCGTTCAAGGTCACATACATAAAGTCAAAACTATTCAGTGATGTCTGTTATGTAAGTAATGTAAGCATGAAAGGTGTAAAATGTATACAATTAATCATTATTTTAACAATCGTTTGAGGATAATTTACAATTAATCTCAACAATGACGTCAACGTATGTTTAACGTACTATTCTAACACAGTGCGCCTATAGAAGCAACGGAAAGTTTCCGTGTTTTATTCTGCAACAATTCACTGTCTCGGAGCGCATGAGACTAATTGCTGACGTCACTTGCATTACTGACGTAATTTTGTCACGTTTTGAGACGTTAGACGGTGTAACGTCTCTTTTTCTTTCTAAAATCGCCATAAAAACGAACATTTACCTTGGATACAGTTAAGAATAATGGCGGGAGCATGAAAGCGCTGGCAGGAAGGTTGGGAGAGTTTGAAAGAAAATAACACTTTTTCTCAGCGTTTTTGAGCGTTAGAATCGAAATAATTCACTGTTTGTCGGTCAGTTGTAAGTAGATATATCACTCGCGCTCCGCGCTCGTGATATGATGTACTTTACAACTGACCTCCAAACAGTGAATTATTACTCAACAATTCACTGCTAGAGCTGATCTATTTCTTAAACATAAACAGAAACACTTGAAAACTCATTTGTCATGCAAGTTACACGTCAAAGACATAAACGCAAAGCAAAAATCAGTGATCCGTATAACTTTTTGATTATGGGGAAAATTCACACCTTAATCTTAGTTTTACATTAAATTCCCAGGTGAGCAAACTCATTGTAAAGTAAACCATCAGGTGAGCAGACGAGGACTAAATGGAGCTCTAGCAAATGCAAGGGAGATAATGAACTTTTTTTTATAGTTTGTAATCGGTTTTATCATTTATTTTGTTTGACCGACATCGTAAAAGTAGTTTTTGTATGACACGTAGACTATTTCAATCAATACTTACTATCTTTTTGGATATCTAAGTAATATGCATCAGAATATGTTTTACTGAAGGTGTGATATACTTCTTTACTACTGCCATTCGCTCATGAAAACTTACAGATTTATTTACTTGAGGAACGGCAAGAACAAAATCAGATCTGTTCTGTTCAGTTCAGTTCAGTTAGAAGAATTGAACGGAACTGAACAGAACAGATCTGATTTTGCTGACATTCTGTCATTTGGAATTTGTTTGGTTGCTGATTCTGTATCACTATGTGTGCACCTATGAGGGCCGAAAATTCGTAATAAAGAGCTTGTATTTTGTATTTTGATCAGAGCTTTTTCTTATTATGTGCTTAACATGAGCAATCTGAGGTCTTACCAGTCTTCCATCACGCACATTTGTGATGGACTGCCATAACCCGAACATTTTTCCATTCAGCTACCCGATAATAAACGCCAATGTAACCCGCTAGCAATGCTCAGCGTGACGTCCGCTATATACGTTTAATATTGATATTTGTTACGCCCGTAGTTCTTCTCAGTTAAACAAGACTATTTAAGCGCTGACCTACTGGTATGGCGGTCCCAGATTCGAGCGCCCCTGGAGGCGGGAGTCTTTTCAACCGTAAATGGTGTTCCATTGCACACAGCCCTTGATTATCATCCTCCCATCGTCCTGATATGACTGAAACACTGTTGAAACGGATGTAAAGTCGCAAGTCATCCATCCATCATCAATTTTATAAACGGGTGCTAGCTATACGAGTTACTCAAGGTTTTGAACCAAAGTATTTGGGTTTTTGCCTTTGTCATGGTCAGCCATAACACCAAAAGAAACTAATGTTATGGCTTTCCATCTCGCTTCGTCCTTCGGACGTGTGGTGACATCTTGTGTTAAGAATTTAAGTAAGTACCTTATGGTAAGACATCCTGTCAGTTCATCTGAATCGCATGGCCAACCATCACAAATGTGCGTGACGAAAATCCATAAGTCCCCCGACTGATGACTGAACTCGGGTTGAAACGTCCCAGCAAAGACTAGGTCATACGTAGACGGGACTCATTTAGAGGACCGGAGAAGCCGGGGAACGATCCTGCGACCCCTAGATTGGTTGGCCAGCGTGTTATCCACTTTACTACTGCCGCTCCTAAATTTCCATGTGTGATAGGATACTAAAAAATCGGGGACCTTGACAGTAGGGTTAGAGTAAAGAACGCAGGCCTCTGATTTGAGAAGTATAAATTGGACTGTGGGGAAATTAAGTGAAAGATATTTTCACCCTATGATCCATCCATCCATCCATCCATCGGTGAATAAGTAAGCTAGAGCTAAACAATCCACCAGCATATAGGTCATATGGAGATGGGACTTCGGTTTAAAGTATCTTTCGGAAAGTCGGAGAAGCCGGCCATATGGGGATCGAACCTGCATCATAGATTGGAAATCCAGCGCGTAATCCACTCTACTACCGCCGCTCCTGTTTCTGAATAAACGCCTGGCGCGCAGAGAACACTTTCCAGTCCCACTGATAATGTATTTGAGAGGTCATTTGCAGGAATATAGTATTTCCTTCTTTAGGGCGGGGTTTGTGTTGTTATCCTTCATATGGAGAATCTCCTTCTGAGAAAGGAAGTTTGCTCCAGCGAGTGCATTTTTTTCCTTCTGACGAAGGGAAGCAACTCTTGAAACCTTGGGCAGTATGATCATTTCAAAAACTTCGGTGGATCTGCTCCAGGGTAATTTTTTTCATGTCGGAAGTTTGCCCAGATTCAATTTTTCATTTGAAAAGTTAGCCATGGTTTTCGGGGGCTTAGAGATTTGAGTGGCTGAGATTCTTCCCCTGGCATGTAGAGCCCCGGTTGCTCAGTAGGTTGAGCGCTGGGTTTGAGACCCTTCGGAACTTTCCAACCGTAAACAGGGTTCCATTGCCTTTCATTATCAACCTCCCGTCATCGCCACCCCCCGCCCCTCCCTCCCGAAAAAAAAAGAAATACGGCTAAAAATACGTTCATTCGCAAGGCATCTATCCTTGCAGGTGTATCCATTTATGTATGTTTAAGATGCAGCTAAAGCTGGGTCAGTAGTCTGTATGTTAAAAATTATAAGGGAGGGAAATCGAACTACTCTACAATAATATTGCCAATACACGCTCTAAAATTAAAAATAATAATAATCAGCAACAAAAATAATAATTGATAATATCCGGGCACTGCTACAATAATAATGTTTCAGTGACAAAATAATCTCCGGCAAAATAATAATGTTGAACCACGTGCTCGCGAATGATTATTATTATTAAGAAATTAAATAATCATTCTCGAGCACGTGGTTCTACATTATTATTTTACCGCAGATTATTTTTTCACTAAAACATTATTATCTTTGGAACAATATAATAATAAGATGGCGGGCGTGAAATAATAATAATAATAATAATAATAATAATAATAATAATATGCTGACATTTAGCCGTACGGGACCCCTGTCGATTATTATTAAAATTCTAAGCATTATTATAATTTGTGTAGCGTACATATGCAAAATAATAATAATAATCGGGGGTCCCCTCTGGCTTTCCATACTATATATCATGATCATTCACAACAAACACGTGGTTGCTGATTATTATTTTGCCGCAGATTATATTTTACAATAATAATCTATAACATCCGGGCACTCCAAATATAATAATGTTCTGTTTCCAAAAATAATAATCGTTAACATCCGGGCACCCCAAATATAATAATAATGTGGTGTTTCTAAAATTAGAAACAGCAGATTATTATTTTTGGAGTGCCCGGATGCTATATAGATTATTATTTTTCAGAACACCAAACATTATTATTTTTGGAGTAGTCCGAGTTGTCTCCCTTGTAATTTGATACATGTATGTAGAAACTGCTGTTGACATTCTGTCCGTCTGTCCGTTATTAAGACTGTGTTTATATAAATGTATCAAGCTAAGTATAAATTTCATATACAGAATTTTTCTGGATCCAGAAGTCTTAATGTTTAGTTTGGTACATTTGTTTAGTAATAAAACTTTATGACTTTCTATTTAAAATATTCTACCTAAAATATTTAATCAAATCATTTTTTAATTATAAAGTATCTAAAGAACAGGTCATACATGGACGGACGCACGGCGCCCCGTTACTGCGGCTATGGATTCGTTCCGCTGAGGTGCGGGGGTAACGTCGATATGAGAATTGAAATGTGATGATGAACAGGTCATACTGGACGGACGCTCGGCGCCCCGTTACTGCGGCTATGGATTCGTTCCGCTGAGGTGCGGAGGTAACGTCGATATGAGAATTGAAATATGATGAACAGGTCATACAACATCAGTGCGCTCTCGTCCCTAATCGGGGTTTAATGAAAGGAAAAGCCTCTTTCCTAAGAAACTGGTATCCTCAGTCCAACCCAGAATGACCGACCGCAGGAAGGGTCCTGTCGACCGGGGAAGAAAATTTATGGAGGTGCACCCACATACCATGTCTAGAAGTTCTCGTTCTATGTATACTGTCTCGAGGATTATGAGCAGGTGTACGATGTACACTCCAGGTTTGCAAAATGAACCTCGTAGCAATGTGTATACTGTATCTTTCAACTGCACAGGGGATGCCTCACCCTGCAGAGGGTCCGGTTTAATGTCTCGATCCAAAAGACGGCACACTTTTTTCTAATGTCATCTCTGCAAGTTAATGAAGTGTGTTCAGATGCCGAATTTTTAACGCCACTACCCGGGTTCGCGCTGACTACTGAACTACCACTTAAACACGCCAACTGTCACCAACGAAATGTTAGGTACATACAACTTCTGCTCGCTTACCAAGCATACATGTTAAAGTATATAAATGATAAGGTGACTGGGAAGTGACTCAGCCGCCCCAGTCTCTGGGCTCCTAAACCGGAGCCAACTCCTTAATGAAAGAATTTGCTCGAGAGCAGACCCCCTGCGAAAGCGTTACAGCCCAGGGAACCAAACAGGAAGTCACAAGAGTTGCCTCCTTTTGTGAGTAGGAAAGATTCTGCTCCCACTGGAGCAAACTCATCTCAGGTTCAGAACAGGGAAGCAAATACCACATACAAACACTTCTCTTTACAATGTCCTGAGTGTTCTCTTTAGGGGAATGGAAGGTGTTCTTTGTAAAGCGGAGCGCCATGCGTTCACCTTTCTAGAAGGGAGTCGTGGGTTAGACTCCCACCGGCGACTCATGGCCGACCACTTTCTTCAATCTAATAGGCCATGAAATCCGCACCCAGTGTGCCCTAAACTGGAATAAGAGAACTCGGTATATTTTTATCCCTCCCTTCCCCCCGCCCCCACTCCCACAAAACGAAGTGGCTTTGATTTGTTTAAGGTTTAGATTTCCTTAACCTTAGTGACTGTCAATTTAGTGACGACTAAACTTGTGGATTTTTATATAATACATGGGCAATAACTCATGCATTAGTGACGCTATTCTGGCAAATCTGTGAGTGTATCAACCTATTATTGACCCGAAAATAAATTAAATACCAATTGACGATTTCAAAACAGTTTATGGCATAAAATCCGAAAAAGCATTGCTTCCGTAGGGCCAATTTCATATCTGTCGGTGAATGTATCCCAATACCGTGCGCAGCGTCATAATGCAATACATTATTTTATCATATGACGTCGCATCTGAGAGTGTAATAAAGCCATGCATTAAAAACGATAATCCACTAGTGGATTAAATATGCAAATTACGTCGTAACGTTATATGCGTTGACGTCCATAAAACGTCGCGTTTTCTAATGGCGAAATTGTGACGTTTTAATGCAAAATTTGCTAATAAAATGCGATTTTAGTGTCATATGATAAATAGAATCTTGCATTCGTGCTCCTGTATTATTGAATTTATTAAACTCGTTGGTGAAAACGATAAGATGCTCGGCAGAGCCTCGCATCTTATCATTTTCCCCAACTCGTTTAATAAATTCAATAATACATAAGCACTCATGTAAGATCCTCTATTTCTTCAGTTTCATTAAATTTCATTCACGGGTACCTTAGTTATGGGCAATTTGCCGGTTTTAAATCAATACAAGGGCAATAACTCTTGCATTAATGATGCAATTCTGACAAGACTTGACACGCGTCACCATGTTATGATGGTACATATTGTTACCGAAGTTCAATGAAATTCCATTTATTGGTTCGTTAGTTATGCCTCAAATTGTGACTTTAAATCGATTAAAGGAGAGGAGAGTAAAGGACTTCTATGCTTAAGTCGAGGATTTTCCCCATTTGACCGGCACGACAGATTCGAATTTTCAACGGTATAAAGTGTGCATATTTTTTCTTAGCGGCAATGCTTCCACAAATATGTAAACTGTGTGAAATCAGATCATTTGTGATCCAGACCCAAAGACATGGGGAGATAATCCGAGCCGATCTTTCCTTCCCTAATTACCTCATTTTTTGAGGTAATAAAAATATTGAAATCGGTCATTCATTCCATAAGTTTTTGTCTTAAATGCATGCTAAATACATGCATATCACAATACAAAGCAATGATTTTCTTCTTGTTACGCCTGATTGGCATTTAAACTTGCAAAGCCATAGTTACACTTCCGGTCAAAACAGCCAAAAGGGAACGCTTCACTATAATTAAGATACAGGTACTTTCCCCTCGAGACCCAGCATTTCCTTTATGCAGCAGACTTATGCATGGCAGGTTCGCAATATATATGAGTGGGAAGCTGGGTCAAGGGGGGCGGGAGGGGGCAGGCGATACTCAGTAAGCCAAAAAAGAAGAATTGTCAAAAGCAGCACTGTGATCTTAAAGGATTAGATAGTGTACAATAACCCTGAAATGCGGTCAAGGTCACATACATAAAGTCAAAACTATTCAGTGTTGTCTGTTATGTAAGTGATGTAAGCCTAAAAGGTGTAAAATGTATACAATTAATCATTATTTTAACTATCCGTTTGAGGATAATTTACAATTCATCTCAACAATGACGTAAAGTATGTTTAACGTACTAACATAAACAGAAACACTTGAAAATTCATTTGTCATGCAAGTTACATGTCAAAGACATAAATGCAAAGCAAAAATCAGCCTTAATCTTAGTTTTACATTAAATTCCCAGGTGAGCAAACTCATTGTAAAGTAAACCATCAGGTGAGCAGACGAGGACTAAACGGAGCTCTAGCAAATGCAAGGGAGATAATGAACTTTTTTTATAGTTTGTAATCGGTTTTATCATTTATTTTGTTTGACCGACACCGTAAAAGTAGTTTTTGTATGACACGTAGACTATTTCAATCAATACTTACTATCTTTTTGGATATCTAAGTAATATGCATCAGAATATGTTTTACTGAAGGTGTGATATACTTCTTTACTACTGCCATTCGCACATGAAAACTTACAGATTTATTTACTTGAGGAACGGCAAGAACAATACCAGATCTGTTCTGTTCAGTTCAGTTCAGTTAGGAGAATGAACTGAACTGAACAGAACAGATCTGATTTTGCTGACATTCTGTCATTTGGAATTCTTTCCTTGAGATTTGTTTGGTTGCTCATTCTGTATCACTATGTGTGCACCTATGAGGGCCGAAAATTCGTATTAGAGCTTGTATTTAGTATTTTGATCAGAACTTTCCTTATTATGTGCTTAACACGAGCAATCTGAGGTCTTACCAGTCTTCCACTCACATTTGTGATGGACTGCCATAACCCGAACATTTTTCCATTCAGCTACCCGATAATAAACGTCAATGTAACCCGCTAGCAATGCTCAGCGTGACCGTCCGCTATATACGTTTAATATAGATATTTGTTAAGTCCGTAGCTCTTCTCAGTTGAACAAGACTATTTAAGCGCTGACCTACTGATATGGCGGTCCCAGATTCGAGCCCCGCTGGAAGCAGGAATCTTTTCAAACGTAAATGGTGTTCCATTGCACACAGCCCTTGATTATCATTCTCCCATCGTCCTGATATGACTGAAACACTGTTGAAACGGACGTAAAGTCGCAAGTCATCCATCCATCATCAATTTTATAAACGGATGCTAGCTATACGAGTTAGTCAAAGTTTTGAACCAAAGTATTTGGGTTTTTGCCTTTGTCATGGTCTGCCATAACACCAAAAGAAACTAATGTTATGGCTTTCCATCTCGCTTCGTCCTTCGGACGTGTGGTGACATCTTGTGTTAAGAATTTAAGTAAGTACCTTATGGTAAGACATCCTGTCAGTTCATCTGAATCGCATGGCCAACCATCACAAATGTGCGTGACGAAAATCCATAAGTCCCCCGACTGATGACTGAACTCGGGTTGAAACGTCCCAGCAACAACTAGGTCATACGTAGACGGGACTCATTTAGAGGACCGGAGAAGCCGGGGAACGATCCTGCGACCCCTAGATTGGTTGGCCAGCGTGTTATCCACTATACTACTGCCGCTCCTAAATTTCCATGAGTGATAGGATACTAAAAAATCGGGGGCCTTGACAGTAGGGTTAGAGTAAAGAACGCAGGCCTTTGATTTGAGAGGTATAAATTGGACTGTGGGGAAATTAAGCGAAAGATATTTTCCCCCTATGATCCATCCATCCATCCATCCATCCATCCATCGGTGAATAAGTGAGCTAGAGTTAAACAATCCACCAGCATATAGGTCATATGGAGATGGGACTTCGGTTTAAAGTATCTTTCGGAAAGTCGGAGAAGCCTGCCATATGGGGATCGAACCTGCATCATGGATTGGAAATCCAGCGCGTAATCCACTCTACTACCGCCGCTCCGGTTCCTGAATGAACGCCTGGCGCGCAGAGAACACTTTCCAGTCCCACTGATAGTGTATTTGAGAGGTCATTTGCAGGAATATAGTATTTCCATCTTTAGGGGCGGGATTTGTGTTGTTATCCTTCATATGGGGAATCTCCTTCTGAGAGAGGGAGTTTGCTCTAGCGAGTGCATTTTTACCTTCTTACGAAGGGAAGCAACTCTTGAAACCTTGGGCAGTAAGACCATTTCAAAAACTTCGGTGGATCTGCTCCAGGGCAATTTTTTCATGTCGGAAGTTTGCCAAGATTCAATTTTTCATTTGAAAAGTTAGCCATGGTATTCGGGGGCTTAGAGATTGGAGTGGCTGAGATTCTTCCCCTGGGATGTAGAGCCCCGGTTGCTCAGTAGGATGAGCGCTGGGTTTGAGACCCCCCGGAGACGGAAATCTTTCCAACCGTAAACAGGATTCCATTGCCTTTCATTATCAACCTCCCGTCATCGCCCCCCCCCCCCCCCCCCGCCCCTCCCTCCCGAAAAAAAAGAAATACGGCTAAAAGGGCGTTCAGTCGCAAGGCATCTATCCCTGCAGGTGTATCCATTTATGTATGTTTAAGATGCAGCTAAAGCGGGGTCTGTAGTCTGTATGTTAAAAATTATAAGGGAAGGAAATCGAACTACTCTACAATAATATTGCCAATACACGCTCTAAAATTAAAAATAATAATAATCAGCAACAAAAATAATAATCGATAATATCCGGGCACTGCTACAATAATAATGTTTCAGTGACAAAATGATCTCCGGCAAAATAATATTGTTGAACCACGTGCTCGCGAATGATTATTATTATTAAGAAATTATAAATAATCATTCTCGAGCACGTGGTTCTACATTATTATTTTACCGCAGATTATTTTTTCACTCAAACATTATTATCTTTGAAACAATATAATGATAATATTGCGGACGTAAAATAATAATAATAATAATAATATGCTGACATTTAGCCGTACGGGACCCCTGTCGATTATTATTAAAATTCTAAGCATTATTATAATTTGTGTAGCGTACATACGCAAAATAATAATAATAATCTAGGGTCCCCTCTGGCTTTCCATAAACATACATTAGCAGATCTAAAACAACACAGTATAGTAGGAGCCTAAACAATTATGTATCGCATACTGTACAAGTATGGCATTACCAACTTCCAAACCTTCATGTTAGTCCTCTTTTCTTTCGCTTTACGCGTTTCCATTGAGTAGGGGTATGTTATTTTTCATTTATTTTCTGATATTACTGAAACAGATCAGCAAGTTGATGCTGCCTTTATATGAGATACATTTCATACCTGTATTCACATTTTGCCCTTTATAAAGTTCCAAAAAGTAAAATTAATGTCCGTTGAAAATTAAAAAGTTTTAGCCAGAATATAGTCCACACTGAGTCTTGCACAAAGGTATAACATAATTTCGTTCAAATATTATAAGTCCCGAAAGTCTTCCTTTCAAATAATCTTTAACAATAATCTCTACTTTACAGCGAAGATAATCCTCTTTTATTATCGCTTTTGTGTAGAAATATTATTGTTGTTCGCAAAAGTAAGTATTTTTCACAATGTTTAACCAGTTAAGTCTATTTGTTACACTTTTATGAACATTCAGCTATGCCTTCTTGCTAATTGTTACATTATTACCCGTGTTTTTGTATTGTAATAACAACACTGACACTTTGGCACTGATATTTTGATTGAACAAATTGTAACAGCAAATACTTTGAAATTCCTGTTAGGAAATTCCCCGTACTCGACATTCTTTCGGTGCCATTAAATGAACCGGCCATAGAAAATGTTATTAGCGGCTGACTAAACCGTTGATAAGTCTGATCAACATGCATGTACCCTTACACACAGGGTATAATCGATTCCGCCAATTTTCGCTTCCTGCAGAGACTGTCCGTCATATTGGCTTCCGCCGAGACTGTCCGCAAACTCTTGCTTCCTGCAGAGACTACTGCCCTCGTAAAATGGCTTCCTGCCGAGACTGTCAGCGTGAATCTGCTTCCTGCCGAGAGCCTCGGCAGGAAGTAGAATCACGCGGACAGTCTCGGCAGGAAGCCATTTATCATGTACAGAAGTCTCGGCAGGAAGCAAAAGATCGTGGACAGTCTCGGCGGAAGCCAAATATGATGTACATTCTCTGCAGGAAGCGAAAATTAGCGGAATCGATTATACCCTGTGTTACAGTTCTTATTAACGTTGCGTTGAGCATATATTTCATTACCTTGAATTGCTTCTGTGTTGCTTATACTTTTTTTGTGGCTTATACGAGGCTCTGGAGTGTTTTTAGCGATACAGGGACACTGGCAAAATAATGTTTTGGATACGGGAAAGTTTTGTGAAAACCATTTGTGTATCCTCATTTTTAACAAAAAAAAAAAAAAAAATGCGATACAAACCAAATTTGTTTTCGGGATCTGGGTTGATTTTCAAAATATTTTCAGGCACTCTCTTCTAGGGCCTCTTTTATATCGGAAAGACGATGAACAAGGGTTAATACAGCAAAGTTACTATGATGCAGCAGGTCCTAGACTATACGACTTCAAAACAGTTAATATGGCTGACCACAGCTTAGTGCAGTTGATCACAGTTAAGCATTGCCAGCAGCAGTATTCTATAGAAGACTTCAACTTTTAAATGTACGGAGTCAGGGCGCCCTAAACTACTTACCATGAGGGTCTGCATTGCATGCTGTGATTTTGTAAATTCAATACTACCGAGGGGGTAAGTGTTCGGATTCCTAATGAGAATTGCACGGTCAGAAAACAAAGAAGAATCCAGCAAAATACCAGAGCACTAGATAAGAGGGAGTATTTGGTGATAATTATGGATAATTTTTGTTAATTCTGAATAAAAACATATGTTGCGACCCCTCATCTGAACCGTCTCGACGAGACGGTTCAGATGAGGGGTCACAACATATGGTTTCAATGAGAAATAAAAAAATTATCCCTCAATTATCATCAAATACCCCTCTTATCTAGTGCTCTGAAAATACGCACTCTTGGTATAATAATGTTAGCATGGATGACTCCACCATCTGGTCTTTCTTCCTTTCTCGATGTGGCAATACATGCCTCTACTTGATTTGTATCAATCTTACTTGACATCTGACACCTACAATAAGAAAAGACAAATTGGCGGATCTGGTCTAAATAGTAAAATCAGATGACAACTGTGTATGCCCGGACCAGCCTGCGCTTACGCAGGCTGGTCAGTGCATGCACAATTAGTCGACTTTAAAAATCGTTTTAAATTTAGCAATTGTCTATGGGAATTTGCATATACCGACCAACCTGCACAATTGCGTAGACTGGTCTTAACAAGCGCAGTAAGCATAAGCCTGGTAGCTGCTTGGGCTTTCTCATAACGCAGCCCAATTTTGAAATATCAATTAGATTGATGAGGTACAAACAAAACTAATGAAGCGGTGTAGTTAATGAATGGGCCAGAAACCGAACTCTGTTTTTTTTTCTTTTTTTTTGCATTGTTTTTTTTTTTTTTTGCATGAGTTTCAATACATAAGCACCCAGAAGAAGACCTACAACCAAAACTTGAGTTAGGATACATCAGCAGCCAGAAGTAGACCTACAATCAATACTAGAGTAAGCAAACATAAGCACCTAAAAGAAGACCTATCGTCAATACTAAAGTTAGAATGCATCATCCCCCAGAAGAAGACCTACGATCAATACTACAGTTAGAATACATCAGCACCCAGAAGAGGACCTACGATCAATACTACAGTTAGAGTACATCAGCACCCAGAAGAAGGCCTACAATTAATACAACAGTTAGAATACATCAGCACCCAGAAGAAGGCCTACAATTAATACAACAGTTAGAATACATCAGCACCCAGAAGAACTACAATCAATACTAGAGTTAAAACACATTAGCACCCAGAAAAGACCTACAATCAATACTAGAGTTAGAATACATCAGCATCCAGAAGAACTACAATCAATACTAGAGTTAAAATACATTAGCACCCAGAAAAGACCTACAATCAATACTAGAGTTAGAATACATCAGCATCCAGAAGAACTACAATCAATACTAGAGTTAGAATACATTAGCACCCAGAAGAAGACCATCAATCAATACTAGAGTTAGAATACATTAGCACACAGACTACATCAGCACCCAGAAAAAGACCTACGATCAATACTAGAGATAGACTACACCAGCACCCAGAAGAAGACCTACGATCAATACTAGAGATAGACTACATCAGCACCCAGAAGAAGACCTACGATCAATACTAGAGTTAGAATACATGAGCACAGAGAAGAAGACCTACAATCACTACTTGACAATGGCTTAAAATCGGAGGTTTTCTAAAGGACTGCAGTAACAGCTGCAGCTCTCACAAAGCTGAAGCCAATATGGAATGATAACTGCCTATCTCTCGGATCAAAAGTAAAACTGATGCGCTCAACTGTCATAGCCATATCTGCCTCGACACGACAAAAACAGCAAAGTGGCATGTGCGTCCCGCGAAGACTCATATCAGCCTGGGCATCCGTCCAGTCTGATAAAAATCTTTGTTGTACGCATGGACCATGTGGACCTAGCTTAGACTCTTAGCTACCCTTTTAGCGCACGTCGAAGGCTCTGACCAGGCTGGGCGGATACCTAGCAACATTTCTAGTTTCTTTTTTGTCTACTTTCTGAAGATTGGTACAAATCTTAGAGGAAAGCATTTGCTCCCATTGGAACATTTTTTTCTTTTAAGAGAAGACCCCAATTTGAAAGGGCTACGTCGCTCAAGTCACAATAGTTGTCCCGCTTTGTAAAATTGGCGGAAAACATGGTGGTGTATCAGGACTCATTAAGATATTTTCTACGGTAGCACATGAGTCACTGTAAGATTTTATCATAATAATTGTCAACAACATAATCAAGAAACCATCAGCATATACATCAAACGGCGCGATGTCAAGACACAAACGAGTTTGCCCCCGAAAAAAAGGATGTTTTAAGGCATGCGCGAAAATAGAAGACTGATCAGTCCGCGCAGGATGCGCAGGCTGATCAATCTTCATTTTTGCTATACAAATTCCTGAGATTCATGGATTGGCGATGCAAACAGGAATGAATCTGATCAGACTATACACAGACCGGTGTTAATCTGAACTGTTAGCCAAAGGCTGAGGTACATTTTTCTTGACGCAGCCCAAATTAAGATCCAGGTCAATGCATCAAGAAATATTAATAATACAACGTTTG
This sequence comes from Ctena decussata, assembly GCA_963989385.1. Taxonomy (NCBI): domain Eukaryota; kingdom Metazoa; phylum Mollusca; class Bivalvia; order Lucinida; family Lucinidae; genus Ctena; species Ctena decussata. Next base: position 29,525,465 of record OZ022501.1, on the reverse strand, counting down.
TCTGCTTTAGGAGATGTCTAATATTTGTCTGAATGTGAATTATCCAAACGAAACAGATGAACAGATGCAGATAAATTTCACAAAACGGGGAATAATTCTGTCATTTCAAAATTTTGTTGAAAACTATTTTATCGAATCTTTTCTGACAGATTTTGTCTTTACTTTCAATATTGTTTACAGTTTTGTCCAACACTTTCTTTCCCGTTCGGACTGTGTGACCAGCTCAGTTCATCTCATTTTCGGTTTTCATACGTGCGCAGAAACAATAGTGTAAGTTCGCCATTTTCAGGGGCTTAACTAGGGGTGATTATATGTTACGCACAATTATGTTTTATACCCGGTGAGGACAAGAATAAAAGTTTAGCCCTAAGGATCTTTCATTTAGTCGAGTCTGTTTGCAGTTACTTTGAAATCTTCTTCAATTTACAAAATTTTAGCATCATCAAATATGTAGGTGCGTGTTGAAATTTTGTCATTTTTCATTACGCACCTGTGTATTTGCGTATCGGCAGTTTCGCCCTTGATGTTTACGACTGTCACATCATATACTGCACTACTACTGCTACTACTTCAACTGTTGCTGCTGCTATTATTTCTACTATTACTACTACCATTACTACTATTTCTACTCATAATAATAATAATAATAATAATAATAATAATAATAACAGAAATAACAATGTTCATCAAATGTTCAAATTGTACGTTTTAAAGAAAATTGTCTTGTGCTGCGTCATAAAAGAAAACGATGATACAGGTGCTAATGCATAAATAAATGAAAAAGTAAAACAAAATAAAATGAAATAAAGACAAGGAACATTTATAATCATAAGGAAGTTAGTGTTCAAATTTCGCAAATTCATGATTGCATGTAAAATTATAATTCACTACCGTAATGATCCTAAATACTGCGCGACAGAAGTGTCCACGCATACGGTATAGATCAGATCAGCCTGGTATAAGATCATTCTGATAAGGGTCTGCATAGTTTGTTATTTTGACAACACTTTTGTTTCACACAGCCACAAAAGTACGACAAACTTGTTATTGACTATTGTGTCCATATAGTTAGAAAAAAATAGGATTTTTGTTCAGACTGAGTGTACAAACCCAAGGGCACATAAACATGAAAAAGAAGCCGTACATGCTGTAAGGTTATGTAAACTATACAAAATAATTTAGAATTTGTTCACAAGTATGCTCAATTTAACTTTAACATTCCAATTATGTTTCATTTAACCATCACAATAATTTGTTTGATAGAGGGAATTTTTCTTTTTCAATTTTCTTTCTTCTACTTCTTCTTTTTTTTTTTTTTTTTTTTTTTTTTTTTTAATTTCGAACGAAACACAATATTTTACAGATAAATTTAAGGTAAATGGGTGTCATAAAAGGACCTGTTTCAATGACCCTTATAAAGTCTATCAGTATCTTTTAAAAGCAAAGTTTCGGACAAGTCTTCAATGCATGCAGAGATGTCCATTGAGTTGTAGTACCTTTCTGTAGGTTTGATTCAAAAGGTGCGGTTTTTTATAACAACGCTATTTTTTATGTGTTTTTCGTATTACTACATGTATTTTACTACTTCTAAATTCTCATGAAATATACGTAATATCTGATGGATATGTCTAATTTGTTTTCTTTTTGGATGTAATGTCAGCTCTCGATATATATCAAAATCGAAGTTCATCTAAAACTACTGATAACTCGAAATAAATTTTCTGTCTCAGGACAGAAAATTTACTTTGAAATACCAATAGTTTGATATAACAGAAGCTTAAATGTAAATAAAAATACGAAATGAGTCTTTGATATAAGAGGATATCAGTGTTTGAGATAACGCGATTCAACTGGAGTATGTCATTTTTCTATGCGTATAACTGAAGAAGTCATTAAAACCTTGCCTTCTCGTCTTTATATGCACCCTATACTTGAAATGTTTGGCCAGATTTCAGCCAGTCTGCAGTGCAAATAATGGCTTATGTTTCATTTTAAATATTCTCAAAAATGAGAGAGCAGGGACAAAATTCTGACTAACTCATTCCATTCGGGATACCCCTTTAGGGGTACTTGGACAAACAGTTTGGATCCAGATCAGGCCCCACAAACGTGGGGCCTGATCTGAGATCCAAACTGTTTGCTGCCTAGACATCATTTCTACAAGAGTTGGTTAGACCAATATTGTCAAAATTTTCTTGATTTTTGGTGCAGACGACAATTTCAGCAGACGACAAAAATACCAAGAATGCAATGGGTTAAAGTATATATTTTTGGAAGAGTTTCGTAGTTCAGAGAAGCAAAGCAAACAGGAAGTTACCAACCCTTCAATCTCCTAATGGATAAAAATTCTTTCCTCAAAAGGTGATTCCTTTTTTGCGCTTCATCTTCCTTTAAAGCAAACGTTTTTTTCTTCGAGTAAAAATGGTGGCTAAACCTGGAGTTGCATCCATGAACCTTGCATACTTTGGTCCGGATTGGGATTCGCATAGATTGCTACAGTAAGACTATTCCAATTGTTTAAGATGCACTGTGAAATACGAGCCAGATCCATGACGCAGCAAAGCCATTTTCTCCAAATATGTATCAGTCACGTGACTAACAAAGTAAAGAAATACTTAAAGATCTTATTAAAGCTATATTTAATTAACACATTCTATTCCATAATTCTAAAGAACTCTTCAGATTTTACTGTTTGCTTTACCATTGATTGCAAAATTTAAATATTTACTGACTTTATGGTATAGTTTACTTTTCAGCTACCGTTGCTGTTATTTTGCCACAATTTGTTATAAGTTTCCACGAGTGAGTAAGCAAATAAGTGTTAGTTTGAAAAGTCTAGCAGTCAGAAATCCGTATCCCATACGCTCCGTAATCTGTTGCAAGAGCAGTGGGGGCCCCGGTAGCGCTGGCCTATTGATCTAGCGGACCGGGTTCGAGCCCCGCTTGAGGCGAGAATCTTTCCTGTCGTAAACGGGGTTCCGTTGCACACAGCATTTCATTATCACATTCCCATCGTCCTGATATGTAATAGTTATACCCTGGTTTGCCAGACTGTACGAGAAGATAATCCACGAGCTTTAGCGAGTGGATTATCTCCCGTTCAGGCGGACAAACCATGGTATAACTATTCTATGCCACCCTTACCAGTGTAGACCTTTCTCATTTCGAAATATTTCGTATTGAAGTTGGCATTTTCTGGTAAGGGTGGTATAAGACTGAAATACTGCTGAAAAGGACGTAAAATCGCAATTCATCCATCCATCTAGCAACAGCAGTAGTCTTCTGTATGTAATTTGCTATATGTACGCTGCTTAATCAAATTTCATTACCAGCAGGGCTTCATTACTCTTACAAACAAGCTACAAGAGTAATCAAGCCTTGCTCAATCACGAAACGGTTCCACAAAAGTTTTAAGCCAGCGCTACGTGCAATCCAGACTTAACATAGAATTAAATGACTTGAGAATAATTATTTGTTTGAGAAAATCTGAAATTTCTGTGGAAATTCAGTTGGAAATAACATTGAGAAATTGGCGCAGCATGGCATGCATTGTTTGCCATGCTCCGGAACTATATGTTACCATGGCGACTAAGAGTTCATTATTGATGTCTTAGTGGCGTAATCCAGACTTCATTCTGCCAAGGCAAGAAACACAACAGCTGGTCATTCCGTAGTTGCTATAGTAACAGATCTATGGTGTCATCTCACTTATAATTTGAGAGAAGCATGGCATACAATGTATGCCATGCTCCTCTCGAATTATAAGTGAGATGCTACCTGAATTTTTACAGTGGTGACAGTGTGATTTTCTCAAACCTATGATTCATTCTCAAATAATCTAATTCCCTGTTACTTGTTCCGTCCTGCTACCCCGAGTAAATGTTACATTGTAACAGAAACTGCAAGTTTAATAGCCAAACTTTGTCTCTCGCTGTCATGCCTCGTGTAAGAAGACAACCGTTGATTTTATACATTGACCTGGTCAAACATGAGCTAATATGATGACGAAAATAAGATAAGGGAATGGGCTGGGGTGGTTGTGGGAGGGGGTGCAAAACATATAGAAGACACTTCCCAAACCTTAATCCCAGTCTCCGTCAAACAATTACAGGGGAGTGAGTGAACTCGGGTTTAACGTCCCACCAACAACGAGGTCATATGGAGACGGGACCTCGGTTTAAAGTCTCATCCGAAAGACCGGAGAAGCGGGGGATCGATTCTGCGACCCCTGGATTGGTAGTCTGGAGTGTTATCCACTACACTACAGCCGCTCCTAACAATTACAGGAAATTTCAACACGAATGTAAGAAAACTATCACAGATCAAAGACTGCTCGACCTGTTCATGCATTTTACTGCTTTTACAAGGCGCCTTCATAATTATATGAGAGGTTTATGACATCTTAACAGAGTTAATGCTGCATTAATTATTGTTGTTGTGTCGTATCTCGTACCTGCGCAACCGGAAAGTGTCACAGTAACCCAAAATCTTGAGACAGAACAGCCTGAGCAAACAGTGTAGACCCTGATCAGACTGCTCCTTCTGAGGAGAAGTCTGATCTGGTTCTGCACTGTTTGCTATTCCATCAGATCTTTTAGAAAGCTCGTGGATTTGTAAAAACTGAACTACTTCAAATCTGGAGATATTGTCAATAGCTGGATGCTCAGTGAGTTGAGCGCTGGCCTGCTAAGCCAGCGATCATGGCTCGAATCTCGATGGAGGCGCAATTCTTTCCAAAATTAAACAAGATTTCATTGCACATAGATTCCATTGTCACAAATTCATCGGCTCGATATGACTGAACTTCTGTTGAAAGGGTAATAAAACCTTTAGTCATCCATCCACTGTAAGACGGTCCAATATTTTGGGTACTCATGGCATCTCAATAACATGTTAAACAAGCATTATTAATTTCAGTTTAACCTTATATCCAAGTATCTTGTTAAAGTTGTATAATTAGTTAAAGTTGAAAGGTTTTGCATTCAAGTTGCTACTTAGGTTTCTTTTTATGAAATTCTTAAAATGTATGGATCCTAAAACAAGGGGAATTACTCTGACCAGGAACACATCTTCATCAAGTTTTTTAGGGCACGATTCATTAGGGGAGAGTCGGGTAATTTCGGACAGGCGGGTAAATTCATAATGAGCCGTCTCATCAGGATTTTCACTGTTTGGCCAGTTACTGTTTTGTTTTAGTTCCAAACAACTGACATATGAAGGAAAAAGTGTCACTGTCCGAATTTACCCGCTGTCCGAAGTTACCCGACTCTCCCCTAGATCAATGGGTACACTTTCAGAGAAAGCAACTGAGTCATTTTTTCGCCTCCCTTCGCAATAAGAGTCAACTCTTGCGGTAACGCTACAAGCTTCTCAATACGGTTTCGTCATTGTGTATGATCGTGACTCGCTGGCTTTTAAAAAACAAACCGTTCAAGAGTTTCTCATAAAGAAGATCTGAAAACTATCTAGGTCATTTTAGTGGGCAACTAAAATTACGTTCCTCGATTTAATTACATGGTAAAAATACAAGGTACAGGAGGTAAAAATAAAACGTACAGGTGTTTGGTAGACGGTAAAAATACAACGTAAGGCAATGATTCCAATCATTGTTTCGCTGTTGCGTAATTTTATTGCTCAACAGGGAACCAGAAACGAAAACCGTACTTTTTTTTCCAAAACACCCTGTTCCGCCGTTTTTACATTTCAAAACACCTTGTTCCGTCGTTTTTGCCAGTTATGTGACAAAAAAAGCGCACCAACCGACATATGATCATCAATTCTGAAGGCTGAATTCCGTTTTATAATGATTTGTAGTTTGGCGTTTTTTACCACTGATAGGACTATGGAGGTTCTAAAGGAAAGACTTTGTTTCTCTAGGTGTTCTTTTTGTAAAAATGTTGGGAAAAGCATGGTGTATCCATAACCCTTAAAGAAAGAATCTGTTCTCTCATAGGGGGAAAATACACATGACTTCAAGAGACCTTACCTCTTTGTAGAAAAGACGACCCTACTGGGCATTGTGAAGGGCAAAAGAAGATGATGTAGACTTAACAAATCCTAGCTAGGACACCCTTACAAGTTTGAGCCTTGATGTTATGTCCAGAATCGGCATCATGTGGCCAGATCCAAATACGTCATTGGAGGCTGAAGGGTTTAATCAGAATGTAAGAAATGTCACCCTTTTGCAATACATGTATCATATTTATTCGCATATGTTACTGATTCAGCCTTAAAGGATCTTACACATCATTGTGACAAAAAGAGAAAGATATACATTAAACTAAAATACAAAAATAGTCATGATAAATGAAGTTGGCATAATGCATTTATATAATTAATTGAAGACACAATCATGTAGGTTAAAATAAATAATACCTTTAAGATATTTAATTACTCATTCCTTTACTCTCTCCTATTTCTTTTCGCCTCAAGAATATTTTAATCATTCCTAATACACTGATTTAATTAAACTTACAATCACCTGAGAAATTTATAAGGTTAATCGAAGTTTTGCCTATTTACCGTAAAATCTCTCTGTATTGGGTCAAACTATTTTTTGTAAGTTTTTTGTTCATAGATTTGAATATATACAAGTACAGTTCAACTGAAGGAGGTTGTCATAAAGAGCCGTTAGTAGGGTGACAAACAGTGTGGATCCTGATCAGACTGTTCCTAGGAGCAGTCTGATATGGATCGTGTGTCTTAATATTTAGTATTTTAAGACCAAGAATGTCAATATCGGGATATCATGAAATATTTGCATACCGCACTGAAGTTAAGCTTGAAACATTTAAAAATATCAGATAAAAAATGAAAAGGTAAATGTGATTGAAAATAAACAACATTATTGAACCACAAATCGGTACATGAATCTATTGATGCGATAGCGATAAAGGATAAGGAACTTTTATTTTACAATTTTATTCCTTGATTGCATATTTTAATCACTCCAAACTAATGGAAGCATGCATACTTGTGCATAACTTGTGCAATTCAGAATAAAATTGTAAAAAGAAAAAAAAAAGAAAAAAAAAGAAAACGTCGACGTGGGAGTCTTCGGTTTTTCTTACTATGTACTAGATTAAACATATTTTATTGTACCATATAGACAAAGGGATTGGACACAAGTTATACCAACATTAGCTAGTCCTCTCCCTACAAAGATAACAAACATTAGAATTGTGGTACATATACAACAGTAAGTTCAGTTCACAAATTAAATCATAGTATCGAAAGAAAGATAATGACGTTATGACCCCTCATTAGAATCGTCTCGCCGAGACGAGGCAACAAGTTTTCGTTGAGAAATAAAAAGAAAACATCTTTGAATAATATGATCAAAACCTCACCAAATATGGACTCTATAAGTCAAATCGAACTATTTGTATTATTTTAGAGAGAAATGGTAATAATAAATTTAATAAACAAAACATGTATGAACCACAGCCTGATCAAAGCACTCCCGTCTTCGTCAGTAGCCCATGGCGAGTCTCTGATCATCGTGAATGAACCAGCTGTTTTTAGTTATTACCTAGTAGCACATGCAGCAAGGTTTTTTCTCTCGTGACACGGCTCACAGACAAGCAGCTGACACTATCCATACAACGTGACAATATACATAAGCTATCATTTTATGCTCACCATTATTAACTTTATCCAAACTATGCGAACAATCTCTTTGCTACAGAAAAAAATACGGGAAATATTTTATCCAGACTTTCACGAAACATGTCTTAAATACTTTGAAGCTACCTTGTTTGATGGAAAACAACTAACACCTGAGAAATTCGAATTTGATCCTACAAGCTACTGGACCGCTTCACTGGGTCTATTTATCAAATAGCCGTGTCACGAGAACTGTGCCTTAGAGCGTATGCGAAACGCAAAGATTCAGATCAGCCTGCGCATCCGCGCAGACTGATCAGAAACTTTGCTGTTCGCGATATAGGTTCCTTGGTACCAACAGAATGTCAAGGCAAATACGGAAGACTCTAATGGGACTGCATAGACATGCAGGCTGATAAGAATTTCCTCTACTCGCATATACTATTGGTACCATTTATCGTGCCTTGGCCAAGCTATTTCTACGTATTGTGGACGAATAGGTGAAAGAGGTGGTTTAAGGCTAGGTCATATTTTTGCAGTTTAATAAATTCGCTGTCCCATGAGAATATGCAAATTATTTTGACACTGTATTGAGAACAGGTAGCAAAAACATATAATAAAAGTCTATTAAAATCTACGGTTTGCGCCAAACTCAGTATAACACGACATACTCATATCACTCAAGAAACAACGCCATATATTGTTGTTACGATGCTGATCCTGTTTCGAATTTGTTTGCACGTTGTTTGTCCAATAAGAAGACTACTTGTTTTTATCAGCCCAATTCCAAGAACAGAGAATGCCGCTTTTATACAGAACAAGAGCAGTCTAGCGCTTAGGCTAAAGTTGTGGCTTCCTGTTGAAAATCTAGTCTACAATATCTGCCTCCAAAGACAAAATCACCACACCGCTATGGTTTTGCCACCATTTCTATATGGGAGACAACTTTTCTTTCAGAGTGGTCTCCTGTGAAAAGGTATGTCTTACTGCCATGCCAGAGTGAACGCCCTTGGAGTTGTAATTAGAATCATAACAAAATCAGATGATTCAGTATTTTTTACTGCGCTTGCATCAGAGATGAGCACACTCTGTAGATCTATTTCAGGTGTAAGGGTTCACGGCCGTGCTTTTTTCCGTTTTTTTTTGTCAAAGGGGAGATAACTTTTTTGTCTTCCTGTTTGCTTCCGTGGACGAGAAAGCCCTTCGAAAATGGGCTGTACTCTTAAGAGAAAAGAATTTGCTCCCTAAGAGTTGACAACCATTGAGAAGGAAAATGAGAATGGCAAAGTTGACTCCCCTGACAGTGTCACCATTACCATTAAACCCAGTTTCATTTGCAGATGGACAGACCTCAGTGTCTTATCTAACCATTAGACGGCGGCTCCTTTTGTTATTCAGGCCATCGTCTGAACTATGAAAGGCAGAAAATAAAAGTAGGCCTAACATCGCGTAATAAACCGCAAATGCGCTTTCGATTATCAGCCTTTCTGTCAGTATTTTAAATAGCCTTCCTGCGGACAAAGATTTTAAGCTCGGTGAAGATACGGAGTCATTTAACCCGATACCTGTTGTACAATGGATTATTGTGTTGATAAGGCTATTATCATTTATTAAGTCTCTGTGTGATAAATGTTGTCAAATATGTCATCTCATTCAATTTTTGTATGTCAAGATGTACGTCTTTCACATACCGAGGCGTCCACAAGACATTGTGGGAGGACAATAAAACGAAACAAATGAGTGACGAAATCCTCCTTGTACAGACATAGAAAGTTAACTTTCATTCATCATGTTCATACAGGTCAAGCAAAATAAGAAAATACATGTGTCTTGGGCTTTTTCTCACTGGCTCAAATGCAAGATTTCGTTAGACAACATGTTATTTTAACAGTAGTTATACCGAGCGGGATTCGAACCTCGGACTTGAACCTGGAACGCTGACCAGCGCTTACCCCACTGACCTACTGGGGCTCATTTTATACTTCCCAGAATACACTAACGTCATGTGCAGCGTATATTTTGGTATGAATGAATTAGAGCATGGTTTGTCCGCCTCACTGTGGTCCGCCTGCACGGATGACAATCCATTCGCCAACGCTCGTTTATTATGGCGCGCACAGGCGGAAAAAAAAAAAAAAAACAAGCTCTAACTAGTGCCAAAATTTTTGCGAGGAGCCTATATCATGAAAATCGCTGCCCCTGATTAGTCTGCATATGTGAGCTGCTGACTGGAGATGCACCGTGATGCCCCGGACAACTTTTTCAGTCTCGCGGCTCATTTCAATATGTTACAATAAAAACTTAAACAACCTGAAAGCACCTCTTTGACCTGCTGTGTTCCTTTTACAAACAAAATGGAAAAAAAAAACTTAACTGGCTACCACGAAAAGCGATGACCAAACCTGCGCATTTGCGTATCCGATCCGGACGGGCCCTCAGTGTTCTGCTACATACTGGTATCTGCATGTGACCTGCAACGACCAGACTGAATATGTCTGCGCAGGCTGGCTTGTGCCTTTTAAACCCAGTTGCGGGTTTTCTCAGGCGAAAGTTCATTTAATGTTTACATCTCAGCATGATCTTTACTTTCAAAGAAACCAGACAAAGACTGGCGGTTAGTGAGCGAGACCCGGAGTGAATGAAAAACACCTCAATGTCACCGCTCGGTGTTAAAGGTGATGTGCGGAGTGTTGAATTTAATTGGCCAACGCTGAGCTTTAACTCTTGAAGCCCCAGCGACGAAATAGGCAAAATTTGCAAACAGCGCAGGTCCTGATGAGGCGGCTCATAATGAGCCGCCTCATCTAGATCTACACTCTTTGCCCTCTACCCTCTAGTCTTTGAATTCTCAATATGAAATGTCTTGAACAAGGCATTTTTTAAATTTCTGCAGACGAAAATTATTTCGTCTGCTTTTTTGGTGCTTAAAGCTTTAATGTTCATTTTCATCTCACTTGAGAGCATCCAGTAAAAGAACTTGAACTTCTCGTTGTGTTAGATAAAAGTGAAAAATGCTAAACATTGTGAAACGACCGTTGAATAGTCAGTATTAGACTATCGAGCGTTTTCATGCACAAAAGAAGAAAATATACAGAAGACGTGCTAAAATACCACCTGGTTGAAAGTACATGTAAAAAGACTTATCCCGGTTGCTTTTTTACGTAAACTAGCCCTGGAACAGCTATAATAACACAAATAGGAACTTATCAGAAAGGTGGCGGGATTTTGCAGATCATGCACAGGTTTTGGGCTTGTGCAAATCTTATAAAGGTTGCGGGAGTGTGGAAGTTTGCAAATTATGCAGATCATGCATGTCGGCATTGCACAAATCATGTATTGGCTGCGGGCTTGTGCAAGACATGCAGAGGTGGCGGACCTTGGCAAATTTCAGGTATGCAAAGATGGCGGAATTGTGCAATTCATGCAAGGTGGCGATCTTGTGCAAATCCTACAAATTAGATGACATATATTCTCTCCCAAGACAACGTAAGGAAGCACGGAAAATATGACAAACTTCGTGTTACAGCTGTACCATTTGAGCCGCGACACGAGAAAACCAACAAAGTGGTTGTGCGCCATGCGCAGAATCAGATCAGCCTGAGCATCCGCCAAGTCTGACCAGACTCTTCGCTAAGCGCATAAAGGGTAGCTAAGGGTCTAATCTACCTCCATGCGGACAGCGAAGACTCTGATCAGACTGGGCGGATGCCCAGGCTGATCTGGGTCTGCGCCGGACGCATAACCACTTTGTTGGTTTTGTCGTGTCGTTGCTCATTAATGTCCACCTGTCGCTCTTTCATGCGGACAAGCGTACCATCGTTTAAGTAATTCATATTTTATAATATGTACGGTTTGCGTTTTCTTGAAAAAGAGGTAATTTTTGGTAATAAAACCATTCGTGAAACAAACAATCAAAACAAACAGAAAATGAATAAGTAAATTTAAGGACAAAAGCTCTGCAAGGATGTTATATTAACATCCGTGCAGGATTTTTGCCCTTAAGTATATGAAAGCTATACAGTCTACGCAAAGCAAGGCGCAAATAACTGACGTTAGTGTTACAGTTGCGTGATAAGAAACATTTGCCCAAACTGTTTTGTGTTTATGGGCGTTCTGTAGCATACTGAGATGCTGTGATTGTAACTTTTTCACCAACTAAACGAAACAAACCTAACCTGTCAAACAATTAAAGTTGAAACATTACAAAAGAGAGTAGGATCAGTTTAAAAGATGAAAGAAATATTCATAAAGCGAGACGCCATTATCCTTATTTTCCTTTATTCTTGCATTTTAAAGTATCTTCTTTTCGTTGGATAATTTGAGAAGAACCATGGAAAAAGAATCCCTATAACTTGTGCGAATAGTGAAGACTCAGATCAGCTTGGACAACCGCGCATTCTGATCACTGGCTTCACTATTCGCAAGAAAGATTCCGCAGGGTGCATAGATTGTCGATGCGAACAGAGAAGACTCTGATCAGACTGCGCGGATGCGCAAGCTGATCTGAATCTACGCTGTTTGCACATATAATAACGTATTTTTATAATGACTCGACTCAATTATCTAATTTTGTCTTTTAGAAAGATACAAATCTGTATGAAATTACAGCGATCCATGTTTGTTTTGTTAGTGAAAAATAAATGAACAAATATCGCTGAAAGCAAAAATATTTGTTACCAAGATGTGAGGTAAAGGTTAATGTTTTGCTAAAATGTATCATTTGCAAACTTACACTGTTGTCCGGCGGTGATAGAACGAACTCACAAGAAGCTTCTAGATGCCTTGTATATTTAAAATGGTGTCCGCCTACATCTAAACTGAAACTTGCCCTAATGTGCCTTCGGTCTAACATAAGACTCTACTTCAGATTTCTGTTTCAATGTAGACTTACCCTAATTCCAACTCTTCTGAACAGTGACAGATTCAGAAGTCCAACTCTACTGAACAGTGACAGATTCAGAAGTCCAACTCTACTGAACAGTGACAGATTCAGAAGTCCAACTCTACTGAACAGTGACAGATTCAGACTGAACAGTGACAGATTCAGAAGTCCAACTCTACTGAACAGTGACAGATTCAGAAGTCCAACTCTACTGAACAGTGACAGATTCAGAAGTCTGTTCGAAAAAAATATCATTCGCTATAGGTATACTGGTATACTCGAAGGGCTCAATAGTTCCTATACGGGTTACTTTTTTGGGGACTGGCTGAAACTTCCATAGCCCGAGTGACAATAACATGGTTTGCAGTTTAGTAGTGACTAACATTATGTATGAACACACCGCAAAAGAAAACTAGTTCAATATTGTTGAATAGAGCAGATTTTACCAACACCTTTCAAGTTTTATCCTGTTCATTGCCAAACTCCGCTGAAACAGGATAAGCTGATTGCCTTGAATTGTGTTCAAAGTCTAGGCAATGGCAACAGAAATTGTGTTAGGCTCCGCTAGAGTCATTTCAGTCTATCATTAACAGCCATGACTCTGCGGTGTTTCTTGCAACGGACCTTGTCTAGGATCCAGAATGGTCAAACAGCTAAAATATGCCACAAGTGACCACACTGAAAATTAGACCATACTTGTACTCGTAGCATATAAGAAATCTTTATGCGAATTTCTTATCCAAGATTTCCGATTAGTCAGTCATGAAATGTCTGTGCATTGGTATTTGTCACATATATCAGACACTAGCACAACTATCAAGTAGGCCTGAAAAGCACTTAAAAGTCTATAAAAGATAAAACAAAACTTAACATGGCAAGATGTAAATAGCTCTTTGTTCAAACTGAACTAGAAGTGGTCAATTCGTCAACAGTTTATCATTTTTATTTCACACTAAACCTTGACACGTTTCATTGTAAAACATTCCAATCGTTTTTGTAGTTCAAACTTTATCGTTAAGCCACTGCCAGTCATGGACTGCTATTAATCATGGCTCACTGTGAATGTTGCCAAATCTCAACAGCTATTCAATTCACACTTACCAGTAGTCAAACCTCACTGTTAATTAAGTTCTGAATAGTTAGATCTTGTTGGAAACAAGAAATACATCAAGGAATACATCATGTAGACAAATCTCATTGCTTCATTTAGTCAGTCAGTCGCAGTCTCTGCATTCTATCAATAGTCACATCTCATTGTTAACATTGACAAATTTTACTGCAACATCACCAGCCTTTCACTAAAAAGTGCATCGACTGGTACTAATTGATAATACACTGTAGGTATTGACGGTTCAGCGTAAGCACTGAATCTCAGATACATAACCGATTACTAGTCGTCACTGCACACTGTCAGTAGTCACAGCTCACTTAGATTATTGACAAATCACACTGTTATATTATCAGTCACTGCCAGTCACTGCATAGTGTCAGTAGTCAAAGCTCAAAGTAATTATTAACTTATAACAATGTTATATTATCAGTGATTGCCAGTCACTGCATAGTGTCAGTAGTCACAGCTCACAGTAATTATTAACTTATAACAATGTTATATTATCAGTCACTGCCAGTCACTGCATAGTGTCAGTAGTCACAGCTCACAGTGATTATTAACGTATAACAATGTTATATTATCAGTGATTGCCAGTCACTGCATAGCGTCAGTAGTCACAGCTCACAGTGATTATTAACTTATAACAATGTTATACCGGTATTATCAGTGACTGCCAGTCACTGCATAGTATCAGTAGTCACAGCTCACAGTGATTATTAACGTATAACAATGTTATATTATCAGTGACTGCCTATCACTTCATAGTGTCAGTAGTCACAGCTCACAGTGATTATTAACTTATAACAATGTTATATTATCAGTGACTGCCTATCACTTCATAGTGTCAGTAGTCACAGCTCACAGTGATTATTAACTTATAACAATATTATATTATCAGTGACTGCCAATCACTGCATAGTGTCAGTAGTCACAGCTCACAGTGATTATTAACTCATAACAATGTTTTATTATCAGTGACTGCCAGTCACTGCATAGTGTCAGTAGTCACAGCTCACAGTGATTATTAACTTATAACAATGTTATATTATCAGTGACTGCCTATCACTTCATAGTGTCAGTAGTCACAGCTCACAGTGATTATTAACTTATAACAATGTTATATTATCAGTGACTGCCAGTCACTGCATAGCGTCAGTAGTCACATCTCACAGTGATTATTAACTTATAACAATGTTATATTATCAGTGACTGCCAGTCACTGCATGGTGTCAGTAGTCACAGCTCACAGTGATTATTAACTTATAACAATGTTATTTTATCAGTGACTGCCAGTCACTGCATAGCGTCAGTAGTCACAGCTCACTGTGATTATTAACTTATAACAATGTTATATTGTCAGTCACTGCCAGACAGTGCAAAGTGTCAATAGTCACAGGCCACTGTGAGTATTGTCAAATCACACTGATACATTTACAGTTACTACCAGTAACTGCGGAGTGTCAGTAGTCACAGCTCACTGTAATTAATGTCAAATCACACTGTTATATTATCAGTCACTGCCAGTCAGTGCACAGTGTCAGTAGTCACAGCTCACTGTGATTATTGTCAAATCACACTGCTATATTATCAGTCACTGCCAGTCAGTGCACAGTGTCAGTAGTCACAGCTCACTGTGATAATTGTCAAATCACACTGTTATATTATCAGTCACTGCCAGTCTGTGCACAGTGTCAGTAGTCACAGCTCACTGTGATTATTGTCAAATCACACTGTTATATTATCAGTCACTGCCAGTCAGTGCACAGTGTCAGTAGTCACAGCTCACTGTGATTCTTGTCAAATCACACTGTTATATTATCAGTCACTGCCAGTCAGTGCACAGTGTCAGTAGTCACAGCTCACTGTGATTATTGTCAAATCACACTGCTATATTTTCAGTTACTGCCAGTCACTGCGCAGTGTCAGTAGTCACAGCTCACTGTAATTATTGTCCAATCACACTGTTATATATTCAGTTACTGCCAGTCAGTGCACAGTGTCAGTAGTCACAGCTCACTGTGATTATTGTCAAATCACACTGTTATATTTTCAGTCACTGCACAGTATCAGGAGTCAAAGCTCACTTAGATTATTGACAAATCACACTATTATATCATCAGTCACTGCTACATGTACTCAGTGCACAATGCCAGCAGTCACAGCCCATTGTTAATTACCAATGTGGCATTAGGGACGAGTCATTTATTATCAGGTGGGGGGGGGGGGTACATTTTCATACAGTCCACCAAAATTTTTCTGACCCCCCAATCTCACCGAAATTATTTTTCCGACCCCCCCCCCCCCAGATAGGTGACAAAATTTTTTATGACCCGCCATCTCCCATTCCCAGATACCCTTCACACTCACACACACACACCATGTCAGACTACCACAATCCAAACCTGTATGAAACACAAAGAACATTTTCTTGTTCTAACAGGCTAATTAATCATGGTCTGTTTAAACTTTGTCTGCATTTCTTGCATTTTCTTTCTGCTTATGGGCATCCAGATATCTGTATGTTGAATGCTAAAGAATTATACTGCTTATAATATGAATTGGGCCTCTGGGTGGCGGGGCTGCGCCCCCAGAAGCCACAGTAGTTTTGCTGATGAAAAGGCACCTGGAGAGCTGATATCACAAATGCTGGCATTGAATTTAATTGAGAACAAAATCATCTACTTGAGATGATTTTAAACATTTTCATTCTGTTCTTCTAGCAAACGAATGAAAAGATATTATGTTTTTGGATATGAAGCTGCCTAAGTTTTGAGTGACATTTTCATAAATGTTTAAAACTTTTGAGTTTGAAAGAAAAGAGTCTGAAATTTTAGGAGTAATGGGGGTTTGCCCCCCAGAAGCTGAGACTTTTTTTTAAAAATGAAGACTGATGGAAGAATTCTGAACCCCCCCCCCCCAATATGCCTAATAAAATATATGACCCCCCTGCTCCTGCTCCGAGGCTTTTTGATTTCCGACCCCCCAGTACATCACCAAAAATATTCCGACCCCCCCCCTAAATGTACCCCCCCCACCTGATAATAAATGACTCGTCCCTTACTTGTCACTCATAGTCGCCTGATGATGTCAGTGGTCACAACTCACTGATGGCATGAAATAATCTATCCGTCCCATTACCAGTCACTACACACTGCCAGTTGTCACAACTCAATGAAGGCACTGACAAATCTCACTGAACTCACCAGTCAGTACAAGGTGGAGGCACAATGTAAGTATTCGCGGCTGGGTGATAACACTGAATCTCAGATACATTAACGATCACTTGTAATCACTGCACACTGTCAGGTGTCACAGATCACCGTGAATATTGACAATTTGTGGTACTATCAGGCACTGCTAGCTACTGCACACTACTACTCACTGTTAACAGTGACAAATGTCATCGCTACATAACTGCTAGTCACAAGACACTGTCAGCGGCCACAACTCACTGTTGGCATTTACAAATCTCACTGCCACGTTACCAATCACTGCACACTGCCACTGCAAACACTGTAAGTCACCTGACACTGTCAGTGGTCACCACTCACTATAGGCATGAACAATTCACTCTGCCACGTTACTTGTCACTGCACACTGCCAGTGGTCACTGCTCACTATTGGCAGTGACAAATCTCAAGGCTACATTATCAGCCACAGCTAGTGACCTCACACTGTCAGCGGTCACACCTTGTTTTGGGCATTAACAAATATCACTGCCATATTACAAGTCACTGCTAGTCACTTCACACTGTCGGCGGTCACAACTTGCTTCGGGCATTAACAATCCTCACTGCCATATTACAATATGGCAATCACCAGTTGTCATCGCTCACTGTTTGAATTGAGAAGAGTTAGTCTTATTCTTATTACCAGTCACTCACTGCCTAGTTGTTAAACTTTCAGACTGCCAATAGTCATCGTTCACGGTTGGCACCGACAAATCTTATTGCTGCATTGCCAGCCGCAGCCAGTCGTTTCACACTGCTTGTAGTCACAACTCACTGTTAGGGCTGACAAATCGCGCTGCCTCATAAGCCATTGCAAACTCTAAAAAAACTGATCCTTTTTGTGTCAGTTATATCACTCTCCGGAGCTCGTGCCTGTAAGCATCCAGTAAGTTACCTTACAAGAACTCTGAAAGATGTTTGTTTAAACATGTACCATCCGGAACGACACTGTTCCAATTAATGCCATGTAATGACAAACTTTACATGTGCAGTTTCACAGGGTATAATCGATTCCGCCAATTTTCGCTTCCTGCAGAGACTGTACATCATATCTAGCTTCCGCCGAGACTGTCCGCGAACTCTTGCTTCCTGCCGAGTCTTCTGTACATGATAAATGGCTTCCTGCCGAGACTGTCCGCGTGATTCTGCTTCCTGCCGAGGCTCTCGGCAGGAAGCAGAGTCACGCGGACAGTCTCGGCAGGAAGCCATTTCTCGAGGACAGTAGTCTCTGCAGGAAGCAAGAGTTCGCGGACAGTCTCGGCGGAAGCCAAATATGACGGACAGTCTCTGCAGGAAGCGAAAATTGACGGAATCGATTATACCCTGTGAGTTTGAGAATAATCTATTTTAGGCCCACATGTGGCTACCACCGACATACTGGATGTCTGCCTATTTACTCGTCTCAGATTTCAGCCAAAGAAGCTATCATAATGGACCTTTGCAAATAGTGCAGATTCAGATCAAAATCCGCAGGATGCGACATCTTATTCGGGCCTACTCTGCTTGCATTTGAGCAAATTTTCTGCACAAAACACTCCATACATAGTAAATGGACGTGTCGAGCTTGAAAAATCAAATATTGGACGTGGTCATGCAAGGGCTAACTATACTGAGAGAAATAAGTTTAGCAATTTTTCCAAAGAGTTGTGAAATTTTCTTTAGGGACAGTATTCCCAGATTGTTGATTGCATACAATTAGTTTAAGTTGGGAGACTGCGATTACATCAAACTTGACCGAAAAACGTGACTTAACGCACGTTTGACGTCACTTTAAATGAATTCACAATTTGCGCGGGCTGACAAACAATTAAACAAAGAAAATTGTGAAAATGCTTTTGAAAGGCCTTAACTGGGTCCTCGAACAAGAAAACCGTAAATGGGTTTGCAAATAAACGCATAAGACGCCGGCAATTGGGTACCTTAGTTTGACGTTAACTTGCCGAAAAATTCAACCGCCATTTTAAACATTATCAATTGACGTTTTGACTCGAATCTTTTTGCGCTTTATTACCGTCAACTGTGGGAACACTATCATGCAAAACGATTTCCCCTGGTAAGTCATTTGCTTTAATGCAACGACCAGAATCTGTCAAGATTTCAGTGGAGGCGTCAAGTTTACGCTATGACGGAAATTGACAAAATCTGTGAATATGCAATGACCCTTATGCGCACTTAGAGAAGAGAAACTTTAAGTTCAATTTTGCTGATGTCAAAGGGATCTTTGATGGTTTTAAAAACTGACGTCAGAATGACGTAACTGTCAAACCGGGTGTGGTTAAATCTGCGGGAATAGCGCCAGTCTACAGGAACAAATTGCTTGAAAGAGTTCTGGTCATTTAGAGGCCTTGCCATTGCAGTTTGGTTCAAGATTTTGGAACAATTCGTTAACGGTGACATTTCTCAGTCTCAATAGCTTTGTGAATGCCAATTTTGATGGCGCCATAAGCACATTTACGTTTATCAGGGTAACAATCTTTTATCACACACAACACTATGTCCTTGTTCACAAATGTCTACACCACCGCAAATTGGCTCTGGTGTAAGATTTGAAGATGAAACAGCGCCTGAAAAAAGATGAGTTGCATAAAAGATTTATGGCATTTTTTCGGTTAAACCCTTGGGTACAAATGTGACGCGATTTTGCTCTTTAAATAAGCTTTTGACCTTAATTGTTGGGTTTCTGGTACCCAAAATGATGCCTTAAACAGCAGAAACAATACAAGTTCCCACTTTTTAAATAAGTCTGAATTATACGCTAATTTCTAAAAAGTTGCTAAATTTATTTCCCTCAGTTTATATTCAATATGTTGAACGTATACGGTAGAAAATTAATGGGAATTTGATAGATATTATGCTAGGTATTTTACAATCCAATGATAATTCAGTACGAACATGATAAATATAAATTGTGGTATTCAATAAACATAAAGAAAGCGATGTTAGGTTAAAAGTAAACCTTTAATATACCCTAAAACTTAGTACACCTTGTGCACTTTTCGTAATTTTTCTATAATGTGTGAACTGATTTTACTATTTACTAAATGTGCCACAAAATGCAAGCGGAATTGCTAAAAGTGCAGACACTGATCAGACTGCTCCTTCCCAGGAGCAGGCTGATCTGGGTCTACGCTTTTTACTCAAGCACCTCTGCTTTTACAACAATATTCATTGCACTACCGTCAGCATTTATAGGGTTGAAAGGAGGTCGCTGGGCTTTCAATTTCTTCCGAATAGTTTTTCAAATAAAAACATATATTGAAATTGTGGGAAAACTTACCACTGGTTTTCATGGCCCTTTGAAAGAACTAGTCTAGTATTTTATACCATGAATTATCCCAGTGGGCACACAATGTTGTAAGGCTGCCGGGACATCATTTACAGTCAACTCTCGATATCTCGAACACTGATATCTCAAAGTACCTCTGATATCAAGGAATACAGTTTCAATATTTTTATTTAAGTATCAACGCCTACTACTGATATCTCGAAGTAAATTTTCTGGGACCAGAAAATTTCCTTTGAGATATCAGTAGTTCGTTAAGAGCTTCGCTTTTGAGATATCGAGAGTTGACGGTACAACTCTCTTCCATAAAAAGTCGACAACTACTGCTCTCACGGCTATGGATTCGTTCCGCTGAGGTGCGGGGGTAACGTCGATATGAGAATTGAAATACTACTACTACTCTCACAGTTTCCGAAATCAGCCCTGTAATACAAGATGGCGTACAGCACAGGCAAACAGCACAGAGACAGACCAATCAGCGCACTTAGTCAGGTTCTCTCCCGTTCGCATAAAAAATCTTGGGATACTGACAAATGCTGGAGACTTTGATAAGCCTGCACGGTTATACAGGTTAAGCCTACCGTCTGCTTTAGGTGAAAGGGTACACTTCCAGGGGAAGTAACTCATCCTTTTTGTCACCTTCTCACATAATCAGGTTAGCTCTTAACGTGGGATGTACGTAATGGGCTCTCCCATAGAATTTTTTTATTATTTCTATATAGGTGTATTTTAATGCGTTACACGTCCTTCACAACGCACGTAATTTATGGCGCCGTCAATTACGTACATCCCACCTTAATTACGCCTCTCTCCACCCATACTTTCATTTAAAAATAGAGCAGCACAGACCGGCTGGGTCGCCCAGGAACAAATGTTTTCTGCCTTTGAGGAAAAAATGGCGGAAAACATGGAGGGTGTATCCTTTCACCTAAAGATACCCCAGCCTGCACACAACGTCATGACGTTAAATCAACATTGAATCACCGTTGATTCAACGTCATGACGTTGAATCAACATTGTTACGATGTTGATTCAATGCTGTGTGCCCGGTGGGACTTGCTGTATTCGTTCAAACAACGTATGATTCAATTAGTACGGGTGACATAATTTTTTTAATCTCGGTCTACCAATATGCAGAAAATAGTTCAAAATACCAATATGGTATCACATAAATTCTGAAAGATATTTGCAGAAACCTGACACCATAATTGTCACTTTCTCTGTTTAACACACCGTTTAAATTCAAAGTCTTACAAAGCAAACAGGTTATTCAAAAATATTTGCTTTAGAACTGGTTAACAATCTAAAGTAAAAATCTTCCCGAACAAAATCTATCTTTTTGAATGAAAGCAAAAATCACATTTGCTGTCAGTTTTAATGACATGGTTATGATCCAGCAGAATTTTATCTTGAAATCAAAGATTGTCACTTTCTGCATTCATGCAATACGTCTGAAATAATAATTATTATTATTAAACCGTTGCAATTTACGAAAGAGGGTCGGGGTGGGGGTGGGGATGGGGTGGTGTATGTGTGTACGGGGAGGGGTGGGGGTTAAGGACTCATGCGTAGAAAATATCAGCCACTGCTTAAAGTAAATGGATACACTTTCAATGGAAGCAGTTCTACTATTTTTGCCTTCCTTCACAATCGGGTTGATCCCTTAAAGGAAAATATAAATAGGGGCAAACTCTCCTTGAAGATTGGACCCCATTTGGAAGATCTATGCCTTCAAGAGACGCAAATTAGAAAACATGTCGTTCCGCTTTGTAAAACTGATGGAAAACACGAAGATTGGCAAGTCAATAAAACTTTATTTTTTCAAAAGAGGCAGGAGCATTAACCAGAGCCAGGGCATTTATTAGGATTAATACGGAAATATTGTTGGACGGACGATCTCACTGTTTTTCACAGTTTTCCTTCAGAGACTGTATTGTCAGGGTACCAAGAGGAAAGACCACATGCATAAAGCGCTGCAAACAGGCACGCTTGCCTAGCAATACCACAGGGTATAATCGATTCCGCCAATTTTCGCTTCCTGCAGAGACTGTGTGTCATATTTTGCTTCCGCCGAGACTGTCCTCGAAAAATGGCTTCCTGCCGTGACTGTCCGCGTGACTCTGCTTCCTGCCGAGAGCCGCGGCAGGAACCAGAATCACGTGGACAGTCTCTGCAGGAAGCCATTTATCATGTACAGAAGTCTCGGCAGGAAGCAAGAGATCGCAGACAGTCTCGTAGGAAGCCAAATATGATGTACAGTCTCTGCAGGAAGCGAAAATTAGCGGAATCGATTATACCCTGTGAATACTGAGATGAATTTTCCTCGCTGGAACTCGATTAGAAATTTCACACCTGGTTAACTACGTTTTCAAGGATTTTACGAAACGAAAACGAGCTATTACAAAACGAAAAAAGTCATAGTTACCAAACGACCTGGTCATCAGGTCGTTTGGTAACTATGACTCTTTTTCGCTGCATAACAGCTCTTTTTCGTTACGAAACGAAAAAGAGCTGTTACCAAACGAAAAAGAGTCATAGTTACCAAACGACCTGGTCATCGGGTCATTTGGTGACTATGATTCTTTTTCGTTTCGTAGCAGCTCTTTTTCGTTTCGTAAAGCCCTTGTTAGCCTGGCTCCAGTCGAATCTGTATAATACTCTGGTGGTCAGATTCCTATGTTCCTTTGCAGGAGATGTATTGAAAATAGGGTCTGTAGCCAGACTAAGCCCTTGTATATACATAGCTAACCAGGGGTGAATTTAGACGCAGCTGGAATATCACCCATAAGGTGGCATCATCCTTATGTTGGATACGTTTGCCTCAATTTTATGGAGGGAAACATTTTTTGTGACTTCTTATTTGCTTCTCTGGACAACGAATGTCTACTAAATGTGGTAAAATAATTTGCTCTAAAGGGGGTGGGGGGGGGGGGTGGTCTTTCTTTTAAGAGTAAACTCCCTTCGAGAAAGGAATCAAGTCAAAAAGAATTGCTTCCCCTGAAAGCGCACCCATTCAGGGAATCGGGTACACATCTAAGACATGTCTGCCTATGATAAACCCCAGTTAGCAATGAAGCCGGACTGTCGAAAACACGACTATGCTGACACAAACTGAGCATGAATACAAAGTCAATTTGAAAATAAATCAGAATTAAAACAAGCAAAATAAGAGCATGTATACAAAGTCAATTTGAAAATAAAACAGAATTAAAACAAGCAAAATAAGACTATTGTTAAAGTCTTTACCTATAATATTGTATTGCTGAAAACTTTGGCAGCAGTCTAATTTTATTTCAGATTACGAGCTCATTTAATCTGAATGGAATTTTAATCTATATAGCAATGTGGCTCATTTCAAATATCGTCTCCAACTGTAACAATTTCGGTTCCACAAAATCTGAGCCGTGACACGACAAAACCAACAATGTGGCTGTGCGCCCAGCGTAGACTTAGATCAGCCTGGGCATCCGCTCTGTTTGACCAGACTCTTCGTTAAGTGCTCAAAGGGTAGCTAAGGGTCCAAGATACCTCCATGCGGACAGCGAAGACTCTGATTAGACTGGGCGGATGCCCAGGCTGATCTGAGTCTGCGCTGGGCGCACAACCACATTGTTGGTTTTGTCGTGTCGTGGCTCAAATATTGTTGACTTTGCGACTGAACTTGAGTCACTGAAGGCAAAACGGGGCTGCACAGCCACTTTGTAACCTGGGGTCTTAACAACCGGAACTTTTTTTATAGAAATTACAAGGCAAGCACTGTGGGGGCTGCTGTTTATTCTTGTCGTCCCTGACTGGGACAAATCTTAACACAGCATATTTGCATTTGGAAAGCAATAATACAACTTGACCTAGTATTAACAAAAAGAAACACACAATAATATTTTTATGTTGTTAAGAAAACTTTTGATTTCTTTATAAAGCATTATGCAAATAAATATTTGACATGACAGATGAGAAAAGTAGCCTTACGGCATATGCAGCAGGTTGGACTCAGATCAGCCTTTTGCAGCTGCGCAACCTGTATAGCGTAAAACCAAGACTGATTCAGACTGCGTGGATGCTCAGGCTGATCTGAGTTTTCGTTGTTTGCACATGCCACAAGATGCCTTTAAAGAAATTTACAAATAGTATTTTAAAATACAAACTACACTCCTCGAAGCCAATTTCAACCAATGTAGTTTTTATTATACATAATATTTGTTTAAGGTATAAACATCTTTAAGCGAAAAGGAAGTCATTACAAATCTGTAGCAAATCTGTAGGTATTAACTTACAGCATGTTACTCGCTTGCGACAAAACTTATAAATGATCTACGAGTTTATGAAATATTGTCCAGTTTTACATATACATGTACACTGTAAAAATTTCCGTAGGCTTTACTGTAAAGTAGGCATCCGGCTGCCAGTTCATTTACCGGTTTTTTACTGGCGTCTGCCTTTGAGGCATTTGTGGAAATCACGATATGGAAGGGTTATGTTAACTGACCGCACCCGAAAATACCTTTATAATGTCGAAGGGCTATACCACCAAAACAATACCTGTCCTATTCTATTCTGCATGATGATTACTGCAATTATTTACGGGCGACCATAAAATAACGGGAAATGGACTGGCAGCTGGTTGCCAGTTATTTAAGAAATAGATCAGCTCTAGCCGTGAATTGTTGAGTAATAATTCACTGTTTGGAGGTCAGTTGTTAAGTAGATCATATCACGAGCGCAGAGCGCGAGTGATATATCTACTTACAACTGACCGACAAACAGTGAATTATTACTCAACAATTCAATGCTACACTGATTCTCAAGAAAGTGTAACTTTTGGGTGGTTAAAAAATCGAAAAAGTAAGCAAGTCATATCGAGATATTTCACTGTCATTTCACAACTTTGGTATCTCATGAAGCTAAATCTAAAGTATTGCACAGTAAATACCAGGTGAATTCAGATAACGAGAGACAACGTGAAGGCATCAAACTTTCTCTCGAGTATTCTACGAGTCGTGTATATCTATAGACATGAAGCAATTACTGGAAGTATAAGGGTATAATCCACCGAAGAGGCAAGTGATTTTGTTTAGGACGAAGTTGAGCTCTAGAAATTTTCACTCTGTTATTTCTGAAAAAGCAAAATGCTCTTCCTCTACCAAAAAGAAGCAACACGACCTCATTGTACTTAACTAACATGAAAGTAAACTATTCCTGCAAAACACATAAAGTTAAAGATTTGAAATCCTCAAGGAAAACTCCTGTTTTAAACTCTAAAACTGCAACCTGTCTGTATAAAACGCATATGCTTTATAGAGCATCTAGAATGGTTACACTGCTATTCATGCCTTCTGTACTGTCCCGTAAAATACACGATCTTAAAATGTGACAGTGAACTGTTTGTGTTTAGATACAAATATTAACATAAATGGCTAAATGCGATATTGTTACATGAACAAGTTCTGAGTTTGACCACAGAGAAGTGTTTGCGTTACAATTTGCCAGCCTGTTTGCTTTTTTATGTCAGCAGTACTGCTTTGCATTTCAAGTTCTTTTTCTCAGTTCTTAAATAGAAAAACTTGAAATCTCAATAGTTATCATATGAGACTTTCCGACAAGAGTATTTCAAGATATATGCATCTAAAGGTCAAGCATCTTTGACTTGTATATATTATGTTGTTATATGACAAAATATTACCATAAAATCATCTTATTAAGGCAGTGAAACTTGTTTTAAGATTGTAATTTACGGGACATTAATGTTGTATTTGGTCGCACAATTTCTCCAGTCTTCCCACTAAGAAAATATCCAATTTGTGAGGAAAATAACACTTATATAACACTTATAGATAACTAAACCGCAGAAGAACATCATTTCTAGCGCCATATAAATTGCGAATTAGGCAATTTATTTTTGCAGAATTGAAATTTAACCAAATTTTCCAAGAAAACAACTTGAAATTACAGATAAAGATAACAGATTACTCAGTCTAGGGCAGAGAATAAAGACACATATGAGCCGCGACGCAAGAAAACCAACAATGTGGTTGTGCGCCCAGCGCAGACTCGGATAAGCCTGGGCATCCGCCCAGTCTGATCAGACTCTTCGCTAAGCGCTTAAAGGATAGCTAAGAGTATAAGCTACCTCCATGCGGACAGCAAAGACTCTGATCAGACTGGGCGGATGCCCAGGCTGATCTGAGTCTGCGCTGGGCGCACAGCCACATTGTTGGTTTTCTCGTGTCGCGGCTCATATATTATAATTAATTTAAAACATAATTTCTAATCCTCAGGTTTGTCGGAACGATTTTTCTTTAAAGAACTGCTATTAAATGTAACTGTAATTTACGGGACACATTTCTGTATTATACGGGACTGCTCGAACGTCGATTTATTGCCTAAAAATAGACTATAGTGCATCAGTGTTTCATTTTAATTGCCCAATACAGTCAGTGGAAAATATTTAGCGCATATATGGACATATCAAATTCAGTTTAAGAAGTAGGTAAATACTAAATGAATATTTTGTTGAATCAAGAAATCATAATATGAAAAATTCAAAGACTGAAAATTTCTCCCATGTTTTCAATCCTTTTCAGCTTCCGATTGGCCGTTCATGTGTACATTTTTAAATGAATAAGACAATGTGCCCTTTTTAAGAGTGTATAAGCTTCTTGCTGGGTCCATACCTGTACTACTCAGAATTACTGTCCCGTATAATACGTCCCGTAAAATAATTTTATGAAACGTGAAACTTATTTTCTACGAAGCATATTCGTTAAGGGTTACGAAAGTTGTCAAATGACCAGTAGGGGTTGTCTCCTTTCTACGACAGGCAATAGGTGTCTTTCTTGTTTATATATATATATTTTGGCTTGACTCGTAAAATACACTTGAAAAATTACGTTTTTTCAGAACACTAAGGACGCGTCAAAACAAAATTTGAATTTAATAGATAGTAAAAAACTATTTATGGCCTGTCAGAGTGACTGATTATGACCTCCTTGATGAAAAAACAAACCTTGTTAGCCTCATCCGAAACTTTGGAATGCATTGTTAATGCTTGGGCTCGTAGAATACACACAACTCAGTGACAAGAATCGGTCATGAGTTAAACAAAGCATTGTGTTCCAACGTATACCCATTAATCTCTAGTCGAAAGGACTCGATAAAACCAAACTTTCCAAGTCAAGACTATTTGCTTCACGCCGAAAGTCTTCAAACGAATTTAAGGTAAATATTGACATCTTTAATTATGACATGCAAAAAATAGGGGGGTCCTTCAGTATCAGGTATGATAATGTGAGTATTTCCGTGTATTTGAAGCAATATTATAACTTAAATATTTTAGGTAGTAGCAGAAATTTCAGAGCATGCACTTATTTGATTTAATCGACAACTCAAAATAAAATTATACATGCGTTTAAAGCCATGACACCATTCGTTACACTTTCTTGAGAATCAGTGAGCTAGAGCTGAACTATTTCGATTCTAACACTCAAAAACGCTGCAAAAGTATTCTTTTCATTCAAACTCTCCCAACCTTCCTGCCAGCGCGTTCATGATCCCGCCAATATTCTTAACTGTATCTAAGGTAAATGTACGTTTTTGTGGCAATGTTAAAAAGAAAAAAGAGACGTTACACAGTCTAACGTCTCAAAACGTCACAAAATTACGTCAGTAATGCCAGCGACGTCAGCAATTAGACTCGCGCGCCCCGAGACAGTAAATTGTTGCAGAATAAAACACAGAAACTTTCCATTGCTTCTATAGGCACACTGTGTTAGAATCTAACGTAAAATCTATGATTTTTTTTACAGTGTATACATGTAGTTTCAGCCATTTATTTCTAAGGAACTAATCAGCGATGCATATGTTTTTCTTTTTTCTTTTGTGGTTGTTGTAACAAGATTTGTTTACTTTTCTGATATTTATTGATATCCAGTCATTTGTTGTTGTTCTGTGACGGTTTTATGGGTACCGTGCAGTAACAGGAAAAGAGAATGCTTACAGCGTGTTTAACACACTCTTGTGAAATTACATGTAGATTCCTTCAGGCTCATTTAAATGATTTCATTAATTTTCAACTCTTCGAATATCAAAAGTGATGGTCTCTTTTGCATAAAAATCATTTAAGCCGTTCTCTAAGTATTCGCATTGATGTTCGATCACGGATATAGGTCAAATAGCATTGTTGGGAAACATCGTACTGCAGTATTGGGTGCGAGGGTTATTTCAAGAGATAGAGGGGAAAATACCAAAGAAAAGACTTTATACAGTTGCAAAGTGCGTGTCTGTTAGGAGGTGGTGCCTACTGAATTTTCAGTTTTACAACGGGATAAATGCAGTGGCATTAGGAGACACAGGACAGTCATTGTCATGGACTGACTTCAGTCGAAGATGTTAGAAATTCTCTACTTTTCAGTGCCATAGTTTTCATTTTATTTTTACTTCTCCTGAAAAAATATTTATGTCAGGCTACAGCATTATTGTCAGGCTACAATATAATCAAGATGTTGGAGGGTCAGACGGGTAAGTGAGATTTTAATAAGAAATTTTTAACATCTTGGCCTGACAAAAGTCATCGTCACAGAATATTTCAGATAACATCTCAAGTCTCACCATTAATAGACACTAACATTCTTTTGTGCCGCCGTGATTTTTTTTCTGTCTTTAGCGTTTTACCAGAAATTAGTTTCGGGCCTCGCGAAGCAATTTTTTTCTTGACAGTGGAAGTCGTAAGTTTTAAGGTGAATGGATACATCTTTGCCTGTTCGCCGTTTTTACAAAGGGGAGTATCTTTTGCTCTCCTGGATGACGTAACCCATCTAAATCGGAGTTCTACTCATAAAGAAAACCAACGCTCACAAAAGAGCATGTCTTTAAGAGCTGACCACATCTGAGAAGGGAGGCAAAACTGATAGAGTCGCTTCCCTTAAAAGTGTACCCAGTCACCTTAATTGCAGCAGCCGTTGTTGCGCCATGTACATGTAGTTAAAAGGCTTAAAGGTAATCAGGCCAGAAACTAATGAAACGTCCCTCGAAATTTTTGAGAACGTGGATATTTAAATTGCAATCATTTTATTTTTACGAGTTTCTATTTTGCATGGACAAATAGCCAACTATTCATAAACATCATGTTCGACGATATTGAAGAATCAATTCAAGTTGTTCCTTCTTTCAGAGTAATAGAATTTAAATTATGTGTAACACTTTTTGGAAAGGTGCTGGGGTCCATTGGGGTTCAATGAGATTTTTGTGACTTTTTAGTGTAAACGACCTACTACCATAAAATTCTAAATATTGGGACATACAGAGCTGAGCAAACAGTGCAGAGCTCGATCAGACTGCTCCTAAAGGAGCAGTTTTATCTAGGTCTACACTGTTTGCCTGTCCATCTGCATTTTTAGACGCATTACTGTATTGTAAAACTGAATGTTGCATTTTAGATCAATTATGAAAATTATTTTAAGTGTCCTAATTTCTATGGTATGCATTACCGTATGTAAGTAACGTCAGTATTCAGACGCATCACGCTGCCTATAATGGGCTCGTGCACAATCAGGTTTACTTTAACTAGGGATAAAAATAAAATAATTCAGTCGCGCCATGACAAAACCATCTAAGTGGCATTTGCGCTCAGCAGAGACTCTGATCAGCTTGGGCTTCCGCCCAGTCTGTTCAGTCTTCGTTGTCCGCTTGGAGCTACCGTAGACCCTAGCTACTCTGTAAGCGCACAGCAAAGAGTCTAATCAGATTGGGCGGCCAGGCTGATATGAGTCATCGCTGGGCGCACATGCCACATTGTTGGTTTTGTCAAGTAGTGGCTCATTATTGTTTCCTAGTTAAAGGTGTTTGAATTTCCCGCCATATTTCCATGTTTTTATTATTATTATTAATATCATTTATTCTTATTATATTTTGTCATTTTACGCAGGGGAACAACTTTCTTGATTTCATGCAACATAGCCCTTCTAAGATGGGATCAATTCTTACAGGAAAAAGTTTCTCTTGGGGCAAATGCTTTCCATCAAGAGTTGACCCTTAAGAGAAGAGAGGCTAAACTTCAAAGGGCTAAGTTGCTTTCGGTGTAACCAAACACCTTAAAACTGCTATAAAATGTTTTCGTTATCCTGGTTAAGGCGTAAATCATGTACGAACAGAATATGTTTTTATTGTTAGACGTTTAATATATTTCGATTTTATCATTTGCCCTTAATTTAACACTTACTTGTTAACTTTTGACCCAAAAGCTAAATTAAGCATGGAAAAGCTTTATAATTGATATTGTTTGATCATGGAAATGAAATTTCGATTTTGGAATATTTGGAATTTATGACTAAAATTATTGACCATGTCAAAGAAAAAGTCCATCTCGTTGGAAAGCAGCGCAATAATGTCCTTTACCAACATGACTTTTGGGATGCTGTGTTTACCTACCTAACACTTCTATATTTGGTAAAGACCACTATATGAGCCGCGACACGACAAAACCAACAATGTGGTTGTGCGCCCAGCGCAGACTCAGATCAGTCTGGGCATCCGCTCAGCCTGATCAAAGTCTTTTCTAAGCGCCTAAAGGGTAGCTTAGGGTCTAAGCTACCTCAGTGCGGACAGCGAAGACTCTGATCAGACTGGGCGGATGCCCAGGCTGATCTGAGTCTGCGCTGGGCGCAGAACCACATTGTTGGTTTTGTCGCGTCGCGGCTCAATTATGAACTTGAGAAGAATATTACTTTAGCTAAGATTGATGCATCTAAATAAAAATAAACCAGAGGACCAATGGTCCTGTAGCTCACCTGCCACTTGGTCTTGGTATATATTTTGAAAATGTTGACGGGTGACAGAATCTCAATGACCTTGTACAAAAGTCAAAGAATGACCTTTACCATATCTTCATCTGGTCATTTAATCAACCATATACACCAAATATTGCACCTTAGACTTAAATAGTTTCTGAAAAATCCACTGTTTAAGCATTTTCCCATATAAAAGCCTACATAATGTACCCAAGTTGACAGTGTCATAAATTAGGTCAAGGTCAACGCACGATCATTTGTATAAACTATGATGGGCTTGAGTGCCCAAAGCTACATACCAAGTTTCAAGGTCATACGCCTTTTGGTTCTGGAGAAGAAGATTTTGAAGGGTTTTTACCATATACGGGCAAGGCGGCCATCTTGGACAAGACCCCAAGAACAAACTTTTATTCCCCGATCACACTTAAGACTCCATATGAAATTTAGCTTCAATCAGACCAGTTGTTTCAGAGGAGAAGATGTTTTGAAAATCATGATGACGGACAGACCGACAAAATGACCTTGACCTTCAGTGACATAATATCTTCATCTGGTCATTTAGTTGACCATATATACCACATATTGTACCTTAGACTTAAATAGTTTCTGAGAAATCCACTGTATAAGCGTTTTCCCATATAAACGCCTAATGTACCAAAGTTGACCATGTCGTAAATTAGGTCAAGGTCATTGCAATGTCATCATTTGTATACACTATGATGGGCCCGCATGCCTAATGCTACATACCAAGTTTCAAGGTCATAGGCCTTTTGGTTCTGGAGAAGAAGATTTTTGAAAGGTTTTAACCATATACAGGCATGGCAGCCTTCTTGGTCATGTGACCCAGACCCCGGGTATAAACTTTAGTTCCCCTATCCCACTGACACACCATATGAAATTTGGCTTCAATCTCCCCAGTGGTTTCAGAGGAGATGTTTGAAAATCTTGAGGACGGACAGACCGACAAAATGACCTTGACTTTCAGTGACATAACATCTTAATCTGGTCATTTAGTTGACCATATATACCACATATTGTACCTTACACTTAAATATTTCCTGAGAAATCCACTGTATAAGTGTTTTCCCATATAAAAGCCTAACATACCAAAAGTGACCATGTTGTAAATAAGGTCAAGGTCAAAGCAAGGTCATCATTTGTATAAACTATGATGGGCCCACATGCCCAAAGCTACATACCAAGTTTCAAGGTCATAGGCCTTTTGGTTCTGGAGAAGACGATTTTTGAAAGTTTTTTACCATATATGGGCATGGCGGCCATCTTGGTCATGTGACTCAGATCCCGGGTATAAACTTTCGTTCCCCAATCCCACTGAGACTCCATATGAAATTTGGCTTCAATCTCCCCAGTGGTTTCAGATGAGAAGATGTTTGAAAATCTTGATGACGGATGGTCTGACGGAATGACCTTGACCTTTATAGACATGATATCTTCATCTGGTCATTTGGTCGACCATGTATACAACATATTGTACCTTAGACTTAGATAGATTCTGAGAAATCCACTGTTTAATTGTTTTTCCATATAAAAGCCTAACATACCAAAGTTGACCATGCCGTAAATTAGATCAAGGTCAAAGCAAGGTCATGATTTGTATAAACTAGGATAAGCCGGCCTGCCCGATGCAACATACCAAGTTTCAAGGTCATAGGCCTTTTCTTGAGAAGAAGATGTTTGAAGGGTTTTTACCATATATGGGCATGGCGGCCATATTGGTCATGTGACCCAGACCCCGGGTAAAAACTTTCGTTCCCCCATCCCACTGAGAATCCACATGAAATTTGGCTTCAATCGGCCCAGTGGTTTCAGAGGAGAAGATGTTTAAAAATCTTGACGACGGATGGTCCGACAGAATGACCTTGACTTTTAGTGACACAATATCTTCATCTGGTCATTTAGTCGACCATGTATACCAAGTATTGTACCTTAGACTTAAACAGTTTCTGAGAAATCCAATGTTTGAAGCGTTTTCCCATATAAAAGCCAAGCGTAATAAAGTTGACCATGCCGTAAATTAGGTCAAGGTCAATGCAAGGTCATGATTTGTACAAACTATGATGAGCCCGCATGCCCGATGCTACATACCAAGTTTCAAGGTCATAGGCCTTTTGGTTCTGGAGAAGAAGATTTTTGAAGGCTTTTTACCATATATGGGCATGCGGCCATCTTGGTCATGTGACCCAGACCCCGGGTAAAAACTTTCGTTCCCCCATCCCACTGAGACTCTATATGAAATTTGGCTTCAATCGGCCCAGTGGTTTCAGAGGAGAAGATGTTTAAAAATCTTGACGACGGATGGTCCGACGGAATGACCTTGACCTTTAGTGACATAATATCTTCATCTGGTCATTTAGTCGACCATGTATACCATGTATTGTACCTTAGACTTAAATAGTTTCTGAGAAATCCACTGTTTAAGCGTTTTCCCATATAAAAGCCTAACGTAATAAAGTTGACCATGCCGTAAATTAGGTCAAGGTCAATGCAAGGTCATGATTTGTACAAACTATGATGGGCCCGCATGCCCGATGCCACATACCAAGTTTCAAGGTCATAGGCCTTTTGGTTCTGGAGAAGAAGATTTTTGAAGGGTTTTTACCATATATGGGCATGGCGGCCATCTTGGTCATGTGACCCAGACCCTGGGTATAAACTTTCATTCCCCCATCCTACTGAGACTCCATATGAAATTTGGCTCCAATCGGCCCAGTGGTTTCAGAGGAGATGTTTGAAAAACTTGACGACGGATGGTCCGACGGAATGACCTTGACCTTTAGTGACATAATATCTTCATCTGGTCATTTAGTCGACCATGTATACCAAGTATTGTACCTTAGACTTAAATAGTTTCTGAGAAATCCACTGTTTAAGCGTTTTCCCATATAAAAGCCTAACGTACCAAAGTTGACCATGCCGTAAATTAGGTCAAGGTCAACGCAAGGTCATCATTTGTACAAACTATGATGGGCCCGCATGCCCGATGCCACATACCAAGTTTCAAGGTCATCGACCTTTTGGTTCTGGAGAAGAAGATTTTTAAATGGTTTTTACCATATATGGGCATGGCGGCCATATTGGTCATGTGACCCAGATACCCGGAACAAACTTTCGTTCCCCCGACCTAGGTAGGCTCCATATGAAATATGGCTTCAATCGGCCCAGTGGTTTCAGAGGAAAAGATGTTTGAAAATGTTGACGGACGGACGACGGACGGACGACGGATGCCTGGCTATACTATAAGCTCACCTATGAGCCTAAAGGCTCAGGTGAGCTAATAAATAAATAATGCACTGAAGCAACAGACAATGGATACAGGTCAAGGTTATGAAGTAATGCAACATTCCATATCATCTTGAAAGTTTAATGCCATGATCAATGATGCCTTGTTGGTCCTTAAATTGACGCAATTTTCAATAATAGTGTAAAATATGGTTCAAAAACGGAAATAACGGCAGCATCCTTGGAGGCCATGCTAAGCAGGGGACTTTATGTCTGTTTTATTGTTATTTCTTATGAACGTGGGTATTGTAGTATATGAAAAATAATCGAAAATTGTTTGGATCATAAGATTTTGGATGCGAAAAATAGAAATAGTCAACAAAGAGGAAAAAATATAGAAAAAGGAGGCACAAATAAAAAACAAATCGTGAAAAGCTTCAGGAATAACTATATGCAAATGTTGATGATAGCAGGATTAATAGAGAACCAGAGGACCATTGGTCCTGTAGCTCACCTGAGTCCATTCATCCTCAGCACATAAGTCTAAGGCAAATTTTATATGTTTGAATTTCGAATGCATCTAAGATTTAATGCTTGTTGATGAAGTACAAGGTCTTGACCTCTTGAATTCATAGGGGTTGAAGTCAACTGCATTTCCATATCACAAAGCATAATAGCGACAGAAAATGCACTTTTTTAAACTTTTCCCGTTCAAAAGCCTATGGAACCCAAATTTGACATTGTCACAAAATAGGTCAAGGTCATTCCAGGGTCATCATTTATATTAACTTTGTAGTACTAGGGTTCCAGATGCTATATATCAAGTTTCAAGACAATCAGCCCTGTGGTTCTGGAGAAACGGATTTTTTCAAGTTTTTAACATATATGGGCATGACGGCCATCTTGGTCATGCAACCTGGACCAAGTATATAAACTTTCTCTCCCCCTTTGCCTGAAGGCTGTTTAAATGAAATTGCCCAGTAGTTTCAGAGGAAGAGTGGTTTTAAAAATGTTGACAGAGGACCCTCGGGTGACCTTTTGCCAAGGTCACTAAATGACCTTGACCTTTAAATTTTAGAGGGATTGAATTTTGCTGCTGTTCCATGTGACAGAGCACAACAGCAACAGAAAAATGCACTTTTTCGGCTTTACCCATTCAAAAGCCTAAGGGACCAATTTGACCTTGTCATAAAAGTAAGTCATGGTCAACCCAGGGTCAT
Source organism: Ctena decussata (assembly GCA_963989385.1). Taxonomy (NCBI): domain Eukaryota; kingdom Metazoa; phylum Mollusca; class Bivalvia; order Lucinida; family Lucinidae; genus Ctena; species Ctena decussata. The sequence continues at coordinate 29,490,113 of OZ022501.1, read as the reverse complement.
CATTCATATAAACTTTGTAGTACTAGAGCTCAAAATGCTACATACCAAGTCTCAAGGCAATCGGCCCAGTGGTTCTGGAGATCTTTTAAGGTTTTTACCATATATGGGCATGGTGGCCATCTTGGTCATGTGACCTGGACCAAATATATAAACTTTCTTTCCCCCTTTGCCCGAACGCTGTTTATGAAATTTAAATGAAATTGGCCGTGTAGTTTCAGAGGAAGAGTCATATAAAAATGTTGACAAAGGATGGACAATTGACCTTTGGCCATGTTCACTAAATGACCTTGACCTTTCAAATTCAGGTTTTGAATTTTGCTGCATTTCCATATCAATGGGTACAATGGCAACAGAAAAATGCACTTTTTTCAGATTTTCCCATCCAAAAGCCTAAGGGACCAAGTTTGGCCTTGTCATAAATAGGTCAAGGTCAACCTAGGGTCATCGTTTATATAACTTTGTAGTACTAGAGTCCCAAATGCTACATGACAAGTTTCAAGGCAATCAGCCCAGTTGTTCTGGAGGAGAAGAGTTTTTAAGGTGTTTACCATGTATGGGCATGGCGGCCATCTTAGTCATGTGGCCTGGACCAAGTATAAAAATTTTCTTTCCCTCTTTACCTGAAGGCTGTATGTGCAATTTAAATAAAATTGGCCCAGTAGTTTCAGAGGAAGAGTTGTTTGAAAATGTTGACAAAGGATGGACAACTGACCTTTGGCCAAGGTCACTAAATGATCTTGACCTTTCAAATTCAGAGGAGTTGAATTTTGCTGCATTTCCTTATCACAGAGTACAATGGCAACAGAAAAATGCACTTTTTCAGCTTTTCACATTCAACAGCCTAAGGGGCCAATGTTGACCTTGTCATAAAATAGGTCAAGGTCAACCCAGGGTCATCATTTATATAAATTTTGTAGTACTAGAGTCCCAAATGCTACATGACAAGTTTCAAGGCAATCAGCCCAGTTGTTCTGGAGGAGAAGATTTTTTAAGGTTTTTACCATATATGGGCATGGCCGCCATCTTGGTCATGTGACCTGGACCAAATATATAAACTTTTGTTCCCCCATCCTGCAAAAGGCTCCATATGAAATTTGACTAGAATTGGCCTAGTGGTTTCTGAGAAGATGTTTGAAGAGTGTGGACGACGACAGACGACAATGGATGCCTGCTTATACAATAAGCTCACCTGTGAGCCTTTTGTTCAGGTGAGCTAAAAATGGACTTTCATGCTAGGGTCAGCGCAGCAGAGATTGGGTGGACAAAAAGAATTGACTGCCCAAGAGTCACTAAGGGACAGAAAACTCAACCCCTATTACACACTATACACTTGCATCTACTTCCATTTTCCAAAAGGGGTATGACTCGTGACTTCCTATTTGCTTTCCTGGATACAAAGAGCCCTGCTGTGGTTGCCTCATAAAGAAGAGTTTCTCCTAGGGGAGCAAATTCTTTCAAGGATTTACCCTTAACTTAACATAAATACATTCTTTTTTTATTTTTAGGTTTCAAACTTCAGCCATTTACCCCCAGGTGCTTAGGTATTAGGACACTTAAAACCATTAATTTTCCATTTGTTGCAAATGGAAAATTAATATATTTTAGGTGTCCCAATATTTAAGCACATTAGGGTAAATATACACTTTAAGGACTGGTTAGAATGATATGCTTTATCACCAATAGTTTGATCTTTATTGTGTAAAATGGGATACAGACTCTGTGCTTCTTTGCAGTATGGTCAGACTTCCAAGTTCTCATATCAGACAGCATAAATATGCAGGCTAAAATGAGTGTTTGGTATGCAAATTTCCCGTTCTGTTCAGTTCTATTTCAATTCTGGTAATGTACTGCTGAGCCACTTGGGGAACGTTGTAACCTAGTTGCACACATCTGGTGCTGTCCATTGCAAATTTCCTTTTGAAGTTGTACAGTTTTGTTTTGCATTATTCTACCCAGAATGAAATAAAACTACATGGAGGTTAGGCAAACAAAAACTTAATAAAACAACATTACAAGTGTTGGAAAATCTAGATTTTATTTTGTATAAAAGATACAAGTATAATAACATTGAAAACTAGTCAAGAATGTGGAATGAATGAAGTATATTGTGTAAAGACATATTATTTCCATGCCATGACAGTATGCCAGAGCTCTAGATAAGAGGGGTATTTGATAATAATTGAGGGATAATTTTTTTCATTTCTCACTGAAACCATATGTTGTGACCCCTCATCTGAACCGTCTCGTCGAGACGGTTCAGATGAGGGGTCACAAAATATGGTTTTATGCAGAATTAACAAAAATTATCCCTAATTATCACTTAATACTCCCTCTTATCTAGAGCTCTGTATGCTAAAAATGATATATCTAGCAAATAAAAAAGTATGTATACACCATAGGGGAAGCAAACCTGCCTCCTTTGGTGCAATTTTTACCTTGAAGAGTATATCCATTTTTAGTGGGCTCATCACAAGAAGAAAGCAAGATTCCCCTTTGCAAAAATCTTGGAAAAGCATTGCCTTTATCCATACACCTAAAAATGTGTTACTGGGTAGGGTATTTCTATTAGATGCAAAACACTGCAATAATGTTGTATCAACATTGAAGCGTCATGTCACTAATATCAATGGGGATGCTACTAGAAGGTGCATTTTGCTATAATGGTGTTGAAACAATACTGTTTTAGTGTTGTGCGCTCACTAGAATTAGTCCAAAAAATTTAAGGTATTTAAGGAATAAGACAATACTCTTTCTGCATTTTTGGGTGTTAGAATTGAAACAGTTCAGCTCTAGCAGAGAATGGTTGAGTAAAAGTTCAATTTGGTAGTCAGTTACAAGTATGTATATCAATCTCCCTCTGTGCCTGTGGTATGATCTACTTTACATGACTAAACAATGAATTATTACTCAACCATTCACTGCTATAGCTGATCTATTAAGTATATCCTAAGTATATGAAGGATGCCTAACTATTTTCCATATATGACATTCTTTGTACAGATTATTAGAAAATGCCTTCTTGAGGTGCACTGACATGTTTTATAAATCAATATTATCATCCCTACCCAAATAACAACCAAAACTCTGATGTAAATCATGCTCAGTATTTCAGCTTTGAAGTGCTGAGCTGGAATTTAATATTAACCAGCAAGTCTCGAACTCATTATTTTTAGACTGTTTTTAATGGTTGGAAATTCTTTTGTGCAAGAGAGAAATATATTAAGTTCTCATTTATTACTATCTTCCAAATATGTGTTTTCCTCGTGTTATTATCTTGAAATATGTACAATGAAAAAAAATAGCATATGTAAAAGTTATAAAAATACATGTATGTACAAAATTTGATATGTATTGAAAGTCAGATATGTTTCCTTATAAGACAATGAGATAATATACAAATGAAGACTTCACAACTCTTATATACTTATGCAGTCTATTTACAGGTCTATCTAGCAATTTAATACAGTTCTCCAGATAAGAAGGGTAACAGGGATAATTTTCCATATTTCTGCATAAAAACAAATGTTTTGACCCTCATTAAAACTGTCTCCTTGAGACAGTTCTAATGAAGGATCACACTATATGAGCCACGACGCGAGAAAACCAACAATGTGGTTGTGCGCCCAACGTAGACTCAGATCAGCCTGGGCATCCGCCAGTCTGATCAGAGTCTTCCCTGTCCGCATGGAGGTAGCTTAGACCCTTGGCTACCTTTTAAGTGCAAAACAAAGACTCTGATCAGACTAGGCGGATGCCCAGGCTGATCTGAGTCTGCGCTGGGCGCAAGACCACATTGTTGGTTTTCTTGTGTCGCGGCTCATATATTTTTGTTGATAAATAAGACAAATTATCTCAGAATTATCCTCAAAACCCCACCTTAACTGGAGCTCTGCATTACCAAGAACTCTCTGCATGACAATAAATCATCAGTATGAAAATACACACAGGATTTGTGACCAAATATTTAAAGTCAGAGTCACTGTTTGTAAAAACAAAAAAAAAAAATCATTTTTTATGAATCTATACTTCAGAGTACCGGAAAATCAAGCAGGCAACAAGACCTGTCCAAGTACAGGATAGCTTGCCTAACAGTATCTTGCCCATCACATACAATCATTCACCTGAACTATTAAATGTATGCAAAGTAGGAGACTGTTGTGGATGCAGATGTGACTGTGATAGCTCATTCTCCACTTTTCTAATGACACAACAAAATATGATACAACCACCACATTTTGTCAAGTTTGAAACTAAGGGAGATTAATGTTTTCCATGAAACTTGTCTTGGACAACTTAGCAAGTTCCCTTTATGATCCAATTCTTTTCTGATTTTCCTTTCTGTTTGAGCACTTTTGAAAACATATTTTCCTTACATGAATCAGAGAACAAGATAAGGGTGGGTCTTGTGATAATTGTAGGATAATTTTTCTGTTTTTCCAATCCAAACACGGTGAGCACTCTAGTGAGCTGACACAACATGTATTTATGGAGAATTAATAGACATTATCACAAAATTATAATTTCAGTCTTTATTTAAATTTTATCAAAATTCTTTCTTATAGTTTGACATAATGCACATAAAGAGCAAATTAGATACTGCTGATGAACCTATTTCCCTGAAAATCCTGCCCATATGCTGTCAATGCAAACAACAAATGTGTACATAAGGCTTTTGAAACCCTGGCTGCGAAAGAGAGCTACAGATGAGGCAGGTATCTGATTATATTTCCATGTGACGAGTATTTGTTAGTGATATTCTCAGTATCATATTGTATGCAGTGCTCAAGATAAGAAGGGGTAACAAAGATAATTTAGGGATAATTATCCATATTTTTCCATAAAAACATATTTTGTGACCCATCACTAGAACCGTCTCGTCGAGACGGTTCTAATGAGGGGTCACAACATATGTTTTCGTTGAGAAATAAGAAAAATTATCTTCGAATTATCCTCAATACCCCCTCTTATCTGGAACCCTGGTATGGGTACACCTCAATGTTTTATTGCAATTTTTGCAAAGGGAAACACCTTATGTGACTTCTTGTTTGAGTCCCTCGATGCAAAAGGCCGTCTACTCTTAAAGGAAAAATTTGCTGCTACAGCAGGGCATTCTTTTCTTTAAGAGTATATCTCCACTGAGAAGGAAGGCAAAAATTCAAAAAAATGGCAGAGTTGTTGCCCCTGAGAGTGTACCCATTCACCTTAAAATGTAGTGTGGGCTCATATTAGAACTGCTTTTAAGGTCTTGCTAATATGATACCAAAAATATATGCTTCCAAAGGAAAGTAAGAAAATTTTCCAATATTAATTATAATAAACTTTTTCCCTTAATTAAACTCTTATTTTCTCAAGTTTTGCACTGCATAACAGAAATCGAAGTTATTATTTCTGGAATGACATCTGCAATCTCACAACCACATTCTAAATGCACAACCAGAAAAAAATTGTACTGAAGAACGACTTCACAAGTATTAAATTGAGTCTAAAATGTGTTCTTGTATATATGAGTCATAAAATTTTATGTTAGAAAACATATAAAACTACAGACTTTAAAGGTCTTTCTCTGACAGAAACAATTTCTGAAAGCTTCTTTTATATGTCCGAGAATACCTTCTGCTTGTGTTAATTTTCATATGCACAAATCTTAACCTGAATGCATAAACTATATGCTTTGACCTACATGTGCCTAACATATATCAAAGATTACATCAAAGATCTCTCATACAATAAACATAAATATCTATTAAAGCAACAAAACAGAAGAATTGATGAAAATGAATGCATTATCCTTTTCTCCTTGTTCTGATTAAAACAGTATTCATGATAAATGTTTCATAATAAGTGCAAAAAATCAGATTCAATAATAATCTTTACAATACAAGGGGTGATCACTAGATAATGGAAACAAGCATTTATTTCATAAGCTTTGTGTCAAAACAGTATTCCAGATATAATACCTAAGAAGCAAGAAAATTACATATAATTAAGTCCTAAAGTACTGTTTAAGAATTTTGTTGCCATAGCAACGATGCCATAAACTTATAAGAGTTTAGTCTCTAAATTTTGGCATATTTTCATGAATATTTGCTGCTGATTAGTGACAAAGAATGGATAAAAGTTTGTGATAGTGTGATTGCTTCATGCAAGGCTCAGATACTAAAAGAAATATACAGTTATTCATGACTTGCTCTCAAACCTGGCAAAAATACAGACCGATAAAGACATTTGATGGAGCAAAATTTGACGTTTTTAGCTGATTTTAAGCTGGATGGACCAGAATTGTGATGTCATTGCAATTTAACAAACAGTCTTGGGAAATTGTAAAGCAGAAAGAACCAAAATCATTCTGTACTTGATAACCAATCAATTAACTTACATGTAAGCATAATACCTGAAATAACAGAATAAAATGTCAACCTCCCTAAAAATCACTTATTTTAATCCCTGCTTTAGCTTATATTTATGCCAGATTTTAGAATGTTTTCATAAAAAATCATTATATACTTAGCAAAAATAAAAACTTGACAGTCGCTTGTTTGCATCCTACGGTAGTTGGAAAAAAGTGAAACATGGAAATTCTTTTCATTTAAGAAAGAGTAATCATTCTGTAATATCATAGTCACACAAAATTTATGATTCTTTAGATACAGCAAAATTGAGGCCATTGTAAACGTCACAGGGGTACTTTTTTGTTTTCTATGCTCAAAACCAAACAATTACCGAATTTAAAATTGTTAAAATCTGCCTCACTGATAACAATTCTGTTGGCAATGCCTTTTCATTATTAAATCCAATCTGTATGGACTCAAAAGCTAAAATTATGCCGGTGCACGGTCGAGTAGATGACCGTGAGGACCGAACGAAAAACGTCAGTCCAACCCATTATGATGTCAGAAATTCAGTTTCAATGGAATTCCCATTACATAAAAAAGTCATCATGGCAGCTTAAGAAATGTCTTTCAAATAAATTCAGTAATAAAGACATTAAATTTGCAAGTCAGTCAAACAAATCTCGAAGAAACCGACAAGAAAGACGCATTGGTATGGAAGATATAGCATCTCGAAAATCACTATATGTTTAATTCAAAGGGAGACAATCTGAAAGTTTTGAAGCTTTAAACGTTATTTTCAGATTGTGATTACAATGAACATAAGCGTTTAAAGTGTTTTCTGTGCGTACAGGAACTACTGTTTATTGCGTACAAGATAACTTCCGTCTGCGCATGCGCAACTTAAAGTTCTGTTTTAAATTATTAAATAAGGATTAAGTTAGATAACTCCGGACAGGACAAAAATTTACCAATAATTTTTCATGACTTAAGTAATCAGACGTCTGTCCAACCCGACAAAATCCATATATACACAAAAAATTTGCTATCCTGGTCGGAATTAAAATATAAAAACCGTCAAGTTTTTATTTGTGTTCAGTATATATGTGTTCTAAAGCCAAAACCTAACTTCAACGGAAGGTGTTGCTAAATTTTTAGTTTCTCTTTAGATATCGCACAAAATAAGCATAACAAGCACCTCCTTACTAAACTGACGTCGAAAAAATTCACACGAGGTACCCAGCATGAATGTGACATCATATGCTGCTATGGTAACATGTTAAAATTTCAATTTCAAACAGGATTTGGAAAGCTCAAAAGACACTCTTTGGTGATACATGAAGGATACTTATTTCTGTATATTATCAACTAATCTACAAAGGTGTTTCCATTATTTAATGATCACCCCATGTACTAGCAAAGACATGCAAAAAGAATGCCTAACCAGCAAAGACTCAAACCAGCCTGTGCATCAGCAAAGTCTGATAAAAGCCTTTGCTGTTCGCACACATCAGGAGTTTGGATGCTGAGGAATCTACATGCACAGAATGAAGGCTGTAACTAGACTGCATGGGGGTCACAGACTGGCCTGAGACTTGACTGTATGCAGATATGTTAAGCCCCTTTTCACATGATGTGGCTCATATTTGGATACCGCAACCCTTTTTGCAATGGACCAGTCCATCTTGCAACCTTAATTAGTCCATTGTCCTTTAGTAATGCTTTGTTCATTGCTCCAGATAAGAAGGAGTAACTGATAATTTAATGATAATTTTCCATATATGAGCCACGACACGAGAAAAACAACAAAAACGTTGTGCGCCCATTGCAGACGCAGATCAGCCTGGGCATCCACCAAGACAAATCAGAATCTACACTAAGCGCTTAAAAGGAAGCTAAGGGTCTAAGCTACCTTTATGCAGAAAGCGAAGTCCCTGATCAGACTGGGCAGATGCCCAGGCTGATCTGAGTCTGCGCTGGGCGCACAACCACTTTGTTGGGTTTGTCATGTAGCAGCTGATATTTGCAAAGATGGATGGATGAATTGCAATTTTATGTTCTTTACAACAGTATTTCAGTCATTTCAGGATGATGGGAGGGTGATAATGAAAGGCTGTGTCCACCTACAGGGGGAATCGAACCTAGGACTGCTAGTTCAGCATGTCAGGGCTTAACCCATTGAGTTTTGCAAACAAACATGATGTGATCCGAGAGGTTACAACATATGTCTCTGTTGAAAAATGATCTATAAATTGTTTTTCATACCCCACCTTATCTGGTGCTCTGTTTATGATACCGACATAAAACAGTGTAGACCCTGATAACTCTGCTTCATAGGAGTAGTAATAATCTAGGCCTGCTCTGTTTAAGTATTTCTCAAGAAAATGAATTAAAAATAAAAATAATGAAATAGCCTTCCTTTAGCATTTTGTGAAGTACATCCTGTCAAAGACACTTTAGGTTAACATTTTTGTTTAATAGTAAAACTGTCCATTTACATGTAGTACAAAAATAGAACACATTCATCCTATACTCTTTCATACATATATCTTGTACATTGCTTGGCAAATACTACATGTACAAGAAACAAAACTGCTGAGGTAATTAGATAAACATTTTTTGCCCATTTTCTCATTTTCAACATAGGCTCAAGGAGAAAACTTAATCTTCAATTAGCAACTTCTTTCTTCCACTAGCAATATCATCATGACCATATTCATTTTCTGTTACAATTTCCATTTTCATTAAAGAAAATAAATCTGCAGGCAACTTAAAAATGCTTGACAGCAAGGTTCTAATGAAGTTACAAAAAGCTGTAACACGAAGTCAATAATTTGAAATATGAATCTGCACAGCTATATCAATCCAGCAATAGACTAGTCTATCTTTGAATTTCGACAATTTATTGAACTGAGTCAAAATTATTAGCTCAGGAAGCACACTCTGAACATCTATGGTAAATACACTTTAATAAGAATTTAAAAATCATTGCTAGTAAATCTTTTTAAGTCCTTTTAACCAAATCATTTTAGTCTAGCTAATCACGCTAGGAATAAGAATACACACATATCACATAAAGCTTTCATACAAAGATGGGAAAATACATGTACATGTATATGAAACTTCTATCTATATACATTATTTGCATAACAGTAAAACTTGTATAATATACATTTACATGTGGCTGCTGGTTCTATGTGCATTTGTGGAATGTTATTTTAATGGAGGCGAAGGAGAGCAGTTGCTATGGCGATGAAGATGACAACCAAACTTGGTATGGAGGTTTCAGCAGAACTCAGGACCCATAATGTGATTGGCTTGCTGTAGGGGTTGGATCCTGCATCAAATCTTTGTGGACAATCATCAACTGGAAAATTCAAATGAAAAAAATACAACAAATATGTCATAATATCCATGACTGGAATTGCATGAAAGTGTACAAACTGGGAAGTCTCATATCAGCCTGCATATTTGTGTAGTCTGATCAGTGTCTCACCTGTTTGCCTAAACAAGTCATTTTATAATTTTGCTTATATGTAGTGACCACAACACAGCATACCTTAAAAGTGGAAAAGTAATCAAGGTCAAGATACATCTAGGGTTCTTCATACTCAAGAATTCCGCAAAATGCTCTGTTGCACCTGCCACTCTAAACCTTAAGAAGGTTGTAAATGTACAAATGGACTGTTAGAAAACAGATCGGCTATATATCAGATCTGCTTATTAAAACTGAAGCCACAAAAGCTTCGGTACTCTCCTGTTGTGTCAGTTCAACCAAGAAGTCCCAACATAAGCATATGTGAAGACTGAAAAAATAGTATTCCAGTTATCATTACAGAGCCCTAGATAAGAAGCCATATTTGGTGATAATTAGGGATAATTTTTGTTCATTCTGGATAAAAACATATGTTGTGACCCCTCATCTGAACCGTCTCGATGAGACGGTTCAGTTGAGGGGTCACAACATATAGTTTCAATGAGAAATAAAGAAAATTATTTACACTCTCATCCGAAAGACTGGAGAAGCCGGGGACCAATCTTGCGACCCCTGGATTGGTAGTCTGGAGTGTTATCCACTACACTACAGCCGCTCCTACCTAGGCCATAATGGTTTTACAATAATCAAAAACGCATAATGATAAGACTGAAATATAAAAGCTACATACACAATCTTTCACTCTCAGTGAGATCCAGTGCCAATCCAGTTCCATCCATCTGGTAAGACTGGGCATTCTGCTGAGACGGACAGCGAGCATTCTGGGCCCGGGACATATACACACCAGTCCAACTCTTCCTCTCATAAACCTGCAAGAAAAAAATTAAGATCAGGGGTGGATGGATGGATGACTTGCGATTTAAAGCCCTTTTTAACAGTATTTCATTCATATCAGGACGATGGAAATGTGATAATGAAAGGCTGTGTGCAATGGAACCCGTTTACAGTAGGAAAGATTCTCGCCTCAAGCAGGATTTGAACCCAGTCTGCTAGATCAGTAGGCCAGCACTTAACACACTGAACTACCGGGGCTCCTTTTAAGATCAGGGTGGCCACAGAAAACTCTGAATCCAAATTCCTGATATTTCTCTGAAAGTTCCCTGAGCAAGCATACTTTTTTTCAGCTTTATAAATTAAGATACAAATTATCATTTTCTTTATTTGTTGATAGCTCTATGTACCGTGTTTCCTTAACACTGAACTACCGGGGCTCCTTTTAAGATCAGGGTGGCCACAGAAAACTTTGAATCCAAATTCCTGATATTTCTCTGAAAGTTCCCTGAGCAAGCATACTTTTTTTTTCAGCTTTATAAATTAAGATACAAATTATCATTTTCTTTATTTGTTGATAGCTCTATGTACCGTGTTTCCTTAACAATCTAATTCTTATTTTTTTATAGGTAAAACATGGAATATTTTCATTTAAAAAAAAAAACTTAAGATAGACTAGTATTGCGCTAATGAAAAAATGGATTTGAAGTCGGCATAGTTTTGCGCTAAGGAAAAAAACGTTACTTAAGTTTTTCTTTTTCAATAATGTAAGTTGTTAAATAGCTAATCCACAGCTCCTGCTTATTGTGTTTTTACCTTCAAACTACAGAAAATGTAAATATTCATTTTATAATGCACTTATTTTGTGCATTGGAAAAAGTAGTCTCTCAAGTTAGACTAGTCTTGCACTAAACTCTTTAGCCCAAAAGTAGTCTAAGTCACAAACACCTAATCTAACAAAAATAAATTAATATAAAATCGAAAAAAAAATGTATGCATTTCTTCCCATATTTTATGTAAATGTGTCAAATATTTTGTTTATGTACTGCAATGATAAGTTTTTTGCTTCTCCTGAAAAGTATCAAATTATGGAGTTAGACTAGTCTTGCACTAAGCCCTGGATTTATAGAAATGAAGGTGTGTTTTCACAGTGTCTCTGGAGAACTGCCTCAGAAATGTCTTTTACCCACAATCCCTCCCCAGTGACCTGGGGCCGTATTCATAAAACAACTTAAGTGGTTGCTATGCTGTTGCTAAGGCTAAATTTCTTTGAAGGAGATTCCCTACAACTATGAAATTTGCTCTGGAGGAACAGTCTTACAAAGACTGTTCCTCCAGACCAAATTTCATAGTTGTAGGGAATCTCCTTTATAGATATTTAGCCTTAGCAACCGCATAGCAACGACTTAAGTTGCTTTATGAATACGGCCCCTGGCGCTGTAACTTACCCAGCATCTGAAGCTAGACACAGCATCTTCTTCATCCCAGGTGATAAGATATGACTTCATATCTTCCATCCAGAAGCCAACACAGGTCAGGAAATTATCAGGCTCATCTGAAAAACATATCAAGGATTACATTTACTTCACTCTAGCGAAATGTCAAAGATTTTATCTTTATTTCTATTTATTTTGTAAATTTTGAAATTGCATTTTCTTTTCTCGTTTCTATACTACGCAAAATATATTTAGCAACTTTTTATGTTTTGCAATTTTTCTCATCACTCAAATGCAACATTGAGCGAAATTAAATTACAAGGAAGGGAACCCTATTGGGGGATTAAGATACCATGGAATTACAGGAGCCATCTTTAAAATCGATCTTGGGGAGAAGCCATAAGCATGGAAGGGGTCTGTAGCCAAAATTCGCACCCATTAAAAGCAATGCAAAATGGCAAGCATGTGGATTTTTTGTATGGTATTTCCAATCATTTTATGCATGTTTTTCTTTTCCAAGATATTGACTGTAAAAGAAGAGATTAACCATAATTACAGACGAATCTTAGCATGCATTACTGACGTTAAAAATATGGGGAAACGTCAAAATTTCAAATTTTGTAAATCTCAGACTTGTAGCATATTCAAATGTTTTAAAGTGTTTTCCTTTATTTTACGAGCTAAACAGCCTGGCCATTATTGTTTTAGCTTTTGCACATGATCAAAAATATCCTTTACATACAATGGTCTTAAAATCTGACGTCACAGTAGTACAAACGCTGACCAGTCTCGAACATTTTACCTGGAAATCCATCTTGGACGATCGGCACAATTATTTTTATGCAATAAAGTGACAATATAAGCCTAATAAGGTGGATCTGACACATACAAAACAATTGCTATATTTATTTTGCATAGTATATATTCTGTATGCTCTTCAAAATTACATGACTTTTCCCAAATTTTTCTGATATTTTTTAATTTTCAATGCACAGAATGATAAAATGATTGGAATTATTCTCTTCACTTTAATGGTGCTAAAGGTATCACTTGCAAATAGGGGCTACTCTATTCAAAAAAAAAATTTGCTCCCCAAGAGCATATTTTTCCCTTTAAGAGTAGCCCCCCCCCCCCTCCCAATGAGGAGATAGCTAAATACTTCTGTACATGGATTATCTTTCCATAAAGTATATCCTTTCCCTTTGAAAAGCTATAAATTTTCAAATTCCATGACATTTCCCAGATTTAATTTTCCAAATACTTTCCCCTGAGTGTGACAACCCCTGCAATGAACTGACTTTGAAATGGGGTATGCATCAGAACAAGTACTTTTGTCATGCCAGGAGAGACAAGACCAAAATCTGTATGGGCAATTCAGACAGATCCATTCTATTCTATCCCATAACCTTACTAGGTAGTTGGGGCACCACAGGTGACTTCAAAACAATTCCTTTCCACCTTGTCACAATGTGGTTGTGCGCCCAGTTCAAACACAAATCAGCCTGGGCATCCGCCTAGTTTGATCAGACTCTTCTTTAAGTGCTCAAAAGGTAGCTAAGAGTCTAAGCTTCCTCCATGCGGACAGTGAAGGCTCTGATCAGACTGGGCTGATGCCCAGGCTGATCTGAGTCTGCGCTGTGCGCACAACCACATTGTTGGTTTTGTCGTGTCGCGGCTCAATTATCTAAGGTGTATGGGAGCAATTTATGAAGAAATCTGTCATTTTCATAGCTGCCTCTTTCCTTATTTGAGGTCAGGTCATGCTTTTTTACTTCCGTTGTGTTCCTGGTAGTTCCTTTTATTATTTTCTCCAGTAAGATCAGAAAATACATAAGAATAGCCAGGCCCCAAGGTTATAAAACTTATTTCGTGCTCAACTCAGCTGAGCATGAAATTTTCTCTAATGACAAATATGACTAAACTCCGTTCATTAATTCTGAAACTGGGTTTTTCGCTGCCCATACATTCATAATCAAATCAACCCAGGTAAGACCGTGCATAGTAATAATGCTAGTATTCCGCCGATTTCTCATCAATGTGTCCCATGACTTTGTCCTTCGTATGATGCTGGGCTAACCTGTACAAAACTGCAAATTACAGATTTTCAACCCGAGACTAAGTCCATCGGACAGGTTGGAAACGCCTTTTAATACCATATAAAGTGGTCGCTATAAATAGCTTTGTGTACGGGAGGGGTTAGTATTCTAACATATGCTCTGCGCGTGCGAAATCAGTCAGCGTGACAACAAGCTTGTCATCCGGATAATTCTCTCTCAATTTGAAATTGATTACACCGCATAAATTCACACTGGACAAGGTTTTCAGTGTTTCATCATAGTATCTCACACCACCGGCAAACAACGTCTAAACGACGTCATATCAGCGTCAGTGCGACGTAATCAGATGTTCACTGGCGTTATTTAACGCAACTATTACAGCTTTCCGTAGTATGTTATATAGTATGTCCAAATTTTATTACCAGTGTTGCGTTGAAACTGTAAAATCAATTACAAGGAAAAAAGACCAAACCGTGCACCTCTCAAACTTATTACAGCTCCCCTTAATCAGTCTATTCCTCCTTCTTACCCCCATCCACCCCACCCTGACTCTAAAAAAAAATAATAAAAAATCTTCCCCACACTACCTATAACTCCCTCCTCTCAATTAGTCTGCCATCCAGACTCCCACCCCTCGACAAGACCCCTTCCCAAACACACACCTCCGTATTAAATCTACCACCCAAACCGCCACCCTAGTCTCTAGACACACACCCTACAGCCATCCCCCGCCTCACTTCTTTTCAACAAACTATTTCCTCGATTAGTCTACCACTCCGACCGACCTCTACCCCGCGACACGAACATATAATATACGCAAGGAGGACCTTAAAGTCTCCATAGTCCTATCAGTGGTAAAGATCGTCGAAGAACAAATCCTTATAAAATTGGTACAGCCTTCAGAGCTGATGATAATATGTCGGTTTCTGTCCTTTTGGTGACATATAACAGGCAAAAAAGAAGGAATAAGGTATTTTGAATAAAACTTGACAAGTACGCTTTTTGTGTCTGGTTCCCCGTTGGGCAATTAACTCACACAACAGAGAGACAAAAAATGAGATCCTTGCCTTACATTGTATTTTTATCAACTATTAAACAACTGTACATTGTATTTTTGTCTCCTGTACCTTGTAATGTTACTTCTTGTACCTTGTATTTTTACCATGTTATGAAACTTGTTAAATCAAAATTAGGTCATTTTAAAAAGTTTTCAACTAAAATGACATAGATATCTTTTCAAATCATTTTTATGAGAAACGCAAGGACGTTTTAATTTTTCAAAGCCGGCCAATGACGATCATATACAATGAAGAAACTGTAGTGAGAAGCTTGCAACGATATTTCGAGATAAGATTTTTCATGCTGATGGAGCAATCGGGCCTTTAATGTAAATACTACATCGTAGAACCTTACGGCTTGCGCAAACAGGATGCAGTCTGATCAGAGTCAACCGGAAGTTGAAGTCGAGTTTAAGTGAAAAGCTAAGACACATGTAAGAGGTTACTGTTTCGCGATTCACATGATATATGTGAAAAGGATATTAGGTCATGTGCTAGTCCAGCTCCGGACCGAAATTATTTCAGAAACAAAGTTTTTAATTTAGAAAATTGAAACTTGTTTCTAGGTATTTTCCGGCCCAGAGCTGGGCTAGTCATGTGCATACTGTTGATACTCAACTGTACAGGCTGTTCATTTTTCTTATATCATCCAAAAAGGTGAACCCGCACGAATGCATGCATGCGATATGTACGCGAAAGCTGATTTGAGCTTTTGCTTTTCGCACATCTGGTGTGTGGTTGTGTAGACATAGAGGCACATAACAAAGTCTCTATCTGACTAGTTTGAGATTTTTCTATTTGCAGATAAATTATGCCACATTTTTGCGTGAAACGTCACCATGAGAAAAATGATAGAAGGAAAGAAATAAATAAATGCAGGGACGTTTATGGACCTGAAGTTCGCTTCTGAGTCTGATGACACAACTGTCCCGTTGTTTGTATGTAGGGCCTATACTACTATACATATTTTCCTGAGAAAATATGACGCAAACAATATACAAGTAATTACAATATGGTAAAGAAACTGAGTCTGATTTTCAATCCTTGTCAAAACTGAAAAATGTAGCTCATATAGTAACTTGGCATTTTTTTCTGTATCAAAAAGTAGCCGAAATTCAGAACTTTTTTTTGTCTTATTCCTGTGACTTTGTTGAAGGGAAACAGTTATTACCCAAATGACCAGCGTGATACCCACGTGGAATGTATCTGAATATGTATGACTTCAGGCTGTCAATTTTCATCAAATGGTCTTAGTTTGCGGACAGGTTTTTGAAATTTGCTGTTTCGTGCATGTAACTGCAGCATTAGACGCCAGGCTAAGATACATGAGACCTTTATGAGAAATCGGCGGAAGTCGAGCTTTATCACTATGCACAGTCTTGCGTGAATTTATTACACTATAAAAGTATGAGCAGCGAAAACCCAGTTTCAGAATTAATGAACGGAGTTTAATGTTGGCATTTTCATATTCATAAGCAGAGAACATTTCATACTCAGCTAAACTTACCAAGCAAATAACTGTACTTATCAGTAATTTGCTATTAATAAGCAGGTAAAATTTCATGCCCAGCTGAGTTGAGCATGAAAAAAGATTTACAACCTCGGCCAGGCTTGCCATGTCCTTAATGTTTTGTGGTTGAACCTAATAAACATGGTATCAAAGCAAGCTTGGTTTTCTATTTGCCATGTGCCATTTCAGCTAGTTGACTAGATATACAAATGAGTAGAATACAATTTGATCAAAACTAAAGGGTATCAATTATTTGGTGACATTATTCAGCCAATCCTGTATTGAGGTCATTTCAAATGTTAACATTCTGCAAATCAGGCCCTAAGAGAGGTACAAAATGCATTGCATGGCAGCATTTGCACTAGCACATTTTTAGAATTTGATGGGAGTTCCATGATAATAAACCCTGCAGCCATACATAGAGCTCCAGCTTAAGCCAAACTCAAAAATGAGCAGCGACACGACAAAACCAACAATGTGGTTCTGCGCCCAGTGCGCCCAGGCTGATCTGAGTCTTCGCTGTCCGCATGAAGATAGCTTAGACCCTTAGCTACTCTCTAAGTGCTTAGCGAAGAGTCTGATAAGATTGGATGGATGCCCAGTCTGATCAGAGTCTTTGCTGTCCGCATGAAGGTAGCTTAGACCCTTAGCTACTCTCTAAGCGCTTAGCGAAGAGTCTGATCAGACTGGGTGGATGCCCAGGCTGATCAGAGTCTGCGCTGGCGCATAACCACATTGTGGGTTTTCTCGTGTTGCAGCTCAAATGTCTCACCATATTCTCCAATAGGTCTTCCTCTGTAATCTACAGACTCGCAATACTCTGCATCCACGTCAATCCTTGTCATAGTGTCACTGCAGGACTTGAACTCTGTGACCCAGTTACGACAGTCTACCTGTACTCTAGGCTTCTCTGTAACACCTCTAATCCGAGTCTGGAACTTCTCCAGGTCTGTTCTTGGGATCTGAAGAAACTTGTACCGCCCACCAATGGGACAAGCAACAGGGGATGGTGGGTTTTCTGTGGGAAGAAAAGTATACCAGTTGCAGTTAAATTCATATTCTTCATTAAAAACAATAACAAAAAAAAAAAAAGAGAAAGTCTCGGAACAAAGTTTTTACAAATACTTAATACAGCTAACATTTTACCCAAAGCTCTTAATCTGTGAGAAATATGCCCTAAGGACCTAGCAAGCATAAACAAACTTTATTTCAAGTATACAAAGCAGTATTAAGGTCTGTACAAATGTGAGCTTTGACTATTATTTTGGCATTGTAACAGACTGACTCACATCTTAACATCTGTTCTGGCTTTCTCATCCCTGTTGAATGTTATTTCAATCTTTTCCATTCAATCTTTCCTATTTTCCCACCACTGTTAGATACTAATAATCTAATACTAAACTGCCTTCAACAGAGACTAAAACAATGTATAATGTCTGCTCTCACTGTCATAGCAACGGGTCAAAAGGTATAATTCTAAGGATGGAAATGAACTATAGGTGTCAACCAAAACCTTGCCTGAACAGAAGTTCTGAGAAAATGAGCCGCGATACGACAAAACCAGTACAGTGGCTGTGCGCCAAGCGCAGACTCAGATCAGCCTGGGCATCCGCCCAGTCTGACCACAGTCTTCGCTTTGCGCTTAAAAGGTAGCTAAGGGTCTAAGCTACTTCCATGGGGACAGTGAAGACTCTGATCAGACTGGGCGGATGCCCAGGCTGATCTGAGTCTGCGCTGGGCGCACAACCAAATTGTTGGTTTTGTCGTGTCACGGCTCAGATGATTTTCAAAGACATAACTTACGGATCATAGTTTCATACTTCCACTTGTACTCATCTCTGTTGAAAGTGAATGCTCTCCAGCTGCAAGCCTCACGGAAAGCTCTCTCTAGGTATTTCCTTGGGTTAGTCTCCTCGGTGTTCATGATTAGCTGGTAAGGCATGCCTGGTGTGATGGTAAAATAAACATGAGCCACGACACAAAACCCATAAAGTGGCATGTGTGCCACACAAAGACTCAGATCAGCCTGGGCATCCGCCAGTTTCATCAGAGTCTTTGCTGTGTGCTTAAAGGATTGATAATGGTCTAAGCAACCTTTATGCTGACAGCAAGGTTTCTGATCAGACTGGGCAGATGCCCTGGCTGATCTGAGTCTGTGCTGGGGGGCACATATCACTTCCTTGTTTTTGTTACGTCGTGGCTCACATTATTACTCATGAATGACATCCAGTTAAAGTTAAGGTTGTTCAACACCAGGAATGGATGTGGCTGTCCATTTTTCATTGTATCAATAATTTTGTGAATTTTATGTTATACCAGTTGTTATTTTAAACCTATATGGCTTTGCGGCTTTGCATGCTTCACAGAATTAAAGCTCTTCCCATATGCTTCATCAGTCATCACCCAACGAACATTGAAAAGAAAAAAAAAAACAATTTGTAAACACACGAAGATAGTAAAACTATTTTCTCTTGAAATTTAGAACAAAGACAAAATATCAGGGTTCGAGGTTATAAAACTTGAGAATGATCTCAAACTTAAAATAAAGCACACAGATTGGCTGCTTCTGAGCATGTGCTCAGAAGCAGCCAATCTGTGTGCTTTATTTTGAGTTTGAGAATGTACTCAAGTTTTATAACCTCTGGACCAGAGATTCAGCTTACTAGGCGGATTTTCAATTATAATCCTTAGCCTTTATTTTCCTATCTCCATTGAAACGTATGTTGTGACCCCTCATAAGAACTGCTTCACTGAGGCACTTCTAATGAGGGTCTGAGCATATTGATTGATTGATTGTTTTGGGTTTAACATCCCTTTGAGACAGTATTTCAGTCTATATCGGGCCGTCTCCCAGAGAGAGGGAGAAAGAATAGAGAAATGATAGGCGAGAGAAAAAAAATCCATACAACCCCCACCCGCACTACTGCAAGCACAGTAGGTCCTTGCCCTACAATGAGCCAAATCAGTAGGACGCCCCGGCACTGGAAGTTACACACAGCACCATCGCACCACCCGACCATCCCCGGTCTGAGCATATGTTTTATGGAGAAGTAATAGGAATCCATAGTAAATGTAAATATTATCATCCCACCCACCACTATCTAGACCCCCAGTTATTACTTACCAACTCTGTATCTGACAATACTGTGATGTCTGGCTATGATGTCAAAACAGGTAAAATCTACCTCACTGTTTGAAAATAAACGAGAAACTAATCTAAGTATATAGATAATACAAATATTATATATGAATATATTCAACAGCAAATCAAATATGATGCCGACTCAAGTATATCTATTTTCTGTTTTATTTTTGCATTTTACTTTTTTTTTCAGGTTCCTAGATGTTGGAAGTCTCATATAAATTTCATCAAAACAGCAAAATACTGTGCATGTACATAGCCATTAATATAGTATCTTTCTTAAACTGTTTTGGGATATCTTAAAGTAGCATTTTTGTGTAAAATTACAGTAAACACTATATATTTTTAGAATGCATTGTACACTTTTTGACAAGCTAAAAACTATTCATTCTTTATAAAAAAAGAGATTATAACTTTTTCTTTATGGAGAAACACACAAAAAGCTATCCAATATTATCATCAAAGTTCCCCTTGTTTTGGTCTGAATCTTACCATCGTCCAACAACAACTTTAGTCATGAGATATCTGGACCCCTGTGACTGTTGACATGAGTAGTATGTCTCCTGGTACTCAAACTCATTGATAGGTGTATAGTAATAGATATGAGTCTCGTTGATACGAATATTGGAGCGGTACTGTATACCCTGGGTGAGCCAGGTCCCTGTGATGTTACGAGGCAAACTGCATTGTGGTGTGAGGAACTCTGTTGGGGGTGGAACTGAAAAGAAACAAAAAGGTGCATCAGAGCTCTAGATAAGAGGGGTATTTGATGATAATTGAGGGATAATTTTCCTAATTTCTGATTTAAAGCATATGTTGTGACCCCTCATCTGAACCGTCTCTTCGAGACGGTTCAGATGAGGCGTCACAACATATGTTTTTATTCAGAATTAACAAAAATTATCCCTAACTACCACCAAATACTCCCTCTTATCTAAGGCTCTGGGTGCATGGCACATTATTGTGCTTTTCTGCCATTATTACAAGAAAATTGAGCCGCGACACAAAACCAACAATATGGTTGTGCGCCCAGTGAAGACTCAGATCAGCCTGGGCATCCGCCCAGTCTGATCAGAGTCTTCACTGTCCGCATGAAAGTAGCTTAGACCCTTAGCTACCCTTTGAGCACTTAGCAAAGAGTTTCATCGGATTGGGTGGCTGCCCAGGCTGATCTGAGTCTGCGCTGGGCGCACAACCACTTTGTTGGTTTTCTCGTGTCGAGGCTCAAATTTAATGGAACAGTATCAAATTCTTTTGGCCTGTCTGTTCAAAGCATCTTTAGCAAATATACAATGTAAACAATGTCATTAGTAGAGGCCTCATTCTTTTTGAAGTCATAAAATCAAAACTGCACTGCAGAAAAGCTCCTCTCACATTTTTGGCAAAAATGGTAGTTTGTTAGCATACAATATGTTTGAACATCTTGACAGCTTGTAAACTAAAGACATCAGTAGTTTTGAACAACTGGACCCTGATATTTCTGTAAAGATATAATACCTCAATTTTCATTGCCCAAAAGGAGTTTTCCTTATGCTGATGATATGCAACATATTTTTTCTTATGACTGCCCTTTTCAAGATAGCCCATTGATGCCCAGAGCACTGTTCTGGCCCTATCCGTTGGATGATTCCATTTTTCAGTTAAGTGTTTTTTACATTCTTTTTACCATCTTAATTTCTGTTATGGTGAATACCTATTTGTCCCGTACAAGTAGTACAGATCTGGGTCTGCACTGTTTGTATAAGTCCTATTTATGGGATGGGTTAATGCTCCTATTCAGCTTTAATGGCTTAACACTTATATTCAGTTATTTCAATTGTCACATTAGTGACCCATAAATTCTCAGCTCCATTTACAGCAATAGAAAAAGGGCACTTTAAAGGAAATTAAAACTGAGCAAACAGTTAACAGAAATTTAATGCCAGTGACTTACTTCTGGTAAGTACAAGTCTGACAGGGCCATCGTAAAGACTGTTCAAGTTTGAGCAATCAGCAAATCTTGACATCACCCAACGAATCTTATTCTGTTTATCTTTCTGGTTCTTCAGTGTCATCTGTAACATATAAACAATACATTTCTGTACTTCATGTAAAAGAACTCTGGGATAACTTTGCTTACTTCTCTATAGGGTAAATGGGTATAGATGATTGATGGATGAGTTCTGATTTTCACAGCCATTCAACAATACCCTTATAAGCTTAATTATTGGGACCCCTAAAAACCATTAATTTCCATTTCAAAGAAATGGAAATTAATGGCTTTAGGTGTCCCAGTACTTTAGAACATTACAGTCTATGTATTTCAGTTATACGGTATTATGTATACATATATTTCAGTTATACATTATTATGCCCATGGAAAGGTGATAATGAACGGCAGTGTGCAACAGAACCCTGCTTATACAGGAGAACTTCAATGGCTCAAACCTTGATGGCTTGTTAACCCTGCCTGGCTAGAACTCTTCCTTTGGTCCCTAGAAGTCACTTTATATAGAAACTAACCTAGGATGGCCAGAACTACCCTCGGCGGGAACTAATTTTCATAGTTCCAAGCATGTTCGAGCCAATGAAGTTCTACTGTAGCTGGAAAGAATCCTGCATCCAATGTGATTTGAATGGACGCAAATATTTCACTCTCAGTTTTGTCTCCCTTTTCAGTAGAAGTAGGATCTTAAAAGAAAGAATCTCCTCTTCTAGCAGCCATTTTGGGATAACATTGTATACAGAAACATATCACAAAAATAAGTTCCTTTTGTTTAAAGGTAAGAAATGGTCTATACTAGCCATGAGTTTTCGACCGACCAAATCCTTTTCTCCAAAATTGTACTCTGAATGTATAACATTTCGCAGTTGAATAAGATATTGTTTAAACCAAAGGTGGAATCAAACATAGAACTTACCAAGCACTTGAATCTTTCTCTGTTATCTTTCTCCACTGTGTCTGAGATGGCCGCAAATGTGTAGCCAACACAATTTCTTCCAGAACATCTCATGGCATACCAGGTGCCATAACACTGATATCGCACCTCTGAAATATGTGAAAATTACTGATGAAGTTACCCTTTAACTAACACAGTCAAAAGCACATGTGCATATAAATTCTAGGTATTGGGACAGATAGGTCTGAGCAAACAGTGCAGGCCTAGATCAGACTGCTCCCAAAGGAGCAGTCTGATCAGGGTCTACACTGCTTGCCATTCCATCTGTATCTTTTGGACACATATAGCTGCACTGTAAAACTATAGTGTTCCAGTTTTAGCACAACTATGTTAGGATAATTATTTTATGTATCCCAATTTTCAGAATTTTACGACATACATGTACCTAATACAGCAATGTAGGAATGAACATGGAGCACACAACAACACATAGGAACAGCAAATTTCTGATACAGATGTTGTTAGTCTTACATAGAAGAACAGGAAATGAAGATCTGCCTTGGAATGGTCAGTAGTAACACTTCTGAAGGTTTAAATGATTTAAAGCTTGTATTGCAGCCTTACTCTACATTCTAATTACACTTCAAATAACATGTAAGCAAACACCACTGTCAACATTTTTCAACACTGTCCATTTCTGACATGTTGCCAAATAGTCAGATTCTAGGATTATCCTGTTCACATTTCTAACAGATTCAGCATCAGGGTATGATATCTCAAGATTTTGGAAAATTATAGACACAACACTATAATGTTATTAATCAAGAAATTTTGTACTGGCCAAGTTACAGGTCCGAGGTCTGCTGTATTGGCCCGAGGCCAGAAGCCCTGTAACTGGGCTAATACAAAATTTCTTTATTAACTAGAAATGTTTTTCAGAGAACAAGAGGCCCAAATGGGCCCGATATCGCTCACCTGGCTATTGTGCAACGGAACCATTCTGATACAAAATTTGTCCAATTCCACTGAGAATTTCTCATTTTCACATTTTGCTACTTTTAGTAACAGAGGCCAACTTGCCTGGTCTTTATATATTTACTTTTGAAACACCTCAATGCAAGAATCATTTTGCCACAAATTTAATCAAAATCCATTCAGGGGTTACTGAGATATTGCCAGTTTCATGTTTTGTGCTATTTTTAGTAACGGCAGATGGCGGCCATCTTGGATTGCTAAAATGCAAAAAAATCGAAAAGCCTTCACGCAAGGACCATTTTGACACAAATTTGGTCCAATTCCATTGAGATTTTCTGATTTTCACATTTTTCTATTTTTAGTAACAGAGGCCAATATGACTGGTCTTACAGTTAGATATTTTTGAAACATCTCAATGCAAGAATCATTTTGACACAAATTTTGTCAAAATCCATTCAGGGGTTACTGAGATATTGTCAGTGATTCTTGAAAAAAGGGTACAATTGTGGATGAAAAAAATCTAAAAAATGAACTTCGTTGCATCGTTTCAAAAATATGAATTTTTGACAGTAGAAAGGCCCTTGTTTATGTATGCAAAACATTACCCACACCATTTAAACAGTAAAAAAGTGGTTTTAGGTCAAAATATGGCGTTAAAATCGTCGTTACGGAGGTGAGATATAACCACACAGGGCATATAGCCGCAGGTTTGACAGGTTTAAAATGTATGTAGTTGGCAGTATAGTTTCTCTTTTCGCAGTGTTGACCTAAAACTGTAATTCCTGTATGACATTGATCACTTTGAGTATCCTATAGAAATAGTTCATTAAAATGAAAACAGAAGGCTTTCTTTAAACGAACAATTTAATAAAACTCCCCGTTTTGCTTTTCAAGCAATGAACAAATTAGCCAAGCCATTAAAAGTGCCAGTGACTGAAACAGCTCACAAACCTACCAGTGATAACTTTATATGGCACTTTTAGTGATATATGGTATTTGTAAGTGTATTGTGAACATTTTCTCAAACTACCGTTTTTGTTACGGAGGGGAGTGCATTTAGCATATGCAAAATATGCATTTTTATTTTCATAAAAAATCCTTAGAAGTGGGGCGTATCTTCTTAATTCCAACATTTTCTTCTAAATACAGATCAGTTGATATTATATTAATACAATGACGCTGCTATTTGAAGCAAATTATATATCTAAGAGTAATGAATTCGAAATATGACCCTCCATCATAGGTAAAAAAGTTAATCATGAGAACCAAAAATTATCCAGAGTTGGTCAGTGCTGTCGACATTTTGAACACCTACTAGATAGAACCTAATCATAATCTGCCCTATCTACCATTCTTTTGTCATTTTCTCCGACAATGATTTTCGTTACGGAGGGTAGAAAGTTTTATGTGCGTCATACGTTATCTTATTTATTACCGATAACTCTTTAAGGGCACAAGACAAGTTGTGATTCCAGTATCTTTCCTGACTTCCTAAATTTCAGTAACTTTGAAAAGTCATTATTGATACGCATTCTTGGAGTTGTCATGAAGTAATTCCTGTTTTGAATATCACAGTGATAATATTAGGAAATATGTGGTTCAACTGGTCTACTGAAATATGGCATCTTTGCAAACCTCGTATGGATTTAGTATGAGCACTTTCGGCATGACCGCTAAAGTGTGAACTAGGGTGGTGCCCGGGTGCTCCTTGGGCTACTCGAGGACATGTATACGTTCATGTATATCTTCGGGTGGCCCCTGGAAAGTCTACGTGTTGCTCCGGTTTGCCCGTGTATTTATGCAGAAAAAGCTTTATTTTGTCTGACTTTACATAATGTGCAGTATTGAATTGTTGTTATCTGTTATCTCTAAGGTTTATTCCCTTAAACCTGTTCTCTTCTGTCGTTTTTCTTTTGTACTTTTTTACGGGGTGTTGGTGGGGTGAGGAGGGAGGGTTGTGTAGTGACGGGTGTCGGAGGAGAATACGGCGGGGGGGGGGGGGGGGGGGGGGGGTGGAGGGCAAGAGAGGAGCTCCGATAGCTCAGTAGGTTACGTGCTGGCCTGCTGTTCTAGTGGAACCGGCTCGAGACCCCCTGGAGGCGGAAATCTTTCAAACCGAAAAAGGGGTTCCATTGCACAAGCTTTTCAATATCACCCTTCCACCGTCCTGATATGACTGAAATACTGTTATATTGGACATAAAATCGCTTTCTTCAGGCCTTATGGAGCTGATCTGTGTCTTTGTTTGCGCAACAGACAACGTTCTTGGCTTTGTCACGAATCGGCTTTATTTTCTTTCTGTCTGTGATGCTAAAATTTATGGATCTTAAAATAACATTCCCGAGGTAAGTTCTGGTATACATACTTTAATAGCATTCAGCTGCCTTTTATTAAAATTTGCACCTTTTCCATCATGGCACTAGAAGTTTTTTTTAACATAGTGGACGTATTTTAAGAACAAAATTACAGTTTCATAGTAAAGAGTAAGACAGAACATGTTTATAACCGCCTATGCAACTGGACTCTTATAACCGCTGTTTTAAGCGCCTGAATTCCTCTCCGTAACGATTTTATACCCTCCGTAACGTACTTGTTTCCTGAAAAGTGTCCATGCCTCATCTGTATAGTTTGTAAAGACGTTTCTCTTACAGGAAGTCTGATTTATTCTGCCAGCTTATTACAGTACCAGTTACCAAATTCTGAATTTTTCGCATATCGAACGATCGAATTAACCAGCTCCCCTCCGTAACGGAGCAGCCAAAATAATTTTCATAATTTTTCATTCAAAAACGGTTTTATCTATTTAAGCATAGCAGGTTCAATACTAAAATGTGTTCACTTGGACTTTCCACCTATCAGTGACCATAAGAATGCATTTCGTTTATGAACTGTCAGTTTATGGAGTTTTTCTCCCCTCCGTAACGACACAATTTGGTCGGTCATTTCTGCACTGAATGACAGCAAGTTCACATGTTATATGGTTTATCCCTACCTCCTATCTATACTAACTAGAGTATACAAAAATCGGGAAGTAAATGTATATTTTTCCGTTGATCACACGCTAAGTAGATATATTGGACAAAATATATTACCTGGAGTCGATTAAATATCTGAAAAATTATGAAACTCAAATGACAGAAATCGTTCTTTTCTGCTTTCTGTTGTTTTAAAGAAACGTATATTTCATTTGACTGTGGTACTTACTTCAAAACCACCACGGTGGTTTGGGTCAAAGATTAAGTTACGGAGGGGAGCTGTTACGGAGGGGAGAGGACATGGGACAAATCAGGTAGTGTACAATAAGTTATGAATCATAAAAGGATGAAATTGTTTTTTATAAACCACATCCTTGTTACGCAGTCGCAAACTAATAGAGAATAGTTTGCAAAAGACCTAATGTTTCAGAAAAGGACCGTTACGGAGGGGAGGCTGTGAAAAGTGACAAATGAAAATGTGAACTTAAAGCTGCTTACTAAGATTTTAGTGTAACATGTTAATTGGTTCTTATCCTTTTTATTTCAATGGATATCCTGGTACTAAAACAGACTCATTTTCCATCACGATATCCATTCACTGTTGTTTATAGGTGGGGCTTAGAAATCGTTACGGTAGGTGAGTAGCATTTTGGCGACAAGGAACTTTTTCAATTATTTTTGTAAATGAACGGATTAGAAACAGAATGGAACTACACGAGACATCGGTCAACCTAGGATTTGTAAATGGTAAAGAAATTTTATCTTGCTTTTAGCAATAACCTTGTTTATCAAAGGTGTTTATTATAGCTACTCTGCTTGCGACAGTCGAAAAAAGCATACCCCAACACAAAAGCATCGTAAAAAATTCAAGGCTTAGCGTCTAAAACCCTACTGGGAATACCACAAGGTTTGCATATATATATTACACTGCCAAAATAACAATACGTCACCTATTTAGTCTAAAGCATGTTCGTGTATGTGTCTGTTTAACATCGGCGACATGGTTTTTTCACAATTGTACCCTTTTTTCGAGAATCACTGTTGTCATTTTCATGTTCTGTGCTATTTTTAGTAACGGCAGATGGCGGCCATCTTGGATGCCAAATTGCAATTAATCAAAACGACTTCATGCAAGGAACATTCTGACACAAAATTGGTCCAATTCCATTCAAGGGTTCTTGAGTAATTGTCATTTTTATGTTTGTGCTATTTTTAGTAACACCAGATGGCGGCCATCTTGGAATGCCAAATTGCAATTAATCAAAACGGCTTCATGCAAGGAACATTCTGACACAAAATTGGTCCAATTCCATTCAAGGGTTCTTGAGTAATTGTCATTTTTATGTTTGTGCTATTTTTAGTAACGGCCCCCATGGTGGCCATCTTGGATAGTCAACTGGCACAAAATTGAAATAATTCCATTCAAGAACCAATTCTGACCAAATCTGGTCAGAATTGGTTGCATTTTCTTTAGATATTGACATTTGAGCAAAATCGGTCTTGTAAAGGCTAAGTAGGTCACTGTGACCTAATTCCGCTATAGATTTTTTTTTATTTTTACAAATTTCAATACCAAGGTCCCACTTATGTTCCATGCAAACTTTCAATCAAATATACCAAATGGTTCTGGAGACGAAGTTGATTTTGTTGTTTTTGCTATTTTTAGTAACAGCAGCCATCTTGGATTCTTGACCTGACCCAATTTTACAATTTTGAAACCCTGCAGTCTGGTCATGCTCCATGTGAAATTTGAGATCCATGGGCTCAGTGGTTTTAGAGAAGAAGTTGTTTGAAGTTGTTTAAATAGGTCATTTTTTGACATTGGCATTTGAGCAAAATTACACATGTAAACAGAAAGTAGGTCACTGTGACAAAACTCCGATACAGATATTTTTCATTTTTACAATTTTGAATACCAAGGTTTCACTGATGTTCCACGCCAAAATTCAGACAAATATATCCAGTGGTTCTGGAGAAGAAGTTTATTTTGTTGTTTTTGCTATTTTTAGTAACGGCGGCCATCTTGGATTTTCAACCTGACCCAATTTTACAATTCTGAGACCCTGGAGTCAGGTCATGCTCCATGTGAAATTTGAGAACCATGGGACCAGTACTTTTACAGAGGAAGATGTTTGAATATTTGTTTTTAGGTGTTGACGGACAAATTCCGTGATGACGCACGACACACGCCGGACGCATTGGTATGACAATAGCTCACTATGGCCCTTCGGGCCAGGTGAGCTAAAAACTGATGTCCCCCCACCAGCCCATTTTCCATCCCCTATAATGAAGTCCTCCTGTGACCTTGAAAATGATGTCAAGGTCACCAGAATCTGATCAGCTCTGAAGCTAGTCCCAGTGATGTATTCATGCAAGTTTGGTGAAATTCCATCTATTGGTTCATGAGATATTATGGGTACAAGAAATTGCCACCATAGTCCTCCAATGACCTTGAAAATGAGGTCAAGGTTGCCAAAATCTAAATCAGCTCTTAAGCTAGTCCCAGTGATGTATCCAAGCAAGTTTGGTGAAATTCCATCCATTGGTTTAGAAGATATAGTGGGTACAAGAAATTGTCATCTAAGTCCTTCAGTGACCTTGAAAATGAGGTCAAGGTCATCAAACTCTGATTAGCTCTTAAGCTTGCCCCAATAATGTATCCATGCAAATTTGATGAAATTCTATCCATTGGTTCAGGAGATATAGTCGGTACAAGAAATTCTCATCTAAGTCCTCCAGTGACCTTGAAAATAAGATCAAGGTCACTAAAATCTAAAGAGCTCTTAAACTTGTCCCAATAATGTATCCATGCAAATTTGGTGAAATTCCATCCATTGGTTTAGGAGATAACATGGGCACATGAAATTGTCATCTAACTCCTCCAGTGACCTTGAAAATGAGGTCAAGGTCACCAAAATCTAATCATCTCTTAAACTTGTCCATATGACGTATCCATGAAAGTTTGGTGAAATTCAATCCATTGGTTCAAGAGTTATCACGCACACAAAGTGGGTACATGAAATTGTCATCTAAGTCCTCCAGTGACCTTGAAAATGAGGTCAAGGTCACCAAAATCTAATCAGCTCTTAAACTTGTCCCAATGATGTATTCATGCAAGTTTGGTGAAATTCCCTCCATTGGTTCAAGAGATATCGCGCACGCAAGAAACTGTCACGCCGACGCCTACGCTGACGCCGACGCCCGGGAACAGCACTGAAAACAATATGTCCCCCCTCACCTTTGGTGGGGGGACATAATGACAATATTTTTTATTTATACCATAGATATTGGCCCAGTTTGACGTTACTGATATTTGTCAAGTTGTACTGGCCAGAATACAGAGCTTTGCTTGTATTGGCGAGTTTTGCCTGTATTAGTTGAGTTTGGCTTTATTGGCCAAGTTGGCCTGTATATGCTGACATGTCAAAATAAGCCCAGTTCATGACTGTTATGATGTGGACTGCTTTTGCCATAAAAGCTACTCTCTTGTTGAGGCACTCCAGCAAGTGGTTTTTAGTGGAACTTTTTTCTTTAAAGATGCTTAAATATCAAAATTTTAGAATTAACATACCCAAAACCATTTCTCGTAGCTAAATACTGACTTGCAGCTTATTGCATGACCTCTTTTGTCTATTTTTATCATTTTTTGTTTTGAGGTGGGTTTTCCAATAGTAAAAATATTCCTTCTGGTTTCCAGCCTTTGATGAGGTTCATTTTAATTTTAATAAAGCTGGGAACCACCCATTGTGACATCACAACAGAAATGATGTCATCACTAATCACCTGATCTGTTTTGGAATATGACCATTTCAGCAAATGGTTGTTTGCAGAGTCAGCTACACTTATGCATCTTTTTGTTTTCCAAAAAGATATTACTTATGAAAATAACTGCTATAAGATATAAGCATAAATTCTTCTGAAATGATTTCATGTTAATTTTATATGAAATGGTGATTTTCAAGAATGTGCTTGAAACATGCCACCCCTACAACAATAATGGTTATCTTGAGGCGGCCATTATGAAACTGAAAAAAATAAATTGCAAGAGATTACTTTCCAAGCTTGAGAGCATGCCAATGAATTTCAAAAACTCTACTGGACAAATCTGACTACGGGAAATGGTAGTAAACTGAACCATGTAAGTGGAATTTGCTGTTTCTTTATCCTTTAAGTATAAACTTCGAAAAACCACTTGCTGGAGTGCCTCAACAAGAGAGTAGTATTACCATGTTAATTAATAATGTCAGAAATCAAAATCAACCTGTTCAGATATTAAGATTGTTACAGTATAATATGGGTATGGTGTTCGAATATTAAACAGAGCTGCCACTTATTCTCCAATTCAACATTCCATGATTTTTCCTACCCTTTGCCAGTTTTCAATACTCTTCTCAGGATCAAGAAGTTTATCATACATGTACATTTTCTTTTAACAATGTTTGCTACAGGTATCACTTGAAATTAGGGGTTGCTCATAAAGTAAAAAATTTGCTTCCCATGGAAGCAAATTCTTCCCTTTGAGAGTAGCCCCCAATACATGTATTTCTGTACACACACTAGCTTTCCTCAATGTATGTCTTTTCTGCCTATCCTAAAGACTGCTGTAGCTATAGATTTTCAAATTCTCTGACTTTTCCATGATTTTTTAAGTACTTTCCAACTGTCCCTGACCAATCACAAAAGTCTCTGACTTTTCCTTGTTAGACCTGGAAAATATTTATTTTTCAAATATTTTCCCTGATAGTGGCAGCCCTGTTTTAGATCATTTACTGTATGCTCATTTAAATGCTTACGCTTATTGTAGGAGGTAGAGACGTCTCTGCACTTTGCAAACTGCATCCTGAAGACCTGGTTGTCAACGTACGCTGAGCCAGGGTCTTGACAAGCTCTGATGATACTTTCCTGGTTGTCACAGATACCACCCCCACCCACTCGTACTTCATATGTGTACTGGTAGACGCCTTCAAAAGTTGATATACAGTTGACGTTTACTTCATCTGTAGTTTCTGTAGAAAAATAACAAAGAAAGTGAGAAACATATATGAGCCACGACACGAGAAAACCAACAAAGTGGCTGTGCGCCCAGCTGAGACTCTGTTCAGCCTGGGCATCTGCCCAGTCTGATCAGACTTTTGGTTAAGCCCTTAAAGGGTAGCTATGAGTCTAAGCTACCTCCATGCAGACAGCAAAAACTCTGATCAAACTGGGCGGATGCCCAGGCTGATTTGAGTCTGCACAACCACTTTGTTGGTTTTGTCGTGTCGCGGCTCATATGGGGTCATAGACATTTTCAGAGGAAGCTTTCAAGCAATCAGATATAAGTTTTTATTGATCACTACAGTAGAGCTTAATGGTTTGAACTCTAATGACTTGTTGACATTGCCCAGCTAGAAATCATTTCTGGTTCCCTAGAGGTCAATTCATATGTAAACCCTGGATGGCTAGAACCACCTTTGGCTGGAATAATTTTTCATGGTCCCAAACTAGTTAATGATTTTAGGTGTCCCAATACTTAAGCACTATATAACATATACAAAACAGTGTTACAGACAGATGGACAAGGGTAAAGCATAATGCTTCCTGACAATCGTCAGGGGAGCATAAAATTAATAAACAAGATTTCGATGAATGCTATGTCAGACCTGCCTCTAGTTTCCACAGTATAAGAGAAAACTGTTTTCATACTGGTATGTTTTACTGAATCAGGGGACACGCTAGCTCATTTGGTTAAACCCTGGTCTGCTAACTTAGTGATCTGGGGTTCAATTCCTGCCAGCAGAAATCTTTCCAACCATAAATGGGGTGCCATTACACACAGCCTTTCATTATCACCTCCCATCAATCTGATATGACTGAAATACTGTTGAAAAGGATGTAAACTCACACACCATCCATCTATCTATATCAGGCAATTTCAAGATGAATGGGTACACTTTCAGGGACAGCAACCCTTCCATTTTCATTTTTCCTACCTTTTTCAATGGGAGCCACCTCTTATAGGAAAGCATTTGCTCCTCTTGAATCTACTTCAGAGCTCTAGATAAGAGGGAGTATTTGGTGATAATTAAGGATAATTTTTGTTATTTCTGCATAAAAACATATGTTGTGACCCCTCATCTGAAATGTCATGATGAGACGGTTCAGATGAGTAATCACAACATGTGGTTTCAATGAGAAATAAGAAAAATTATCCCTCAGTTATCATCAAATACCCCTCTTATCTAGAGCTCTGTTTTTCAAGGAGAGCCATCGCTTATAGGAAAGAATGTGCTCCTCTTAAATCAACTTCTTTCCTTTCTTCTGAGTAGACCCAATTTTGAAAGGGCTAACTTATCCAGGTAAGTAAACCGTTTGAAATATGGTGTCCATACATGCCACAGCGACATTGTATGTCTATCGGTAGTGAACATAATTCAACACCCCCACATACCCCTTATCTATAGCTTAGTACTTACTAAAGTATGTTGTTACTCTGTCAATTGATGGTAACTGCAATGGTCGGCAGGCTATTGTCACATTCGTCTTTGGCCCTGTGTTGCAATCAGCTGAAAGAATACATCAAATTACAGATACTATACTACCATATATCTACAGCAGTTTCATTCCCATACTGATTACTGAAACACGGAAAGTTTTTATTTCCTGCAACTGCCATGCTGGTGAGGACATGTTTTATTAAGCTAAAGGGCAGCTTAATTATTTGTTGTCTTTTAGCCACTGATTGTCTCTAGATGTACCGTATTCTACCTAATTAGCGCACATGCCTCTATAAGCGCACGCCGTGGCAATCTGTGAGGCATAGGACTATTAAAGTCTCCATAGTCCTATCAAAGGTCAAAATCGTCAAAATAAAAATCATTATGAAACCTGTAAAGCCTTCAGAATTGATGAAAATTTATCGGTTGATGTGCTTTCTTGTAGCATATAACTGGTAAAAAAGAAGGAACAAGGTATTTTTTAAAAAGTGATAAGTCTCTTCATAAAAATGCGGGTTTCGTCTGTGGTTCCCCGTTAAGCAATGCAATAATGCAACAGCGGCACAATCAATGGGATCCTTGCCTAATTTTTTGTACATTGTATTTTTATCACCTGTTAAACGCCTGTACCTTATATTTTTACCGCCTGTACGTTGTATTTTTATCATGAAATAAAGCATGTGAAATCGAAAGTAGGTCATTTTGGTTGGCAACTAAATGACCTAGTTATTTTTTCAAATCTATTTTATGGTAAACTCTAGGACGTTTTGATTTTTCAAAGCCGGCCAATCACGATTATAATCAATAGCGAAACTGTAGTGAGAAGTTTGCAGCGATACCTCACGATAAAATATTTCATGCTGATAGAGCGATGGGGCCTTTAATGCACATATTTTTACTGGTTTACCCTTTGCTTTCTCGTTTACAAGAGCTGAAAATGCAATAGAATATTTAAGTTTTTACTTCTAAATCTTCTCTATCCTTCTACATGTATATCCATACGAATTTAAAGGTTAAGCATCAGAGAAAAGCTGCTTATAAGCAGCTTTTCTCTGATGCTTTACCTTTAAATTTGTTCCCTTCAATATATAATAACCTATTAAAATGTGCGCTTATATGAAAGAAAGTTTACTACAAGTATTTGCCCCCATTTTGAAAAAGTTAAGCGCACAGGGCGCTAATAAGGTCGATTACGGTATATGTAACTGATGATAAACCAGTTTTTCAGATAAATCATAAGGCAGACACATCTTTGTATTGTGGGCACAATCAATTTTCACCCAACTAATCAGTATATGTGTTTGCGAGTGTACATGTGTTTGTTATAAAGGCTCAGAATAAAAATAGCCATCAGAGGAGATGGCAAATCCCCCGACCGAAGACCCCCATGGGCCTTGGTAAAAAGGGTGCACTTCAAAACACATATTAGTAATATATTGTCGTTCTTTTATGCTTCTGATTGACATTAACTGTTAACAGATGCATGATTATCTAACACTCAGACTAAAACAGTATGCTTGACTGCTAAAAAGAGGTAGTATCTCAAACAGCCACCATATACACAAATGTATAGCATACGATACATTCAACTTTCAAAATGTGCGAATAACTTCTAAAGTACAAGCCCTACAAACCTAATTTTGAGCTCTCTAGTAAGTGAATTTGGACAAAGAATCCAAATCTGGAAAAAAAAAATATTTTTTTTTTTTGGGGGGGGGGGGGGTGCGGGAGGGGGCACGGGAATGTGGAGGGGTAAGAGAGAGTTAGGAACACTGATGATAAGATATCACAGCATGATCATCAATATTCTAAAAGGTTCACGGTTATTCAAATTCTGGAGCTGGCCAGGGTTATACAGTTATGGAGCAGAGACTCAAAATAATTCACTAGGTCTAAAAGCAAGAGTTATCATTCATGTATGAGACAAATTGTCATGACCTGTTCTGCATATCTGTGAAGAATCATGAAAATATTTCAAAAGGTATTCAAGCTATGGAGCGGACACTTAAAATCATCAAAGGGAAATAACTCCAAAAGTAAGAAAGCAAGAGTTGTCATTCTTGTTCGGGACACATCATCATGACCTGTTCTACATATCTGTAAAGTATCATGAAAATATTCCAAAAGGTATTCAAGTTATAGAGCGGACACGAAATCACACCTAAAACCATCAAGGGGTAATAACTCAAAAAGTAAGAAAGCAGGAGTTGTCATTCTTGTTCGCGACACACCGTCATGACCTGTTATACATATCTGTGAAGTATCATGAGAATATTCCAAAGGGTATTCTAGTTATAGAGCGGACACGAATCTGCCAAAAAATCACATCTAAAACTATCAAGGGGAAATAACTCAAAAAGTAAGAAAGCAAGAGTTGTCATTCTTGTTCGCGACACATCGTCATGACCTGTTCTACATTTCTGTGAAGTATCATGAAAATATTCCAAAGGGTATTCAAGTTACAGAGCGGACACGAATCTGCCAAAAAATCACCAAAGGGGAGATAATTCAAAAAGTACAATAGCAAGAGTTACCATTCTTGTACGCGACACATCGTCATGACCTGTTCTACATAACTGTGAAGTATCATGAAAATATTCCAAAGGGTATTCAAGATATAGAGCAGACAAGAAAGTGTTTACGGACGGACGGACGGACGCCAGGCTCATCGCTCATATCTGTGAAGTATCATGAGAATATTCCAAAGGGTATTCTAGTTATAGAGCGGACACGAATCTGCCAAAAAATCACATCTAAAACTATCAAGGGGAAATAACTCAAAAAGTAAGAAAGCAAGAGTTGTCATTCTTGTTCGCGACACATCGTCGTGACCTGTTCTACATTTCTGTGAAGTATCATGAAAATATTCCAAAGGGTATTCAAGTTACAGAGCGGATACGAATCTGCCAAAAAATCACCAAAGGGGAGATAATTCAAAAAGTACAATAGCAAGAGTTACCATTCTTGTACGCGACATATCGTCATGACCTGTTCTACATAACTGTGAAGTATCATGAAAATATTCCAAAGGGTATTCAAGATATAGAGCGGACAAGAAAGTGTTTACGGACGGACGGACAGACGGACGGACGGACGCCAGGCTCATCGCTATATCCCCCGAACCTTTCGGTCGGGGGATAAAAACACACTAATCTTGCGACTTTCAATTTTGCACTTGATAACAGAATTTTGCAAGTACAGTTTTCAACACAATTTGAAAATTTAATCTGTGAATGCCTTGCATCACACATTAGTGTCCTTAGAAACTGTAGCTCCAGACCAGGTGACACAGAATGAGAGAGATTGCATTAAACACAGGTATTTCTGGCCCTCCAACACAGCTAGCTATATAATATTATAAAGTATCCAAACTGACTTACGTTCTTTTCGCTCCACCTGCAGAACATTTGGGGTTCTCCACAAGACATGCTGACAATAGTAACATCTAGTACTGGCACTAAGCAAGTATGAAGAAACAGTTTATTATAAAAATTCTACCACATACTACTGTAAAAGCTCTAAATATTGGGACAGACAGATCTGAGCAAACAGTCAAGACCTAGATCAGACTGCAGTCTGATCAAGGTCAACACTGTTAGCCATTATATCTGCTTCTTTCACTCCTCCAATACATTGTAAAACCAAACTGTTCTATTTTAGAACAATTATGGTAATAAATTTAGGTGTCTAATTTATGGTACTTTCTAAGCTCCAAAACCATGGTGTACACATGTAAACTGCACCAATACAGTTTTTCAGTTTTTCATTACATTTAGATATAAGTTCTCAAGGAAATGCTGATTGTGAAGGCAAGAAGAGAAGACTTTATATGAGCTGCGACATGACAAAACCAACAAAGTGGCATGTGTGCCCAGCGCAGACCAGTCTGATCAGAGTCTTCGCTGTCCGCATGGAGGTAGCGTAGAGCCTTAGCTACCGTTTAAGTGCAGAGCAAAGACTCTGATCAGACTGGGCAGCTGCCCAGGCTAATTTGAGTCTTGGCTGGGTGCACATACCCAGTGTTGTCCACAAGCCCCGGCGCCCGGCGAATGCGCCTGCTACAAGACTCAGTCGCGCCGGCTACTTTTTTGCCGGTAGTAGTCTTTTATTGGGAAAAAAATGCATCCGGCACTTTCGTTTTGATCTTTTGTTTACAACACAAATTTGCGGAGAGCCCTCGGTCTTATCCGTGTTTTATCGGTGATTTCCGGCTGCCGCACGGAGGTTAGTATTTATGACATCGCGAAGCTCCGTAACCCCATTCTAAAAATAAATCAATACGAATTTCAACTCGGGTATCTCCGGCGTAGCCTGCGGAAATTAGCGTAATATACCGAGGAGGCTGTGTTTTGCTGACTCATGACACAGT
This sequence comes from Ctena decussata, assembly GCA_963989385.1. Classification (NCBI taxonomy): domain Eukaryota; kingdom Metazoa; phylum Mollusca; class Bivalvia; order Lucinida; family Lucinidae; genus Ctena; species Ctena decussata. Next base: position 29,452,640 of record OZ022501.1, on the reverse strand, counting down.
TCAATGACACGCTGACTTGTACTTCAGTGCCAGTGGCTGAAGAATGCCACCGAAAAAAGTTAAAAAAGATTCACAGCCAAACTTATTTGCATTCGGCTTGCATAGAGGTAATTTGAATGTGTGCAGTATTCGTCATTTAGCGTCTTTGACATCCAGCCCTATTCTGCTTGCTTACTAGAAAATTGATCTGAATCGATTGATCACCGTTGATACAAAAAATAAAAATAGACAAGTACTGGCTTATAAAAAGTCGGTTTCATCGTTGTCAGTCCGCCCACTTTTACACTGTTGTGTAGAATTCACCTCAAAGCAAGCTAGAGGATCACACCACACTAGTACAAGATGCTTTGACGTATGTATCTTTTTCATATCTATCTAAGATTAATCCAGGGGGAAAGGTTGTGCATTGGACGCGGACACTTAGTCAAGACTCTTGTAGTCTATATGAGCCAATGCACCTCACCCACCTTTTCGTCTTATTTCTGTCTTGCCCATATCTTTAAATAGGCCTGGGTAATTGATAACAAAGAAAATGCAAATTATAGGGGAACCTATGCCCAATTTTTTTGAAGTGTTGGACTTAGTTTTTTTAAGCACCTTTTTCATTAAGATCATTTTTTCTTGACCTGATCATTTTTTCTTGACCTTCTAATTAGCACACAGTTCAATATTTTGATGATTTGAGTATGCTTAAAATCTCAATATTTGGGGGGGGTGGCTTGTCAGAAATTTATTTCCCCACAAGACCTTATAAATATGAGATTTTAAAGCATAAAAAATATCTCCAAAATGGTCTCAGAATGCACCAAATGGCACCATTTTTTCAAAAATTTTCCGGGGGAGGCCCCCCGGACCCCCCCAGCGGGAGGGGACACCCCTCCCGCACTCTCCCCCTCGCTACTTTTAAATTTTCACCTTCTACTTTAATTTCTGGGGAAAACACTGCATACCACTTTGTTGGTTTTGTTGTGTCGCAGCTCATTTTTTTAATCAGACAGTATCAATGCACAGGCTGATCCTAGTATACACCATTCCCTTACTTATACACTGATTAGAGTTCACAGACAAATGAGCCGCGACGCGAGAAAACCAACAATGTGGTCGTGCGTCCAGCGCAGACTCAGATCAGCCTGGGCATCCGCCCAGTCTGATCAGAGTCTTCACTGTCCGCATGAAGGTAGCTTAGACCCTTAGCTACCCTTTGAGCGCAAAGCGGAGAGTCTGATCAGACTGGGTGGTCGCCTAGGCTGATCTGAGTCTATGCTGGGCGCACAACCACTTTATTGGTTTTCTCGTGTCGCAGCTCAAATGAACCAGGAGTCAGCCTGGATGACCATTTGGCAGTAACAGTCACTTAAACTTACTGACGCTGAGGAAGAAGTTGAATGACATAAGCGATTTGAACTAAAACCTCTTGAATTTATCCTGACTTCACAAAACTAAAGATGTCATTTAGGAGCTTTAGATTGAGTCCAATTTAACAAAGAATTAAATTCAGACCAAACTACAAAGATGAATTCTATATTTTTTTCCTTTTCTTTGTTAATTTAAAAACTGTACCACTTGTCATGATACGATATAACACCTGAAGGAATGTTTACTTCTATTTGGTAACTCATCCTCGTATCATTAGACCACTTGGAGAACATTGTTATGAACAAAACTTACCATTATACCCATGGCTATGCTTGCGGGTCACAACAGATCTGAACAAAGTTGATTATCCACTCAGTAATTAACCAAGAAATATCAAATGAATGTTTATTGTTTAAATGAACAGTACAATAAAGTAAATGACTTACTCTGGTCCAAGCCTGAAAAAAAAACAGTGAAACAATAATTAAAAAATAACAGCATGCCAAATCACAATTTTTTTTCCTCAACAACAGAAAACAAAATTCACATGAGACAGGCTAGAAATTCCACCAAACATGCATACATGTACATGTAGATTACTGTATCAAGCAAACAACCTTGACTGTTTTGGGTTTACCAGCTTTTCCGAAATATTTCATTCTATGTTGGAAATTAAATGAACCCTTTCTGAGACAGTAAGAATTATTGAGCCGTGATACGAGAAAACCAACGTGGTTGTGTACCCAGTGCAGACTCAGATCAGCCTGAGCATCCGCCCAGTCTGATCAGAGTCTTCACTGTCCGCATGGAGGTAGCTTAGAACCTTAGCTACCCTTTGAGCACTTAACCAGGCTGATCTGAGTTTGTGCTGGGCGCACAACCACTTTGTTGGTTTTCTCGTGTCGCGGCTCATATGGTCTGTCTGCACATATGGGAGTCAAGAGTTATCTTCTCATATTGACAAATAAACCATGGTATAATTGTAACTTATCCTCACTCTTTTATTGTGTTGACTATATCTGTTTAGTTATAAGATGGGAGCTTATCCTTTCAAAATTACTGAAAATATGTATAATCAGTCTTGTGTAATTCACCTACAAAATGGGGTTTTCTCTTTTAAAATAATTGCAAAAATCTAGAACTATCATCGTTATGGAAGGGAAAGCAAATAAATATGGTAATATTTACAATTTTCTTTAATTCTGACGTGACAACCGAGCAAACAATATCAAACAAAATTACAAAAGTCTTTCTCTTGAAAATGGTATACATCATTTTATCATGCTTATTAATTTAAAGTGCACAAGATGGGCGGTTTCTTCTCCAAAACAACCTTTGAAATCTAGGCCTGTCTTGAAAATGGGCTAAATTTTAAGCCGATATAAAAAGAACATATCGCTAAATAAAACTAGAAGAACATATCTCTAAATAAAACTAGAAGGGGTAGGTGGAGCTCTTAGCCTTGGCAGGCAGTCCACCTGGGAGTTCATTGCTAGGTCTCTAGACAAAACCTATGAACAAAACCTGTGAACACAGCACCATTGGGCGGAAGTCTTCCTAGAAGAAGTCAACAGCCAGAGTGGAACTCAAATCTAAATCAAGTGTTAGCAGCCAGACCCGAGCGAGCCCTGCTCAGCTTGGTGAAACAGCTAGATTAAGGGGGTCACTGATAGGTAGGGACAGACCTGATCACTTTGACTCTTTGAATCTGGTTGTCTATATTATAGGCAGTGGACAAGTCAGTGACTTGATGGGAGGAAATAAGACGCTCCCGCCTCCATGAGTCTCCCAGCCCTATGGGTCAACAAGGGGTGGTGTTAACACAGCATCACTGGGCGGAAGTCTTCCTAGAAGAAGTCAACGGCCAGGGCGGAAGAACTCTTTGAGTCAACGGCCATGTGTTCATGACCAAGGCGAGCCATACAATAATCGTGGATTTCGGCTGTGGTCAACATATATAGCCTGGAGAGGGATGGGCTCCGTCAGGCTGAATCCTGCCCTTGAAACACCATGGTTGACAACATAGATAAGACCTTAATAACGGATCGGTCGCAGCCCGGGTTAACAATGACCGCGCCTACTGTTGGACACCGGGACGTAGGTGACAAGTATGCAACTGGTGTAACACAGATCAAGAAAATCAGAAGTAGGGAGAACATCTCAATTGGAACCTGGAATGTAAGGACTCTGAGGCCAGCTGGGAAGCTTGAAGAGCTGACTCATGCAATGGACAGGTATCATTGGAACATACTGGGGCTCTGTGAGATGCGCTGGAAAAACTTTGGTGAGATGTCAACAGATGACAGACACAAGGTTTATTTCAGTGGAGAAGAGGACAAACATGAGTATGGGGTTGGATTTCTTGTGCATAAGGACATGGTGAGTGCTGTCTTGGGATGCCGACCAGTCTCCAGCAGACTGATTTCAATTCGCCTGAGAGCAGCTCCTTTCAACATCACCATCATACAGATTTATGCACCAACATCTGGACATGACGACAATGAGGTAGAACACTTCTACCAGCAACTCCAGGAAATCATAGACCAAACACCCAAGAAGGACATTCTGGTTGTACAAGGGGATTGGAATGCTAAGGTTGGAAAGGATGCACAGGCAGACTGGGAAAACGTTTGTGGACCCTACTGCAATGACGAGACAAATGAGAGAGGTCTCAGACTTCTAGAGTTTGCAACCTGTAACAGCCTAGTACTGACAAACACCCTTGGCCCTCACAAACCATCAAGGAGATGGACATGGCACAGCCCAGATGGGAATCACCACAATCAGATTGATTACATCTTGGTGAGGAAGCGCTTCCGATCAGGAGTCAACATCCATAGGATAAGGAGTTTTCCTGGAGCAGACATAGGAAGTGACCATGACCTGGTCATGATGACCTTCGGAGTTCGTCTGAAGAAGGCTAGAAAGCCAACCCAGCCAAGACTGAAGTTTGATCTTGAGAAGCTAAGGGACCCAGAGGTGGCATGCACTTTTCAAGCAACAATAGGTGGAAAATTTGCACCACTCATTGGTCTGAGGGATGATGACATGGAAATAGATACCATGATTACCACCTACAATACAGTAGTGACTGATGCAGCCAGCGAGATACTTGGGAAGGAACGTCGCAGGAAAAAGCCATGGGTCACTAGAGATGTTCTCGACCTCTGTGATGAGAGGAGAAATTTGAAGAAGAAGAGGTATGAAGCAGGAGGAGCAGAAGAATACAGGGAAGCAAACAAGAGGATTCAGAAGGCAGTGAAGAAAGCAAAGGAGGACTGGATAGCTAGTCAGTGCGAGGAGATCGAAACTTGCCTGAACAAAAACAACAGCAAGAAAGCATACCAGCTGGTGAAGGATCTAACTTCAGAGAAACAGGGTAGATCCACAACTATCCAGGACAAGTCTGGGAAATGCCTTACAGAAGAACAAGAGATTCTCAGCAGATGGACAGAATATTGCTCAGAATTATACAACCATGAGACTGATGGTGACAATACGGTTCTGGACTGCAGTCAGCCCCCAGATGAAGATCAACAACCGATCCTTCGTGAGGAAGTTGAGATTGCAGTAGCAGCACTGAAAAAGGGAAAATCTGCCGGAGTTGATAATATACCAGCAGAACTTGTTCAAGCTGGAGGGGAGACCATGATTGATGTTTTAACAGATATCTGTAACAGGATCTGGAGAACAGGAGAATGGCCTACCCCATGGACTCGGTGACTGATTATTACTCTCCCTAAAAAGGGCAACCTGCAGCTCTGCCAGAACTACAGAACCATCAGCCTCATCAGTCATTCAAGCAAAGTCATGCTGAAAGTTATCTTGAACAGGCTTAAGCCACAAGCCGAAGAGATAATCGCTGAGGAACAGGCTGGGTTCCGAGCAGGAAGGAGCACCACAGAACAGATCTTCAACCTTAGAATCCTGTGTGAAAAGTATCTCCAACATCAGCAGAATCTGTACCATGTCTTCATTGATTTCAAAAAAGCCTTCGACAGGGTATGGCATGCAGCCTTATGGGCCACCATGAGGAAGTACAATATCAATGCAAACCTAGTTCGCACCATTGAGCAGCTATACGACAAGGCTACAAGTGCAGTCCTGATAAATGGCAGCACAGGAGAATGGTTCAGAACAACAGTTGGAGTAAGACAAGGATGTCTTCTGTCACCCACCCTCTTCAACATTTTTCTCGAACGGATCATGTCAGATGCTCTGGAAGAACATGACGGAAAGGTTAGCATAGGCGGCAGAAATATTACCAACCTGCGGTTTGCCGATGACATAGACGCTCTAGCTGAGGAAGAGCAGGAACTAGAAGCTCTAGTTGAAAGTCTCGACCAGACCTGCTCAAGGTATAAGATGAAGATCAGTGCTGAGAAGACCAAACTGATGACAAACAGCGCAGATGGCATCCAGAGGGAGATCAAGGTAAAGGGGCAGAAGCTGGGTACTGTAAGCAGCTTCAAATACCTTGGAGCAGTTGTCTCAGATGATGGCTCAAAACAGGAGGTTCTCTCAAGGATAGCACAAGCCACTTCAGCTCTTGCCAAGCTGAAACCAATTTGGAGAGATAACAACATATCTCTTGGATCAAAGGTGACACTTATGCGCTCCCTTGTCATTTCCATATTTCTGTATGCCTGTGAATCATGGACCTTGACAGCAGAGTTAGAGAAAAGAACGCAGGCCTTTGAGATGAGATGCTACCGAAGGTTACTGAACATTTCGTACAAGGACCATATAACCAATGAGGAGGTTCGCAGGAAGATCCAAGCAGCCATTGGAGAATATGATGAACTCCTGACGCTGGTCAAGAAACGGAAACTAAGGTGGTTTGGCCACGTCTCAAGGTCTTCTGGTTTAGCAAAGACAATTCTTCAGGGCACAGTGAAAGGAAAAAGAAGAAGAGGTAGACAGAAGAAGAGGTGGGAAGACAATATCAAGGAGTGGACTGGAAAGGATTTTGCCAGCTCAACTAGGGCAGCTGAAGACAGGACAAGGTGGAAAGGGATTGTTTTGAAGTCATCTGTGGTGCCCCAACGACCTAGTAAGGTTATGGGATAGAATAGAATAGAATAGAAAAAGATTAGCTTGTCCCTCTCTAATCTAGGTTGTCTTGGGCAAGAGGGCAACTGCTTATTTCTAACACTTCAAATACATTGTGGGTCCCCATTAGAACTGCAGGCAGCTCTTTTGAGGGCAGGGATTTTCCTAGGCCAAATTTGGGGCCCAATATTGGCCCCAAGTTTTCCCAATTTAGAGTTAAGATTTCCCAAAAGAAAGAGAATATTTCTCAATTCCTGATTTAGTTCTACATTTGGGCGAAAATTTCACAAAAATCGGACAAAAATTAGCAAAAACACAGATGTTAACTGTTAACATTCACTTTTGTAGCAATTATTCATCCATAATTCTAATAAAAGCAAGATTCAAAGTTCAACAATCATGTTAAAGCTTTACTTTATTATGATTTCAACTGAATTTAGAACAGAGATCTTGTTTTTCCATCCAGTCAAATTTTCCCATTTTTGATGATTCCTGCGCTGTTTTCCCAAATTCAACGGCCCCTGGACAAGGGCTACAGAAATCCGATTTTTTGTCGGTCCGGACCGATTTTGAGTTCGAAAAACCAATTCAGTTGGCATAAGGCACATTTTTTTCGGTCCGAAAAAACACGATTTGCGATGTATGATGACATAATTACCTGGATTTTAGCCATGTGTCTTATTATTAATCCAATAATCACGCACTGCTGTCAAAAGTTATCACAGATAAACAAAGTGTCGATTGTCTTGCCAAGGTGTGAACAGACTAAATTTTAGAAATCTTCGATAATTAGCACGTGTCACAATATTGGCCTGCGGCGAAGCTTTTCCACAACTCGTAATACACACATACACGTTCCGATGCACGGAAAAAGGCTTTGCAACGTAAGGTTACTGACTATTGCATACTTTCATAGATAGCATAAGGAAAGAATTTGACTAGCAAAAAGAAAAATTAAACCGGACTTGATTATGAGCAGTCTGGTCAGGGTTTTTTTAGCCGACGTCATTTTTAGCGCAGATTTTTTTTTCTTCGTCCGAGGGTACCTTTTTGCAAGTATATTCATATTTCAAGGGAATTAACTCGAATACCGTAAAGTACGTCAATCGTAATACTTCGGCCAATTCCGTAAATGAAGATCGGCGAGGATGTCCGAATGGTACAGCCATGTGTACTTTCGCTTTCGGTCTGACTGTCTCTGCGCTTTAAAGCGCATTTTTCACGTTAAGTAAGAACATGTGGACTAAATGGCTACTTCAGCGATGACACCCGTGTCATAACGGCGCTCCAGTGTACTCATTATTTTCGTGACTTTTTTTGGATTGTGGAATACACTGTGTAGTCATTAGTTTTCGTGTCTATTTTGGATCCGATTCGTATGACGTCAATGGCCGTCTGGACCGATTACGATTTCAAAATTTCTGTAGCCCTGCCCTGGACCATCCCTGAAGGGCCTACAACATACCATATCATATGTTCAAGCAAAAAAAGAGGTACAGAGCTCTAGATAAGAGGGAGTATTTGATGATAATTAAGGATAATTTTTGTTATTTCTGCATAAAAACATATATTGTGACCCCTCATCAGAACCGTCTCGACGAGGCGGTTCAGATGAGGGGTCACAACATATGGTTTCGATGAGAAATAAAAAAAATATCCCTCAATTATCATCAAATACCCCTCTTATCTACAGCTCTGAGGTATCGTTTAGTACTCCGCTAGTCACAGACTCAGCTTATAGCCAAGCTTGTCATAGAAACTGATAAGAAAAAGGAATTTGTAAGTTTAAAATCCTTACGGGCTGGCAAGCAAAAAGGTAGCATTTTGTCCAAGAACAGATTTAACAGGCTTTTCATGGTAGTGGTCATCAATACAGTCCAGATCACCCCATTTTCTCTGGCTGACCATAGTTCTTACACTCACACCATCTTCTCCCTCCATTGAAAACCAATCTCCAGTGAAAAAGCTTGGAAATGTACATTCTCCAGCTGAAATCAAAGGATTACAATTAGGCTTCAGATCTTGGAAGTAAAATTTGACTCTATACAGAAATGTAATAGTCTACTATTTATATGAGTTGCATCACAAGACAACTATTAAAGTGGCATGTGTGCCCAATGAAGACTCAGATCAGCCTGGGCATCCCCTTGGTCTGATCAGAGTCTTCTCAGTGCAGTAGGTAAGAATCTAAGCTAGCTCCATGGGGACAGCAAAGATTCTGATTAGACTGGGCAGATGCCCAGGCTCATCTGTGTTTTAGCTGGACTCACATGCCACTTTATTGGTTTAATTGTGTCGCAGCTCAAACACAGTTGAACTGTAAGAAAGACCAGTTTCTCAAGCTATCACCTAGCAAGCATACAAGGTCATATTGATGTTGATGAGATTGGATAGCCAAAAAGAAGTTAAATGTAGCATTATAACTTTTTAATGTGAATCAGAGAGGCAGCTCTTAAGCTGAACAGCCAAACTTTATTTATGGCTTCCTGTTAGTTTCCCTTCGCAGCGGGGCTTGGTTTACTCAAGATTTCCTCTTGGAGGAGGGAGCCTGCTTCTGAAGGAGCCGGGTTCCTTGTTTATGGAGGAGGTCATGTAGGAAAAGGGAGAGCTTTACCTGGAGGTACACCTTTTCACCATTAAGTTATTAACATTACCATGATACTTGGTAAGTGATTTTATTATATCAGCCTTAACCATATAACTGTAAATGTGTTCCTGCTGAATAAAATTTGTCATTCGTCAAATTTTGATATATTGACAGAACTAGTGTATAAGGTATTGATATATAGAGGACATTTGACTTTTTCATTGTAAGATTGATTTTTATTTCACCGAATGAACACCAAAAGCAGTATTTTCACGAGTGGTGTGGCAAAGCCACTCGTGAAAATACCACTTTTGGTGTTCATGAGTGAAATAAAAATTCATCTTACACTGAAAATGTCAAATTTTCTATTTCTTTTATGCTTGAAAATCGCAATAATTCTGTTTATTCAAGAGCGTCAGCCATCACGACAGAAACACAACTTTTTTTCTAACCGTTTTGCTTCAAATTTGATGCTTCCAGCGTGTTTATTGGGTTTGATATTGGTTGTAAACAAAGTTTGCAACTGATGAATTTAGCTTCAAATATCAGTTTGATAAACAGATCTCAAAAAATTTCCAAAACAGAATGCCTACAGGAGCCTTAGGCGGCCTGGCGTTGCATGCAGTAACAAAGTTATGTTGATGGTTTAAGTGACGTCATTAATGTCATAATGACGTGCAAACATGCTTGACGTAATTTTTGTCAGGCCAAATAAGATCTAGCAAATAAATCAAGAAAAAACTTGAGGCTATTTCACAAAAATCCTATTTCTGAAACAGTGAAATCGAAAGTGATAATTTCACTGTTTGAAACAGTGAGATTATCAATTTCGATTTCACCGAGAAATCTCTATAATTCATTGATAATTTAAGTATAAAAGAAATCGTTTTTTTTTGTAACATAGAAAAAGGGACGCAACTTTTGAGGTTTCTATTCTGTGGGGTATGTGTACCACTGGAGCAGACCAGGACAGGCCAAATCACCAGATCTGTCTGGATCAGACCCATTCTCACTATTACACAGATAAATGGTAAATTATTGGTGTGGCAATTTCATTTACAGAAAAAACAAAATAGTTGCTTTTCTAACTGTGGAAGCTTTCCCCGATCTTTAATCCAGGGTACCCTCGGTTAGGTGTGTGTTACTGTAGACAAGTAAATCTCAAATATGTGCCCCTGCATATTGCAGTTACTCTTGTTGTTCAGTTAGTAACTCGAGTAACTTGAGTTGACAAAAAGAAACTGCTTAATGTGTTTGTACTGAATATAATTTTAAACAGTCCATTTGTTTTGAAGAGAAGGCTGGGATATCTAGGTTATGGTTCTAAAATCTGCAGATTGTACCAGATTTATGATGGATAGTCCAGCTCAGGACCGAAATTATTTCAGAAACAATGTTTCTAATGGAAAATTGTTTATAGGTATTTTCCGGCCCAGAGCTGGGCTAGGTGATGTACAGGACTGGCAACTTGGCGAGTCCCACTCTTTCTCAAATTGATTTCCCTTTGCGAAAACATTGAAGAATATATGCAATTTAACATTTCCGGAACTCATTTGTGATTTTTTCAAATTAGAAAACTTGACAGGTAAGTTTGTGTGAATTACATAATCGATTAACGCGTTATTCTGAAAATTCAAACATTCAAGAAAGTCGTTCTAGCTTTACATTTATACCGTGGTCATACCTGCATAATGTAAAAGACAAACAAGCACAAGCAAATCAAACATTGTACATAAATGCGCCTTGTTGACGGTCGGCGCCATCTTGTTCTGTGTCACCTGTAGCGCATGCGTAGAGACTGACTCATACCTGTGTAATGGAGCGCATTCGGCATGCATAACGCTTAGAGAATCCCTCATACATTAATTCATAAAGGTATAGTCATCGCCAGTTAAAGTTTAAATCATTTGATAATCGAACAATCATCATAATATAAATCAGAATAAAATTAATAATTCACGATATCAAAATACCTTGGTCGGGTTGTAGTTGCTTGATTGGTTAGAGCTCACTCGAATTTACCCGAGTTCTTATAACGAACGTGCCAATAATAAATAGGTCAAGGTATGACAATCAGCAACACCGCAAGCAGGAGCACACCTTAATGCCTTCTTAACTAAAAAAAAGAGAAAAAAAACCTACCATTAGAATTTGATATCAGATAGCTAGCTAACAGATGTATGAAAAAATAGCCCATGTAGCCTCTTAGTTCTCCCGGGATATAGTAGTGTGTGTGTGTGTGTGTGGGGGGGGGGGGGGGGGGGGGGGGGGGGGGGGTCTGGGATATAGTGATGTGTGTGCGTGGGGGTGGGGGGGGGGGCTGGTGATATGTCCAAGGACAATCATTCACCAGGACTTGTGATCAGGGAAGCAAGCTAGTCCATTCCCTAGCCCTTACAAGAGATTTAGTAACTGGATCCTCTGCACATTCAGCGGCAGAAATATGGGAATTCGCCACTCAGGGAGTTCCAATTACTAATAGTCGGGGGACCTTGTAGATATGTCAGTCCCAGCCAATGGGGCTTGAAATGCAGGAAATGATGATTTCTTGTACAGCTGCTTGGAGGAACAATGTCATTTATGGGTATACTCACTGCACCTTTCAGACCTTTGTAAATATGAGTCTCCAATCTTTCCTCCTCTTTCTTAAGCTTTCCCAGAATTAGGGCTGGGACGGTTAGAGATTTTATACCCGGGTACCCGAGTTCCTATTACACGCGCGTACCCGGGTATCCGTCACCATAACATTTTGAACATGTCCACAGTTAAAAAATATACATTTAGCTCAAATAATGAGTAAGGTACATGTCATTTGCTTACGTATGCATGGAAAAAACCACGAAAATATAGAAATCTCCTTGTAATATTATACAAAAAATAATTTGGGAATATATGATGGCAATTTATACAAGACAGTCACACAAAACTTTGCTCTGTTTGCTTGGAATTCTACTGAAATAGAATACTCATAAAATACATGATTATAATAAGCGCTCGGGTAACGGGTAGTAAATATGTACCCTGGTAATTGGTCTACCCGACCCGGACTCGGGTACCCGGGTACTCGTCCCAGCCCTACCCAGGATGCCAGTCATACTCCCAGTTTCATAGATGTAATTTCCTATTACAAACTTAGTTGCCCTATTCTGCACATTCTTAAGTTCATATTGAAGAAGTATACCCCGGGGGTCCCAAACTGAACTGCCACAGACCTACTCCAGGACTTTGACGCACCAGTCCTTTTTATGCTGACTCTTTAAGGCCTGTGGGCAGGCCACCAAGTTATGTCTTTCAGTCTTAATTCAAATATATTGCTGACATGTGTGTTCCATTTCATATCACTGATACTGGCTATACCAAGATACTTGACAGTTTCTACGTTATCGAGGACCATTCCCTCTAAAGCATAGGAAGCATGGATCTTTTGATCCGTTTCCTTGTAATCTGCATTATAATGCATTTGATTGGTTGGAATCTCATGCCTCAACTTCTTGCCCAACACCCCAAATGATCTATATCCTTCTGAAGTTGAACCGTGTCTTCATTATCTCTGATTTCACGATAGCAAAACACAGTCGTCAGCAACACGTTTTAATTCCGAGTCAATATTGACAGTTCAGTTGCATCTTCGGAGCTGTTCCCTGAAATATTTCCATAAAATATATTCAGGACAGACAGAAACCTTCATGGTGGCGGAGTGATACTTCTCATCCATAAGGAACTTCCGCTTATGCCTTTGCCAGAATTGGAAAACGACTCAGAATCGGTTTAGGATAAAATATTTGCAAACAAAACTTCTCATTATGTAGCAAGTTGGTATCGCAAAAATGGTGGTTCGAGTGAGGAATTTCAATTGGTTCGTGATCAGTTAGATCATATTAGGACAAATCATAAGGGAAATACGCTCTCCTCAGTTCATGTACTAGGAGATTACAACTGCAAATACATGTATATTGCTTTGCCAGACCGACTTATTAAACATTAGGAGTCAGTCAGAGGGACAAATGTTGATTGATGTCATCAATGATCATGGTTTAGAACAATTGCTGTAATTCCCAAACTCGGAAGAAAAACACATTGGAATTTATTCGCTCTTCTCTTCCTGGTTAGTTTCAAGAAATACATTCCCCAGACAAACTTAATGTTCATGTGTGATCTCAGGGAGATTTTGAATGGACGAGGAAAAAATCATCAGACTTTGCAAAAGATAGGTACTTCAATGGTTACCCAGACACTCGCTTCAGGAAAACTTTGACTTTGACAGATAATGAGTCTGCTGAAAAGCATATCTCTTCAAAAACAGTAGTCGACCTCTTCTGTTCCTTGCATAACCCCTGAGATAAGAAGAAAGAAAAAGGACACATGCCTATGCTAAAAAGAGTGGCAGTAGCAACTATAAGGTTAAAATTTGAATCTTTGAGAAGGGGAAATTAAGGTTGATATAAGCAACACGATTTGTATGTTACATGTAATATTTTGGTTGGTGACATAAAGGCATATCCCAGAGATGTTGTTGCAGAATCAAGTTGCTACAGGCAGATGAATTTATTAGTCGATTTTCGGCTGTGTTCAACAAAAGCGAACATATCCAAGTCTTCCTTCCTAATCGCTCGGCTCCTTTCATGGAGGGCAATCATGTTTCGGCTGAAGGAGTAATAAAATTTCACAAGGGCTTGAACCCCTCAAAAACTTTAGAACCTGATGAAATGCATTCTAGTCTTGAAAGCATTAGCATCTGAAGTAGGCCTAATATTTGCTCACCTCTTCCAAAAATCTATCGACACGACTAAACCCTCCAAGGAATGGCCCCTTGCAACTAGGCGCACTGTGTTAGAAATACAGATAATACACCAAATATATCATCAGTGCTTAAGGTGGAATAGGACAAAACCGAAATTTTCAGTCATCTAGTGAAGTCAAACAATATATTATCAAAAACTTCAGTCATTTGAGACTTACTAAATGACTTTCTTTTGGGCATGAAACAAATAATTCCTATTTCAATGAGGTCGTAAAAATGTGATGGTTTGACGTTTTTACGCAAAATTTACAGGTCCCAGATTATCGCATTAATCGATATTTCTCTGCAGTCCTTCGAGGTATTAAAACAAACCCCATACTAAAGTACATGTACGTGCCATCTAGGGGTCCATAAAGCTGTGCTATAGAAAAGACTAGACAAGAAAAGCAATATTTTTTTTTAGAAAAGTAGCAAACAGAAGGAGGGGATACACCTTTCCAAACTAAACAACGCAAGATGAGAGAGGGAAACGCAGATTCGCAGCAGTAGTCGCATTGAGCGCTCTGACTACCATTTATAACAAAAATACCAGCCGCTTGTTATTTGCTAAGAAAATAAGCTACTCAAAAACGTTTCGAGTCCAAAATAAATTTATGTACCTTTTCAAATATAACCGTATTTATTTCGAGTGAAAGAGAGTCGCTACCATAAAAGGAGAGATAACAAGGGAATCTGATAAAGGCCTCTTGACGACTCGCACTTTGGTATGAAATTTATCAAAATATCTTTACGGAGAGCAAATCAAATGCGAAATATGTATATAATCGAGTGCTATGTATTTAGCATAAAAATGTCAATTTCTCACATTTTCATGACGCCATGGAAAAAAAGTATTTGCTTCACACTTAAAATAAACTCATTTCGTAATTTAGTAAACGCTGAAGTTCTTGATCATTATCGGTTTTATACATAAACTGAAAATTTTGGTTTTGTCTTATTCCACCCTGATATCGAAGGACGATGCAACGACGAAATAACGTCGTAACAACGTCGATACAACGTCAGTCTGGGAAGTCATTAGTCCCCTAGATAATTTACGATATGTATCACAAAGTATATGACATAATGATACTCAGCAGTCCTAAATGCAAAAGCGTGCAGTCAACGTGATGAAAACGTTAAGCGACTTCAATGCGACGTCGATTCAACGTTGACATAACATAACTAGAACTGATATGATGCATTAATGAAACAACGTTGATATCACGCAAAGATAATGCAGATGCACCATTAACATAGAGCTTACGCAACGGCACACCAACGTAAACTGTACAATAGGGCGTAAAATAATTTATCATATGACGTCGCTTCTGAGAGTGTAATAAAGCCATGCATTAAAAACGATAATCCACTAGTGGATTAAATATGCAAATTACGTCGTGACGTTATGCGTTGACGTCCATGCAAACATCGCATTTTCTTGTGGCAAAATCGTGACGTTTTAATGCAAAATTTGCTCACAAAATGCGATTTTAGTGTCATATGATAAATAGAATCTTATATTCGTGCTCCTGTATTATTGAATTTATTAAACTCGTTGGGGAAAACAATAAGATGCTCGGCATAGCCTCGCATCTTATCGTTTTCCCCAACTCGTTTAATAAATCCAATAATACATGAGCACTCATGTAAGATCCTCTATATAAACCGCAGTACAATGCGTGAAATAAGAGCTTGTAACGACTCGTGAATATCCTAACCCTAACGTAAATTCGGCAACTAAGATCAGACTACCCTAATGCAAATAAACTCATTAGCTCGAAAAGTGAATACTCAGGTGCTTTAACCTCGAAATAGCATAACATTCTAAAATTAAAAGAAAACAACTTACAGGTTTCCATGATCGATCACTAAAAGACGACTACACACACTGACATGGATTCGAGCGGGCTAGCCGCAACTATGTAGTCTGGCCCATGTTCCTTCTTCTGAATGTATTCTCTGCTCTTGAAGGATCTCTTTAAGATTCTAATTATATATAGCAAGGACAAATATTAGCTCAACAGCAAGAAAAGCAGTGGAAATACAAACTCAGTCATAAGACCTCATACTTAAAGTCAGCTGATTACCTTGCCAATTGAACACATGGACCCCCCCCCCCCCCCCAAAAAAAAAAAAAAAAAAAAAAAAAAAAAAAAACGATGCCTTTTTACAACTGTATGAGAAATAGCGTAAATAACGACTGCGGTCTAAAGCATGTCACAAAAGCAGAAAACTAAAATAAAATGAAGATTTTTACCAGTAGGTTTCGATCCCAGGCTGGCATGTAACATCCACATGTTCTAGTCTTTTGAGCATATACATCATGCTCCCATACCACGGCAAGCCGATCTGATTAGAATATTAAATTACCGCCTTCATGCATTTGGTACAATTAAAAACTTAACTTGTATAAACGACGGAGCACGGCAAACTCCTGTACTCACTTGATTTCGTGACAAAAGACACAGAAAAGATTAACAAAAATACAAAGCAAGAACAAGAGGTTACTGATAACAGAGACGCAAATGCTGCAATTGCAGCTAAACTTGTATATGCTGGTAGCACAAATCTTGAAAGGTTAAAACAAAGTATTGAAAATAAAGCTTTGCATAAAAAAAAGGAAAAAGGCGAGTCCTAGTTGCTAAAGAATTTTTACCAGCAGGGTCAGAAATACAAAAGATGACATAATGATTGCAAAACTAAATAAGACTGTCCATGCAGCAAGATCAATGGCGGATGGTGAAAGAAAAGGATATGGAAGTGGCAGCAAAAAAGACAGACTTGAGTCAGTATTGACATCAAAAGCTGACAATCAGGATACCCAAGAATCATTCGTACCGGTGGAAGCACTTTTCTCACTAAAGGTGGATAATTATGAAAATAATAGGTGCGGAACAAAAAAATATAAAAGAATACAGCCAGGGTTCATCGTGAAATATATTACCAAATCAACATGGATGAGGAGATTGCTGCTTCTGAGCAACTTACAGATAGTTCACATAATCCTGACTGACAATGCAAATACAATTATTGACAATGTACATGCACTTACTAACAGTTGTCGCAAACTGCTATTAGTAGAGTAAAAATAACAAAACCTATACAGGTCAATTCACTTGGTAGAGGAAAGGCTGATAACAGCAAGGAGAGCGACACTAGTGCACGACAAGATAGTCAC
The DNA here is from genome assembly GCA_963989385.1 of Ctena decussata. Lineage (NCBI taxonomy): Eukaryota > Metazoa > Mollusca > Bivalvia > Lucinida > Lucinidae > Ctena > Ctena decussata. The sequence goes on along the minus strand of OZ022501.1, from coordinate 29,435,684 downwards.
AATATACCAGAGCTGGGGACTGCAGTTACATCGAAGCCGTGAGTATAGCTGCCTGCCAGGAAAATCTGATAGTAAATAAACTCTTCTCTTCACGTTAGAATATGCAGTTAATATACATTCTGTACGATCATTAAGAAGCAAGGTACATATCAGAGAGGCAACAGAAGCAGACTTCGTTTAAGTGAATCTGCATATTGTGGTGTAATGGTGCAATGTTTCCCATGTCGCAGGCACAGGCATCGGCGGCACACTATTTTCAAATCGTACTGAATCATAGTCATTTTGAAAAAAAAAAAAACAATGCTAGGGGCAATACAAGTGTTGCACTTTACAGTACTTGTCATGAAACGAGTATGCTATTTTCGTTTGTTTTTGTGTGTACACCTTGTTTCAAAAGAATCAAGCTTTTCAGAACTTATTAATTATAGGTCCCAAAGGACCAGAGAGATATAATCTCGTAAATGACTTACGGAGATTTTTTTGGTTGCCACACAGCACTTAACATTAGCTATAGTTAGGATAAATTCTGGAAGCAAAGAAAACATCAGGGAAACGAAAATTGAAAAACGATTAAATGAGTCATGTACGACACTGCTCCACACCTTTTTAATTGTATGAAGACTTGATATTGTAGGTTCAAAGAACTCAGATACTGTGGATCGGCCTGAAGGTTTTACAGTCATTATGTTCACCTCGTAGTTGAGAGGTATTTCATGAAACAGGCAGTTTTCTGTTGCGATAAAAAAAGTAAATAATAATGAAAAATAAAACAGCAGCTTTAATGACTCCTTTAATAACAACATCAGTCCCCTTATCCCAGTACATTTAATGGGATTGATTTTATATATTTCAGACGTCAATTACACCGCCGAAACAGAGAAGAAATCCACCGCAAACCAGACATTATGTGAAGTCTCAGGGGTTGCTGACAGGCATCATGAGGCTGAAAAAACAATGAGTTTAACGATATAAGAAACATACAGTCGAAAACTAAATAAGCGTCTAACAGGCAATATAAAATCTAATATGTATAATGAAATATTTTCTTTTAATGATTTTGTTCAGTTTTGTTATTTCCGGCTTTGTTCGATATGCATTTTTTGAGCTCTGAGAGAGTAACAGTGTAAACAATATTTCTTAAATTACTAATATAAGGTTTATATGTAGTAGTTAATTTTCTGTGTTGTTTGATATGCATTTATAAGCTGTTCTATTTTGAGCTCTGAGAGAGTGACAGTGTAAACAATATTTCTTAAATAAATGTCCGAAAAGCCTTGCCATTATCAAGTCTCATATACTGCATTCTTCAGACAAATATTGGGCGACAAATAACACATTTTGGTGATCTAAAGCAAGTTCAGGCCTAGAGGTTATAAAACTTGAGTACATTCTCAAACTCAAAATAAAGCACACAAATTGGCTGCTTCCGAGCATCACTGATTGGCTGCTTCCGAGCTGATGCTCGGAAGCAGCCAATCAGTGTGCTTTATTTTGAGTTTGAGATTATACTCAAGTTTTATAATCTCGAATCCTGGTTGCTTTTGGCGTTGTTTTCACAGAAAAGTGAGTTTTGGCATATAACAGAGATGGGCATTTATTTATAGAAATTTTGTATGCGTAAATATAACTGACTTATTTGAAAAGCATTGTAACAAGAAATAAATGCATAAACTATTATTGTAAAATTTTTTGAAGTCTTTATAATACTACCAATGGTAAAAACGAGTTCTGCGGCGTCTGAACTGCGTCTACACTATCTGCATATATCGCCAAAATTCGTTTCCAGTCTAAGAACGATTAAACTTCAAACCTGACAATGTATTAATTGACCAATGTTCAAATATTTGAGCCGCGACACAACAATGTGGTTGTGCGCCCAGCGCAGATTCAGATCAGCCTGGGCATCCGCCTAATCTGATCAGACTCTTCGCTAAGCACTTAAAGGGTAGCTTAAGTGTCTAAGCTACCTCCATGCGGACAGCGAAGACTCTGATCAGACTGGGCGAATGGCCAGGCTGATCTGAGTCTGCGCTGGGCAAACAACCACTTTGTTGGTTTTGTCGTGTCGCGGCTCATTTCATTAATGTTGTGATTTGGCATATTAACTACAACACATTTACCTTCTTAAAGTCTTTGTTTATGTATTTATCATAAACTGAACCAAAAGCAAATGTAAAAGAGTTAAGGTTGAACATATAAGCACATTCCTGAATGTCTGCAGTCAGATTGAAATGTTGTAATTATGGTAATATTAGGCACCTATGATGACTAGTTTGTTCCATATTGCTATTTTTGTCAAAGAACTAGAAAATTGTGCCTGTAAGATACACACTGTACAGATGATGCACCCGTACTTGTTACCTTTCTCCTTTTCTCCCCATATCCTTCATCCTACTTTTGCACTTCAAAAATGCGTGTGAAATTCTAATGTATTATAACATCTGTGTAAAATTTCAAAGTGATTCCTTAAAAACTGTTGAATATACAAACACAACATCTTGTATTAGCAAGATCTTGCAAAGTTTTTAAGATTGATAAACCTTTAGTTTTGTCAAAAATGATTTTTTTTCTGATAATAAAGGCACATGCACTTTTTAAATACATTCGAAACATATTTGCGAGGTTTCAAACTTAGAGCTAAAAAACTGTAGGTGACCATGACACTTTGCATTAGGTGGAATATGAAGATTTTTGAAGTTTATAACTACTGTAATATTTATCAAAAATATCTTTATCTCTTCAAAGAAAAAAAAAAAAAAAAAAGAACAAAAAAGAACAAAAAAGCGTATGCATAGCTTCAGTATGTCAGTAGCATATGTAAAAAGTTTCAAACTGAATGCATAAGAACTCTGGAAGGAGTTGATTGTGCAATCTTTTTTTCTCCGCTATTAGCCAAAACCCGAAAAATTGATAAGTTTAAAAGGTCGTATTTTCCCCCAAAATATTTTGCTCTTGACAAAGTCACGTGCATTATCTTCAGTTCATCTAAATTGTATGTGCTATCTTTCAAACTGACAGCCTACAAAATCTGGGAGGGGTTGCTCTTACAAACTTGCCATCCTATATTTGCCGGAACTCATAAAATTATAAAGTTCACAAATGCCGTAATTTTGTCAAAAATCATTTTTTTATCTCTTCAGAAAAGCATGTACACATTTTCAGTATGTCTGTAACATCTGTGCAAAGTTTCCAGTTGATTATACAATCTTGTTATCCTGCAAAAATAAAAAAAAAAGTCTTAAAAGGTCGTAATTTTGTCAAAATAACGTTTTCCTCTTAAAAAAGGCACATGCGCATTTCCAATGTGTCTGAAACATCTGTGCAAGTTTTCAAATTTACAGCTTTAAAACTATGGGAGAACTTGATTATACAAACTTGCCATTCTGTATTAACCAGTACCTGTAAAAATTTCCAAGTCCGAAAGCGCGGTTATTTTGTCAAAATATATTATTTTTCTCTTCAAAAAGGCACATGCACATCTTCATTATGCCTGCAACATTTGTACACAATTTCAAAATTGATTGATTAAAAACTGTAGGAGGAGTTGGTTGGAAAAACTGTTTCTAAGTGCGACGGCCAGTCAGACGGACAGCCGGACAGGGGTAAAACATATTAAACGGGGGCATTAAAAGCCCTGCCCTAGTGTTTTCACTTCTGGTAATGTTTGATAAAAATTAAGTTTTCTCTGTCAGGTGCACTCAAGTAAGAATGCTCATTATGTAAGCCCCGCCTCTTTTGGGGAGAGCTTTCGGGAGTATAATGAAAATTTGTAGGCTCCTGATTGGTTTTATTATGAAAGTTAAATATTTTTCTGAATATTATGCTTATTTATTATTATAAAAATGGCGTTTATTTACAAACTTTAAGCTGTTTTGCTACATTTTTTGTTGGAGTTGAAAAATACACAGGGGGTGCCCTGTCTTTTGTGACTCCGGCCAGGCACGACATTCCCGACTCTGTACCCTTACGGAGTCGGGGGTGCCAGGTCTGACCGGGGATTCGGTTAAAGAGGCGCAGTGTTGGTCATTCATTTGAGCTTGGTTATCCGAGGTTACCGTATTGGTTCCATGAATTGTGACATACAGGTCAGAGAGGTCAGCCTGGGCTCGGGACAGACTGTTCCTAAAGGAGCAGTTTGATCTGGGTCTGTGCTGCTTGCTCGCCAAGGGTTGTATACATATATAAAGAAAAAATACTATTCGTGAAAACCTAGCCTGTATGTACAAAATCAAATATCAAAGGTACCGAAGTCCACAGTATCCGAACGCACTGTACCCTCTCTTCCGGTTTTCATAGCGTTGAATCGAGAGTACAAAATTCGCTTATAACCAGTAGCCGGAAATCATTATGTTTTGAGTTTTTATCCGGAATCTACTGCGTCATTTATAGTTATTCAGCTTCGAAAATGTAAAGAGGTAAGTTTAATATAATTTTCTCTTCTCTTCTAGCTATAAATGACACAGCAGATTCCGGATAAAATCTCAAAACATAATGATTTCCGACTACTGGTTATAAGCGAATGTTTGTACTCTCGATTCAAAGCTATGAAAACCGGAAGAGATTGTACAATGTAGTTCGGATACTGTGAAGTCAGAAGGTTACGAGTTTAGTGTCCTAAGGTATGGCGCTATTACGGCGTCATCACTATTAGCACTGTTACGGTATTGTGTCGGCAGGTACTTTGCCCATGCTGATGATCATGATTATTTGCGAAAAGGCGCAGATCATCCTGATCATCAGTATGAACACAAGAAAAAAAAAATAAAGTTAACTTAACCTCGAATTATAATCCAGTGTGTTTCTCTTACACTGGTAATTTTAATATGTTTTGTATACGACAGTTCATTCATTGTCCCGTCTCAATGAAATACCACGTTATCAGAGTACTGCACATTTCGCACGAAGCGAAGCGCATTATTAGTCAAGTGAAACCAGTTATAGACACTATTAATGAATGAACTACCGTACAAGTTCATTGCATTTACCTGTAACTCTAACACAGTGCGCCTATAGAAGCAATGCAAAGTTTCCGTGTTTTATTCTGTTCGGAGCGCGTGAGTGTAATTGCTGAAGTCAGCGGCAATACTGACGTAATTTTGTGACGTTTTGAGACGTTAGACGGTGTAACATCTCTTTTTCTTTCTAAAATCAACGTAAAAACGTACATTTATCTTAGATACAGTTAAGAATATCAGTGGGAGAATGAACGCGCTTGCAGGAAGGTTGGGAGAATTTGAATGAAAAGAATACTTTTTCAGCGTTTTTAAGTGTTAGAATCGAAATAGTTCAGCTCTAGCATTGAACTGTTGAGTAATAATTCATTGTTTGTCGGTCAGTTGTAAGAAGATATATCACTCGCGCTCCGCGCTCGTGATATGATCTACTTTACAACTGACCTCCAAACAGTGAATTATTTTTCAACAATTCACTGTAAGAGCTGATCTATTTCTTAAATATTCTATAGCTCATTAGGATATATGTGTCCATACTCAAAGAGAGAGAATTAATTAATTGTGATATTCAGGGGTTAATTAAAACAAAAAGATTATAATCAATGTTAAGTTCAGGTTTGGAAAAAAATGACAGGTACAGGCTCAATATATATGGTGAAGCTTGTGTATTATTTTGTTCTGTCTGATATTCGATTTTTTTTCTCTCTCTTCGCTTTCTTCGCTCGCCCCCTCTCTTTGTTTCTCACTGTTCTTCTTGGATCATAGAAAGTAAGCCGTTACGCTGTAATAACTTTGTATGTTTTTTCGTAAACCTGTGTAACAAATTGTTAAATTTGGATCAAGCTCCTCTGTAAAACTATTAGTTTATTAATTTATATATTGTCCTCACTACTGTATATCGTTGTTGTAGGCTATGAGCATTGTTATATAAGCTTAATGCTGAAATAAAGATATTGTATTGTATATTGTATTGTATATATATGTTGTTTGTTTGTTTTTGCATATTACTACATTCAAAGCCACTTCAAAAATTATAACTTTTAAGTTAATGGAAGCTTCTGTAACATATTATAAGCTTATACATATAAAGGTAAAACAGCATTTTTTTTCGATTTTAAATAATCTCTGTAGTTCTCATATACCGCATTCCAACTTTAATGGACAGTTTTCCACCCGGATGCGTTAAGCATCTCCGTCGGAGGTAGCTATGACAGTTTAACAGGCGTGATATTTGGAGTTAAATATTGGCATTCGTCCAGTTTCTTTTCCAGCAGGCATATGTTGTCGAAATGACATCGTAATGACGTCGATGCGACGTACTTGACGTCGAAATAATGTCAAACTGACGTCGATGCGACGAAATGACGTCGCATCGACGTCATTTCGACGTTATGTGCCCGCTGGGTATGTTTCGTCTTTTTTGTTACAATTAAAGCATGCATTGATAGATTTTTATTATTCTACTGCCTGTTATTTAGACTTTCAATACTTATCTTTTTTTACTCGAATGACGAAAAGGCACATACTGAGCTAGTCTAGACAATCTCTGTTTGCCTTCTTATATTTGAATGATCAATATAATATATAGCTTAAATAAACATTTTGAAATATTTTGTCGTCTGCGTTTGTACTGTACATATAACGTTTGAAGGGAGTCTCAACTGACTTTTACCGTGATGTAAACTGGTATATATGTAGGGCCAACATCTATACCCGGTTCCCCATCTGTACCCGATCGCTCATCTGTACCCGATGTTTCCTCCCATCTATACCCGATTTACTATCCTCCCATGTGTACACGATTTGTTTCTCTTATCTATACCCGATTTTCGTAGTCTCTCATCTGTACCCGATTCATAACGTTCCGCACTTTCTGACGTAACCATTTTGACGTTACAACGCTTTCGGGTTGACGTTACGCTCGTCGAACTGTAGTGGTAGACTATCAGGGATTTTAGATATTGGAGATTCTTACTGATCGTTAACAATTCTGCTAGATTTCTGAATTTTTTTTCATTTCTTTCATTAGATAGTTGACATCTTTTAGCATAAGAGTCGTCCCGAGAAACAAGAAAGGTACAGATCAGCATGGGCGCTCGTGCAGTCTACCTTTTTCCGTACGTATTAAGGCGGTGATAATTACTGATTTGTGGTGAATGCGAAAATCTGCATAAGATGCTGAAAATACAACAGAACTTCACACAAATTAGCAGATGCCAGCTTCATGATGTTTCTCACAACTTAAAATCATCCCAGTTGCAGCATTTGTTGATTTTAGATAGGGTTTATATAAGAAATGATCAAGGATCTGCGCAAAAATCTACAAAATAATCATCGTTATTGAAATGGAATTTAGGTCTGAAGGTACTTTGATGAATCAAGAAGGGCTTTCTAGCAATTATTTTCCCAACTCTTTGACACATTATCAGAGAAGAAGTAGCCTGTGTCCAATGTTTGCTAAGAAAACACAGAACAGTCTACTTTTTCAAGGTTGAACACTTTCACTCACACAACTGTCTTGGTCACTATAATGTAGTAATTATACTGTACGCGTGATATAGGTATACCTGGATCACAGTATCCGAACTGACTGTACCCTACGCCGGATATATCTGGCGTGTATACCGAGATGACACAATCTCGCTTATAACGTGTAGTCGGAAATCGGTGTGTTTGGACTTTTAATCAAGCATATACTGCGTAATTCATAGTTGTTCTGCTTGGATAACACCAGAGAGGTAGGTTTATATTTATGTTTTCTTCGCTAAAATATTTTATTGCCTTGAATGATAACAAACTCCCTGCCGCTACAGGAATTTTATCCTGCACAGACAAATGCAACGCGAGCCTGTGGTGAGAAAAACACAGTTATTATCCTGTTATTTAAACAAACAGACTTTAGATTGCTTGCGCCTTCGGATTCTTAAAAGACTTTTATCAGATGTATGTAAAAAAGGTTGAAAATGGTGTTCAAATCAAGCCCCTCGGGAAGTAAACACTGAACGCCTTACTACCGATCTAGTGTACGCCTTGCTAAGAGTATACGATGAAGTAACTGTACGCCTAACTACAGATGAGATATGTTGCCCTTGTAAATTTACAAAGCAATGAAGGCCCTGATAAGATGCCTGATTGCTTCATACTTTTATTTTGTTAATGTACTTTCTTAACAAACAGGATAACTGCCTTTTTAAGGAGTTTTGTATCAAAGTGTGTTCAGAGTATTTTTTTATTATTATTTCTGTTAAATAAAAGAATATAAAAACAATTCAGGTTGGATTCTTTCCTTCGTAAACATTTCAACTGACATCTTCTCTGCCCCGAACGAGTACTCGGGTACCCTATTTCGGTTTGGGACCAGCTCTTAGGGTACAAATTTACTAATCATTACCTGGATGCTTATTGTTATGTAAAGTATAATTATTCTATTTCACTATTTTATTTCTACTACTATGGTTTGACATCCTAGGGATCTATTGTAGTTGCAATACGTTGTTTCTGTCGAGTCCTCATCTCTAATTCACCATAGGTCTTATCCGTGATTTGTTTGTTTCTTTAAATAATTCATCGATGGATTAGAAAACCTCATGCGGACCAAACACCTTACTAAAAATTTGGAACCACTGAAGAAGCAGAGGGCGAGGATTTGAATCCAATAAAACAAGCATTCCGCGGAATGCGGTCTCTCGCCTATGTGCGATTTGTCATAAAATAAAGCTAAACATGGAAACAAAGATAACACTGCTGATGACACCAGAAAAGTAATACCAATACTCAATATTGATGTTGCTTTTGAGCTTTACTCTTCCTGATGTATGCATGACCCAAGTTTCATGGCTCTAGCCCAACTGCGAAAACTCGACAAAAAATTGCTTAGACTGTAAAACGTAAAAAGTAGCTCAAGACAGTATTTATAGTTATCTTTGAGCTTTACTCTTGCAGATGTAGGCATGGCACAAACTGCTTGGTTCTAACCCTTGTAGTACATGCAGACCTAAACGCGAAAACTTGAAAAAAAATACGAAGTCAGTGTACGGTAAAATGTTGGGCAAGATTCAATATTGTTTGTAGCTTTGAGTTTTTCTCTTCATGATGAAAGCATGACCCTAATTTCATATCTATAGCCTTTATACTTATTGAGAAATTAACCTAAACGCGAATGCTTGACAAAAAATTGCAGGTCAGTAAATCGTAAAATGTAGGTCAAGACTCATTAGTAATGGTAGCTATCAGCTATAGTCTTTCAGGTGTAAACAAGTTTCATGGCTCTAGCCTTTACACTTTTTGAGAAATGAACCAAAACGCGAAAAGTCTACCAAAAAGTGAAAAATCAGGATTTTGTAAAAACTTGTTCAACACTCAGTACTATTGTTGCTTTGATTCTTGTTCCTGTAGATGTATGCATGGCCCAAGTTTCATGGCTTAACCCCTTATCGTTGTTGAAAAACGGACCTAAATGCGAAGCTCGACAAAAATGCAAAATCGGTGAACCATAAAGTGAACGTCATGACTCATAGTTGATGATAACTTCAAGCTTTACTCACCCAAATGTATATATGACACAAGTTTCATGGCTCTAGCCCTCATAGTTCTTGAGAAACTGAGCTAAACGCAAAAACGCGATAAACGTTTACGTTGACGACGACGACGCCGCCGCCGACGACACGGAAAAGCAATACAGAATGATGTGTCGCCTCTCCTGCGCAGGCGAGACAGCTAATTTAAGCGCCCCCCAGCCCCCCCCCCATTAATCTGTTTCTGACCGTTCCAAGGCGTAGCTTCTGTTGTGTTTCTTCAATTTTAGATCTTCCTATGTCCGCTTGCCTAGGGTCATATAACAATATGGTAACCTGTATAGATGGCTTTTTAGCTTACTGTTTTGTTTTGTAATTTAAAATAGAAAATAGGTAACAATAGAAGTTACTGGTGTTTTTAGTTACGGTACCTGTCAGGAAAACAGCTATTCATTTGATATACCGTGCGTGAACTTTTGTCCATTTGTATGTACACGGTATTTATGCAAATTTACGTAAACGAAAGTACACGTGACAGGTAAACAACTTTTTTTCGAAAAAAATTTCTTAAATACATTTACAATTACTAAATATTTTACAGATCTGTTTCTAAAATGATATTTGGCATATATCCTTATATCCAGAAACGTTTAGACACTGACGATACCACTTACCGTATTATGCCTGCGAACTGTGAAACATGGCTTTTAAAGTCATGTAATGTATGAAGTTGAAATCTGATTTAACCGTGGTTGTAAAAGCTCACCAAGTAGGTCAATCGCTGATTGTTTAGGCTTTGCAAATGATAAAGGAATAAAGACTGTACATGCTGCCTTCATGCGAAGTAATGAAAAAATTAAAAATCTACATTTTTCTTCCCAGAGTGTATCTTCAGAGCCCAAACGTTTCTAGATATAATATTATATGCCCATTATCGGTGTAAAAAGATCTGTAAAATATTTTGACTGCAGATATATTTCAGAAATAAATGTTAGAAAAAAGTTGTTCATCTGTCACACGCAGTTTCCCACAATGTCTCGTAGTTAATACTTTCGTCTACGTAAATTTGCCAACATACCGTGGTATACATTTCTTGCCATTTTAGTTGTTAGGGCGGTATGTAGGATCTGAGTGAAATAAAACTTGATCATTGCCTCTTTTTTTACTTCCAAAGCAAACAGAGCGCACGTGTGTGTCTTATGTAAATTGCAATCAGATTGCCATATCATTTTTTTATATTCCAATATGGAGATTTCTACATTTTGGTACCTTTCTCATGCTATAAGTATTTATCAACGGATTTCCTTCAAATTTTGCATATGCATTTGTACCGAGAATGTCTCGCTTGGGATTGCTAATGGGCAAATTTCGTTAATTTTTGGCAGAGTTATGGCACTTGTCAATGTACAAAAAACGGTTTCTGGCCTCTAGTTCCTTTACTACTTGGAGTATCATGATGAAACTTCACAAACATGATCGAAGTAACAAATGCTTTTTATGAGCACAGAAATTTTAACATCAGGGGTTATCTGTCCCTGCCCTGAGACAATATACATGTATAAAATCATGAAAAATTCCATATAAAATCAGAGTTTGAAGCAATTTTTCTGAAACTTTCAGCAAATGATAAAAGTGATGAAAGCCTCCAGTGATGCTCAAATTTACCCCATGGGAGTTATCTCCCCCTGTCCCCGGCTATATACATGCATAAATCTGGAAAAATCAGTGTGTGATAAAGGTTTGCAGTGGCGGGGTATCACGCAGTCGTTTGCGATGCTTTTATTATAACAAAAGATCAAAGGGAGTTTTTGTTTTTGGACAAACTTTTCATAATATCAATTTCGAAAACGTATTTCGGTCTGAGGGTATTCATACTGAGAAGAGCATCTCAGCAATCCTTTGTCCAACTCTTTCTAAAATTATAACTAGAACATATGAAAACGGTAGCTTATTCTAAAATGTTTGACCATTTACACGGTGCAAGAAAACTGGAACCATTAGGATACGCATGTATACCTATACCACACCTATAATATAAGAAGCTATATTATTGTGACCTACATAGATGTGAACATGAAATTGTTCAACGTTGAAAAAAGAAGACTTCCCCTGTAGTTCTTCCTAACTTCTACCCCATTTGGACAAATGGCTACTTGTTTTTTATTTGCTCAACTTGATAATGTGTAATAAAGTTGGTTGGTTGGTTGGTTGATTTGATGCTTAACGTCCACGGTAAACAACTAAGGTCATATCGGGACGGTCAGTTAACCTAACCACACTATTCCTGGGCAGGCTTAGACCTCCTAAGCGGTTAACCAGTACTAAGTGCACATACTTTTGCCAGTAACTGACAACTGCCCTTCTTGATTCAGCGGAAGGAGAAACGAAAGTATGTGGCCAGACCGGGATTCGAACCCAGGACATCTGACTTACGAGTCAGGTGCCCTACAGATTGCGCTACCCGGCCCGGCTGTGTAATAAAGTGTTGAAAAAACAATTGCTATGCCGCTCTTCTCAATGTAGTTAAATACCTACACACCTAAATACGTTTTCATTAACGGTGTAATATATAGTACGTTAGCGAAGAAAATAAGCATGGCTATCCAAAAGTCAATCATATTGAAATTCCATACTCATTTTATATGATATTTTAGCTGCCCGAAAACCATGGTGATCTTCCTTCGAACAATAATGATATCTTGATTGACGGCAATATCTTTACCTTGGTACCGTGTACATACCGCAGTATTATTTTTCTATCTCCCAGCAATCTTCAGATATTCACAAGTGTTCTGAACTAAGCTAGGGGATCTTAAACAGACAACTAGAAGGCACCGCCGCACCCATAATGGTAGTATTCTTAAGTTGCCTAGCAACGCCATTTGCGAGTTCATGGCGTTTCTGGAAATTGTTGACTAGAAAGGAGGGAAGCTGCAATGTAGGAATGTAAATTGCTTGATTCGTTTTTAATTATCATTTGCCTAAAACTTGGCCGTTTGCATGGCTTATTGGATGACCCTCGTAGTGGCCAACATAATTATATAAGTATGGGTGTCACAGGCTATTAAGGGGCACAACTTAACGAACACCATACCGTAGATAACAAAGCGATTCAAGCGCTGATAATGCCTAACTTGCGGCTTTTAATATGAAATATTCAGGGGCATTCTCTACCAATACAGAAGCAAGCGGTTACTTTGCAGTTATCGCTTAAAGACTTGTATGCAAGAGTTATTCAGATTTGGATTTTGGAACAACTGGACAGCAAGCAACATCGAGTGAAATATTGAAAGTCAACATGATTTTAATTTGTAAGCTGTTGTTAAAGGTTGGTCAAAAATTCACAAACCTGACTGAAACGAGAATTTTTTAAAGAAATTCATAGTACGTATAGGTATTTACCAGATAATGGCGAGAAGGCCGACGAAATGGTGACTAAACAGTTTTGTTATTTTATAGCATCGTGGTTGAATGTATGCAATAAAAACGATAAAAATGGGGTTTCATTGTGTTAAAAATTTAATATTTGCCAGGTCTTTCGGGGGCCTAGAGACCTGGTAGATATTAATGCATGAAAACCATGTTTGATCCATATAAAAATAACCGCAAATTACGCACATTTTTTCCATAGGCTTCCATAGATAAACACATGTGCCAATGTGGTTCTTATGAGAACACTGGGGGACGTGGTCGTTAACATTCGCACTTGCATACGATCTAATATAGGTACTAGAGATGAAAAGTGTCAAAATGCAGAATCGCATACAACCAGCATCTCACAGGCACAAATAAAACGAACAGAAGCGGAAATTTTGTTGAGTCTCTGCTTTTGCAATTTGACTCGAGTCGCGTCGCGAGAAAACCTTTAAAGTTATTGCAAATCTAACCAGTAGGCCTATGCAATTTAATCAACAGATAAATGTTCTACCCAGTAGAACTTCAATGGCTCGAACCCTGATGGCTCGTTCACCCTGCCTGGCTAGAACTCTTTTCTTGGTGCCTAGAGATCACTTTATATGGAAACTAACCCTGGGTGGCTAGAACTACCCTTGGCTGGAACTAATTTTCACGACCCCAAGCCTGTTCGAGCCAGTGAAGTTCTACTAATCGCCACTAATCAGACTGTGCATGTGTACATGCTGATCTGGCCAAACACAGTTCGCATGTACTTTCAGACCGGATTTACGATCAGGAAAACAAACCAAAATCATGAAAAATTGCTGCCTGAAAAGCAGTGGCCACAAGAGAACTTCTTCTGGACACTAAAGCCTGATCTAACAAGCGATTCTTCACTATTTGTACATTCTGTTTGTGAGAAAAACAGATCCAGATCATTTCTACTTGTTGAACAAACCTGCGCAAGTTTGATCAGGTCCACAAGAAAAGGATCGAGATGGACACGGTTTAGTAGTATCAGTAAATGCCGAACATTTCTAAACACAGATCACTTTTATTTGGTGACCAAACTTGCTGGCTGATTGGCTACGAGTAATTCCTTGCAATCTTACATGAAATCTACTAGATTAAAACCAAAAACAGGTGAAGATTGACTGGGGTTTGGTAGAGGCGTGATTCGATCACGGTGGCAATCCAAGGACTACACACATTAATGTGTTCTAAGCGTAGACCCAACCTTTTTGTAAAAGCTAATACTTGTCATTGTTGTTGTGTGGATGGATTGTTTTAGATTGATTTGTTGCTTAACAACTATGGTCATGTCGGGCCGGTCAGTTAACCTAACCACACTATTCCTGGGCAGGCTTAGACCTCCTGAGCGGTTAACCAGTGCTAAGTGCACATACTTTCCCCAGAAACTGACAGCTGCCCTTCTTGAATCAGCGGAAGGAGATACGAAAGTGTGTGGCCAGACCGGGTTTCGAACCCAGGACCTCTGACATGAGTCCGGTGCCCTAGCGATTGCGCTACGCGGCCCGGCTGTTTGACTTGCAATTTTACTTCCTTTATATCAGTATTTCAGTGATATCAGGACGATGGTTGGGTGATAATGAAAGGCTGTGTGCAATGGAACCTAGTTTACGATTTAAAAGATCAACGCTTATAGAAGGGCTCGAATCCGGGACCGCTACATCAGCAGGCCAACGCTTAACCTACTGAGCTACAGAGGCTCCTATATTATTGTTGTTATTTTTATGACTATTTTAACTGTAATTTACGTAACTAATATGTAAGACTAACCTGAATCCATTAATTTTTGTAAAAGGAGCACCGGTAGCTCAGTAGGTTAAACACTGGCTTACTAATCTAGCGGTCTCGCGTTCGAGCCCGACTTGAGGCGGGAATCTGTCCAACCGTAAACGGAGTTCTATTGCACACAACCTTTCATTATCATCCTCCCGTCATCCTTATATGACTAAAATACTGTTACAAAGGACGTAAAATTAGAATTCATTCATCCACCCTTACTGTTTGTGTGCAAACATTTACCGCATTCGTGCTCGTGATACATGGATTGAAAAGGCTTCAGCGCGTGTAAATGTAAATGCCTCACCGATAGCGTGGCTCGCTGCCCACAATTCCACGTACTGAGGTATCTTAAATCCATGCACTCTGCGCAGTCACCCAGAAACTACTACATCTCTAATGTACGCTCAAAGAAGATGCAGATCAGCCTGGACGGATGCACATCTATGCTATCCGAATGTAGAAAATGTGGGAAGTAAGGTATCTTTTTAAGCGCATAACACCCTGATCAGATTGGATTAAGTACCCAGGCTGATCTGAGTCGTCGATGGGTGCACAATAGTTTTGTATTTTCATTCGGCTTCTCATTCACAATTATTAAGTCACGTCGCTGATTGTGAAACCACATTGTTGCAAATGGTATGACTAATGTGATACCACAAAACAGATTTTTTTCTTATATAAAAATCATCCTTATTTTGTCATATTATGATATTCTGATATCACACAATAGACGATTTTCATCACAAAATAGACCACAATTTAGATTTTTGATAGAACAATATTATCGTGAGGAAACATGCGCGTGATTAATGACTGATATCATTATCTTACAGAATAGGTCATCAGGGTAAAGCGTACAATAACTCCTCAATAAGGAATACAGTTGTCTGGACAGACACGAGAGTAATGTGTACAGCTGTATCTGCAACTCTTCATCAGTTTGACTTGAAACTGTCAACAAAGCTTGCAAACAGTAACAATATCAAGTATATGTTCATGTCAAAAGATAACTCTAAATTACATTTAAACAATGCAAATTACATAATTACTTACTTTCGGACATTTAGCGACTCTTGTTTTGCCTCAACTTCGAAATGTTACCCTTCGTCCGAAAGGAGTTTAATAATAAACTCATGAAACTATTTTTAGCAGAGTAATAGGATTTTATGTCTTACCTGTATAGAGTTTACCTAAGCAGAACAACTATAAATGATGCAGTATATGCTGGATTAAAAGTCAAAACAAACCGATTTCCGACTACTCGTTATAAGCGAATGTTTGTCATCTCGGAAAACACATCAGATACATCCGGCGTATGGTACAGTCAGTTCGGATACTGTGTGGATATCCTGTATTGAATAAATGTGCACCTTTTACATGATCGGACATTCAAGAATAAGCTACTATTTCATCTGGTCCGCCTTACAATTTGAGAAAGAGTTGCCGGCCCATGTTCCTTCTTCTGAATGTATTCTCTGCTCTTGAGGGAACTCTTTAAAGGTAGGTTCCTGTACTTTGGAATGCATCATAATTTTGATGATCTTTCATCCAAGTTGTTGGAAAGCACTTATAAAAGGGAATGAATAAGTTTCACTAAAAAGTGTAAATCAAAAAAATATTAGAAAAGTTGTTTTGCAAGGGATTTCCTAACTCTGCTTCGCACACCAGTTAGCGCTATTTTTAGTTCGCGCCAAAAATAGATAACGCAGCTGAGGTCATGCTGCATTGCATTTTTGGATAGTTTTAACCCATCCACCCTGCCAGGACCTCTAGGAGAGCTCACGACAAGGGAAAATTGACCTTTGGAGAATGGCATGAGAAATCGCGCACTTGTAGACATAATAAACATAGTTATTTTTAGAACTAGAATTCCAACGAAAGAAAATAAACCAAAAGGGAAAACGACTATTTTCTTCAACATCTGACAAGTTTCTCAGTAGCAACAAATTCAGAAAAATAAGAGAATTCAATACTGCTCAGAAAAAGACGAAAGTATTTTGTGGACATAATTGTTATCGCTAGTACAGGAACCTACCTTTAAGATTTAATTAGAACATAAAATTGCTGAGACGCCCTTCTTAACGCGTGAATATACCTTCAGACCCAAGTTCATTTTCAAAAGCTATGTTATTTTTCTATAGATTTCTGCGCAGACCTTTGATCCTTACAAAAAAAAAACTTTTTAGGAGCATGCTAATCTTTTAAGAGCATGCTATTCCTTTTTGTATTCTAAACTGTAGCGATCAAAAAAAAAAAAAAAAAAAAGAAAGAAAGAAGTCTGGTCACTTTCCGAGAGATACGTTATTTTTTATGTTTTTATTCAGATTTCTGTATTTACAGCAAAACAGCACCTTAATAATGAAAGAAGTTTCGATGACTCTGAAATGCGAAAAGTCAAGACTCAGGCCAGGTTGCGCTGCCAAACATACCTGGTTGAGTATTGACGGTCGCCGCCAATTATTTAGCAATAGTGCTTTAGAGGACTTACTAAACAGATACCAGATAAAGAAAAGAAATGTGTTCTTTATAATTCCAACTCAGCTTCTAATGCTAATTTAGCATATTATTCCTAATTTTGTTATAAGAGCTCAGCTACGAAGACAGTAGGATAAAATATCATATTTACATGAGCCGCGACACGAGAAAACCATCAAAGTGGCATGTGCGCCCAGCGCAGACTCAAATCAGACTGGGCATTCGCCCAGTCTGATCAGAGTCTTCCCTGTCCGCATGAGGCTAGCTTAAACTCTTAAGTACCTTTTAAGCTCAAAGCGGAGAACCTGATCAGACTGGGTGTATGCCCAGGCTGATCTCAATCTGCGCAGGCGCACGTGCCACTTTGTTAGTTTTCTCCTGTCGCGGCTCACATCTCCATCAGACCCGCAGGTTGCACAGCAGGGCAGAACTCGGAAATAGATGTGAGAGGGATAAAATTCAGTTAGATTTAATGATTCAAAATCGGGTATAGATAAGGGATAAGAAAAAACAGCTATAGATGCGATAGCGATCAGAACTGGGTATAGATTGGAGGACTGAAAAAACGGGTATAGATGAGAGACAGGGATCGGGTATAGATTGGGGATTTATAAATCGGGTATAGATGAGGGTCTCAATGGGGTACCTCTGGAATCAGTAATCAGTAAAATTTCAGCCCAAAAATCAGTAATCAGTAAATTTTAAGGGCAAAAATCAGTAATCAGTAAATTTTTGGCCAACTCAGTAAAATTACATATCGCACGCTGGAGTTTTCAGGGGGGGGGGGGATACATTATTTCTCCATTTTATGATTTTATGCATATTTGGAGACCTTTAATTTTAAGTCTTGTGTTGAATGTAAATTCGTGTAGTCTTTTGACAACATCAATTCTATTTTAATGGGAAAAATATCATCATTTATACTATTAAATATAGTGGAAATACAAGGAACAGAAGTAAAACCTTTTGCATAGGGGTTGTTTACCTACATGTAATGTGACTAGTCAGCATTTAAGTAAGACAGGCAGCATGCAGCATGACAAACAACATACATCATGTTTACTAGCTTATGTAATTGGGGAAAATATTTATTACTTAACCTATCGGAATGAAATTTGAAATCTGGAGGGTTACATTTAAAGAACTTTCTTCTTAGGCGGAATGGCTTGCGAAGTAAAGAATTTATGGTTAAAGAGTTTCTTTTTGATATTTCAGTGAGTACAGATGCCATTCTGATGAAACTTTCTGCGCACATCGTAATATTTGAGTGGTCTAATAACGATTTTTTCGCCGATTCCGTTAACCGTTAACCGCGTGTGAAGCCGCTAACAGGTAATTTTTTCAGTCAAATTTCGCTATTCAGTATATTTTTCGGCCGATTCCGTTAATCACTTAGCATAGCCGACGCCGCTAACCGGTAAAATTTCCTCTAAAATTCCGCTAATCAGTAATTTTTGGGGCCAAAATTCGCTAATCAGTAAACCCCATTGAGACCCTCATAGATGTGAGACAGGAATCGGATACAGACGGGAGATTTGTGAATCGGGTATAGGTGACAGACAGTAATCGGGTATAGATGGGGAGGACAAGTCAATCAGGTGCAGATGGGAGGGAAACCGGGTATAGATGAGGGATCGGGTACAGATGAGGGACCGGGTATAAATATGAGTCCAACATATATATACGGTGACAAGTATAATAGCTGTTCATCACAATGCTAACTCGATAGAGTTCATATATCAATCCATAAATGCTTCGGACAGGAATACAAGAAAGCAATCAAATATTATAATGGAATAGGATAAAATCAATGGACAGCATTTCTGTATCCTGCTTCATTACCAAGCGGGCTCATAACGTCGAAATGACGTCATACTAACGTCGATGCGATGTCATCACGTCGCATTGACAGCAACACGACGTCATTAGATGTAATATGCCTGCTGAGTATAAAAAGATATTGTCTCGAGCCTGATAAACTTGATATCAAAAGACACTTACATGGTTTTCTATTTATCATGCATCATTAGAAGATTTACGGCGTTAAGAGTGGCAAACAAATGATAAGCAAACGCAGTTTTGTTCAAACTTGCTGACGTTGCGAATGTGTTATGACGTAAGTCGGTGACGTCAATTAACCAATCGAACGTTGATATCACGGCCAACGCCAGTATACAGCCAATCGTCTTCAGAGATCTTCTCTTAAGACATGACCTGATAACATTCGCGCAAGCGCAGTTCTACAGTGACACGATATCACTTTGTGTTATCATACCCCTGTTATCAGTGGAATTTTGCAGCAGGTGCATGATAAGACTTTAAACCGAGGTCCCGTCTCCGTATCACCTTTGTGTCAACTTATTTTTTCTAACAATCTGTGTCTGTCCTATCTGTGATGAAGATAAAGGTCCACAAATCAAAACGTTTTTTTAAAGACAAACAAAACCTAGAACTGTCAGAGGATTTAACTATAACCTCTCCTATGCGCTGATTTCGTAAAGCACTGTCATGTAAAAAGAGCAATGAAACCCGTAACAAATCTTCAATATTCTAAATATGAAAAGAAAGAAAACTGGATAAATAAATGAATGAAATAATCTTGCTTGTTCGTCCCACAATACAATACCTCATTGTTTATCTGTATACCAATTATGAAGCGTCTAGCTTTAAAATATTTTATGAGAAAAACATGGCTCAAATTTACTAGAAAAGACAGAAAATTGGATAAATAAAAGTAAGAAGATATGCAACGAACCAGATTATCAATTCAAAAAATACAACACCTCATTTGCCCATGTGTACTCAAAGTTCCAAGATTCTAGCTTTAATAATTTCTGGAAAAAACTCTGTAACAAGGTTTTTAATGTAAACATGCCAGAAAGGAAAAGACAGAAAAAATGATTAAAGATGGAAAATAAGAGCAGTGAGCATAAAACTCAATCCCACGATTCAACAACTCTTCTCCATACCTTAAATAGAGGATCTTACATGAGCTCTCATGTATTATTGAATATATTAAACGAGTTGGGGAAAAAGATAAGATGCGAGGCTCTGCCGAGCATCTTATCGTTTTCACCAACGAGTTTAATAAATTCAATAATACAGGAGCACGAATGCAAGATTCTATTCATCATTTGACACTAAAATCGCATTTTATTAGCAAATTTTGCACTAAAACGTCGCGAAATTGCCATTAGAAAATGCGACGTTTTATTGACGTCAACGCATAACGTTATGACGTAATTTGCATAGTTAATCCACTAGTGGATTATCGTTTTAAATGCATGGCTTAATTACACTCTCAGATGCGACGTCACATGATAATACCATGTTTGAAGATTCCAGCTTGCATAGTTCCTGAGAAAACTATGACACAAATTTACCATGATAAGACGGAAAAATCAGTGGATAAAACAAAAGGAAGACTAAAAGCAATGGGCCTGTTTTTCCATCTCACGATACAACAAATCATCATATTTTTTGCCAGTTTTCAAGATTCTGGCGTCAGTATTTCCCAAGAAAACTTTGACAGAAACTGCAATGTTAACATGCAAAATAGGCTTTACTATGTCAGATACTTAACTACATATGTACATAACATGAATAAATGTTGTCAATTTTATAACGTCAGTTTAATGATGTTACGTCTTTAATTATGTTACGTCTTTTAACAATGCTGTGTAGACAGTTGGTTGTAATACATTTTCATCTGGCGTCTCCACTCAATGCTTTTTGTGTTGAATTAAGCTCTGGTTTGAATTTGTCAATTAAATATTTTCCCTTTTCTTTTCTATCTATAATACTGTCAGAGTTTATCTTAAAAAAGAAGAAACATAAAATACTTGGGATCTTTGTCTGAGCAAGTGGAATTATGGCCGCCTACAGGGGTCATTTGGAGATTTTCATGTCGAATGTGCTGGTTATGTAGTGTGGTTCGTTTTCTTAAATTATTCGTTTCCCCTATATAATACTCTCCACATCCTCGGCACTCAATTACATTACATATATTACGGTTTTTGCTGTGCAAGACAGGTCTGCATTGACGGTAAAGTTTTCACCCTTAAAGCTAAATGTTGACCCTTCTTTAATATGTTTGCATAGCCCGCATCTTGACCCTTTACATTTAGTGATTTCAAATTTCTTTTGCTGTTTATTCGAAAATTTTGCTTTAGTTAGTTCTTCTAGCTTGGAGGTTGTCGTTTTCTTTTTAAAAATATTTTCTGTTTATAAAGGGTCTTCATTCTGTCGTCTCTTAAGAGGATAGACTTGTTTTGTCGAATTTGGGGGTATATTTCTGGGTTATTCGGGTTAAATGTGTTATGGAATGAAACTGCTATATTTCTCAATTGATTCATTCGGTTTGAGTAAATTGGGTCTATTCCAAACTTTGA
The DNA here is from genome assembly GCA_963989385.1 of Ctena decussata. Lineage (NCBI taxonomy): Eukaryota > Metazoa > Mollusca > Bivalvia > Lucinida > Lucinidae > Ctena > Ctena decussata. The sequence goes on along the minus strand of OZ022501.1, from coordinate 29,414,147 downwards.
TTTCTGCTTTACTGTCATCACTGAGAACTGAGAGATATTTTTGCTTCAAAAGAAACTTTTTTTAGCTTTTCAAGCCTTACAAGTAGTGTGTTGTCTTCCCAAATTATCAGTTTTAACCTTCTTGCTAAATTATATGGAATGCTGTTTCGTTTATGTTTCGGGTGGCATAATATGTATAGAAGGTACTGTTTTAAATCGGTTGGTTTATGATAAATGTCTGTTTGAAGCTTTCCATCTTTGTTAATGAGTAATGTATCTAAAAAGGGAAGACGGGTCCTACTTTTATCTAATGTATATTTTATGCCGGGAAAGAGATTATTAAGCAAATTGTAGAATTTCATTTGTTGTTCTTCTGTTCCTGTGAAAATGATGAAGCAGTCATCTAAAAATCTTTTGAAATTGGTTTCTATGTATTTTCTGGAAACTGAATCAAAATCTTATTCAGACTGTTCGTACATTTTCTCTTCTAGATATGCTAATACATGAGTTGCATAAATGGGAGCAAATTTACTACCCGTACGAGGATCGTCCAAAAAGTTCTGTCACTGGACTCATAACTTTGCTCACAGACGTGATAGCTTACCACGGTTTGCAACAATCAAAAGAACATTTTTTTATCTTTATACTGATATCAAGTAAATGTTGGAAACATGCCATCTGGTTAAGTTATAAGCTCAGATACAGACCTTATATTTGACACTGGCCTATTTTCACGATTTTTGTTTTTCTGCTGGCTTGCTTCATGCTGCATATCTCGTCAATTACATATTGCAGGATTCTGAAATTTTCAGGGTTGCTGTCTGTTGCATTTTGTGGGACATTACATAAAAATCAGCGACTTTTGTCAATTATTTGCGATGCAAAATATTGGTATATGAAATATGGTGAAATACGCAGTCACGTGATTTTTAAGGACCCACTGTGCCTTCATTTTAGGGATCCTTTCTGAAATTTTGATTGAGAACACATTGTCATGATCTACTGCAGTAAAGATATGCTTCAGAATTTGAAATACTATACGTTTATGAAGCTTTTGAACTTAGAACATGACCTAGTCGATTTTCCTATGGCGTTGTTTGCATAAAGTTGAGGTTACGAAATGCTGTAAGCTCTTTAAAATGGACAGAATCACTTGAAGATTTTTTCGTTGTGTTTATGTAGCACCTTTGATATCGTAGGCATCGGACAGCGATAACAGACATCCCTTCATTCATTATTGCCGGAGTTGCATCTACTAATTTGCCAGTAGGGTGAGGGTACCCTTCTTTTGAAGAAGATTGTGTATGTTATGTCATTGATACAAGAATCAGTTTTTACAGCTATGCGATAAAAAATGATTTTTGAATGTTTTTTATTTTAGGTGAATAGCACCTTTCGTTTCCGAGATATAAGCCAGTGACAGAACTTTTTGGATGACCCTCGTAGCTCTACCTTTAGTTTGAAGAATGTAAATATCATTGAAATAACGGCTGTTGTTCTCTAAGATGAGTTTTATGCCCTCTAATATAAATTCTTTGCTGATTCTACTCCGAGATTCACTCGGGTATTTATTTATCCAGAATGCAATAGCTTCTAGGCCGGGGTCATGGGGAATATTCGAATAAAGACTCTCAAAATCAAGGAAACTAGTAATGCTATCGTTAAATATTTCCCGTGGTAATGTTTGAAGAAAGTCTTTTGTGTCTTTAATATATACTTTTTATATATTTTGTGTATAGCTGAAGCAAAATGTCTATAAGATTACTCCGCCTGTGTGATTACAAATTACAAATACAAATTGTGTAATTTGTATTTGATTGGTTGCTCATTTTTTTGCACCTTCTTGGGCAAGTGCTCTGTTATTTCTTTGTAAAGGTAGGTTATTCAAGAGTGGTGGTCTAGGATTTCTATTATTCTGAAAGGCTGAAGATCGTTTTGGGAAATTTGATTGCGCGTTTTTAGAACCTGGTTTGTCTAACCTTACTCTTTTTTGAATGAAGTTAGTGCTTTCTTTATTAGGCTGAATATTGCTACTTACTTTGGTTGCTGGTGCATAACTGGAGACGCCAGTAATTATAACGTCATAATCAGTTCCTGAATTATTGTCAGTACTTTCATTATTGCCAGTAATCTGCTGTCGCTGTTGATTGGCTGGCTTGTTCCTTATTTTGTGGGGAAGAATTTTTTTTATCATAGATGAATGGGTTTATGCTGGCAAAGAACTTCAAAAAGTCTGCTTCGTATTTCTCTGTCCATTTCACGTTACTGTTCTCCCATTTTTCTCTTGATCGTATTTCTTCTTTGACGCATTCTTCTTTCCATAACTTTTTTGTCATTGCCTTGTTTCAATGTTTTCCATTGGGTTTTAAAGGAGTCTCTAGTTAAACATGTCTCATTACACTTAAATGTTGATGTTCTGTAAGTAATTCACATCTGAATTGTTCAAAATAATGAGACTGGCCCTCGATGTTGTCTCAGTTGGGTTGAATCTGTCGTGACACTGATTTCTGGAGGGATTGAGGGTAATTTCAAAGTCCCCCTTGCATCATTTTACCTTACCTTGAATAAGAACTGCATTTTCATGCATTTGATTGTTAAAAATTATAAGCCGGATGCTTTCGTAACCTTGGAAGAAGCCTCATTTTAGAAAAAATGGTCCTAATTTGGGTCTTCGTAGAGATTTTAGGGCGCTTGTTTAAAGTTGGAGTGCACCAGTTAGAAGGAGCTATGGTCGATATATCTTCTGAAAAGTAAGATCCTTTGGAAGCAAGGGACACACCAAAGAACAGAAAATAGCAGTCTCGGTTTAATTGATTCCGTTCATGACTAGATCTAGTAATGAAATGTGCGACTCCAGCCACGCCCCTAACACCGGCTTAAGCGTTACTCTACATGTATTTTCAAAATTACTCAAATGAACTCAATGATCTCAAAAGACCAGAAAATATAGCCTATTCTTGCACACCAGATAAGGATATCCGCGTGTTTCGCCTGTATCTACAAATCTTATCTCACCCTTGTTATCTCACCCAGGACGGGATAAAAATCACGTGTCGTGAATGCATTTGTTGTACTGGAGGTCACGTAGGCCATCTGCGTCGTCAAGTGATGTTGGCTTTTTACATGCTGACGTCACGAAGACGGCAAAAGTGACGTTAGTTTTTGCACGCCGAACGCTGACGAAAAGAACAGAATGGCGGTCATTGAAAGCGGCACCTTTAAGAATCAAATAAAAACCTCTTAAGCACTAAAACTACGCATTTTAACAAGTTCTTAAATTAAAACAAAATGTGGTGTGCAAGAAAAAGTATCTCATGGGTGTGGGTGCCGATAGAAAAATCCGACCTCGGGGTCACTGTCCGGCATCACGAGGCTGCCGAGTGATGCCGAACAGTAATCCCGAGGTCGGATTTTTCTATCCGCACCTCACACACATGAAAGATACTTATAATCTGCACTATGATGATGTACGAGGAGACGTTTTACGGCCTCCACACGGCACAAACGCCAGCTGCAGTGACGATACATATGTTCTGAAAGATAAGATCCTTTGGAAGCAAGTAGCCGCGATTCGCAAGAAAAGTGTTGTATTTTCCAAAATGTTTATATTGCGGTCTATGGGAAATGTATTGGTACCGTCACCCTACCTGGATATTGTTCGAGGGTATCCAATCAATTATAGTGTCGAATTTGCCCACAGATGAATAGTGGGCGTAACTGGGCTTTTTGAGGATAACTGTTGTATAGAGGTTCAGATTCACTACCGTAAAAGTTCTAAAGATTAAGACACGTGAAACAGTTACCTTTATTGTCCTATAATGCAACAGTTGGTTTTACTGTACAGTAATACATCCAAAAGATGCAAATGAAAGGAGCAGTGACACGACAAAACCAACAAAGTGGCATGTGTGCCCAGTGAAGACTCAGAACAGCCTGGGCGTCCGCCCAGTCTGATCAGAGTTTTCGCTGTTCGCCAGGAGCTAGCTTAGACCCTCATCTACCCTTTAAACGCAAGCGAAGTCTCTGATCAGACAGGATAGATGTTCAGGCTGATCTGAGTCATTGCGTGGCGCACCTGCTACTTTGTTGGTTTTGTCATGACTCGGCTTAAATATGTAACATTGTTTATGAGCATTCTAATCTGGTAATCTGGTTCTGCACTGTTTGTCTACATCTGTTTGTCCCAATACTTACAATTTTACAGAAATCAATTTCGTATTTATCGCTTTCATAAAGACAAGGTAAAGAAAACGTTAACATTATAAATTTATTCATTGACAGTTTTCAAATCTGAAGCAAAATACTTCCTGGTAGTATAGAATAACACTCTTATAGGTAGATATAGATAATCGCAGGGTATAATCGATTCCGCTAATTTTCGCTTCCTGCTGAGACTGTACATCATAGTTGGCTTCAGCCGAGACTGTCCGCGAACTCTTGCTTCCTGCAGGGACTACTGTCCTCGAAAATTGGCTTCCTGCCGAGACAGTCCGCGTGACTCTGCTTCCTGCCGAGAGCCTCGGCAGGAAGCAGAATCGCGCGGACAGTCTATGCAGGAAGCCATTTATCATGTACAGAAGTCTCGGCAGGAAGCAAGAGATCGCGACCAGTCTCGGTGGAAGCCAAATATGATGTACGGTCTCTGCAGGAAGCGAAAATTTGCGGAATCGATTATACCCTGTGATAATGCAATGTTATGGTTAAAGTTATGAATTCGGTCATATGGAGATAATCTTCATTCATTTTTCAATATCCAGCTTAACCTTCATACACGGTTCAAAAACGGATTTGATATCAGTTTTCGGAAGAGCTTGCAACATAAACTTTACAATAGGACTTGCAATGACTGTCCGATAGTTTAAATCTGGAGGAAATTTTATAATACACTAGAATGCTGTTAGTTTATCTGTTGAGTTTAACATACGTTTTACATGGCGTTTGTCAAAGCGCCTCACCATGTGGACCTCTTAATCGATGTAGTTGTGTTGCATTTCATAAAGGATTGGCTGTGGACTGCCAAGGAGCAAATCTGAGCCTACAGGAGACTTGTGAACTATGCTCACATTTCAATGAAACAGTGTTGTCTCTGGATGTTAGTAACAACAAGCTAACTGGTATCTCACGTGACTGCTTCTCGTTCTGTATAAAGCTCAGAATTCTCTCTATTCGGAACACAAGTTTAAATACTGCGGAAGCTTGTGAAACATGTAGGCAGTTCGACGATACACTGATTTCTCTAGATCTGAGTACAAATAATATCTCTACTCTAAAAGACAGTTGCTTTACCGGATGCAACAGGCTCGAACAACTTTCTTTGTCAAACACAAACCTTCACAGCTTATCGACTCAGTCCCTGGTAAACCTCAAGAGTCTTCGGGAATTAAATCTTGACCATAACCATTTAATCAGAAACTGCAGATTCACAAATGCGGATGATCTAAAAGCTCTCTCGAATTTGCAAGTTTTGACAATAAAAGGAAACGTTGACGCTTTGTTTTGTCAAAACAATCAGCCTTTTCTTGACAATGTTCCTACAGCTGCTTTCCCAAATTTGACAGAACTACATGCAGATGGAGTTAAGCACATTCGTTTTGGGAAAAACTTTACCTACTTTAAAAATCTGTCGCTTCCAGGGGCGTAACTAGGGGCAATTTCATAATACGCACAACCATGTTTCATTCACTACTTCTTGAAGGGAAAATACGAATTTCAGCCTCTTTGGGAGTTGGTTTTGAAATCTTGTCTAATTTTTGAAATTTCAGCATGCAAATATGCAGGTGCGTTTTGAAATTTTGTCAATTTTGACAAAATTTCAATACGCATTTGCGTATTTGCCGTATACGTAGCTACGCCCTTGGCTTCTGAATTTGTCAGGTGTGAATTCCAATTGTAGTATAATCTCGCTCAGTAACGACACATTCAGTAATCTCCCATACCTGCGGCACCTCGACGTTTCATTGTGCAATATATGAGCCACGACACGAGAAAACCAACAATGTGGTTGTGCGCCCAGCACAGACTCAGATCAGCCTGGACATCAACCCAGTCTGATCAGAATCTTCGCTTTGGGCTTAAAGGGTAGCTAAGGGTCTAAGCTACATTCATGCGGACAGCGAAGACTCTGATCAGACTGGGCGGATGCCCAGGCTGATCTGAGTCTGCGGTGGGTGCACAACCACATTGTTGGTTTTCTCGTGTCGCGGCTCATATCAGAAGTCGATGCAGGGACATTTGAGGTACTTCACGAACTGACATACTTGAATCTGTCAAACAACCTAGGTCTAGGGTTTGTTTCACTGACTCTCTCTCTCTCTCTCTCTCTCTCTCTCTCTCTCTCTCTCTCTCTGCCAATTTAGCCAGGCCGCGTAGCGCAATCGGTAGGGCACCTGACTCATAAGTCAGAGGTCCTGGGTTCGAAACCCGGTCTGGCCACATACTTTCGTTTCTCCTTCCGCTGATTCAAGAAGGGCAGTTGTCAGTTACTGGCGGAAGTATGACTGTGCACGTAGTACTGGTTAACCGCTGAGGAGGTCTAAGCCTACCCAGGAATAGTGTGGTTAGGTTAACTGACCGTCCCGACATGACCATAGTTGTTTACCGTGGACGTAAAGCAATAAATCAATCAATCAATCAATCTGCCCAATTTAGCTTCATTGTTGTTACACACACTGAGATCTATTACAATCATTTGAATCTTACCAGCAGTTGAGCCGCAACAGGGAAAGAGGAATCTTGTTGGATATGACAACAGCAAAATCTGCCTAGTCTAACAAGACTGCTTCAAGATACAAAGCTGTATATATAAGCGAATAGCAAAACCCTGATTGGCTTACAAGCAAACACTTTCCGTTCTGAATTAAGTTACGAAGAGTGTTTCGTGTGTTCGATGATAAGCCTGAAAATGTGTCAGGATGTGCGGATGTGGGAGGTGTGGGGAAAATTTGGAGGCTTGCTACATGCCATCCGACGTTTGGCACGTGGCACAAAACAGCCATTTATCCCGTGGAAGCAAAGTACTGTACATGAACTTAAACTGTATACGAATCGCTCCACTTTGGCAAATTCCACATCCCGAATAAGCGTAAAGACCATTGACAGTATACTTAAACAATCTACTTGAAAGTTGAAAATTGTGGGCGTGTGAGGAACTGTTGAAATACGCATGAACTTTGTATACTTATTCAAGCAACCCATCATTGCCTTCATTTAGCAAAATGTGCATGAACAAAAAAGCTACCAGCCCAAGATCCATAATAGAATGCACACATGCAAGCTGTTCATCTTAACTTTTATAATATTTGTAGTGCAGGCTATCTTAGTCTTTGCTTGTTTCAGGTCACCCGTGTACTTACTGACCCTCAGAAAATACTTCAGTAAGGGAAAAAGTGAAAACCTTCCCGCACGTCACCACATTTGGTAGCTTAGAGTGCTCAAATGAGAATCTGAAGGCCGCTAGCTCAATTCCTATCATTGCCTAATAAATATATTTCATCTGTTGTCCTTTTCAATTCGGAAATCGGAAATCGACTGCCCAATTATTTAATTTCAGGACGCAGAGTATGAAGAATAAGCCCAGAGTTGAGTATAAAGTGTACTGGATTGCCCTTTACATGTGCCTTCGGAACGATTCGTAAATGCAAAAATATCAAATCTTCTGGTGACCTGCAAGATACCCAGGCCTGCTACTCAACCGGACAATTACAATGTTACAATTCTAGTCGGCATATAAATGAAGACTGAACATGTTAAGCATTGGAAGGAACTGAAATTGAGAGTGTACGTGTAAATGTGTGGGCCTAGGGCAACCGGGTACACTTTCAGGGGAAGCATCTCGGCAATAATTTTTTTGATTTATCCTACCTTTCCAATGTGAGTAAACACTTTAAGGAGAGCATTTGCTCCTTTGGGAGCAAAGAATTTTTGAAGAGTCTCCCAGTTCAGGAAAACTAACAGGAAATTAATAAAGTTGTGTATTGATAATACGTCTACGATAATTTGTGCCAGTTATCCATAAAAACGTGTTGCGGCTGTATATAGAACCTCTTCGCCAAGACTACTCTAATGTGAGGCAACCTCAGTCATTTTAATAGAGAAATAGAAAAACACGATCTGAATTATTAGTAAATGTTTTTGTTGTTTGTTTTATATGTAACTGCATAACCCAAAGAGTCCGTAATTGGAGAAATAAAATTAATGTTCTATTCTATCCTATTATTTTATGTAGATCTACCCGTGTACCTGCAGATTTAGATTTGTAAATGTTGCCCCCCATCCCCCAAATACACACACACACACACACACACACACACACACACACACAGAGAGAGAGAGAGAGAGAGAGAGAGAGAGAGAGATGTCTGACGAGTTTCTCAAACTTATACAGGCAATGCAAAAACATCGCATGCATACAGTGCACTGCTAACCCTTCTCAAACGCGTAACTGCTTATAAATACGCTAATACCCAGGTGCGTATTGTAATTAAATAGACAAAATTTCAACAGGTATGGCCATATTTGATGTTGCTGGTATTTGTAAATTGAACAAGATTTCAATAGTAGCGGCAAGCAGACACAACTATATAAAGTATCTTCGGGGCCCACCTCTTATTCTTGCTCTCAAAGGATAAACATAATGGTGCGTAAAGTGTAATAACCCCTACACTCCTGCTTCTAACCGTCCCACGAGGGGGGGGGGCATTCCTCATCCCTCCCAGGTTACGCACATACAACCGTTTATTTGACTTTTGAAATCAAGCGCGTGATCTGCTAATTAAAAAAAGAAATAACCGTTAAATTATCGTTCAGTTATGAGGGGAAAGGCTAATCCTGAACGATAGCACGAACTGTACCTAAATGAACATCAATTGCTGATTAAGTCCGTCTTTTAAGCCATGATTATACAAACTTCTAATCGATTCAAAATCACGTCATAAACTTATGTTTACGATTTGCTAGAGCATAGAGGTGAGAGTTGACATTATAAAATATGAATAAAATGAATTTGCTTGACTGTTTTATTCGGTCTTGGTTGAAGATTAATCAGTGAGAGGTGTTAGGTTTCTACGGACAGGCCGAATTGTGACTTTGTTATTGGCAGTGAACACTTAGCGCGTAAAGCTGGCATGATTTCGACGCCATTTTTGGTTTGTTGTCAAACCGAGTGGTCATATGTTATTTTGCAATTTTAAAATGTTCCAAAACCAAATTTTCTGACATTTCACATAATAGTAGAATATATATCAATATTTATCATGGCATAGGTCTGCGTTTTGGAGAAAGTCGAATAAGCTGTTTCCTAATTTTTTATTCACATGTTTGACGCTGACGTAAAGGACACTGTTTCGTCAATAATTACACAGGCGGAAAAGGATGTCCTGGAATTATTTTAACAGAAATATTCAATAATGGAAGTCAGAAAAGTGCTCTTAAAATTTCAACCGGTGGGGCGATTTGATAAATCTGTATGGTCGCGTTAAAGTACTATGGGGTTCGTCGATAGCCATTTTGATGGCGACAATTTCGAACAAAAATTCGTTGCTATGTGCTTGATTATATCCCTACTCCTTGGAGCTGCGTTCCAACTGGTTATCCACTGAATAACGGTGATGTCATATGATAAATATTTTATCCAACTGTCTTCGTAGCTGAACTCTTATAACAGAATAAGGAATAATACTCGTATGCTAAATTAGCATTAGAAGCTGAGTAGGAATTATAAAGAAGAACACGTATCTTTTCTTTATCTAGTAGGCTGTTTATTTACTTTTCATTTGTTTTCCTCTATAGCACTATTGTCAATAATTGGCAGCGACAGTCAATACTCAAACAGGTATGTTTGGCAGCGCAAACTGATCTGGGTCTTGACTTTTCGCGTTTCAGAGTCATCGAAACTTCTTTCATTATTAAGGTGCTGTTTGTGGTAAAAACAGAAATCTGAATGAAAACATAAAAAATAACGTATCTCCCGGAAAGTGAGCAGACTTCTTTTTTTCGCTACAGTTTAGAATACAAAAAGGAGTAGCATGCTCTTAAAAGATTGACATGCTCCTAAAAAGGGTTTTGTGTAAGGGTCAAAGGTTAATTTTCTGCGCAGAAATCTATAGAAAAATAACATAGTTTTTGAAAATGAACTTAGATCTGAAGGTATATTCACACAATAAGAGGGGCATCTCAGCAATTATTTGTTCCAATTAAAATCTTATAGAGTTCCTTCAAGAGCAAAGAATACCTTCAGAAGAAGGAACATGGGCCGGCAACTCTTTCTCAAGTTGTAAGGCGGACCAGATGAAAACAGTAGCTTATTCTTAAAGTTCCATCCATGTAAAAGATGCACATTCATTAAATATAGGATAGGCAGATATTCCTATATCATGCATACAGTATAAATACTACAATACTATGACCAAGACAGGTGTGTGAGTGAAAGTGTTCAACATTGAAAAAATAGACTGTTCTGTGTTGTCTTAACAAAATGTTGGACACAGGCTACTTCTTCTTTATCTGCTCAGTCAAGGTAATGTGTCAAAGAGTTGGAAAATAATTGCTAGAGCGCCCTTCTTAATTCGTTAAAATACCTTCAGACTTAAATTCAATTTCAATAGCGATGATTATTTTGTGAATTTTTGCGCAGAAAATTACCCTCGATTATTTCTTATATAAAACTTTTCTAACATCAACAAATCCTGCAATTTTGGGATTCTTAATTGTGAGAAACATAATAAAGCAGGCATCTTCTAATTTGTGTGAAGTTCTGTTGTATTTTAAGCATTTTATGCAGATTTTTGTATTCACCACAAATCAGTAATTATCACCGCCTTAATGCGTACGGAAAAAGGTAAACTGACCGAGTACCCATGCTGATCTGTACCTTTCTTGTTTCTCGGGACGCCCCTTATGTTAAAAAATGTCAACTATCTAATGAAAGAGTTGATAAAAATTCAGAAACCTAGCAGAATTGCTAACGGTCAGTAAGACTCTCCAATTTATCATATGACGTCGCATCTGAGAGTGTAATAAAGCCATGCATTAAAAACGATAATCCACTAGTGGATTAAATATGCAAATTACGTCGTAACGTTATACGCTGACGTCCATTAAAACGTCGCGTTTTCTAATGGCAAAATCGTGACGTTTTAGTGTAAATTTTGCTAATAAAATGCGATTTTAGTGTCATATGATAAATAGAATCTTGCGTTCGTGCTCCTGTATTAATGAATTTATTAAACTCGTTGGGAAAAACGATAAGATGCTCGGCAAAGCATCGCATCTTATCTTTTGCCCCCACTCGTTTAATAATGTCAATAATTCATGAACACTCATGTAAGATCCTCTATATAGATTGGAGTAAAATCGGGTATAGATGAGCGATCGGGTACAGATGGGGAACCGGGTATAGATGTAGGCCTTACATATATACCAGTTTACATTACGATAAAAGTCAGTTGAGACTCTCTTCAAGCGTTACAAACGCAGACGACAAAATATTTCCAAATGTTTATTCGAGCTATATATTATATTGATCATTCAAATATAAGAAGGCAAACAGAGATTGTCTAGACTAGCTCAGTATGAGCCGTTTCATCATTCGAGTAAAAAAAACCTTTAAGTATCGAAAGTCTAAATAACAGGCAGTAGAATAATAAAAGTCTATCAATGCATGCTTTATATAACTGTAATGTAATTGTAACAAAAACGACGAAACATACCCGGCGGGCACATAACGTCGAAATGACGTCGATGCGACGTCATCTCGTCGCATCGACGTCAGTTTGACATTATTTCGACGTCAGGTACGTCGCATCGACGTCAGTACGATGTCATTTCGACAACATATGCCTGCTGGAAAAGAAACTGGACGAATCCCAATATTTAACTCCAAATATCACGCCTGTTAAACTGTCATATCTACCTCCGACGGAGATGCTTAACGCATCCGAGTAGAAAACTGTCCATTAAAGTTAGAATGCGGTGTATGATAAGTACAGGGATTATTTAAAATCGAAAATGCTATTAGACTGTTGTACATGTATAAGATTATCATGTCTTACAGAAGCTTCCATTTATCTAAAAGTTATAATTTTTGAAGTGGCTTTGAATGCAATAATATGACAAAACTGAGCAGCTCTTAAATGCGTCATGATGACATGTTTGATAAACATCTGCCCGCTGGTTCATGAGAGGCATACAAGAACAGTAGATGAAAACCACTAGCGACTAATCGAGTGGAGAACACCACATAACTTTAGATGATCGTTGCTATATTCCTTTACTAAGTCCACAGTCTCAGGTCGCAAAAGGTAAATACATATATGTGACAGTGCCTGCGATTTTGAGCCTTGTGGAGGTGCGACGTTGACGTCACGAAACGTGAAATGAAAGTGACGTCATAATTTTTGCACGGAAAGTTAACTGTATTGCCGCGCACTGACTAATAAATTTCAAAGAGTCTCCTGAAAAGAGTGATTCAACATTTCAATCGGCGTGTTTAATTTTCTCCATCTACACTCTTTTAAGAATGTTCGCATTGTAGATCTTTGAAAAAAGAGATGCCATGAACCAGAGTTACAAAGGTTTATCCAGCTAGTATGTAAATTATATCCAATAAGTGAAACAAAAACAAAAATCGGGTGGTTGTGAATTTCATTTGCTTTTACAGTAAACCTTAGCGCTATTTCTTTGTGCTTCTCAAAATCTATTCTGGAAGCACTAATAAATATGAAAATGTTAAAAACAAAATTTCCGATTTTCGCTACATAAGGCTCAAAATGCCAGACACTGTCACATATAACTAAGTTGATGCTTTGCATCAATGTTTTCTTGTAAAGGATGTGTTACTGTTACTTTTTAACAAGAGTGCACTGATAGCCAATTTCACTGAAATTAAACAGTAACAAAACTAAACAATTAATGACAAAACAATGCACTACATATATATACAGTAAAACAGTTTCTCTAAAGTAAATTCTACCGTTTATACACCTTTCCTATAAATCGATAAAGTCGCGCACGAGTTATCTACCCAAGTAGACTGTGACGTCATCTATAGGAACATCCTATATAATTCAGTGCAACTGCAAGCACACATAACATGCATAAAGCAGACGTTTTGTAAATGTGAACTGCAAAAAATACATTGAAAGACCAAATTAAAGTATAATTGCACTGTTGTCATGTGACATTTTTTTACTTATATATATTTCTTTTATTTTAATATCATACAAGTCGCTCATGATTTTCATGACCCCTTTCATCGACGCCGTGTTTCAAAACCCCGGCAATACATTCACGTTTGTTCAATATAAAATAGCTACATTTCGTATAAATAAGTTTCGTAAATCAGAAAAGTTCTTTCCATTTTTCCGACAGGTAAAACGTCAGCATTCAGGTAGTAACTACTGTATACATTACCAGGCAGATTATAGCGCTGATATTTATGGTTTCTTGTGCGATGCATCGATCTAAAAGCATCAGCATCAAGACAGTTTTCCGTAAGTTTGAACCCGAGGTTGAATTTATATTAATTTTTCCATCTCTTACTTATCTTCGGTATTATTTATTTGATCGTTTCCATTTTACGGTAGGGTGTTCTTAAATCCGACTTGTGTCTAGGTAATACACAATCATAAGTGTTTGTTTATTGCGGCAATGCGCGCCGATCGGTGATTACACAAACGAATTCCATGTCAGCACACTTTGTTGTCATTTTTAGCGAGTGTCTGCTTTATAATCAGCTAATTTTTCGTTTTGTATCTTTTGTAATAACGGTCTGAACATCTTCCGCGATTTTCTTTCTTTTCCTTATGTTTTGGAAGCTGCACTGGTGATACATGCTCTTGATTACGGTAATTTTTGCCCGAAATTTTAGTCGGAAATCTTTTAATTTTATGTCAAATTCTCATATGCTATAAGTTAACATATCTTAATCTTAACCGTTGAATGTTAGTTTTGAATATACGGAAAACCAGCAATTATTAGGTCACACAATAAAAAACAATAGCCTATCCTATAGATGACGTCATAGGCGTTGCAAGGGACAAAACTCGAACAGAGTCTGAATTATAGGAAAGGTGTATATAGTGCGTTTATGATGTTACAGTGTTTAGACAACGGCAGAGAAAACTTAATTTTTATCAAACATTACCAGAAGTGAAAACACTAGGCCACTAGGGCAGGGCTTTTAATGCCCCCGTTTATTATATTTTACCCCTATCCAGCTGCCCGTCTTTCTTTTCATTCTGCCCATTCTGCCAGCAGAATAGCAGAATGAAAAAGTTTGTCGGAATTTTGTTCTAAGGCAACCAGCAGATGGGCACACTCAAGCCATGCATGGAAAACATTTCCCTCCCGGTCAGGCTTCAACTAGCAAGGAAAAAATCGACAAATTTCTTGAAGAAAAGAATCATTTATCATGAAATCCTGGTGTGACTAGCAGGAGGGCAAACTCATGGCATGCATGTAAATCATGTTTATTGCCGCCCGAGTTTATCTAGTAAAAAAAAACTTGGAATTTTTCGTTCTGTCCATTTTGCTCATTCTGCTAGCAGAACAGCAGAATGAAAAAAGTTGTCGGAATTATGTTCTAAGGCAACCAGCAGAAGGGCACACTCAAGCCATGCATGGAAAACATTTCCCTCCAGGTCAGGCTTCAACTAGCAAGGATTAATTGATTGATTGATTTGATGCTTAACGTCCACGGTAAACAACTATGGTCATGTCGGGATGGTCAGTTAACCTAACCACACTATTCCTAGGCAGGCACACACCTGCTAAGCGGTTAACCAGTACTAAGTGCACATACTTTCGCCTGTAACTGACAACTGCCCTTCTTGAATCAGCGGAAGGAGAATCGAAAGAATGTGGCCCGACCGAGTTTCGAACACAGGACCTCTGACTTATGAGTCAGGTGCCCTACCGATTGTGCTACGTGGCCCGGCAACTAGCAAGGAAAAAATCCACAAATTCCCTCCAGGTCAGGTTTCAACTAGCAAGGAAAAAATCCACAAATTCGCAGGAGAAAAAAAATAATCTTCAAATCCTGGTGTGACCAGCAGGTGGGCAGACTCATGGCATGCATGGAAATCATGTTTATCGCCGCCTGAGTTTATCTAGTAAAAAATAAACTTGGATTTTTTGTTCTGCCCATTCTGCTCATTCTGCCAGCAGAATAGCACAATGAAAAGGTTTCTCGGAATTTTGTTCTAAGGCATCCAGCAGATGGGCACACTCAAGCCATGCATGGAAAACATTTCCCTCCCGGTCAGGCTTCAACTAGCAAGGAAAAAATCGACAAATGTCTTGAAGAAAAGAATCATTTATCATGAAATCCTGGTGTGACTAGCAGGAGGGCAAACTCATGGCATGCATGTAAATCATGTTTATTGCCGCCCGAGTTTATCTAGTAAAAAAAAAAACTTGGAATTTTTCGTTCTGTCCATTTTGCTCATTCTGCTAGCAGAACAGCAGAATGAAAAAAGTTGTCGGAATTATGTTCTAAGGCAACCAGCAGAAGGGCACACTCAAGCCATGCATGGAAAACATTTCGCTCCAGGTCAGGCTTCAACTAGCAAGGATTAATTGATTGATTGATTTGATGCTTAACGTCCACGGTAAACAACTATGGTCATGTCGGGATTGTCAGTTAACCTAACCACACTATTCCTGGGCAGGCACACACCTGCTAAGCGGTTAACCAGTACTAAGTGCACATACTTTCGCCTGTAACTGACAACTGCCCTTCTTGAATCAGCGGAAGGAGAATCGAAAGAATGTGGCCCGACCGAGTTTCGAACACAGGACCTCTGACTTATGAGTCAGGTGCCCTACCGATTGTGCTACGTGGCCCGGCAACTAGCAAGGAAAAAATCCACAAATTCCCTCCAGGTCAGGCTTCAACTAGCAAGGAAAAAATCCACAAATTCGCAGGAGAAAAAAAATAATCTTCAAATCCTGGTGTGACCAGCAGGTGGGCAGACTCATGGCATGCATGGAAATCATGTTTATCGCCGCCTGAGTTTATCTAGTAAAAAATAAACTTGGATTTTTTGTTCTGCCCATTCTGCTCATTCTGCCAGCAGAATAGCACAATGAAAAAGTTTCTCGGAATTTTGTTCTAAGGCATCCAGCAGATGGGCACACTCAAGCCATGCATGGAAAACATACCCCTCCTGGTCAGGCTTCAACTAGCAAGGAAAAAATCGACAAAGTTCTTGAAAAAAGAATCATTTATCATTAAATCCTGGTGTGACCAGCAGGAGGGCAGGAAATCATGCATGGAAATCATGTTTATCGCCGCCCGAGTTTATCTAGTAAAAAAAAAACTTGGAATTTTTCGTTCTGCCCATTCTGCTCATTCTGCTAGCAGAACAGCCGAATAAAAAAGTTTGTCGGAATTATGTTCTAAGGCAATCAGCAGAAGGGCACACTCAAGCTATGCATGGAAAACATTTCCCTCCAGGTCAGGCTTCAACTAGCAAGGAAAAAATCCACAAATTCGCTGCAGAAAAAAAAATATTTATCATCAAATCCTGGTGTGACCAGCAGGTGGGCAGACTCATGGCATGCATGGAAATCATGTTTATCGCCGCCTGAGTTTATCTAGTAAAGAAATAAACTTGGAATTTTTCGTTCTGCCCATTCTGCTCATTCTGCTAGCAGAATAGCAAGCAGAATGAAAACGTTTCTCGGAATTTTGTTCAAAGGCAACCAGCAGATTGGCACACTCAAGCCATGCATGGAAAACATTTCCTTCCTGGTCAGGCTTCAACTAGCAAGGAAAATATCGACAAATGTCTTGAAGAAAAGAAACATTTATCATGAAATCCTGGTGTGACCAGCAGGTG
Organism: Ctena decussata; assembly: GCA_963989385.1. Classification (NCBI taxonomy): domain Eukaryota; kingdom Metazoa; phylum Mollusca; class Bivalvia; order Lucinida; family Lucinidae; genus Ctena; species Ctena decussata. The sequence continues at coordinate 29,397,330 of OZ022501.1, read as the reverse complement.
GGCAGACTCATGGCATGCATGGAAATCATGTTTATCGCCGCCTGATTTTATCTAGTAAAAATAAAGTTCGAATTTTTCGTTCTGTCCATTCTGCTCATTCTGCTAGCAGAACAGCAGAATAAAAAAGTTTGTCGGAATTATGTTTTAAGGCAACCAGCAGATGGGCACACTCAAGCTATGTATGGAAAACATTTCTCTCCTGGTCAAGTTTCAACTAGCAAAGAAAAAATCGACAATTTTTTGACCAGCAGGTGAGCAGACTCATGGTGTGCATGAAATCATGTTTATCGCCGCCCGAGTTTATGTAGTAGTAAAAAATAAACTTGGAATTTTTCGTTCTGCCCATTCTGCTCATTCTGCTAGCAGAACAGCAGAATGAAAAAGTTTCTCGGAATTTTGTTCTAAAGGCAACCAGCAGATGGGCACACTCGAGCCATGCATGGAAAACATTTCCCTCCAGGTCAGGCTTCAACTAGCAAGGGAAAAATCGACAAATTTGTTAAAGAATCAGAACTTTCTGAACAACCCTCGTGGATAAAATTAAGTGTTCCAAGGTTCTTAATACGGGTAAAGTTAATAGTACAAAAGTATCAAATATACTGATAAAACCTACAGTGAAATAGTTTTGAGATGGTTTGTGGTAATTTGGGGCTGGTTTGTGGTGGTTTCGGGTGGTTTGCGGTAGTTTGTGGTGGCTTGCGGCATTTCAGTGGACCGTTCATAAGGCATCTGGGCCTGATGGTCTGAATGCCAGAGTACTTAAAGAATGTAAAAAACTATATAGTTCTGAAATTTCTCCAATGAGTCACTTGCTCAAGGGGATGTACCAGATGACTAGCAAGTGTTTCTCCAGTCTTTAAAAAAGGTGAAAAGTATGATGGTTCACATTATAGACCGATGTCGCCCACATGCATCTGCTTCAAAACCATGGAACATATGTTGGTAAGTAACATCAATAAACACTTAGGCCCATATTCACAAACTTAACTCAAACTCCATCTCGACTCGAACTCCAATAAGGTCGGTTGAAGTGACGCTCGAGGGCGCCTCGAGTGAGTGAAGTTCAAGTATACATTTGGTATTCACGTTCTCCACTCCACCTCGACTTAGTGGAGGAGACTCCAGCTACACTCCAGTTAGACCCACACCATGTAAAATACATTGTGGACCCACACCAGACCTCCTTAAACGTATAAATTGTAATGATGTCAAATTTGAGACATGGTTGACTTAATAAACAGTGTAGAACTAGATCGTACTAAATGTATAATTTGTAAAATTATAATTAAATATACCGCAGGAACTATAAATTTCCGCTTGACGTCTGAGCGTTCGTCCGGTTTACGTTACTGTGTCTGCAGAAGCGTCTGTGGTACAGAAGTTAAGCTACCTGCCTGTTGAACATCGGTCATGGATTCAACCTCGTCGTTCTACAGTATTTTGCTGAAACATTAATCGAATTCCTATTCTCGTATCACGTATTTATTTTTTGGACCCTACCTCCTGGCAGTACTACGTAGTTTATTATTTGGGTATTCTGCGGCCGGCCGCCCACCCACCCATTCCCGCGCTCCCACCATCCCTCACCTTCACACGTTGTGTACGCTTCCTTATGTTTTTTTTCTATTGCGGATTTATCCAAACTTGGCATATATAGTGACAAGGGGACGATGTTGTTGCTTGTAATGGACAGACTTCGATAATAAAATAAATAATTGTTATGGACGTTTTCATTATTTTTAGTTGCTATATTATTACACACCCCATATATGATGTGTGTTGTGGGGATATATAGTTTTCGGGTGGTCTGTCTGTCCTTTGGTTTGTCCGTCTGTCATTCCGTCTTTACAAAAGTCTTTGGCTCCGTCCATTGAACTTTCGGATAACATATTTTCATCGAAGGCTTTTAATTGCTCAAATTTTGGTGACTATATTTGAAATTTTCTTCTAGAATATTAGGTGTACGATGGATGGATGACCTTTTCAACAGTATTTCAGTATACCAGGACGATGATAATCAAAGGCTGTGTGCAAAGGAACCCCGTTTACGGTAGACAAGATTCTCGCCCCAAGCGAGGCTCTAACCCGGTCCACTAGATGAGCAGTGATTTTTTTACCTCTGCATCCTGCATCTTTGATGCACATAATTTGCTGAGGATGCAACATTTTGAAAGATTTGAATTTGGCTGTTATGGTATTGAATGTATTTGTCTGCAAAGTTGTTTTTTATCAGCATTTCTAAGAAGGGTTGCAGAAACCTGAGATTGGGATAGAAAGATTTCTGGCCATGTGCTTCCTGAGACTCGTCGAAGAGAATATGTCAAAAAAAATCACTGACCATAACTAAACTAAGTACCTTTAGTTTGTTTACAAATTGGCTTCTTTGAATGGGCCTTGAAAATGCAAGATTTAGGAATGCACAATTTTTATAATCAACGTGTCCATGAGGGTATGCACAACCTTGAGCGTGGGATGCAAAGATTTCTGGCCTAGTGGGTCTTGGGATGCAAATAAGCAAATTTGTAAAAAAAATCACTGGATGAGTAGACCAGCGCTTAACTAACTGAGCTACCGTGGCTCCTATAAGGAGTATGATACTTGCATACACTTACCTTTGATCCGGAGATGACTAGAGTAAAAACAAAATAAAATAAAAGAATAGAATGTATTTTTTTCTCTTCTTCTTCTTCTTCTTCTTCTGTGTGTTTGAAACTAATGGTATGTAGTAGTACTTGATTCAAGGATTCAAGATCAGCTAGGGTTATGTAGCTAACGTTTATGATGAGCACTCTCTTTTAAAATTGTTTAAAATATGAATATATATATATATATTTTTTTTTTTTGGGGGGGGGGGGGGGGTGGGGAGGGGGGGTGGTAACGGATATTTGAGAAGTATTACAGTCTATTTCGAGTGCGGCCTCCTAGAGAAAGGGAGGAGGAAAGGAAGATAGGACAGACGCAAGTAAAAAAAAATCAGAACCCCATCCCATACCTGCTGCAAGCTCAGCCGGCCCATGTCCTATTATTATCCAAATCTAAAGTATGATCCTCAGGTACCCATTTTTAGCATGAGATACCCCGTAACGTGCAATGTCTACATTGGTTGTCGTGCTATAAGTGAGACAGAAAGCGGTTTGTCCGACTGTACACGGTTGATAATACACTCGCTAAAGCTCATGGTTTCTCTTTCCGTCCAGGCAGACAAACCATGCTCATGCTACATGTAACACTTGTAGGAGGCGCCGACACTGAAATTTACCAAGCACCGTCACCCGACCCGAGCCCGGGGTTTTTCCGCCCCCCTCTCTCTCTCTCTCTCTCTCTCTCTCTCATGGAGACGTCTCAGTATAGACTTAATATTTTCTTAACATTATGGCTGTAAGGAGATACAAATTACATATTATGACATAAGCCAAAACCCTGTCTGTCTGTGAAACACAGTACCCTTACTGCTAAGTATGAATCTGTCACAAAAAAATATATATATATATATATATATGTTGATAGTGTGTTACATAGAAGTCCTCTGGCCTATAACAACATTTTAGGTAGTCGTGCTGCTTCGAATTGTGATAACATAGCCATGAAAACGCTGAAATATTAACAAAACTTAACTCGAGTCGCCGTCGAGGGAGCTTCACCGTTCCTCGACCAAACCTCACTTATTGGAGGAGACTCCAGCTACACTCATGTCTGTGAATACGACTCGACCTCACCTCGAGATAATCCTGGACCGTTAGGTAATTTTAGCTTCTTATCCGGTAAGTTCGAGTGGAGGTGGAGTTTGAGTTTAGTTTGTGAATATGGGCCTTAGCCTTTGAAAGCATGCATGCTGACTGTCAACATGGATTCCGAAGTCAAAGGTCTTGCGAAGCCCAGCTTGTCCATGATATTCTTAGCAATCTGGACAAGGCCTTTAATCGCCATCGCAGACAAATTATTTATCATGGATTTCGCAAAGGTCTTTGTCAAGGTTCCACACAGGAGGCTATTGTATAAATTAGAGTATTACGGGATAAGATGATCCATTCTGAAGTGGATTATTTTTAAAGTGTTCATCAGTGCTTCCGTCTATGATCCCTACACCATGGACAAGCAACAAACGATGTAATTTAACAAATTGCGTTGAAGTGGAAACACATTTTGTAAACGATTAACAATATGCAATGGGCTAACAATAGATGTTTTTGTCATGAACAGCAATTTGTTACCCCGACACATTTTGTTATCCGGTCACAAAAAAAAAAAAAAAAAAAAAACAAGAGCACCGCCTGCAGGTGCTAATGCTCAGCTGCAGTTGCTTGATTTTTTTTGTAAAAAAAACAAAATCGAAAAAGGGGCATAACTCTGTCAAAAATATTTTGATAGCAACCTGCCCTACTTTAATAGGTTCCCCTTTTGATAGTAAACAACTTGTCCAAGTTTGAAGTTAATACATGTATTTTCAGTAATAATAGATATTGCGAAATGTCAAAGTTTTTGCATGACAATGACGACAGGGCTATGAATGACAATACCTTGTTGTCTTCTTTAAAAACAGCCGAGCTAAAAATGTCAGAAGTTCCATGGATTTTGATATAGATTTGCACCATTAAGATAATCGTACATTTTACATGCACAAAATGTAAATATTATTTTCTGCCCCTCCTGCATTATACATACTAGATACTAGCTGGGATGGGTAGTGCAGTCGGTCGGGCATCTGACTTGTAAGCCAGAGGTCCTGGGTTCGATACCCTGTCCGGCCACTTACTTTCATTTCCCTTTCCGCTGATTCAAGAAGGGCAGTTGTCAGTTACTGGTGAAAGTAAGTGCACTTAGTACTGGTTAACCGCTGAGGAGGTCTAAGCCTGCCCAGGAATAGTGTGGTTAGGCTAACTGACCATCCGGACATGACCATAGCTGTTTACCTTGTACGTTAAATAATAACATAACATACTAGATATCTGACTGTTTTGATGGACAGAATATATATACGTGTTTAAATAAAAATGGGAGTTTTTTAGATACTTTTTTAGAAACCCTTATATCAGGGTTGCATGCTGCATAAATTACACTTCTATGCCCTTGACCCATAGCTGCTGTAGAGACAGAAAGTGTTTTAGGCTTTTTCTTGTTGGTAACTGACCTTGCCCAGTGCAGGTGTGACATAATATTCCGCAGAATTCTTGTTTAACCCATTCGGAAAATGTTTTGCAGCTGCAATGCATTTCGATGTCTATTTAGTATTTACACAATTCAATACAGATGTTTATGTGTTTTAGTGGTCGTACATGTGGCAGTTACTTTTCGCTATTACATTTATACCCAAAAAATGGCGTTAGGTTAACAAATTGCGCTACAGTGGCAACACATTTTGTAAACCGTTTACGATATGTGGTGGGTCAAAAATTCGGGTTATCATATAGAACCCAAATTTGTATCTCCAACGCGTTGAGCTACGCGGTCAGAATAAATGTTTAAAGTTCAATCACTTTTGACATCCATTTACACGATTCAACTGAACCCAAACGAATATACATTGCACCGAACCTTCTTTAATAACAAATCAATCATTGTACAATCACTGAAATATTGTTGAAAAGAAAGTACAGTGCCACAACATCTATCCATCCAAAACACACAATTCAGTACAAATTTTCAAATGTTTAAGTGTTTGTCAGTGCCCCTGTGTTTGATCCATACTACATGGACAGGCCAAAAAAAAAGATAAAGATTAACAAATTGCTTCCGTGGAAACACCCCAAACCACCCCAAACCATCCCAAACCACTTTCATACCACCCAAAACCAGCCTCCCTGGATACAAACTAGAACCCCACCCCCTCCCCCACCAAGACACTAACATTTCAGGTCAATTGGCGAGTATTAGTTCTTTCCTTCCCTCCACCCCTTCACTCTTTAAATCAACGTGCCACTGCGCGAGGGGTGGGGTTCTACTTTGTATCCAGTGTGGCTGGTTTGGGATGGTATAAATGGTCGCCCCCCCCACCCCCCCACACACACACACTGCATGACATACATAAACTTAGAAAATAATTTACTTTATTATACTGAGATTATTAATAGCAATTCTCTGTAACCATTTCACATTTTACAATGGGGGTTCGGCACGCACAGTCTCAGATTTTTCTCAAACTTTCTCAGTTTGGGTGTTGTCACATAAAAACATTTAAATGAAGGTCAATTCGTTCAGCTGTGTGTCCGTTGCCATGGCAACGGCCTCCAAAGATTTTGCCAAAAAAACAGTCAAAAAATAAGTGAAAATTACCAAATTTTGAACATTTATATATCTTAGAACACATTACCTTTAGTCTAAAAGTGTTTTGATTGAAAAACTATGGAATAGTACAAGAGTGCAGTGAAAGAAATAAACCAGATCTGTTAGTTCTTTGGTACTGATTTTAGCCCTTGATGTGGGGTGGGGTATCGAGGTATCGAAAACCCCTGTTTTTGAGCTTTTTCAAGTGCGTACTACCAGTTCGCGCGGCCACTCTGATATACAAATGTATGACAGCATAATAGAAGAAGATTTCTAGTATCATGAACTGAAGAAACATGTTTGGGAAGTTACCTCCTTATGACCGTAACCATGGAAACGAACAATACCCTATCAAAAAATCAAGGAAACACAACAGTCCACAAAATCACCTATCTATTTCACTAAACAATTGAAAGGCAGTATTACTGCGTGTACAAGTGTTGTGCAAATATCAGTTTTAATTTAAAAAATATAAAAATCAAAAGGGGCAGTACTGGGGTCATCATAACATTCATTCTTGGGGCTCCGAAAGGGTTTTTTAAGGCTAAATTTCCTTCAAATAACAAACTTTCTACACAAAACTGCAAAACAAGGTATTGGTTTCTCTTTAATATGTTGTGAAAACATATTTTTGAGGTTAACAGATATAAACTAGGGCAATGGAATATTTTGGGGTCATTTAGGGGTCCAAAAATAAGGAGTTAAAAACTGGAAATCTATAAAAACGCATGAATTTCTTTGCAAAACAAAAAAATCAACAGTGCTAACATAACAATGGCTTTGAAACTGTAAGTCAAATACTAACTGGTTTAAAACAGGGCAATGGGGTGCTCTTTGACTTTTATTATGTACCCTTAAGGGGCCATTAAAGGGGTTGAAAATGCAAATTTGCCTCCAAATTACCCACACTATTGATATAAACCAGTATCCGTTACTTACTTGTGAGTGTAAACATCAGTCTAAATGTAAGGCACATAAAATAAGGTAATGGGGATCAATGTAATTGCATTTTTATATCCAAAAGGGGCCAATAAGGGGTTAAAATGCAGAAAATTACACCCAAAAATAAGTTTCTAAGAAAGCAGAATACTGTAATACACTGGCACAGAAACTGTTGGTCCAATGACAACTGATGTAAGCCATAGCCATGGCTACCCTGTGGTTTTATTTTTATGTGAATTTAAGGGGTCCCAAAATGAGCAAAAATGCGATTATGTACCTCAGTCACAAATTTTCATTGTAAACCCGAATAAAAAGACAACAGCGGATACACCTAGATTTTTACTACCCAGCAAAGAGTTACTGCTTCAACACAATTCCTTAAATAATTTTGGAGTTATAGTCTGGACAAAAATAGCTTCAGCACCTTAGTTGCGGACAAAAATGCCAAAACAGGAGGAGATTGCAAACATTTTTTATTTTAACTACCGTAACTCTGTCGATAATTATATCTGCAACTGCAAATTTAAATATGCCTCCACTTTTACCATAACTCTGTCGATAATTATATCTGCAACTGCACACATAACTATACCTCCACTATAGGATGTGGAGTAGCCTTGCTCCAGTCGAATCTATATATTACTCTGTTGACCGTCAGATTCGACTATGCTTTCTTGCAGGAGATATATTGAACATAGGGTCTGTAGCCAGACTAGATGTTATGGATTTGTTCTCTTCAGCCTCCTTGAGAACAGCCTTATGGGAATTTGAACAGCAAACCCCTATGCTGGCTATTTTTGAGAGTTTAACTGAACATAGATCTGCTGACTGTGCCTAAAAAATGGAAAATGGTCCAATTATAGAGCTAAAGAGACGCCCCTTTGGCCAGCATTTGTTTACTGTCCATTGACTGAAACTCTTCTTAAGAGACAACACTTGACCGGTTGCATGTAGTCTAGACTATTCCATAATACCTTGCAAGGTTGTTGGAGCATCACAGATAACTTTACAACAAGCCCTTTTCACCTAGTCCTGTCTCCAGCTGCCCTAGTTGTGCCCTAGTTGTGCTAGCAAAGTATATCCCCGTCCATTTGTAACCGGGTTAAGTTTGGTCACCTCTGCCTTACTTTGATTATGTCCTATAATGTATTGTCTCCCTTTGATCATTAGTCTTCGTTTTTGGACAACCTTTGACCTCTTCCCGCCAAACTGAGAGAGCTTATTGGGTATTGAGTCACCTGACGTCAGTTCATCGTTTTGCCACCTTCGAAGTCAGACATGTTTTTCTGAAGCTCTGTTTTTAGACATTTTTGGTTTTAATTTTCTGCATATTGTCTCTTCATGGTATGTATTGGCTTTATGACTATTTGTGCTTTTTGTGTGAGGGTTGAGATGACATTCCTTGCATTTATTGCATTGCATTTTGTGCATTTCAGTCCGGAGTGCATTATGTAATTTTGCATATTTTTGGAAATGGCAGTGAATTGCAATATTTAATCTATTATTGCCTATTTAATATCACCATCTGTCTTTCGTGCTTTTCACCCTAATATTCTCATATTACAGCACTACTGACAGCACAGAGAGATAGCGCCAGAGAGAGAGTAATGAGGGTCCACCTGATTCCATAAATCGGTAGGTGCATTGTAAATAATTGCTTATAGTTTTAGCTCTGAGTGTAAATAAAATAATAGCTAGATTTTTAAGGCGCATGCCGAGATAAATTTCAGCCACTAGAATACATAGAGTTATATACATTGATATATTTGGTATGTGCTATTTTGTGGTATTTTTAGCTATTTTCCATTTGTCATGTGCCTTATGTACATGAATATGTAGTTATGATTGTGTATTGTGTATTTTCAGAGTGGTTTTGTTTACCATTTTGATGGTTTGAACTTATCGTCACACACAGTACATAAAGGATGCAAATGGAACTCAATCTTGTTATCTCTTAAAGGAGTTATATCCCCTATGGTATTAGGGATAAGAGAACCCCCAAAAAGTTACAATGGAGCCCCCAGTGATGTCAGTGTGACTACCCCAGTGATGTTGGTTTGAATACAACAGTGATGTCTGTATGTAATCAGTGATGTCAGTTTGACATATCTAGTGTTCTCAATATTCTGTGCTGTCAGTATGGTAAATTTTGTGACACCTGAGACAGTGAAGCTATCTCTCAAGGATTTTATATATATATTTTTATGAGAGTACCTATGTTATGGTAATGTGGATATCTATTCGGGACCAGCCAGTTTGTGGGAGGAGCCATTATTGTTGGAGCCTGGCGTTCACCTTCATGACAACTGAATTGCTTCGTTGATCGACAGAGGCACGTTTAAATTTTTCAGACTCTGAAAGTGTAACTTTACTTTTCAACAGATACTGTGATTTGTGTGATTCTTTGTGCTAAATTCTTACATGGTGACGGTTCAGTATTCTAGTGGTCATGGCATTTTTTCACTATTCATAGAGACGTAAGAAGCGGATTTGGTGAGTCTTTATTTATTACAAAAAATTGGCAGTAATCATAGCTGTGTAATTGTTTTGCTAGCAACAGATTTTCTCTGTTTTAATATCTAGAAGGAAGTGACTGCCTATCTAGAATTAACAGTTTGATCACTGCATTTTCTTTGTAAATTGTGTGATATTGTAAGTGTTTGACAGATTTGCACATATCATTATAACGCTTTGGTGAAGGTATACTTTCTTGCAACTCTTAGCTGATAGCATGTAAAAAGCTGCATTTTCTATCTATATACCTGCAATTTACTGCTGTTTTGGGAAATCCCTGACTGATAATACATGTAGGTCATCTCAATCAAAACACAAAGTAATGTAGGTCATCTAATCTGAAAACAATTGTTTTTTTTCGCTATTACTATCTGTAGACCCTTTCCTTAGTTGAATTTATAGTTTTCTGGGTTAAATTGGATATTTTCTGGTGATTTTGGTCTATGTAATAATTTTTGTTGAAGAGCAGTCTGCTCGCTCAGGGCATTACATTTCTATTTGACCTTGACATTGCACTATTAATGACTGGATTGTGACGTCATACAGTTGGACAGGAATACCCTACGTTAGTTTCTATATTTAGATATACACAGGTTGAAAAATCCCATTTCAGATATTTTTAGTTACAGGATTCCCGAAGTTTATGTTCATGACTGGATTGTGATGTCATAGATATAGTTATACAGGAATACCCTATTGGTGTTTCTATATTTAGGTTTACACAGATAGAGAAATTCCATTTCAGTTATTTTTAGTTACAGGATTCCCTAACTGAATTGTGATGTCATAGATATAGTTAAACAGGAATACCCTATTGAAGTTTCTATATTTAGGTTTACACAGATAGAAAAATTCCATTTGAGTTATTTTTAGTTACAGGATTCCAGTTTTTTATATTTGGATTTGTACATTCCGGGATTCCCATTTCAGACACTACACATCAACTGTAAATATTAGTTATTGCTTTCTTTGTTTACAGGTTTTATAAGGCAGACATACTTATTTAATTACTTATAGTGTTAAAATTGAAAAGGAAATTAATAAAAAAAAACATAATTCTGTTTATTTATTTACAGGTACAAAAGTTTCAACTTTAGTTATTTTTAAATAGAAAAATTCCAGGATTTTAAATTGAACTATAGTTGAACAGTTTCAGATTGTTTCTTATATTTTCCAGGTTACAGATAAATATAAAAAAAACTTAGATTGAATACTTATAAGATTAGATACTAATATAGCTTAGGTATATACTTTGTCTTTCTGAAATGAACTTACGTTAGTTATTTGTTTTTTTCTTTTCTTTGTAAAATACAGGTTTGCAGTCGGAGTCTAAACTATAAATATTCTACAGTTATCACAGTTAAAGCTCTTATATTGAGTTCGATATCTGCATTAGTTCATTTTGTTTATTTACGTAATTTCATTTACATGTACACTTAGTCCCATTTACTATTTACTACTATACATTATAAACATCCCTACCCACCCACCCACCCCCACCAAAAAAAAAAAAAAAATAAATAAATAAAATAATAATAGTTAATTTCATTTCTTACTTTGCGTTATGTAACAGATTTTTTTTTTGTATCTAAAAAAACAAAAGAGGAGAAGAAGAAGAAAGCATAGTTGATGTTAACACTACTCATTCGAAGATTAGTAAATAGGTTAGATAGCAGCTTGTTTATTTTTATAGACATCACTTTGAGTTTGTGATTGGACTTAGTATATCCTTTGTGAAAGAGTGAATTTACTTAGTGTATTGAATTTGTCAGTGAAGTGAATTTAAAACTGAATTTGTGAAATGAAATGAATTTGCTGAAGTGAAGTGAATTTAAAACTGAATTTATAAAGTGAAGTGAATTTCTTGAAGTAAAGTGAGTTTAAACTGAAGTTACAAAGTGAATTGAATTTGTTGTTAGTGAAATGAATTTAAAAGTGAATTGAATCTAATGAAGTGAATTTGAAACTGAATGTGATGTGAAATGAAATGTGAAATGTGAAATGTTAGTGAAATGAATATAAAAGTGAATTGAATCTGATGAAGTGAATTCAGTGAAACGAATATAAAAGTGAATTGAATCTGATGAAGTGAATTCGAAACTGAATGTGAAGTGAATTGAATTCGTAAAGTGAAGTGAACTTAGAAGTAAATTTGCTCAGTAAAATCGGTTTGTGAATTTAATTAAAAAAAAATATCGTCCACTGAATTCATTATAATGTTGTGAAGTGAACTGAATTTCAACAGAATTGAATTTAGGCATCAAGTAGTGAATTAGTGATACAGTAATAGTGAAGTGAAACTTTTATTAGTCTGAAGTTGAGGTGAAAATTTTTAAGGGTCTTAAATGTACTTAAAATATATATGTAGGTGTAGTGAAAGAAAGTAGTGGGGTTTTGGTGAAAATGTAAAATAAGATAAATGTAAATTCAGAGTGAAACTGAGGTGAATTAAAGTGAATTTGACGTTGTATTATAGGTAACTTTGAATTTATGGGCGTTTGAAGTGGAGTTGCAGTGGAGGTGAAATAAGTTGAATCACTAGAGCAGTAAACAGAATTATTAGTGGAGTTAAGTGAAATAATTTATGGAGTTAAGTGAAATAAGAAGAGTTGGAACTTGATTAGAGTGATTTAATGAAATAAGGTGAAGATTATCAAAGCAATTGTTCATTAAAGGTGATAGAGTATAGAGAGGCATTAAATAGGTCACCTAGTTATTGATATAGTGGAGTGAAATATAGTCCCGTGTAGTAACAAAAAAAAAGTGAAAGTGAACTACTGTAAAAGGTAAAGGTGAACTTAACCATATGCGAAGAGGAGTAAACAAGTGAATTGAAATTAAACAAAAGTGAACGGCAAAATAAAAAAAAAAAATGTCGGACCCTGAAGAAATTTCTGCGGAAGATAAAAAGCTTTTAGAAGCTTTTCATTCACTAACTGTGCAACCTAATATAGAAAAGCCGGAGGATCTGTTGAGTTTTATTAAGCACATGGGGAAACAGTTAGAACAGGATCAGGATGTTAAACAAGAGCCAACCTCAGCAGGAGCTACTAGTGGCAGTCACCATTTTGCAAAAATTTCAACATTTTATGGAGAAACAGAAAAAGGAGAAGTTGGTTTCTATACATGGAAATACGAAGTTAAATGCCTTTTAAAGGAAAAGGTCTATAGGGAAGAGCAGATTCTATAAGGCATATGCAGATCATGTAAGGGAGAGGCTGCAAACATCCTGAGGCGTCTGAGTACTGGAGTTAGTGCAGAGGAAATACTTAAAAAGTTTGAGAGTACTTACGGTCATATAGATTCAGAGGAAATGGTTTTGAAGAAATTTTATGCTTGCCAACAGACCCAAGATGAAAGTGTGACAACTTATACTGCTAAACTTGAAGAGCTTTTTACTCATGCTGTTGAAATAAAGGCTGTTGATACTTCAAATAATCAGGCCATTTTGAAAAGAGTATTTTTCCAAGGACTGAAGCAACCAATTAAGCAGATGTCAGCATACAAATTTGACACAGTGGATGACTATGATAGGTTTAAGGTAGAAGTTCGTAAAATAGAAAGTGAACTTAACTTAGCCAAACAAGAAGAAACAAACAAAACAAAGTGTAGTGCAATCAACAAGGGGACAGAACAGAAATCAGAACTTAGTGAAGTTAAAGAGTTGCTGCAGCAGATGAACAGGAGGATAGAAAAACTAGAACAAGAGAAAGAAGAAAGACACAAAAATGATTATGGGAATTTCTATAGAGCAAGTGGTATGGCACAAGGTAGAGGACAGTATCAAAGAGGAAGCAGCTATAATAGAGGAAGAGGAAGCAGCAGAGGCAGGCCAGGTTATAGACCATCAAGACCAACTGGAACAAATACAATGCAGCCTACATGCTTCAAGTGTTATCAGAAAGGTCACATTGCTAGAGATTGCCCAAAAGTATAAGTGCCACAGCAACAGGATCGCCCTGTGGCACGCAGACTGACAAAGATCCAAAATTAGTTGGTGATGTGAATGAGGCAACAATTCATATAAACGACATTCAGACAAAAGCTTTATTAGACACAGGCAGTTGCGTGAGTGTGATTTCTAAAACTTTTCATGACAACAACTTAGCTAAAGTAGATCTTAAGCCACTTAATGGAATATTGAATGTAGAATGTGCTGACGGTAATAATTTACCTTATTTAGGCTACATTGAAGCCAGCATTACATCTGTTGAAGGAATTCCCGGATCAAAGTCAACGTTGTGTATTTTCTTGGTAACACCAGATACGGCTTATAATGCAAATACACCTGTTATATTAGGAACAAATATACTTCAAGAATTAATTCAGGATTGTAAAAATGCCCATGGAGAGAGATATTTACAAACAGCAAACATTCATACCCCATGGTACCTAGCTTTTAGAGCAATAACAGTTAGAGAGAAAGCATTATCAAGAAACAAAAATAGAGTGGCTATAGTTAGAAGTGCTGAAGCAGGCAGAATTGTTCTTGGACCAAATGAGAGTAAAAATATCAGCGGCTATACTGATAGAGAAATAGACCATCAACCTACATGTGCTATACTGCAGGAAAGTTCTGAGTCAGCATTACCTTCTTTTGTAGATATAACACCAACTGTGATACAGTATGAACATAAAAAGAATAAGGAAGTGATAGTGAATGTCACGAACTTGACAACTAATTCAGTTGCAATAACACCCAAGTCAGTACTATGTGAGCTGCAACCTGTAAAAGTAGATGAATCAGTGTTTGACAGAATAGAAGATAATCAGGAAGCAGATGAAATATTTAAAGACATAACTATCGAGTCAACACTTACACAAGATCAGACGGACCAAATTAAGGAATTACTGCGAAAACACAAGGATATATTTGCCAAAGATGACAGTGACATTGGAAAATGTAATGTGATCAAACATAGAATTGACCTCTTGGATAACGTCCCATTTAAGCAAGCTCATAGAAGAATACCCCCAAACATGATTGATGAGGTTAGACAACACCTGGAGCAGCTTTTAAGTAGTGGAGTTATAAGAAAATCCAAAAGTCCATGGAGTTCCAATGTGGTATTAGTGAGAAAGAAGAATGGAAAACTACGCATGTGTGTTGACTACAGAATGTTAAACAACAGAACAGTAAAGGACTCCTATGCATTACCAAGGATAGAGGAAGTGTTTGATGTACTTAAGGGATCTAATACGTACAGCGTAATTGATATGAAAAGTGGATACCATCAAGTTGAAGTAGAAGAAGAGCACAAGGAGCGAACTGCATTTACAGTAGGACCCTTAGGATTCTTCGAGTACAACAAAATGCCATTCGGTCTTTCTAATAGTCCTGCATCGTACCAGAGACTCATGGAGGAATGTCTAGGAGACTATAACATGAAGATATGCATAATTTACCTGGATGACCTAATTATTTTTAGTGATGGAATTGAACAACACCTTGAACGCCTAGATCTTGTTCTGACCCGTCTTCAGGAATATACTCTTAAACGATCTGCTGACAAATGCTTCTTTATGAAGAAAAAGGTGAAGTTTCTGGGTCACATCGTTAGTGAATTTGGAGTGGAGACGGATCCAGAGAAGATAGCGAAAGTGAAGAATTGGCCCGCCCCATCAAATCCTGATGAATTGAGATCCTTCATTATGTTTGCGGGATACTATAGAAGGTTCATTAAGGACTTCTCAAAGATTACCAAACCGCTGACAGACCTATTACCACCTACTTCGATGAAAAAGAATAGAAAAAAACATGATCAGAAAGAATGGAAATGGACAGAAAGGGAACAGGAAACATTCGAGAACTTAAAAGATATTCTCACCAAACCACCTATACTAGCATATCCTGACTTTGATAAACCATTTGAATTGCATATAGATGCTTGTGGTACAGGATTAGGAGCAGTGTTGTATAATGTTCAAGATAATCAGAAGAAAGTAGTGTCATTTGCTTCAAGAAGTTTGTCAAAATCTGAAAAAAAATACTCTGCTCATAAGTTAGAGTTTCTGGCTCTAAAATGGGCGGTGACAGATTAATTCTCTGACTACTTAATTGGGACACACTTTACAGTCATTACAGACAATAACCCGTTGACCTATATATTAACCACTGCTAAGTTAGATGCAACAGGACAGAGATGGGCATCTGCATTGGGACAGTACAACTTTGATTTGATATACAGACAAGGAATAAAGAATCAAGACGCAGACGGAATGTCAAGATATCCCCACGAGAAACTCCCTGAGAGTGATGAAAATAGAATAAGGATCGAAGACAGAACAGTGAAAGCAATATGCAGTGTCATCAACATTCCACCATACATTGAAGTTTTACCAGCAGCTGGAATAAATATTGTAGAAGCAACAGAGTCCCCTACACAACCCATGGCACAGATTGAAATGAGAGAGATAAGGAAGAGCCAAAGAGATGACAGAGTGATAGGAAAGTGGGTCAGAGCTGTAATAGACAAGAGAATGCAAAGCAGGAATATGTACATGTCACGAGAGGATCTGAATATGAAAAAGAACTTTAACAGCTTCAAAATGAAAAGAGGGTTACTTTATAGACAAGTGAAGGATGATCAAGCGACGACGATAGAGCAATTAGTGTTACCCGAGTGTTACAGAGAAAGTGTTTTGATAGGACTGCATAACGACATTGGACATCCTGGCCGAGAGAGGACTTTGTCACTATTAAGAGAACGTTATTTCTGGGTAGGAATGACAGTAGATGTTGAAAAGTGGATAGGCAAATGTGATCGATGCCTTAGGAGAAAATCCTCTACTAACATCAGGACAGAGCTAGTGAACATAGAAACATCATACCCTTTGGAATTAGTGTGCTTGGACTACTTAACTTTAGAGCAATCAAAGGGAGGAGTTGGTAACATCCTTGTGATTACAGATCATTTCACGAAATATGCAATGGCAATACCAACTAGAAATCAAACCGCCAAAACAACTGCAGAGGCATTTTACAACAACTTCATAATAAATTACGGAATCCCAACCAAATTGCACATTGACCAAGGAGCAAATTTCGAGTCGATATCATCAAAGAACTATGCAACATCATGGGAATAACAAAAACAAGGACTTCAGTTTATCACGCTATGGGAAACGGCTGTACAGAGCGCTACAACAGAACCCTTCTTAACATGCTGGGAACTTTGGAACAGTCCCAGAAAGTAGATTGGAAGAAATACGTTCCGTCACTAGTCTATGCATATAACTGCACCAGGCACGAGTCAACCAAAGTCTCACCTTTTGAGCTCATGTTTGGAAGAAGGCCAAAGCTACCTATTGATTCTTGTTTTGAGACAGCCGTAGACAGTTCAAATAAGAAAACAACAGAGGAATACATAGAAGACCTAAAACAACGAATGAAAACAACACAGGAGCTGGTAAAGCAACATTCAGACCAAGCAAGATTGAAACAGAAACACCAATTTGATAAAAAGGCAAATGCAGCAAAGATCACAGTTGGAGATAAGGTTCTAGTGAAGATACTAGCATTTGAAGGCAAACATAAAATTGCAGATAGGTTCGAGGAAGATCTCTATGAAGTCATAGCTCAGCCAAGACGGGATATTCCAGTGTTTAAGATTAAGTCAGAGAGAGGAGTAGAGAAAACTTTACATCGGAACCATTTGTTACCAGTAGATACATCAGATACTGGAAGAGATACAGATGGTAAAGAAGATGTTGTACAAAGTCCAACCCTAGTGAAATTGAAATCACCAGAAAGGCCTTCAGTACAACAGGGTACAGAGAAAAGAAAGGATGCATCCATTTGCAAAGGTGATACATCTGTAAAACCTTTAGAAATGTCCGGTGAAGAGATAGAAACAGATACAGAGTCAGAATGTTCCGACGAATCAGGTGTTCAATATGTAAGACCTACATGTAGAGATGGGGACGCTCATCATCCTGAAAGTCAAAGTGTGGAACACAGTAGAGTAGGAAGTACAGAAGAAATTACTGATGTAGAGGGTACTATAGAAACAGAAACCACAGGAACTCAAATAGAGATCCAAGGAGAAGAAACCACAAGAAAGGTAGTAGAGGATAGGGTACACACAGCTGAGCAGCTGGAAGCAAGACCTACTAATACAACAGATGTAACAAACCAGAGAGAGGAAATTGGAGATACAAGGGAAACTGGAGGAACATATAGATCAGACACAAGTAGAGGAAGTACGGCTTCAAACAAAGGCAGTACAAGAATGGAGGATTCAGAAGAAACAGAACATATTGATACCCAAAGAAGTCAGCCATGGGAAGGTAATGAAAGTATAAGAGATCAGAGACCACCCCCGAAACCTCCTGAAAGACGTTCAGTGAGGGAACGTAAACCACCCGCGTGGTTCGACTCGTATCAGATGAATCAGATGATAACAAGACCATATGATAATAAATTAATGGCATTAGATGAACTAATGAAATCTGGTATTTTAAACAGAGTAGACTCAGATGTTGCGCACAACTTGGTCTTGGCAGTGATGAAGAAATGAAGAACTCTTGAAAAATGTATATAGTTTCAGTTAAAGTTCATATGTTTTATTTTAGGGACAACAATGACATCATAATCATTACTATAGATGAAATATATAATAAGTTGCAAGGCAATTAATGCTAATAATTTCAATTTATTACAGAATCAAGAATAACAGAGATTATAGCTAGAGAACTATTAAGTTATTAAAGGGGAAAGAGCTGAGGAAAGTCTATGAAACTGTAATTCTGTTTCAGTCAGTTGAAAGATCTAGATGTTAATAAAAGTGAAACTGTTTTCTATCTAAAAAAAAAAGATGGAATAAGAGAGTGAATTTCTAAAACTGTTTTTTTACACAGATAAGAGAGTGAATTTCTAAAACTGTTTTTTTACACAGATAAGAACAGTGAGTTATTAGTGCTTGTAGAAGCGAATGAGAGAACCATAAAATTGTTTCCTTCCTTTACAGGTACAAGATAGATGGCAGCCTGTTTGTTGAATTTAGTAAAGAAGTAGATAGTAATGAAACATAAGAAAGAAAAATACACTTTGTATTCTTCTAAAATAAATGCTTCCTGAAATCTTGATAATGTAAATATTCGTTTTTATCTCATTTTTATATACATGTTTCAGATAACGAGGAACAGTACCTTAGATTAGACATTGCTGTTGTGGTAGAATTACAATGGATATTTAAAGTGTGAAACTATAAAGTTGTTTCATTTATTATAGTATTTAGAGAGAAACAGCAACCAAAGTCAATTGTAGATACTTCTGAAACATTAGTGTATGTCTAGATGTACTATATGCTTACTCAATTGTATTGTTTTGCATATCAGGTCATTTGTTTTTATTCAGGACTGACAGGGAGAAACAGGGAGAAGATACCATGATCTTTCAAGAAATTATGTTACCTAAAAAAAATAAAATTCCATTTTTTTTTCAGAGGTGACAGTAGAAGATTGAACAGTTAGAATGAGTCATGTATTGTGTAGCAGATAGATGTTGCATGTATGATTAGTATTTAAGTTAGAACATTCAATTATATATTGATGTTTGTATATTGCTTCTTCGTGACGGACAAAGAATTGACAAATGACGAGACAAATGACGAGACGTCATTTTCCAGACAGGGGAAGTATGTAACCGGGTTAAGTTTGGTCACCTCTGCCTTACTTTGATTATGTCCTATAATGTATTGTCTCCCTTTGTTCATTAGTCTTCGTTTTTGGACAACCTTTGACCTCTTCCCGCCAAACTGAGAGAGCTTATTGGGTATTGAGTCACCTGACGTCAGTTCATCGTTTTGCCACCTTCGAAGTCAGACATGTTTTTCTGAAGCTCTGTTTTTAGACATTTTTGGTTTTAATTTTCTGCATATTGTCTCTTCATGGTATGCATTGGCTTTATGACTATTTGTGCTTTTTGTGTGAGGGTTGAGATGACATTCCTTGCATTTATTGCATTGCATTTTTGTGCATTTCAGTCCGGAGTGCATTATGTAATTTTGCATATTTTTGGAAATGGCAGTGAATTGCAATATTTAATCTATTATTGCCTATTTAATATCACCATCTGTCTTTCGTGCTTTTCACCCTAATATTCTCATATTACAGCACTACTGACAGCACAGAGAGATAGCGCCAGAGAGAGAGTAATGAGGGTCCACCTGATTCCATAAATCGGTAGGTGCATTGTAAATAATTGCTTATATTTTTAGCTCTGAGTGTAAATAAAATAATAGCTAGATTTTTAAGGCGCATGCCGAGATAAATTTCAGCCACTAGAATACATAGAGTTATATACATTGATATATTTGGTATGTGCTATTTTGTGGTATTTTTAGCTATTTTCCATTTGTCATGTGCCTTATGTACATGAATATGTAGTTATGATTGTGTATTGTGTATTTTCAGAGTGGTTTTGTTTACCATTTTGATGGTTTGAACTTATCGTCACACACAGTACATAAAGGATGCAAATGGAACTCAATCTTGTTATCTCTTAAAGGAGTTATATCCCCTATGGTATTAGGGATAAGAGAACCCCCAAAAAGTTACACATTCTTAATTATTGTCTGCCTGCCTCTTCATCTGCCTCTACTTGACTCGGGACCAAATCTAGCAGACTCTGCCCACATGCAAAAAAATCAGTGAGACTTGGTCCTTGTACCTTAACAAATACAATGCATCATGAGAGGATATGCAAAGACAAGACCTGTCCTTGTACAGGATAACTTGCCTGATAGTGACTTGCTTATCACATAAAAAAACGAATGACCTTGATTTCAAGGTCACTCAACGGGTGGGCTAGTATTTTGTAAAAACTTAAACAAGTTTCTAATATAAGTGCAAGTATAACAGTAGATGCAGCCAAGCATTATGAAAAAGTATGTCATTGGAAAACTTTGACCCAACAACGAATTCTAGGTATGACCTTGACGTCAAGGTCACTGAAACAGGTGGGGTGGTACTCCCATATGAAAGCTACAAGGAAGCAAATTTGACCTTACCGTTAAAAAGGTCAAGGTCAACCCAAGGTCATAATTTGAATAATCTTGGTAGTACTTGTATACTTGATTCTACATACCAAGTTTCAAGGCCATCGACTTATTGGTTCTGGAGAAGAAGATTTTTAAAGGTTTCTACCATGTATGGGCGTTGCGGCCATGTTGGTCATCTGACTAGGACTGTTTGAGCATTTTTTCGTTCCCCCGCTCCCTAGAGGCTCTACATGAAATTTGGTTACAATCGGCCCAGCGTTTTCAGAGGAGAAGTTGTTTGAAAATGTTGACGGACGACTGACGGACCACGGAGCCTTACCATCCTATAAGTTCCCCCAAAGCTGCTGGCTCAGGTGAGCTAAAAACCTAATTACTAAGTCCATGACCTTGACTTCAAGGTCACTGAGCAGGGTGTGGGTGGTATTTTGTAGAACCTTGGACCAATATGTAACTACAGTGCAAGTATAAAAAAATCCATCAATGGTTTAAAAGACATATAGGTCTTTAAAAATCTTTTACCAAAACTTCCAATCCGCACGCCGACACGGTCGCTGACACAGACGCCAGGGTGACAACAATTACAGCTCTTCATGAATCCCTACTTCCACTTTTGATAAAATTATGACCCTTTGCATATCTCTTAAAGCAATCTCTTTTTCTGCTTTGAAACTTTAAAACCATTCATATTTCTTTACGAAATTTCTGATAAAGCACGCATAATCACATATTGTGCAGAGAAAAACAACCATAACCCAAGATCTGGTTTGACAGAGTTATAGTCATAAATTTCTTATAAAGAATTTCATGTCCCTCTTACTGCTTTAATTGAAACTGTTGAAGGTTTCTTCATGAAATTACATAAAAGTATAAAGCATCATCATAAAAATAGCTCTGATTCCCATTTTGACTGAATTAAGGCCACTTGTGCATTGCTGTTATGGAGTGTTTTACACTTAAGGTGGTGATTTATGGTAAAAGCAAAAATCTAAATACAACCATGAAAATGTAACATATCTCCCCGAAACTTTGTAAATATTTCCTTTTGTGGTTCTCTACTGTTTAGAATGCAAAAAAAGACATGCTGATGATAAAGGGTCTGTATAAGAAAAGATAAAGGGTAATTTGAAGTGGAAAAATCATTAAAAGAATCATAATACCATCATTATTGAAAATGCATTTAGGTCTGAAGGTATTTCAATGCACTGACTCAATGTCATTTTAATTATTTGCTCTCTTCTTCAGACTATCAGGTTGAAAAAAGTGGCTTGTTCTCAATTGTTCAACCATGTTTTAGGTTAATTTTAGCATCATAATTTTTCATAAAGCTAGGCATTTTGGAAGTCAAAATCGTGAACAACAACATGGAAGCATCTGCTAAGTTTTTCAAAGATCTGTTGAATGTTCAGCATTTTATTATTATTATTTTTTTTTGTATTCACCAAAAATCAGTGATTAGATCACCACCTTAATTTAACCGACCTACGTAATGAGGGTTTGGAGTTTTTTGATTGATTTGATTCTTAAACGTCCACGGTAAACAACTACGGTCATGTCGGGACGGTCAGTTAACCTAATCACACTATTCCTGGGCAGGCTTAGGCCTCCTAAGCGGTTAACC
Source organism: Ctena decussata (assembly GCA_963989385.1). Lineage (NCBI taxonomy): Eukaryota > Metazoa > Mollusca > Bivalvia > Lucinida > Lucinidae > Ctena > Ctena decussata. The sequence goes on along the minus strand of OZ022501.1, from coordinate 29,374,992 downwards.
AGTACTAAGTGCACATACTTTCGCCAGTAACTGACAACTGCCCTTCTTGAATCAACGGAAGGAGAAACGAAAGTATGTGGCCAGACCGGGTTTCGAACCCAGGACCTCTGACTTATGAGTCAGGTGCCCTAGCGATTGCGCTACGCGGCCAGTCCGGGTTTGGAGTTACCTGCATGGCAAAGTTCTATAGACTTTATTGTTTCCTTTCCTACTGTAAACCCCAATGGGTGTACATCATCATTGCCCTGTTCAAATTTGCCCTTGTTTTAAATCCTGACTGACCAAATCTGACTACAGGATCAAATCTAATGAGAGTATTTGGTATTACTCTATAATATAAACTATTGTAAATTTGGGGAAGATTTCTTTTAAAGGCCAGTCCCCAATAGGACCTATAGTAACAGCTGAAGGGGTGGCAATGGGACTTGGTTTAAACAACATTTTATGCGTCAAATTTGAGTACAAAGTATAGAAAAAATGGATCAGGATTTGATCAAAAGCCCAAAGTTATGAGGACTGTCTCCTGCGAAAAATCAAATACTGAACAAATGTTGAATGTGCACATTAGCACAGACTTCAAATAAATAAATCTTGGTTTTAAACAGTCTGGCATTTAGATCAATTGGATGCACTTTGAAAAGTTAGGGGTTAAATCTTTTAGTGTTAATTATGAAATTTTGAACTTGTGTAAAGATGTTTTCGTTTATCGCCGGTGACACCTCCTCTTTCCCGTACATTAGACCTCTCAGTGTACATTCTTTTGCCAGGTCTGCAATGTGATTCTGTCTTGCAGCAGTGTAATGAGGACAGCTGAATATAAAATGGTTTGTGTTTTCTATGAGTTCCAGATTTGTAAAACTTGGTTGTGAAGATTAAGTTTGAGTTAAAGTTAAAACAGAGTCACTCTGTCCGATGTGTAAACTGTTCCAGTCTCTTATGGTTGCCAGTAGAAAAGAATTCAAACATATTTTATGTTATCAGACTTTTAATGTATTCAGTCTAGTCAAGAGCCAGGTCATCTCAGCATGTATTTACAGAATAGCATCATTTTGAAATCAGCTGACCTGGCATGCCATTCAAATTTTCCTTCTAAAGCGTTTGCTGGGGTAATGTGATTGAAGTCAGATGTGAAAATTTAACTCGAGTGTCATTTCTTATCAAAGCTTTACAACTTATGAAAATGAAATGATCTAATAACGGCATTTTTTTTTTCAAATTCGTGCGGGTGGATTTGATCCAGGAAACTTTCCGAACGGGTAATATGAACCTTATTGTCATATCTGGAAAACACTGTATGTTAGCCCCTTCCTAGTCTAAATCTTACTTTCACAAAAGGAGCGTTCCTTGTCGTAAAAAAAAATGCAGAAAGCAGTTTCATTTCACATCCTAATACCCCGCAGTGAAGCTAAAATTACAGTTGCGGCTATACTTTATTTGATAAGAGTTACAATTGTTGATTGTTATCATAATTGTACTTCGAATGTTTCTCCGATTTACAGGTAAAACAAGGTGCCAAGTGCATTGAAAAGAACAATAGAACTCAATTGGCTTTGCCAAATTACTCAGACTAAATTGTTTACCAGTTTGACAGCCGTTTTTAGTCTTATCTATCTTTCTTTATATGACCTCATGAAAATGTACAGAATTTAGACACATGTAAATGGAGCAGAAAAACATGACAATGTCTTTTTTTACTGCAAATCTTTCCAACAGTGAGGCGTTTATTGGTGATAGCATTTGCCAGTACATGTAGCTAAAACTTAATACTCCATTTTGCCACTTTATATTGTGAAGAAAACCATGCTTTTGTTTGATTTTGCACTCCCCCCCCCCCCCACACACACTCAAACACAACCACCACTTTTTGGACCCCTTGTAATCTCAGAGTACCTCAGTGCCATATTTGGTATTTGTAAATTTACAATTAATGTTTTTCTAAACATTTTAAAGTAACAGAAAATATATATGTTTTGCCGTGCGAAAAATATTTGAGATTTGTGGGGCAAATTAGCAGATTTTACCCCTTTTTGTCCCCCCAAGGAACTATAATACAGGAACAGAGCACCCTATCAACATTTTTATACCTGTTTACATTTTATTGCCAGTTTCTTAACCGTTATATCCTTATGCAGTGCTGTTTTTCGTTATTTTGTGAAGCAATTCAGACATTTCGATAACATTTCCTCCCTTTTAACCCCTTTTCGGGGCCCTTAAAGGCATACACATATTTCCGAGGAGTTTCCCATTACGGTATTTTGTATCCCTTAACATTAGGCTTATGTTTTTACAACCTTGTAAAAAGAAAAAAAGTCATGAACTTTCAACTGTGCAAATAAAATTATTCATCTGAGGGCAAATTAGCCTATTAAAACCCCTTTTTGGAGCCCCTTTAAAGAATATTGATAGACTCTCAGTTCTGTTCCTTTTGTTGCTGATATTATTTAATGTAAGTCTGATATTTTCACAACAATTGTACATGTAATTAATGCAGCATGTCCTTGTTTGTGGGAAAAATATGTGATTTTCAACAGGGTTTTATTTTCTAATTTTTTAAATAGGATATTGGTTGTTTCCATGGTAACGGTCAGAAGGAGGCAACTTCCCAAACATGTTTCTTCAGTTCATGATAGTTGAGGTCCTACTCTAATTTGTTGTTAAAGGCAGATATGTCAGACTGACCGCGCGAAAGAACATGAAGCGCTTAAAATTGCCTTAAAATTAGGGTTTCGAAAACCTGGATACCCCACCCACCATTAACAGCATGTAGTAATACTAAAGAAGTTACAAAATAATTATATTTATTCTTCCTTAAATTCACATTGACCTATATTTCTTCAACCAGTACATGTTTAGATGAAATGTAGTCTCATTTAGCCTATATAAAAGTTCAAAAAGTGCAATATTTCAAATATTTTTTGGCCATTTTTAAGGCAAAATCTTTGGTGGCCGTTACCATGGCAACGGGCATGTAGCAGAAGGAATTAGGTATCAATCATTTGGTTTTGAGTGACAACTAACAAACTGAGAAAGTTTTATCAAAATCCATGACTATGCGTGCCAAACTTTGGTTGGTGGTTACAGAGAATTGCTATTAATTTTTCGTTAAAATCTAAATCCGAAATTATTAAAATAGATACATACATACATATCATGGGCAAGCATTTATTGAAGATCATTTGAAGTGTTCTTTTTATTTTGAATCTATATAGATACTGTTTGGGATGGGTGGGAGCGGTGTTGGTGTGTGTTTGGAGGGGACAGGGGGAGGGGGTGGGGTATGTGAAACTGGGGAACCTGGTTTGAGGTGGTTTGGTATAGGTTTGGGGTGGTTTGGGATGTTTTGGGGTGGTTTGGGGTGTTTCCACGGACCCGAGTCAGCACATTCTGTTTTTGATTACCAAAATGCATTTGAGTAACAAAAATCTGTTTTTGTAAAAACGTCTTTTTGTTAATCAGACGCATTTTATTACCCGTTCACAAAATGTGATGGACTTGAAATGTGACTGCAATGCTGTTTGTTAACCAAGCCGGTGTAACAAAACATGGGGATAATCTCAATCAAAATACAACATAATTGCTTTTGTAACCTTTATTGATAGACCTGTACAACATAACCATCTTATTGATGTCCATAAACAACAAGAGCTGTCATCTGACAGAACAGAACAGAACAGAACACAACTTTAACCCTTTGAGTGCCACGACGTTATTGAGACGTTCTCAGTTAAGCTGTGCCATTCGCGGACAAAAATGGCCATAAATACAACCAGTCCAGAATTCAAGAAAAAATCACGAACAGAATGCTCATTATATCTGCTTCAAATCTTTAAAATATTTTCAGACAATAGTTTTAGATTATGGAATACCAACCATGTTTAGAGACATACCCTAACAATTAGAAACGGCGTATTTTATGACGTTATTGAGATACGTTGAAAGACGATGTCGCATACGATTTGCACATTTACTAATCTACTGACATTTGATCATTTTGGCTGGTTTCAATTTAAAATGTTTTTCTTTGCTTTTTTGGAAGAAAGGGGTTTTCTATGAAGCGCTGCTTAATCAAATGACGTCAACGCTTTCAAAACGTGGTCTTAGTGACGTTGTGACGTAGGTAACGTGTGACGTAGGTTACAGTGCACACATTTTAACGTATTTATACCATTTAATGATTCAGTTCATGAAATCTAAGCACACCATCTTGTAGCTGCTACTAGGCAGGATTTTGCACATGAGTTTCAGAGCGATTGCTTTGCTCAGTTTTAAGAAAAGCCCGTGACGTAAGGTTACATTCTTACAGAAAAATGCTGGGGTAATGTATTTTGAAGCCGAGTAAAATATACAAAATTGAGCAAATTTGCACAAATGATATAAGATATTGAGGAACACATATTTCTTCGTGTGATCTTGTCAGTTTTATGATGCCGGGCCATTTTAGTTAATACATGTATCACGAATTTACCGCTGTGACGTAGGTTACATAAAATTTGCGACATTAGTTCCCAGTCTCGTTTCGTAGCAAAACGTACCCTTTAGATTTTGTTTAAGCGGGGAAATATGTAAGAAATCACCTGAATTTAATAATGGAACTCGATTTTCAGCAGTGATTTATCTTTTTTAGCCATGCGGCGTTCATATCTATGCAACGGCAATATTGCGACATTTAAAAACGTCGCATTTTAAACCAGGGTATCATTATTCGAACCAGTGTTAAAATGTCTAACAAAACGCATGCTTGTCTTGGTACTTTTATCTACTTCTTTAGACAGAGGGCAACTTGTCTGAGGGTAAACAGGACCGTTATTTTGTAATTTAAAGAAAGGCAATACGAAGGACAAAATTAATAGCTAATGGCCCAGCTTAACTGAGAACGTCTCTATTATGCCTGCGCCGCACTCTTTGACGTTATTGTTTTCAGCGGTAACGTCATCATAAAATGGCGCCATTGAAACGTCAGTCTGACGGCGCACAGCTGTGAGGGTCGGTTTGTAAGTAACAGTTATGGGAAAATACGCTGAATAAGTATACACATATTTTCATACACTATATTTTGATATGAGCATGAGTTTGTTTGCAAAATTAAAATAATGATAATAATAATAAATATTGATGATAAAAGAAACAGATTGAGTAATTCTATGTTTGGAAACATTTACTGTGCTTTGTTTGTTCATTTGTGGGTGAATTTGTATTATTGTGCATATTTAGAAGGTTTAGCGCCTCTCCGTAGCAAACTATAATCCCAACTCAATTTGGCGCAAATTTGATCGCTCAAGGGTGGACAGGAAACGTTGTTGATATTTTGATTTATCCCCTAACCAGAAACCTGGAAGTACTTGGAGCACTGACTCAGTATGGCAGAAAATTTTGAAGTGAAACTAGGCGAGTTGGAATAAACAATTTTTTTTTATTTATTTTTGTTTTTATTTTTTTGATTTCATGGATGTGTAAGCAACGTCAAGCAATCATAAAACTTCTAGAAGTACACTGTAACGAAATCCGTAGATTTTAAGGTAAAATACCCGAAATCTGGCTGCCAGTTCATTTACCATTGTCTTAACGGGCGTCTGCCTGTAGAACATTTGCGGAAATAACGATGTGGTAAGGTTATGGTAATTGATCGCACTCGGAAATACATTTATAGTTGAAGGGCTACATGACAAGAAAAATACCTGTCCTATTCTATCCTATTCTGACTGATTTTCCTGCAAAAGTTTACGGGCGCCAATTATTTTACCGTACACTGTAAAAAATCCGTAGATTTTATGGTAGAATAACTGGAAACCAACTGCTAGTCCATTCCCCGTTATTTTTACGAGAGCCCGTAAAAATTGGCAGGAATTATCAAGCAGAGTAGGATAGAATGGAGTAGGTGTTGCTTCAGTCCTATTGCCCTTTAACACTATAAAGGCATTTCTAGTGCGGCCAGTAATAAAACATAACACTGCCATATCGTTATTTCCAATCATGTTCTGGAGGCAAACACCCGTAAAAATAACCGCGAATGGACTGGCAGCTGGTTGCCAGTTATTCTACCGTAAAATCTACGGATTTTTTTTACAGTGTAGAATCTACGGATTTTTTACAGTAATAAAAGTAAACGTAATACCGGCTTTATTCCGTTTGTGACTTTTTAGCCGGGAGATCATGCAATAAATGTCACAATTATCAAAATTATTTCTTATAATCAGACGTATTTATTTGCCTGCCAATTTGAAAGTGTTAGCAAATAACTAATAGGCCTACTTTTTTATTTTAATTTTATTTTTTCTCTTCCTTTCTACATATACAAGGGTTGATCCAGAAGTAATGTCACTGTGTCCATTGCGCGTTTATTTATCGTAGCATTATTATAAAAATCATATCAAGCTGCACTGTAATTCAGTTTTGATTTACAGAATAAATATGTTATTGGAATCTTTTTCCATTCCAATTATATAGACGTTCAAAGTATGCCACCTACGCCATCGCGCCGCACGTCAGAATAACGTTAATTATATGAATATGATTTTGAAAGGGCAATCACAAATCAAAATCAAGCTAACGGGCCAAAACAAATGAAAAAAATTGATACGATGACGAAATATATTTCTGTCGCCCACTGTTGAAATTTTAATATCGCCACTGCAGATTGAAGTTCGCTAGCTAGCGCTAATGCTTGTTACTGCTGAGAGTAAAAATTTTGATTTTTGATAAACGCGTCAGCGGATATACAATGTATGCGGTTTTGCCCTAAATTTGGAATATCACCATTAGAGACTCTATAGCCGTTTAGTTAGGCATGTGATGATATAACAGTTATAATGAGGATTGTTTAAAGGCGCAATCAGCGCGATACGCGTGCAGATGAGTCGCAAGAGGATAGTCTTACAACCGGAAGATCTTTATGTGCAATGTCAGACAAAAACGTCACTCTTGTCTGGACCCCATATATGAAGATCAATGTTTTGCCATTCGAATATTGTGTAAATTCTTAAAATTGAGTTACAGGGCTGTTTAGTTCAAGAAATATTAAAATATGAGATAGACGTGGATGAAGAGACATAAGTGCTATGCTGGAGCAACGAATGTGCTAATTTGGACATGGCACAATATCGAAACTTCGTCTGGTGCATCAGCAACGTCACTGACGTGCGGCGCGTTTCGTTACCATGCCTTCTGCCTATCTCGATATCTAAGTTACTGTGCACAGTATTTCTATGACATTTTCATCCCATAATGCAAATAGTTTAAGGTACTTGGTTACGAAATTTTGTGGGTCTGTCTTGATTCTGCACGATTATATAGCTGCAGTGACATTACTTCTGGATCAACCCTCGTATCTTGTCTTTTAGGCAAACCGTTACGTCATTTATACTTGATATTGATGGGTGCCCCCCCCCCCCCCCCCCCCCCCCCTCGGGGTATCAGATTATCAGATACACACAACTCCAACAATTTTCCCCATAATGGTTGGCCATTTTTATATTTATCTATGTTTATTTATTTATCTATGTTTATTCATTTATATACTTGTTTAGGAAATAGATCAGCTGTAGCAGTGAATTGTTGAGTAATTATTCACTGTTTGGAGGTCAGTTATAAAGTAGGTCATATCACGAGCGCGGAGCGCGAATGATATATCTACTTACAACTGACCGACAGTATTGCCAATGACATCAGCAATTAGACTGTAGAACATTTTTTGTTAATTGGCCGCACTCGAAAATAGTGTTGAAGGGCTACCTGACCAAAACAATGACTGTGTGTGTGTGTGTGTGTGTGTGTGTGTTTTCAGTTATGATCAGTACTTGAAATCCAGCTATATACCAAATTTTCTAAGAGCCAATTCCTGGTGGGGTGAGGGCGTGGTGGAAAGACTATGGGAAAAAGTGGCTCTAAAAGGTTCGAACAATAAACTACATTGTCTTTCTTCCTATAGCCATATTTCAAGGTGTGTGTGTGTGTGTGGGGGGGGGGGGGGGGGGGGGGAAGGGGGGGGGGGGGCAGGAGTGTGAGGGGGGACTACTTCCTGACTTTCTGAACTCTCTGACAGGTCTTCCAAAACACAAAACATATAATAAATGCAATAAAATTATAATGATAGTAATTGTCTTTGATCTTTCGTGATAACGTTCCACCACCACTGCTGTTCCGGAAATATTTTTTCCGAAAATATTACTATAAGTGCAATCTTGACACCCCCCCCCCCCACACACACACACACACACATACACCTACCCCGATGCCCCAGAAATATGGACTATTATAATATCCTCAAAAACCACTCTGCCAATTGTTACCAAATTACATACGGCCTCCAGAGGATGAGGGAATGAAAATTTGTTCAATCGGTCTAGGTCACATGACCAACATGGCCGCCACGCCCATATATGGTAAAAACCCTTCTAAATCTTCTTCTCCAGAACCAATCGACCGAGGCCTTGAAACTTGGTATGTCACATTGGGTATTCCAGTACTATCAAGATTGTTCAAATTATGACCTTGGGTTGACCTTGACCTTTTTTACGGCAAGGTCAAATATGGGAAAATACTAGAACAGAAGATTTTTTGGAAAGTTTTGAGGATTAAGGCAAGAAGATTGGCATTTGCAGTCATCTTAATAAGTACATGAAGATTTATGAGTATTAGAGGTCAAGGTCATTCTTTGACCTTTGACCCAGAACTCTCATTGACAATTTCAAACAACCTCCTGAAAAACCACTGGACCAATTATTACCAAATTTCATATAGAGCCTCCAGGGGTAGAGGGAATTAAAATTTGTTCAAACTATCCAGGTCACATGACCAACATGGCCGCCACGCCCATGTATCGTAAAAACCTTTAAAAATCTTCTTCTCCAGATCCAATTAACCGATGGGCTTGAAACTTGGTGTGTAGCATTGGGTTTCCCAATACTATCAAGATTGTTCAAAATGATCACCTTGAGTTGACCTTGACCATTTTACGGCAAGGTCAAATATTCGAAAATGCTAGAACATAAGAATTCATAGAAAGTTTTAAAGATTAAGTAAAAAGATGGGCAATGATCAGGAATCAATGCAATCAAATCCCACATTCCGCTCTAAAAACCAATAAGGAAAGAAGCACATACACACAGGAAGTGACACAAGTTTACGAAAGACACGCACAGTAAACCGAATGAGCAGCTCTTTCCCAAACAGATGGTCATTGAGCTACCCCGATAACAGCATCAACATCTATTTTTATACCCCCGTGACGATAGTCAGGGGGCATTAAGATTTGCCCCTGTCTGTCTGTCCGTCCGTCCGTCTGTCCGTCCGTTCGTCACACTTTATGGTATAAAGTTTGTGTAATCAACTTCTCCCACAGTTCTCAATGGATCTTTTTCAAATTTTGCATACATGTTGTGAACATATTGAAGATGTGCATGTGGATTTTTGATGGCGCTAGAATTAATTTTGACAGAATTATGGCCTTTTAAACTTAGTCATTTTCGGCAAATTTTTGCATTGTAGGGTATGAAGTTTGTGTAATCAACTCCGCCCACAGTTTTCAATGGATCTTTTGCAGACCCTGCATACGTGCCATAGACATATTGGAGATGTGTATGTGGACTTTTGTTGGAGCTAGAATTAATTTTGAAAGGATTACGGCCTTTTAAACTTAGTCATTTTAGTCAAATTCTTGCATTGTAAGGTATGGATTCTGTGTAATCAACTCCTCCCACAGTTTTCAATGGATCCTTTTCAAATCTTGCATACATGCTGTGAACATATTGAAAATGTGCATGTGGAGTTTTGTTGGAGCTAGCTTTAATTTTGACAGAATTACAGCCTTTTGAACTTAGTCATTTTAGGCATATGTTTGCATTTTAATGTAAGTACTTTGTTTGGTCAACTCTTCCTACAATTTTCAGCCGCTGTTTTTCAGACATTGTACACTTGTTGTGGACATGATGAAGACTATCATGTTGCATTTTTGATAAAAAAAAAATTGGAATTATGGTCTTTTAAATTTAGTCATTTTGGGCTACATTTTTGCACTATAGGGTATGAAGTTTGTGTAAAGTTTTCAGTGGATTCATTGTTGATGGTGTTTGTGCTGAAAAGGTGCTTTAGGGATGTTCACATGTCCTATGACAGGCGCTGCACGGGGGCATCATTAGTGTCTTACAGACACAATTTACTAGTTACTTATTTTTTTTTAGTTACAAAACAAAACAAGTCAGAAGGCAGATTGGGCAGCAATACGGGTGACCAAACCGCCAAAGACCATAGACAAGCGGACACAGCACAATATAACATCAAGGAACCGCAACAGAAGTACCGTCTTCGGCCCAAACCTCGCCCTCTGCTTCTGCAGTGGTTTGAAACATTAAGTGAGCTGTTTGGTCCGCAAGAAGGTTTCCTAACTCATCAATGAATAATCACCGGAAACAAACAAATCACAGATAAGGCCTATGATGAATCAGAGATGAGGACTCAACGGACACCAGGAGACCCCTGGGATTTCAGACAACACCACTGAAACACCGGAGCAAAAGAAAACTAGTAGTTGAACCCCGAATAACAAAGCAACAGACAATGCAAACTCCGGCCCCAACCAACTAAATTAAGTAGCTTTGTGTTGGGCCCATCATTGAGTTTGATTCCTGACCAACCAGCGTGCAATTAAAGAGGAAAGCAAAGTGTTTAACCATAATTGGGTTAACCACTAAACATGCAGACTGTAGCATTACATTTACAGTATATCCTTTCGACGACCAGAGGTTTCAAGAAAATCGCTGGAATAGCTTATAGGGGGTGGGGTAGAATATTTGACCCTAAATTTTGACTTGCCTACTTGATGAGTGAAATCGAAAGTACAATCGATAGGAGATATATTTAGCTTCACATTTTCCTCATGACGTCAGAGGTCACAGCGCAGGGGTCACCCTACCAAGAAAGTTGCGCACGGACTTTTTTATTTTCTTTTTCGATTTTGCTACAGATCTTTCCCTCTTTTCTTCTCTTTTTGTCTCTCTCTTCTTATTTTCCTTTTTATTGCGCGTTTACCCCATATTTTACTTTTGACCCTGCTTGTTTGGTAAGATTAGTAGGGCGGTTTCAAAAGGTCAAGGTAAAAGCCGAATTTCAAAAGTGAATTTTTCATTTTTTTTACCGCGTTTGAAAACGTCTTACGTCCTCCCAGTATGCATTTTAGAACAGATACTAAGAGCATGCAAGGCCATGTTTCTGGCATATACAGAGAAATCAAAATTAAAAAAAAATGTCTGAATAAATGAGCTTGTGAGGGTCGTTTAAAAAGTCATTGTCAGCAATTACGCAATAATACGCTTCGGCCGTCGAAAGGATATCCAGTACGTTTGTAACTAACGATAATTTTCCTGAACTGATCAGAAAAATCGGACTAACCTACATTTTTTTTGAATTTATAGACTAAGTCACCATAAGATTCAGGTTCCAATAGGCCCTGCTGCAAAAGACTTTTTAATCCGACACTGAATTTAGAAACCAATTTATAGTGTCGGCGAAAGAATTTTGAAAATGATTTTCGAAGTTTATGATATCTATAGCCCTGTTAGAGAAGCTTAGCAGTTAAAATTTAACTTCGGGCATTGAAGTCAGTCACATGAATAGACACTCTAGCAAACCGAAGAAGTTGAGAAATGTAAACCCTGTAAGAGGTAGAACGGGGAACATCACCATCCAAAAATGGAAAATTTACTATGTCAAATCAAAGACATCGCGTTTATCATAAATTTTGGATAAACAAATCTATTTGAAACAGATAAATGTAAATCCAAAAATGAGGCTTCAGTATCGGCTGCATTAGCTTTGTTTAACTGTAGCTCAGATGCATTTATTTGATTCACCATGCCTTCAAAGTAGGGATTGTCAATATTTAAAAGGTCCTCTAGATATCTAGATGTAGAATTAAAAGCTTCAACAATTTCAGATTGTTTATCATTAGAAAGAGAAGCCATGAAATCTCTTTCGTAGCAAAACAAAAACAAATCCGCTACAAGAGGAGCACAATTAGTACCCATCGGAAAACCAACAATTTGTCTGTATAACTTAGTATCAAATCTAATGTAAATATTTTCTAAAAGGTATGTTAACGCTTCACACATATTTTGACATGACCAAAAATTATATCGGTTTTGGTGTTCAGAAGTAAAGGTGGTGTTTGTTTCGTTACATGCAAGAAAAGTTGAACCTTCCTTTTGGAAGGTCCACTCAATTAAATCTATATGTTTTTCTTTGATCAAAAGCCTAAAAATTGGTAAATACAGTCATCGTTACATGTATGAGTACATGAAGATTCATGAGTACAAGACGTCAGGGTCATTCTTTGCCCTTTGACCCTGAATTCTCATAGACTGGCAATTTCAAATTTCTTCTTAATAGCCACTGAGCCAATTGTAACCATATATCATCTAGAGCCTTCAGGGGTTGAGGGAACGAAAATTTCTTCAAATGGTCTGGGACGCATGATCAACATGGCCGCCATGCCCATATATGGTAAAAACATTTAAAAATCTTCTACTCCAAAACAAATTGATCGATGGCCTTGAAACTTGGTATGTAGCATTGAGTACTCCAGTACTTTCAAGAATATTCAAATTATGACATTGGGTTGACCTTGACCTTTTTTACAGCAAGATCAATATGGGAAAATGCTAGAACATAAGATTTCATGGGAATTTTTGAAACTTTGGCCTAAAAATTGGTATATACAGTCGTCTTAATGAGGTCATGAACAATTATGAGTACAAGAGGTCAAGGTCATTATTTGACCTTTGACCCAGATTTCTCATACTTTGACATTTTCAAACAGTTCCTCAAAAGACAAACGGCCAATATTAAACACATTTCATATAGAGTCTGCAGGGGTTGATTGAACAAAAATTTGTTCAAACGGTCCAGGTCACATGACTAACATGGCCGCCATACCCATTTATGGGATAAACCTTTAATATTTTTCTTCTCCAGAACCAATAGGCCTATGGCTTTGAAACTTGGCAAATAGCATTCAGTACTAGAGTTCTATCAAGACTGTTCAAATGATGACCTTGGGTTTACCTTGACCTTTTTGCGGCATGTTCAAATATGGGAAAATGCTAGTACATAAAATTTTATGGAAAACTTTGAAGATTTTGGCCTAGAAAACGGTATATATGGTTGTCTTAATGAGTACATGAAGATTTATGAGTACAAGAGGTCATGGTCATTCTTTGACTTTTGACCAAAGACTCATATTTTGACAATTTCAGACATAAGAAAAAGCCACTTTGCGAATTGCTCAGGTGAGCGATTCAGGGCCTCATGGCCCCCTTGTTTTTCTTCTTTCAACAACGACCCCGGTTAGAGCTACATGTAATTGAATCTTTGCTGGTCTTGAAACGTGTCCAGGTATTCCTTATCCGAATTCCGCAAGAGCACATGTACTGTGATGTGGGTTCTAAGGTTCGTGTCAAGATGCTAGCGAGCGTGAAAGTGTAAATATTAGGGAGGTTAAGATTTAGAACTTGTACGCGTACGGCTACTAGTAGCTACACGTACACGTACAAGTTCTAATTATAGTTATCAAAGGTTAAGATAAATATAACTTGTACGTGTACGTGTAACCAGAATAAATGCGGCGACTTATTTTAGATGGTCGAAGTAATCATAGAAAAAGCTATCTGCATGACTTTTCGTCCGTGCGTACGTTTGTGGGTTAACATATACCAATTGTTTCGATAGGTTTTTGTCGAAACTTAACGTTCTAATTATTTTGGTGTCAAAAAGAAAGCGTACAGGCCCGTCGACCAATATCTCACTCGACGACATCTAATATACACCACATTTTTTCTAATAATTGCACTGTTTCAAAATTCCCATAGGTTTTACGGGAAAAGATCTGGCATCTGGCTGCTATGACTATGGGAAATTACTTTCAGTTTTTGATATGGATCGCGACTGCAGTGCGTAAAAAAGTTGCTTTAAATCCGCATTTAATTTCTTTAAAATCAACATACAACCAAACACAGAATTAAAACAGCTTTCTTACACAGTGCAGTCAGTTTCTATCTTAAAATTTATGGTACTATCCTGTACTTTTTACAATAAATGAAAGCCCTTACTATTGTCAGTGCACTACCTGCGAACACTCACTTCCCCTACACCGTGCCCGCTAGCTGCTCTTGATTACAACGACCAACAGAATCCCATGTGTCTTATCCTTTTTTATCGTTTATTGTTATTGTAGCCCAAACCCACCCATCTTACAGTCTGATTTTCCCATTTCAAACTTGAGTATAATCTCAAACTCAAAATAAAGCACGCTGATTGGTTGCTTCCGAGCATGTGCTCGGAAGCAGTCAATCAGTGTGCTATGTTTTGAGTTTGAGAATGTACTCAAGTTTTATAACCTCGGGGCCAATTTTCCGATGGGTGAAAAAATAATGGATGAAAAGTCGTATTTCCCATAGCCTCATTTTGGGGAAGGGAGACGAGGGGGAAAATACTCTCTGACACATACTTTTGCTCTTTAGTATTCCATATACGAATGCGTACATATTTGCATAAGGAAAGACTTTCTAGCGAATAGCTCAAACTCAGATGAGATTGTGCAAGTGGAAAGCTGATCTGGGACTTTGTAAGCTTTATGAACAAAAGGCTTTGCCTCTGTCTTAAAATGGGAATAAAGAAGTAAAACAGTTGGAATCTCTGAAAGTCATTTATTTTTAGCAATCTTTTCCCTTTATTATTAAGGTGAATGGGGGCACGTTCATAATTTCCCGTTGTTTAAAAGGGGAACAACTTTTGTAATTCCTGTTTGCTTTTATGTACAAAAAGAAAGAAAGAAGAAAGAACTCTTCCAAAAAAGGGTCTACTATCAAATGAAAGAATTTTGCGTCTGGAAAACTATTTGTTTTCCTTTTGATAATGACCTCTGTTGAAAACGGGGACAAAAATGAAAGTGACATAGGTACTTCTCTTGAACGTGCACCCATTTGCCTTAACAAGCTAACTGTGTTATTCGTGGAGCAGCTGTAATCATGGGTTCACATTACCACCAGCCCACGACGGACACCCAACATTTTCTGAAAGTATACAACAAAGCAAACAGTTAGACATTATGTTCAACGTATACGAATGAATTCCATTCAGGACTTTTCAAACAGTACTGTCATCTGTGACACTGACTTTTCACATGCGCATGCGTAAGGTTAATGCCGCAGAAAGACGGTATGAGCCGCTACACGAAAAAACAAACAACAAATTGGCATTTCCCAGCGCAGACTCAGATCAGCCTAGGCATCCACCCAGTCTGATCACAGCCTTCGCTGTGCTAATCCTTGCACCCAATTACACATTTACACAATACTGACATACTCTGGTGAAGATATGCATGTTTTGGCGGCTATATTTTAAAGGGTTTCAAGGCTAGACTAAACAATATATTGAAGGGCTCAGCGGAATGAATCCATAGCTGAACCTCCTAACACCTAGTCTGTCAATATATAATAAAAAAAGCAAAACATAGAGGATCTTACATGGGTGCTCGTGTATAATTGGATTTATTAAACGAGTTGGGGAAAAAGATAGCCTCGCATTTTATCGGCTTCCCCAACGAGTTTAATAAATTCAATAATACAGGAGCACGATTGCAAGATTCTATTTATCATATGACACTAAAATTGCATTTTATTAGAAATTGCACTGAAACGTCACGATTTCGTCATGAGAAAACGCAACGTTTTTATGGACGCCAACGCATAACGATACGACGTAATTTGCATATTTAACCCACTAGCTGATTATCTTTTTTAATGCATGGCTTTATTATACTCTCAGATGCGACTTCATATATTACACAGGACTATTTCAAACATTGGGATTACTTTATTGTGAGAAAACCCCGTCTTATAGCTGAATAAATATAAACCTGAAAACCAACAGGTGTTTGCGCGCCCAGGGCAGACTCAGATCAACCTGGGCATCCGCCCAGTCCACTCAGACTATTTGCTAAGCGCCTAAAGGGTAGCTAAAGGTCTAAACTACCACCATGCGGACAGCGAAGACTCTGATCAGACTGGGCGGATGCCCAGGCTGATCTGAGTCTGCGCTGGGCACACAA
Organism: Ctena decussata; assembly: GCA_963989385.1. Lineage (NCBI taxonomy): Eukaryota > Metazoa > Mollusca > Bivalvia > Lucinida > Lucinidae > Ctena > Ctena decussata. The sequence continues at coordinate 29,358,896 of OZ022501.1, read as the reverse complement.
CCACTTTGTTGGATTTCTGGTGTCGCGACTCATGCGATACTTACTTTTCGTCAGTGCAAGGTTGACAGGACCGTACCCGATACTGTTGAGGCGTGAACATCTAGCAAATCTTGACATCACCCAGCGGGTCTTATTCTGGTACCTCCTCTGATTCTTGTCAGTCAACTACAAGTAAGGGAAAAAATGAATGCCGGAAAAAAGTCTATAATGGTTGTCTAGGTCAGTGACCTATATGTATTTATAGGTCACTGTCTAGGTACATGTAACAAAGAACATACAAGTGAGTGAAGTTTGTAAACCTGAAGTTCTGTGCAATTAAACAAGGTATTAAAGTGATGTGCCTATCATTGACTCTAAGCTGGAGGAATAGGAATCTGTTATAAAATGCACTTCTTTTGCATGCCAAATCTACAGAAGAATGTATCACCTTCTTCAATCGGCAATTGTTGTACTACCCTTCATACAACCTAGACCTTGTCCCCACCCCAACCCAACCCCTGCCGACTTACTTGTTTCCAGAACTATAAAAAAGGTTCGCTGGAAAAAAATATGAGACTGGTGCGGCTTTGATTCATGACGTGTAAATCGGTACATCAGCAGTAGGTCTCCATCTTGGTTTGCAGAGGGAATGCAAAAGCTCCCACCACGATAGCAAAAGTGTCACGACTTAGGTGGGAAATATTTTGAACAACTTTGAAAAAAAATTAAAAAAATGAGACAGCAAAATGTCCGGGTATTTTCCGACCGCCCCTCTAATGTCATTAATAAGTTCTGAATAATAAGATCCTTTGGGAGGAAGGGATACACTAAAGAAACGAAACTAGCAGACTCGGTTTAACGGAGTCTGTTCCTGACCAGTATTGGAATGTGAGACATCGGCCATGTCCCCCTGGCACTGGCTTAAGCGGAACTTTATATATTTATTACTGGCTTAAGTGGAACTTTATTTTCAACTGATTCTAATTATATAAATGTATTCAATGATCCCAAAGGACAAGGAAATATAATTTGCACCATGATGATGTACAGGGAGACGTTTTCCGGCCGCCACACGGCACAACACCATATTCAGTGAAGATAAATGAGCCGCGACACGAGAAAACCAACAAAATGGTTATGCGCCAAGCGCAGACTCAGATCAGCCTGGTCATCCGCCTAGTCTGATCAGAGTCTTCGCTGTCCGCTTGAATGTAGCTTAGACCCTTAACTACCTTTTAAGCGCAAAGCGAAGACTCTGAAGAGTCTTCGCTGTCCGCTTGAATGTAGCTTAGACCCTTAACTACCCTTTAAGCGCAAAGCGAAGACTCTAATCAGGCAGGGCGGATGTCCAGGCTGATCTGAGTCTGCCCTGGGCGCACAACCACATTGTTTGTTTTCTCGTGTCGTGGCTCAAATTAGTTCCTAATAGTTAGATCCTTTGGAAGTAAGGAATACACTGAAGAAACAAAAATAGTAGACTCGGTTGAATTGAGTCTGTTCATGACCAGTAATGTAATGTGCAACACCGGCCATGCCCCCTAACACTGGCTTAAGCGGACCTTTATTTTCAACTGATTCTAAATGTACTCAATGATCCTCAAGGACCAGGAAATATAATTTGCACCATGATGATGTACAGGGAGACGTTTTCCGGCCGCCACATGACACAACACCATATTCAGTGAAAATAAATAAGTTCTGAATAGTAAGATCCTTTGGAAGTAAGGAATACACTGAAGAAACGAAAATAGCAGACTCGGTTGAATTGAGTCTGTTCATGACCAGTAATGTAATGTGCAACACCGGTCATGCCCCCTAGCACCGGCTTAAGTCTGATTTTGTGATAAACAATACCAAACACTTGAATCGTTCTCTGAGGTCTCTCTCAGCTGTGTCAGCGATAGCGGCAAGCGTATAGACGTTCCCAAAGCGCCCGCTCGTAAAATCCCAAGTGCCGTAACACTGGTATTGCACCTCTGAAATGAATTATCAATGTGAGACGACTTGTGCTGTGATGAAGTCTTCAGCGAAAAAGGGAGAGAAAAAACAAGCCATATAAAGTATATATTTTCAAGCTTTGCATTTTTGTGTGCATTTGAATTCTCGACGTTACCCCCCCCCCCCCCCACCACCCTGCACCACAGCGGAACGTATCCATAGCCGCGTTTCGCTGAGGTGCGGGGGGGGGGAGGGGGGCTGGGGGGTGGTAACGTCGTTATGAGAATTGAAATGCAATTTGCATTTTAGGAATGTTGTGAGCCGTTTTATTTTATGAGCCGCGACATGACAAAACAAACAAAGTGGCATGTGCGCCTAGCGAAGACTCAGATCAGTCTGGGAATCTGCCCAGTCTGATCAGAGTCTTTGCTGTCCGCATGGAGCTAGCTCAGAGGCTTAGCTACCCTTTAAGTGCACAGTAGATCACTTTGTTGGATTTCTCGTGTCGTGGCATACATAACGTATTTATTCAGTTAAAAGACGTGTGTTTTTTTCTTCCAGAATTGACCCAAAAATGTAGATCCGTCTACCAGACCGATCTAGATTTTCGGGATAATTTGAAAAGAAAAAAAATAAATGAAGATCCTCTAGAAGCCCAACACCAGCCACGCCGCTAGCACCGGCTTCAGCGGAATTCTATTTTCAAATACATTTGAGCCGCGACACGACAAAACCAACAATGTGGTTGTGCGCCCAGCACAGACTCAGATCAGCCTGGACATCCGCCCAGTCTGATCAGAGTCTTTGCTGTCCGCATGGAGGTAGCTTAGTCCCTTAGCTACCGTTTGAGCACATAACAAAGAGTTTGATCAAACTTGGCGGATGCCCAGGCTGATCTGAGTCTACACAGGGCGTACAACCATATTGTTGGTTTTGTCGTGTCGCGGCTCATTTATAATGAGCCCATTGATCCTAAAATGACAAGAAAATTGTTTATATATCTCTTTTTGAATTTTAGGGCGGGCGGAATGTGGGATCTGATTGTGTATGGTAATAAGTATGCCTTCTGGTAGCAATAGTTACAGTTTTATGTCTTTGTTGGCAATAGTCAAAACTATCCCCCACCCCCCCCCCCCCCCCCCCCCCCCCCCCCCCCCCGGACGACCCAGCGGCCTAGTGGCCTTGTGCAATAGTGCATCGGTTCTTCCACAGCATTTCAGAAGGATATATTTGACTGTTGCCCATAAAGGCAAAAGAATTTTGTATACTATGTTATTACTCTGAATATAGTAATGAAAGAGGACGTTTTACTTGATAAAACTTAAGCAAATGGGGAAATATATTAAGTTTGGTAAAAATGTATAAGACACATACGAGGGGCATTTCAGAAATAATGTTAATGAGCTCAGAGTATCCCACTGGCTAATATTTAGCAGTGATTCTATATATCATTGGAAAGATTAATTCAAATGCTGAAGAATGGTATGTACCAAAAGACTTTCTAAGTCACTCTTGCATGACAGCACGTGCGTATACGCATGACAGCACGTGCGTATACGTCATAAGGGTGTGGATACTTGAAACTGTAAATTTTCATTGAAAGTCTCTTGTTTTCTTTCGTCATTTGCCCAATGACTTAATGATAAATTCAATTAAGAGCACGAAATGGTGTTTTTCAAATGTAATAAAAGAACGTTATACAGAAATCATTTCAAGATTCTACACAAGTAACATAATAACCGAGCTCATTTCTCTGTAATGCGGGCTTAAATGCAAAGTTATTATAAATGCATTATAGCAATAAATTGTGGTTATCAATTTCAACACACGGCAGGCATTTTATTACTGAAATGATTAGGTCACTATGTTTTTGTTACGATTGGCATCAATATGACTCATGAAATTGTATGATACAAGAGCAAACTCCATGTCGGAAGTTGCAAAAGCAACAGCAATTCATATAAAATACAAAGCAACAAAATAAAATTATTTTCTTATAAAAAGACGCCGGCTAAATATATTTTATTTTGTCTAAATTTAAATGTCAGGAGTTAGAGGGGTATACAGGAAACAAAATCTATACATAAAGACTTTAAAGATGGTTTATTTTATATTGGCATACTTATATTGAAATATGTTGGTGGGTGGGATAATCTATCGTAAAATTTCAGGTAGCCCACTGACAAAACAGCATGAGGTGCCATAAAAGATTATTTATTGCAGAAAACAAGCATAACGAATTAAATTTTAATCATTTTTGTAGCATAGCTGCCATCAATCATTCACTTTCCCTTCAATTGACCTCGAAACCGAAGTTTAAAAAGCTTACTTCATGTGTCAATTTAAGACACGAAGTGACGTCATAAGAAATGCATATTGCTCCATGATTAGCATATCTTGCAAAATAAATCTTATGCTTCAGCAAAGCTGATAAAATGACTTTCAAAGTGGCATAATTTCACTATAACAGATATTATAGGTATCAATCCAGAGCTGTTTGTCTCCAGAGTTAGGGAAATATGAATTTGTCTTCACATAAATATTTCGACCGTTACTACTCAGTGTCCCTACCCTAACCACAATTGCCAAGGCATAATTTGAAGAAAATACCAATGACTGATTTTTTTTAAAGTAAAGGTCATCGGGTGATATGTAAATCTTAAAGTGAAGACAAAAAGTTGAGAAATCGGTCAATATTCCTAGGAGTTACAACCCTATTTCTGAAATGCCCCTCGTATTTCCAAAACTAGAAATAAGTGGTTTTTCAATGGGCTCTGTGGTTTTTTATGCTGCTTTATTTTCTTTGGTTGGGGAGTAGATGTCTGAAACACAAGGGGTGCAACACATTAAGGTTTTTACGGTCAATAGGTCGAAAATATATCGCCACAGGTCAAAGATGGCGTCATAACGCATAAAACATTTGAATTTTGTTGGACAAAAATACAAAGTAAGTATGTTTGCTGGCTCTGAAATATTTTATCACCTAGTGCAGGATGTGAAGAAATTATGCTGTGTCTCTGGAAAATTGGCTGTATCTTCTGATCTTTCCTCAAACTGTAGTGATGTCCGGTCAGCTGGAAGCTCGAATCGACGAGAAAATCGGAACCGATTTTGACCATTACAAAATCACGCTTAGCAGCGAAAATCAGGTTATTTTGGATTTAATTTTAGTGTCTATATCACTAAAATGATAAGCCCCACATTCTGGTCCTAATTTTACTCTAAGAACAACTCTCCATCACGAGGAATCAAGGTGTAAGCCATTTAATGTTGCTTCTGGTCACCTGTATGACACTTATGTTGTTTACTGGTCAAAACGTAATTGGAATAAGCACTTCTAGCTAGCATCACTTTCGGTTCAGTATCAAGATTTCTTATCATTATTTCTGTAGAAGCTTAGGTACACTTAATAACCATATTATGAGGTTTAGAAGACGTGTTCAGCCAGTCGTACAAATTAATTTACTATAAACATATCTACATACATTGGGATATGCCCCCATCATGCTATCACAATAAATGACAAAGAAGAAAGTTACTTCATAAGCACACCACGCCTTCGCGCTGGAGACCCCGGTAAACACCACTTTATATATGAAAAAGTAGGTTTGCAGCAAATTGCAGGGTATGCATCATTTTCTGATTTCTCTAAAAGAGATTGTTGGTACTCAGTATAACCGCCTCTACTCCCAATCTATGTTTTAAGCAGAAATAGGATTTTTTTCTGAATTTATTTAATTTTTACAGCTATAAAACTTCATTAAATTAAAAAGTCGTGTGTTCATGATAATAGGCCTACTGAAACTTGAGAATGGCAACTCCATAGATTACATTAGGTCCGTATTCTTATCACTTTTGGTAACGTTGCCAACACATACAATAGGACATTCATTGACCGGCGCGAAGAGTCACTTCATATATTTATTACTCAACTTTGTCATGTACCAACACCTTATATGTAATAATGTTGGGCGTGGTTTCCTGGTAATCTAACACTCTATATCTTGCACTAAATATGTTAAATTTGATAGCTTTTTCTAAAGAGTTTACTATGTAGTTTCGTGCCAACTGATAAAGAAACCAAATTTTCGTTTGCAGTGGTTCGGGTAACTGTTTTGTAATGGGAATTTGCGTTGCAGTTTCAGTTGTTTATATGCGTTGATATTTACTGAGGAGCCGGAAACATGTTAGCCGCTTTTAAATATTGAAATCGCATTAAACCTCTCTACCAACTTACTTACAGTTCCATGTATCGGTAGAAGAACAAAATAAGCTTATAATCGCTTGTTCTAATGCCTATCGTCTTAGTCATTATAATTATGGCTGTACATGTGTTAAATTGGATAAAAGTATATTCAAGCTAAAAATGTTAATAGCCGGAAATCGGTTAGTTGTGTTCTGTGATAGAAAGTAAACATCAGATTTCAAATTTCATCAGAAGACATTTATTAATAAGTAACCCCCACAGTTATTACTCTCCAATGTGTTCTCTCCAGGATGAAAACTCTCCAGTGTGTTCTCTCCAGGATGAAAACTCTCCAATGAGTTCTCTCCAGGATGAAAACTCTCCAGTGAGTTATTTCCAGTATGAAAACTCTCCAGTGAGTTCTCTCCAGTATGAAAACACTCCAGTATGAAAACTCTTCAGTGTGTCTTCTCCAGGATGATTACTCCCCAGTGTGTCTTCTCCAGGATGATTACTCCCCAGTGTGTCTTCTCCAGGATGATTACTCCCCAGTGTGTCTTCTCCAGGGTGATTACTCCCCAGTGTGTCTTCTCCAGGGTGATTACTCCCCAGTGTGTCTTCTCCAGGGTGATTACTCCCCAGTGTGTCTTCTCCAGGGTGATTACTCCCCAGTGTGTCTTCTCCAGGATGATTACTCCCGTGTGTGTTTTCTCCAGGGTGATTACTCCCCAGTGTGTCTTCTCCAGGATGATTATTACCCAGTGTGTCTTCTCCAGGATGATTATTCCCCAGTGTGTTCTCTTCAGGAAGAAAACTCTCTGGATTTCGCACTTACAACTTTTTCGCTCCAACTTTTTTGTTAAGCATTTTTCATAGTACAGGAAGTAAATTAAAGGCACTGGAAATCTAATATGTTATATTTATAGCTTCTGATTGGTACTAATTCTCATATTTTGCTATATAAAGCAGCAGGATTTAACATTTTAAAGTTTTTTAAACGTTGGTGTAAAAAGGATGTAAGAGCATTTACACCTTGTTGTGCAAAATAATTTAGTGCAGAAATGCTATTACTGACAAAAAATGCACAAAAGCTACAGTAACTGTGAAAATGCTGAAATAATTCAATATGTAGACATAATCCAGCTATAATACTTGTTTTCTAAATATGTTGTGTTCTTATGCACCAAATTATGCAAAAAAGCTTTTCGACCACAATTTTAGTTACAGCTTTTTTGCGCCCAGGGAACGAGCTACTACCGAACACATTAACATCCCTGCTCTGAATGTTGCAACGTATATTACATGTTTTGATATATGCTTTTATAAACGAGACATTAGGTCGAAAATAGTCACATTCAGTAATCTTGATTCTGAAACGAAAGTGAGGCTAGCTAGAAGTGCTTATTGCAATTACGTTTTGACCAGTAAACAACATAAGTGTCCTACAGGTGATCAGAAGCAACATCAAATGGCTTACACATTGATTCCTCGTGATAAAAAGGTGCTCCTAGAGTAAAATTAGGACTAGAATGTGGGGCTTATTATTTTAGTGATATAGACACTAAAATTAAATCCAAAATAACCTGATTTTCGCTGCTAAGTGTGATTTTATGCTGGTCAAAATCGGTTCCGATTTTCTCGTCGATTCGAGCTTCCCAGCTGACCGGACATCACTACAGTTTGAGGAAAGATCAGAATATATGCCCAATTTTCCAGAGACACTGCATACTTTCTTCACATCCTGCGCTAGGTGATAAAATATTTCAGAGCCAGCAAACATACTTACTTTGTATTTTTGTCCAACAAAATTCAAATGTTTTATGCGTTATGACGCCATCTTTGACCTGTGGCGATATATTTTCGACCTATTGACCGTAAAAACCGTAATACGTTGCACCCCTTGGAAACATCCGCATTCGCTAACCTTTATTGTATGATGTAGTGACGTCATTGCATTTTCTAAAATTCATCCAGAAGACCTCGTTTTCAACGTATGGTGAGCCGGGGTCTTGACAGGCTTTAATGACATTTCCTGGGTTGTCACAGATACCACCACCACCAAAATTATGTTCATAAGTAAACTGGTCGACGCCTTCAAAAGTCGATGCGCAGTTGATAGATGTTGCATCATCTGCTTCTGCAACACAAAATGCGAATTTGAGCCGCGAAACGAGAAAACCGAAAAAGTTGTTGTGCGCCCAGCGCAGACTAAGATCAGCCTGGGCATCCACCAAGTCTACTGGACAGAGTCTGAGCAGAGTCTTTGCTAAGCGTTTAAGGGGTATCTAAGGGTCTAAGCTACCTCCATGCGGACAGTGAAGACTGATCAGCATGGGCGGATGCCCGGGCTGATCTGAGTCTGCGCTGGGCGCACAACCATTCTGATGGTTTTCCTTTGTCGCGGCTCAATATCTACCTATTGCATTTTTTCATTTTTTTCATTTTCTGAAGGTGTAAATCTAGCAACCAATGGCCAGAATCATTTATTTACAGCCATTTGTCAGTTGTAATCGATTGCAGTTTTTCATTTTCTGAAGGTGTAAATCTATTTTGTTTCGAAAAAAGCAATATATACATCATTCTAGATACCTACCCAACACTTATCTAATGCGAAATAAAGCTCAGCAAAATTAGTTTACTCATTGTACGCCAGTAAAATTCTACCGCAACAACAGCCCAGCAGGCACATGGCGTCCTAATGACGTCGCACTGACGTCGATGTGACGAGATGAGGTCGCATTGACTTCAGAATGACGTCATTTCTGCGGCATGTGCCCTCTGGAAGCCTATGTCGATGAAAAATCATTTTCGACGTTCGAAGAATTGATTGTCTTCTCCTTAGAAATGAATAATAACATTTGTAACAGCATTTTTGGAAAAAGAAATGCATCCATAATCTTTCTCAAATTTATTTCGTGTTTTCCGTAAAAAGAGCATACTTCATTGCGTCCATGTCGAGCTGACTACTGTTTTATTTGATAGTGGAAAAAAGAGGGATTAATGACGCGTGTTTACGACCTTTCAAACAGTATTTCAGTCATATTAGGATGATGGGAGGGTGTTGACGATAGGTTGTGAGCAATGGAACCCTGTTTACGACTAAACACATTTCCGCCTCCAGCAGGAATCGAGCCCGGGACCGCCTAACTCCACTGAGCTATCGGGCTCCTGTGGAAAAGAGAGAAACCGTCTCAGGCTAATCGTCAACTACTACCTTCCCTACATCACATTCTATATTAGTCTTACTGAAATATGTTGTTAGCAAGTCATTGTCTTCAAAGGTTAGCTGTTCCAACGGTTGGCATATGGTTGCTAATTCTTGTCTTTCGGTGGTGCAGATATCTGAAATTAGAATCAAATACATTCAACTCTCGATATATATCGGAGTCGAAGTTCATCCCAAACTACTGATATATCAAGTAAATTTTCTGGTCCCAGTCCCAGAAAATTTACTTGATATATCAGAAGTTTGAGATAAAAGGATCAAACCATTTGTAGAAATACAGTCAACTCTCGATATATCGAAGTCTAAGTTCATCCCAAGCTACTAATATCTCATAGTAAATAATCTGGTCCCAGAAAATTTACTTTGAGATATCAGTAGTTTGAAATAAAAGGAGTTGTAATGTAAATAAAAAGGGAAATGTATCCAACGTATATTATTTGATATAAGAAGGTACTTTGAGATATCCGTATTCGATATAGCGAGAGTCGACAGTAATTTTAAATAGGAAATTTTTCGCTACTACAGTCTCCAATTAGCAAAGATAATACGTATCGCATAAAAAGGAACCTTAAACCATATGTACAGTTAATACAGTCAACTCCCGATATTTCGAACCTTGACGTCTCCAAATACTTTTTATCTAAAAGAAAACAATTTGTTCACATATCCTTCAGTTTTATTTACATTTAATCCAAATTCATCATATACTACTGATATCTCAAATTAAATTTTCTGAGACCAGAAATTTTACTTTGACATAACAGTAGTTTGGGATGAACTTCGACTTTGAGATATCGAGAGCTGAGTGTACTTGACTATGCACTAGCTCAGACTGATAAGAGTCTCCGAAGTTTTCCTTTATAGACTTCCCAGGAGTCATAAATTCTGTTATGCAAACAGTCTGATTAGACTGCGGATTCGATAAGAGTCTCCGAAGTTTTCCTTTATAGACTACCCCGGGGTCATAAATTCTGTTATGCAAACAGTCTGATTAGACTGCGGATTCGATAAGAGTCTCCGAAGTTTTCCTTTATAGACTTCCCAGGAGTAATAAATTCTGTTATGCAAACAGTCTGATTAGACTGCGGATTCGATAAGAGTCTCCGAAGTTTTCCTTTATAGACTTCCCAGGAGTAATAAATTCTGTTATGCAAACAGTCTGATTAGACTGCGGATTCGATAAGAGTCTCCGAAGTTTTCCTTTATAGACTTCCCAGGAGTAATAAATTCTGTTATGCAAACAGTCTGATTAGACTGCGGATTCGATAAGAGTCTCCGAAGTTTTCCTTTATAGACTTCCCAGGAGTCTTAAATTCTGTTAGGCAAAAGGCAAACAGTCTGATTAGACTTCGGATGCGATAAGAGTCTCCGAAGTTTTCCTTTATAGACTTCCAGGAGTCATAAATTCTGTTATGCAAAAGGCAAACAGTCTGATTAGACTTCGGATGCGATCGATTTTATGTGGCCACAACCCAACAGGCACATACGTCGATCACGTCGCATCGACTTCAGATCGACGTCATTTCGACGTCATTTACCTGCTGGGAATCCCCGCGGTTCTGCAGTAGTTCACAAACATACAAGGTAAACCAAAACTTAACACGAATTCTAAAATTGTGCGCATATACATTTGTACATGTAAAAACAATGGAAACGTTGCAATTTTTATTCGGTAACAATTTACGGTTACGGAGCCCGTAAATCTAATTGCTGACGTCATTGTCAATTACTAACGTATTTTGTGACGTTCAATGATATTTCTTAGACGTTACAAGTTCTAACAATTGTTTGTAAACTAAAACCTTCATCAAAAAGTTTTTAAGTCAACGGTATGGGCTGTAAACTCAGTTTCTGGCAGAGTGGAAATAATTTGCTGATTAGAAGGGGTGCGTTCGCACATTCCACTACCCGTATTCGCAGGTACCCCCTTCACAGATGTGGGCATAGAATGGCGTTGTAAGACGACTGATGTACTAGAATATATTCTAAACAAAGAATTAAATTATTTGAGAGTATGGATTATGGTTTTGAGAAAGATCTCATTTTTCCATTGTATGAATGTCAGGTAGCATCGAATTTATAATTCGAAAACTGCATGGCATACATCGAATGCCATGCTCCGAAACCACTGACTCATAAGTCTGTTACCATAGCAACTATGGAATTACCAACTGTTTTGCTTAGTACATGTGTATCTTGGCAGAATGTCGTCTCGATAACGTCACTTTCACATCAATATAAACTCTTAGTTGCTATGCAAACAGATATAGGACGCCGTTGGTATCGGAGCATGGCATACGGTGTATCCCATGCTCCGCTAATTTTTCAATACTCAAACTGAAATTTCAACCGAAATTTCAGATTTTCTCGAACAAATAATTATTCTCAAGACACTTAATTCTGTGTTAAATAAGGTGATTGTGTACACTTACAGGGCAAGCAACTCTCACGCGTTCATTTTGCCTCCCTTCAGATAAGATAAAACCTTTACGGATGTGAGCCGCGACACGACAAAACCAACAATGTGGTCGTGCGCACTGCGCAGACTCAGATCAATCTAGGTTACGGCCAAGTTTGATCAGACCCTTCGTTAAGTGCTCAAAGGGTAGCTAAGGGTCTAAGTTACCTTCATGCGGACAGCGAAGACTCTGATCAGACTGGGCGGATGCCCAGGCTGATCTGAGTCTGCGCTGTGCGCACAACCACATTGTATGTTTTGTCGTGTCGAGGCTCATGTTTCTCTGGTGGCAAATTTGAGACTTCTGCGCAACGCGAACTGCCAACAACGGTTCGGAATGTCACCTGTCGGCTGTCGTAATTTTGCCGTTTTACAAATGAGAAATGATTTGAAATCGCCCTGTCGTTATTCAAATGGTTGCACACTATCGCCTTACTGTGCCTCTACAATATTTGCAATATATATTTGTGGGTAGTGTAACCACACGAAATTTAGTTCCTATGTCACCCGACGTCCCATCTGTCTGATAGTCTCTAGTTTCACTTGACAAAATATTCGACTTTCTTCACAAGTGCCCGAGCGAATTTATACAATTACACCCCATCCACATCTGGCCGCAATAAATATGCCCGTTGACAGATTAATTCTTACTTTAGTTAATAGATCTATGTTCTACTATACAGGCCGAGTCCTAGGCATACGGCTGAAATCCTCTCATCTCTGCAAGTACAGCTGTTTTCTAAAGGTACGTTGTATACGTAACAATGACGTGTGCTGTTGCTGTCAATTAGAATCTACAGCTGACTTCATTTGAAACTGTTACTTATACAGGTTAATGTTCCATTGAATATTGTCTGCATTTTCTCTGCATATGAAACTTATTTCAAAATTGTCTTCCAAACATTTACCAAAAAGAAAAGAAAAATAAAATAAAAATAAAAAAAAAAAAAACAAGAAAAAAAACTTTGCCGGCATTATGTTCAGAAAAAAATCGTTAATTGCTTGTTGAACAGTACGCATTAATCTATGAAACCATGCCAGTCAGTAAATTATACGCCTGCATATGTGACATCAAATCTCCAGGTGCTTGTCATCAGCAAAATTGTTTTTGTCTCCCGAGGCTACGCCACCAGATTCCCTTTAATATTATTAAAAGCTTAAAAGGGCATTCAGCATCAAATTTCTGGGTAAGCATATGCAGATAAAATGCAGAAAACATGTAATGGAACATTAACCTAAATAAGTGGCCTGAAAAATGAGAAAATGTTCATTGTGTTTCTTAGGTTTGCTTGAGGTCGGTCTGACATAAAATATGTAATATGGTCATTATCGTGTGTATGTAGGGTTGTTGTGGGGTGTGGTGGGTTTCATTTACTTTTTGTCACCTATCAGGGGTCGGGGTCATAAAAATCTGGTGAGATTGGGAGGGTCTTAAAACATTTAGTGAATCTTATGGAAACTTACCTCACCACCCCTCCCACCTGATAATAAATGACTCGTCCCTTAGAATTGACCAAGTCGGTAAATGAAGACTGATACATTTTAATTGGCCTTTCTACCTTCACCAGGGCATGTATCACACCACTCCAAGTCGTGTTACAAAACGTAGGTCAGAAGGACCCATTTATTATTTTTTTGTCCCACATCAGCAATTCTATTTTGCATTAACAAGTGTCGTAGCTTACATTATGTCACAAAGACTGCACCACATATGTACACGCCGACGAGCTAGGCCGACACTGAATCCACGATGGGTAATCTCGATAAACGGAGCCACTGGCTCCGCACCTTATATCTTATGGAGAATTTCCGCATCACGTGCGGCTTTGAGATTGTAGCTGGGAAAAGTGTGACAGCAAGAGGTAGGTCTGGCGTTTCTCGATTTGCAATTGTTGTTTCATGGATTAAATGAGCCGCGACACGAGAAAACCAACAATGTGGTTGTGCACCCAGCAAAGACTCGGATCAACCTGGGCAGCCGCCGAGTTTCACCAGATTCTTCGTTAAGTGCTCAAAGGGTAGCTTATGGTCTAAGCTACCTCCATGCGGACAGCGAAGACTCTGATCAGACTGGGCGGATGCCCAGGCTGATCTGAGTTTGCGCTGGACGCACAACCACATTGTTGGTTTTGTCGTGTCGCGGCTAAAATGGAAAAAAGCAGAATGCTATAAGATGGCCCTGTTATTTAACAGTCGCTACGTGCAGAGAACGGTGTGTAAATGTCACTTGGCTTTCTTAAAAAAATATTTGTTCCGAGGCGAGTCTAATCATTCAGCGGCATGGAGTGCGAGAAAGTCACTACATTTTCCCCATAAACGGATAAGCTTTGTGGACTTGAAAGTGACGTTAACGTCTTTGATTGGTAAATATAGTTCCCCAATTACCCCGATTATTAGTTTTCTGAACGGAACGGCACGAAATCTACACCAAAAGGGTGTGGCTCCGTTTATGTAGTTTGGCTCCGTTTGTGGACCGCGGCTCTGAAGTTGTAGACCCAGTTTTATATAGACCCCTCAGTTCGAGACTAATCAGACTGTCAAAGTCAGTCATGAGCAGGCTCGTCACACCACAGGCGCTTGAAGTTCTATGCTAAACAACTCCTCAAAACCCTTTAAACTTGACGCAGTTTATAGGCCATTTCTTCAAAATGGCTCATAGACTGGAGGTTTAGCGGCATCATTGAGATATATTTAATACAGTGGACTCGACAGTATCGGATCATCGACAGTATCGGCTCACCCATTTTTCTCACAAATGAAGCAAATATTTTTTACCATTATATCACAGTCATCAAGTTCGACCAATGGCAAAGTGCAGGGTGAAAAATTCGAGCGAAATCTGCGGTTGAGAAGCAAATCAGAGCTGTTGAAAAGCTTGGCCCCTCTTCAGCGGCGCTTGCATTTTGCCTGTTGCTCGTTACCCCCAAGATAGATTTCGGTTATTTAAACTATTTTATCATTAGGCGAATGAAACCAATTTTGCTTTGTAATGTGTCCTGGCATCCCTAAAATTGCAGGCAGTCATTATTTTTGTGACATACCAGTTTTTAATGAAACTAAAGACTTGAAAAGTGAGGCACCGATGTGCGACAGTAACGGATCATTATATAATTTGAACTGAAATACAGGCCTCAGCCGGAAACTGCATGTTGGATGTATGGTCTGATGCTGAAAACAAGTAATAAATCAACTACCTGAGTGGCTGCTGTGCCTTTTTTCGAAGAAAATCAATTTAAAACTAAGACAACATCCTTTTTGTAGAATATCCCCCATCCCAAGCCCCACATTCTAGCGTATGATAATGAAGGTTATGCGTAGCACAACCAAGCTTCTGCTAAACATTCTGTTGAAACATTCGAGATCAGCTCGCATGAATGTGAACCCGATAATGATTGGCGTTCATCGGATGGACATCTGTACACTGTGTAGACTCAGATTTATGCCGGCGAACTCGTTGAATGACCATGTAGTGTTTATACACTGATTGCACTGAAATATCGTTAAGGCGGAAAATCACCGTAAATTTGTTGATCCTGATCAGACACCACGGTCTTATCAGGGTCTACACTTTGCAAAGGCAGTTTATGATCTTTACTGTTTGAGTAGTTCCATGCTATGAGGCGCAGGGGATTACTGATTCAAGAATTTTTTGCATGCTTGTAGTTTTGTATACATTCAACTTTTATTTAACAGACAAAACCGTTGCTGGTGAAGGACCACATGAAAAATGTCGTTGAAAGGCCGTAAAAGTTTCCTCAGAGAGTTTAATAGGTCCAACTGTTCATGTAGCAAAATTATTGAAGCTAAGAAGGTTGTCAGAATGCCTCGGAGAAACTCTCCTATAAAATAATATCATATGATCCGATACTGTCGCACCTGATTCGTTACTGTCGCAGGACCCTCCCGTAAGTCTGCATAGGTTATCTGCCCTTAAAGGAATACTTTTCGTAAATATTTTGACACGGATAGATAGAAGGGATATTTGGCAATTGTTTTGTGTCATAACATACATACTTTTAGCATTCATATACAACAAAACGGGAGTTTTATTGAACTTGATCCGATACTGTCGAGTCTACTGTATAGCATAAAACTTCAAGCGCCTGTGGTCACACGCGGACTCGCTAACGTAATACATGTATACAGAGCCCTGCCTCACTGAAATACTATACTCAGGACACTTGATGACATGTCTCCCCACCCAGTCACGTTAGTGTAGGTCTCTAGGTGCGCGGGGTCTGGGCGTTTGCGGGGTAGGGGTTGGATGTAGATCTCTATGATTCATTATAGTCATCAGCCCCATGTTATTAATGGCATGACAAATACTGAGGCATGCTGTGGGGAATTACATACTAGTTTTTGCAGAATAGGTTATCTTACTCGTAGAAAGATCTGTTGCATTTGAGACGAACTCCGCCACAGTATCCCCTCAGTCAATTAATGCGCGCGTGCCAATTTGTCATTGTGACGTCACTGATTTCACAGTTTAGTTCAACGTTCCGCAAAACTATATTTTTTAAAGTGAAAATATCTATTCAACACGGACAGGTGTTGCCATTTTATTTTCATCGGGCAGTGCTCCAAATCGAGTGCATTGTTGAAACGTGAAGACTGGGTCAAGCTGCTCATGACACTGACTTATTCAATGATTCAAAAGGTTTTTGGTCAAAAAGTTAAATGCTGCCCTACGGTATCATAAAAGCTGGGGAACGTTGATTTAGAGTATCTTGGAAAAAAGCAGATTGAACATTTAGATTGTACTCCAGCCTAACTCCGTAGAGAAGAGGGAACCAATCCTATGGAATAATGAGCCCCAAGAAACTTATTCATTCATTCATTCATCTGACATTAGGCCTACGTATCTCCACTTTTTACTTGCCAAAGCTAAAAAATTACGCAGATTACCAAATCTGGATCACTCATATATTATCTTACAACCAAGACTATTTCATATGTATTAATAAATTTAAGGCACAAAGAGTCTAAGAGATCCAGACTGACTATTCATCTTTTTTTATTATTTATTTTTTTAATTTATCTATTCACCAATTCTCTATACAGGGGCGTAGCTAGGGCCACTTACACAATACGCACAATCATGTTTTATACTCTTTGAGGGCAATAATAGAAGTCTGTTGGCAGTTAGTATTTAAATTATGCCCAATTAACAACATTTCAGCATGAAAATACGCAGGTGTGTGTTGAAATTTTGTCAATTTGACAAAATTTCAATACGCACCTGCGTATTTGCGTAATGGTAGCTACGCCCTTGCTATAGTGCTCGCCATTTAAAGCTCGAAAATGATGTAAATTACCAAACTGTTGAGTCAAATCACACACATGAGCAGGCATTCAAGATCATATTTATACATGTATAAATACAGATATACACCAGAGACTGATCGAGAAATTCACGTTGACTGTGTGTCATGTTAAAATCAGATCAGTCAGTGTTGAAGTGGGTGGGGTAATTACCATTCTACAACTGCTTTTCCATATAACAGCTTATTTCTGTCATATTTTTTCTGTATGCACTTTAATAATAGATTAATATTTATTCAAGAAAATAGACATAGAAATGATTTTATGATAAATATGAAAGAAACTTATTGTAGTTTGCCAACACAGCCAGCCGTTGCTTCTACAAGGCCCTGCTTCGATTAGCATAAGATCCAATTAGTTATTTATGAAGTACACTTTGGTTATGAAAAGACTATATAAACTAATGTAGAATTACATTGCCGTTTTTAGTTTTACATAATTATTCTTTCATTGGATTAGACATATAATTAAGATGCAGCCGTGGATTCTCTATTTTTTCACATACAGCCAAAAACAAAAGGGGGTATACTTAACATTTTCAGGTTTTCTTTCTTATTTGCACACTAAACTGAGCCACGACACGAGAAAACCAACAATGTGGTTGTGCACCCAGCGCAGACTCAGATCAGCCTGGACATCCACCCAGTTTGACCAGACTCCTCATTAAGCGCTCAAAGGGTAGCTAAGGGTCTAAGCTACCTCTATGCGGACAGCGAAGACTCTGATCAGACTGGGCGGATGCCCAGGCTGATCTGAGTCTGCGCTGGGCGCACAACCACATTGTTGGTTTTGTCGCGTCGCGGCTCAACTATAGTTTTCTACTTATTTTCCTGAAGATAACTGTCCGAATGATAAACTATCAAAGTTTAAGAAAAAGTTAGAATCTGCTTTTGTTGTTTTTCATCACTTCCTTGCAAAATAACAAAATATTAAAAATCTTACATTCTTTTGGGGGTAGGGATACATTTTGCCATTTTTTTCCCAAGGCAATTACAGTTTTCAATAAAAAATCTTCAACAACATTTTTTACAATAAGCTTTGTATCAGGTATAGACAAATGTTATACAAAATATCTTTATTCATTCAAATATTTTGTCTTCTTTTTCCACAATTAATTGTATAAATGATTTTCAGTTACACGAGAAGATATCATAGTACCAACATATCTCAAGTGTTATTTAATGATTCACCGTTTCAGGACATTATCTTTTGTTTAATTTGTTTTAGACAAGAGCCTAGCAATACAGTATTATAAACAGAAAAATGGTGGTAATGTCCTATGTAGCTATTTTTGGAAAGGGACACAGGTTCATTTTTATGGTTTCAGAAATAGGGCAAAGTCAAGGGGATGGGGTAACACTTTCTTGAAATTTTTGGAGATTAACAAAAGACTGGGTACAATTAAGCTTGAAATCAATGAAACATTTTCAGATTGTCAGAGGAAATGCCTGCAATTAGTTATTCAGTCGCCTGAGTCATTTTTTTTAAAAGATTTAAACAATGGTTATATTTTTATTATATTATGCTCAAATATTTCATAATAGCCGGATACCATCACAAGCTTCCATGGCATGTAGTGCGAAAAAACCCACACTACCCTATACTTTTTGTGCTTTTTCGGACTATATATCGATCGAAGAACTGAAATAACACAAAAGTAAAAAAAGTTTGAATGAATGCTTTTCACCAGCGGACATCCTCACAGGGTATAATCGATTCCGCCAATTTTCGCTTCCTGCAGAGACTGTACATCATATCTGGCTTCCGCCGAGACTGTCCGCGAACTCTTGCTTCCTGCCGAGACTTCTGAACATGATAAATGGCTTCCTGCAGAGACTGTCCGCGTGATTCTGCTTCCTGCCGAGGCTCTCGGCAGGAAGCAGATTCACGCGGACAGTCTCGGCAGGAAGCCATTTCTCGAGGACAGTAGTCTCTGCAGGAAGCAAGAGTTCGCGGACAGTCTCGGCGGAAGCTAGATATGATGTACAGTATCTGCAGGAAGCGAAAATTGGCGGAATCGATTATACCCTGTGATCCTTTACAAAAAAAAAAAATGCTCCTGAAACAGCAGATTCTTTCCATCATAATCAAACCCTTTCTGGAAAGGTTTCGTCTCACAAGGAAGCATACAGGAAGCCATAAATGCTGTTTCCCTTGATAAAACTGGTGGGAAATATTGCAGTGTATCTACGCTCCTTAACAACCTGGAGCCGTTTTTATAAAACGACTTAAGTCGTTGCTATGCTGTTGCTAAGGCGCAATTTCTATGAAGGAGATTCCCTACAACTATGAAATTTGCTCTGGAGGAACAGTCTGATGAAGACTGTTCCTCCAGAGCAAATTTCATAGTTGTAGGGAATCTCTTTTAAAGAAATTTAGCCTCAGCAACAGCTTAGCAACGACTTAAATGGTTTTATAAATACGGCCCCTGAAGCTTACTTCTGGTGCAGCAGTAATTATCAAGCAAGTGTTCGGTCTTTGAAGGGTCATCCTAATGTTTTTGTAGAATAAATGTTAAGAGTACAAATGTATCTCAAATGCTTGTCATGCTTGTCATAAATCAGGCAGCTGGTTGTACAGAGAAACTAACTTACTAATTCCCCTCAGGACTTGCAGAACATTTGGCGTTCTCCAGAGTACATTTTGACAAAAGTAACACCTGGTAAAGAAAAACTGGATATTCTACAACTATTATAGGGTCGAGTCGGGTAACGCCGGACAGCGGGTGAATTCGGGCATGACATTGCAAACAGAGAAAATCAAGATAAGACGGCTCATAATCAGCCGTCTCATCAGGGTTTTCACTTTTTGCCCAGTTGATTTTGTTTTAATTCCAAACAACTGACATATAAATGAAACAATGCCACTGTCCGATTTCACCTGCTGTTTGAATTTAGCTGACTTGACCATATTACTTCGTAGGAAACAGTCAATGATATCGTTCGAAGTGCGTTAGACTACCCGATATGCCAGCGCCCAGGGTTACCAGACCGAGGGCGATCGTGTGTCGGCATCACTTAGGGACGAACATTTTGACTGTTGCCTACATAGGCATAAACTATTTAATTTACGAGGCACTTCAGCAATCGGGTTTATGCGAAACCAAGAAAATTCTTTTTTAAAAAAAGATAATCGGCACAGATTCAATGGAAGTGTGTTTTGTTATAAGTCTCTAGGTGAAGATTTGACAATAACTTTCATGAATAAGTAAGCTTTGTCGGTAGGCACCCACAGCCGTAATTTTGACACTGGGTAGACACAACGACCTATCTCAAAATTGAGCTGTCCAATTTGGAATTCCAAAATGGACCGCGGTCAATCTTGAAATTGACCTGATATCAAAATTGTTATCAACATGTAGCACTGTCTGTGTGTATTAAACCGGAAGTAGAAATCGAAAGTAGATCTACGACAAAAAAAAAATGAATATCTGCGTCTGTTTTCGATAACATTTCTTTTGTAAAATTACAAGCAGGAGAAACATTTTGAGTGCTAGTATTCACAGTGCAGTGCGACGAGAAAAAACGAAGGTTAAATATTCATTGACCTTTGATATTATTGGCTAAGTTTTGACATACGCGTTATTTGACCAATGGAATTTTTTGAAATGTGGAACAATATAAAAATTATGCGAGGCTGCGCCTCGAAAAACATTTAAATCAAGCACTTGTCCAGATATTTTGGTGCAATTTACGTAAGTCCATTTCCCTTAATAGAAGACATCTTAAATAACCGCACTGACCCACACAAATAGTTGTTTGTTTTAATCTCGGCCTGGTTTCCCCATAAAACTATATGTCAGCCATTGCCATACTGTTTCACCACTTTTTTTCGCCAGCATATAATTATGTTTCTCTATCTTTACCGGGTAAAAAATACAGACGTCATTTTCCAAAAGAAAAAAACGTCGCTGGATCATGTGATTTCAGACGGATATATTTTAGATGAAGGACGATTACGCCAAGACGTGCATCAGTAAAATGCTATTTCGTGTTTATATGCTTTATATATTGCTCTTTGATTTCTATTTCTTTGTAACCAATGCCAAACGAGCACCCCACCGCTTTGAATGTATTGCTGCATACACATGTCACATAACAACCGGTTGCTGAGAAGCCGTTTTCTGTTTACCTTTTTCAGATGGATATTGTTCTGCTACACACACGAGCTATCGGAAAATTTTGGTCGTATAGACCTTTTCCTATAACTTTCATGGGTAATGTTGGCTACGAGGTGTGAAAATAAATTTATGTTTAGAGTTTCCAAAAAAAAGTGACTGCAAGAGTGCCTTGTAAGCAGAGTAGTATATGAGCCGCGACACGAGAAAACCAACAATGTGGTTGTGCGCCCTACGCAGACTCAGATCAGCCTGGGCATCTGTCCAGTCTGGTCAGACTCTTCGCTAAGCGCTCAAAGTGTAGCTAAGAGTTTAAGCTACCTCCATGCGGACAGCGAAGACTCTGATCAGACTGGGCGGATGCCCAGGCTGATCTGAGTCTGCGCTGGGCGCACAACCACATTGTTGGTTTTCTCACGTCGCGGCTCATATTATTATGCAAATACTATATTCAGCCATGTCATATTTTGACAGTCGGCCGTATTTACCTAGACCAAAAGCTCTGTCACTGGCTCCATATCACGGAAACTAACACTAAAATGCATCTAAAATCACATAAGAGTAGTAACAGTGTCGCATAAATAACAAGTCATCAAGGAAAATTTGGAAAGTGGCTTCGAATCCCCAACAGTTCTTTAATGTTGAATCAACAATATAACATATGAGCCGCGACATGATAAAACCAACACAGTGGCTGTGCGCCCAACACACACTCAGATCAGACTTGCCATCAGCCCAGACTGATCAGATTCTTCGCTGTTCGCATGGGGGTAGCTTACACCCTTACTTACCTTTTAAGCACTTAGCGTGGGCAGACTGGGCGGATGCCAAGGCTGATATGAGTCTGCTATAGGCGAACAACCTTTTTTTTTTGGTTTACTCGTGTCGCGGCTCAATTATGCTTTTGATGACCTTTTGAAGCGACCAAAATATTCCTTTTTGGGAATAAATACGATAACTATTTAAGGTGTTCCAATATTTATTATATTTACGGTATGGTTGTGATGAACGCGATTTCATTATCAACGGTATGTATCATATATATATAATAAAATGTTTCAAGTGCGTCAAATAGTAAAAATATTAATGTACTTACCCTGGCTCATCTCTGAAAAACGAAATAATGGGAACAAATAATAAAGATTATTTATTGCAAATCAATAAAATTAAAAGTCCCATTGCTTTACCAAAGTTGTGAATTTATTGCGACCGTGTCATGACACGGTCGCATTCTTTAAGAATCAGTCAAAATCATGATGTTAAAAGCTGAGCGAGACCGCTGAAGAACTACCGGAATGCGGTACCTGTAAATACAGGGACCAAGAATTGAACTGAACTGAATTGAAGTTTGGTCAGGTTGCGTATGACCTCTAGTCATTTCTATTTTTGTTTAGGTAGCCTCGGCGGATAAATACGGACTACTTCCTGAAATGATGTCCTTTAGTCATATTCTCTTGCCTATGTACTTACAAAGCTGTCTGTGACAGTGACTTATAGTCATTACGCTACATATGACTTGTAGTCACAGTCAAGTTAACCTATTGCAGAATATTGCATCTACGATTTTTGAACAAAAATACGGTGACTTCTAGTTATGCACCAAATATGACTTCTAGCCATATTCTTTTTCAGTTGTATATTATATATGACAAACGTGACTGTGGCATGGTGTCATATTGCCACATAGAATCTGTAGCCATATTCTACTTGGCATGCAAGTATGAATGTTACATGCAGATATATTGTAACATATGACCTGTATTCAAATTCTACTTAACCTACAAACATAAATATTACTTGCAATTATGTCCTCTAGTCATATTATTTTGCTTATATTCTTATTAAGCTGCCTATGACAGTGACTTGCAATCATATCGCGACTATGACTTTAAGTCACAGTCAACTTAGCCTTAAACCACATATTACATCTACGATATTCTTAAAAGAATGATTGTGACTTCTAGTAGCCTAATGCACCAAATATGACTCCTAAAGTTATATATTATAATATATGATAAACGTGACGTATGCAGTCATATCATATATGATTAATGTGACTGTGACTTGCAGTCACATTGACACATAGGACATGTACGCATATTCTGCTTAACCTACAAATGTAACTGTTACTTGAAGTCATATTGTCATATATGCCCTGTAGTAATATTTGGGGGTGGTGGTCGGGCGATGGTGCTGGCTATAACTTCCAGTACCAGGGCGTCCTATAATTTGGATAAAAGTAGGGCAAGAGCCTACTGTGCTTGCAGCACGTGCGGGCGGGGGTTGTTTGGCTATTTTTCTCTCGTCTGTCATTTCTCTTTTCTTTCTTCCTCTCTCTGGGAGACGGAAATACTGTCTCAAAAGGCCGTTTAACCCAAAACAACCAACCAACCAATGTAGTCATATTTTTCTTAACCTACAAATGTTAATGTTACTTGCAGTCATATTGTTACATGACCTGTAGTCATATTCTATTCCACTTGTCTATATATTAACAAACATGACTGACTACTATTCGTTTACCAAATGTGACCTCTATAGCCATTGTAATCAAGTTCTCTATGATATGATAAACATGGCAGTGACTTGTAGTCATATTCCACATACGACCTGTTGTCATTTTCTTCTTTATCTGCCTATATACAACCAAACAAGGCTATGACTTAAAGTCATATACCAAATATTACCTCCAGTCATATTCTAATTAAGTTGTTCATTATATGATAAGCAATTTTGATGGATGAATTGTTGTTTAAAAGCATATTTATCAGTAATGTAGTCATATAAAGTCGATGATTAACCTGACTGTGACTTGTAGTCATAATGCCACATACGATCCGTGATAATATTCTTCTTTACTCTGTGCACTGTACCAAATATGATATAAAGTGGTATTCAGTTTAAGATGTCTATTATCATGGTTATTATTTCGGGTATCCAGATTGTGTGGTTTCCAGATTTGTATGTACAGACAGAGAGGATCCCTGGCAGATTCTGTCCGGGTCCTCACTGTTTGTACATCTCATAAGGAACCATTTCTCCCGCTGATACTTACCTTTTGGACCAATGAAGAACAAAAACATTGTATTCTTGCTGATTTATTTAGGCGCTATTCTGTGTAATATGTAAAATTGTTGCTTATATGTTGTGGGCCGGAGGCCTATATCATTGAATAAAATATTTGTCATTGTCATTGTCATATAATAAACTCGAATGTGACTTCTCAGAGGACACGCGGAGTGTTAAAATCGAATAACTATGTCCTAAAAATAGAACGGACTAGAGGGCCATTCAAACTGACCAAACTGCGCTCTGCCGGCGGATGAATACCGCTTTCATGAGAACACCTCTTACACGCAGAGTGGAAGCACCAACAGGAGACTAATATCGTGGGGAAACTGCATTCAGCAGTACTGATCAATCAAAACATGTTTTTAAAGCTAAACGAACACCCTGAAAGGAAGCTCTCAGGTTGCACAACAGTAAAAATGCTCTATGAAATTGTCAAAATGTGAGAGACCTTGCCCCAAAGTTATAAAACTTTTTTGTTGTATGCTCAGTTCAGTTCAGCTGAGCATGAAAATTCAAGCCCATATTAAATCCTACGCAGTTTGCAGAAAGTTTAGTGTTTTTAGGGCGTGTCTTTCACATACGTTCTCTTTTGGAATGCATGAAACAAGGCCCCGAGGTTATAAAACTTTTTTCATGCTCAACTCAGCTGAGCATGAACTTTTACCTGCTAATAAATAGCAAATTACTGGTATGTTCAGCTAATTTCTTGCTCAGTTTAGCTGAGTTGTGTAATTTTCTCTGCTTATGAATATGAAAATGCCAACAAATGTTGGAATTTTCATATTTATCAGCAGAGAAAATTCCATGCTCAGCTGAGTTGAGCACGAAAACAGTTTTATAACCTCGGGGCAAGTTTGGTTTACTATATTTTGAAGTTTATTCAAAATTAAAATCTGAGCACGATCTCAGCATGAAAAATAGCTTATAACCTCGGGACCGGCTTCAAAGGTCAACGAACAACACTGATATCTTATATTCACAAAGCTTTATGTACATATTTAGATAAAGGGTAAATACCAATACATGTATTTAGGCAAATATTTTCAATAATTTCCATGAACTCTTTTGTTCCAGCATTCTCTCATATAATCACAACAGAAATCAGGAGATTCTGGAGAAGAAGGTTTTTAAAAGTTTTCACCATATATGGGCATGGCGGCCATGTTGGTCATGGACCTGGACCATCTGAGAGATATTTCTTTCCCATAATCCCTGGAAGCTATATATGAAGTCTAGTTACAATCGGCCCAGTTATTCAGAGGAGAAGTCGTTTGAAATTGTGGATGGACGGGCAACGGGCCGGGCCGGGTAGCGCAATCGGTAGGGCCCCTGACTCGTAAGTCAGAGGTCCTGGGTTCGAATCTCCGTCTGGCCACATACTTTCGTTTCTCCTTCCGCTGATTCAAGAAGGGCAGTTGTCAGCTACTGGCCAAAGTATGTGCACTTAGTACTGGTTAACCGCTTAGGAGGTCTAAGCCTGCCCAGGAATAGTGTGGCTAGGTTAACTGACCGTCCCGACATGACCTTAGTTGTTTACCGTGGACGTTAAGCATCAAATCAACCAATCAACCAACGGGCAACGGACGGCCAAGGACGAGGACGGACGCCAAAGCCTGCCTATACTATAAGCTCCCCCGGAGTCTCTGGCTCAGGTGATCTAAAAATGCGGTTTTCTGGAATTATTTGTCGTTTTCTTCTCATTTCGCAATTTGAAACAATTTATCCTTATCAACGGACACAACGTCATCGAAAGGAACAACACAATTTTTCTTATAATGGTTACATGCTGAAAGAACCAGAGAAGGGTTTTGGGTGGGTGGGGTGGCTAGCTGGGAATGGAGGTTCGTGGGGTGTCAAAATAGTCACATTGTACTGCGCATTGCCGATCCAACACACCGATAGAAGAATAGAAGTTACTCTCCTCGTATAAAATATGAGTCGCGACGCGACAAATCCAACAAAGTGGTTGTGCGGCCAGCCCAGACTCAGATCAGCCTGGGCATCCGCCCAGTCTGACCAGAGTCTTCCCTGTCCGCATGGAGGTAGCTGAGACCCTAAGCTACCCTTTAAGCGCTTAGCGAAGAGTCTAATAAGACTTAGTGGATTTCCAGGCTGATCTGAGTTTGCGCTGGGCGCACAACCACATTGTTGGTTTTGTCGTGTCGCGGCTCAATTATGTCGTTTGCATGACTACGAGTATATTAGATTTGTGAGCCGCGACAATACTAAACAAACAAAGTGGCATGTGCGCCCAGCGAAAACTAAAATCACAATGGGCATTCGCCCAGTCAGATCAGAGTATTCCCTGTCCACATGGAGCTATCTTAGACCATTAACTACCCATTAAGCGCACAGTGAAAACTCTGCCCAGGCTTGACGGATTCCCAGGCTGATCTGAGTCTTTGCTGGGCGAACATGCCACTTTGTTGGTTTTGTCGTAGCGTGAGCTCGTATGTATTCTTCTGTTCTTCGACGATCTCTGTGGCCAAAGGGATGAAAGCGCTATTTCTTAAACAATACAATGCAGGTTTTTATTGATGTGGGTTCGAGCTTGCTCGGCGCACTAGTGAGAAGCCACGTCCTGCTTGCGGAAGGTCAGATGTTTCTTGCAAAGCGCTAGGGTTTTCGCCCACCTCTGCTAAACGATCAGCTCGATATAGGTGGAATATTCTTGTTATGGCCGTAAAACACATACATAACAAAAACAAAAACAACAACAACAAAAATATCCCGTTCCTGTTTTTAGCTAATTCTAATATGTAAAGACATTACAACTCATCACTCATCAAATCACCAAAACCATGCAAAACTTACAGGTTGGAAAGCAGATATGTAGCATTCTGTCCAAGGGCTGATGGTACAGTCTGGTCATGGTAGAGGGCCTCAAGACAGTATAAATTACCCCATTTGTACTGAGTAACCGTGGTCAATATGCTGCGGCCCTGCTCCATTGAAAACCATTCACCGGTAAAATAGCTAGGAAATGTACATTCTCCAGCTGAAAACAAAAGAACTACATGCGTGACAATTTTTTGAACCCAAAATATCTCTTAGTTTAAACATATTTTATTTCAACAAACTGTAGATATACAATATTTTACAAGATACAATACTACTTAGGATGAGAACGGAAGCTAGTAGCTTATTTAGTTCTTTTCCTTGAATATCTCTTGAAACAAAGGATATAATTTCACCAAACTTGCATAAATAAATAATTGGGACAAGTTTCGAAGCTGATCAGATTTGGTGACCATGACCTAATTTACAAGGTCACAGGAGGACTTAGTTATTTAAAAATTCCATTAAATTGATACATTTCCTGATTTTTTAACTTGATTTCCACCAAACTTGCGTAGATATACTGTGGGACACTGTCAAGAGCTGACTACGTATTGCTGGCTCTGAGCCCATTTTCAAGGTCGAAAACCAACTTACAGAAATTGTTATTTTTCCTAAAAATGATTAATTTCTTCAGCCAATGGGTGGATTTTCGTTAGACTTATAAGGATGTCACTGTGACAGGTTAAGACATGTTTAGGTTTTAGTGGCATTGACCCATTTTCAAGGTCATAGTCTTGTAAACAAGATATAGTTTAAACCAGAGTTGGAAATCTCTAAACTTGCATGGGCATATTATTGAGACAAACTTAAGACCAGATTATATTTTAATGACAATGGTCCCATTTTAGGTCATCACAGCACTTAGTAGTTTAACTAAGAATATATTTCTCGAACCAGTGGATGGGATGTATTCAGAATTTTATATAACTGATTCCAAATCCCAGCATAAATAGGAAGTCAACTTTCCTTCTACATGTAACAAGCTCACATTTAAAGAACAATGACAGCATTCACTCGGAATATAATGGTAAAATCAGTCGTGAATCAGGGTCGGAGGTTACAAAACTTGAGAATAATCTCAAACTCAAAATAAAGCACACTGATTGGCTGCTTCCGAGCATGTGCTCAGAAGCAGCCAATCAGTGTGCTTTATTTTGAGTTTGAGAATGTACTCAATTTTTATAACCTTGGGGCCTGCTCTTCAGTCATAGAATTTTTACATATGTGCTCGGAAGCAGCCAATCAGTGTGCTTTATTTTGAGTTTGTGAATGTACTCAATTTTATAACCTCGGGGCCTGCTCTTCAGTCATAGAATTTTTATATTGTTTACATGTTTTAAGCAAGCAAAGAAACGGATAAAGAAGCAAAAACACACTGGTCTGGCATTCAACACAGGCAACGAAGACAACGTGACAGAACCTGCTTTTTCTGCTCATCAGAATAAGTGTGTTTCAGAAGTATAGTCTCACGGACCATCTGACCCCCGACTCTTGAAACAGGAATCACAAGTTTTACTGAATTGATATGCATATTCAAGAAATACTTAAAAACAATTTTTGGACTACAACGACCAGACAACGAATTGGTGAAAAAACTTATTCAAACACTGCATTTATACTAGACGGAATTTCTACGAAAATCTGGTCTGACTAAGAGGTCTAACAAACTGCCGGGTCCGTAAGAATGATAGTTTGAAATTAATGTAATAAGTATGCGAAAGCAATCGAGTTTTATAATACGTTGCCTTCGTTGGCTGTGTTGAATGCCAGACCAGCGTGCAAAAATGTATGCCCTTGAAATGTCGAGGTGTTTTGGTCAAAGTAACCTTAGCCAAAATGACTGGTGCCGACTTGACATGGGCCGAGATATTTTGGAGCCGATGTGTCTGTAATTGCAATGCTCAGCTCTTAAGCTGGCGACTCTCGTGTAATTTGAAAGTGTTAAGTTTTGGAGTCATAATGTTAGTGGGTCGCAGTATAAGTGGCGCCTATTTAATAATAACAAAACGGAAAATAGTAATAATGATAATGCTTGCCTTGGAAACTTTTGAGCCGCGACATGACAAAACCGACCAAGTGGCATGTGTGCCCTGTGCAGACTCAGATCATACTAGGCAGCCGCCCCGTCTAGTCAGCCTTGGCTTTATGCTTAAA
Source organism: Ctena decussata (assembly GCA_963989385.1). Taxonomy (NCBI): domain Eukaryota; kingdom Metazoa; phylum Mollusca; class Bivalvia; order Lucinida; family Lucinidae; genus Ctena; species Ctena decussata. The sequence goes on along the minus strand of OZ022501.1, from coordinate 29,329,603 downwards.
GGGTAGCTAAGAGTCTAAGGTAGGTTCATGTGGACAGCTAAGACTCTGATCAGACGGAGCGGATGCCAAAACTGAACTGAGTCCTCGCTTGGCGCATATGCCACTTTGTTGCTTTTATCGTGTCGCGGCTCATAAACTACATACTTCCTGCTTTCTGCATATGGATAATTCTTCTAGTGATAAACAACTAAAGAAACAAAAGTTTTGCTATTATTGATATGAGCCGCGACACGACAAAACCAACAAAGTAGCATGTGCGCCCAGTGAAGACTCATATTAGCCCGGGCATCCGTCTAGTCTGATCAGAGTCTTCGTTACATGTATCTGCATGGACGTAGCTTAGACCTCTAGCTACCCTTTAAGTGCACTGCAATGTATCTGATCAGACTGGGCGGATGCCCAGGCTGATCTGAGACGTTGCTGGGCGCACATGCCACGTTGCTGGTTTTGTCGTGTCGCGTCTCAATTATACGTCCGACTATATTTGTAATAAATTTCATATTTTTCACAAAAAAGATAAATAAGATACATAAAAAGTATTGATATCAAAAGTACTTTTTCAGCCAAATTTATTCTTCTTCTCTGGGTGATTGGAAGTAGGAGAATTCAATAAACAACATAATGCGTGGGAATCGCGGACCGCAAAATGACATAGACCAGCCCAGCAATCACAGTTAGCCAGGGAAAAGTTATATCATGACTAATTGTAGGTCCTTTTTTCAAATTGCCCTCGAACAGGTACTGACTAAAAGCACTCCCATTCACGGAGCTCCAAGAAAGGATTGGAGATTACATTTTCTATTTTTATCTTAATTGACTTAAGAATAAAGTTATTGACTCAATTCTTCACAAACTTTAAAACATGTCAATGGAGTCGCCTTGTATACCCATGTAGCGCGTGCATCAAGTTATGATGAAAAATGAATCGTGAATATTCAAGTAGAGAATTTCTCTGCCTCCGTAACAAAGGTGTTTGGCCTGAAAATTATTCTAGTAGTCTTAATTTTCTTGCATTCTTAAAATCAGCTGCATTTCTTTGTGATTATCTCATAAGGGTGCACGCGGTAGCATACCTTTAAACAAGACATATCTTTAATGAAATATAATCGGCTTAGATTAAATAGAAGTTTGCAGTGTAATATGTATGAGTCAGGTACATGTAAGATATCGCCGTGAATGTGCTGATCAGAGTGAACGGATGTGCATGTTGATATGCATATTTGTTGTTAGTATTGGGGTTTCGATTTCGGAAATTCTGTTAAATTTTGAATGGGGTCTGTCTATGTTGCACATAACAATGAGGATTGGTTGGCTGACCGCCCCGCTTATAGAGTCGCAGTTCCAACCATAAATCGACAACTAAGCCAGCAACAATTACTTAATTTCGACTTCGATTTCTGTGTCAAGTTATTTTGTTGGTTTTATATTTAACATGAGTCAACAGGCAAAATGTTCTTTGGCAAAAAGCGATTTGGACCGAAATGTCTAGATTCATAACGACACGGTTTATAGGCCAACAGTCAAATGAAACTGAAAGTAGAAAGAGAAAGCGAAAGTAAGCTGCTTACATCAAAATCCCGGGTGTATTTATATTGGCCAATGAAATACTTAAAATGTAGGTCAATAGTCAGATTATACGGCTAAAGCCGAAAAAGCCGAAAAAGTCAAAACAAACTATTGCATGAGGACAATAATATTTAGTCAAGCCGCAAGCCGGCTTGACTACATTATATATATGGGTCTAAGATTTTTATGTGATGCGTTTGATGTTTTAGTTGCTCACTGATGAATATATAAATGACTTTTCAAGAAAGAAAACTTAAAATCTGTCTCTAAACTTTCTTATGTTGATAGCAATCACTAATTGAAACAGTGAACTATATCTAGTTGGGCCATTGCCAAAGAAAATGATTACTTTGGATGCGGTCGGTAGAAGTACCGGAACAAGAATGGGTAAGGTGTATAACCCGCACCCGAATCCGTGTCATAAAGTATCCGTATTGGGATTTTATGAATGGCTTAAAATATATGTAGAAGAAAGATAAATGACGCTAAAGCATTGAAAATCATTACATATTGGACTTAAAAGTTCAAACCAATAGGAAAATACGTAAGTCTGATTTAACTGAGATGAACGCAAAAAGCATTATTTGAGCCTTATATTGTTGTAGTGCATCAGAATAAAACACATGTTACCCTTTAGTAGCTCCTAAAAGGCATGTTCGGAAATTGTTGCTTACGTGTTGAATAAATTCTCATACCTTTACCTAATCAGCACAAGCACTTGTCATCCCAGCTATTATTGTATTTCTAGAGACAAAAACGCCCTCACTCTTATAGCCCGTGTTGAGAAACAAGTGCCTGTGCTTTACAGGCGCTGTGATGTGAACTGTGCATTGTAGCCCACCCCTGCAGGAAGTCTCGTAATATGCTGATTCCTTCCACTGTGCGCAGTGTTTACGCAAAGTGTTAGGACACTCATTTTGTGTTTATATGTATGTTTGAAGAAATTTTCATATGAAACTCAAACAGAAATATCAAATTCCTGTGTTCTGATCAAATGCTTGAAACATATAGGCATATTCCGTGTCATCCAGGAAAACAGAGAGTTCCCGGAAATTCTGCCTTTATGTCGTTTAGACAGAGTCGTATTACAAAAGGATGATTAATGGTCTTATAAGATAACCGCTATGTACCTTCGGTGTCGGATTACCTTATAAAAACTAGCCAGTCATTGTATATTGTATTCAGGTTGTCTATGCATGTGTACTTGATTCCGTATGTACGTGCGTCCACAGACCAGCTAGCTCAGGTTAGATTTGTAATCGAATGATGGATAATAGAGACTGCCTAAATGGTATCAACTTGATACTATCAGCAACGTACAATTGCCAGCATATTTTGACACACATTTCATCGTCCACTGACTTCGACAAATTGCTGCTATAACAATGTTATCATATTTGTAACTGTAAGTTTCTAGACTTTGGCTGAAAAAAGACCTGGGTAGTTGCCTCTCGACAGTAACAAGAATTAACTTTCTGAAAGATAATGACTGATGAAACCTTTGGCCTTCTCTGAGAACAACCCAAGCAGTGCAATGTTTTACATTGCTGATACATAAATGTCGTTCCAGAGATAGTCTTTCACAATGTGGCTTGACCTTTTCTGACGACATTTCGTCAGAACTAGCTTATTAGTCTTCGCCAGAAGTTTATCATAATGATCTAAGCAGCAGATGTAACTGATATAAGGACTTCTGATATGTCACAAAGTGTGTCATCATTGGTCTTATCTGATGTCATAAATTAACAGAAGATGCTGAAGAATTGGGATTTTTTAACTCAACAATTGTTTGGATACACAGTACCAACAGTTAAGACCACTGTATTTCAATGACAATTTTCGACCCTTTTTATTGTTAACTTCTATTTTTCTACTGAATTATGATATTTCTCTCATCAATGGAGGCGACATTTGTCTTTTCAACCACAATGGAGACATAATTCGTTGTAAATATTTTACATGTTGCTGGCCGGGTTTGAATCCTCATGGATGTGGCGACAGCACTAGTACTAGGCGCTGTCGCCGCATCCGTGAGGGTTCAAACCCGGCCTTTTTATTGTGTCCACAACGTCATCAAATGTAATTTCATCGATCAACTTGAAACTAGCACAGTCTATAGATGAAATGTTATATTGTAATGTACTACATTGTGTGATTTCAAATTCGGACATGAGGCACACTTGTCAAAACTTGTTTCCAAAATAACTGATTGACTAAATGCAATTTTCATATACATTCCTATCATCTTTGTAATAAAATTGGCAGTCTACTGGAACTTTCAACTTTTTTTATGAAACATCTGGCCCCGAGGTTATAAAACTGTTTTCGTGCTCAACTCAGCTGAGCATGGAATTTTCTCTGCTGATAAATATGAAAATGCCAACATTTGTTGGCATTTTCATATTCATAAGAGGAGAAAATTACACAACTCAGCTAAACTGAGCAAGAAATTAGCTGAACTTACCAGCAATTTGCTATTTATTAGCAGGTAAAAGTTCATGCTCAGCTGAGTTAAGCATGGAAAAAAAGTTTTATAACCTCGAAGCCTGAGTTACATGGTTTCTTATCTGATGAAGTACGATTTTTAAATGCGCCACTTTTTGTATGCAGAAAATTAGAATTAAAAAACATGTATATTACTAGAAAATGCATTACAATTACACACGCCAAAATTCTTAGAAATGATTAGTGTGGTCCAAAATGTCAACAGGCATATGCCTATGCATATTGTTAATAATTTGCAATTATTCTGGAAGCTTTTGCCAACGTGTAGTAGTCATTTCATTAGCTTTAAATGTTTACTTATATATTAATTGTTTCAACAAAACTAAAATAAAACTAATGAAAGAAACGTAAAATCATACCTGCATAATGTGAAAGACCAGCAAGCACTATTAAATAGAATACTGCAAAATAATGTGCCTTGTCTATTGTCGGCGTCATCTTTCTCTTTTTCCAGCAGAGTATTCCTTTTGACTTTACGTGGCAATGTCAGCTGGCGGAACAAAAATCCTACAGAGAATTTTATAGTCTTGGATCTTCTGCTGCGCATGCGCAACTGCAACTAGATCAAACTGTGACGTGTGAGGGATAAAAGTGGGTGAGTGAACTCGTGTTGAGTGGGGCAAGTCAGCTCTCGATATTTCAAACTTGAAGTTCATCTCAAAATTCTGATATCTTAAAGCCAATTTTCTGGAACAGAAAATTTATTTTGAGATACAAGTAGTTTGATATAACAGGAGTTGATATAGGAAATGTGTCCGAACTTTATTCTCTGCTATGAGGGAACTTTGAAATATCAGTGTTCGAGATAGCGAGTCAAATGGTGTGATAGAATTTGAATTGATAGACCTCACTCATGGTTCAACAGTTTTGGTCACTTTCATAGATATGACATGCGAAGGCTCAGATCAGACTGCATGGCATGGCAAAGATTAGTTCATCGAATCCAAAACGACTATAGAACTGTAATTGCTCTGTCATGTGTCATCACGGAGGAATTACGCAACAAACTCATTTTTGCTTGAATAGAAAATAAAGCATTTCACATCAGACTTGATAAGATCAGTTCAAACTCGCTGGACAGGGTATTTCAGTACACAGAAAGAATGTGTATTTTTATGACATGAACATACTAGGCACTGATTATGTTATTGTCAGGTAGTATTCTGCAATTATTATCATCTGTATCCATACAGAATTTATGATGAATATACTCAAATGTCAACCCGAGAAATAATGGGTAGTATTTAACTGTATTGAAGTAATGACATTTTCATGTGACCTCTTTCGCAGGTCATTAACACTGGCTCTTGACCAATACTCTGTATATATGTTTATTAACATTTCTACAAAAGAAAAAAAAAAAAAAGAAAAAATATTTTCTTTCTTAAAAAATATGATTTAGATATTGATCTGATTTACCATTCTAAATCATATTTTTAGCATGGAAATATCTTTTGCTCAGAAATATTACTGGTCAAGTGCCAGTGGTCATTCAGAACTGAGATGCAGTCTATACCGAGCTTTTCCCAAAAGAGTACGAAAATCATATGAGCAGCCATCGTGCATCTACTGAAAGCATATCAAGTCTTACTGAGCTGAATGTCCATTAAAGATAGGCGAAAACCTAGCTGGCGAAGAATTTATACGTTTCGGATGGCATACAGTGCAGACCATGATCAGTGTTCCATTACAGAAGCAGTCAAACCAGAGTTATGCTGGCTGCTTCTGACCAATTTTTACGATATACCATAAAAATTAAAAAAATTGGGACAATAATTACCTATATTATACTAAAATCTAACACTTTGGTTTGCAAAGTCTTAGGGGAATGTCGGGTAACCTCGGACAGCGGGTAAATTCGGACAGTGACATTGTTTCCTTTATAGCTCAGCCGTTTTGAACTAAAACAAAAATAACTGGCCAAACAGTGAAAATCCAGATGAGACGGCTCATTACGAGCCGTCTCATCTGGATCTTCTTTGTTTGCAATGGTATGTCCGAATTTACTCTCTTGTCCAAAATTACTCGACTCTACCCTATTTCATCCAAAATATGCAGATGGAATGAAAACCAGTGTAGACCCTGATCAGACTGCTCCAAGAGCAGCAGTCTTATCTCGGTCTGGACTGTTTGCTCCGATGTGTCTGTCCAAATACTTAGAATTTTTACAGTATAACAGAGGCTGCATTTGAAGCTCTGTGCACTGTAATTGATGGCTTTCAAAAATTATGTAGAATTAATTGTTTTATGTTTTATGTAACAAATGTGCAGCAATAAAACACATGCACAGCTGTTGATACAGAGGCTGCAGGGTAAAAACTTCACAGTCCAATATTTTCCATTAATCTTTTTCACTTTTTCCACATAAAATATGGCAACAGAGATTTAAATTCGTATCAATACAGACAGATAAGCATAACCATACATGTCACAGTTTAACAGAATTCCCCAAGATAATGTACAACCAGGCGGTTGTACATTACCTTGGGGTTCTGTTAAATTTTTGATTGAACAGTGCAAAACCTGTAAAAGGGCTGTCAAAAATGTTAATCTTTCTAATGTAGTTAATATTGTCTAATTTATCTGGCCGCATATTGAAGGGAAAGGACAGGTAATACAGTGTCACGTTTTGTTTTCAATCATGAGTATCTTTAACATAGAAATGCACTAATGATTCAGCACAGTGCCGCCTCTGTAGAAATGATACATTTAACAGTGTTTTCTTTTTCCTTTTTTTTTTTTTTTTTTTTTTGTATAAATATAGAACCCATTCATACCTAGGTTCTACAATAAAAGCATCGCAAACGACTGCGTGATACCCCGCCACTGCAAACCTTTTTCACACGCCGATTTTTCCAGATTTATGCATGTATTTAGCCGGTGGCAGGGGGAGATAACTCCCTTGGGGTAAATTTGAGCATCACTGGAGGCTTTCATCACTCTGACCATTTGCTGAAGGTTTCAGAAAAATTGCTTTAAACTCTGGTTTTATATGGAATTTTTCATGATTTTATTACATGTATATAGTCCAAGGGCAGGGGCAGATAACCCCCGATGATAAAATTTGGGTGCTCATAAAAAAGCTTTTGTTACTAATAGATCATGTTTATGAAGTTTCATCATGATACTCAAAGTAGTAAAGGAACTAGAGGCCAGAGACCATTTTTTGTACATTGACAAGTGCCATAACTCTGTCAGAAATTAACAAAATTTGCCCATTAAAAATCCCAAGCGAGACATTCTCGGTACAAATGCATATGCAAAATTTGAAGGAAATCCATTCATAAATACTTAAGTTATCGAACGGAAACGAAGTGCGGACGGACAGACGGACGTACATACTACGGACGGACGGACAGACACACGGACGGCCAACGTGAAAACATAATACCCTGCCACTAATGTGTGGCGGGGTATAAAAAGAGGCACACACACATATCCAATATGTCAGTAACGTATGTAAAAAGTTTGAAACTGATTGCTTCTAACCTGTAGGCCAAGTTTATTGAAAATAGACTTCCGTTGAAGCATGTGCTAGGTTGCAACTTTACATTACTGCACATGATCATACTCAATTAAACCAAGTCTTCTACTTTCGCTTCTTTGATCAATCGGAAAACCGCTCGGCCAATTCCGTGATTCACAAAACTGGCCGAGGGGTGTCCTAATTGTTCTTCGATGTGTTCTTTGCTTACAAATGATCATGTTCCAGAACGTTTTCACTGCAGCTAGTCCTGTGCCATGTGGCTTCCATAAAAAGTCTCCCCGTACAACATCCTAGTGCTCATTGGCCTCATTCTGAGTCAGTTCTACTGAAACTGTTGGTGCTTAGGGGCATGGGCATCTTTATGGTGTTCCGATAGGGTCAAAAGTCTATTTTTAGTGTGACACTAATATTATTTTACGTCCAACGTAAATTAATTTACGTCCAACGTAAATTAATTTACGTCCAACGTAAAATAATATACGTCCAACGTAAATTAATTTACGTCCAACGTAAATTATTTTACGTCCAACGTAAATTAATTTACGTTGGACGTAAAATGATATTAGTTTCACACTAAAAATAGACTTTTGACCCTATTGGTGCGTCTAACTTGTTTTGTGACACCAGAGCTCATTTGCATATAGCCAATCAAATTCGGTTTTACAAAAGTTCAACTTGGGGACTCTCTGAAATAAAAGCCGGTACCAGGACAGTTTTCTTGTCTCAACCAGGCTTGATAGCTAAATCGGTAACGCGTCTGGCTACTGATTCAAGGGTTGTATCCGCCACGCGGGTTCGAATCCTGGCCCGGCCCAGACATATTTTTCGTAGAGATTTGGTCATGAATTCTTTTAGTTGTCAGTAAATGGCAAAACTATGTGCAGGTGTACTGGTTAAGCAGGAGTACTGGTTAAGCACTCAAATGGTCTGGGTCCGCCCAGGAAATGTGGTTAAGTTAACTGACGGTTTCCCTTATGTGCCTCTGGTGCCCGGTTACCTTAAAAATCCATACTCTCTCTCTCTCTTCTTATCTCATCACAAGCGAATGGAAAAGATGCATACCAAGATAGTTCGTACAATATTTTGGGGTCTCTTTCTTCTTCTTCTTCTTCTTCTTAATATTAATATTATTATCTTGAAATCAATATAAAGTACCTACAAATAAAACTATAAAGCTTGAAATGTATAACTTCAAACTGTTATCAAGTTCAAAGGCGTGCGAGGATATCGGCGCTTGAGAAAGGTGCACAACAAGTTCAGGTTAAACCCTCAGCAACTTTACCTCAAAATTTGCTTTCAGAACACAACATTCTCTCTCAAGCAACAAGTAGGCCTAGCCCATATTGAAAGCATACCGATGCATACACGAAAGCCATATAAATAGTCATGATTTGCTAATTGCAGTTTGCATAATTTACGTCGGACGTAAAATAGTTTACGTCCAACGTTAAATAATTTACGTCGGAGCCAAGGGTACTGATTCCCAACTACGTTCCTCAGCCAAGGGTACTGACTCCACTATGCTAGCCAAGGGTACTGACTCCAATACGTTCCTCAACCAAGGGTACTGACTCCACTATGCTAGCCAAGAGTACTGACTCCACTACGTTCCTCAGCCAAGGGTACTAAATCCACTATGCTAGCCAAGGGTACTGACTCCAATACGTTCCTCAGCCAAGGGTACTGACTCCACTATGCTAGCCAAGGGTACTGACTCCACTACGTTCCTCACGTACGTGAGGAACGCATTGGAGTCAGTACCCTTGGCTAGCGAAGATAGGGCATGGGCAGTGTTGCAACGTTATAGGAGGTTTTAGGGATTCCCACTATGACGTAAATCTGGCGCATGCGCACAGAGCTGGCCGTCAATTCATCGGCCAGCACTATGTTTACAGTGTGAAAAGGCAGGTTTTGATCGTGCAAAAATAAGTTTTTCTATGGTAGTTAATTGTGATTTTTGAAAGCAAGAATAATTATACACTTAGCTTTTAAGATGTTTTAGCTTATTTACAAAATATTTCGACAGGAACTCACAGAATTTGCGCTTATTTAATACGGGATTCTATCACGGCGCATGATATTCTTTCGGTAAACACCGGATTTTTTTAACTAAAATACTGTTATGTATAGATTATTTATTTATTTGTCACAACAGATTTATTAATAAGTTGAAACAAAAGTTTAAAATAAATATGAAACTGAATAAAAAGAATAATAATCACATTCCGAGAGGAACGAAAAAATGGGCATGGCACTGCCGATACGAAAGACTTCACTTGCTAAATGGCCGAACTTCACAGGATTCGTCACTATATAAGTTGACACAATGAAAACGCGAGAACAGAACTAAAATAACTTAAATGTACATTAAATATAATCCACTAAGCACATACTTTTTTTAAAACTAGAATACTATTAAATTTACTTTGTGAACAGTAGAGCTCATCAGTCGCACCGGCAATTCTGTGCCGTGTAATCTATTATATTCTGTGTTCAGAAAACTTCATTCTGATTTTTTTATATTTCGTGTCATACATCAAAGTACCGACAGGACACACATACGTCTACAAAGTGTGAAATACTTTGAATTTTACTTACTTGTATAGTAAAAGTCTATTCGATTATGCAAGTGTCAGTTTAGTAAACAATTAAAGGTTTACGCTTTGAAACCGCCAATTCAATCCGTCACAGCTGAATGTTTAATTTACATTTTAATTGATATAATTTAAATCCAGTAGAACAGTTTCTATTTCATTAACATGACCACAGATCCCATTTTTTCGGGTTGGGGGATGAAATCAGCACCGAGCGGCCAAGTCCGAAGACACCCAAACTTTTCCACTTTACTTTTCTCGGTGATCAGTTTTTACAAATAAACATGTAAAAAAATGACTATAAATTATTTAAAAATAATGCATATTAATTACCAGCTGGGTTAAAAAGAAAAATACGTTTGGAAGGAATTTTCCTGCACAAGCCCTGGAAATTTACGGACAGCTCGTCGCCTTCATTGTTTTAAGACTTACATTGACGATATTTTTGGTTGGCCGCTGGATTATTAGTGTTATTATTATTATTATTAAAATGAATATAGGTCATATAACATTTAAAAGAAGAAGAGAAACATTCTAGTAGTTAACGTATACCTTTATCAATGGTATAAAAAGAATAAATTTCATAAATGCTGATATAGATCACAAAAAGAATAAAATAAATAAATTTCGAAAATGCTAATATAGATCAAAATCATAATAAAATAGCTTATCATGCATAATTTTAATATAAACTAATAATTTTTACCATTAATTATAGAACAGCAACACTTCACGACATTAAATTGGCATAGAAACATTGGTTTTCCATAGTACCTCTCGGCCAGTTTGACGGCCAGGGCTATCCCAAGTCTATTTATAGAACCGGAAGTGCGTCACGAAAAAACCTCCTATAGGATGAATGGATATTTTGAGATTTTACGTCCTTTTCAAAAGTATTTCAGTCATATTTGGACGATGGGTGGGTGATAATGAAGGCTGCGACATTACATATGTATTAGGCTACTGCCTTCTATACCTATTCTGCCTTTTCATTTTCTTTGATGTGTTCTTTATTTCCAGAGGATCTTAGTAGTAATTATAGGGTAGCACTCTGGACACGTTCAACCTGAAGACTCAGTCTGCAAGTTTGGCAGAGTCAGGGCCATAGACGACTTTGCTTATTAAGCTTGAACAGGTTGGTTTGAAATACCTTTTTGCCTCAGGTCAGTTCCTCTTGAATAAGGTTAGTTTGAAATAAATAACGTTATTTTTTTTTTCAGGTAAAAGGCTAATTTAAAACAATTTTTTTTCTGTCAAAAATTTGGATCTTTTTTATTTGTTTTTGACCCCATTGGTTGCTGTGGCGTAGATTACTCTGTTAATTCTATCCAAGTACTGACGCTTTATATGCATCTACTATCTGTCTCTTGGTCTTGTATTTCAAGGCCTTGCTATACAAGAGTGTTCGGCATTATACTAATCATATTTAGCCTTGCATTAGAAATTATGACGTGTATAATGTCAGACAATATTTCTTACTAACCTTTTCAAGCTTGGCTACTGCTATTTCAAGAGAAAAATGCTTGATCAGTATTGGCGTTATCTTGGCTTGAGAAAGCTCTCCAAATGCACACTGTGGACATTAGAATATAGAATTGTGAAAATGATGTAGATGTAAAGTCGAGTATCCATATATCCAAAACGAAATTGTGGACCTGATGTGAACTGGATGAGTATGTAATGTGGACAAGAGGCCCAAATGGGCTTGAAATCGCTCACCTGGCTATTTTGCCATGGGACCATTCTGATACACAATTGGTCCAATTTCACTGAGATTAACTCATTTTCACATTTTGCTACTTTTAGTAACTGAGGCCAACTTGCCTGGTCTATATACATTTACTTTTGAAACACTTCAATCCATGAATCATTTTGCCACAAATTTCATCAAAATCCATTCAGGGGTTACTGAGATATTATCATTTTCAGGTTTGTGCTATTTTTAGTAACGGCAGATGGCGGCCATCTTGGAATGTCAAAATGCAAAAAATCAAAAAGCCTTCAAACTAGGACCATTCTGACACAAAATTGGTCCAGTTCCGTTGTAATTTTCTAATTTTCACATTTTGCTATTTTTAGTAACAGAGGCAAACTTGATGGGTCTATATTTGTGAATTTTTGAAACACCTCAAAGCAAGAATCATTTTGCCATGAATTTTTCATCTAAATCCATTTAGCGGTTACTGAGATATTATCATTTTCATATTTTGTGCTATATTTAGTAACAGCAGATGGCGGCCATCTTGGAATGCCAAAATAAAAAAAAAATCGAAAAGGCTTCATGAAAGGACCATTCTGACACAAAATTAGTCCAATTCCATTGAGATTTTCTAATTTTCACTTTTTTTCTATTTTTAGTAACAGAGGCCAACATGACTGGTCTATAGTTAGTTATTTTTGAAACATCTCAATGCAAAAATCATTTTGACACAAATTTCGTCAAAATCCATTCCGCGGTTACGGAGATATTATCATTTTCATGTTTTTGCTATTTTTAGTAATGGCAGATGGCTGCCATCTTGGATTACCAAATTGCAATTAATCGAAACGGTGTCATGCAAGGAGCATTCTGACACAAAATTGGTCCAATTCCATTCAAGGTTTCTTTAGTAATTGTCATTTTTATGTGTGCGCTATTTTTAGTAACTGCCCCCATGGTGGCCATCTTTGATATTCAACTGGCACAAAATTGAAATAATTCCATTCGAAAACCTTTTCTGACCAAATCTGACAAGAATTGTTTGTGTTTTCTTGAGATATTGACATTTGAGCAAAATCGGTCTCGTAAACGCTAAGTAGGTCACCGTGTCACCTAATTCTGCAATAGATTTTTTTGATTTTGTACAATTTTTAATTCCAAGGTCCCATTAATGTTCCACACAAGCTTTCAACCAAATATACCACATAGTTCTGGAGAAGAAGTTGATTTTGTTGTTTTTGCTATTTTAAGTAATGGTGGCCATCTTGGATTCTTGACCTGACCCAATTTTACAATTTTGAAACCCTGCAGTCTGGTCATGCTCAATGTGAAATTTGAGACTCATGGGTTCAGTGGTTTTAGAGAAGAAGTTGTTTGAAGTTGTTTAAATAAGTCGTTTTTTGAAACTGGCATTTGAGCAAAATTACACTCATAAACAGAAAGTAGGTCACTGTGACAAAACTCCACTACAGATTTTTTTCATTTTTACAATTTTGATTATCAAGGTTTCACTGATGTTCTATGCCAAAATTCAGACAAATATATCCAGTGGTTCTGGAGAAGAAGTTGATTTTGTTGGTTTTGCTATTTTTAGTAATGGCCGCCATCTCGGATTTTTCCACCTGACCCAATTTTACAATTCTGAGACCCTGGAGTCAGGTCATGCTCCATGTGAAATTTGAGAACGATAGGACAAGTAGTTTTAAAGAAGGAAATGGTTGAATATTTGTTTTTTCGTGTTGACAGACAAAGTTCGGGACGACGCACACATTGGTATGACAATAGCTCACCATGGCCCTTTCGGCCAGGTGAGCTTAAAACCCTTAAATCTGCTGGCAGGAAAAACTTGGTGATTTATAAACACTGAATGTTTGGCAGACTTGTGCGGTTTGTGGTTTCTGAAAAAAGAGGCCATTTCTGCCTTGGTTTGTCATTTCCTCTGTCCGAGTCTGGGTTGTATCTGTTGATTTGTCACTCATGCAGTTCTTTTCTATTTGTATATAATTACACTTACTACTAGATCATTGTCCAGTGACAACTTGCCAAGCATGGTGCTGCTTTAGTGACCTATAAGTATGAAACTTAATTGCTTCACTCACTTATTAGAAAGAAGCCAAACAACATCTTACTCAGACATGTTTAAGATTTTGGTTCACAAACCAACAGTACACATGTATCAATTTTATTAACTATGCTTTAAACAGAGTTCTAACAGAGATCATTTCAGAATAATGTTCCATATCACACCACCGAAACATGCTTATGCTGTGGTCACAATCGCCTGAGGTGAAATACACAAAGCATAATTATGCTATAGAAAATCAGCCCAAAATGATAAACTGGCATTTTGTGAAAGGTACCTTATGGCATAGGCAAACAGCCAAGACACAATACAGCCTATGCATCTACACAGACTGATCAGTTTTCTCTCTGGGTGTATATACCGTAATGGGGGTAAGTATTGGGACACCTAAAATAATTAATTTTCCATTTGTTCCAAATGGAAAATTAATTATTTTAGGTGTCCCAAAATTTAGGCACATTACAGTACATACTGAGGATACTTAAAAGTGAAAAGTGAAAAATGCTGATTTCTTTTATAGACTGATTTAAGAATTCATGGTACACACATGGTATAACGTCCCTTTGCATGTGATGCCAATCAATGATCCAATACTCCCTTTACTTGATCCATGGTAAATTCTAAATCCTCTGAGACTAAATACATGTCACAACGTGGTATTAAAGTGTGACACCATCAGTTGGCGGTGTCATTCCCTAAAATTGTCTGCATTTGTCTACAGAATATTTTCCGCATACAAACAGTACCTGTGCAGACCAAGCTGTGGTAAATTTTTGGTATACCAACTCCAACACACACACTTTTTCTACATCAAACCTTGTACTGACGGCTTACATATTTACAAGCCTAACTGGTAATGAGCAGTAACAGAGTTAATTTTTAACAATTCTCCTTAAGAACATTATGTTGTGTACAAATTAGAATCTCCTTGCTGAATCAATTCTGATGAATACCAACAATATAACTTTATCCCTAGAGAAATGGGGGAAAAAATCCCAAAATTGTCTCCCCCCCCCCCCCCCCCCCATTGAATCCCATATATCTAGATCCATCTTGAACAATCCCAAATATCTAGATCCATCTTTAGGATGGATCTATATTTTAAGGATTGTTTTGGAAGGGGAAAATGTGTGAGACACAACACAACAAAACCAACAAAGTGGCATGTGCACCCAAAGAAGGCTCAGATCAACCTGGGCATCCACCCAGTCTGATAAGAGTCTTCACTGTATGCTACCAGTGTACCTTTGGGTCTAAGCTAGCTCTATCCCCACAGCAAAGACTCTAATCAGAGTGGGCAGATGTCTAGGCTGGTCTGAGTCTTCGCTGGGTGCACATGCCAAATAAACATGGTAATTCCCTTGTCTCTTTCATTGAACTTTTGTCTACAGCACTGGTGAACTTAAATTAAAACAAACACTGTAAGCTATAGTTAAACTGCAGCATCAATCTTGTCCTTGTCGAGTTGTTTTGTAGTCCTTAAGTGCTGTTCTCTTACTGAATCCTTTGTCTTCAAATTTAACATCACCTTCGTAATCTGGGTCTCCCTGAAAAATGAAATATTTGAGTAGTGAAATGGTAATTAAAGACATTTTAAAACATGAGGGACCTAGATTAGCTTACATATCCAGGCTGTCTGACCAGAGTTTGTCCTTTTCAAATGAGCCATGACACGAGAAAACCAACAATGTGGTTGTGCGCCCAGTGCAGACTCAGATCAGCCTAGGCATCCGCCTAGTCTGATCAGACTCTTTGCTAAGCGCTTAAAGGGTAGCTAAGGGTTTAACTTACCTTCATGCCGACAGCCAAGACTCTGATCAGACTGGGCGGATGCCCAGGCTGATCTGAGTCTGCGCTGGGCACACAACCACATTGTTGGTTTTCTCGTGTCGTGGCTCTAATGTCCTCTTCAATCTATGACTGGAATGGCTGGAGAAGCGGGGCATATTATGGGAATACGGCTAAACAGCTTGTTGTGTTCTCCAAGAGTCATAGATGTCTCTTGGGGAGCACGGCAAGCTGTTTAGCTGTTTTCCCATAATATACCCCACTTCTCTATTCTTTCTGATGAATCATTAAATCAAGGTCCCCTCTCAGTATGACCTGTGTTGGTGGGGCATTAAACCCAAGTACACTCACTCATACTCATTATATAAAATATGAATTACACATTCTCTTAAAAAGTCTAAAGATCTAAGATAATTACCGTAACCGCCCTAAAAATGGAACAGTTTGGGTTTTACATGTACATTGCAGAAATACATCCAAACGAATGCTGATGGAATGACAAACAAGAGTAGACCTTGACCAGTGTGATCTAGGTCTGCACTGTTAGCTCTGCCATATCTGTACCAATACACAGATTTTTTACGATATAAACTTTTAACTTAAATTTCACATGAAAGCTGTGTCTAACCTGTCAGCCCCCTGTCACAAAAGAGAGCTAAACCGGAAAACTTTACAAAGTTAAATGAGCCATGACACGAGAAAACCAACAATGTGGTTGTGCGCATAGTGCAGACTCAGCTAAGCCTGGGCATCCACCCAGTCTGATCAGACTCTTCAATAAGTGCTTAAAGGATAGCTAAGGGTCTAAGCGACCTCCATGCGGACAGCGAAGACTCTGATCAGACTGGGCGGATGCCCAGGCTGATCTGAGTCTGCACTGGGCGCACAACCACATTGTTGGTTTTCTTGTGTCGCCGCTCAAATGTAAACTTTATTTATTTTACATTGATTGCATTGAAAACTCGCGCGAACCTTTTTAAATACTAAAATGGCACGGATGTTGGCGCGTTTACAAAGTTCACACCACGGACCCCGACGAGGGAAATGTGGTGTGGACAGAAACACCAGTGCCAATGCTGAAGCTGACACATACAGATAAGCTAAACAGTGAAAATTCAAGACCATTTAAGGTAAATTTTTACACCTACATCAATTGCATAGTGACAGCAAATTCACCACAAATGAATATGCTAAACCGCACTACTTATTCTTTTATTTCCCTTCTGAGTTGGGGTCTAACACTTTGCTGCCATTTGAACTTTTGTCTACTGGAATTTACCGGTCGCTGCCACATGCAACTTAAATCGAAATTCTGTGTATTTGCGATAGTGATATAAGCATAGAAGAGGAACAACTCCTCTGGGCTTATTCTATCCGGATTATTGAGATCCTAAGCTACATCTGATATATAACGCGGAGGCTCTCATTTTCTTTCGTTAGAAACAGGTAGGGCTTATCAGAAACATGCTTGGCACTGAGCTACCAGATTTTTTAGGGAGCTGGCAGTGAAAGTGTTAAAGGGGAAAAATTTTCTCCTCTAGGAGCAAATTCTTTCCTTCAAGAGAAGACCCCATGTCGAAGAGCTATCTCATACAGAGAGGCAAACAGGAATTCATATGCAAGTTAATCTTATTTTCAGAAAAGAGGCAGGGGGCATTTATGTTGGGGCGTTTATTAGGAATAAAGGTGTTTGGATACATTTTCAAGGGAAGCAACTCTGCATTTTCTATTTAACATTTAAAATGACAAAAAATGAAAACTGTTGAATTAGCAAACAGCGCAGATCCAGATGAAGCAGCTCATAAAACACAGCCTCATCTGGATATATACACTATTTGCCCTCAAGTCTTTGAATTCTCAATATGATTAGCTTGGGTGAAACATTTTTAGAAATATTGCAGACATATATTTTGTCATCTGCTTTTTCAGTGCTTTAAGGCAAAAGGAAACAATTTTACTCTTCCAGGATCAAATTCCTTCCTTTCAGATTTGCGTTCTTATTTTAGAAATTCGTTGCAACAACTGCAACAGCAATGCAAGTTTCAGGGCAATACTCCATCAATACAGAAGCAAGCAGGTAGTTTGCTGTTGCAGTTAATGAAAACAGACCTGTATGCGAGAGTTAGACAGATTTGAATCTTGTAAGAATGGAAGCAAGTGAAACATTTATAGTCCGGACGCGATAAGTTGGCAATGTTATTGTTTTGTGTTTAAATTGATCGGCAATATAGCAGAGTTCAGCTTATCCAACTCACGGGAATGAAAGAATAAATTTGAATAATTGTGTTACGTTCAATTTTGTTATCAATGATATTCTTAAACTAGAGACAGTTCCTGTCTTTAAGCTTTCAAAAAGTGTCATTTAGATAAATTAGAACTGCCAGTTAACCGTATTGTGCCATTATGACCATAGATCAAGAAGTTACATGAACTGCACCGTAATGATAGTACAGGTACTGTTGACATTAAAAATGTAAACAAAACATTACCACTATAGAGCGACCGACCTATAGTGAACATGATTTTTACTTGTGAACTGTTGCTAAAGCCAAAAAGGTCTGACAAAAATTCAGGATAGTGATCATGGCCTGAAAGCAGGATTTATAGAAATGGATATATGCATGTAGGCAATGGCTATGAGGTTGAAAAATAGAGCCTAAACATTTTCCTCATTTTTGCAGCATTAATAGCTATTAAAAACACAATTTTTAATTGCATTAAATTCAACATTTGCCAGATACCTTTAGCCTTGGCTTTCGACACCTCCCTTGGGACCTGGCAAATGTTAATGCATGAAAAACTGTGTTTGATCCCTAAATTGATAAGTAACTACTATATGTACTTACAGGGAAATATATTGGGCGACTACCGTGATAGGTCCATCCATGTATTTTTTCCCACTGCTGAAAATGTCGACAGAAAGAAATAATATGTACCACAAATAAACTATTATAAATAGCATATATCAATATTCTAACAACAACAAAAAGTCCGTGGAGTGCAGTGTCTGGTCTGTCTGCACTGTCGTAAAATGGAGCTATACCAGTTAGCTGGACAAAATCTTTATGCTACCGACAAGCCAGACTGAAATCAATACATATATCTTACTTCTGCTAGTTGCAGACGAGACAAAACCCCAGAGCCATTCTATTCAGGGGTTTTATTAACCGTAAGTCCGTTGGTCCTGGACCAGTGATTTTTGGGCATGACCAGTTGATGTCTTTGGTAGCTGGTCCTGCAGACCAACTGATTTTGAAATTAAATGAAAACACATGATAACAAAGAATAGCTGAAACAACGGCAGGACCACTTAAATTGTGGATAAGTTGGTCCTGTGGACCACCAGTCATTCAGTCCTTTATAATAGCGAAATCCCTGCTATTGCACTCATGTATATAACATGACATCTAACTGGATAATGTAAAAAAAAAACACTGTGACATTTTATCCTGTGACATACGGCCAGAAACCTAACATTTATTTCAGGGTTACCACTTATCCTCCACTTCAAAGTTCCCTGACTTTTCCCTGACATTTTACAGTTTTCCAGACCCTTTCTATGGATAAAAATTGTTATTTGAGCCGCGACACGACAAAACCAACAATGTGGTTGTGTGCCCAGCGCAGACTCAGATCAGCCTGGGCATCCGCCCAGTCTGATCAGAGTCTTCGTTATCCGCATGGAGGTAGCTTAGACCCTTAGCTACCCTTTGGGCACTTAATGAAGAGTCTGATCAAACTTTGCAGTTGCCCAGGCTGATGTGTGTCGTCGCCGGGTGCAACCACATTGTTGGTTTTGTTGTGTCGCGGCTCATTTTTACTCTTACTTCAACAGTGCTCACAGTATTACTTGGAAATTGGGGGCTACTGTTAAAGGAAAGAATTTGCCCCCCCCCCCTCCACCCCAAACAGAATTTTTTTCCCTAATACTAGTACAAAAAACATTTTAACCATGCCTGGAAGTGTTTTTATACACCTGAATGTCTACTTTTTTGTTTTAAAAAAAATGCAACACCCTGGGGACATTTATTACAAACAGTCTGCTATGTCCAAATCACACCTGTCCATGGGTCAGCATAAATAAAGAGAGCAATCTAAAGAACATATGGGCTGCAACAAGAGATAACCAACTAAGTGGTAGTGCGCCCAGCGCAGACTCAAATCAGCCCCATCATCTGCCCACTATGATCAGACTCCACGCTATGCGCTTAAATAGTGTTTCCCCTAGCCCCTTTTAGCATGGCGCCGTGCCATGCCCCTTTTCCCCAGCGCCATGCCCTTTTTTCCAGCACCATGCCCTTTTTTCCAGCGCCATGCCCTTTTCGCTCTAAACCTCACCTGCCAATAAGGAGAAACACATGTGTATTCAAAGTTCATTGCCTCAATTATTTTGACACCGTAAGTAAACACAACTGTTTAATAAAGGGTAGCTAAGTGTCTAAGCTACCTCCATGCGGACAGCGAAGACTGTGATCAGACTGGGGATGCCCAGGCTGATCTGAGTCTGTGCAAAGCGCACAACCAGTTTGTTGGTTTTGTCGTGTCATGGCTCATATATTCTTGCATACTTACTGCAGGATTATACTTGAGATGGTAATAGAAAAGGAAACCCGCAGCATATGAAAGGAGAACTTTTGGTATCACTATTCTTATATGCATTGCTGGAGCATCACCCTGCAATAAATATATAACTGGTTAGAGCTTCAGATAAAGAGGCGTAAGAAGGATAATTCAGAGATATTCTTTATTATTTCTCAATGAAAACACACACTGTGACCCCTCATTAGAACCCTCTCAGCGTGACGGTTCTAATGAGGGGTCACAATGTATCTTTTTATGGAAAAATTAGGAAAATTATCCAAAATTATGTTTGTTACCCCTTCTTATTTGGACGGGTTCGAGCCCTGCTGCATGTGGGAATCTTGAATCCTTTCAATTGTTAACAGGGTTCCATTGCACACAGACTTTCATTATGAACCACCCATCATCCTGATATGGCTGAAATAAAGTTGAAAAGGATGTAAAATCGCAAGTCATCCATCCATTCATCCTTCTTACCCGCAGCTCTGACTGGTGTTGTGTGAAAATAGATCTAAAGCCCTGAGCATACTCAGGGATGAGAATGAGGCCTAAGAGCCAATCAGGAAAATGAATTTTAGCAATTTTATGACTGAATGTTTCTCTTGAGCCATAACTTACATAAATTTGTAGGGGAGAGTCGGGTAACTTTGGACAGAGGAAACAGTTGTTTGGAACAAAAAAAATAACTGGCCAAACAGTGAAAATCCTGATGAGACGGCTCATTATGAGCCGCCTCATCTGGATTTTCACTGTTTGCAATGGTATGTCCGAATTTACCCCCATGTCCGAAGTTACCAGACTCTACCCTACCTGACAGAGATCTTCTATGTTAAGAAATGGGCCTTACATCAAGAAAAGTGGTTTTCTTGTATTCTAACAGACCTGAAAATTAACTTTGCCTGTATCCCAAGCTCTATTTGTGGGACACTCAAATCAGGAATTCCTGATCAATCCTGAACATTCTCACCCCTGCATACTGTAAATATTCAAATCAGCCTGCACAGCTATGAATACTGACCAGTCTTCAAAATTTTTTTCACTATTTCCATTCTACAGGTTACATAGATGGTATAGGCGAAGACAGAAGACTCTGATAAGACTGCAAAGATACACCCTGTTTATTTATCTTTACATAACAATTAAAAAGTTATATAAATAAAAAATAATAAAGAAAACGCCTAGACCAAAACACCCTTAGACCAATCAACACCAAAAATTGTATATGGATACAGGTTACTCAGTTTATCAAATTATACAATTTACCCATATCTGTTTAAAAGTTAATGTATTGGGTCTTACAAATACCCATCAAATAATATTTATTTTCATTGTTTTTGTTGTGGAGCGTCGTATGATCTTTTCGGGTTGCCAGCTCCATACCCATGACCCAGGTTCCTGAAAATTAATTGTAGTTTTGGCTTGGTCCCCAACAATTGTTTTTATGCTGCGCAGAAAAAGATTTTGCCTTTGCTTTTTCTGAACTATAATGATTTCAGAAAATGCTCCCTGGTTCCCAGAGACTTAAGTTATCCTTTCATTTGTTTCATTATTGTCATGTTCGGGATCCCAATGCCCCATACCCCCATACCCAAATTCCATGTCCCCTTGTAAACAAACCACCAAATGAACTTTTAGGTAAAGGCAAGACGCAGAGTGTGACATTTTGAAATTTATCTTTTCTTCAACCCACCATTTTTTCTTTAAACAATATTTATTGAGGTTTAAAAGTGGTTCAACCCCACTCTCCACCCTTTACCGCATCCTGTATCTGTCCTGCCTTTATTTGAACAGACTAACATCTGATCTAGTCTAGTGTATTCCATAACCTTGTGAGGTTGTTTGGGCACCACTGACAGAGTCTTTGGCCTTCAGTTGCCCTTGCCGTGCTGACAAAGTCACAACAGAAGACTAATGTTGTACTTTATAAAAGCTGGAAATTGTACTTAAAATTTTTGATCCCACTCAGCATTGGTGAAAGTCAGGTGTAACTGTTGATGCATTGGTATAGGAACTGCTGGAAACGACCAGTGGCCCGGTGGCCAAATGCTCCTAATTTTTGTTTCGGGCCACCAAAAATCTACAAAATATGACCTTTAGTGGCCCAAATTTATCTTTCTGGCATTACTTAGTGAATGGAAACTTTCGATAGTGGATAATTTGGACCACTGAAAAGTAGGCCTGTTAAGCTTTTGGGCCACCACATTATTCTTGCGAGTTTCCAGCACTGAATTAGGGATTTTAAGAATAAATGTATGCTGTACTGTTAGATTTCAGATTTATTTGCTTCATTCAATTTCCATTCCGTTTCATTGTGTTCCTTTTAATTTGTTGCTTTTTGTTTCGTTTTGTTACTAGTTTTATAGGTACCAAAAGGATTGAAAAACTGGATTTGCAATCTTGTGTAGTTTCAGGTGATTAAAACGTAGAGCGTATTTTCAAGCCAAAAAGTGTAGAAAATACGCCAACATCGTAGTTGTCAACAGATCTGTTAGAGGTTGAATGATTTTGACAATCGTTTTGAAAGGTGGCGGTCCTGACATTACCTGGTTCAGTATGCCATACAGACAATCTGGATTGACCTGTAGGTTGTCTTTTCATCTGGCTAAAACCTGTGTTAATTCTACTGATTATGACATGTGCTAGAATTTTATAGATAGTGGCGATATTTTATACATCGGGACAAGATCAAATAGCGGTATGTAACAATTATCAGATGTTTCCCAGACACCAGAGGTAAAATTTCTCAACATACAAGAGCAAATCCTGGGCGTAATATACACCCATACGTTGTTAACGGAAGCCCTGTTAACTACCTTGAAAAATAAAGGAAGTGTCTCTGGGTACAGTACCGACTGCCATTTCGAATTCCAGGTGTTTTTCTAAACAAACCTCAATGTTTGCATTTCATTTGCACTACGAAAAGGCTCCCTGTGGCAAGCATGATTCATACACGCAGAGACAAAAGAAAAGATACATTTTCAAATGTCTGTATTTTTCTTATCATTCCTCACTCCTGAAGGTCTAAAACTTTGCACAGTGTATCTTTCCTCAAATTACAATAATGTGGCAGTGTTCCCATTCACGTAGAATTGTGCGTGAATCACGTGAAAATCATTCTAATCACGCATAAATTTTGGGGCAAGAACGTGCATTCACGCGCATATGTTTCTCTCAAAAATATAAAAAAATCATCATTTTTCTTCATTCTATTGCGAGTCTGCCAGGCCAGATGATTTTTGTAGCCGAGAAGAGAGTCAGAAGTCGCTGTTTTGATCTGAAATGCGAGCGGTAGTAAGATACCATGCTTTCATTCACGTCCGTCACATCCGTTCTACGGCCAGTCAAATTTATTATTGGAAAACACTACCACTAATCGGCTGCATGAATATTAATGACATGTGCGGTCATGTTGCGCACTAGAACTGTCATAATGGCCGACAGAATTTGTCCGTATTTTTGCGTTTATTTTCGCTGTTTCTGTTTGGAAACGGCACTTTCTATTTTTCATTTGGAAAGGAATCCATCAAATGATTAATACTGGATAAAACGAGGACTGGGAAAAGGCATGACAGCCGTTTTCTTCGTTTTTTCAGGCTTCAATTGGAAACACATCGGCACTTGAATGTTTGCAAAAGAAGCGGACCAAGGATTCCGGGTCATTTCGGCCCATGTCCATTTCGGCCCATAACTTTTTCGAGATAAAAAGTCATACCCGTAAATTTTACTTCATACCCCCAAATATTATAGATAGGGGGTATAAAAACCCTCAGTTTAAAATTTGAGTGGGAACACTGTGTGGTATTGTAAGATTACAAAATGTCTTGCTTGACAAGGGGCACTATACATACGTTGGTTTTGCCCTTTTCACAAGTGCATTATATTAAACAATATGATTTTGCTGAAAAGTCAGTATTTGGAATTTCGTTTTTCCGAACAAACCGCAGTGTATGCATTTCATTTACCTGACGACAATGCTTTTGCCGCAGACAGAGGTTGTAACAGGAGGATCGCTCAAAGCGGTTTGTGGCTGGCTTAAAAAAAATATACTTGAGTCATAACTGATTGGCGATGTCACAGAGATTTTTTTCACTATTTTGGGAATGGTGCCGGTGCCCACAGAATTGGGAAAAATCGCGTCGTATTCTCCTTAAATTTGGAATTTAAGAAACACCTTTATTGGCTCAAGTGGTGGGATAGGGGGCATGAAACTGAATATATGATATTTAAATTCAATTATAGCTTTATATCTGCCAGTTCTTTAAGCAAGCAAGTAAATTTATGCTTGTAGAATGGTCCTTTAGAAAAATTCTTCCTGCAATTGGGAATTTTTCAACTTGCAGTTGGGAAAAAAGATACTATTTTGAATTGGGACTGGTGCCTTTTATGGGCACCACTTTTACATACATGTGATGAACTCCCGATGACCATGTGGGAGATTTGGATTTCATTTCAGGGAGATTGAGTTCTCCATCAGGGAGACTTTTTGACGGCAACTTTGATGCGTCGTTTCACATACTTTATGCATAGTTTGTTTAGTTTACTTTTGAGTTACCCCCCCCCCCCCCCCACCTCCCCTCCAAAAAGAAAAAAAAAAACTCCTTTCTTTAATAATTATTCATTTATTATTATATTACTGTTATTTGTATCATTATTTTGGTATCTGTCTGGCACAGAATCTAGTTTTAGCAAAAGGGTATACTTGGGATTTCATACAGATTTGCCTCCCTTGAAATTTCTATTCTCAGTTGTAGTGAATGGGTATAAATACCTCTCCTAGCGCCTTGCTGTAGAAGCATGCTTTTATGGCGACGTGGTTAGAGTGGTGGACTGTTGTTGCTAGTTAAGCAACGTTTGGCTCGGTTAGTGCCTGGATGGGTGACCCAGGTGATTTGGGTGGTTCCAGGTGTCCTGCACAGTTTATCTACTTATCTTCTTTCATAAACAAATAAGTTTTGTTTAAAGGTATTCAGAGCTGTAAAAACTGATACAAATGTATATAACAATGTTCAAATTCTGTTTTTGACACAAACTATACCCATGTACAAGACAGAAATATCGAAAACTTTCATGCGTCACTTTTACACCATTAATGATCAAAGTTATCCGCCATATATAATAATCAAGATATAATTTGCACTTCGGGAAAAAAAGACCTTACGGAGTGAGCGACAAGTTAAGACACCGATCAGCCTGCACCTCTGTGCAGTCTAAACAGAGTTTTGCATCTGTTGTCTATGCGTTTAAGGGAATCTAAGCAGTGAAAACAAGTCTCCAACTGTACTGCGCATGTTTATTTTGTGTAGTTGTGAAACATGGCTATCGGCTTCTTTTCACGTGACACATCTTCATAACACATTCGTTGGTAAACACAGCTAGATCTATGTGTTTTCACGGGTCAGTGAGTTTATTAGTGACCTGAATAATGGGATTAAGGTCAACAGACATGACGTGTTTGTTTATTGCACAGTCAAAACAATATTTGATTCTGTGAATACACAAGTGAATATCTCCTTACTGGCAGGGGAAAAGGGCATGGCGTTGGAAAAGGGCTATAAAAAAAAATTATGAAGGGAAAACTCAGCATCCGGGAGATTCTGAAGACTTTCCGGGAGCGCGGGAGATGGGCTTCATTTCCGGGAGACTCCCGGATGATCCGGGAGACATCACATGTATGCTTTTATAGAGAAAAAAATCACTGGATGAAGTGTATACTTTCTTTCTGTTTCTGACTACTTTTTCTATGTGTATGATTTTTTATACCACAGGGAGCCTTGTCATCCTACAAGTGAAACGAAAACGTTGTGGTTTGTTTAGAAGAACACCGAAATTTCAAATACAAATTTACAGCAAATTCATATTTTCCAGTTTGCTGCCGCTTGACAGGCAATTCAATAAGTATATTTACTATACCACAATGATGCACCTTGAGTAAAAATAGCTGATGCACAATTTCAAGCCTGAGCCAAGAGAAATATGTAAAATATATATGCATTCAAAAAGTGTATACTTTCATTTGCCTCTCAGTATAGAATTGAAAACTTTCTTTCTTCTATTTACCCCTTCATCCCTGAAGGGGACACAGACCGTGTACTTTTGTACACTCCCGTGTCGCAGGATGTAAGCCTACGTATAGCCATTATGTAGTTGTAGTACAGATATTTAACCTGCACAGGGGATGACTCTCCCTGCACAGGGGGCCTCGAGTTAACGTCCTGATCCGAAGGACGGCACACTTGTTAGCATCATCTCGGCAAATGATGCTAGAAAAACGCGTTCGGACACAGGACGATTTCGCCTCGGGTGAGGATCGAACCTACGACCTCTGGCTTCAGTCAAATGCAATAACCACTGAGCCACCGCGCTTTCTTCATAGGGGTTCTGTACCTGGAGATCCAGAGTCTCGGGGTAAAGTTACGTACCTGGAGACCTAGGGTCTAGGGATACAGTACCGTACCTGGACACACTTCCAAAAATAAACCTAACATTTTTTCAAATGTTCCCCACCCACTTCAAAGTGATAAAATCCCTTAACGAGAAGCCTGGAACTTACAATCAAAGGCCTCAGCCCTGCATAAATTTTATCCCATGGGTATCTGTAGAGTTTTCTGAAGACATTCTTGGGCAAGGCTTCTGGTACGTTTCTCGGTTCATTGGGAGACAGGATTTGATCTTGAACCCACTGTTTTCGTAGAGCTCGTTCTTCAGCTGTCATTGGCTTTGACACTCTCTCTCTCACATTTGGCACTGGCTCTATAGAAAAGGGAAAGTACCGACTCCCTCTCTTGCGGTAATGATCTTCCAGTCTTTTCTGAAACTGCCATTGTTTTTCTTTTATCGGCTGGAGCGAAGGTGGCCCAGTGTGTCTCACGGAGTCAGCCATCTTGGCGACCTTGAAGTAAGAAAGGCAACTCTTGTTATTTTCGGGTAAAAACCAGTACCATCTAGGACTGTCAAAAGAGCCTATCCTAAACTCCGTCTACTTACCGGAACATATATTTTACAAGAGAATCGAGCCAGATTCAACCAGGGCCAGAGGTTATAAAACTTTTTTCATGCTCAGCTGAGTTGAGCATGAAATTTTACCTGCTAATAAATAGCAAATTACTGATAAGAACGGTTGTTTTCTTGCTCAGTTTGGCTGAGTATGAAATTTTCTCTGCTTATGAATATGAAAATGCCAACATTAGTTGGCATTTTCATATTTGTGACTCGTCGCGCGAAAAGGGACGAGTTGGGTGGATGACGTTGTTTCAAAAAATTACGTTTGACGTTGACGTCATGATTTTCTGAATTTCAGTCGCGCGATAAACAGATGCACGCATTTTGTCAATCATTTCAGGCTTTAGTTTTTTTTTACTCCCGCCAGCCTGTCAAATATTTGACGTAAATAAAGTTGCGTCCCTTGAAAGAGTATTTAAGTTTTGATGCCGCGAAAATATGAGTCGAACAAAAACTTCAGTCAAAGATTTCCTTTCCGATACTTGTTTCCTAAGCTTAGGACAAAGCGATAAAGAGGCCCTAGATTTAGTCACTGATGTGAAGAACATTTGCTATCCCACCTCAAGAAGTGAACAGTTTTACCTTGAAAATCAGGTCACTGATATAGGTCACTGTGAAAATGAAGAAAATGACAGTGCACTTGAGAGACGGGAAGACGTTGAATATGTTAAAGATGTGTCCGAGTTTTTCAAAACGGGATGTGACTGCCAGTCTGTTAAAGCTAAGCGATTCATAAAAATTAAGCCGTGACACGACAAAACCAACAATGTTGTTGTGCGCCAAGCACAGACGCAGATCAGCCTGGCCATCCGCTTAGTCTGATTAGAGTTTTCGCTGTCCACATGGAGGTAGCTTAGACCCTTAGCTACCCATTGAGCTCTGAACGAAGAGTCTGGGCAAACTGGGCTGATGCCCAGGCTAATCTGAGTCTGCGCTGGGCGCACTACCACTTTGTTGGTTTTCTCGTGTCGCGGCTCAAATAATCTTGGATTTTATTCAACACTGTTGAATGAAACATGCCCACGAAATCTGCTGACTTGTCCGAAAAGTATTACAACTTGAGGAGCTTTTTAAAGATAAATAACAATTTTATACATAGGTGGGGGTGGGGGGTGGGGGGGGGGGGGGCGGGGGTTGAGGGGGAAGAAGAAAAAGGAAAGATGAACAGTGTGTTCGTAGCTATATGTCCTAATTATCTGCTCAGTGTGTCAAAGCCGAGCGTTTTCGTCCGCTGAGTTGTTGATGTGAGAGTTGTCCCTTGTAAGTTCGAATCTCAAGTTTTCTTTCCCTTTCTTTTTTTTCTTCCTTACCTTTTTATCACTATATTCAAGCTATTAGAAATCCTAATCCTGTATCAGCTAATTTGTATATTTATAAGGCCTGAACCACATTATTTGTTCGAGCTTAATGCTGCATAAGATGGCCATAATATATTGCGCGTCTGTTTCTGCCATCACTGAGATCTCGGTTTACTTCATGTAAGGGGAAGCAACTTTTGTGGCTCCCCATTTATGGCTTCCTTGGCGGCGATGCCTGGTCTACTTGGAGTCCTTCCTGGAGGGAGGAGCAATGTACAGTACTGAAATTAATACATGAAGTACGTTACTTACCTTACAACTTACTGTACGGCATTGTGATGCACTGCACTGTCCGCCTAGAGTAGAGTAAAGAAGAGTAGAGCAGAGAAAAGTAGAGTAGAGAAGATAAGTGAGTCTAACTTCCGATGCTACACACATCGCCTACCCTACACAAACCGATCTGCCAAATCCTGGTTACCAGAGCACCTGCCAGCCAAGCCTCACCTCGCCCAAGAAACATACAATGACGCAAAGGGAACTAACACCAAACCAACATTTCACACTCCCCTCAATCACAACTTATCCATTTAGGCACAACCGATCCCCTTAATTACAAAATTCAACAAAATACCCATTTTCTTGACAACGAATAGTGACGAAATACAGATCGGTCAGTAAAGAACTTAACCTTAAAGCCCTTTTAAGTTATGGTAATGGATGTAATCAGTTACACTGGACAACTTCAAGAATATATATACAGTGTGTTCGCATGCCATCAAAATCGCATACCGACTACCCTTGCTCCGGGACAAAACGGACTTCTGCTGTTTAACATAGAATCTGGTTTCAAATTCGATTCACACCTATAGTAGAATGAATAGAGGGTTGCATTCATGGCATTCTCCGAATTTTGAGACTTGCCGTTGGAAAAAAATAAATCTCGGTTTAGCTGGTTCACTCCCCTTTGTTTCATCCCAATTTCTAGTCCTCTCCAGCGCAACCGGACATCCTCTCAATATTTTCTATTCACAAGACGGTGGTGTGCTTCAGGAGATAATAAGCAGGCATGAACTGGTCCATTTTTACTTTCCATTTTTTTTTTTTTTTTACGGAATGACGGTAGAATAACTGGAAACAAGCTGCCAGTCCATTTCCCTTATTTTTACGGGCGCCCGTAAAAATTACAGACACCATCACGCACAGTAGGATAGAATATAGCAGGTATTGTTTTAGTCATATAGCCCCTTCAACACTATGAAATTTATTTTCGAGTGCGGCCAGTTAGCATAACACTTCCGAAAATGTCTTACAGGCAAACGCCTGTAAAAATAACGGGAAATGGACTGACAGCTGGTTGCCAGTCAGTCTACCGTAAAATCTACGGATTTTTTACAGTGTATGATTAGAATGACACTCTTCCAGACCTATGAAGCACTGCTTTATATTGTTTTGATAATGTGTACATAATGGAGCCGCGATACAACAAAGCCAACAAAGTGGCATGTGCGCCCAGCGAAGACTCAGATCAGCCTGGGCTTATGCCTAGTCTGATCAGAGTCTTCGCCGACGGCATGAAGGTAGCTTAGACCCTTTGTCATCCTTTACGCGGAAGCAAAGCTTCTGATCAGACTGGGCGGATGTCCAAGCTGATCTGAGTCTTCGTGTGGCGCAAATGCCACTGTCTTGGTTTTGTCGCGTCGCGGCTCATATATGTTCCCGTCGCTTGATAACATCAAAATGCTGATGCAGTGATCTCTTTGTCATACCTGCAGGAAGTAGTCCCCGAGAAGCATGATTCGGAATATACATCCAACAAACAAAGCTTCCAAGCACACACCGTACAACCGGCTGAAGTGAAGCCAGATGCCTACAGAGATAACAGATGGGCGAAATCGAAAGTAGGATTTCAGCAGGTGAGATAAAGTTGCTGGTAAAAACAGACAATAAAATCCTGGAAGAGTTTAACCTCATATGGAAGTTGCACAGTGCCTGTAGATTCTACAGTACCAGTCTGGGTGGCTTTCTTACACAGATAAGGCTATGGCAGTGCTTGAAAGGGGAACATCTTCAGAAAAAAGCACAAAGTCTACATTTCGGCTCCCATTAAACGAATCTGAGATAGTGCCTAATCTGTTTGCTTGCGTACAATAAAACCTCAGTTAATTAGCAATATTTCTGCCAATTTTTGATGCACAGTTTAGTTTTATAATGAAAATACACGCTTTCAAAGAGGGTGGGTAGCGAAAAAATGGTTGCCTTTGTCAACAGATGCACTTTTAGGTGGCTAGCTGGGATGGCAGATCGGTTTGTATGGAAATGGCTTACATTGATGGCAGGTATCAATATATAAGTATGTGTCTTTGATGTCTTTAAACTGATTATGACTGTGACTTCGGCGTGAAATCATGAAGAAAGATGCATGCTTGTCCACTAGAAGGCATATTGCTGCATTTAATAGCTTTACATCTCTCAGTAAATTTTGTTTAATAACCTTCCATGCTGGTTTAAGTTAACCCCGAGGATACATTTTGTATGGATTAAACTCGAGGTTAGCTTAAACTTGCTTTGAGCTGTCGGCCCATGCTGTTTACACCCTATCTGGTTAGTTATGCTCGGAATGACTATTTCTGTTGATTGTGTTTTTCCGGGACAACTTTGTTGCCTGTCTTCACTACATGTCATGGCAAAATGTTCTTGATTTTCATGTTTGTCTAGTTTGTGTATGCATCTCCTCGAATTCTGTACAGCACGGATATATATGACTGTTAACTAAGGCGTTTCCTTGGTATCTACATTTTTTTATGAGAAGGCTGGGGAAACACGTGATTTCTGTTTTGACACGCTGTCGGAAAAAATGGTGATGCTGTGAGTGAATCTTGTTTCAGGTAAAGGGGGGAGGGGGGGGGGGATTGGCAGCGGAGTGCTTGCTGGTCAGCTTGTTACTGAACCTTGAACCAAAAAAGATGAGAAAGGGTATGTTCTTTCTTTTTACGTGAGCTGTGCGCAGCGCTGACATCGTTTAGGGTAAGAGAAACGGTAGTTTAGTTGGAAAAGGCATGTTTTCACTACTCTGGCGCAAAATCCTGTGATTGATTAGAGTCATATTACATAACAGGATTTCATTCAAATGAACATACTAGTAAAAGGCTACTTTGAACGGTACCACAGTTAAAAAGGTAGTTTTGGTATTTAAGGATGAAATGGCTATTTCGCAATCCCTTATTCAAGTATCGGTACCAAGCTGACCAGCAAGCCCCCCCCCCCTCTGCAAACGCTTACACACACACCCCTCTGCAAACGCTCACACACAGAGAGACAAACTTGCTTCGGCGAGTTTCACCCACAGAAGCAGATGATGCTTGATTGGTGTAAAGGTTACAGTAAGTTACAGTAAGTTATGAAACAAAAAAAAACAACAACAAGAAATTTGCTTTAAAATGAGAAACAAAATTTGCTTTAAAATGAGAAACAAATACAACGAAAAGATACACAGGCCAACCACCGTTCGTATAGTTCTGCGTTCACCTCTTTCTGACAATATAGTATTTCTTCCACGAATGCATAACCAGCTTCGATAAACACAAACCTTATCCCTTTGACATCTAGAAAAATACTTTTTACGAGTTCTTGAGGTGATTTTATGCTATTGACACAACCGAAACTTTAAAAATGCGATTTTAAGGACACATACTTATATATTGATACCTGCCATCAATGTAAGTCATTTCCATACAAACCGATCTGTCATCCCAGCTATCCACCTAAAATTGCATCTGTTGACAAAGGCAACCATTTTTTCGCTACCCACCCTCTTTGAAAGCGTGTATTTTCATTATAAATCCAAATTGTGCATCAAAAATTGGCAGAAATATTGCTGACTAACTGAAGTTTTGTTGCACGTAAGCAAACAGATTGGGCAGTATCTCAGATTCGTTTACTGGGAGCTGAAATGCAGATTTTGTGTTGTTTTCTGAAAATGTTGCCCATTCAAGCACTGCCATAGCCTTATCTGTGTAAGAAAGCCACCCAAACTCATACTGTAGAATCTACAGGAACTGAGCAACTTCCATATGAGGCTAAACTTTTCCAGGATTTTATTGTCTGTTTTTACCAGCAACTTTATCTTACCTGGTAAAAACTTACTTTCACTTTTGGTGATCTGCTATCTCTTCAGCCATCTGGCATCACTTCAGCCGGTTGTATGGTGTGAAGCACGGCACACAAAACAGACAGTTACTTTATCTATCAGTTACACGTGCTGAACGATTTTATTTTGCGACGTCACAAAAACGTCATCAAAACATTTGTGACAATTCATGACGGTACCTACGTTCTGCAGACAATTTGAGCCCTAAACTGGCCAAGAACCACCAGCATTTTGATATTTTCCGAATCCTCTTAGATTTGCTTAACCACTGAGACATAAAACTAAATTTCGCTATAGGACACCCAACTCGTCCCTTTTTGCGCGACGGGTCACATTTATAAGCAGAGAAAATTTCATGCTCAGCTGAGTTGAGCACGAAAAAAGTTTTATAACCTCGGGGCCAGTACACAGCCCGTGATTGCTGCCTGCTTTGTGGGGCTGGTGCTGAGACCCGTATCCACTTTATTGCAGGGTGCTCCAGGCTTGAGCCTATAAGAGTAAACTTTAAGGAGCAGTTGAGTACCATTTAAAGTCGTAACTAGAAATTGTGTTTGTAAAACACTATGCCCCCAACCATATGCTTGCCACTAAAGGAGTCAAACTTTAGAATGTCTAAGTCTGAAAAGGAGTTACCTAATCTTTACTAAAATATTTAAGTCATGAAAAAACTACTGTTATACCAAATATCAGCTTCCTAGATTAAGCAATTCAGAAGTTGGAAAAATGCCAAATTCAAACAAGGGCTATAACTCCATTATAATTTTATGGAATTTTGCCAAAACTTAATCAGGTAATATACTCTTCATATTATCATCATTATACAAACTATCAACTAACAAGACATCCATCTCATGTTTTTGAAGGAGCAAAACTCCAAAATGGGCCACAACTAGGGGGGGGGGGGGGGACAATAAATGTCAGTTATTTTTCCATGAGGAATCCATATATATTAAATTTCCAAACCCTATGCTCAGTAGTTCTAGAACCCAGTAGCTGCATAAGTATTGAACACCAGGGAAAGTAACTCCATAATTAATGAATGCAGAGTTACCTTACCTGTACTAAAGTATTTAACTCACCAAGAACTACTAATACACCAAAAATCAGCTTCCTAGCTCAAGCGGTTCACAAGTTGGAAAAAATGCCAAATTCAAACAAGGGCTATTGCTCCATCAAAATTTTATAAAATTCTCCCAAAAGCTAATCAGGTAATCTACTCCTCATACCCAACGAGTATACAATATATCATGGGCATAACTCAAATAATTTTTGAGATATCTTGCTAACAAGACAGTCATCTCATTTTTCTAAAAGGGGCATAACTCCAAAAAGGGGCATAATTCGGAAAAGAAAAAAATATGTGTCAGCTATTTTTCCATGAGGTATACATATATAAAAATTTTAAGACCCTATGCCCAGTGGTTCTTGAACTCAGTATCTGCATAAATACTGAATGTCAGGGGAAGTAACTCCATAACTAATGAATGCAGAGTTACCTTACTTGTACTAAAGTATTTAACTCATCAAGGACTACTACTATACCAAAAATCAGCTTCCTAGCTCAAGCGGTTCAAAAGTGAGAAAAATGCCAAATAAAAACAAGGGTCATAACTCCATCAAAATTTTACGGAATTCTCCCAAAAGTTAATCAGGTAATCTACTCCTCATACCCAATCAGTATACCAAATATCAAGACCATAGCTTCAAGGCTTTTTGAGATATCTTGCTAACAAGATAGTCATCTCATTTTTCTAAAAGGGGCATAACTCTAAAAAGGGGCATAATTCGGAAAGGAAAAAAAATACGTGTCAGCTATTTTTCAAAAAGGAATCCATATATGAAATTTCAGGACCCTAGCTAACAGGGTTCCAAAGTTACAGCAAACATGAAAAAGTGTGACGCACGCACGGACGGACAGACGGACGGATGGACGGACGGACGGACGGACAAGCCAAAAGCAATATGCCCCACCAACTTTTTCAAAGTTGGGGGCATAAAAACCATATATTATTAGTGAAGTCCTGATGGACCATGAAAAGCTAGTTGAACTGATTTTGGATTGTTCTTTCACTACCGTGAAAGGTTTGCTTCAGTTGGATGAGGGTATGGTGCTGGATATTGAGAATCTTTCAAGAAACTTGTGTTATTCTCTACATCAGAAGCGCAGTGAGATCTTAGGCCTCAGACTAAGGAAGTAATCCGTTCCCAGATTCAGACATAACACTCAAGACAAGAACTCAGGATAGACATTTGGATAGTAAACACTCGTGTATAAATAATAGTCTGCATGAATATGGTATCTTAGTACTGTACACAAGTTTAGGTGGAGGGGCTTATAGGAAATAACGAAAACTGATTTTGAGGAAGTTCTGGATGGACTGACGTATTCAGATCGGCAGAATTGTAAATACGGCCAGCGCCTGAAATTTTAACTTGTGTGATTGAAACTTGAGAAGTTGTGTGTATACGCTTAATGACAGTTTGCTATTAAAAAGTGGTAATCGCCCTAATAAACATTGTCAGCTCTACAGAGCTGCTGAGCCTGTAAAGGCTGGACAACATATCAACAACAACATATGGCTGTTCCTCAACTTCCTGAAGCCCCGCCTTAGCCTAGTGTAGCCTAGTCAATTCTAGTCTATCACATCAAAATAGCCGAATCAATATATTTTTGAAGAGTAAATGACTGACACAATTAAAGAAAACAAAAAAGAGTCAAAACAATTATGGCAACAGTTTAGGATTTTGGCTGTTCTGTTCTATCCCATAACCTTACTAGGTCGTTGGGGCACCACAGGTGACTTCGAAACAATCCCATTCCACCTTATCCTGTTTTCAGCTGCCCTAGTTGAGCTGACATAGTCCATCCCTGTCCACTCTTTAATATTGTCTTCCCACCTCTTCTTCTGTCTGCCTCTTCTTTTCCTTTCACTGTGCCACGTAGTATCGTCTTTGCTAAACCATAAGACCCTGAGACGTGGCCAAACAACCGTAGTTTCCGTTTCTTGACCAGTGTCAGGAGTCCATCATGCTCTCCAATGGCTGATCGGATCTTTCTGCGAACCTCCTCATTGATTATATGGTCCTTGTACGAAATGGTCAGTAACCTTCGGTAGCATCTCGTCTCAAGTCTCTAACTCTGCTGTCAATGTCCACGATTCACAGGCATACAGAAATATGGAAATGACAAGGGTATGGCGTGACGAACGTGCAATATTCTATCTGGTATTTTAACACTTGTCGCCTATAGAAGCAATGGAAAATTTCTGTGTTTTATTCTGCAACAATTCACTGTTCAGGAGCGCGTGAGTCTAATAACTGACGTCACTGGCAATACTGACGTGATTTTGTGACGTTCTGAGACGTTAGACGGTGTAACTGGTAACGTCGCTTTTTCTTTCTAAAAGCGTCATAAAAATGTACATTTATATTAGATACAGTTTAGAAAATTAGCGGGAACATGAGCGCGCTGGCAAGATGGTAAGGAGAATTTGAATGAAAATAATTTTTCAGCAGTTTTGAGTGTTTGAATCGAAATAGTTCAGCTCTAGCATTGAATTGTTGAGTAATAATTTTACTGTTTGTCGGTCAGTTGTACCTACGAGGGGCGTTCGAAAAGAAATGCAAATGACGTAATTTCTCGGTAACCAATATAAAAACAGAACTTCTGATTGCGAAAACACATAAAGCTATGATATGCGTAGGAGGGTGTATTTTTTTAAAGAGGGCGCATTTTTATCATATTTGAAAGAGGTATACCCTAAAGACACTGCAGAATTTTAGTTTAGTAGGCCGTAATTTATATATCGTCAGTCTTTGATTTGTTTTTATTTTTGCTACTTAAAGACAATGCCCAGGCAATGTTGTCCTGTAAATATCGCGGAAATTATTTTAAATCTGGGTTCCATACTGGCCCGGGAATATGGATTATGTAGCAAATCCATAGTAGTAAATTCCCCCTTTCTACCAAAAATTAAATGATTTCGTAATGAAAACAAGTGTATTAGCATTCAAAATCTTGTCAGCAAGAGCATTTACATGGGTCAACGAAAACCTGTCAATAAATTCAAACTAATGCCAAAAACGAAGCCTCTACAAGCTTTTAAAAATGACGTTAACGTATATTTCAATAACGTCATAAGAATTGCGAAATGCTTGGCCAGGAATAAATCGATAACACCCTTCTAACTTTTGTATGAATATTGTAGGCAACAATGGACAAGCAACTGACAAAGATTAATTTTGTATTTGCAATGATATTTGACTTGAATGCCCAACACTGAAATGATTTTACATATGAAAATAGCCCAGTGGTATGACAGGGGCCTAATAAAATGCGTTGTAAGACAATATGGAAAGGTGTCTTTGTACAGCGTTTGGTATCATTGTAAAGACAAAATGTAGTGTTTTCAGCATATGCATAGCATTTGTACCCAGTTTTGCCGTAAACAAAGTTATAAGGCCATTTGCATTACTTTTCGAACGCCCCTCGTATGCGTAAAAAGATGTGAATCTGCTGTATCATTACTGTGCGGTGTGCATTATCATAATTTTATCGCCGTTTTGTCAGACTGTGTACGTTTTGAGTCATTAAGCCCCATTGATTCAAATATTGTTATTCAGTATTTAAAACAATAAAATAAAAAAGAGCAATAATTATAGTTAAGAGGAAAGAGGAAGCAGCTGTCCATGGGACTGTGCTCTTCTTACTGCAATTAAATGGGTAAGATTTAAAATAAAATGAAATAATTGCTTTTCAAAACAAGAGAGAGAGAGAGAGAGAGAGCGAGATCGAGAGCGAGAGAGAGAGAGACAGAGCTCTAGATAAGAGGGGTGTTTGATGATAACTGAAGGATTTTTTTTATTCTCATTGAAACCATAGGTTGTGACCCCTTATCTGAACCGTCCCGTCGAGACGTTTCAGATGAGGGGTCACAACATATGATTTTATGCAGAATTAGCAAAAATTATCCCTAATTATCACTTAATACTCCCTCTTATCTAGAGCTCTGGAGAGAGAGAGAGAGAGAGAGAGAGAGAGAAAGAGACACAGAGAGAGCGAGAGCGAGAGCGAGAGAGAGAGAGCAATCAGTGATAGTAACATATGACTTGTCTCGAGGAATTATGATTATCTGAGAATGCGCAAGCACCTTTAGAGCTTGAAGGCCTTTGAGCAGATTATGTTAATATGTAAATCAAAGGGACTACTAGTCTACTTTGATTGCATTGCCTGGAACACTTTAGGGGCAACACATTTCATTAATTAAACATTTTGTGTAGTTATGGAAAAGTAAATAATAAAATTATTAGTAAATATTATATGTAATAATAATAACTGATGCAATAATATTATAACAAATGATCTTGGTTTAAAAATATTAATTACATTTTTTTCACAACAGGTATATAAAATACAATATGAACTTTTTAGGATTGAAACTATGCTGAAAGCTCTACATTTTGTACTATATAAATACACTTTTCCTTTTTGAATTACAACGCATTTTATTAGGCTCCAGTCGTACCACTGGGATAAATTCATATGTAAAATCTTTTCAGAGTTAGGGATTCAAGTCAAATACCGTTGTAAATGCAAAACTAATCTTTGCCAAAGGGTTGTCCATCGTTGCCTACAACATCCATACAATAGTTAGAAGGGTGGCAACTATTATCGATTAATTCCTTGCAAAGCAATTCGAAGTTATTATGACGTTATTGAAATCGACGTCAACGTCATTCTTAAAGATTGTAGAGGCTTCTTTTTTTGCATTAATTTGAATTTATTGAAAGGTTTTCGTTGACACATGTAAATGCTCATGCTAACAAGATTTTGAATGCTAACAAACTTGTTATCATAACAAAATCATAATAACTTTTAAATTAGTGGAAAGGGATACTTTGCCACTACATAAAATACGGGTAAATCGTATTCAAGGGTCAGTATGGAACCTAGATTTAATTTAATTTCTGCGATATTTACATGATAACATTACCTGGGCATTGTCTTTAAGTAGCAAAAGTAAAAAGAATCTAAGACTGCTCATATATGATTTACGACCTACTACAGTAAAATTTTGCAGTGCATTTAGGGTATACCTCTATCAATGAAGTTAAAAATGCGTCCTTTAAAAAAAATACACCGTGTTTGCCGACTTTCAAGGCATATCATACCTTAATGTGTTTCTGCAATTAGAAGTTCTGTCTTTATGTTGGCTACCAAGAAATTACGTCATTTGCAAAATTTTTCGAACGCCCCTCGTATATATAAACCACACTTGAAGCACCGCCTTGAACGATCCGTAATAAATTGCTGGGAGGTTTAAAAGGGTTTATTTGTATATATTAAGATTATCAGTGCAGAGCTCTCTGTTAACCCAATTAAGTGATGCGGGAGTCAATGTTGTTAACTAACTACATGTAGCACGTGAAATCTACAACACGCCATGTACTTGAATGGCTAGTAAACATTGAGTGACAGCTGGCTACGCCTACTTGCACGTAGACACACAGCAGGAGGTGGAATTTACTGGTAGGCAGTGATAATGCGGCTGTTCCAAACTATCGCAAAATTCGGCCGTTAATGTTTTAAAACGATTCTCTTATTTTTGTTTATCTTTTAATTGATCAAAAGCATAGTTTAATAATATAAATATGAGGAATGAGTGTTATTTTTTAAACCGTTTAATGAAGGTGGGAAAATATTGAAAGATCACAAAGATTTTGTACACTGTGTAATAATAATGTTCTTGGCGATGAATTTCACTATTTGTTCGAATGTGAGTTTTTCAAAGAAGTACGAAAACTATACCTACCAAAATACTACTTGAGATATGTTAATACCTTGAAATTTCAAAAGCTTTTATCTACAACTAGCATAAAATTGTTAAAAGAGCTAAGTAGGTTTGTTTATGAAGTGCAAAAAAGTTTTAGTCCCTGTTAAGTTGTGTGTGTATCTCAATATGTGTATGCCATTCTTGTTAGATTAATATTGAATACCTCATATGTTGTGTAATGCAATCTGAGAGAAATAAAGTTATGTTATGTTATGTTGTGTAGTATAAACTACATCGGGTCACGAGCAAAGTTTACGTAAACCCATTCGGGGCTCACTTACTTTGCTCGTGACCCGATGTAGTTTATTCTTCAGTAAACGTTAAACAAGAGGGCCAAGAGGCCCTAACTCGCTCACCTGAGCAAAAATGTTAAAGGTCAAACTAGGGTCAAAATTGAACAAACCTCATAGTTTGCAACCATTTCCGAATGGTTCTGAAGAAGAAGAATTTTGAATGTTTTTCTATGTATTGCTATTTTCAAACCCTGGACCCCCTGGGGCAGCGCCATTTTGGACCCTGGGGCCATCATTTGAATAATCTTGGTAAAGGGCTACTAGGCATTGCTAAAAGCTAAATTTCAAGCCTCTGAGCCAAGTGGCTCTGAAGAAGAAAATTTCTGAATATTTTTCTATGTCTTTCTATGGTCAAACCCAGGACCCTCTGGGGCGGCCATTTTTGACCCCGGCACCTTCATTTGAACAAACTTGGTAAGGGACCACTAGGCAATGCATCATACAAAATTTCAAGCATCTGCACTAAGGGGTTCTGGAGAAGAAGGTTTTTAAGTACATATCAATTTCAAACCCAAGACTCCCTGCCCCATGGCCATTTTGGATCCCAGGGCCACCATTTACACAAACTTTGTAGGAGTCCACCAGCCAATGCATCATACCAAATTTCAAGCATCTGAGCCAAGTGGTTCTGAAGAAGAAGATTTTTTAATAGTTTCCTATGTACATGTATTTCTATGGCTCAAACTCAGGACTCCCTGCCGTCGGGTCATTTTGGACCCCGGGGCCATCATTTGAACAAACTTGGTAGAGGCCCACTAGGCAATGCTACATACCAAATTTCAAGCATCTGAGGCAAGCAGTTCTGGTGAAGAAGATTTTTCAATTTTTTTCTATGTAGTTCTATGGTTCAAACCCAGGATCTCCTGGGGCGGGGCCATTTTTAATCCTGGCACCTTCATTTGAACAAACTTGGTAAGGGACCACTAGGCAATGCATCATACAAAATTTCAAGCATCTGAGCCAAGTGGTTCTGAAGAAGAAGATTTTCTAAATATTTTTCTATATATTTCTATGGTTCAAACCTAGGACTCCCTGTCGCGGGGCCATTTTGGATCCTGGGGCCACCATTTGAATAAACTTGGTAGAGGACCACTAGGCAATGCTACCTACCAAATTTCAAGCATCTGAGCCAAGCAGTTCTGGAGTAATAGATTTTAATTTATTTTTTAGTTTTGAAAGACCCCCTGCCCCAGGGCCATTTTGGACCCTGGGGCCACCATCTGAACAAACTTGGTAGAGGACCACTAGGCAATGCTACATACCAAATTTCAAGCATCTGAGCCAAGCAGTTCTGGAGTAGAAGATTTTAATGTATTTTTTAGTTTCGAACCCAAGACCCCCTGCCCCAGGGCCATTTCGGACCCTGGGGCCACCATTTGAACAAATTTGGTAGAGGACCACTAGGCAATTTTACATACCAAATTTCAAGCATCTGAGGCAAGCAGTTCTGGAGTAGAAGATTTTTAAGTATTTTTTAGTTTCGAACCCAAGACCCCCTGCCCCAGGGCCATTTTGGACCCTGGGGCCACCATTTGAACAAACTTGGTAGAGGACCACTAGGCAATGTTACATACCAAATTTCAAGCATCTGAGGCAAGCAGTTCTGGAGAAGAAGATTTTTAAGTATTTTTTGGTTTCGAACCCAAGACCCCCTGCCCCAGGGCCATTTTGGACCCTGGGGCCACCATTTGAACAAACTTGGTAGAGGTCCACTTGACAATGCTTCATACCAAATATCAAAGCCCTAGGCCTAGTGGTTTCAGCGAAGATGTTATTTAAAGCAAATTGTTGACGACGCACGACGCACAACGCACGACGCACGACGGACGACGGACACTGGGTGATCACAATAGCTCACCCTGAGCCTATGGCTCAGGTGAGCTAAAAATCATCAAATGCAATTTCAGAGACATCTTTGTACTCATTCATTGATTTTTGAAGTTCTGAGTGTTTCTTTTTGTATTTCTCTATGTCTTCATCCAGAGGATGCAATAACATTGTTCTTGGAAGAGGAGGCAAAGGAAATCCAAATCTACATATTGCCTTTCCTTTCTTTCTGCGGGACTTTGAATGCTTATGTGACTGAAGTTCGACAAGCTCCCCAATTTCTTCTTCATCAGTACTGCATGTAAGGTATTTATCAACAAACTGAATAATTTCTTCCTCCGTGTTTTTTTCCAACTTAGGAGCATTTTCAATCCAAATAAGCATGTGGATATGAGGAGACCCACGCTGCTGAAATTCCACTCTATAGAAGAAATCTATCACTTTCCCAATAGGTTCAATCTCACTTTTAAGGACAGTGTTCAAGAATTCTTGTACTCTGTGATCAAAATATCTGGAACAAGTTACTGGGTCTTTCTGAACAAGTCTTGTTTTCTCTTGCCAAGTTAAACCCTCTATATCCGTGTCTGCATATTCAATTGCATCATTTAGTTTTGCTAACATCTTCAAAAGATCATTCCATCTAGTATCAGCTGCTGACAAAGATACAAACCAAGTTGGTAAAGACAGTTGCCTGATCATTGCAAATATGTCTTTCTTCCTTTTTTCTAGATAAGCTGGAGAATTTCTAAGCTGACGAAATATACAATAACCTTCATCAAGTTTCACAAGCTTCTCCAAATATGCTGGATCTCTTGCCTTAGCTGCTGTAATTTTCTTGCCTTTACTTTTACATCTTCTTACAGCTAAATTAACTTTGTCACTTATTTGTTTCATTTGTAACTTTTTATGCTTAAAGAAAATGTTTGGGAC
Organism: Ctena decussata; assembly: GCA_963989385.1. Classification (NCBI taxonomy): domain Eukaryota; kingdom Metazoa; phylum Mollusca; class Bivalvia; order Lucinida; family Lucinidae; genus Ctena; species Ctena decussata. Next base: position 29,286,973 of record OZ022501.1, on the reverse strand, counting down.
AGACTGAGCAGCTCTTCTATCAATGCTTCGTAGCTCCCATTTAACAATGTCACTGTAATGAACTAGAGTTTTTCTCTCAGTTTTATCAGGACGCCTCTGACCACAAAATATAGTAGGAAAACACAAATACTCTGCGTCTGTATCTTGATACAAACTTAGGGGATGTCGTCCTTCTCCAGGAGCAAAGGTCAACACTTGATCAAACTTATTTTCAATATTAGCATCATCCACTAAAGTATCAACATTTCCGACACGCTCATTACTATCCACCTCACTGAATCCATCTGATTCATATCCATCAGCATTTTCTTTATCTTTAGGTACTGAAGGAACTGTTTTATCTTCATCCAGCACATGATTATTTAAGTTGCTATCAAGATTTGTATTTTGTACTGACACTTCTAGAAACTCTCTTACATTATCCTCTGCACTTTCAGTTACTGCCTGAAACCAGTTGTTGTCAACTGTAATGCCTGAATTTTTATACATGTCACTATTTGTTAAAAGCCAGTGTAATGCTGTCAGAACTCTCATCGGTCTTACATTTTCTTTGAAGTCTATTTTCTTGTATGACAGTTTTTTCTTCAATTGGATGGCAATTGTAAAATTTTCATCCATAGGTCTTGGAAGAGAGTTCACAGTGGGCTGAATATCAACAGGTACATTGATTACATTTCCTTTCAGTGAATACTGCCCCCCACGTGGCAGTTCTCTAATTTGCATGAATGGAATACGCAGTGCTATTAATCTTTCTTCAAGCTGATGCAAATCTAACTCTGGAGGTTTGTTTGGCCATTTCATTCCATTTGCAACTGACAGTTTGGGAATTTTACCATCTTTTACTGCTGACAAACAAGTGTGACATATCCACTCTTCATTATTGACTGATTTAGGTTTTGTGCAATACTTCAAAGTGTATGTCATAATGTTAGTGTTTTTCAGCATTGATACACTTTTTCTAAACCATGTTTGGTGACAACAAGTACATACGAACAGAGGACCTACTGAAATATTTTCATGAAACTGTTTAAGACATTCTGCTATACTTTCATGTGCTTTTCTATCAACTATTTCACATGGCTCAATTTCATGTGTTTTTTCTTCAGCAATTTTACGCCTTTTTGCCCTGTTCAACTCAAGTGAATCTTCCAATTTTCTTTTCTCTTGCCTACGCTGCCCCTGAGCAATCCTTTCACATTCCAAGAAGAAAGGGTTTTGCCTTTGCTTCCGCTTACTAGCTAGTTGATATGTCTTCTCTTTTTCTTTAAAACCTTGGTCTTGTCTGGCAAACTGCTTCTGAGCACATTCCTGTGCTAATACATTTGGCTTCTTTCTAGCAGACTGCTTTGATGCAAGCTGACTTACTCTTTCCTTTTCTTTAAAAGCTGGGTTTTGTCTGGCAGACTGCTTCTGGGCACATTCCTGTGCTAATACATTTGGCTTCTTTCTAGCAGACTGCTTTGATGCAAGCTGATTTACTCTTTCCTTTTCTTTAAAAGCTGGGTTTTGTCTGGCAAACTGCTTCTGGGCACGTTCTTGTGCTAATACAGCTGGCTTTTTTCTAGCAGACTGCTTTGATGAAAGCTGATTTACTCTTTCCTTTTCTTTAAAAGCTGGCTGCTTTCTAGTAGACTGCTTTGATGCAAGCTGATTTACTCTTTCCTTTTCTTTAAAAGCTGGCTGCTTTCTAGTAGACTGCTTTGATGCAAGCTGATGTACTCGTTCCTTTTTTTTAAAAGCTGGGTTTTGTCTGGCAGACTGCTTCTGGGCACATTCATGTGCTAAAACACCTGGCTTCTTTCTAGCAGACTGCTTTGATGCAAGCTGATTTATTTTTTCTTTTGCTTTAAAAGCTAACCTACTTCTTTGTATTCTTTAAAATGCAGCATAGTACTCCTTGCGCCCTTTCTTCAGTTTGTTATCACAGGTTTTCCTTTCCTCACTCATTTCAACAGCAATACCATGTGCTTTTTTCTGCTGTCTGATATTTTGATCTTCAAAATATTTTTCAAGAAGACATTCTGAATGATCAGTTACCCTGTATTCAAGTTCACCTCCACTTTCTATTTCAGGTGAGAAGTTCTGATCTGTGCCAACATGAAAATTTTCTCTAAATGTCATAGCAACTGGCAGCAAATCATACTGTGTTGTCATATTTATTTGCATGCTATCATATAATGCATACATGTAAGTAATCAATTCATCTAAAGAACAGAATCTTATCAAAACTGAAAATCCATTGCATGATGAAAGACCATTCTGAGCATGAGAATGTGAATCAAAAAAATTGTACATGCCATCTTTTTTGTATACTGCAGAACATATTGCACCAATCATGACCAGGACATATGAAGAGGATTGAAATGCTCCGTACAATGACTCGTGAAGAGTTGGAGAAGTCGTGCTACCAAATTGCTGTACTGCAATGCCAGAAACAACATCTGACTTTATGATATGTATATCTCTTTTGAAGACATTTACAGTTTCTGGAATTTCATCAAAAGTTAACAACCTGCTGGTGTATTTCTGTTTAGCTTTCAATGAAGATAAGATTTTTTTGTATAGAATATCTCCTTCAATAAGTATTTGATCTACCTCAGTACTTGAGCAACTATTTGAAAACTGAGCATGAATAAGGGCACAAAGAGCATTTGACACACACTGGCTTCCCCGAGATTCTACACTGAATCTGTCACTTCCTTGATGAAATGAGCCACAGATAAATGACTGTGAATGAAATGGTTTCAATGACTTCAAAAATGAAATTTGCTGAAACGGTTGACTTCCATTATCAGATTCAGTCAAACAAGGACCCTTAGTGTTGGTCAATATGTCTGGGAAAGTACTGGTACCAGATTTGTATAAAAAAGAATTATGATCTGAACTCTGTGACTCTATTTGACAATGTTTCTCTAGAAAACTTGTTTTATAATCTTTGGTCAACTGACTTTGTTCATTTCTTTGATTAAGATCTGTACTTTGTGTGTCTATTTTATAATCTTTGGTCAAAAGACATTGTTTATTCCTTTGATGTGCCTGCACGCTGACAGGTCTTGCCTCTTTGAGGCCCTTGGTCATGACAGACTCGAAAGTCTGCATGAATTTAGGAGTCGACTCAGGAGTCAACCCGAATTTAGGAGTCGACTCAGGAGTCAACCCGAATTTAGGAGTCGACTCAGGAGTCAACCCAGTCTGGTAGTTGCAGTCTCTATCCAAAACCATCCTTCTGGCTGCAGATCGTTTCCAGTTCTTTGTTCGAGGCATCCCGTACAATGTTCAATATCACACAAATGGTCCAATCTCAGAATACAACACAACTCAATAATATCACTCACTTTTACAGAAGTTCGTTGAAATATAACAGTTCATTAAAGCTTGATTTGATACCTATAAAAGAAATGGATATCATCAAACAGTACAATCTATTCATGCCAAAGATTTTTAGCGACAGAATCTATCCCACTTGTTTAACTTTAATTTGTTGAAAAGTACAGCTTCTCTTAAGTTTGAATTTACTCAAAAGATTTATCAAACTGTATGAAACTATTCACACTGCGTTTTTCAAGTTTAATAACATACATGTCTTTAACGATTTCTTTGTTGCAATTTAATGACAGACTTGGTGCATAAAAATAGTATAAAGTATTTACAGAAAAATTGTAAACTTGTCATCATATATTGTTCATTGAAAAATATAAACTGCATCAATAGTAGTGTCAAAAGCATTATGAATATATTGTAAAGATTAGAATTATTATCACATATATTGTAGACTCTTACAGTTAAAACAAAGTAAATAGAAAAAAGTATTCTGCATGATCAGCTAGACGATTACATTCCAAGAGGAGGCCCATAGACTGCACTGGTAGAAATATCATCTTTATTATTCAGCAACACTAATTATAAGTGTTTTCAACATTAATATCAGTTGCTGCTGATCTAATAAAGAGAAATTGTTTGAAATAACGTCAGAATGATGTATGATTTTTACACCAGTGGCACTTCAATACCTGGTACACGTACGCCTGCAATTACCCCAACACATTATAACAGTATCCTTGTACGGATATAAATTGTGGTAGAAGCAATAAAATTTCAAATGTTTAAAATTTCCAATTTCAAAAAATAAATCTGCAATAATGACTGCTGGCAAAGGCAGCTGCTATACAACAATACTGTTATATGGATAACTCTTTGGGTACGCTTTCCATTAAGCCAGCAAATGGCTTGAACAAGAAGTAGTCTTGAATTATCTTCTGCCAACGATGTTTTAACTTGATTTGGTTTTGCCCTCCAGCAATTAGCACTCTTGACTTCAAATCATGGAATCTCTGAAAGTATTGAAGGGCAGTAAATAAAATTTCACATAGACGGCAATGAGTGGAAGCACAGTAACCAAAAACCATAATCATATCACAATGAGTTTTGGAGTTTTAAGAACTGGCCAACAATTTCGAAAGAAAACTTTGAAATAAAGAACATGTAAAAATAAAGCAACTTTACAGTATTAGAAAGCTCTGTTCACTGAAAAGTTTCAGCAAGTTGTATTAATTTGCAAATACCAAGTTTCATAAAAATACATGAATTAAGCTAAATGTTCTTTCTCTCTCTGTGCACTGTCACAAATCAATGCTAACCAGAAAATTCAACAGAAGTTTACAACCCCAACACTGATGCTGGAAAAGCTATACCTATATTTCACTTTGAACTAGCTGCTGGTTACTATGCAGAAGCCTAACTAGAGGTAATTTCATTATACGCACAACCATGTTTTATTCTCTGCTTCTTGAAGAGAAATGTAGTATTTCAGACACTTTGGCAATTGGTATTGAAATCTGGTCTAATTTATAAATTTTCAGCAAGCAAATATGCAGGTGCGTTTTGAAATTTTGTAAATTTTGACAAAATTTCAATACGCACCTGTGTATTTGCCGTTTAGGTAGCTACACCCTTGCTATGTATGGGCATAGCATGAGCATATTCATCATGTAACCTGGACCCAATGAATTAACTTTTGTTCCCTCAGCCCAAGGCAGCTATCTATGAAATTGGCCAAATAGCTTGTGAAGCTATGCTGGGAAATATTGAAATATGAATGACCTAGGGCTATCGGTCAATTGGTTCTGGAGTAGAAGATTTTAAAAGCTTTTTACCATATATGGGCGTGGCAGCCACGTTGGTCATCTGACCTGGACTGTTTGAACAAATTTTCATTCACTCAACCCCTGGAGGCTCTATATGAAATTTGGCTTCAATTGGCCTATTGGTTTTTGAGGAGATTGTTTGAAATTGTCAAAATATGAGAGTTCAGGGTCAAAGATCAAAGAATGACCTTGACCTCTTATACTCACATATCTTCATGTACTCATTAAGATGAATGCATACACAAATTTTTAGGTCTTAATCTTCAAAACTTTCCATGAAATCTTATGTTCTAGAATTTTCGAATATTTGACCTTGCCATAAAAAATGTCACGGTCAACCAAAGGTCATCAGCTGAACAATCTTCACAGTACTTGAGTACCCAATGCTACATACTAAGTTTCAAGGCCATCAGTCAACTTATTCTGGAGAAGAAGATTTTTAAAGCTTTTGACCATATATGGGCCTGGCGGCCATGTTGGTCATGTGATCTTGCTTGTATGAACAAATTTTCGTTCCCTCAACTCCTCGAGATTCTATACGAAAACTGGTTTAAATTGGCTGAGTGGCTTTTGAAGAGATTGTTTGAAATTGTCAAAATATGAGAGTTCTGAGTCAAAGGTCAAAGAATTACCTTGACCTCTTGTACTCATAAATCTTCATGTACTCATTAGGATGCATTTATAAACTAACTTTTAGGCCAAAATCTTCAATAGATTCCATGAAATCTTACGTTCTAGCATTTTCCCATATAAAAGCACCAGAAAGCAAATTTGACCTTGCCGTAAAAAAGGTCAAGGTCAACCCAAGGTCATAATTTCTGATGTGAAATTTGGTTACAATCGGCCCAGCGGTTTCAGAGGAGAAGTCGTTTGAAAGTGTAAACGGATGACGGACGGATGGACGACGGACAACGGACCTTACCATCCTATAAGCTCCCAGGTAGCCGCTGGCTCAGGTGAGGTTAAAATGACCTTGACCTCTTGTACTCATAATTCTTCATGAACTCATTAAGACAACTGTATGTACCAATTTTTAAGGCCAAAATCTTCAAAACTTTCCATGAAATCTTATGTTCTACCATTTTCCCATATTTGACCTTGCTGTATAAGGTCAAAGTCAACACAAGGTCATAATTTCAACAATCTTGAAAGTACTCAAGTACTCAATGCTACATACAAGGTCTCAAGGCCATCTGTCAATTGGTTCTGGAGGAGAAGAGTTTTAAAGGTATTTACCATGGGCGTGGCGGCCATGTTGGTCATGTGTCCAGGACCGTTAGAAATTTTTTTCATTCCCTCAACCCCTCGAGGCTCTATATGAAATTTGGTTTCAATTGGCCCAGTGGTTTTAGAGCAGACTGTTTGAAATTGTCAAAACTTGAGATTTCTGGGTCAAACGTCAAAGAAAGTCCTTGACCACCTCTTGTACTCACAAATCTTCAGATACTCATTAAGATGATTGTATATACCAATTTTAGGCCAAACTCTTCCAAACTTACAATGAAATCTTACGTTCTAGCAATTTTCTGATATTTGACCTTGCCGTAAAAAAGGTCAAGGTCAACCCAGGGTCATAATTTGAACAATCTTGATAGTACTTGAGTACCCGATGCTACATACCAAGTTTCAAGACCATCAGTCAACTGGTTCTGGAGAAGAAGATTTTTAAAGGTTTTTACCATATATGGGCGTGGTGGCCATGTTGGTCATGTGACCTGGACCGTATGAACAAATTTTCATTCCCTCTACCCCTGGAGGATCTATATGAAATTTGGTTACAATTGGACTAGTTGTTTTTGAGGAGATTGTTTGAAATTGTCAAAATATGAGAGTTCTGGGTCAAAGGTCAAAGAATGACCTTGACCTCTTGTACTCATAAATCTTCATGTACTCATTAAGATGACTGTATGTGTCAATTTTTAGGCCAAAATCTTCAACAGTTTCCAAGATATCTTATGTTGCAGCATTTTGCCATATAAAAGCATAAGGAAGCAAATTTGACCTTACCATAGAAAAGGTCAAGGTCAACCCAAGGTCATAATTTGAACAATCTTGGTAGTACTCATGTACTCAATGCTACATACCAAGTTTCAAGGCCATCGGCCTATTGGTTCTGGAGAAGAAGATTTTTTCAGGTTTTTACCATATATGGGCATAGCGGCCATGTTGGTCATGTGACCACGACCGTTTGAACAATTTTTCGTTCCTAAGGTCCCAAAAGGCTCTATATGAAATTTGGTTACAATCGGCCCAGCGGTTTCAGAGGAGAAGTTTGAAATTGTCAAAATATGAGAGTTCTGGGTCAAAGGTCAAAGAATGACCTTGACCTCTTGTACTCATAAATCTTCATGTAGTCATTAAGATGACTGTATGTACCAATTTGTAGGCCAAAATCTTCAACAGTTTCCAAGATATCTTATGTTGCAGCATTTTGCCATATAAAAGCATAAGGAAGCAAATTTGACCTTACCATAAAAAAGGTCAAGGTCAACCCAAGGTCAGAATTTGAACAATCTTGGTAGTACCCATGTACCAGATGCTACATACCAAGTTTCAAGGCCATCGGCCTATTGGTTCTAGAGAAGAAGATTTTTTCAGGTTTTTACCATATATGGGCATGGCGGCCATGTTGGTCATGTGACCAGAACCGTTTGAACAACTTTTCGTTCCTAAGGTCCCAGGAGGCTCTATATGAAATTTGGTTACAATCGGCCCAGCGGTTTCAGAGGAGAAGTCGTTTGAAAGTGTGGACGGACGACGGTCGGACGGACGACGGACGACGGACAACGGAGCCTTACCATCCTATAAGCTCCCCCGGAGCCGCTGGCTCAGGTGAGCTAAAAATGACATTCATTCTTTAATTAACTAGTAAATTAAGAAACGGTACTGATGTGAAATAATCAATATTTAAAGAATATCCTGGCAAGAGGTATGATATCCAAAAATCCCGTTACATATATATCCTGTGTCATGATTTTGATGGCTAACTATACTTTGCGGAACGGAACGGAACGGAATGGACCAACTTCAGGGGTACACGACGGGGTCCATATCTAATTATTCTTGTCCACTGTTTTTTACGATAGACTTTTTCCTGCCAAAGACATAATAGCCATGAATTTCATAATTTATTTAATTTTACATGATTGATTGGTTACTTGTCATTTTGCCACGCTTGCAACAGAAATATTTGTATCTCTGCAATAACTAACGCCACATTGTTCCGTTCCGTTCCGCAAAGTATAGTTATCCACACCGATATTTATAATTAACGGAACGGAACGGAACTAGATCTTTTTCGTTTTGAGCATCCAACAACATGCAGAACAAAAATATTTGCTCAGCCTCGTGGATTAAAAGGATTATTCAGAGACTGTAGGATTGCACTGTATTTAATTTGAAGATCTAAATTTACATTTCACCATTTGACGCAACATGTTGTACATGTATTATCATTGTCAATCAGTCGGATAATCTGACGCGTAGAAGCTCCCTTTTGATCATGTGCGCCTTCATGTGGGCCGTAAATTCTTGTCTGCTATTGTACAAAGTGCATGACGTTTTGTTTTGCAAGTCTAATTCTGCTTTAATATAGGCCTACGTCAAACAAAACAGACATTTCTTCGGCCATGTGACCTTGTTGTTGTTCACTAATGTATAACGAATTAGATGCCTCTGCAAGTTTTTCTGTCATATATGTAGATGTGTTTAGTGGTTACCGTCATTTTTAAACGAATGCAGATTTTTTTTCATTAGCGCAGTAACCTATATAAATACATACATATATAAAGGTCACTGATTAGCGTTCATATATTGGGATTCATTACTCCTTTCAAGTTCAAAAAGGCTGAGCTTTTGGCTCCATATTATTTAATTCAAATAGAACAGAACAAATTGTATTACCGCAATTGCTGATAGTATCGTGTTCCGTTCCGTTCCGCAAAGTATAGTTATCCACACCGATATTTATAATTAACGGAACGGAACGGAACAGAAATACCTAATGTGTTGGGCTTCATACAATATGCAGAACCTACAGACGGCCTTACCCAGAAACGGTAAGAAGACTGCATTGCATTTTATTTGATGTCACAAAGTTACACTTCACGCAGTATCTGGAAAGCGTTATGTTGAAAGTTTCTCTTCACGCAATATCTGGAAAGCCTTTTGTTAAACATGTATAATCATTGCCAATTAACAGGACCTATTCGACGCATAGAACTTTCCTAAGATCATGAGCGTCTCATTTCTTATCTAATTTGATTTTGTATCAAGACTGTATATTGCATGTGTCTCTTCTTTCGTTGTCGCAGGGTATCAGACGTTTGCTTGTGCAAAACTATTTTTGTTCTGGTGTGAGTCAATCAAAACAGTATTTCAGCCTTACTCCTCTTTATCTGTCATTTAAAAAGGGTAAAAAGATATGCCGTATTTACAGATCTATTGAATGGTTGTCGTAGGTTCACCAGTGATTCATTAACCCTTTATTTACAATAAGGCTGAGCTTGTGGCTTCAAATCATTACGTTTTAACGTAACAAAACTTGTTGTATCCCTGCAATTACTGATAGTTTCGTGTTCCGTTCCGCAAAGTATAATTACCCACACAGATATTTATAATTAACGGAACGGAACGGCACAAGAATTTCCTAGGCACACAACCACTTTAACTGGAAACATTTTGCTCAACCTCATCCACAAACGGCCTTATCCAGAGATGGTGCGATTGCACTGCATTTTATTGGAAGTCCGGACGTTAGCAACAAGAAAGGCAATATCTGAAAGACGATATGTTTCCTACCCAGCGCTTAGAAACTCTCCTTCGATCTGGAGTTTCTTAAAATGGGATGCAGACTCCTGAGTTGTTTGAGATTGTATTCAGACTAATTTGTGATTGGTGGACAAAATAAAGCTATAACACTGGTAGCCTGTTCAAAGTTGGCGATTGTGTATGGTCCATAAGAGTTTAGGGACGGTAAATGTTGTTAATCTAAGAATAATAATGTTATCATTATTATAAGTATCATTAATATTTATTATTGTTATTATCATCAATACGATTTAAACGTTCTGAAATGGAATTTAAACAAACACTTTATTTTCACCAGTGAATTCATATGTAGTCCATTCAGCCAATTTATAAGTTTCCTGATGAAGGTAAGACGATAAACCGAAATCACCGAAATCTGCCGAAATCACATTAGAATTTACTGAAATCACCATTGAATTGATAAAAAAAAGTACCTTATATTGTTTATATATATCAAAAAATATATTAAAAGTAATGATAAAAGTTTAGATCCTTTAAGAGCAAAGAAAACATTCATAAGTAAGAAGTTGGGCCATACCGCGGTTTCGGCTATTCAAGCCTCATCAGTGACCCTTTAAATCTGGCACAAGGAGCCAGAGGAAAAAAAACAGTAAATTTGCAGTTTTAACATGGCAGTCGTCTCAAAGACTGATATACGTCGAAAAATACCAATATATTTCAAAATTGTTTAGAAAATGAATCTAAACGTATGATCATTTCTGACTTCTCAGAATATATTCCATGATCTCAAAGGACCAAAAGGAAAATATAATCTGCACTATAGATGAGTGCGGGGAGACTTTTTACGGCCGCCACACGGCACAACATCCAGCTGCAGTGATAGTAAATAATGATAAAAGTTTAGATCCTTTAAGAGCAAAGAAAACATTCATAAGTAAGAAGTTGGGCCATACCGAGAACTTTAGAACATTTCCTTGATTATGGGCACTAATAGTAGACTTGCTTAGACGGAAATCACCAATTGATCTGCAACGAAAAGCCCATGCCATTAAATTATCAATTATCAGAATAATAAATACATGTCTTGTTTGCTGTTTGGAAGATGTTTCAATGTTGCTTCGAAATCAACTAATAAATATAGGGCCTATGGAGTTTTTTTCTCCCAAATTAGAACGCGTGTTGGTATCGAAATTACCGATCTCGACGATTGACCGAAATCACCTACTCCGAAATGCCTATAGCTGTTGCAATATCAACTAAGGGAAAAAAGGCATTATTAACCGCCGATTTCTTCTAACATTAATTATTATCATAATCAATGACCATTAATTAATAATTATGACAATAACTACTAATGCTTGTACTTGTACAAATGTATCATTTGAAACATGACATCTGAAAAAACAGTCAAGCTGTAATCCATTTGTTCGATAAGAGCGGTCCGAGGGCTGATTGCTCGCGGTGATTTCGGTTTCGTCGAATTGTCCATACATGGGGCATACATCTTGAATCCTGACAATTTGTGACATATAAAGGAAAAGTTGGGTGGTGATTTCGGTTTTATCGTCGATACATGTACATGTATAACCCTGTCACTGTTAAAAAGCTATTTTGAAGGAAGGCTTTGTTGGAGACTTTGTAGAAGATTACCTTTAGACTTGTTTAAAACAAATTTTAAAATCAAGATTCTGTTAAAAAGCTAATTCAATGGAAGACTTCATTGAAGATTTTGTTGAAGATTGCCTTTAGACTGTAAACACCTATTTAAATCAATATAGTATTAACGGTCCCGTATTTACTTTTAATAGGGCATTTCGGCGGCTTATCCTGAATATCTTCGATACATGTATAAATGTTGTTGTTTTTTAAGCGATATCTGGCATGTTGAATTTGGAATTTGGGTTTGTCGTCGGCTAAAAGCGTGTCAGACTTTAATTTTGATATTTCAATGTAGCTTCATACTTCATTTACCGGAACAGATGATTTCGGTTTGTAATAGGCTATCGATTTTATTTGTATACTGAATTCGAAGCCAAATATAAAAAGGTGATTTCGGTTTAACGTCAGTATCGTTCTGTTATGTGTATTTATTACTTTATAGTGAAGACTTTTATCTAAAAAGAAAAAAAAGTTATTAATATTACCAATCATCAATATGTATTCACAAATAATAACAATATTATAGGTGATTTCGGTAAATTCTCCGGTGATTTCGGTGATATCAGTAGATTTCGGTCTATCGTCTCACCGTCCTGATGAAGCTAATAGCCTAAACAGTATCTCGTTTGCTTTCCAGTGTGGCGACCGTACAAAGCTATTAACTGGGCGGCGACATATTTCCCCTGTGGTAGCAAAAGTTTGTGTTGATCGTAATATTTATTAAATGCAGCTGAACGTGAATAAATATTGTTTATATAGACCACTATTGAAATATAAAAGAAACCTACAGAGCGAGCGATTTCAGACATTCAAGAGCATATATTCTTCTATCAAGCTGTCCCCCGACCGCCCTCATAGTTTAACCTTCTTGTTCCGTTCCGTTCCGCTAAGTATAGTTATCCACACCGCTATTTATAATTAACGGAACGGAACGGAACAATGTTTTCCAAATGCTTTGGTGTTCTCTAAAGGCCGACTTTGCTCATAAAATAGACTGATTAGTTCAATAGGAGGGGTCCCACTTATCGATGCATTAATCTGTCATTTATCGGCAATGTGCAAAGATAATTATTAGCTAACCGCATCATCCACCTAATTTAAACAGCTTGCATATTACATGGTTTATCAGATGCTGTCTTCAGTGAATACCATAAGTACCTACAGTATTAGCACCCTTCAATACTTCCGATACTGCTCGTCAAATATGAAGGCGTGTCAAGTTCCTGGCAAAATAGCAAATAGTGTAGAACGTGATCAGTGCAGAACCAGTTTCCGTATAGCAGTCCGATCTAGGTCTACACTGCTTTGCTTGGGCATGTCTGTCGTTTTTGTTCGTACCGTAAATAACAGCCTTTTTATTTTTGGAGAGAAACGGTAGGTCGAGTGGTTAGAGGCGCTTGGCTATGTTGCAGAATGTATCTGGCTTGCCAGGACTGAAAAAATTATGTCCATGCAGCTGTACATTGGTAGCTTTTTTCGAACAATGATGATAAATATACAACACATCGCCTCTTACATATTGCGAGATGCGTAACTTTGGGACTGCTTATAAAATGCAATACAATCCCGAAAAATCGCTGGGTAAGGCCGTCCTTTTATAAGG